>CM061543.1:38634507-39970999 GCA_030864215.1 Capsicum pubescens
GAGCAAGTGTGCACTGCAGGGCCTTAAATTATGAAAATCTGCAACTGATTTTATTTTTTTCTGCCCACCGAGAAAACGGCCAACAATTTCTTTGTTGTGGATCCCACAGATGTTCTACGTGGACCAATTAAAATTTACACAAACAAGTAAATCCCAACGTTTGAAGTTTAGTTATCGAAAACTCTAATGGGAAAAGGCTTAAATATGCCACTGAATTATCAGAAATGATCATTTATGTTATCTATTAAAAGTTGGGCTCATTCATATCATTACCGTTATAAAATCAGTCCATCCATACTATTACTTTTCAACAAATGATTTTTAAAAATAGCCTTGTCATGTGGTAACTTCTTAATTTTTAATATATTCAATAAAGAAATATAATTAATTGAGATTTTTATAATTACTTTTTAAAAGTGAAAATTTATATAAATATGATACGTTATGATTGAATGTTTATGTTACTTTTTTTCTTGGGTCATTTAGAAGTTACAATCGGGTCTAGTGGGGCAGAGCACAGATAATCGGATCATCACTTTAGCTGGAAAACAGCCATTTAAATTTTAGCACTATTTTAACTAAAATTTTACAAATTTTAGCCAGATCTACTTCTTCTACGCAATCCACATATTACTTATTTCTTATACATAGATGAAGACCGAAAAAGGCACCTAAAGTGCTTGATGTTTTTTAAGTTTTATATATGAATTATTAAATGTGTGAATTTTTTATCTGAATAATTATTAATTATTTAATAAGACATCTAAAATATTAATTATTTGAGTTTCATATTTAAACTTTCAGATAGTGAAAATGAAGAATTAGTAGTTTAGATATTTTATTTAAACTTTCAGGAAGTGAAAATGAAGAATTAGTAGTTTAGATGTTTTTTGCTAAAATATTGATGGTAGTACAGGTGGAAAACTCACACATCTAATAATTTATACAATATGAAATTCGAAAGATCAGAATATTTTAGTAACTCTAAATTTGTCGCTTAAAGAATGCTAAATGACTTTATGTATTTTAAAGATTTGACTTGAATCTAATAATTGAAAATTATTAAAATTGACACCACGAAAATGAACATCCAAATTGAAGTTAATACGAAAAATTTGTACCAACTTTGAAACAAAAGTATACTGGTAGATTCTTATAAGAATTTAAGTTTTGTGCACATTAGTGTGTAAAATATTTTACATAATTAGATAAATTTGACATGATATTGCAGATTATTTAATTTTTTTAGATAAAAAATTAGCTAATCTGCAATAACAGATTAAATTTACGTGATAATATAATATTTTGTATACTGACAGTGCAGAAAATTTAAACTCTTCTTATGCGAACTTCTGAGAAGACAATTTAATGAATTTTATGATAGTTCACTCGAACTGTCAAGATTTGGTCAATTTCTGATGATCCACAGAAGTTGTGATCACAAGTACTAGCCAAATTTTATAAGAATAAAGATTTAGTGATCAATTTTTTGTTATTTTAAGCTGCGAATCTATTTTTACAATTTCTATCAAAAAGCTAGATTTTAAATTGTGACACTGCATAGATTCTATTTGTGCAAGAAAATAACTCTATTTTAACATGTGCCACCCCAGCTTTTCAAGTGCATAATGACCGAATTATGTTTTCTAGTGAACCTAGTTGTGCGTAGTGACATAATTTCGGCCTAGGAGTACTACTAATTTGGGATTCACGCGAATGAATTTCCAGTTTCCAAAGTTAATGGGGGCTATTTAATTCCGTCCATAGCATGTTACTTTCTCGATTCATCCTTACCTGATTAATACTCCTTTCATCTCATTTTACTAGTATGCAAAATATTGACTTGGATCGATATCTAATAGTACAAAGTATAGCATTTATAAGAAAGAAAGAGCTATCTAAAGAGCTATGCCAACTTTAAAAAATTATATTAAAAAATATAGAAAGAAAGAGCTATCTAATTTTTACTAAAAATATTTTAGAACGTTGAATTAAACAACTTAAATTTCATATTAATAATTAATATTTTAACAACAATATCCAAGTTAATGTATTGCAAACAAATGACAAATATCTTATTAACTAGAATGAATCTTTCTTTTGTTAATAATCATATTATATTTAAAGTTAAAAATTATGTATCTTTTAAAAATATTACACAAAAAACAACACAATAGTCACTGTTGAAAAAAAAATACGGACTTGTTTGATACTATTAATAATTAGACATATAATCATTTCGTAAGAAGCTATATATGTACCTTACATGACTGCCCCACGGACGCTCATAATTTTTTTTTATATACATGCCGTGCAAAAAAGTTAGAATAGCTCTGGCAGGGCAAACATAGAGTTTATACAGGAATACTAGTAATTTTCACAATATTTCATCTCTCAATCTGCTCGTCTACTCGAGTAGAGCGGAAAATACATAGTGGGAGATAAAGAAAATTTCGTAACACTGAAAGAAAACTTAGCTACAGAGCTACGTATTTTGAAATTTTATGGAAAGCACTTTCAGCGTTGAAATCGAAGGTAATTTAATAAATTTAGAAAATGTTGACCATGAAATGTTAATGGTATTTTTATGTCACAAAAAAGGGAGGTAGAGGTTTCGAGATACACAATAAACGGAAGGGAAAAAGTAACAAGTTTGGATAATAAAACATTGTTTGTGAGCTATGGAGGGGCTGAAATCATGTGTTGGACATAATCTGTAAAACAAAATATATTTCCCAATATTTCACGACAGCAATAACGACTATTATTTGACCCACCATAAATATTATTTTTTCGATTACTCGATCATCAAAACTTACTCAAGTTGAAATATTTTCAACTTGATCCAACCAAGATCGTGCGTTTGGATCGAACAAGAGAATGATGAATAATTTGTTAAAGTAATGTTACCTTTTTGTTGGTGGTTATTTTATTTTTATGTTAGGTAGTATTTTTATGAGTATACGTTTTGAATTTGCTAACTCAAATTACAATTACAAGGTTTATAGTCAAACGGGAGCTTAAAGGTTAGTTTCAAGATAGCAGGATCCAAAATCTTAGTATTACCTTGTCTGAAAAGGGAGGCAATTGATACCACCTAGCTGATGAAAAATTACACCGTGCAAATAGGAAATATATTAGTATGAATCTTTTAAGTGAAATTCTAGCTCCTTCAAGATGAACTTGTTGCTTCTCCTCTTCCTCTCGGCATCCCTAGCTGTTGTTGCTGCTGCTGCTTCTTCTTTAGCCTGAGCAGCAGCCACGATGTTGCTTCTGCTTCAGCCTGAACAACAGCAACCATGATTGTTGCTTCTGCCTTTGCCTGAATTTGCCTCCTCCGCTCAGTTTGACATGCTACCAAGTGTTTTGTTGAGTTCTCCGAGGCTGGAATTATATTTCCACATGTCGTACATAAGCTACATATGTTTCTCTCTACCATCTATATAATATATGTTGGTATAATATACCACAATAATTAAATTACAGTTGAAAATACAAAATGAATATAAAATGAAGTAATCTTCTTCTTCTTCACTGAGGCACAATAATATATGTTGGTATAATATACCACAATAATTAAATTACAGTTGAAAATACAAAATGAATATAAAATGAAGTAATCTTCTTCTTCACTGAGGCGCAAATATCTTGTTATCTTTAAGGAGATTCAAGTCCACTGTAACTTAATCTACATCGATTCAACAGTATATTTCTTGACTTGTCCTCTAGGATACAACAACCCATCAATGATGTAGTACTCAAGCAACTCCGGATTAGTTGAAGAGTACAAAGCTCCACCATAAGAACACATTCTTTCAACATATAAAACTCTATACTTTTTAATATTGAATATAGTTAAAGACTTAGAATATTTTTCTTTTTCTCAACTCTCTCTTTCAATAATATAATTACTCTCTTTTGTATAGTGAATATAGTTGAAGACTTAGAATATTTTCTCTATCTCAACTCTTTCTTTCACTAATATAAATACTTTTTTTAGTAGTGAATATAATTGTAGACTTAGAATATTTTCTTTATCTCAACTCTGTCTTTCTCTGCTACATACTATAATCTTTTTCACACTTATCATATTTTCTTGTACATTCAATAACATGCAAGACCATCCCCATTTATAGGTGAGTATTCATCCTTGTATTGAATAGGAAGAATAAAGAGGGGTGGTAAAGAGGAAAGATCAATAGTCTTTAGGTTACAAGAGTTACAAGAAACTAATGACACTAATAGCCATGAGAGTTATAACAGAACATTGAGAGAAGTTACAAATTACTAAAGGACATATTCTACCATTATTATCAATTAGAGTATTGTGGGTAGATAAATAGTCTTGTTGTTACATATGTTACATGCAACTAATGACCATGGAGTTACAACAACTAATGATCATATGAGTTACAAGACATAATGTGGTATATTATGGACAAATAAAGTGTTAGAAATTACGGGAGTTATCAAAATATAATGACACTACTTTCTCCACTTTATGTTCATAAATTATCATGCAAATTAAAATTTTAATATTAAAATGTAAAATAACACCAACATTACCCCACTCATTTTAATATTTAAATAAGATGGTTCACCAATTTAGTTGAAGGGAGGTTATTATGCATAATGAAGGTGTGCTCTGCATTGAACCTTTACCTAGTAAAACAATAAACTTTACTCCAGAGTCAGTAGTGGTCTCAGAATTAAACTATGACTGGCTTACACACAACAATCAAGGTGTTGATATAAGCTTTAATAGCTAGCACATTACGGTCCTGTGCTATCCCGATTTTCATAAGTGTTTTTGAGAATAAGCCTCATTTTCATGGGAAGCGACTTACTTCCACACTCATATAGGTGAAATCTGTCAAGGGTGGTCCTGTAATTTCAACACCCCACTCATAAGAGATACAAAATTTCATTAAGAGTTTTTAGACTCAATCTTCGCAAATCATTACAAGAAAAAATGCACTCAAAGGGATAAAACAATAATGCATCCACACCAAGTCATCATATGATTCGTTCTTTCATTGAACCTAGTTATAGGATCTCTAGTCCCCAGGTTGGGTTTCCCCATATATGACTCATGATTTTTTATAGGCTTCCTTCATCTCCCTCGATGTGATTCAGACCCTTTATTTTGCCAAGGCCTTATTTAGTTCATCTGCAAGATAATTATAAAATTAACACTTAACCAATATGATCTCACAATATTGTGTTTTTCTCCTTATGGTCTGAATTTACTATTATATTAATAATTTATACTCTATCAATAAATTTTGATGCTATCACAGTAACTCAAAAATAAAGAAAATAATTCCTCAACACAAAGTGATTGATCAATTCACTTTTCCACTAGTATAACATATGACAAGCTAAGTGGGACTACAATAAGAAAACAAAGATAATATATGAGTTTTCAGTTAAATTTTTTCTCTTATATCTTACTACTTAATAGATAGTTATAAAGGTTGCGCGGAAAAAGGGCTTTGCATGAGGGAAGACTTATTTAATTTTGGATATCCTCTATTATAATATTTTAGTAGATTTCCTTCTACTTTAGAAGGATATTGTGATGCAAACTGAATCTTTGATTCAGATGAGACAAAATTCACTAGTGCTTATATGTTCACCTTAAGTGATGGTACAGTATCGTGGAAATCATCTAAGCAAACGATCATTGCCAGATCGACAATGGAGTCAGAGTTTGTAGCTATGGAGCTAGCTGGAACAGAGGCTGAGTGGCTAAGAAATTTCTTAGCAAATATCTCTTTTACAAAGGATGATCTGATGCCTCCTACATCTATACACTGCGATTGTCAAGCCGCAATTGCTATTACGAAGAATAAATCTTACAATTGTAAGAGCAGACATATAAAATTGAGACATGATGTTGTAAAGCAATTGCTGAGAGATGAAAAATTTTTCATTGATTATGTGAAGTAAGAATTGAATTCGGCCGATTCACTGACTAAACCTGTGGGAAGAAAATTAATTCTTCAAACCTCAAAAGAAATGGGGTTAAGGCCAATATGATTGTCGATAGAAATGGTAACCCAACCTATGTGATTAGAGATCCCATGTAGGTTTATATGGGTAATAACTAGTCGATATTGACACTGCGCACTTACTGAGAGTGCTCGAACTGCTACTTAAAATGAGGGATGAGTTATTAGCTCTTAATGAAATCATAGTTCTTATGGATGGTGTATTTAAAGCAATGTACACTTGATGAATTCACCTATATGAGAAGTGGAATGAGGCCATTCCTATGAGACTTTGGCCTAGTCTCTAGAGCTCTCATGAATACCGGACACACACATGGCCTATTGGCGCAAAATCGCGTTGAACAACAAAATTATGATCAAAATGCGATTGATAAAGTCTCTGTCTTACAATAAGAGTTATTTGGTTCATAGAAATATTATATTTCACCAATAATTCTGTAAGTTAAATTTTATCGGTCTAAGTTTGGTTCATAATCCAAAAGACACCAAACCTATTGCATTTTTTCCATATAAATCCAACAAGTTAAATTCTTTTTACTTATAAATTATTTTAAAATATATGGCGGAATGTTAGATATTTTAAAATAATTAAATAAATATTTTAATATTATGTGGTTCAATTAATATGTGGTCCACAATTAAGTCATGTGTTACTTTGGAGTCCAAGAACACTTGATTGCCAAGGAATGACCAAGCAACACATGTCATTTGAGAAGTATTCTATTGGACAATCTTATTGTTTCCACCGCCTAATGTATGCTATATATATTCCTTAAACTCCTCTGCAAACAGACAACAAAAAAACACTCCTCTTATATACTCCCTTATCTCACAGTTTTCCTCACTCTATTATACTTTTGTTAAATTTCTTTTCTTGTTACTTGTAGTCTTTATTAATCTCCTTATTTAACTTGTTAGTTTATAATTAATTTGGTTGATTTCAGCTGTATCATTTTTTTAATTAGGGAAGACTTATTTAATTTTGGATATCCTCTAATTAATCAGGGAAGTACTTTTTTAATCCTGGAAAAATATTTCACATTGCGAAAATAGTTTCTTAGGATAGTGTCTAGCACAACTCAAGTAATTTATATAAAATATTATAATAGTGATTTTATTATTATTATTATTATTGTTGTTGTTATTATTATTATTATTATTATTATTATTATTATTACCATTATTATTGTTGTTGTTATTATTATTATTGTAACTTGTTGATACTACAATATAAAATTATTATCATTGTTGCAATTTATTTCACAGTTGATATTAAAATTTATTATTATTTCCCAACAGCCTCAAACCCACATCTCGGGTAAAGACTTTGCATGCAAACCGACACCACTAAGCCAATTATCACATTTGCATGTGAGTTCGCATGTTAAAATACATTTATATTTATTAAATTTTCTAATACAAGTATAGAATCTTCGCAAAAGCTATTTGATTCGTCCGAACCATCCTTTAATATTGCAGCTCCGCCCTTGTATGTACATCTAATTTGATTCTTTTTCCTCATATGTTACACATATAGATAATAAGAAAAATTATTAGGTAATTGAATAAAGTTATAAAAAACAAACAATAAAATTTAGACAATATGAGGTTGGTGGACGGAACACTGATCCATTATTTAACCCATCTTTATTCCTTTATTTCAGTCTAATAATATTTGATAATTAATGATCTGCTTATTTTTTAATGTAATGTATTTCAATTCAATTTGAACATTTGACATCCACGTATGGGTTATATATTTATTAAATGTTATATAAATAATAATAATAATAATAATAATAATAATAATAATAATAAAATCACTATTATAATATTTTATATAAATTACTTGAGTTGTGCTAGACACTGTCCTAAGAAACTATTTTCGCAATGTGAAATATTTTTCCAGGATTAAAAAAGTACTTCCCTGATTAATTAGAGGATATCCAAAATTAAATAAGTCTTCCCTAATTAAAAAAATGATACAGCTGAAATCAACCAAATTAATTATAAACTAACAAGTTAAATAAGGAGATTAATAAAGACTACAAGTAACAAGAAAAGAAATTTAACAAAAGTATAATAGAGTGAGGAAAACTGTGAGATAAGGGAGTATATAAGAGGAGTGTTTTTTTGTTGTCTGTTTGCAGAGGAGTTTAAGGAATATATATAGCATACATTAGGCGGTGGAAACAATAAGATTGTCCAATAGAATACTTCTCAAATGACATGTGTTGCTTGGTCATTCCTTGGCAATCAAGTGTTCTTGGACTCCAAAGTAACACATGACTTAATTGTGGACCACATATTAATTGAACCACATAATATTAAAATATTTATTTAATTATTTTAAAATATCTAACATTCCGCCATATATTTTAAAATAATTTATAAGTAAAAAGAATTTAACTTGTTGGATTTATATGGAAAAAATGCAATAGGTTTGGTGTCTTTTGGATTATGAACCAAACTTAGACCGATAAAATTTAACTTACAGAATTATTGGTGAAATATAATATTTCTATGAACCAAATAACTCTTATTGTAAGACAGAGACTTTATCAATCGCATTTTGATCATAATTTTGTTGTTCAACGCGATTTTGCGCCAATAGGTCATGTGTGTGTCCGGTATTCATGAGAGCTCTAGAGACTAGGCCAAAGTCTCATAGGAATGGCCTCATTCCACTTCTCATATAGGTGAATTCATCAAGTGTACATTGCTTTAAATACACCATCCATAAGAACTATGATTTCATTAAGAGCTAATAACTCATCCCTCATTTTAAGTAGCAGTTCGAGCACTCTCAGTAAGTGCGCAGTGTCAATATCGACTAGTTATTACCCATATAAACCTACATGGGATCTCTAATCACATAGGTTGGGTTACCATTTCTATCGACAATCATATTGGCCTTAATTCCATTTCTTTTGAGGTTTGAAGAATTAATTTTCTTCCCACAGGTTTAGTCAGTGAATCGGCCGAATTCAATTCTTACTTCACATAATCAATGAAAAATTTTCCATCTCTCAGCAATTGCTTTACAACATCATGTCTCAATTTTATATGTCTGCTCTTACAATTGTAAGATTTATTCTTCGTAATAGCAATTGCGGCTTGACAATCACAGTGTATAGATGTAGGAGGCATCAGATCATCCTTTGTAAAAGAGATATTTGCTAAGAAATTTCTTAGCCACTCAGCCTCTGTTCCAGCTAGCTCCATAGCTACAAACTCTGACTCCATTGTCGATCTGGCAATGATCGTTTGCTTAGATGATTTCCACGATACTGTACCATCACTTAAGGTGAACATATAAGCACTAGTGAATTTTGTCTCATCTGAATCAGAGATTCAGTTTGCATCACAATATCCTTCTAAAGTAGAAGGAAATCTACTATATAGGATTCCATAATTCATGGTTCCTCTCAAATATTTCATTAGTCTCATTAATGCACACCAATGCTCTTTACTGGGGTTATAAGTATATCTACTTAGTCTACACACAACATATGTTATATTAGGTCGGGTAAAATTCATCAAATGCATTAGACTCCCAATAATCTGTGCATATTTAGACTGAGCAACTGGGTTACCATTATTCTTTTTTAATTTAGAATTAGCATCATAAGGAGTGGTTACAAGAGTTACCTCCCAACATTCAAACTTTTTAAGAATCCTTTCAACATAGTGTTCTTGTGTTAATATTATTCCATCGTCACTCCTTATAACTTTAATTTCCAATATCATATTTACTTCGTCCAAATCTTTATATCAAAATTAGTAGACAAAAATAATTTGATATTTTGCACAATATTTAAACTTGTACCAAATATAAGCATGTCCTCAACATATAAGCAAATTATCACATAATCATTGACTACCACCTTAGTGTAAATACATTTATCCACTTCAATAGAAGAAAAACCATCCTTAATTAAGACTTGGTCAAATTTTTTATGCCACTATTTAGGAGCTTGTTTAAGGCCATAAAGTGATTTAATTAATTTACAAACTTTATTTTCTTGTTCAGAGACTACATATCCTTCAGGTTGAACCATATAAATTTCTTCTTCTAAATCTCCATTTTAAAAAGCTGTTTTTACATCCATTTGACGGATAAAAAACTTATGAATCGATGCTAAGACAATTAAAATTCGAATAGAAGAAATTCTTGTTACTGGTGCAAATGTATCAAAATAATCAATATTTTATTTTTGAGCAAATCCTTTAGCTACTAAACGAGCTTTATATTTATCTATAGATATTAAATTTCTTTTTGAAAATCCATTTACATCCAATAGGTTTTGCACCAGGAGGTAAATCAGTTAAAACCTATGTATTAATTTTGATAATTGAATCAATTTCAACTTTTATTGCCTCTTTCCAAAATTTAGCATCATAAGAAGATACAACTTCAAAATAATTTGATGGTTCATTATCAACAAGAAAAGTTTGAAAATTAATTTCATAAGAAAAATATTCTTTTCTAGGCCTTTTACTCCTTCCCAGTTCCTCAATATTAGAGGTAGATTCATTTTCTCTTTCAACAGGTGCATGAGAGATTTTATCACACAGTGAAAAAATATGTTCAAAGAATTCAACATTCTTTGTCTCAGTTATAGTATTACTATCAAGTACATCACTTTTTAATATAAGAAATTTATATACAGAACTATGTTCAGCATATCCAATAAGCATGTAGTCAGCAGTTTTAGAACCTATTTTTCTCTTTTTAGGTTCAGGTAAAAGGACTTTAGCAAGACACCCCTATACTTTTAAATATTGTTTATAACCTTTCCACAATTCATAAGGAGTTCTACCTGTTCTTTTATGAGGAAATCTATTTTGCAAGTGATATGCAGATAAAATAGCTCCACCCCACAAATTATCAGGTGCATTAAAGCTAATTAACATAGAGTTCATTATTTCTTTCAATGTTCTACTTTTTCTTTCAGCTACTCCATTAGATTGAGGTGAATAAGGTGGAGTTACTTCATGAATAATTTCTTCTTTTTCACAAAAGGCATTTAAAGAAAAGTATTCACCACCTCTATCAGATCTTATTCTCTTAATTTTTCTACTAAGTTGATTTTCAACTTCAGATTTATAAGACACAAAATCATCAAAAGCATCATCTTTATTTCTAAGCAAATATAATTTAGTAAATCTAGAGAAGTCATCAATAAAAGTCACATAATATCTTTTACCACCTCTAGTCATAGTTTGTTTTAAATCACCCAAATCAATGTCAATTAAAGATAACAATTCAGTTTCTCTATTAACTGAAAAACATGATTTTTTAGTAATTTTAGCTTCGGCACATATTTCACATTTATCGAAATTACTTGAATCTAAACCAGATATTAAACCAAGTGATTGCATATTCTATATATATTTAATATTAAAATGTCCTAATATAGCATGCCACAAAGAAATAGACTCAATTATATAAGCAGAAGATGATGCATTATCATTGATAATATTAAGTACATAAAGTCCATGATTACACTAGCCTTTTCCAATAAATACATTATTTTTTGTCAAAATAATCTTATTAGATTCAGTAGATACTTTCATTCCAGCTTTATCCAGCAAAGCCATAGAAATCAGATTTGCTCGCATTGTAGGAACATGTAGCACATCCATCAGGGCTAAAAATTTTTTCGAAGTAAGTTTTAGGAGCACTTTACCCTTGCCCAAGACTTTAGCAGTTCTTGAGTCTCCAAGATAGACCACTTCTCTGTCATCTCCTATTGATGTATAGGAGGCAAATGCTTCTCGATTTGTACAAATGTGTCGAGTAACCCCAGAGTCTATCGCCCATTCTTTTATATGTGCCACCATATTTACTTGAGAAATAACAGCTGCAATTATTTCATCTTCTTCGGCTAAATTAGCTTTAGGAGGATTTCTCATTTCCTTGTTGTTTCTTATTCCGTGCCTATATTGAGCGGTATAATGACCTGATTTTTCACAAGTAAAGCAAGTGCATTTTCTTTTCTTAAAGTTGAGATTATTAGGCTTGTAACCTTGAGACTTATTATCATACCTTTTGTTGTTTCTGTTTCGGCTTTGCACTAAATTTGCTTTGAGTGTCAGTTCTTTTGCTTTAAATGACTCCTTTCGATTGGTGTCTTCAATTAAAATGTGAGTCACTATCTTCTCAATTGTAAAATTTGTTTGTTTATGCTTTAGACTATTTTTGTAGTCATTCCATGAGTCAGGTAATTTTTCGATCAATATCCCGACAACAAATTTTTTTGGTAAAGAAATTCCTTCGGCCTTCAAATCTTCAATTATTTTTTTATATTCGTTGATTTAAATTTTCATCTCCTTCACGTCACTCATCTGCCAATGATAATATCTTCCGACTACAAACTTTTGTTTGGTAGCATCTTCAGCAGTGAACTTTTTAATTAAGACTTCCCAAATAATTTTTGCTTCCTTGCAATTACAGTATACATCAAACAGTTCGTTAGAAATAGTTTGTAATATAGTATGGCGACATACCTTATTGCCGTATTGCCATGATTTTTATTATCGGCGTCTGCACCAGGTTATGGATGTAACAAAGCATGTGCCACACCGTGGACATCAAGTAGTGAGAAAATACGTTCTTGCCATCTTTTAAAATTTTCGTTAGCAGAAATTTCAATATTTGATACGTCAGGAAATGGTTTAGCATATGGTAAAACAAGTGAAGTAGGAGTAGTAGGGGTAGCATCGGTATTAGTTTTAGAGTTACTAGTATTACTTACCATAGTTTCTTAGATTGTAGGGAAACAATAATAAATTTTAATATCAACTATGAAATAAATTGCAACAATTATAATAATTTTATATTGTAGTATCAACAAGTTACAATAATAATAACAACAACAACAATAATAATGGTAATGATAATGATAATGATAATAATAATAATAATAATAATAATAATAATAATAATAATAATAATAAAATCACTATTATAATATTTTATATAAATTACTTGATTTGTGCTAGGCACTGTCCTAAGAAACTATTTTCAAAATGTGAAATGTTTCCCCAAGATTAAACAAGCACTTTCCTGATTAATTAGAAGATATCCGAAATTAAATAAGTCTTCCCTAATAAACAGAGGATACAAGAATTAATAAAATTAATTATAAACGAACAATTTAAATAAGAGGATTAACAAAGACTACAAGTAACAAGAAAAGAAATTTAACAAAAGTATAATAGAGTGAGGAAAACTGTGAGATAAGGGAGTATATAAGAGGAGCGTGTTTTTGTTGTCTGTTTGCAGAGGAGTTTAAGGAATACTAGTATAGTATACGTGCTTTGCACGTGTGCATCTCGACAATTAAGAAAATATATATACGAAAAGAAAAGATTATTAAAACATAGTAATTGGTGTAGATTATATACGACATTTGTGTGAATGATAAAAATGAATAAATTAAGATTTTTAAGTATTAACCATATTTAATACACGTATAGAGTTTAAGAAAGAGATACACTTTCAATTTTTGATTACTTAATTCGACGACATCATTCTTATTTCGTTCAATTTTTAATCATAAATTTTCATCTGAAACAAGAACACAACAAACTATCAAAAGGAGAGAATTCATTATAAATTATTGATTAATAATTCATACACAGTCTTTAAAATATCAACTAAAATACATAAAGAATGACAACTTGAATCAAAATCAATATAAAGAAAAAAAGTAGTAGAATAACATATATTTCTTATAAATTTTGATTCAATATATTGCTTACATAGAATTATAGAAATTCTTATTCTAATTGATCTATAGAAATTCTTATTCTAATTGATCTTGATCAAGTAACCAAAGCTCAAGAAATTACAAATCAAATTAATTGTAAAGAAATTGTGTTCACTTAAAACTCTACTTTTCCTTGAGAAATTATTAAGTTACACCCTAAATTTGAGGGAGAGTTAGAATAAGGTCATCCAATTTCTTTCCATGTTAGGCTTCGAAGTCCTTCTTAATTAAGAGTACACAATAGTTATTTTTCTTCCATATTTTTTAGGTCCTTTTTTGATTATAAAAATAATTAATATAATTTGTGAAAAAGGTGAAAAGACAATTTTGTCTATTGCAGAGTATTTTAATGAAGTGTAAAAAGTTCAAATCACTTTTTTAAAGATCTTCACACTTTTAATATATTATAAATATAGATTATAGATAAATTATAGATATACAACATACATTAGGCGGTGGAAACAATAAGATTGTCCAATAGAATACTTCTCAAATGACATGTGTTGCTTGGCCATTTCTTGGCAATCAAGTGTTCTTGGACTCCAAGTAACACATGACTCAATTATGGACCACATAGTAATTGAACCACATAATATTAAAATATTAAAATATTTATTTAATTATTTTAAAATATCTAACAGAAGCTAGCTAGCGACAGTCTTTTTTTCTTTTTTTTGCTATGTGCTTCCATCGTTCTCTTCTTAATTTTAAAAGAAATACTCTAAAATAGGCTGTATAAGTTAAAAAAAAAATAATGATTGGCTCTAAAAAGAAAACTTTTATGCTTTAAAATTACATATTATTTTTAAATATTTATTTAGAAAACAAATAAAAATTAATGAGTTAAAAAAAAAGATTTGCCCTCAATACTCTACAATAAAAAATATTGGCTATTGATTTTCCTTAAATCACAAACCTTTAAAGTCAAAAAGAAATTAGAGTACTAATCACCATTTCAGTTACCTATCACTCAACAATTTTTGAGCGAGAGTCAATCACACATTTTTTCAAGTCTTAAACTCCTTCAAATATTGCTCCTAGTTTTCCTTTGCCAAGTTCTACGTCATCCGTCGATATATATGTTGACTATTGATACTTGTTTTATTATATATTAGTTTGAGATTATTAACTGTCTTAATATTTAGCCTCAAATCATGGCTCTACCACAGTCTTAGCTCAAATCGAGTCACCTTATCAAAATGAACTCAATTAATAAATAGCAGATAACTGGGGGAATAATAAGAGTATATTTTTATGTACTACTGTCAATGTACTACTGTCACCCTTGTTGCACTAAAATCACATTTTGTGATGTTGTTTTTAGCATTTTAACATTATTATTGTATCATTTTGCATGACTTTTTGGGTGTTATGAAACATTCATGCTAGTTTATTATTTCTTCTGTTACATGCTTATTGAAGAGACATTATAGAAAATTTATTGACAACTTTCTTCCTCAACTTAATGCCATAATAAGGCATCAATATCACGTTCCATGGCTGTTACTTTACAACCTCTAACTCCCATTCATTTGTGCCTTAAAACCAATAGTTAGTGATGGTAGAATGTGAAAATAAGTTTCATGTAACTTCCTCTTTATTCCACCATTATCCTTCACTTTATGGGTTGTAACTCTTGTAAGCCCTGTAACTTCTATGTCATTCATCTACCCCATTTATCTTCCTATTCATTGCATGGAAGATTTCTCACCTATAAATAGAGGTAGTCTTGCATGGTTTTTGGAATGCATATACACAAGATAATAGAGAGTTCACAAAAAAAGTTAATAAAAAAGAGAGTTTGCTAGTTGAAGGGAGGTGTTCTTTTTGTGGAGTTTTGAACTCAACTCTTGTCCTGAGTTGTTGAGTTATTGTAAGAAGGTTGTTGTATCCTGGAGGGGACAAATCAAGAAGATTACTGCTGGACCGGTGAAACATTTGCTGCAGTGGGCTTGAATCTCATTAAAGAGAGCAAAATATTCGTGCCTCAGACGAAGAAGATAGTCTTTTTATTTTCTTCACTTGTAATTTTCAGTTGTAAGTTTATTATAATTTAACCAACAATTTTAAGGAGATTCAATGGCAACAACTGAAAAATCCGCGGATGTCAAGATGGGAGATCTAAACAAGCCATTCCGGTTCAACAGTACTCACTTCAAGAGGTGGAAGGGTAAAGTGTTTTTCTACTTAAGTCTTCTCAACGTTTCTTATGTGTTAACTGAGAAGAACCCAAATAAAGTAGATCACTCTTTCATGACCGATGATGAACTTATCTCTCTTCAAGAGAAAGTTGAAAAATACGAGGGTGACTCCTACAAGTGTCGGTATTTTCTTCTTAATTGTCTATCCAATAATTTTTATGATTATTATGATAGAACTTCCTCTAGTGCAAAGAAAATTTGGAAATCCTTGCAGAGTAAGTATGACACTGAGGAGGCGGGAGCGAAAAAATATGCGACTAGCAGATTTTTCCGTTTCCAAGTGGTGGACAACAAATCAGTGATAGATCAAACTCAGGATTTCATAATGATTGTTGGTGAGCTCAGGTCCGAAGAAGTCAAAATTAGAGATAACCTTATTGTTTGTGGCATAATTGATAAACTTTCACCTTCGTGGAAGGAATTTCAAAAAATTATGCGCCACAAGCAAAAAGAAACTTCTCTTGAGACTTTGATAATGAGAATCCGCATGGAAGAAGAAGCAAGGGGCCAAGATGCACTTTTGCAAATAGAAGAGAACAACATCACACCAAAGTTAAATTTAACTTCTTCAAATAATGCTACCTCTGAAACTAACAAAAAACTACTTTGAAGCTTAAGAAGAAAAAATTCAACAAAAAATGATGGTAGACATCCCAAGAACAATAATGGTGGAAACAACCAAGCAAAAAATCAACATGTACAACAAAAAGGACCGAGCTTTATCTGTGGCAAGAGTGGGTATATTGCTTGATTTTGCAGATTTCGGAAACGTGAGCCTAAACCTCAGGCAAATGTTATCGAAGAACCATTTGTGGCGGTGATAACAGACGTAAATGTGGTGGAGAATGTTGATGGATGGTGGGCTGACTCTGGTGCAAACTGTCATGTCTGTTATGACAAAAGATTGGTTTAAAAAATATATAAATTTTGAGGAGCCCAAAACCATCATGCTTGGAGATTCACATACCACTCAAGTGCTTGGAATAGGGGATGTCGAGTTGAAGTTTATTTCTGGAAGCGTATTAATCTTAAAAGATGTACTTTATACTCCTATGAGAAAAAAATTAATGTCTAGTTTTCTTCTTAATAAAGCAGACTTCAAACAGAGTATTGAATCTGATCAGTATGTAATTGTTAAGAATAATATTTTTGTGAGAAAGGGATATGCATGTGATGGTATGTTCAAATTGAATGTTGAAATGAATAAAACATCTACTTCTGTTTGTATGCTTTCTTCTACTAATTTTTGGCATGCTCGTTTGTGTCATATAAATGATCGTTATGTAAGAATCATGAGTAGTTTAAGATTAATTTCAGTGATAAAAAAGAACTTTGAAAAATGTGAGGCTTGTAGTAAAGCCAAGATCACAAAAAGGCCTCATTTTCAAGTTGAAAGAAAAACTGAATTGTTAGAATTAGTTCATACTGATATTTGTAAATTTGGTGAAATTTTAACTCGTGGAGAAAATAGATATTTTATCACTTTCATTGATGATTTTTCTAAGTTTACATATGTTTACTTAATGAAAAATAAAAGTGATGCATTTGAGAATTTTAAAACTTTTCTCCATGAAGTTGAAAATCAGTTTAATAGAAAAATAAAAAGAATAAGAAGTGATAGAGGTCGTGAATATGAGTCATATGAGTTCAATTCTTTTGTTAGATCATTGGATATAATTCATGAAACTCCTCCTCCTTATTCTCCTGCATCTAACGGTGTAGTGGAAAGGAAGAATAGAACTTTGGTTGAGCTAACTAATGCAACGTTAATTGAGTTTTGTGCACCTTTAAGTTTTTGGGGTGAAGCTCTTTTGACTGCTTTTTATGTGATGAATCGTGTGCCTCATAAAAAGACCAAACTAACACCTTTTGAGTTGTGGAAAGATCATAAGCCAAATTTGGGATATCTAAGAGTCTGGGGTTGCTTAGCCTATGTGAGGTTAATGGATCCTAAAATCTCTAAGTTGGGTAAAAAAGTTACTATTTGTGCTTTTCTTGGTTATGCTTCAAATAGTACAACCTATAGATTTTTTAATCTTGAAGATAGTGTGATAATAGAATCAGGTGATGCTATTTTTCAAGAAAATAAATTCTCTTTTGATTCTAAAAATAGTGGGGGTCTAAGTACTAAAGAAAATATTTTGTCATTACCTAGTTCTTCCACTTCGATCTTGAAAAATAAAGAAAATGATGATTTTGAGTTAAGAAGAAGTAAAAGAGCTAGAGTAGAAAAATATTTTAGTCCTGATTATTATATTTTTTACGTTGGAGATTACCCTCACTTTAAAAGAAGCTTTGTCTTCGCATGATGCTATTTTCTGGAAAGAGGCTGTAAATGATAAAATGGAATCGCTATTTTCCATTAAAACTTGGAAGCTAGTTGATTTACCACCGGGTTGTAAAATAATTGGATGTAAATGGGTCTTACGTAAAAAGTTAAAACCGGATGGATCTGTTGATAAATATAAAGCTAGGCTAGTGGCTAAAGGTTTTAAACAACTAGAAGGCCTAGGATTTTTTGATACTTTTTCACCGGTAACTAGAATTACATCCATTAGACTTTTAGTTTCTATTGCGGCAATTTTTGATTTACAAATTCATCAAATGGATGTAAAAACTGCTTTTTTAAATGGAGACCTAAATGAGGAGATTTACATGGAACAACCCGAGTGTTTTGTTGAGGCTGACCAAGAAAGCAAAGTGTGTAAACTTAATAAATTCCTATATGGCTTGAAACAGGCACCAAAGCAATGACATGAAAAGTTTGATTTCTGTATGATTGATAATGGGTTTAAAATATTTACCAAAATAAAAATATAATGGGTTTAAAATAAATGAGTGTGATAAGTGCATATATCACAAGTCTTGAAATAATACGCATGTTATTATTTGCCTATATGTTGATGATTTATTGATCTTTGGCTCTAACATGAATGTTATTAGTGAAACTAAAAATATTGTTAGAAGCCATTTTGATATGAAAGATCTTGGTGAGGCAAATTTTATTCTAGAAATAAAAATTACTAGGACGTGTGATGGAATTTTCCTTGACCAGTCACATTATGTTGAGAAAATTTTGAAAAAAATATAATTTCCTTGATTGCAAGCATGTTGTTACTCCTTTTGATTCTAGTGTTCACTTATTTCCTGTTGAAAGTGAAAATGATGTAATAAAACAAAAGAAATATACTAGCATAATTGGAAGTTTGAGATATGTGACTGATTGCACTAAGCCTGATATTAAATATGCAGTTGGATTACTTAGCAGGTTTACTAGCAAGCCGGGTAATGAACATTGGCATGCTATAACGAGAGTAATGAAATATTTAATTGGAACGAAAAACTGTGGTTTGTTCTATAAAAAATATCCTGCTGTACTTGAAGGCTTTTGTGATGCGGATTGTAACACTTTATCAGGTGATTCCTTATCCACTACTAGTTATATTTTTACTTTGGGTGGTGGTGATATTTGTTGAAAGTTTAAAAGTAAACTATAATTGCTAACTCTACCATGGAAGCTGAACTATTTGCTTTAGCTTCAGCTAGTGAGGAAGAGAATTGGTTGAGATATTTATTATTTCAAATACCTTATTTTGAAAAACCAATTCCTCCTATTTTAATTCATTGTGATAGCACCGCTGTAATTGGTAGAGTTTAAAACCGTTATTACAACATTAAATTCAGACCTATACGGAGAAAACACAGTAATGTCGGATCATATTTGACAAATGATATCATTAATATTGATCATGTCAAATCTTGTGATAATCTTGCAAATCCGTTGACTAAGACCTTAGCAAGAGAAAAGGTCTAGAGCACATCGAGGGGGAATGGATTGAAGCCTATTGAATCTTGAGTCATATGTGAGAAAACCCAACCTGGGGACTAGAGATCCTATAACCAGGTTCAATGGAAAAAACGAATCACATGATGACTTGTTGTAAAAAATGTACTATTTTTTTATCCCTCCCTATAGTGTGAGTACATTAACCTGTAATGATTGTGAGGTTGAGTTCAAAAAACTCTTAATGAAAATATGTAGCTCGTATGAATGGGGTGCTAAATTACAGGAGCACTCTCGACAGATTTCACCTATGTGAGTGTGGTGGTAGGCCGCTTCCTATGAGAATTAGGCCCATTCTCTAATAATATTCATTATAATCGGGATAGCACAAGGCCGTAACGTGTTGGCTATAAAGCTCATGTCAACACCTTGACTATTGTGTGTAAGCAGTAACTTTTATTTTCCTTAAGTAGTCATAGTTCAAGTCTGAAACCACTACGTCTCTGGAGTAAAAATTACTGTTTTACTAAGTGGGGGTTCAATGCAGAGTACACCTTCATTATGCGTGGTAGCCTTCCTTCAGCTAGTAGACTCTTTTATATTAATATTAAAATGAGTGGGGGATTGATGTTGTTTTTAACATTATTATTATATCATTTTGCATGGCTTTTTGGGCGTTATGAAACATTCATGCTAGTTTATTATTTCTTCTGTTACATGCTTATTGAAGAGCCATTACAGAAAACTTATTAGTAGCTTTCTTCCTCAACTTAATGCCATAATAAGGCATCAATATCATGTTCCATGGCTGTTACTTTGCAACCTCTAACTCCCATTCATTTGTGCCTTAAAACCAATAGTTAGTAATAGTAGAATGTGGATATAAGTTTCATGTAACTTCCTCTTTATTCCACCATTATCCTTCACTTTATAGGTTGTAACCCTTGTAACTTTTGTAACTTCTATGCCATTCATCTACCATATTTATCTTCTTATTCATTGCATGAAAGATTTCTCACCTATAAATAGAGGTAGTCTTGCATGGTTTTTGAAATACATATACACAAGATAATAGAGAGTTCACAAAAAAGGTTAATAGAAAAAGAGAGTTTGCTAGTTGAAGGGAGGTGTTCTTTTTATGGAGTTTTGAACTCGACTCTTGTCCAGAGTTGTTGAGTTATTGTGAGAAGGCTATTGTATCCTGAAAGGACAAGTCAAGAAGATTACTGTTGGACTGGTGAAACATTTGTGGTAGTGGACTTGAATCTCCTTAAAGAGAGCGAGATATCCGCTCCTCGGCCGAAGAAGAAGAAGATAGTCTTTTTATTTTCTTCACTTGTAATTTTCAGTTGTAAGTTTATTGTAATTTCACCAACAATTTGTCTCTCTGTCTCTATTCTTGTTTCCATAATATTAATGATCGTATATTATTTAATTGTTTAGTAAAAAGCACTACTGCAATATGTTGATAAGAGGCCCAAAGCTATCTCATAAATAATAAGTTGCTAAAATCAATATATTTCTATTATATGGAAGAGGTGGTTTCGACCACCTCTTATGCAATTATCAAAAAAATTCTTTACTTCCACTTAATTATATACCATACCCCAATATATAATAATTTCATTATTTCATCATAATGATTTAAATATTTAATATATTCTATTAATTTATATTAATTAACTATAACTACATATTGAAAGCAATTTTTTTTTATTTATTTAATTAGCTATCATGTTCAAAACTAATTTGTTACCACAAATCACAATAATTAATAACTTAAAATATTTAAAAGACATATAGAAATTTTATTGTCTCTCATTATTTTAGCAATGCCACATAAATTGAGATAAAATAAAAAACACTGCAAATCATAATAATTAACAACTTAAATATTTAAAAGATATATAAAAATTTTAGTTGACTCTCAAAATTGTATCGAAGCCACATAAATTGGGACATAAGGAGTAAATATATTATTTGATAATTATGTTAAAATTATTATAAATCACAATAATTAACAAGTTAAAATACTTTTTTTTAAAATAGATAAAAGTTCTATTCAACTCTCAAAATTTTATCGATGCAGCATAAATCATGACATAATAAAAAATTATCTTAATTAATTGCAACTAAATATTTTAAGTAAATCAATTTTATTATTTTAATTGACTTTATATAGAAAAGTAATCTTTTTATTTATTTATTTTAGTAAATTTAAATTTTAAAATTATTTTTTCTTATATAGAAATACTAATTTTTAAACTTAACTTTAAATTTTTAAAGTACAAAATAAATAAATTTAATTTAATAAAATAAATTTCTAATGAATATTTTCTTAGAATTTGTGTTGGGTCAATATGTATCAAGTCAAAAAGAAATAAAGAAAAATATATAGTAAAATTTTATTATTGTGAAAGATAAATATAATGCTCTATCCAATAATATTTAATAATTTCATATTTTGCATATGCAAATATAGCATTCCGTATTTAATTAATATACTATTCCGGTGAATTATCGATGATTACTATTAGATATGATAAAATTATATTAATTTTTATAGTAATAGCACAATCAATCGCTCTTAATTAATTATTATGAGTCATCTAGGTATTAAGAAAATAAATAATATTTAATAAAAAATAAAATAGACATAAAATGAGAAATTAACTCTTAATGTTTTAAATTAAATTTTCGTCTTTAGAACGATGATTTTACTGTATCACTCCTTATTATAAGTCATTTATGTATTAGAAAAATAAGAATAACAAAATGATATGTCAACATAAAATATTTGATTGACTATCAAAATTATATTAGTGCCACATAAATTGAGACGGGACAGAAGAAGATATAAAACAATATATATTATTTGAAAATGAAATAAAAAGTACTGTAAATAACAATAATTAACAAAAAAAATTAAAAAATTGACTGATTTCTGCTTCAGCTGCTTCAATCGTGATTTTAATGTACAGTGATGTTTAAAGAGGGTAAAATGACATAATGAGATTTAAAGAGGATAAAATGTATGTAGTAAAGTGTGAGAAGAATAAAACATAAGTAAATTTTATTACTATATTTTAAAGAAATTAAAGAAAAGAAGTATAAAGATTATTTGCAAAAGATTTTTACAAACTAATTTAAATATAAATAAAGTAAATTTAGGTACAAAAAACGTGTATCTATCACAAATTTGCTACCAAACACTTCACACTTTCTTAACATTAACAAATTTTCTATCAAATATGTGTAGCCATCTTTCTCAACTTTTTACATCTCCTCAATATTAATTAACATTTCTCTGTTTTAAAAATAAAATAAAGAAAAGAAAATCTCAACTCTTGCTTCTCTATTAAAAAAACAACACTCTTTTTCTGTGTTAAAAATAATAATTAAACAAAATAATAGCGAATTTAAGGTGTGTATTCTCTTTATCGGGTAAGTTTATATGATTCTTAATCTTTGCGATATTGAAAATCAATAATCTGTTGGATATTTGATTTAAGCTATTTCATCAAATTTACGCCTCTTCTTTCTTTATATTTCTGATCGCAAAATTCAACAAGAAGATTAAAAAAAAGGTTTCAATTGTGATCCCCTCAGCTCAATCATACTAATAAAAATATTCTACTGCTCAAACTTTCTACTCCAAGATAAATCCTAAAACTTAAAAATTGCAATCTACATGTTCTACTGTTGGGCCCGTGCTGACACGGGCTTTGCACTTCTAGTATATATATAAAAGAAAATTTTAGTCCATCCTATGTGGCACCTCTCAATGGCCTCTATTCTCATTTTTCTTTTTTCTCCTTTTTTGAATTTTTTTCTCTTTTATTACATCTAATTATATATCACGAGTTACAAAAAAAACTCATTCTATTCATATTCTTTACTTGAATAACATGTCTCATTAACTTTTTTTTATCTAATTTTATGGTCTATCAATCTATAAATAACTCATTTTCAGAATTCATTTGCATTGTAATTGGATAATAATTTTTTGTTGCAGACACATCATTAACCACATGGCAATTGGTGACGATTGGATGCAAAGGTTGTTCTATATCTTCTTATTCTTTCTTTTTGAGTATGCTATTTTTAGTGTGTTGTCCCTTTCATAGTTTACTGTGCAACAGAAAAAATTTAGTAATAAAAATATCATGTATGATCTTATTTTTAAGTAATTTTGATATCTTGCATTGATTCTAATAAGCAAGGACGTGATGTGTGAGATTTTAAACTAGTTTCTTACAATTTTTATTCATAGTGCATTATTTTTGTGATGTATTATTTCTTGCAGGAACGAAAAAGAAGATCAAATGATACACATACGTATGAAAAGAAGATTAGGAGACGACTATGAAGAGATTTTAGGAGGACAAAGATAGTATCATTACCAACCAATTAACATAAATATTTTTTTGGTATTATTTTTTCTTTATTTCATTTATTAAAATTAGTATTTTATTAATTTAATTTTACGAAGAAAAATTATTTGATATCTCCTTTTCTCTACTTAAAGCACGTTAAAGCAACAACTTGACGTTGCTCCTTCTGCTTTGGTTATGAATTTTAAGAAAGAAATTAAGTAACACCATGGTATGATTTTTGTTCATATCATATGTATTATAATTTCTATATAATACCCATCACAAATTCTTTAAAAATGATGTATTATTAAAGGATCCAATGCAGGTGTAATGATATTTTTGAAAAGTCATTATCATTAATTTATTAATCAACATTCATTTATAATATAATAAAATAATATTATATTTTTATTATTTTCTTCTTTAGCTACTCCCGCCATTTTTTCTTTTATTTAACTGTTCTGCACTTTCATTTTTATCCTATCGACTACACCTCATTATATCTTGATTATATTATTAATAAAAATGAGATCATTTTATATTTATTTTATTGCTATTTTTTTAATTTCTTATTTATTTATTGTACAAAAAAAAAAGTGTCAATTACTACTCTTTCATTTATTTATATTCTTTAATATAAAATATTAATATCAATTAATCAATATGCCTTTGAGTGATTAGTTTGTATCTCAATATATTAGCATATTGCAAAGTTGCTAATGGTAGAGTAACTTTTTTGTGTCTGAATACTTGTACAATTGATATTTTTGTGTTTCTATCTAATTTTATTTTGACACTCCCTCTTGCTAAAGTTTATACAACTAACATTTTAATATTTATTGATTACATCTGCAGAATTAATGTGATGAAATACAAATCGGAATCATGTAAAGGCTCAGCTGGCTTTGATTCTCACATATTGTCACTAAAAAAAATACATGATTTCATGACTTGCTGAAATTAACCATAAGTAATCTCTCTTATATGTAGAATTTATGTATTTAGACGGCTTAATTTTATTTCAGGTGTTTATCGTATATGTGCTTCTTTTGATTTTATTTCTTAATTATTCATTATTTTATGTAAAAAGATTGTTTTTCTTTATTTCTTTTCTTATTTTTTGGCAAGTATAGGAGATGATAAATGTCATGATTGGGGATGTTAAAAAAAACTCTAATCATTTTATTGCTATTATTTCTTAAAGCATTTAAAGCATCAGCAGATATGATCTTTAATTTAAAAAATAATGTCATAATTAAATTATACTTTCTTCTATAGAAATGATTAATTGAGAAAGAAAATTCTAACATAAGTTGTCGATTTAAAGTTTCAAAAATTTATTTCAATGAATAAAAGTAAATTGTGTTCCAATACTTATATTTTAAATTTGAATAATCTCATTTTATGTGTGTTAAATTTGTATTTTACATGGGTAATTTGAAAAAGGATTTATTATAAATAATTTTGACGGATCAAAAGATTTTGAATTGAGTTACTATCACTACTTTGGAATTAAATTAAAGTATATAATAGCTTGAAATGTAAAATGTTTAGAATATACATGTTGCAATGTTTAGATTTCTTTTGGATGGATAATTTAGGAGGAGCTCAATATTACACTTAGGAGTCGTTTGGTTGGAAAGAATTATCCCATAAAAATTAATTTTGGAATTAGTTTTCCCATCATGTATATGAGATATTTTATTCCATCACTGTGGTGTAAATGGTGGGATATATAATCTTAGTACTAATTAATACCTCACACCAAACATAGAATAAAATCGTTTTATTTTATCGTGAGACTATTTATCCCTTATACCTCACACCAAATGACCCCTTAGTAATGTGTTATGTTTTTGCTCTTGTTACATTAATCAAAGGTTATATTTGTTAGATATTATATTTGCAAATTATTATTTGAATATATTATGAACTTTAATTTGTGATAAAAATAGCTACTGGTGATGTTGGAATCGACTTGTAAAAGAAGATGATAAAAGGCCATCTCTTCAATATACTAATAATGATTTAAAAAAAAAAAAAATCTATTACCATCAGTAGTTCAACATGAAATTTATGCAATTGTATATTTAATTTTAGTTTTACATTTCTATTCTTTAGTACTCCTCAAATCATCCTTAAGGCATGCTATGGAAAGTTATTATATAACTAATTGTACTTTACATAGTATATAGCTTTTAAATAACCCCATTATATATATGGTGTATTAATAATTCTAAATGCATGTTGTTTATGTATTTCCTTTGTCATAGAAAAAATGATAGAATGTGAATTCATTATCAAATGAAGATATTTATTATAATATAAAAGAAATAGATAAAATGAAACAATCGATAATAAAAAGTGTATATATTTTGACTTTTATTACTTAAAATTTCAGCATCTCTCAGTTGTTTGGTATCTCATGTGTTGGATTGGATTTTCTTAATTTGATATCAATCTAGAAAAATATAGTGTTATAGTTGGACTTTGGAGTATAAAGAGGAAAAATTGAAACATTTAATTTTTTTTTCTCTAAAAAACATTTATGAGAATTAAAACAACACATTATTTATCTTTATTTTGATTTGTTTTAACATTCGCGCGAAGCGCGATGATATTCACTAGTTATCCAATATAGTAATTCCTGTTGGCGGTGCTTATCAATTG
This sequence comes from Capsicum pubescens, assembly GCA_030864215.1. Classification (NCBI taxonomy): domain Eukaryota; kingdom Viridiplantae; phylum Streptophyta; class Magnoliopsida; order Solanales; family Solanaceae; genus Capsicum; species Capsicum pubescens. Next base: position 38,661,331 of record CM061543.1, read on the forward strand.
ATGAGGTCTGCATTGGTTTGCTTAAAAATAAAAAATAAAAAAAAAGTACTAGTTTAGGATGTATAGAAGTACATTTATTAATTTATAAATGATACATGCATTGCGGTGCAATATCTATGACATGCATTAATTAGTTGGTAATAACCCTATACGTAAGTAACTCAGAACTCCAGTTTCATCTAAGTATATAAGAGTGCAACCAATTTTAAATTATCTTTTCTATAATAATAGTGTTTGAATCAACTTACGAACATAAATTAATCCAATAGGCTCATAGTTTTTTGCTTCCGTTGACTCTCAATGCGCTTTGATCATTGATCTCTAAATCATACACTTGAGTATTTAATTTTCTATATTAAATTAAACTAATTAATGAATATTAAATTACTTGTCATAGTTATTTCATCTTAAACTAGTAGTCACACTAATTTTGTCTCTTAATTAGGAGTACTCATATACATCATGTGATAATTACTTATGTCAATTGCTAATTGTAAATAATGAACTACACAACGCAGCGCTCTCGTCCTTCTCAAAAGACTAGTTTCTCGATACTGCGTTGCACGTATATGAATGTCGAGACCATATAGTACATAGTTGTAAGTTTTTTTGAATAATTAACGTTGATCGATGTATAGCAACTTATTTGCCGTGGTCAAAATAATTAAATATCTTTAAAATCTATGAGGATGAACATTAAAAATTTAGTTAGATCACATTTTATTTATTATAAAGTACAAAATGTAATGAAACATATATCATCTGATACTTATTTATAGATGATATTCTTTTTGTATGTTTATTTTATCTGTCTCTATTGTGTTGCCATGACCAGGAATCTTGTTGCCACCGATCATTAATATCATTCTTGAAAGAACGACATAAAATTGGCAGAATAAGAAAAGATGTTGTGATAGATACCATTCAATATTAAGATTATTTGACATGTACTTTATTTATCTTATTGCAAAATATTATTAAGTATATATTATTTCATTTTGGATGAATTTAAAAAGATTCTTTGCAGAGCAAGAAAATTGAATTCTTCAGTAAAGAACATAATTGAAGCATATGAACACACTGTAATTTCTAAATGCATGACATTATTAATAAAATCTTTTATGAATTACCCATGTATTATTGCATAAGCTAACCAATTAAAATAGTGCAAATTATTGAGTGTTAAGTGTCTTTTCTTTCAAAATTAACACAAGGGACAATTTACATTCAATATTGGGACTGATTTTCTTGAATTGCCATAAACTTATTTTTACACAAAATCATAGCAATGTATAGTATGTTAATCAACTATGCAAGTAGCAAATATTTTCAAAGAGTAATAGAAAAGTAAAGCAAATGATGTGATTAACAATTATAGATTGGTTGTGTTGCTTCAAATTATGATCGAATAAGTCAAATTAAATGAATAAAATTATTTTACCAGGAATTTTTTTTCTAGTTGTCAGTTATTTGACAGAAATACAAAATTAATTAACTTCTTTATGCTCTTTTTAATTCTAGTTTGAGCAACAATTTGACAAAAAAAACAAATTGATGAGGAAAAATCATTATAAAATTTGCAATAACTTTTTTAAAAGTTGAAAGAACTCATTAGTTGTTTTTCTTCATGCTAAACTTACTCAAATTAGATATTTCTTCATGCTAAACCTACTAAAATTAAATAGAATTGACACTTTAAAGTTGAAACTCTGCTAAATTGTTAAAAATATTAGTCAAGAATCAATTATTTAATAAAAATTATACGGACAAAACAACATTGACATAATTCCAAGGTCTAGGTCTGATGCAAGAAATAATTCCAAGATTTCTTCCCAATGATGGATAATGCTCAAAAGAAACTTCCCATAAGTGACATTGTCCACATGTCTAATCTCCTATTTACTTTCAGATGCTCATGTTGCAGGGTGGATAAGAGTAAAATTCTAAACCATCTTTTTGTTTCTGATGATTTGACTATCAGAGTTGAGGATTTTTTTCCCCATTCCTTTGGGCTTAAATGCTGGGGCTACTGTTATTCAGACATTTTGTGATGGAACACCCCTGCAAAAGGCGATGCACATAAGCTTTTCTTGCACATCATTTCTATAATTGCCTGTTGGGAAATCTGAAAAGCTAGGAGTGGTAAGAAATATGACGACAAAAACTTTAATTTCTCTAGAATTTGTCAACAAATTGTGGTCCAAGTCTAGATTTCCATGGGTAATAACTTTTGCAACATGAAAAGGGATTATAGTTGGTCTAAGGTTTGTACTATTGTGAAAACTTATACACCAAGAGTACATTGCATAAGTGTTAAATGGATAGACCTGTTGCTATTATGGAATGGGATTAGAGTTGAATACTAATGGTAGTTTCATTAAGGTCATTGGCAAAGCGGGAGCTGGTGGTATTGTGCGGAAAAGAAATGGACAGATGATTATGGTCTTTGTTGCCCCTATCCAGTTCTGTACTAACAATTACTTAGAAGCTCGGGCTGCTCTGGTATTTCATGGTGCTGCTTACAGTTATTGCACAATATTCTTGAAATGGACTCCTTACTTTTGGTTAACATGATCTTGGGAAGTATAATAATCCATGAATCTTTTAAAGAGATATTATGTATGGTTCAGGAAAGGAGCATCCAAGTGCAACTCTGTTACGGAGAAGGGAATCAAGTAGTAGACATCTTAGCTACCTCTCTGGATAACAAGGAATTTTACTACAATGAGGTTGAACTTCCATGTGACGCGAGAGGTAATATTATAATAGACAGACTTTATGTGCCTTCATTCCGAATATAAGCGATAAAGATTGACAATTGAGCACCTTGAACAAAATTGTACTATCTTATAAGATGGAGACTTCCTTCAGTCCCGTCTAGCAAAAGTATAATTACTTAAGGTTATGCTTATAGACATCTTAGAGACCACTGCTTCAAGGTGATCATTAAGCTTAGCAGAAAATATCATCATCATCTTCCCTATAGTTCAAAGTTTGTTGTTAGAAATTTGAAAGCTTATTTTTTGTTGCTACTACAAGTACTTTCTAGAGGTTTGGTTTATGTCTTCCTCCTTGTAATTATTTTTGACAATATACATGATAGAGGTCCGCCAAGCCTCCCACCACCACGGCAGGTGATAGCTTGGGTGGATGTCTTTCAAAAAAACAGACAATATTATAGACACAAAAAACATTTAATCCATTAAAGTACTGTTGTGTGTACATAATCACCTTTTGAAAGGTATATGGATCAATAGAGTTAGGTTATTCTTTCTAATTAGTAATGGCTATAATATGAAATGGTTTCACAACAAATAAACCAATATTGTATTTCTATAAAGTTCCTTTTCATCGATAAATCATGACCAAGGCTATATAAACTTGCGGTGCAAGCGTGTTTGACGATGATCCCTAATATGTAGATAGATATGTAAAATATCAACAAATTACATCAAGGAGGAGACATAAAACTTAACTTTGACATAATAGACACAGCGATCCATTATACAATCACACATACCTGATACCACAATATAAAGAAAAAAAATAAAAATGTAACTACAAAGTACAAACACTTCGAAAGGACAAAAGCCAACCTCGTGAAACATCAAATAAAAAAGAGCTATTATAAAAATTATTAAGAACCTTGTATCTGAGAGAGAACATTTGAATCACATCTAGCTTTTATGGACCATGAGCTTCTCATGGGAGCTCATTGACATTGAGAAAAGTTTTGTGATCCCCTGTTCCACTCTATTAAGAAAGGGCAAATAAAATTTGATTTCTTTCACTAAAGCAGTCTTATACACCATTGACCATTTGGATTGTCAGCTGTCTTGTGTCTTGAATAATGTCCAAAAGTTGCCAAGAAATTCTAATCTTTCTGAAAGTTTTCAAGGAAAATTTCTACTTAATTGTAATAATGAACAAACCATCCCTTAGGAGATTTTCTTTTTAAAAATCAGGTGATATGTACTCAAAATAAATAAAAAATTTAAACGAAATATATAACAGTAGTTCTTCATACTGCATGAAATAATTGAACCAAAAAACTTGTTTCACGAAAATTCTACCACCAAAGATATTATTATCAATTTTTAGTGCTCAAATTGTTTAGCAAAAACTATGTAATCTGCTATGTTATTAGTAATATTTTTTTTTGGTAACCGGAATTTTATTACCCGATATGTCAATGTGAGCAGATGTTTTTGGCCTGAGTTGGACACGTCCCAACTTCAAGTAATTACAAAATAACTAACTAGGAACATACTCCATATTTCTCATCTATAGAAGTTCAGATTAAGCATATACCCTGCTAATCTAGGAAATATGCTAGCCCTGCAGTGAAGGTCTTGGATGATCTGTCTACTGATTGCTTCTCTTTGCTGCTTTCGTTGCTGGAGTATTCGGTGGTTCCTCTCCATCCAAATATGATATACAGTGGCGGTTAGGCTCATTCTGAAGACTGCTGTTTTTGCTAGTATCCCCTTTGCATGCAGATTGACCCATTGTACCTCTTCTCTCTATCCCATACTCCCCCTTGTAACACCTTGCCAGTTGAGTATTCTTTGCCATATATTCCCTGAAGTTAAGCATTTAAAGAACAGGTGCTGGTGGTCTTCCATTTCTTTGTCACATAATGCACATGTTAGACTGGTGTGGATGCCCCATTTATCTAGTTGATCTTTAGTATGTAATCTTTGATTAAGTGCTATAAACATAATAAACCTCCATTTTGGGTGCCCTTGATTGTTACAGTATAGTTTTCTCCGGTCCACTTTGGAGAATTGGCCTCTAAGCTGTTGGTATATTTTCTTGATGGAGAATGAGTTCTGCTCCATAACTTCTTCTATACTTAAACCAGCTACATCAATTCATTTACCAGCTTGTAAGATTTTCTGAATAATCCATGACGCTTGTTTGGTCCATGTGCTCCAAGGCTTCCTTTCCTTCAAATAATATGCATGTACTCACAGGATCCATAATTTATCCTTTTTCTGATTCAAGTTCCATAAATGTTTGAGGATAGCAGCTCTATTCCATATATACATGTCAATAATATTAAACCCTCCAGCTAATTTGGGAAGTACATCTTGTCCCATGCTATTAGTGCCTTGCCTCGATGTTGGATATCTACATTCCACAAGAATCTTTTGCACATAGTTTCTACCTTTTTTAGAATTGTTTTTGGTATTGAAAAAACTTGAGACCAGAAGTTTTGTATACCAACAAGCACACTGTGAATTAGTTGTAATCTACTAGCATATGAGAGAAATTTAGTTGTCCAGTTTGTAATTCTTCCAACCATCTTATCAATTAGAGGCTGGCATTGGGCCACTGGTAACTTTTTGGTGCTTAAAGGCACTCCCAGGTATCTGAAGGGGAGTTGTCCAGTAGTAAACCCCAGTTGTTGTAATATGAGATGCTGTGTACTCTCATTTACACCCCCAAAATATATGCTACTCTTTGACTGGTTGGCTATAAGGCTTGAAGCTGCAGAGAATTCTTGAAAATAGTTATTAAGCAAGGTAGCAGAAACTATATCACCTCTGCAGAACAGTAGTAAATCATCTGCAAAACTGAGTTGAATAATATTCAATTTTTGGCATCGTGGGTGGAAGTTGAAGTCTAGATTTTGTCCCAATCTTTTCAACAGTCTGGTTAGGTACTCCATACTCAAGACAAACAGGTAAGGTGAAAGGGGGTCACCTTGTCTTACCCCTTTCTTTGCAGCAAAAGGTGTGCTAGGAACACCACTTATATTTATAGAGTAGGATACTGTTATAACACAACTCATTATCCACTGTAAAAATTGCCCAGGGAAATTCATACCTAGTAAAACCTCCTCAAGGAAGGGCCATTCAATTGAGTCATGTGTTTTTTGCATGTCAATTTTAATCATACACCTAGGCGAGATACCCTTTCTCCCATATCCTTTAACTAGTTCATGACTAAGTAAAATATTATCATTTAGAACCCTACCAGGGAAAAAGCAGCTTGACTAATGTCTACAAGATGATCCATGAGAGGTTGAAGCCTTGTGATGAGCATTTTGGATATGATCTTGTATATGGTAGTACAACAGGATATTGGTCTATACTGTTTTATTGAGCTAGGGTGTTTGGTTTTAGGGATCAGGGTCACAGAAGTGGTGTTAATGGATTTGTACATTTCACCAGTACTGAAAAATTGTAAAACAACAGATGTTACCTCTTCTCCTATGATTGGCCATGCTTGTTTAAAGAAATGTGCATTGAAGCCATCTCTACCAGGAGCTTTGTTATCATCTATGACTTTAAGTGCTTGCATTATGTCAGTTGCCATGAATGGTTGTATGAGTTGTAGCTGATGGCTCCTAGTCAGCAAAGTGCCTTCTCTGATCACTGTGGAAGAGATAGAAATTAAATAGGGTTTAGCTGACCCCAAAAGTTGCTTATAAAAATCCACAACTTCAGCAGTGATTGCCTCATTCCCTCTAATATTTGTCCCATCTTCTGTATACAGGATCTTTATTTGGTTTTGTGCTTTTCTCCCTTTTATATTTGCAAAAAAATAAGTTGTATTAGCATCCCCTAATTTTAACCACTGCACCCTGGACTTTTGCTTATATATACTCTCCTCAATTTGGCTCCACTTACTTAGTTGCATCCTCAGTTCCTTCTTTTGTGCAATGAGTGTTGGATCAACTGGTGCTTATCTCATATTTCTTTGGGTATCTTGCAACTCAATTCTAATATTCTGCACCTTTGTACTAACACTTGTAAAATCAAGTTTATTGAGCTGTTGCAGTGCATATCTAACATTTTTCAAGTTTCTCCATACTCCTCTCATTCCTCCATTTTTTATAGTCTAATTTTTTTCTCACCTTGCTTGTGAATTCATGATGTTGTGCCAAACAGTTGTAAAACTTGAACGGCCTCTTCCTTGTATCTGCAGCTTCCCCCATATCTAAACATAATGGTGAGTGATCAGAGAATACAGGGTCCAGTATCTGTACCTGGTGGGTAGACATATTTAAGTACCACGAAGCATTTACCAAAGCTTTATCTATCCTACTATAGACATGGCCATTTGTCCATGTGAAAGACCTACCAATTAAAGGTAGTTCTAACATGTTACAGTCTTCCATAAAGTTTCTAAAGTCCCTGATCTCATATTCTTGAGCTTGGCTGCCTACCTCTCTGTCTTCCTGTGATAATACTAAATTAAAGTCACCCATGATGAGCTATGCCTCTGTAATTTGAAGTTCTAAGTTTCTCAGAGATGTCCATAATGCAGACCTTGCTTCAATGGTGTGGAGACCATATAGTTCAGTAAATTGAAACTTCTTGTTGTATCCCACATACTTCACTGTACCATGTATATATTGAGTTGAATCTTCTTGGGGGAAGAAGTCAACTTCATCAGTATTCCAGACAACCCATAATCGACTTTGAGCATTCCTAGAGGCATTAGTATGCCATCCCTAGCCTGGTAGGATTTTGTTAATAATATTACTAGCTATATTATTTTTGACTCTATGTTCACTAATTGCTATAATCTGCACTTTATTTCTCCTTATAAACACCATCATCTCTTTATGTTTCACTACTTTATTGAGACCCCTAACATTCTATGTCACTAGCATATTTGTAAAGGGTTTAGGTTGAAATAACTCCTCCACATCTCCCACTTCCATTCCACTGCTCTGACCTATCTCATATGGATTATTACCCATTGGCGAGATAAATTCATCTATGCCATTTCCCTGGTAAACTCTTTTATTAGCGTAGTTGTTCCTTACCACTTGTCATTCTTCTCTATTGGCAATTGTTTCATCTACAACCTTCTCCCTTTCTTGAACTGTTGTTTGATCAGCTTGACTAACTTTTTCAAGTTCTTTTACTGTCTCCCGTGCAGGTTTCCATTCTGTCTCCTGTACCTTATCTAATCCCTTAGTTGCTTGCACTTTTGTGGGTGGTTGAATTAGTGCTTTAGTATGACATAAATATCCCACCTGCAAATATTTTTCACAATACAAAGGCTTCCAATCATACCATATCTGTTGCTCAAAAGTGTTTCCTCTTAGGTCCTGCACTTTAATACTTTTGGGGAGAGGTCTAGTGACGTTCATCTCCACAAGAATTCGTGCAAATGAGATCCTGCTGACCTGAGTTGTGCATTCATCTGCATAAAGTGGCTGCCCTAAACTACTTCCTATTTTGCTGAAAACTACTGCATTCCAGCAGCTTAGAGGAAGATTTGGGAGTTTAACCCACAACGGCAACGTAGTGAGAATCTCCTCATTAAAATCAAATTCTGGTGTCCACGGCTTGACAATCATAGGTCTTCTTAGTATGTAGTATGGCCCCGCACATAAAACTTGGTCTTTTTCTTCTTCATTTGCAAATCTCACAACATAGTATCCATCAGTATGCGCCAGTACCATTGGCTTAATTGAGAATTTACCCTGTGCTAAGATAAATCGTTCCATGGTCCCAATCGACGGGCTCGTACCAATCACATATACGACAAGTGCAGATTTCCACTTAGCTTCATCCTCAGCAACATCCACAGCTAATATTTCGACTACCTTCTCTCCGTCAATAATAGCAGGTGGAATGAAGGTCAGGCTCATACCTCTAGCAGCCAATCGATTACTGGCGAATAGATTTGTCCACGGGTTCACCGGTGTTTTCTCTGGCAGTTCAGTTTTCTTTTGGGTTTCCATATCTGTGCTACATCTGATATTCTCAGCTACTGGGATTGATGGCCAGGTTAGGGTTACTGATTCTCCCTGTTGCGTTGACAGAGCATGCCATCCCTCCTTTTCTACCTCCTTCCCCTTTGTGCCCAGTGCTTCTCCAGATGTAGTGTGTGGCGTAACCTCTCTGCTGGTTGGTCTTTCGAACGTAATAGACGGTTTTTTCCCCGCTTTGTATGAGCTGAGTTAAACGACTCGCTGTATCTCCTCCGCATGGTTCTGTGTTGTCACTTTCCTTGGTCGCCCTCGGCCCATCTCCGGCAGGCGCAGGTTTCAAATGTTGTTTAAATGGTAGGTAAGTTTGAAAAATGAAGTCAGTCTTGCCAAATAGACGAGCATCAAAATCGCTGATCAATGAAGTTGTTTCTCTTATAAACACATGTAGTTGTTGTTTAATGTAATAGTAATCCATTACAGTGAAAAAAGTTATTTCTCTTGAAATTTTTTTCCAATTATGATGGCCAAGAAAGAAGAAATTGTTATAACTGTTGTAAAGCTAGCTTTTCATGTAATCTACTCACAGTGATTTACTACATTAAAACAAAACGAATCACAGTGATAACTTACTACATAAAAACACATAGTGCTATTAAGTTAAAGTTTGCTTTCGACATTAATAATATATCATCATCTCTTAAAAGAAGCAATATGCACAAATTAATATCCCTTTGCTTCAATTTGTTTGTCTTTTCTTTCGAGATTGATTAAAAAATGAATATTTTCTTTATCCTTTTTGGCAACTCTTTAAATCTAAACATTATACATGACATTCTTAAAACCACAAGATTAAATGATATTTTCATACATTAGCTCATTATTTGGAAAATATGGAAGGCCAGGTGCAAGAGTAGATGTGAAAAGATTGTCATGTATCCCAACAGAATCATTCAGCTAACTCATCAATAACTTATTTTGATTCCTAACAAGAAGTTCCCTATTATCTCCCCTCTCTTGAGCTGGGAATGTTTTAGAAAATTGATGGGTCATGCTAAATATCAGTCAGTTTCTACTGTAGTTAAATGGAACTATCCAAGGCCTGGTTAGGTGAAGCTTAATTGTGATGGATGTTCCAAAGATAATACAGGCCCTTGTGGTGGCAGAGGGATCATCGGGGGATGATAAACGGCACTTAGTCAATGTGTAATACAATGTAGAGACCGGGTATAAAACTAATAACATGGCTGAAACGGCGACTCTTAGTATTTGGATTGAATGTTGCAGCAGGGATCAAAAAAATTGAAATTGAATATGACTCCAAATTAGTGGTGGACTGGATCTAGAATAAAGCTAACCCACCTTGGACCTGTTGGAACATCATAGACAACATTTATGACAATCTCAAAAAGAAGGAGATTTTGGAGAATTCAACATTGTTTCAGAGAAAGTAATCGTGTTACAGACAAACTTGCTAACTGGGGACTTCAAGGCAATGGTATAATTCAATATTCCAGATCTCTGTCTTCCTAAAGACATTAGAGGATACATAAACATGGAAAGGTTACAACTTTCCTTGTTTAGGATAAATAGTCGCAAAGGATCATTCTCTTTTGACAGGAACATGTAAAAGAATGTATGATTTATAAGAATAGGCAAGGAATATGTTAATCCTATTGTTTGTGACCAAATTTGGATATCTACAATCTAAGATGTATGGGGTATGTTCCATTCTTAGTAGGTCATGGGAGTTTTCTCCTCTGTTTTGTAAAGTGTTTGGGGTTATAATACAGGTCCAGCTCTTTGAGAAGGATAGTTGAAGGAAAAAAGAGATTCAAAATTATTTTTAACTTTCATAAACTATGAGTCAAGTCAAAATAAGATAAACGCATTAAAACGGGTGGAGTGATTAGAATCGCACTATCTCATAATGCAACGTTATCAAAAATGGAAAGAGGGAGTTGCGAGAACAAGTCACGAAGGGAGCAAAAAGGGTGGGAACTCCTAGTTTAAGGGGGGAAACGGCTATCAAAAGCATTATTTTGCAATAAGCTAGTTATCAGAATTCGTAGACTAAAAGTTAATATTCCAACAACATATTGTTAGAGAAAACAAACCTTAGATAAACATTCAATAAGGACCATCTACAAAGGATGCATATCACATAGTTAGCAGCCAATTTAACTTTAACAGTATGACGTGGATTTTCAAGATGCTTGCTACTCTCGTATTTGTCTTATATCATTTCCCTCTATATCTGACATCATTCCAGGGCCACCACACTTTCACCACCAAAAGTGTCTCTCTGGTAGATATTTCTACTTCGTTCTTTCTTCTTTCCCAAGCAAACCTTTTGCTGTGAATTGAATATGCAAACCGTTTCAAGATTAGTCAAATTGTGATTTTTTGAACTTCCTGTTTTATTCGTGCAGTCCCATAAAACTCCGTGATAAGATATTTTTCATCAGGTATATTCCAACTCTGTTGACTCTATCAAATGCAACTAAATCAACAGTAAGTGGTTGAGATAGCAAAACAAATTAAACCAGAAATTTTAGTGAATACGGAATACACAAATTCGCACCTTTCATCCCGTGTGAATACACATTGCTTCTGTAAATGGTGTGGCGATCCAGATTATTCATAAAAAAGATACCAATTACTGGTGCACCCTCCAAGTCCTTGTCACTATGAAGCATTTGTTGACGTGCACAAGCATCACAAGCATTAGCCTTATGATTTTCTGAGAAGGTTGGCTGGCCGGACAAATGTCGTTGTACATCTTGAGCCAATGCTTGATTTCATTGAAGATGAATATATGGAAGACAATCTTCTATAAGAAGCGACTATAGGCTTTAGCGGGGAAGTTAAGGGAAGGATCTATTCAAACAGGCGGCTTAGGTGTATTTGTAGGTTTTTTTATTTATTTTAAAAAAACTAATAGGAGAAGGGTATTTTAGTAATTTCACTTTAAAAATTAGGGAGTTCATGCTTTTAAGGTAGTATAATAAGTATATAGATATAGATTGTCTCTTGAACAAGTAAATTTTATTTTAGTATAGTTTCATGTGCTCACAATACATATAAGCTTGAGCAACAAGGCAAAGGCAGGAATTTGGTCTCATGACTTTCTTGTCAAATATTCTTGCCAAAAAAGAAAAATACTTATAGCTCGACCTACGTTACAAATTTCTGCATATTTATTTGGCTTTAATTTAATTGCAAGAAAACACGCCTGTGGTTCACATTTTTTTTTTTATTTTTGGTTTTTCATCTGGTGTTCGGTACCCGCATCGGAGTCCGACTAATTGGAATTTGCGCCGCGTAGGACCCATTCGAAGAAAACGCTCCCTACTAAGGATTTTTGCAGTCGCTCACATCTTATTGCTTATATATAGCTATATATTGCAATTAAACCCTCTTTGTTTTTTTTGTTTTTTTTTGAGGATCTAATATGTCGATATCTTCAAAGTGAACGCCCTATGTTTTTCATCTTAGACAAGAAAAACCACTCTGCTCGCTAACTTTTTTGTTTTTCTCGATATCATCAGCTGTATAACTTTTGGCAGATATTCACCAATTTTCACATAAATTCAATTACACTTTTACCAAGACTTAGCTTGTTGCATGTGCATTTTTTTTGTAGTATAAACCCAATCAAAACCTCTGCTTCAAATTAAAGTGACATTTATTTACCTTCATAACAACTCCACCTTTCTTTCTCTGAGAGAAAAAGCTAGCTGCATGACTTTTTTATTATTGAGAACAATGGTATGTCATTCTTCCTTCTCTTTGTTGTTCTTCTTGCTGATTAGCCTTCTGTCTGTTTTGGTTTTAGTTTTGAGTAAAATTAAATTATATATCGTTCGGAAGTGTAAGAAAATTTGTATACTCCGCCGTTTAACGGAGTCTAAATTTTCATTAAGAATGTTCAAACGATAATATAAAAAACTAGCACATACATGGAAAAGTTATTCGGGAATCCAACATGTAGTTTTTACCGTATATATGCTATGGTACTATAATTTTCAGCGAAGGGTATTTAGATGACCCCTTCCCCTTTAGCTCCGCGCGCCCTTACCTTTGATTTTAATTTATATGGCTTAGATTGAATGATCATAGAGTTCAAGAAAAGAAAAAGGGAGAAGCTTTTGAAATATTTATGTTTGATATGTCATAGCCTATGTATGACAATAAAGCTTTGGAAACTTAGTGTTTTTAAACACGTCTAAAACATAGTAGTTGTGTACCTATGAAATCCTCTGTTATTAAGGGTAAATTAAAAGTTTTTAACTTAAATTGTTTTCACTACTGTACATTATAACGCGTTGAAGCAGCTACTGTGTAGAGTACGGGATTAACCACTTTAATATATTTATTATTATAGGCATAATATATAAATGTGTCCGTTAACTTAGCTTCAACTTTCATTTATGTCCTCCAACTATGGGTGTGCACAAATAGACACTTAAACTTGCATAAAGTTGAACATGTAGACACATGTGTCCTACACTGGCGGAGCCAGAATTTTCACCAAGGGGAACATACGAACTAATCGAAGGAGGTTCGACATCTACTATATATACATAAAAAATAATTTTAACCATGTATATATAGTATGATTTTCCGTTGAAGGGCGTTCGGATGAATCCCCTATCCCAAGTGTAGCTCCGCCCCTGGTGTCTTATGTGACATCCTACGTGACCAGTTTATGTCTATTTGTGCATATCCAAAATTGAAGATCATAAATATGAACTGAGGTTAAGTTAAAAGGAGTGTATGTATTATGTTTTTATTATATGTATGCTTTTAGTCTTAACTAGAATTTTTATGTTGTCAATTGCAGCGTGTTGCGGCAATGATGTTTGGGTCAGTAGCACGAACGACGAGGGCATTTATCGTCCAACCAATTTCCACATTGACAACATTGTTGTACTACAGCGATCGCCTTCCTCGTAACCTCAATTTGGACCGGTTGGTTCGTAATGACTTGGTCCATAATGGAAACTACTTGTTTCGTTTTCTCATCCATTTTTTGAGATGTTTTTGGTAGTACTTACTAATTAGTTTTTTTTTTTTTTTTAAAAAGTCATTTTAATTTCTTTTTCACTTGGTTAGCTGAAGGGGAGGGTCTAGAGTAACGATAAAATTATCTTCGTGTGATTTATAAATAATTGGATTCGAGCGATGGAAGACATGATCCACTGATATAATGCTTGTAGAATTGGGGATGTTTTGTACACCGAAATGCCACTTTTTTCTCTTAGTTAACTGATTTCAATTCTCTGGTATGTTTTTCTCTACTTTGGTATATTTAGTATTGAGGTAAAATGTGTGAAATGAAAATCCTATCATCTCTTGGAAACTCTACATATTCCTTTCTGATAGAAATTCTCCATTTTGGACTCCTTTTGATAGATGGTCTCTGACCATAAGGACTTATGCTCGGATTTTTTTAATTTTTACACTAATTAAAAGTAAGGGCAAATACTTACGAGTGAGATTTGAGAAGGATAATGTATACACCATCTCACTCCTACCTTAAACTTAAAGTTAGTAAATAGACTGTTTGCCGATAGACGTTGAAGCATGGACAATCATCTAAAAAATTAAGTTATTAGCGAATTCTTTTTATAAGCCAATTATACATTAGAGAAGTTATAGTAAGTGGCAATAAGACGTCTTCTTGCTTAGATAATATAACATGCTAAAATCAGAGGCTAATCTAAGATTTTTAGAATATTAATGCACCAAAAAAGAAAAAGAAAAAATGTACTCCATTACGTGGGAATTATCCCTAACTCTAGGTAGGGATGGGCATTCGGTATTCGGTTTGGTATTATCATAATTCGGATTCGGTAATTCGATAATTGATAAATGAAAGTACATACCAAATACCATACCATTAAACTTCGGTTTGGTAATTCGGTAATCGGTAAATTAAACTTCGGTTCGGTACGATATTTGGTAATACCATATTAAAGTTAAATTTGGTAGACTCTAATCTAGGCCAACGATAATAGTTTACTTTAGAACTGAATCAAAACACAAGATAAAGTTTTTGTCCTATGCCTTATGGAAACAACACTTTTTAACACTTCATCAGTGATGTTTTATAGCTCATTCATCATCTGCTGATTTAACATAATAACTGTTTAATGCAGAAATGACTTCAGAAGATAATCGCCACATCTGTTCCTCAAATATTTGCCTCATAGTGACTAGTGAGTGAGTTTAAATAAAAGAATTCAGTAACCCTTTCATCAAGAATAACTTATGAGATATTTAAAATCATATAACACAGTGTCAAACCTTTTTGATAACTTAGATATGGCAGGAAATGAGTTCTGCATCAACTATCTCACTGGACATAACTTAGATATACCTACAAGTTGCATCAAGACTAAACAAGTTCAGGTTATTTTGATAGATAGAACCAGAATGAAGAAAACACAAGTAATATGAAACAATAACTTCATATTTGAACATGTTGTCCACTACTGCTAACAATAAAAAATTTAAAAGTGATTTTCATTTTAAAATTTTAAAATGAATATAGTATTATAGACTTTTAGGTTGAGGGCTTTTTTTGACATTTTGTAGAATATTAATTTGGACTCGTGGCCTATGGAGTATAGACTATGGTCAGTTAATAATAATTTGGTATTTGGTAAATACCAAATACCAAATGATAGTAATATCTTTTACCAATTCCGAACCCAAATTCGTAATTTTAAAATTTTACTCCCAATTACCATACCAAATACCGAATTCTCAAATACCAAATATCAAATTCTTTGATTTGATTCGGTAATTCGGTTTCTGATATTTTATGCCCAGCCCTAACTCTAGGCAAGTAATTCAACATCCAATCAGCTGCACTATTTAGTGATATCTTTTTATAGGTGTCAATGGATAATATTATACTAAATTTTAAAAATATATACATAAACTAATTACTATATATAATAAGTGTCAATAAGCAGGCATGTGTGCTGCTTGCTTCAGCTGCTTTAATCGTAATTTTACTATATTATCGCTAATTAATTACTATAAGTTTCAACTGCTTCAAATTGCTTTAGCTGCTTCAATTGTAATTTTACTATATTATCCCTAATTAATTACTATAAGTTATTTAAGGCATGTGCTGCTTGCTTTAGCTGCTTCAATCGTAATTTTACTATATTATCCCTAATTAATTACGATAAGTTATTTAAGTATTTCGTCTTCGACATGCCTGCTTGTGTTGCTTGCTTCAGCTGCTTCAATCGTAATTTTACTATATTATCCTTACTTAATTACTATAAGTTTCAGCTGCTTCAAATTATTTAGCTGCTTCAATCGTAATTTTATTATATTATCCCTAATTAATTACTATAAGTTATTTAAGGCATGTGCTGCTTGCTTCAGTTGCTTCAATCGTAATTTCACTATATTATCCCTAATTAATTACTATAAGTTATTTAAGTATTTAAAAATTTGTAATATTAAATAAAAATATAAAATAATCGACATGCCTACTTGTGTTGCCTGCTTCAGCTGCTTCAATTGTAATTTGATTATATTACCCCCAAATTAATTACTATAGGTTATTTAAGTATTAAAAAATTATAATATTTAATAAAAAATAATAAATTGATAAAAAATAATAATTTTTTATTTTTAAAATTAACTTGATGTCTTATATGGTGCCTATTTATGTTTTTTTTCACAAATATTTTTTAAAGTAATTTTATTATATCACTTCTAATTAGTTATTATAAGTCATTTAAGACACGAGTTCTTCGCTGCTTCAATCGTGATTTTATTATATCACCCCTAATTAATTATTACGATCGCATTAGAAAATTAATAATATTTCATAAAATAGACACAAAACGATATGTCAACATAAAACATTTGATTAACTATCAAAATTATATTACTACCACATAAGTTAACTTTTGAAATTATATTAGTGTCACTTAAATTGAAATAAAAGAAATAGTATTATAAATCACAATAATTAAAAATTAAAATTATTTTAATAATTAATTATCTAAATTATATTTGTGTCACATAAATTGAGAGTAAAAAAATAACATATATCACTGGCCCTTCAATGTCTAGTAATTATATAAAGGGAAAAAACATCGTTTCCACCCTAAACTATACAAGAAAAGTCTAAGCCACATCTAAACTATCTAAGTGACCTATTACACACCTAAACTACTTAAAAGTAATATTTTTTACCCCCTAAATCTGTCGTGGTAAAAACATAATTATTTAAATTAAAAAAGGCGCGTCTAAATAAAAAAATAACGAAAAAAATAATTTAAAATTAAATATTTCCCTCCCTCACCCCCCAAACATCTTCTTCTTCATCAACCCCTACCCCCAGACATCTTCTTCTTCATCACCGCCACCCCAAAAATCCAACCCCACCCCAACCAACACATCTTCTTCATCACCCCCCACCTCCAAACTCCACCCCCACCCCTAAATAAGCAATTTCTTCTCCTCCACCTTCATCGAAACATCTTCTTTTTCATCACCTCTACCCCAAAAATTCAATCCCACCCCAACCAACACATCTTCTTCGTCATCCCACCCCCAAATAAGCAATTTCTTCACACCCTATCCTCCATCTTCATCGAATCAATGTCAATTTCACCATGAATAAAATCAAATTGAATTTGCTATTTAATCGGGCAAATTTCAAAATTTTTGTCACACTTCATCAAATACTTGACGAGAATCCCTTCCTAATCCCACTTCCTAAAACTAAAATCATCCACAGAATCGTCCTCCCTAACAACAAAGAAGCAGCAACTCTTGAATTTTGGAAGATATCGGATTTGGAAAGCACGGACTCTTGTACCAATCTTCCTTTTTGGTTCTGAATGGCCCTTCTTAAGTAAGTCAAGCAACATCAACAAAGGTTTTCTCAATGGAGGTTTCTTCTTTCTCCGCCGTTGCTAAGGCTTCGTTGGCTACTGGTTCAATTTCTTCCATTGCTGAGCTGCCAACTTTTTTTTGGCTTTGATTTTCTTGTTTTAATCCCTTCTTTTCTCTTTTGTGAGTGTGTGTTGTTAATTCATCCAAAAAATGAAGGTTTTTGTGTGTTCATATATTTAAATTAAAAAAAAATTATGAAATTATTAAATTTTTTATTTTTTGTAATTATGCTGACATGGCGCTGACGTGGCAGACGCGTGTGCAACACCACACCACATGCAAGTGGTATAGTGCTTTACAGGGTGTAAAAAATATCACTTTTATATAGTTTAGCTGTGTAATAGGTCACTTACATAGTTTAGATATGACTTAGACTTTTCTTGTATAGTTTAGGGTGGAAATGATTTTTTTTCCCTTATATAAAAGACCATAGGTTCCATGCCCCATTATGTATATTCACCCCTGATTAAACTGTATCACCAAAATTTGAGTAATAATTAAAGAATCTCATTCATCCCATCACACAATCTTTACAAATTTTCATTTCCAATATCACCAAAAGAAAATTATCTTTTATTTCCTACTTACTCCAAAAAAACCATTTAAGGATATTTGATTTTTTATTTTTTTGGGGGTGGGGGGAGGGGGGGTGGGGTAGTATTTAAGGATATTGGAAGGTGAAAGACGAATTGATACTTCAACGGTTACTCTCCCGCGATTTCCACTCCAAGTCCATCAATCTACCGTAAACCCGCCAATCCATAGTGCCTATGTGCATTTACCAAACTACCCTTCTACTTTACCCACAACCATCAACACACATGCCTAATAACAAGGACATCATAGTAAATTCACTTCATTACCGTTATCCTACACACCCCATGAATATAGCTGGACTGTTTTCTCTTTTGGTTCAACTTTTTTCATAACGATTTAGATTCTTACGTTAATACTTAATTAATAGTAAATGAGCTATAAACAAAAATATATCATATGAGATTCCTCTGTTCTTTTCTCCATCGTAAAGGTCTTTTTTTTTTTTTCTTTCTTTTTCGATGTTGATTCTTGTATGAATTGAATTGAAATTTTTAATAACAACCTAGTTTCTAAAATTTATATCATTTTAATTTGAATCTTTTAACTTTATAGGTGCTCCAAGTAAATCAAAAATGTTGGATGGGTGGAAGAAAAACAAATTCTATTCCAAATGGTAACACTGACAATTCTTCAGGGTTCTCTGTTTTATTTTTTAAAATGTAGATATTTTTTTATTTTGGTTAATTCGGCTAATGTTCTTATGTGAATTTTCTGATACAGCAAGTCTACAATCAAGCAAACGAAAATTCGAATAGAAATGATCAGGAAGAAAAGAAATTCAATGCAGAAATACTTGAAGAATGATATATCTGACCTTATAAAATCTGGATTGGATGTCAATGCTTATGACAGGGTAATTTTCTTTAGTTGAATTTGAAACATATATTCTACCACCTCTATCTTTTTAGTATGTTCAAACGAGATAATGGTTCATTTCTGTATTAAGAAACTCTTCTATTTTAAAACATATTTTGCTTTAAATGACGTGTTCTTATAAAAATCGAAATGTCATGGCATGTTATAAAGTATCTCTTTCGTTTTCAAAGTCATTTGTTTCATAAAACACTAGTACGAATCTAGGAAATGTTAAAATCGTTGTATTGTAAAGATCTTTTATATTTAGAATTGTACGAGTCGCTTTACCAGTGAGGGTTCATATAGCCAATTCCAAATTTCTCGGATTGAGGCGTAGTGTTTTTGTATGAGCCGTTCCATCAACGTGTAGTCTGTTGATGGTGCAGTGTCCTCTGCGTAACGGTGTCATTAAGTGAGACGAGGATCCATCTGCTTTGCATAGAAAATCATACATGAGGATTGGTTTATTAGCCTGAATACTCAATATTTTCTGATTACTTGCGAAGTTGTTAAAAATTGTCTTTGTTGGTTTATAATGAAAACTGTAGATTTGAGCATTTTCATTTGTTTTATACTATTTCGGTTTCTGATTTTGCATGCTAATCTGTACTATTTGCCTACTCCCCAATATTGTGGAAATTAAGATCCACTGAGTACTAAATTTTGTTTTAATACAACAGACTGAAGGCCTTCTAGTTGAGATGAATCTCTTGAGCTGTTATGATTTCTTGGACCAATACTGTGAGCATATCCTTAGTCACCTTGATCCCATATGTACAGAAAGGTAATCTTGACATTCTCCTATTTGGTGTCTCAGAAGAACAGTACACGTAAATTGTTGATATTGCTTACTATTATACTCCATTTCAATTTATTTTTCTTACTTTCCTTTTATGGCAACTCTTAGTTTCAACTTTCCACGACATTTTGGAACATTCTACATGTATTTAATTTAAGATTACAAGATTTTAAAGTCTTCTTGACTTTCTTGAATTCTGTGTCAAATCAAAACCTGACAAACAAATTGAAACGAAGGGAGTATCCATTTTGTGACATAGCATCATAAACATCTCAGTTCTCAGATGACTGGCTGTTCAATCTGTCAACTTCAAAAATTAGTTTTCCTGTGAGCCGAACTATTTCCTCATTTCTGCGCGATTCTTGTTCTTTTAGGGAATGCCCTGAGAGTTGCAAGGAACCTGTGGGGTCTGTGATGTTTGCAGCAGCAAGACTGGCAGACCTGCCAGAATTACGTCAACTGCGGACGATGTTTAATGAAAGATATGAAAATTCCCTTGAAGGTCATGTCAATAAACAGGTAAAAACTCATGCATAATCTTTCTTATATAGTAAGACTCCTATTTCCTCCTCTTTCTTGTCAAAAACATCATTTTTTTGCTTGGCAGTTTGCTGAGAAATTAAAGCAAGCACCACATAAGAAGGATGTCAAACTTCGGTTGATGCAAGATATAGCAGCAGAATATGGTATAGAATGGAATTCAAAAAATCTGCAACAGATTCTATATGAAAAAGAGCGCGCGGATGTATCAGGTAATGATAAAGAATCCGAAGATGCTCAATCCAATCATGAGAATGCGAGGCATCATCATACATCACAAGAGAGCACAACAAAAAGCAGTTCTGACCAAAAATCAGCAAGGACTAAACATCTGGATCCACAGTCCGGTCATAAAGATTCAGGACATGAAATCTCAGGGCAGAGAAACCGAGACGGTCCTTCAGGCAGAGCGACATCCCTTCCAGCTGAATTGGAACAAACAAGTCCAGATGAGCTAATGAAAGGGCACACAAGAGCAAATTCATGTGCACCTGATATGTCTGGCCCGAATGGGCATGTCCATCCAAAGGTACCAAACTATGAGGATGTTGTCGCTCGCCTGACAGATCTCAGTGGAAAATCAAAAGAATGACTTTGTACACAGGACAAGTTGGATGACTGTTCCATTCCTTAGCCGATCCTGTTACATTTTGGTTTCAACTCACTTTTTGTATACTACATGTTAAGAGTTGATACACTGTATATTACCCCTACAGATATTAAATCATCTCATTGTAAATAGTCTCCTTATGTAAAGTCTCTATGAGTATTTGATACATTTAATGAGTATCCTAAGTTGAGTCAATCACAAGTTTCTAGAAGTGACACAATTCTATTATTGCTGGAAAATCCAAAGCAATGTGCTGAAATAAAATGAAGTTTTCATAATACAATCTGAACTTAATCTGAGTTCTTGAATCAAGAACTCAGTTGATAAACTCAGAAAGCAGAGAAAGCAGAAGATGAGGAAGAAGAAACTTGAGGAATTTTCTTATTATTAATTCTCTCTTATGTTGAAAGAGTTATCATCACATATGTATATATAGTGAGAAAAAGGATTGTTCTAGGCTCACCTATCCATAACTAACTAATTACCAAATAACTGTTAAAACAGTTGGTAACTAACTTCTCAGGAAAACAAGAAAAAGTTTGCTTTCTTCTGGTACTTCAACACAATCCTTCATCCTCAACTATTGGAGTTTGTGTTGTAACCAGGAAGTTGAATGGGCTAGATTCTGTTCATTAAGCTTTTTAGTGTGAAAATTAATGGAAGATCTTTGTTAACACATTTTTCTTATCTTCTCGCGGTGAAAAACTTCCAGTGATATTCTTGTCCATATTCACAGTCAAACAATTCCTGCCAAAACTGTTAACGCTGAGGTAAAACATCCGTCCTATGCTGATATTTTTCTTACTTGTTATGTTTGTTGGAGTTCCTACACAAAGAATCTAATGTAAGAATTATTAAACTATTCAGAAGTGTCTTAATTCCCATTTGTCCACTAACTGTACCAATTTCGATCAATAAAATGACCAACAAATCCATTGGTAGTGAAACTTGTAGCCTATCGGAATGCATGCATGGGGTATTGATTTCTCATGGTCCCTTAATTAATACTAGTTATTATCTCATAAAGTCATATTTCTTCTTGATTCCAATTTTCTTCAACAGAGAAAGTTACTTTATGAGATAACAAGTATTAGTTGTGTGACTATTTGATAAATCAACTCCATATTTGAAAGTGAAATCCCGAAAATTTGGATATAGTCACGGTATTAAAAAAAAAAACATGTTCAGATGGTGTCAACATGACCATGCACATCTGACTAAATAAGAGTACATAATAAAGTAAATACAGGACTGTAGATGTCATGAATTTTTTACAGCTGAGTTCTCTCATAGGGACTAGTGAGTGATCTTATTGGTTCCCAGTTGAGCAGCCCATTTGTAATCAGCATGATGCTGCCTACACCTGAAGGAGCCCGGATGGTGTGTAGGGGAACAAACACACTGTTTCAACATTCTAGCTGCAGCTGATGATCCATTTCCATTTGATACTGTTCTGCTTACTTGTATCTGCACTTCTTGTTCCCTTGCTGCTACTCTCCTTCCCTCATCAGGAGGAATGAGTCGTCCAGGACATTCCCTCTTTTCATGAATACCAACCCAATAGTCACCATTCGGGTAACACATTGGACAGGGGAGGACACTGAATGAACCACTATCACCATATATATATACTTGTATATATTAGGGAATATTAGTTGAATAGAAGTTAAGGAGGAGAGGTAAAGTTGAAATGTATATTAAAATACAAAGTTTGGATTGATTCTCAGATTCATAATTACCACGAAAGCGGAGATAAGGGACACAAGGGGTTCATTCTAACCCCGTTCGTTTGAATATTATACTGTATATATAAGGTCAAAATCATTTTTCGCGTAGAAATTATATGTCTTAATGGGGATCTTGATTTTTGTGAAAATAGAGTGAAGATAAGGCCAGGATGTGGAATCAGTGGTTAATTTAAAGTCTTTAAGAATTGAAAACTGTGGTGATGGACCAGCAGAAGATTCCAACCACTTGTTCAATATTTGTTTGGCTTGTCAGCAAGTTCCAATTATGATGGAGAAGTGCAATTTAACTTGTTCTTTGTCTTTCAGTTTCCTTGGCCTGTCCTCAAGTTTCTGTGGATTGTACTTGCTGAAAATACTGCCAAGTTGTCATTCTATAATGGGAAATGAAACATATGGAGGCTGGAGCACTTTAAGTCAGACAGTTCCAACTGTGGTGGAGTACTGCTTCGCGTTTTCTTGAGCTGAGGGTATATCGAAAACAAATTATACCCCTGAGGCAGGGCTGCGTGCATTTCTATATAACCTCTTCAGATATCATTTTGTGGGACTACACTTGATAGGTAGTTATTGTAATATTGTTAGCATTAACTTTGCATCAATCTCAAATTAGTTGGAATTGTTATCAATCCTCATATTTATTTTCTTTTATTTAAATTTATTTCATTCAAAACTAAAAAACAAAGGGACAAACAATTTTGGGGAATAATGAAAGGCAACAATCCGCTAGGGTCGTTTGGTAGAGTGCATAAGATAATACTGTATAAGGTGTATTAGTAATACTGAAATTAGTGGTGTTGAGATTAGTAATGCTGAATTGTTTTTTATGTAGTGTTTGATTTGATGTATTAAAAACAATATGTATTGTTATATTTTTAAAATGATATTATTTGTTTACCAAAATATCTCTGGCATTCTATAACTTTGTGTTATTTCAAAGCTTTATTTAAAAAAAAATAAAAATTAACAATGTAACTAATAATTTACTTTGAAATTTCAGGATTTAATCATTCACTTGCAGGAATTGATTTTTTTCCCCCCAAAATTGCTATCAAACAAAGTATTAAATAATACCAAATTTAATCCATATATTATTTCCTAATACACTCTATCAAACGACCCCTAACATTGTACCTTCGGGAGCACTGTCTCCAAGCAAACTACGTGATATAGTTTAGTTCACAAGGGTGTTTGAATTGACTTATTTTAAAGTGTTTTTGATTTTAGAAACTTTTTAATTTTTAAAAGTATTTGATAAAGTCACAAAGTGCATTTACACGTTTTACTTTAGAACTAAAAAGTACACACAAAAAAAAAAAATTAAAAGCCAAAAGTAGATAGCTATATATTTTTGGCTTTTGACTTTTAGCTTATGAGTCACTTTTAAAAAGCTAATCCAAACACCCCTAAGTAGAGGTGAAATCAAAATGGCAGTCTCAAGGCTTATCAGGGGTGACTCACAGATGAGATTAATAAAGCATTTGCTTTAGGTCTCGAAAATTTTGATAATGAAAATTATAATTTTAGTATCATTTAAAACAATATTAAAGATTGTAAAAGATAGAAGATACAAAAATAATTTTTGTATAAGAAAAAAGATAGAAAAACTATTTGCATTTTATCATAAATATTTTAGAACTTTGAATTAACCAACTCAAATCTTCATATTAATAAATAAATATTTTACAATAACATTCAAGATAATACATTTCAAACAAATAACTAATATTTTATTAGCTAGAAATTAATCCATACTTTTATAAATAATAATAATATTATATAAAATTAAGTAAAATAGACATGGGCCAGTTAGTTGCAAAAATAAATGGCCCACATTTTGGATAAATGGACACTTGAAGGTTGTCGGCCTATTTTATTGGGAAACCAACATAAGTAGCCATTTTAAAAAATGTTATTACATATATATATATAGTCGTATTAGTTGGTTGTCAGATATATCATATAAAATATTTACTTTTATAAGAGATTCTAATATATAGAAAATTAATTATATATTAAATTTTCATATTTTTCTTATTTATTATCTATTTTTATGGAAGCCTCCGTTCATTTATTTTTTATATACTATATTAAACTTTTGTGTTTTTCATTTTTATTTCCTATTTTCATGATGTCCATAAAAATATATGGTATATTTAATATTATACAAATTATATTTATATTATAAAAATACATGATATATTTATACTATAAATACATGATATATTATACTACCATATAATTATCGAAGTATCGTCCATGGAGTTAGATCAATTATAAATAGTCATTAGGTTTACCATCATTATTTGCTAATTCAAATTATGATGTAATTGATTAAACATTCTAACTAAAGCATTTTATCTTATACAATTGAAACTAACACTTGTGGGTAAATTCAATGCTACTTGATTGACTTAATGGTTTTCGTTTTAATAATTACTTTGGTCACGTGATTTACTCTGCAACAGTGGAATATTCCGTATTGCGATTACTACATTGCAACAACCGAACACCTGAGGAGGCAGCATTTATGGCTAGATCTTGTCTTCTAAGTAAGGTTTCTGAAATAATTGCAATTTGGAGGAAGTCCCAGTAAGGTTTCTGAAATAGTTGCAATTTGGAGGAAGGACCTTATTGTAATTCGTTTTTGTGATTGTTAGATTTACATGTGTTATTTACTATTGACAGAGCTGCGTATTCTCTTGCCCAGTTTTTCAAAAAATATATTACTGAGTGCTTCAGCGTCATGTTGTAGGGATTATGCTTTTCGACCATAGAGTTAGGAGTGCAAAGGAACTTAGGAGCTCTTTGATCTTTGATGGTATTGTTATGCCTGTGATAGGCCTAAAATATTATTGTTGTTCATGTGTTTTCTTTCTTTTCAATCTCCTGCTTGCATTTACATGTGTCTGAAAATTTACAAGAATTTTTTGTGACGATTTTAGGAGATTAATGTGACCTGAAAATACCCTTTATTATACAGATCCTTTAACTTTATAATTAGAATTCGAGTGTCTTTATTAAAAAAAAATGATTTGAACACAAGTGAGAAAACTGTGGAAAAGGCTTTAGTCATTTATGTTAGGCATTGGCTTGTAGGTTAACTAGAAGCAGCAAAAGCCTTGGCTGACCCTGAAGAATATCCTAAAGCTAGAGTCGCAGAGGAAAGGTGTATATAGACAGCTATCCCCCTTTGCATGGATCTTTAATTTGTAGCTTTGAACACTGGTGGCTCTTTCAGAAAAACTTATATCTCCTTTTGTACTCCTTTCCTCTTATTGCTGGATATGAGTTTAGCAGCGCTAAATGGATGGGCACATTTAATATTAGTGTGGACTCGTTTCCAATTATGAGCCTAAATGTTGCGCACAATTTCATTGTGAATTTTTTTTACCAATGTTATTTTTCTAATTTTTATGTAGGGGTGTCTACCCACCCACCCGCGATAGATTATGAAAAATATGTTGATAGAGCAACTTCCAACCTTATAGAGAAGCTTTCAGCAACATGAGAATGGATGAAGAAGAACCACTTGAAAATGGAGAATTGGACCACGAGGTGTAAGATGGATATGCTTCTACTTGTCTCATATGAGGATTCATTTTTGCAGTGCGTTTCTTTGTTTTTTAAATAAAAAAAGAACAGCTACAACAACATAGCTAGTAAAATTCCATAAGTGAGGTTTGAGGAGTGTAAAGTGTATGCATACCCTATCCCCCACCTTGTGGAGGCAGAGTGATTGTTTCTAGAAGATATACATGATACATGATATATTATACCATATAAATTATATTTATATCATAAACATACATGGTATATTTTAGATATAAATTTTTTTTATACCATGTAATACTAAAAATAAATATTTATATTTAATAAATAACTTTTTAACAAGAAAAGTACTTCTGACATAATGAGATATACCAAAATATTTATCTCATAAATTATACAAAAAGTATAATAATAATAATCTGACTTTTACATAAATTATATTTATATAACAAAAATGCATGGTATATTTGTACTTCCAACATAATAATTTTTATACCATGATATTTATTCATAAAAAGTTATGGTTAATCCATTATATTAGAATTAAAAATACATGATAAACAACTAATACTAGATGATTAATATACATGAAAATCAAAAAATACATACATGAGCAAATAATGAAATACTTAGTTAGCAAATAATGAAATACTTAGTTTACTTTTAAAACATTTGAATTTTGAATATAAGAGAGAGAAAGATTTGGAAGCATGAATTATCTTTTTCACTTTTAATTTATTTTAAAAATATTTTAATTTTGAATACAAGAGAGAGAAAGATTTGGAAGCAGGAATTATCTTTTTAACTTTTAATTTGGAGAAAGATTTGATATCTTTTTAAGCAGGAATTAGTAGTGCCCTTTGATCGATCACTTGTGTATTTTTCGATCAATATCAAAATCCATTTTGTTGTTCTTTGCATTGCAAACTTTGGAGATTATTTTTGTTTATTCTTATCATCATAATGAAGCAAAAGATAAAAAGCAAAGAAAGGTTGAAATTAGTGGATAAAGGAATCAATTTTGATCATAAATTTGTTAGAGATGATTTTCACAGAATCATCAAATACAGAGCTTCACTTGAAGCATTCTCATAATCCTAATACTCCTAAGTTGAAGAAAAAAGGTCAAGCAATGAACCTCCTACATCTATTCGAGTTACCAGATCTCAAAGCAATTCTCCCCATGATAAGAAGCCACATCTCATAGTGTGTTTTTTCTCAGAGACTGACTCAGTCACAGAGCAAGAAAGGTGTTGGCCCATTCAAAGTTCAACAAAAAAATTCTTCTAAAGGGAAGCGCGCAGAAGGTTGATGAAGGCTTTGTTGTTCCTTTGAAGAAAACAAAAAAAACGCATTCGTTCAAAGGTTGGTGACGATGAAGCTGTCTCCTCAAAAAAGAAAAGGCGCAAGGTTTCTGTTCAGTTGAGTAAATCAAATTATAGTCTATCTGATGTTATGGTATATTCATATTTTTTCTATAATAATGTATATTTTTGGTATAGCCGATGTATAATTAATTCTTAAGTTATAGTCATGTGCGCAGTGTGGGACTACACTTGGTATGTTGTTGTTGCTATAGTCATGTGTGCAATGTATAACGTTATGAGTATGTATACGTGTGCTTATCTTTTGTAAATAAATGTACGTTTGTAATATTTTTAGAAATACACATTTTCGTTTTAGGTTTGGAATATCATTGTTCGTCCAACTGACTATTACAAGATTGTGTTAGCATCCATACAAATTGCTTGATCCTAACCGGCTTGAAATAAGTTGGATAAGGTAAAACCAAATTTATTTAGGAAGACCTATTTTGGATATTTTTTTAGATATGCCACCTGTTTTCACTCAAAATTAATTTGATACGAGTCAAGGGGGGCATCATAGCTTTCAACGACATCATTGGAGGCCAACACATGAAGACTCAAGCTTGGGGCTTGCCTTTGATGCCTAACCTGAAAGCACAAGTGTTGAAGCATGGAGAAGGACTTCATAACACTCCAAGGTCGCCCCTCATTAAGGGCCTTTTGGTCATTTACTATGTAATAAGTGTAGCCTAAGACTTTAAATAGCTTCCATTAGGTCATTTTTCAGCAACTTTTGATATTTTAAAAGACTTCTCTTTGAGAGTATATTACAAGTGTGGAATCACTTGTGCAAGTGTAGATTCACTTATGAAAATGTGAAATCATTGTGTTGGTTGCCCGTTTAGAAATGAGGGTTGCTTGGAGATTTCAGTTCCCTTGAGATCTTCGTAAGAGTGGTATTTTTTATACGGTTTATAGGGGTCTTTGTGTTTGATACACACTTAGGTTCTTGTTCATTATATAATCTTATGTCTCACTATCTATCTTTATCATTGGATTTGTGTGGTTTGCTTCTTGTTATCTCATTCTTGGGTTTGCTAGTTTGTTCTCGGCCTTTGTGTTAAATCTGTGGGTTGTCGTTCATCTTGTTATCTTATTTCTTAGTTTGGTTGTTGGCTGGTTTTCGTGTGTTCATAGTAGGTTTTGTATCATTTGGTATCAGAGCGAAGATTGATTTCATTCTTACGAGATCAATCTTGGGCTTGTTAACTTGGAAATTACAAAAAAAAAGTGTTGAAAAAATTGAAAAACTCAAAAAAAAATTTATCCATTTTTATACCTTGGCCGAAATTTGAGACTTAGATTTAGGAGATTTTTGTGTGTTTTGTTTGTTTCCGGTGTTAGATCCTTGTTTCCTTACACTAAATGAGTCTAAATCTTGGATTTGAGCATAATCCGGGTTGTTTTGAGTTATTCGCCATTATTGAGTTGAGGGTTGAAGAAACTAAAAAGGTCAATCTCGAAATTGGAAGGGTTGTTGTTGATATTGTGGCTTGAAAACGTGTTCTTATTGTTTAGGAGAGCAACGTGAGCTTGGAGAAACAAAAATCATCCAATTTCGAGCTCATTTGGTTTGGTTTCCATTTTTCTTAATGTTCTTATTGCTCTTCATGTTCATCATGTATTGCTGAACAAGAACATTCAAAGTGTGTTGTTTAATCTAAAAGATTTGAAAAATAAAGTGTGGTCTTTGTTTCTCTTGAAAGACATAATTTCAAGACATCCAAAAGAAAAAAAAAGGGACAAAGGTCTTTCTAAAAGGTGTCTTACCAAAAAGATGCAAGGAAAGTCAAATTCCTTTTGAATTTGAAAAAGGGCTTCAAGTCTTGTGTGTTCCCCCCCCCCCCTCCCCCCCCCCCAAAAAAAAAAGGATTTTCCACTCTTTCAAATTGAAAATTGACCAATACAAATTGGAAATAAGAAAATTTCCAAAATTTCAACAACATTTCACGTCCAATAGGAGGCCGTCACGTTATTACCCTTCAAAAATCGACCCTAAGCTCAAATTTCAGATTTCTAAGTTTCTTTTCTTTGTTTCTTTAATTTCATTTCGTGATTCTAGTACTAATTAGCAACTAGAAATCATCTACTAGGTTGTGGATTGGTTTTTGAATTCATTTCCTTCGTGTTAGCATTCTTCATGTGCTTTTTATCATTTTTAATTCGTTGTAGTTTCTTGATTCAAGTCCATACGTAAACTTATTTATGTAATACCCCGTATTTTTCTAACTTTCGATTAGCTCCTAGTACTAGCGTAAGGGGCTTAGCACCTGAAAAATTTAGCTAAGTAATGGGAACTTAGCTTAAGTTTAAGCCTCCTAACCTTGATAGTCCTCGAAAATGACTTTCCCGACCCCGTGATGTAAGTTTATGAGTTGATTCATTTTCAAGGGTCTAAGTGGCGTGTCTCGTATAAGTTTCGGATTTTTCAAACGAGGGTTAGACCATGTTCGGATTTCCACAACAGCAAGTCACCACGATTTCATCGCGTCGCAGTGACTATGGCGATGGAAAAGCCATCGCGTTGCCGTGGGTAGCAAATCAATAGTTGGTTGATTCCAGTAAGCCACCTCGATTCCACCATGTCGCGGTGAAGGCCAAATCGGCAATTGTCAAAATCAGTAACTCACCGCGATTGCACCGCGTCGCGGTGAGTATAGCAATGAGGTTGTCACAGCGATGCGGTAAAGGTTAAAAACAGGTTTCCAGTTACGAATTTAAATTTTCAAGTGCATTTTAGTCCTTTCCCATGGCCCCTAATCGTGAAAACACTTAATTAAGCCTCCCAAAAGAAAATTTCCTCATTATTTCACAAAATCTCTCAAGAACAAAATCCTAGGCTCATCAAAATCAAGTCCAAATCTCAATAATTCACCATCAATTCTCACGAATTTATCTCCCCAGGTATGTTAAGTGATCATTCATGGTCCATTTTACCCATGGAGTCCACGTATTCAATTTTAAATTCAAGTTATGATCTTTACAAGTAATTGTGGTCTTAAATTGCGATTTTAACCATGACTTCCCATACCATGTTTACATAAAATTGTTGATGTTATTTAACCCCACATGTGTTAATAATGTTATTCGCTGATTTAATTCATATTTAGTGATGTTGATGTTGAAATCATGTTATTATTACAAGCTTTAAACTATCCCCATGCTTAGTTTACACTATGCATATCAAGTGTTTGGTGAAATGCCTACAAGAATGGATTTTGAATAAATATTTTCATATTATGATCCCAAAGTTTTAGTACTATTTTTCTATCATTGCTATCGAGTCCTGGAGGTTATGAATACTCGAAAACTTAGCTGTTTACTTAGCCTTAGTATCTTCAGATTAGATTCAGACCTGCTATGAGCAATATCAGTTCAGTTAGTCATCATGATCAGTTTAAATTTAGAACAGTTTAGTATTCTGAGTCAGTTCAGTTGGGAGTAGGATTAGCACCGAGTGAGTGCCGGGATGAAAAATTCTTCGTCAGTTAGGAAGAGTCGTTAGTAACAGTCCCTGTACTCCAGAACTACGTAGCCAATGTAGGAATTGAGGAGTCACGCGTTAGTTCAGGTTTGACTACCCGTCAGTTTAGTCTTGACACCCTTAGTCCTTCGGGACAGTATACTAGTGGATCCACACAACCAGTATTAGTACCCATGGAACGGTACTAACACCCTTCCAACTGGGGTCACAGGTTGGACCCCAATTTGCTCATTGGGGCATGTCGGTTAGATGATAGCTCTCACAGTCTCAGCTCAGTATTCAGTATATTTCAGTTCAGGATTGTATTAACCATAGCATACAGATATCAGTTATTTAGTTATCAGATTTTAGTATTTTAGTACAGATTATATTCAGATACATGTTTTATGCTTAGTCATACATTCTCAGCATTTACAGATTGCATGCATCCTATTCAGTACTTCAGGTTATTCATTCATTCAATTATTATTCTTATACATAAAATCATTCATATCAGCCTACCTCATTTAGCATACCGGTACATTTAAAGTACTGATCGCATACTCTTTTCTTGCGCTATGATGTATTATATCATAGATTTGGACGCTCAATTCTCAGATCGCGCATAGACCTTCCAGATCATCAACCGTAGCAGTGGTGAGTCTTCACATTTCAAAGATAGGCTATATTTATTTTCATGCTTTTAGTTCAGTAGTTAGTTGGATTTAGTTAGGGCATGTCCTATCAACTCTTATCTAGCCAGTTTTATAGGCTTTCGAACATTTCAGACAGTCAGTCAATTGTTTTTATCTTATCAGTTCAAACAGTCATTTTCAGATAATTGTTTTCCATATTCATGATTCAGAGATGTTTTAGTATTTAAAACCTCATGGCGTATTTAGATATTTCGCACATGTTATGTTGATGTTCTCATTTAGTGCTCACAGCAGGTACCAACGCATGGGTTAGCTTGTGGTCCCTCGGGAATGTAAGCATCGTGTGACGCCCAGGTTGTACTCTCAGAGTGTTACAGTTTAATTGAGTCTTCAGACAAGAATACGCTCCGACCTCAAGCCACAATTGGTACCAGGTAATCTCATTGGAGTATAAACGAGATACCATCATTTGTAACGCCAATTGAGTGACATTTCAAAGGTGTGAGCTTGTGAGGATGTTTTATTTTCTAACCGTAACTTGTTTACTGTTTTTTGTTTTGTTTAGTGTTTATTTTGATAGGTACAATGGTGGATGAAGGTGAGATGCCTAGTTAGGCTATTTCTTTCATGGAAAAGTTTACCAATGCTATGGATAGTCGATTGGGATCTTTTGAAAGAAGAATGGAAGGAATAATGGAAAGAATAGGGGGGATGAAAAACTTTCTTTCAAAGAGGTTGGATAACATGATAGAGCATCCAAGTTTTCCCAAGTCCACCCTTTCCACTCCACCAAATTATCAAGTTTTTGTGAGTGGACATGCTCCAAATGAGCTACAAGGTAATCAAACTAACCCTTGCACTCTAGTGAATAAGGCTAGTAGCCAACTAAGTGGGAATAATAGTTTGTCTTTAGGTGAGCCGAATGTTCCTTCACTTCATGAAGAGAATGTACAATTTGAGATTGTGGATACACTAGTTGATCCTAATGATGACAAAATTGATTCTTCTAGAAAGATCGATTTGTGTCCACCTAGTGTTGAAGCCATTGTGATAAGTGATAGTACATTATCTTGTAGAAGTCATGAAGACCAAATTGTGTGTAAGATGGTGGTGTTGAAAATGTTGGTCGATTGACTAAGGATAACCCTCTAATTATTTTTGTTGTTGATCATGCTAGTATATAGGGGACATATGATTGTATTAGTGGTAATCTTGAGGAAAATAAGTATTTCCTAAATCGATGTCCATGGACACTCCACCCATTTGATCTAGGTGATGTTGATGTCTTTCAAACCGGGGATGGGAAAGACTTCTGTGAGTTGTGTGAGTATGATTATGTTGATGCTAATCATGTTTTGTGTGTACATTTGATTTCTCGTGTTTGGAAGGGTAACTTACCCTCTAAGAACTCCTTGCTATTACCCTTAGTTGTTTCAACATGTGATGATTTTCTTAATAATTTTGTTAATAGGGCTAACTTATGGGAATTTGTTGATGCTCTTCGTTGCCCACTCTTTTGCAATTTGAATGTTGACTTTTCATCCAATATTTTGAAGTATGCTTGGTTATATGTGAAGTGTGTACAACCTTAGCCTGATGCTATGATTGATTTTGCTAACCTTAACCCTCATGCCATGAGAAAAGTGTGTTTGCTTGTATCTCATACTGTTTTTCAAGGTTTGAATTCGAGGCCGAATCCATTTCAAGAATGAGAGGATAATACGAGTCAAGGGGGCATCATAGCTTTCAACGACATCATTGGAGGCCAACACATAAAGACTCAAGCTTAGGGATTACCTTTTATGCCTAACCCGAGAGAACAAGTGTTGAAGCATGGAGAAGGGCTTTGTTACACTCCAAGGTCGTCCCTTATTAAGGGCCTTTTGGTTATTTCCTTGGATCAAAGAGGTGCCTATGGAGTGTAGCCTCTCATTAAGGGTTTTTTGGTCATTTACTATGTAATAGGTGTTGTTTTGCGGAGAAATTTTGACTTTTGAAAAGGAATTAAGAAACCTTTATAAAACACTTTAAACGATCTAAAACAGAAAAATCATTTAAGTTAAGAGATTTTGAGTAAGCGGTTCCTATTGACATTTTAGGAAGGTGTTAGGCACCTAAAACGTCCGCTAACTTGCGGTTATCCGGACTGTTTGAAAATCGTCTTTGACTAACTTTGAAAAAAGTTTATTTTTTTGAAAAGAAAGCAATTTTATAAATATTTTGGTGATTATGCAAAACCAATTTTTAGCGACTTGACTAGGGATTCAACTAGGTTCGCAAAGCACGTAAAACAAATAAGCAAAAGGGAAAGAGAAAAGGGGAGAAGTAGTGATTTAGGATTTTAAGCCCAAACCGTCGACCCTGTCCTAATCTAGTTGGGTTTCTGACCCATTTTTTTTCACCTGTCCTAATTCTATGTTTTCGAGCTCCTTTTCGGCTCGAGTCTGCTCCACCTGTATTAAATACAGCTTTTGCTTCTTGTCCCGAATGAATGAATAAAAATAAATAACTAAATAAAATAGATACAAAAAACAAATAAAATAAAAAGAAAATATAAACAAATAAATAAAAAGAGACTTTTTAGTCCCTATGTCGCTTCAAAGATGGGATTTTAACCCATTCTTCTCTTCGATTCTTCGTATCTGCGTACTATGAGATTGTTTCCTTAAGGCCTTCGAAGTCGACTTATGGAGGATTGGCCTCGATGGCCCATAATGCATATGCAAAGAGAAAAGGACCCACGTAGGACGCGAGTGTATCCACATGCAAAAAGAGAAGTCAAGTTATTAATATATATCCTCAAGTCAATATTTAAACAACTACTGAGTTATCATGTGTAACAAAGACATACACAATTAATTTGACAAAGGCCACTTCCAATTATGTAACGTACAGGAAACTTAATAACAGTACCAACAAAAACTGAAAATATATATGATTCACATCCCAAAATATAATCCCAAATTATGCCCTGCATTCACTTGCCCAAATTATACCCTTAACATGCAGGTAAAAGTAGATACGTTCCATGCTTAGAATTGGCGACTTGTCTTCTAAATCATTCTTTTTTGATATCACACAACAAAAATAGGGAAAGAAAAGGAAAAAATTCCATAACAACTAGCAAGAACATCAAAAGAGCGAGATACGATAGGGATAAACAATACTTAAACTCAATAGAGTTAACGTCATAAAAATATAAGTCTCGCCTGACTTACTATAAATGTTCCCCTAAACTAACTACTAATAGCAAAGCAGGTGAACCACACGAGCCCAAGTAAACATAAAAATATTCTTAGCAATTTTACAGTGACTCTAATCCATTGTGTTCTGTCTACAAGCTAAACCCTCTATCACCGAGTAAATAAACTTTAAACGAGTTAGAATTAGCATCACAGAACAAAATCGTAGCAACCTCTGAGCATATACATTTAATATTTTATTTTTATATTGAATCTCCAAGTGAAACAAACTAGAACAAATACTACAGCGCATCTGAGAACATGAATTCAATTTTTCCTCACCAAATTTTATTTCAACACAACTATCCTATTCTTGACTCAGAAATGACATAATGGTTCCTCATGAGAGCATTTAAAGAGACTGTAGTATGGTTTCCATCTCTCTTTGATTGGTGGTTCGAAACCACGAATCAGAGGTCCTTGAGATGTCATCAACCTCACAATTTCCCTCCGTGAATCCAATGGATATTAAGTTAAGATCCCTACTGAACCCTCGTCTTAACACATGATTATAAAGACAACAACATGAGAGGAACGCCCCAAAAAGACAAAAGTTCAAAGTGTGAGCTATTAGGACCTCAATTTGTCGAATAAGCAAAAGGAAGCTGACAAAGATAAGCATAAACATGAATAAATTTAAGCAGGAGCTTTTAATACTAAAACAAATGGTAATCAATAGTTACGGGGTTGACACGAGTACGAACAGTAATCACCTTTAGAGGTAGATCCTAGACATAACCTCATAACAATATTAAACAAATTTAAACTATTTCGAAAGTGGGAGACTTTGACTGATCTCTCCCTTTTTTTAGCAAGCACCCGAATCAATCAACTTAAACTGAAAGCAAAATTTAAAGCAAAAACAATATCATCATGTTAAAGTTGATTCGAACACGTGAACGAAAAGAGTAGCAATTATCTTATAACTAAGACCATAGAGCCTTATGAGTGATAGTGTATGAGGTTAGATAAAACAATCCCCCTTGTAAATAAATCATAGACCCTTGAGTATTTGAACGAAACAGGAAAAAAACCAAACAAAACCGTGACAATTATCGTAAACCAGGCTCTTCACACAAAAGTCAAACAATCAAGAAAAATCCTAAGGTTTTCACTGGCTTTTACAGTGACAAATCCCACCTCATTCATGGCTTACGACTAAACTACTAGTGCCATGAAGGAGAGAGACGAAGAAGGAAATAATAGATTAAAGTCGAAAGGGCGGATTTACCTCTTTGAAAGCAGCAAATGGGACTCGAGCTATCAGTCAAATTGTTACCACCGGGATTTGATGTTATCAATGCGAGAACTTTCGATTGATCGACCAAACTTCCAAAAGGAAACCGAAGAGGGAATATATTCTACAGTTAAAGGGAGCTTTTATCTTCTGAAAACCCTGAAACAAATTGATATCCACATCTGTCGCTCAAAACTTTGAATATCGGCTAGGATTCCCCAGAAACAGACAAAGAAATCCTAAATAAAAAAAAAATTACTATATGTTTTCTTTCAAAACCTCGTCTCCGACCTAAACTTCGAACTAAGATCCTCAGAACTTTTCCTCATTTTTTCCCCAAAAAAAGAAAAGAAAAGCCCCTCCTTCAGCTCTATCAATGAGCCTTTTATAGCCATCGAAAAAATCAGGGTTTAATGAGGAAAACCCTTGATGAATTTCGCGTGTGATGCCTCCGTATTGAAGTCTTCCCCCCAACGGATTGAAAATCGCGGACCAATAAAAAAGAAACAAACGAAATACACCCCTAAACCAATGAAAATCCTCCAAATGTGTACGAAATCGTACCTATTATCCCAAGAATCACGGGATTGAGCCGTTAGGGGGGACAGCTCATCGGATTCTGGAAGCCTCGAGGGTTTTCTCACATGAGACGCATGAGGAGGGCTACAAACTGGTTGATTTCGGGTGGATTTCAAGCTGGTAGGGTCGGGTTCGATTGGATTTGGGTTGAGGGTTGTTGATGATGTTGTTGTTAACAAGACATATAGGACTGGGCCGGGTCAAAACATGGAATTGGGCTGGTTTGGTTAGGTGTTTGGGCTAATTTTAGCTGTTGTTTTGAGGCTATTAAAAGAGAAAGTGAGCTGTAATGGATTTAAGGGTATGGGTTTTAATGGGTTGGTCTTGTGAGACTATTGGGCCGAAGTTGGGGTTGATTTTGAGATGGGCTGTTATAGTTTAAGGGAAAAGTGGGCTGGTTGGTTACATAGGCTGAAACTATGGTGGAAAATAGAGGGACCGGATTGATATGGTGTTGGGAAGTAGGAATCAATAAATGGAAAGAAAATAATTTCAATCCTAATTTGGTTTATTCTAATTAAATTTGACTAAATTGAAAGTTGACTAACCAATTATATTGCGATTATGGCCAACTTAATTTCAATTATGGTCAAATCTAATAGATTGGCTAAACTAATTCGAAATTCGAAATGAATAAATATCTTATTTAACTCCGAGCTTCTTGATTCGATAAAATCAAACACATATTTATCCGAATGAAATATTTTTGGGAGTAAATTTTATTTAAATCAAGACTTTAATCATTATAAACTTATTTCAACATAGGCCTTGATTATAATCCGATATTTCGTAAAATCAATATTTAAGTATCAAAATTGTATAATTTCGTATAATTGAATACAATGATATACAATCGGTACTTAAAAATGACAAAATCACATACAGAAAAAATTTTAAAAATCCTTTATTCGTATAAGATAAATGTTGTAATTTTACTTGAAAATCGAAGAAACTCCGAATTAAAACTGAGTTATGGAGGGAGAAAATTAGGTGTCAACAGGTGTTGCCTAAGACTTTAAATAGCTTTCATTATGTCATTTTTCAACAACTTTTGATATTTTGAAAGACTTCTTTTGAGAGTATATTACAAGTGTGGAATCACTTGTGCAAGAATTGATTCACTTGTGGCAATGTGAAATCGTTGTGTTGGTTACCCGTTTAGAAACGAGGGTTGCTTGGGGATTTCGGTTCCCTTGAAGTCTTCGTATGAGTGTGGTGTTGTTATTGTGGGTCTTAAGGGTTCTAGTGTTTGATACACACTTTAGTTCCTAAAGTTTATAATAGTGTATATCTCACTATCTATCCTTTTTTATTGCAAATCGTTGGTGTTGTTCTTGTTATCTTGTAATCGGCTTATGTTTGTTTCCTCAGTGTTGTTGTTTTCATCTTGTTTCTTGTGTTTGTTGGCTGGTTTGTATCACAATTGATACATGAATTAATTGGAGTTATTAATTTTTTTTTAGTTCATCAATTTGAGTAAATTGATGAGTTTTGAGTCTGTAATAGGATAAATTGTAATAGGATAGATTCTGATTTGTAATCTTTTCTATTATTTAACATTGTTTAGTTGTGAGTGTGAAACAAAAAGTGGATTTGACTTCTTAATTATGGGGTGTTGTAACAAGAAGTCGGTTTGACTTCTTGTTTGTGAGGTGGTATAACAAGAAGCGGGTTTGACTTCTTGGAGTGCTCGTGTAGTGGGTTGAATAGTTGTAGCAAACTGTTGAGTTGTGAGTTAAGAGTTAGGTTCTAGGATTAGAGGATAGTAATCTTGAACGAACTTCTTTTAATGTTAGTAGAGATTTGTGGTGAAATCTTTCACAGTGCAGGTCGTGATTTTTTACTCCCTTGAACATGATATTTTTCACGATAAAAGTTATGTTGCACTTTATTTTCCTATTCTTTGTTTACTGCGATTCTCGAAATCAGATTCCTAGTACGTGTGGTGGGACTAGTAAATTTTAACATTACTCCCCGTTTCAACTAAAAATGTTAGTACTTTTTGGTTTGTTTCTAAAATATTTCTCTTTTTATACTTCGTAACTCTTTAATTACAAGATCTTGTGTCACATATCTATAATCACAAGATTTAATTAGTATTTGATACATTACACATCTAGAATTTCAAATGATATTCTCATTGTTTCAATTTAACTATCTTAGTAAGTACTATTTAGCCGGTCAAATGATATTTTTTTACCATATTCTCTAAAAATATTTTTAACCGTTGATTATTATAACATATAATACTTTTAGGTAGCTTCTATTAGGTTTTATGTCCAATTTCATACCGAATATTAATTAATTTAAGTCTGCGTAAATTGAAACAAAGTACTATGATTCAATAATCTCTACTTATATTTGTAAAACTTTATGGTCAATCAAACTTGTTAAGTCCTTAGTTTTGATGATTGACAAACCAATCTTTAGACCTGATTCAGGTAGAACCACGCGCAACCCTTCCAATGATAAAGTTGCAACTACTCAGAGATCATGTTCACCATGTCTACGTCTTCTGCACCAAGTCGGCATTACAATTGAAAATTGTATTGTTGGCAGAAAGTTGATGGAAAAATCGCAACACCTTTTTGTTCCAGCCAATCAAAAGAGTCCTAGGTTATCTTGTCTCATATATAAGCAACATGTTATAAAAAGAAATCCTAAGCTTCCACATGCAAAGAACATCAAATCTCTCTTGAAGCAAATTTTTCAATCAAAGTCTCGCTTGCAACAGAGATCTGCTTAGTCGTTATTTGTGTCTTAAGCTCGTATTGTATTTGAGTTTTTGTTTAGTAGTTTGTAAACGCTAAGCCTACTGCTCTAGTCCATAAATTGTAGGTGTCTCAATTGTTTGTTCTCTTCATGTGTGTTGAGTCAGCTAGAGTTAAATGACAATTGAGGCTAGAGTTACCAGTGATTGATTCAGTTAGAGTTAGCTGTTTCAGAGTTAGCAATAGAGTTCTTGCTTAGGAGTCTTGTAATAGAGATATTGCAAGTTGCTGAGGAGGTTTAATCCTTGAACTATGAAATCTGTATTCAACTTTGCTTAAAGATAATAAAGTGGTTGAAAATCTTGCGTGATAGGTAGTGATTGTACTCCCTTAAGCAAGCAGGTTTTCACGTTTGTGTGCATGCATTGTTTCTTTAATCTGATTTTTCTATTTATTCTTGTTCATTACTACGTAATCTGAATTGGGACCAGATCCCTAATTTGGTGGCTTATTCGTGCAGTCTTTCAAAACCAATATATTATTCTTAAGTTATGATAAGAAAAATCCTTCAACCGGTGTGTACACATCATTGCCTTATATATAATCTATATCTATAATTTATAATATATTAAAAGTGTGAAGCCTCTTGTAAAGTGATTTGAATTTTTTTTCCTTCATTATAAGACTCTCTTTTAGACAAATTTGTCTTTTCACTATTTTATTCAATTTATTATTTAATAATTTTTCATTCTATTAATTAGACTCCTAAAATATATGAGACTCCTAAAATATATGGAAGGAGAATCAATTAATATTTTCTTTTGTATTTATCAACTAGAAAAATACTCCTAAAATAGAACTCAATTAAGAAAATATTTCTATATAGCCAATAAGATTCTATTAAGAGTTCTACATACACGTTGCGTTTTCATTATTTCTTAGTCTTTCGTCAAAAAAAAGTGGGATTTAGTCTACATATTCATTTCTTAATTATTCTTCCATAATTAAAACTTAGATCAAAATTACTACAAATAATAACTTCTTGTGATTTAACATATTTAAAAGTTACTACAAATTTTTCATTGTTCGATTGACCCTCAACAATCCCCTCCTTCATATTTTTTTTCTTAATTATACATCACTGTTTTTTGTCAACATAATAAAATTTAACGTCTGTGTGTTTATATATAAATATTCTTTGTTTTCATTCAAGTCATTCTTTAGAGTCAAAATTTTCGCTTAGAAAAGAATTATTTTCATCAAAATTGAAGCTTTGTGATCACTATTATATTATTTTGTTGTAGTTTACAGGTCATATCTGAATGTCGGCTGACTTTGAGAGATTTCTTATATAAATGTTAGGTTTAATAATATTGTTTTGATGTCCTTATTGTCGTATTATTTTATTTTAATTTACAAGTGGTAGATGAATGTCGGTCAGCTTTGAGAATTTTTTTTTTAGGTAAAGATTAAGTTTAATTGTATTGTCTTAATATCTCTATTAGTTTATTATTTTGTGGTAGTTACAGGTCGTAGATAAATATCGATCGACTTTAAGAAATTTTTGTGTGTAAAGTTTAAATTTAATTATATTATTTTCATATCTCTTGTATCGTATTGTTTCGTTGTAGTTTGCAGGTGGTATAAATGTTGGTCGACTTTGAAGAATTTTTTTAGGTAAGAGTTAAGTTTAATTGTATTGCTTTGATATCTCTGATTTGAGAAATTTTTTTGTGTAAAGATTAGGTATAGTTATATTATTTTGATATCTCTATTATCATATTATTTTGTTATAGTTAGCAGGTGGTAGATGAATGTCAGACGTTTGAGAAAATTTTAGTGTAAAAGTTAGATTTAGTTGTATCATTTAATTTCTCTATTATCGTATTGTTTTATTGCAGTTTACAGGTGGTAGCTAGATGAATGTCGATCGGCTTTGAGAATTATTTTTGGTGAAGGTTATGTTTAATTAAATAAATTCTTCATCTTTACATATTCAAAATATGTGAATTTAATTATTGTATTTATCTTTATTGCTTAAGCATTTTTTCTATTTAGTGTAAGTGAGGTACACGCGCGAAGCACATACACCTAAACTAATGTGTGTGTGTATATGTATATATATATATATATATATATATATAATAAGTGGCAATAAGCAGGCATGTTGCTTGCTTCAGCTGCTTCAACCGTAATTTTACTATATTACCCCTAATTAATTACTATAAGTTATTTAAGTATTAAAAAAATTATAATATTAAATAAAAATATAAATTAATCGACATGCATACTTGTGTTGCCTGCTTCAACTGTTTCAATCGTAATTTTACTATATTACCCCAAATTAATTACTATAAGTTATTTAAGTATTAAAAAAATTATACTCCATATTTAATAAAAAAATAAAATTGACAAAAAATAATAAATTAACTTTTGATTTTTTAAATTAACTTGATGTGTTATATGATGCCTATTTATGTTTTTTTCACAAGTATTTTTATAGTAATTTTATTATATCACTTCTAATTAGTTATTATAAGTCACTTAAGACATGAGTTCTTCGTTGTTTCAATCGTGATTTTATTATATCACCCCTAATTAATTATTATGATCGCATTAGAAAATTAATAATATTTCATAAAATAGACACAAAAAATGATATGTCAACATAAAACATTTGATTGACTATCGAAATTATATTACTGCCGCATAAGTTAACTTTTGAAATTATATCAGTGTCACTTAAATTAAAATAGAAGAAATAGTATTATAAATCACAATAATTAAAAATTAAAATTATTTTAATAATTAATTATCTAAATTACATTTGTGTCACATAAATTGAGATTAAAAAAATGGAAAAAAACGTATATAGCATTCCTTAGATAGGAAATCACAACTTATAGCAAAACTTTCTTTTTATCAAGTTATAGAAAATCTTATATAAAAAAATAAAAAAAAAACACTTTTCCCTTTTAATAAATAAAAAAATACCAATTATCTATATGAACAAAAAAAGATTCTTCTACCCCAAAAAAAGGATGTCAGTTATTGTCAGATATCTACATCACCTTAAATATCTCATTAAATGATTTCCGTATAATTAATAAAGATCTTAAACGTATAATTCAAAGGATTCTCTTCTCAAAATCTGAAAATTTCAGTTTCTTTTAATCCTTCGTTTATTCTTGTTACATAATTCCAATTTTATGTTTGGAAGTGATCAAATTAATGAAAGGTGAAAGGGTACATTCGCTTCTTGTTATGTATGGAGGAAGATGGGATGTTAACGGTATGTT
This sequence comes from Capsicum pubescens, assembly GCA_030864215.1. Taxonomy (NCBI): domain Eukaryota; kingdom Viridiplantae; phylum Streptophyta; class Magnoliopsida; order Solanales; family Solanaceae; genus Capsicum; species Capsicum pubescens. The sequence goes on from CM061543.1 coordinate 38,704,197, forward strand.
AATTGTTATTTGATTCAGTAGTTTATTGTGATTAGTTGTGTTGCTCGTTTTGCAGAAATAAGATAGTGGTTTCAATCTGATTGTGATGCTATATGGTGCATTTGGTTGATGCTTTGAATGATATTTTTATTCATTCACGGAATGTTAACAATCTGATTGGCGTCGGTTAATTGTTGTAATTGGTTAGTGATTTTTTTTGTATATACATGTTGAATATTTGACAGTATTTTGTTGCAATCTATGAACTTTGTAAAAGAGTAATTGTGAACCTTTCATGGCAGTTACAGATAGTGGTTTGTGAATTTTTTTAAAATGTTGATGGTATGATGTTGTTCTTAAAGTTTTATCAAAATCATTTTGTTATGATTTGTTATGTTGCTCGTGTTTCAGAAATAAGATTGTGCTTTCAAAATTATTATGGTAACGTATGCAGCATTTGGTGTTTATGTTGAATATGTTGAATGTATAAAAGCATTTTGTTGTAAATTATTGAATTTTGAAACATAGAAATTACTGAAATTATATCCAATAACATAAGGAAGTTTGTGTATTTATTTGAAATGTTGAAATTATGAAAGTATTGTTGAAAATATGTCAATTGATTATTAATAATGAAATTTGTATTGTGCTTATAGGTAGACCTAGAGACTTTGTTATAGATGGGATAATGTATGCTGCAGATACAAAGTATAAAGGATTGGTTGTTGCAATAACAAAACAATTGAAGATTGATATTAATTCTACAAAAATTAAGATTAAATTTTTAATAAATGATAGATGTCCACCGATGCTCATACATAATGACACTGGAGTAATGGTGTATCTAGATCAAAAAAGAAGTAATGCGTTTTTTTTGCTAGTTATTCATTGTATGTGACAACAACTGATATGTCAATGGTTGTTAACGAAAATTCTGAACAGTCTGATATTTGTGTTGGTAACAACATGAATACCAAATCAAATCTAGATCGGCAGAATTTATACTCTAGAAATTCAGTTCGGTTGATTGAATTAACTCCAGATGATGAAATAATGGATGAAGATAGAGTTGAAATAATCGAAGAAGTTACCAATTCGGTAATTGAAGTAAACCAGAGTTACATCGATAAAGAAACGCTTTCACAAGTTATGGATTTGCACGCTTTCCTGCATCAGTTTACATTTAGAACTGAGAGGCCAAATGCAAAGAGGTACGAACTATTCCAACTTACAACTTAAATTCTTAAAAGAGTATATTTCTTTGGTATGTTGTTTGTATGTTCTATATTTCTTTGTTTGATTCTAAACATCTTAAACAGCTACTACCTAGTTTGTCATGTGGAAGAATGTACATGGTTTCTAAGAGCTTCAAGTACAAATAATACAAAGGTTTTCAAAATAAGAAAGTACTGTGAAATACATATATGTTCGGCACGAGATCAAATTTATGCAAGACGCCAAGGAATGACAAAGGTTATTGCTGGTTTGGTGTTGCCTAATTTGATAAACACTAATAGAATATATACACCAAATGATGTTGCCGCTGATATGTTAGGACAATATGGTATGTAATTAAACTATACTCAAGCATGGCGTGCAAAGGAACTAGCAGTTAAGATGTTGCGTGGTGATCCAACCGAATCATATAAAAAACTTCAAGGTTATTTGTACATTTTGGGAAAACAGTATCCTGAATCAGTTATTAGTTGGGAAAAAACAGAAGCAAATCATTCTTGTATGCTTTTGTTACGTTGGATGCTTCAATACGTGGATGGGAGTATTGCAGACCTATAGTTGTTGTTGATGGTGCTGGGCTAAAATCGCTTTATGGTGGGACAATTCTAATTGCAAGCAGGTTAGATCCAGGAGGTAACAAAGTACTATTTTACTTATTAATTTCCAAGAATAATTTATTTTTTTAGAAATAATGTGTTTATTTTTTTTATAATATGAAATCGGTATGTTAATAATATTATGAATGGTTTTACAATATGAAATATATTCAATTAACACAGATGTTGTTAATGATTGTGTATGCAGGTCATATATTACCCCTTGCTTATGCATTGGTTGATTTTGAAAATATAGCATCTTGGACATGATTTTTCGAGAAATTTAGAGAAGCTTTTGGAGAAAGAAATGGCATGTGTATCGTGTCAGACAGAAATGACAGCATCTGAAAAGCAACATCAATAGTCTATTCGAATCTGTCGCACCATGCTTGTATTTGGCATCTATGGGGAATATTAAGATGAATTTTTGTAAGAAAGTTGATGAACTACATAAGTTATTTTTTTGCAATGGCAAAGGCATATACACTTCAAAAATTTTAAAAGTTAATAGGGAGAGTCGACCAAATTGACAGAAGAGTGAGGGTTTATTTGTACGAAATTGGCTATCATAAATGGGCAAGGGTTCATTCTACAGTAAAACATACTTGGACTCTAACATCAAATATTGTTGAATCCATAAATAATACAAATAGGAAAGCCAGAAGGTTACCTATTATCTTTGTGTTGGATTTCATGAGGTTAACTGTTGAATCGTGGAATGCAAAAAATAACGAGGTAGGAAAAAATATATTGACAGTGTTAACAAAAAGATAGAATGATATTCTTAATGATAACAAGCAAGAATCGCATAATATGACGGTATGTTTATATTTAAATTATATTACAATCTTGAATAAATTTCTTAAAAGACTTTGTTGTTCTTTGATTTGTTTATTTTATTTTACTGATAATGTTTTGAACTGCAAACATGTTCTAACCAACAACATTCATTGTAGGTAAGAGCTTCAGATAAATTTTTGCATACCGTTACCGCTAGAGCTAAAAGGTTTGTTGTATGCCTGTGAAGTAGAAAATGTATTTGTGGTCTATTTCAATTAGATGAGATACCTTGCTCACATGCAATGACGGTTATTACATATCGTAACCAACATGGAGAAGACTATTGCTCTGCATATTATAGCAATAAAAATTTTAAGGATGCTTATGCTATACCGGTTGAGCCTCTTCCTTGTGAGAGTACATGGAATATACCTCAAGAAGTCTTGGAAGAAATTGTATTACCGCCTGATTCTAAAAGATCACCTGGACGTCCATTTTATGAGAGGTGAAAATCACCAGATGAAGATAAGTGCAAAAGAGCCAAAGTTACATGTAGTAACTGCCATAGAGAAGGACACAACAGGAAAACATGTCATAAATATGATCCTCCCGTTTAAGAATTTTTTTTTTTAGAGTATTTTTCAAGTATGATTTTGTTATGTTTTTTGAATATTTTTAATAAACAATGCAACTTATCTTTACGTATAATATTTTGGTGCACATTTTCAACTTTATATTTGTGTTTTATAAACATATATATGTTGTGAATAAAAAAAATGAAACGAGTTGATATCAAATATGTTGAACGAGGTGAAATACAAAAAAAGTGTGAACATTATATAAGTGTATATTGATTAAAAATGAGAAGATTTTTTTTATACCAACTATTATACTAATACAACAGTAACGAGCATCAAAAATTCAAATTAGTGTAAAGCTATAGTAACATTATATAATTGTATAAATGAAGTGCTTAAAAACAAAAAAAAAAAAGTTGAATATCAACAATGGTAATTCAGATAACAGTAATGATCATAAAAAATAGTTAAGAACTAAAAAATTAATGTATATGTGTATTAGCGAAAATTCTATATGATGAAATTTAACAAAATGATATCGATTTCATTGAGCGAGTTCAAATACGAAAGAACAGTTAAAAGTATCAGAAAATCATATATAAAAATCAAAACAAAATGATATCGACGTATGATGAAATCATGTATAATGAAATAAAATAAAATGATATCGATTTCATTCAACGAGTTCAAATATGAAATAACTATTAAAAGTACCAAAATATCATACATAAAATCAAAATTAAACTTTGTTCATACCAACAAGTTAGAAAAGACGACACTAACAATCTCCAACAACAAATGCCTATCTATTTCTGATTTTTGTAGTGACAACTGGACCAACAACATCTCTCAATATCTTCGGACCACCTAGTCTGCTTGTAACATTGCCTGTCACCTCACTTTCGCTTATAGCACCATCATTTTACTTTTTTCTAGCATAATCTCAAAGTAACGCATCATATCTCATACGATGGTTGGTAGCATTAAACATGTTGGTTGAAATATCAAACAATCCATGACTGATAAACTCTGCAAATGCACATGCATACATACCGCAATCATTGTAAAAATAATAATAAAAAATAGTTTAGTACATTACTATATACAATTATAAAATTGTAATCCAAATAATATAAATATACGTACTTAGACTGTGGAGCCTGTTGAGGAATGTTCCTTACAATAACATACTTAAGTGGACCGGTCATGGACTTGTTAATGTATGCAGGCTCTCTATCCCAACAAATATCAGCTCGTTTACCATAGAAGTCAGTGGCAAACAAAAATAACGGTATAATGATAGAAAGTGATTGGACATGTTGATGAACATTTTTGGTGTTCAGAGCACCTCCAATAAATGAATCATACACATATAGACACACTTGTCAAATGCGAAATAAAATCATAATCCAATGGAATGATTCACTAACATTAACTGGAATAATGATGTTGTCCACAGTATCCCAATATACATTCGTAAGCATCTTAAACCCCCTAATATACTGACCAACATAGTGTTCAGGAGAGATGTATCGCATATTCTTCTTCGCACCCAACCATTATTGCTCAATTGCACAAACCCACTTAATGAACCAAACATCAGTTGTAGTGTATGTTATCGACTTCATCGTACTATACTTTGCTTTTTTCACAAACAGTACATGATAACATCTACATGCTGTTTTAAAGAGGGACATAATAGTGATGAGCAGAAATTCCTTTTAAAGAATACATATTTGTTACAAATAATTACACAACAGTTGAAAAGAGCATGCACATACAACCAAAGTTTTGTGAATGAATATAGGTATCATTCATAGGATACATTTATGGGTCTACACTCGCACTCATACAAAAAAAAATACAAACAGAAACAGACACACAGACACAATACATCTATCTAACAATGTATTTTTCGCAAAATTTGATGCTTTTTACCTGAAGATGGTGACTTCTAACTTAAAAAATCATTGCCTGTTTTTTTGATTGTCTTGTTGGGGTATAAAGTTCAACAAGACTATGTTTTTTAGGTATGTTATAGAGCCCAAATACAAATGCTCTGTTTGTTCTGGACACGTTGTATATAACTGTTAACTTGGTTTGTCAATTAGCAACTACTATTATTGTTAGGCCTAGAATTTGCTTGCATGATAATATTGCTATGTTATTTCATTAAATAATGAGTTGTTCATCTGTACTATAATATGCTAGTCTCCTTTTATTATTCATTAAATATTACTGCAATCATTGACTTTTTGTAACATTTGAATCCACTGCATATACAAACTATGACAGAAAATGCCTTCAAAATTAATTTTTGTTTCATATATCATATTATAAACAAACAAACATACACTTACAGAACATTAAGATAATTATACAATTCCTTTTTGTGATATTTAAAAAATTAACTTCAAATCTAAATTTTTGATCCAGATGTTAGCCATACACATACACAATATATACTATATGGAGTTTGTATTAAATTAGATTTGAAAGATACCTCATTGTTCCATGGATAACCAGTGTGAATCATTGTAAGAAACCAACCTTTTTTATCAATTTTCAATCCATCGAGCTCAAATTCAAGATTATGATGAGCATTGTTTTTTGTATCCCTATGATTATTTAATAAAACATAATATTTATATATAATATTATATACTAAACTCTTGAATGTATGAATTAGTACATTAAGGTAAAAAATAAATTATTATCTTTCACGCACTTTCTTCGCATAACACCAATTTGTAAATAGGTCAACCAATATATCTGGAACCTCAAATCCAACATAGTCTTCAAATGAATATTTTTTGTTGAAGTAAATGATGAATTTTTCATGGGTAGAACCATAATGTTGGTGCATTATCACTGAAGATTTATCAAAGATGACCGGTGATAAAGTTTGGGATTCAGATTTCGGTGTTTCAAGCTTCCTAAATGTAGGTTCTAGTGCAATCAACTGAGACTCAGTAAAAAATGATAATTTTTCCAACAGAGAAAGATTATCGCTTGATTTTGCACCACCAATGTCACCACACACTATACATATAAATGCATTCAAACAGGTCATGTAGAGATCAGTTTGTTACATTTATAAAATAGAACTCTATGTATTAGGGATTAACAAATTCATATCAAGTTAATGTAATATTACCATTCATTTCAAAAGCCATATCACGAGACAATTCATCCTTCACGTTGATAGGTTCATTAGGAATTTCTTCACATGTCTTGCTTCCATGTGGTGTTTGCAATAAACCATCCACAGACTGTGAATCATTCTTCTAATAATTATAAAAAATAAAATTAACTTTTGAAAATAAATTCAAATAAAACTATCAAAAAATTTACATGTGCATACCCGATCTTCATTGAATTCATCAGACTTGATTCCTGCAGATCTTAATTCATTCAAAATAGTCTTGACAGGCTCAACAACATATTGTTTTACCTCCATAAACTGCTTATCAACCTACTCATAACACAATAATGCATGTAATAATTTCATGTAAAATAATATATTCTGTATAAGGTAAAAATTAATTAATCTAATTGAACTTTATTACTGACATTTTTCTGATTATTAGACATTTCATCAAGAACCTGTACATACATAAACATATAAATTTAATAACAACATACGTATGACCTGTACATTCATACTCATATAAATATAATACCAAAAGGAAACATACCTTTTCCTGAAATTTCAACATTTCAGCTCGAACCTAGAACATACATGATATATATATAGTATACACAGTTAGTAAATTCATAATCAAATTTTAAAATATTAATTGAATAAGTAATTACAATATTTATATTTTTCATTTGTCAATTCGTTCTTCATATGGAAGATTTGTTCATCTTTCACATTTGATGATGAATTTTTTGTACCATCGACATCTGGATGAACAAAGTTGTCTTGCTCTTGCTGAAAACTATCTTGATGTATGGCAAGAAGATTGTACTTTACCATTTCCTCATCGGTAAAGACAATATCTTTGAATTGATACTAGTATAAAAAATGAGTTAGTTTAAAGAGATAACAAGTGTAAACTGAGAATGAAATAGATATTGATTTAGAATTAAAGCTAATATATAGTAGTGCAGTTGAGATTACCTCGTTGCTATAACGCTTAAACATTGTTGTCTTCAAATACTTATTAAAAATGAGATCCTCCGATGACCTCCAATTTAGAATTCGAGGACTCATAATTGATTCACTTCGAATAGCAATAGCTTTGTCCATGTTCAAACAACATTCATAAAACCATATTTGAAGAGCCAAATGAAATCCACCAAAGGTAAATGATGAGGGATTCGTCTTCAAACCATGACTATTAGATTTATACAACATTCTAAAGCACTCACTGCCACAACCATAATTCAAGTACTCACCGAATTCAACTAGATCAAAATATAATTTTGGTATGTAATTTCTTGACAAATCAGGAACTAAGAACCTGATTATGAAATAAACCATACCAATTTCATACAGATCATCTTCTTTAAAAAAATTCTCAGTCATAGCAAAATCAGTATAGAAATCACTTCTCTTCACCTTTTCAATACCAGAATAATACTTAGACATAAGCTTATTCGGAGCTTTGGAATCTGAATAAAAATTACTTTTTTGTCAAACCTTAAATTAGTTACTACACAAAAATTTCTCTTACCAAAATGCAACAAATAGCCATTCAACCTAAAGATGATCAAATCATCTCTGTTATTCTCCGTCTCAGCTTGCAACAAATTCCGAAGAAGTTGGGGCTGGACTTTAAGCTATTGAATCTTCAAAAAGTGTCCGAAGGGAGAATTTTCAAACCTTTCAAAGTGCTCCTTTTTTCATCTTAACATAAGATCATCGAAAACATCAACCTTGATGTACGATGCCCAATGATTGTATGTTTTTCGCTCCTACATACATTTACAAATACAAAAATAAGAACGTAAAAATACAACATAATGCATCAAGGAAATCTTCAAATCTTTTGGAAACACACTCAAATAAAAAAAAAACATAAAATTTATATGAATAATTTATACAAATTTTGAACTAAATAAAGCAACAATCAAACATTTTTTACACACACAAGAATTAACTTACTATTATTATGAAACAAAAATTGTATAAATAATCTGTAAAAACAACATGAAAATCATATGACCTTTTTAAAATCAGCAATCGGAATTATAAGAACAAAAATACTATAGTTTTAATAAAACACTTCATACAAAAAAAAAATTAAAAAAAAAACTTTACAAAATAAAAATCATACCTTGCAAACTTTTCGAGAATTCTTGTTGGACACATTCTTTGCATTTTTTTCTTTAGCCCTAGCCCTTGTTACTCGAGAAGGTGCTTCTCTTCCACACTTGAATTTTTTGGGTTTGAGTAATGAAATCTCATCCTCAAAATCGGAGTCCGACATTTGTTCACTATCCAAATTCTTTCTCTTATAATTCCTCTTATCTAGAGGAATAACAACTTTTTTGTTCAAATTTAGCTTCTTCGATGATTCATGAACAAAGGGGACTTCAATATTGTCAGGCAAACACTGATTTTGATTCTTGTTGTAAGACCCACTTTCAACAACTTTTTTTTTACACTTTGATAGAGGAGAAGGAGTGAAACAACCTAAATCAAACGAAGGTCTAGAAAGTTGAATGGGGCTACTATTTTCAATTATTCTAGGACTTCTACGTGAAAGAGTAGAATGGAATTTTGGTTTAGACATAATCTACAATAGAGAATGCAGAAAACAAATATATCAGTTTCGTATTTTTTGGAATAGAAGATGAATGTTAACTATGAAACCCAGATTTTTCAACTAAGAAGATGAGTATAATATCAAAGAGATGCCAATATGAAACCCTTTATTACAATCTTGTATTTTCAAGAAGAAAATATGCATATTATATGAAGACACAAGTTTCAAGAAAGTTTTGAAAGGTTGAGTGTTATAATGAAGAAAGGGAGAGTATTAGAGAATGGAGAGAGAGAACACGTAATAATTATCTTCTTCCAATAAATTGAAACACGTAATCTTCCAATCTATTTATCTTCTTCCAATAATAAATTTATGTGATAAGTAAGAGTGTGTAATATTTTAAATAAAAAATAAGTAATATATATTTACCATAATTATCAATACACAATTTAAGAAAAATATTGATTACAATCCTTAAAATAAGGAACTAATTTTAAATTTAATAATTAAAGGCGATTTATGAAAATATACTTTAAAAAATTATCTCTTTTAATAAGTTGCTATAACTTGTAAGTAATTTGCTATTACTGTAGTTATTAAAAGTGTTGCTAAAATATGTTATTTTAGATGTAATAATACTATAAAGGATAATTTTCCCTAAAAAAAAATAACATATATTGGGTCAATGTCTAGTGTGTATATATATATATATATATATATGTATGCATCCACTCTGTTTTCCTCACACATTTACACTCTACCCTCCAAAACTGTCTCACATAACTCAAACTTCCAAATTATAAACAAACACACACACACACGCTGTTCTGTCACTCTCATGGACGCCGGAGAATGGCGCGATTCCGAATACGAAAATGTCTGCTTTCATCGGTGTTACTCCGGCAGAGAATATAACCGTTTGGGATCTTATAAATTGCCAGCGAACAAATCATGCACAGCATCTATCTGGAGACTTATATGGAAGAAAATAAAGAAAGAGAAGAAAAAGATTTTCGATTGTTCAAATTCAATGCGATTTTCGTATGATCCACATTCTTATTCCAAGAATTTCGATCAAGGTTCCATTTTGAGAGATGATGATGATGATGAACTTTCTCGTTCCTTCTCAGCTCGATTTGCTGTTCCCTCCAGGATTCTTATCAAGGATGAATTAATAATGTGTATTCAGAGATAATGGCTCTTCGTGTTGATGTCCATGTGCATACATGTCACATATATATGGTGATATATTTAGACTGAATCAACCGTTGCTAGACTGATCATGGTACAAAAGGTGTGTGCGCGCTCCCCGGACGGTCCTTGATGTCATTGTTATCGTGCCATTTTAAGTTTGTTCTTAAGCTTTAGTTCTTCATCTGGATTTCATGATGCGAATTCAGATATGTTTTGGCCGTTAGATGTTCTGTTTCTTGTTCATCATGTGGGAAGGTAACTTTTTCATTCACAAGCAAAGCCAGATGCTTTTTTTACGGATTAAACTTTACATTATCCTAACTTTTCTCTCAATTGATGTTTAAGGTATTCATTCCCTTCACTTTTACCTGTGGCAGTGGATTTAATTAATTTTTGAAACTAAGTTGAATTAAATTATTTTAATAATTTAAATATTAAGTTTAGATATTCAAAACTATACAAAAATAATAATAGGTTGAAATCTTTCTCATATCAACATATCAATATGAAGAAAAATATATTTTAATATGTTAGGTTAAAATTCAGGCAATTTGACTTTGAGAACATGCATCAACGGAAGAAATACTAACCAATAACGGCGATGAGAATCTTCATGAGCTTCTTTTTTCCGTTTCAATTTTATTTTACCAATTGTTGTGCTTTATGAAATTCTACACTTATATAGTTTATAAGTTTCAATTGGTATATATATTTGAAGTTAGTTGATTATTCCTATGGAGAACAAAAATTTAAAGTGATCTATAATTTTTTTAGCATTATTTATAACTCACGCATTTATGTACAAATCAATACAAACTAACATGAATATATCCAATAGTCCCAGCCGATGGGAGCAAAAATATGGAATATTTTGATATTTTTTTTCATCGATCATCTGAATCTATGTATATCAACAACTTACAAAAACGATGTAGTGAATATGTGAAAGTACACTATGATGATCCAAATACCTCTAATACGCAATAAATTATTAGCTAGCCATTGTAAATTAACGATGAATTCTTGCTTATGTTAAGTTACGTCGAATTAGATTAGATGATTCAATTATTTCTTCACGAGTCAAATGCGCTGAATTCATATTAAATTTCAGAACGAATTATTCATGTTTTTTCTTTAAATTTTGGGGGATGGGGTGGGCACTAATTTCAGAAGGTAGAGCCCAAATTAATTAATTAAAGTTGCATTATGTGAGCCTGTGAGGCAGACTGAATCTTGCTGTCATCGTTGACAAATTAGCTTCTTGTACAATGCCCAATTGTTACTAGTATTTAATACCATTTGCTTTCTACCTATAAAGATTCGTCCCAACGAAGTGACTATAAGCATATGAGCGACAAGAGGGGTTGCTCAGGCGATAAGTAATCTCATCTTCGATTCGCATCAAAAAAGCAAAAAGGATGAAAGTTTCTAAAGAGTGATTGAAAAAACAGGTGAGTGAAAGCAATTAAAATTTTTATAAATTTAATTAAAATGAGCAAGATTACATTTTAAAATGTTATTTTAAACTCTTTTGCGAACTTTAAATACGGTCTTAGCCATTATTGATAACCACGTCTACTCATGCAATAATCAAGGGAATACACCGTTCCTTAATAAGAGTTCTCATATTTGAGCTCTAACACTATTGAATTTGAATTAATGGGAGCTCCAAAACGAATATCAAATATAAATTGGAAAACCAAAAAAGAAAAAACTAATGACTTCATGCATCAGCTTGGAGAAAGAATGAATGTCAAATCATTTTCTAACATGTAGCAATCATGTCTAGCTGTAATGACTATTCCTCTTTCATTTAGTTATATAACTAACTAATTAAGGTAATAACAGTTTAAAAATGTGAAAACTAAAAGGATAAAGGTGAATGTTAATGATTTTTAAGTAAAAAACTCCGTTGATTTTTATCAAGAAGCTATATAAATTATTTATTTATACTTGAATGTTAATTAAGTTTTTACGTGATAATGTTAGTTACTAGTAGTACCAATTTACGAATGTATCATGGTGTGGCATTGTTATAAACCAAACGGGAGAGTCCAACCCAAAAGACTAGCCTAATAGGTGGGAGAACCCATTTGGCTTATAATTCCCTTATTAGCATTTCTCTAATTTTCCAATGTAGGACAATTGGTTCATAACAGGCATGCTCCTGGCCTCCGGCACCCACTCTATGATTTGGTTGCTTAATATGAGATGTTAAAAATCAATTAGGTTGTTTAAGTAGGTGGGTGACAAATCGACCATAAAAATAATCTAGGGCAAAACTAGAACAATAAAAATGGAGCATATGACGATGTCGCATGTTTTCATATTTTTGTAGCACTTCCAACAAAGGAAAGAAATGTAGGTGATGGAGCATTCTGCTTCTTATTTAAAAGAGAAGCGTCGGAATCTTTTCTATTGATTATTGTATGACAATTGACATAATATATAAAGGAAAAAAAATTGGGAATGGGACAAAGTTGACTCAATAGAGCCTTTGATATATCCTATCATATCCAAATCCAATATCAAGAAAACTTACAATTGTCTGTCGATATTAAAACCATAGCAATTCATGAAGGGATAAGACATGATGATTCATGGGCCAGGGGGTATTTTACTATTGTATATCATTGTTGTTGTTTGATGTCGAAGAGACTTTGTTTTAATCATTTGTCAATATACAATGTATCATGTTGAAAAGGATAAGATTTATTCCGATGTACGTACTTTCATTTTAGAGTAATGGGGACTTACAGAGAATTTAAAGAACACCAATCTTTGCTGAACAGGAAGGGCCGTTTATGAGGCAATGAATTATACCTTTGGTATTGCACAAGGGTTACGTTGAACAATAACAAGTGCTAAATTCATACTGCTACATGCACAAACACTATATGCTTGAATTTGTAACATTGCGTCACAATATATGTGGACTTATAATTGTGATTAATTAATGTGGACTTACGTTGAAATAGATTATGAAAATTGTTGTTATTTATGTGGCTTAATACTGAAAACAGAACGGAGGGTTACTTTTAATTATCATAATTCTTCAAAGTTTTGCCAAATAGTAACACACACACACACACACAAAAAAAAAAAAAAAAAAAAAAAAAAAAAAAAGGCAGCCCGTGCACTAAGGTGTCCGCTATGCGCGGGATCCGAAAAAGGGTCCGGTCACAAGGGTTTATTATATGCATTTTTGTCAAAGGCTATTTCCAAAGGCTTGAAACCATAATATCTAGATCACATGAAAGCCAACTTTATAATTACTCTAAGGCTCCGATTAAAATAGTAACTCAAATTGAATCTTTTAAGCTCTCAAAAAAATAGAGACTGAGGGTGGTGAAATTCCACCAACTACTGCCGAGCCAATGGAGACAGACAAATCTGAGGCCAAATAATAAAGTGCTTTATGCCATCACTTTTGGCATTTACGTCTTATCGTTTGAAGTTTCCTAGTGAGATAGGCCATCCGCATTGTTCAATGGTCAGTCTAAGTGATATTATTATTATTCCTAGTATGGCTCCTAATAATCCTGTTATTTCACAGGGTTTTTTTAGGGAGAAGTTTGATTGCTTTCCCAAAAAAAATAAAAATTTACTAAATTAATTTTCTCACTTAGTACTCATGTTAGTCTCTTTTAGCAAGAATTATATTAATGTATTTGGTATCAGGAACTTTGACATTTGTATTTTTGGTTATTGTATTGGTTTATGATGGAGCTTATGTGTCAACTCAGGAATGTCAGTGTTCAATAGTTCTGTTCTTCATTTGTAATTTGTAATATATATACAGATTGGATTTCACTAACTCAAGCATATCATAGGAAATAGAACATTCAATAAGACAATAAAAAGAGAGATTGGAGGGATCTAAACACTCAGAAAGGGGGGGGGGGGGGGGGGGGTTGAGGAGATGTACTTTTGACTAAACAATATGCATAACTAATTTTGGCTCCCCAAGTCTATTTACCAACATGGGTCTTAAATATAAAGTCTAAGCCCATTCATAACAACATTTACCCCAAAATTTATTATAATGTGTGGAAATATACTAGTTTGTTGTTGTATTTAAAATTTAAAATTGTAGATAGGTGCCAATAAAATGGTAAATCAGTGTTGGATATGTAGTGCCAATGCAAAGTTCAAAAGTTGAAGCTTGAAAAAACATCCGACCACAGTGGGAGTCGAACCCACGACCTTTTGATCCGAAGTCAAACGCGCTAATCCACTGCGCTATGCGGTCTTCTTGTTGCCTTTAGCCGCAACTAAATAATATATAGAATTCTATTAGCTGTTATTTTTTGTTTCCCTCGAACACCTAGCTCTTTCACTCGATTCCCAAACTAGTTGAACATTTATTCAGAAATTAGAATTATAAAAAATATGTTAAAATTTGAGATATACACACATTTTTTTCATTTCGTCTCATTTTATAAGTGTAGGTTATGTAAAGAAATGAAGTACGACTAATAGGACAAAAAGGATACATATGCTAACACCATCGTACAAATCATGTGAATGTCTCAACAATATTAACAACAGCAATAACAACATCACAATGTGGCTTACGACCATTGTTCGTGGTACGATATGTCTTGAGTGGAGTTTTCTTATTGGTTGTTGCCCCGCCCTTGTAATTTAAAATAACGTATTTCTTCTTGTGAAATCAATTTGAATTTTAAGAAATACAATAGAAAAACACGTGCTCCAAGATATTTTACATACTCAGTCTTTATCCTTTAAGTAATTCTACCTACCACTACAAGAAATTTGGTATTTTTCGACAGCCCATGTAGTCGAAATGTAGTCGAAAAATAAGACATTTTCGACCATATTCCAACTATATAGTGGTAGTCGGAAAATACCTTGTCGGGAAAAATCTTCCGACCACATCTGTCGAAAATTTCCGACTACTACAGTCGGGAAAATGAAATTAATAATTAAAAATAATTATTTAATAAATAAAAATATTCTGACCAAAGTAGTCGGAATATTTAAAAAAAATATTTAATAAATAAAACTTTTTCGAATACTATAGCCGGAATATTAATAAATAATTATTTAGTAAAATAATATTTTTTCGAATACTTTAGTCGGAATATTAATTATAAATTATTTAATAAATAAAAAATTTCCGACTACTGTGGTCGGAATATTAATTAAAAATTATTTAATAAATAAAACCTTTCCAACTAAGGTGGTCAAAAATTTAATAAATAATTATTTAATAAATTAAAAATTTTCGATAAATGTAGTCGGAATATTTATTAAAAATTATTTAATAAAGAAATTATTTCCAATCATTCCTGTTCAACTAGAATTTAAAAATTACAAATAAAACTGAAACTTAAAAATTCAACCAGTTTGAAACATCCAAAACAAATAGCACAATCAAACAGTATAAGCATTTCAAGACAAGTCTAAACGTCACAATCCAAAACAAACACCAATTGTAATAGTTTAAGTCTAAATGTCACTATCATAAACAAGAACCAACCACCACAATGTAATCTAATCACTTGATTCACTATCTTCCCCATCCTCAAATACTTGCGGCATATGTTTCTTAACTAACGCCTCAAACTTGGAAAATTTTGCACAGTGTTGCGTCAACTCTTCAATTTTTCTTCTCACCGCTTCCATTTCTTCCGCATTTTGTGAAATAGAAGCGGATTTGGGTAACATTGGGGAAGAACTACTCGAGGATTGGTTAACTCCAATCCCGTAGATTTTACCCTTCTTTGGACCACCTACCACAGTTGTCCATATTCTAGTCCTATCAGCAGGCGATGGTTGGACCATGATACCATCCTCTGAAGCAGGTTGAGTTTGACGCCAATCTTCAATGCTTTTTTGAAATCCCTCCTCAAAGAAAAATAATTTTCATTAAGTAAACAAGCTAAGTTGAATAATAAGAAAATAATATATATAAAATTTATTATCTTACAAATGCATCCTTAGCAAGCGGTTCGACCTACTCTGCTCTTGTACCGTCTGGGTTTTTCTTCATATGTGTCTCTGCGAAGGCCGTAGGAAGAGGTACATCTACTCCCCCGTTTGAGAATTTCTGCAAAATTTTACCCATATACAAGATCAATGCCACTGTAAAAAAAGCCATATATAATTGAGGTATATAATTAAGTACTGGAAGCAAATATGAACTTTTTCTTCTGCATCATTGCATAAAGTACTGCTCAAGATTTCTCCATTTTGGAGGTTGACTTGAATGAAGAAAACAAAAACCAACAAAGCAAAGAAAGAAATATTACATCATCAAGAAACATACATAATGTAATTTCATTTTTTTCAAATCAAGGAATTGAAGCAAAAGGAGTTATATCTAGGAGGTATAAAGGTACTGCTATCAATCCAGGTTTGCTAGTTTGTGTGCTTATATGCTACTGAGATTCCTTTTCTCTCATAGATGTTCAACCAAGTTGCTCTTACTGTCATGGTTGCTAATAGACAACACTAGTTATGACTCGAAGATCAGAACACAACACAACTTTATAATCATGTTCATATGTAGCTTTATGGAGTGCAGATCAAATCAACACAACTACATTTGCTTAAATAAAATCTTATTTTCTACTTGCAGACAAGTTCAATAGAAATTGAGCGTGTTTGTGATCGTGATGATGAGTGTATCGTGGAAACTGCTGCAGTCAGTGTTGCACCACCAAATGGTGGTCCAGAACAGTTGGCTATATTTGTGGTTCTCAAAGAGGAGGGGATGAATATTTCACCACACACTGAAGAAAAGATTCTAAAAAGCCATTCAAAGCAATCTTAATCCTTTATTCAAGGTTTGCACCTCTTCAAGTTTGTTATATACAAACAATCACTTGTTGTCATCAAGTAAAAAGACCTGAGAAATTTCTTTCTTTTTGTATGATTAATAGGTAAGCGCGGTAAAGATAGTTCCTACGTTCCCTCGAATAACTTCAAATAAGTTGTTGTGGAGAGTTCCAAGAGAGTAGTGGAAACAACATCTTCAGATACAGAGTAAACTCTAGCTAACATCTCAACTAATCTTTGGTGAATATGACTAATTAAATGAATGATCACAGCAAGTTTTCGGATCTACCAGTTCAAAGTAATAGTCTAAACGCAACCTTCTGTGAAAATCGAGTCGGGTGATTGTTAAAATTGAATCTACGGGCATTCTGACCTGAGTCATGCTATCACTATTATTTTTAGTTTTCTTATGCTCGATGTAATCTATTAATGTGTTTGGACATATGGAGAAGGGCGATTATCTATGAGTGTAGAAAAAGTTGAGATGATAAGTTAAGAAGAATTAATGAGTAAAGTTAACAAAATTGTGGGACCACAGAATTTATGTAGTTCCAAGATGCAATGAATAATTTTACCTAATGTAAGGAATATGATCTAGCATTTAAGAATCTTGTCTTCGTACTTCCTTTTCTGCTTTTCGGTAAAACAAAGATAAAACTATAATGGTGTTAAAGGCTGGGAGGACGAAATCTTGATTTATCATGTTCTTTAGTTGGTAGCCTAGAAAGTAATTGCTGATCATACAGGTATTGTGCGGATAACAAGTAGAATGGCCTGTTCCTTGTGTTAGTTTCTGCTTATTCCAATTACAATGTCATGAGTGTTCTTTCTCTTGTTTTTTCTTTACCCTTTTCAGATTTTCTTAAATCATCAACCACTTTGCAAGCTCTTCACATAATCTGATTATAAATATTATATACATCATGGGCATTTTATTGATATATTGAAAAAGAAGGTCTATTTTCAATTTTTTCAACAGACTCCACACAAGAAATTTGAAAATAAAAATGATGGAAGCAAAAAGTTAATTAGGTGGATAAAAGGAGGTTAGACAAGAATAGTATCAGTCTTCTTTGGTGGGTAGCGAAACTCATCGAACCTCCGGTGTGCAGCGAGCCACCCGTTTCAAAGGCTCGATTTGCCTTTCCCCGTTCCCTCTTCGCCTTATATCCAGGAGTATCCCATAATATCAAGAACTTAGACCACATTTCATCATTCAACCAACTAGGTTTTACCAATTTATTCCGGACCTCATACAAGTGTTCTTTGATCCGTAGAGCTGCTTTCAACCGAAAAATACGGTCTACTTCATTATCATGACAATCACTCCATGTACACTTTATCTGCAAAATACTTTAATATAA
The DNA here is from genome assembly GCA_030864215.1 of Capsicum pubescens. NCBI lineage: Eukaryota > Viridiplantae > Streptophyta > Magnoliopsida > Solanales > Solanaceae > Capsicum > Capsicum pubescens. Next base: position 38,722,448 of record CM061543.1, read on the forward strand.
AATAAAAAAAATGAGTTGATGGATACAATGAAAAAACCATCTTTAGAAAAAGAGATTCATAGCTTATAAAATGCTTATACCACAAACTGTTTCCACATAACAATTCTAGTTTTGTATGGAATCTCTAACCAACTATTCCACGGCTCATTGAAAAATGGTTTAATTGCTTCTATAACCATATGTGTGCCAGCATATTGAGGAATGAACCTGCAATAAAATTATGTTATACCATCATCTTAGCTCTTAAAAATTAAGAAAAACTTAAGTGTTACTTACCCATCACGATAAGGGACGATTCGTAGCCTCCCAATATTGTCATATTCTAATACATCTTTGAATTGCAAATTCTGTGAAGCAGCTGATGTAGCACTAGGTGTTGTGGCACTGTCCATGGATGGCGATGTTGGTGTGTTAGGACCTCCAACTCTCAATCCAGAATGGCTTGGTGCGGATGATGTCGAAGTCACAGATGAAGAGCTACTATATAGACTATTTTGGGATGAAGAGGTGTGGAACTGGTCAGACGGTGGAGGCATGAAAAAGACATTTGGTAGTGAAATAGTGCATGTAGGAGGGGGAGTAATATTTGTAGTAGTTGGTTAAAGAGTTGTAGTAACAGGTGGTGGTGGTGGCGGTGGTGGTGGTACGGTATATTGACCTGTAGCAACATTATCAATTCCTTTCTTACTTTTCTTACGTCGTCCATTAACATTACCTTTTGATGCCATTGATTTTCTTTACTAGCCACCTGAAAAAAGAAGGAACAACCAATTTATTATAATAACAAAAGAAGCTCCTTGTTAAAAATCAGTGACATCATTAATGGAAGGGGAGAAAATCAGTGACTCAATAGTAGCTACAGTCAAAGATTACAGCTAAGAAAATAGTGGCCAAGAGCATTGTCACATGAACCTGATCGATCTGATAAAAATCATTTTTTTGGAGAACCAATCAATCCAACCTCAGCACTGACCAAACTTACTGCAGTATCCCTGACCAGTCAATATGTATAAATAATTCATCCAAAACCCAGTAAGTTCTCTTTTTTAGAATATAGAACCCATATACTCAAATTTTTGGATCCACCTTTGAACATGTCACCACCACCTTATAACACATAAGACCGATAACGGAGCCAGTTTAAGGGGAAAGAAGAAACAGGGGGGAAAAAGAACATTGGAGCAGATGTACAGCTAGTATGTAATTTAATCAAACACTACACTTGTATTCGTAATGTATAATCTACAGTGACAGTAGTTAGCTGAAGCATTAGTTAACCAACAAATAAACCTATATATCAGACATCACATTTACTTTCTAAGTCGAGTCAACGACTGGGTTTTAGATAAAAACGATCACTTTGGGTCAGTTCTAGATTTTTTGTAAAATAGTTATGCAAATGACAACAAGCACCACATCTTTATCTGTAGTAAGAAACAGAGTTCACCTTACTTTCTTACGATAGCAAAAAGGGTCTTGTTGCAGTGGAGCCTTATTGAATCCAAGTGAAGTAAAACTAGCCCCAGTTGGTCTTCTTTATCTGGTACGTAAATTATAATCAAGCTCCAATGAAGACTACAAAGGAGAAGAAGCAACACAAGTACATCAATATTACAAAACAAAGGCTTGCACCTCAAAACTGTTATACCTCATCAAAAGTTGTAGGAGAAACCTGTTTATGGAAGTAGCACATCAAAACAAAGGCCTGCACCAGAAGCTACAGATATAGGGAAATCATAGGTAGAAAAGGAGGATACATGGCAGTAGGTTACAACTAAATCGACAGCTAAAAGCTTAGATGTACAACATCAGATTCATATTACAAAAGTAACTAATGGTTTTGAATATTTGGTTGATGATGATCAAGATATACCAGGCCAGGAAACTAGTCTATAGGTGCTGATGAAGGGCATTGAAGAAAATGATAGTAGTTTGATTAAATGAATTTGATCACTTGGAATACAAGAGGAATAAACAAACTTCACAAGAAGAGGGAGTTGCGATTATTGGGGAAGGACAATAAAGTTAGTATTATTGCAGGTATAAAGCATAAAGTCAAAGTAAATATAGCTAATAAAGTAGTTCAGAAAATAGCACATATTGTCAAGTAAAATAACAACAAGCAACAGCTAAAATACAATTCAATACCTACTACACACTACTATTAATAACAACTCAATCCTCATCGCTTGTTTCATAGTCATTCATCAATTCTTCCTCATCACTTGTTTTATTTTCATCAAGTAACTTTTTCTCGCTTATTTCATTTTCATCAATTGGATCTTCCTCGTCATTTACCTCGGATGTTCCTTCTCCATAATCATTAACAATCAATCTAAGTTTCGAAGGATCAAATTCTTCGTATAGGCCTTCGCTATGCTGTAACTCACCTACTAATTCATCATATACCATTTCTTCAACATTTGAAATATCATTCTGATACGCTACATTCAATGCATCTTCTACTTCAACTCTACCCACGAGCTTTGTTTTTATAACTACCCTCCATGCAGATTTATTCTTACACAAAGGATAAGGAGTGTAATACACTTGTTTCACGTTTTGTGCAATGACAAATGGATCATAGAGTCCATACTCTCTTGTACGCTTAATTTTGACTATTTTGTACTAAGGGTGCACCTTTGTACCTAACCTAGGTGTAGGATCATACCACTTACACCGAAAGAGAACCAACTTTTTCTTTGGCCAACCAACATGATAATCGAGTTCTAAAATCTCGTGAAGCACACCATAATAATCAACACTGCCATCACCTTTCACCCAAACCCCACTGTTGTTGGTTTTCTTGCCCTTAGAGAATTCTTCTGTATGAAATTTGTACCCATTGACAGAGTACTTAGAAAACTTCCTGACTTTAGCATTAGGTCCCCAAGCTATATCACGTAAAAATTGGTCATTTGGTCATAATTAAGTGGATTGTGAACCTATAAAAAGTTGAAGAAAAGTTAAAATTTAAATATACATATGACTGAACAAAAGTGTAAATGGTGTTAAATATTTAAGTTACACTTACATATTCTCTAAACCACACTGAAAACATAGCATAAACAGCAGCATTCCTGTGTAAAGCCACGAAGTAGCTGTACGACAAAGTTATGACTTTCATTAGTTAATGTTTAGATAGACCTTGAATGATTGTTCTTAATATGAATATACTCACTTATAAAAAGGCAGGACCTCGGAAAAATTTAATAATACATGTATTGTAGCTGACTTAAGCTCCACTTCATTCAAATATCGAAGTGGACCAACTTTCAGACTTCCCTTACCTGGCTGATTGAATATTAAAAATGGTGGTGCTGAAAGATATGTATTGTCTCTATCATCATGCCTATTAGGTCGGTTTCTCAGACATGGTATATCATGTTCAAAATAATATGAACAAAAATAAGAGGTCTTTTTAGCCAAATAAGCCTCACATATTGATCCCTCAATTCGAGATCTGTTTTTTATGGTCCACTTACATTTGCTAATAGTCCTGCATAGTATGATCTTTTAGATGAAATAATGTTCAATTATAACACATGAAAGTAAATGTTAAAAGTCAATACCTCTCAAAGGGATACATCCTTCTACACTGAACAGGACCTCCAAGTCGTGTCTCACGCACAAGGTGAATTGGAAGATGCTCCATAACATCAAAAAAACCAGGAGGAAATTTGTTTGCCAACTTGTTTAAGGTTAAGCGAATGTTGATATCTATCAAAGATAGATTCTCCTCCTTTAATGTGTTAGAACATAAATCTTTGAAAATAATCTTATCTCTATTATGGGCTTCCATATTCTATAGGGCAATGCACTGAATGCAATTGGCATCAGTGACTCCATGAAAATATGACAGTCATGGATCTTTATAGAGGTCAACTTCCCTTCTTTCATGTCAACGCACCTAGATAAATTTGACGCATATCCATCTGGCATTCTCAAATTCTTAACCCAATCACAAATCACTCTTCTATCATCCAAAGTGAATGTGTAACTGGCCTTGGGCTTCTGAATCTTATTGTTTAAGTATGTCAGGTATAACTCACTGCACCGACAATACTCCTTTAAGTCCATCTTGGCCTTTAAGTTATCTTTTGTTTAGTTACTTACATCCATCACAGTATTAAACAAGTTGTCAAAGAAGTTTTTCTCAATATGCATGGCATTAAGATTATGAGGCAGAAGATTGTCCTTCCAGTAATCTAACTCCCAGAATATGCTTCATTTAGTCCAGTTATGTGTAACACCATAACCAGGTATCCTGGATTGTGGAAACTCTGTTACCTTAGGCAGATTCCTCACTCTATTTCAAATTTCTTCTCTCGACAAGATTGGCGGTGGCTCCTCAAAATCAGACTTATTCTTCATAAAGTCACTAGTATTCCTCCTAAACTCATGTTGTATTGGCAAAAATCGACGGTGACAGTCAAACCATGAGTTTTTTCCCTATGTTTCAAAGTGAATGCTTTTGTGTCTTCCATACAACAAGGGCAAGCTAACTTGCCCGCAGTCGACCACCCAAACAACATTCCATAAGCAGAAAAGTCATTTATAGTCCATATCAAAGTAGCACGCAAGCTAAAGTTTTGTTTCATTGATACATCATATGCTTCCACAGCTTCATGCCACAATAAATTCAATTCATCGATCAATGGTTGCAGATATACATCAATAGAAACTTTTGGATTGCGAGGACCCAGAATAATGCAAGTCAGAAATATATACAGACTTGTCATACACAGTTTAGGCGGGAGATTATAAAGAGTCACAAACACTGGCCAACATGAATATGGTATAGCTGAGACAGAAAATGGAGTGAATCTATCGGTAGATAATCCCAACCTAATGTTTTTTGGTTCACTAGCAAAATCTGGATACACATTATCAAAATGCTTCCATGTTTCTCTATATGATGGGTGACATAAAACACTAGGTGGTATTTTATTTTCATAATGCCATCTCATGTGAGGGGCAGAACCTTATAGAATAAAACACTAGGTGGTATAAGGGGTAAGTAATGCATCGACTTCAGAGGAACCTTCTTCCCTTTGGTATGCGTGACTTCCTTATAGCGAGGCTGGTTACAAAATTTACAATGTTCTAAATTTGCATCTTCCTTATAGAATAACATGCAACCTTTCTCGTAACAGTGAATCCTCTTTGATGAAAGTCCTAACTTAGAAACCAACTTCTTTGCTGTGTAGAAATCTTTGGGTAAGTCAAGTTCATTTGGGTTAAGTTCATTCATAAGTTCAATGATAGAATTCATGCCCTCTTGAGAAATAGAATAATCTGACTTAATACTCAGTAACCGAACGGTAACAAATAACTTGGAATGCGTTGATCCTTCATACAATGGATGACTAGCTTCCTCTAACTGTTCATAAAAGTGCTTAGCCTCATCATTTGGTTTATTTTGTGCCCCTAAATGTGTCCCAAAAGCATCCCTGACCATCTCACTATATCATGAATTTTCAACATTATTCTATCTTATTGGACTTTCAACATAATTCTGAAAAGCAAAATCATTAGCATCACTACTTTCTCCATGAGCTGTCCACACAGTATAGTTTACCATAAAACCCTTCTTATAAAGATGTAATGTAATATCATCTGGACTCAATAACTTGCAACCCTTGCAATTCCAACAAGGACACCTAATTTTCCCTTCAGTAAGAAAATCATCAAGTGTCATTGCTTTAGCAATAAATCCAGCTACCCCAGTTTTATATTCCTCCCTCAATCCCACACGGTTAGGATAAGTTCTATTATGCATCCATGTACGATATGTATTTTCCATCTACACAAGAACGCCAAAAAATAATAACAGAGAAAATTATAAACCCCAAAGGCTACAAATTCAACTTTATCAGTAAGGCAAACGTTTAATATTAGATCAAATTCAGTAATAACTCTAAATTTCATCAGAACAAAGATTGCGAAATAAACCCCAAAAGCAACAACGCCAATTCAATCAATACAGATGTCTCAACGGCGAAGGCAAACCATCATTCAAGATTCAAGTAAATGAAGTTTAGGAAGTCTCAAAAGAGGAGGAGAGGGTGCTTAAAAGTTGAATTTGTGTACTAATGCTCCTCATAAAACCTCGTCATACAAGTCAGTCAACGGCATAAAAGGTACACTTATTCCTTTAGATTTCGACACTAACAAAGTAGCTCTTACATGATACTTAAAAGGCATGACACTTCCATCTCAAAGCAGACAACATAACTACCTGTTGTAGACTCAGAAGAGTACTCATTACTAACAAACAACAGGTATATTTATTCACAAGAGTGAGATGCAAGAAAGCATCATCATTATTACCCACAGGAAACAAAGTTTAAGAGAAATCTAAAAGTAGTTGTTGCTGTAAAACTTTTTCAGCAGGTATATACACTGGACACATTGTTGTTGTAGTAATGTTACATGCATGTTTATATCAACTAATTAAATGAATGTTCATGGATTATGTCGTTTCCTTTAAGTTTATCTCAGTCGATATTACATAAAAATAAAAACATAAAGCACTAGAGGTTATATAATAAGCACTAGAGGTTATATATAAAACAGAAGAAAAAACAGAAATATATTTACATGTCTTAAGCTGAAACTAGCATTAAACGAAAATAGACTGAATAATTCACATTCATGGGTGGAAAAGGAGGGGCAGAGCTGCAAGCCTGTCTATAGGTATTTGTGTTTGAAAATTCACTTAATAGGTATAAAATAACTTATCCAGATGCTAATGGGTTGTCTTTTCTAGAATTCAGAACCCATAAATTCAAATGCTAGAGAGAAGATAAAATGTAGTCGAAGTGTTAAGTGAGAGCAGATACTATCAATTTAAACTTCAGATAAAAAGGAATTTCAAACTCCAGTTATGTATTTAAACAAAAAGTTGCTAATTTGACCTCAAATTCAAAAACATTAGCTACAATCAAACAAATTGCACAAAATCCCAAACCCTAGAAACTGATTTACACAAAAATCAAACAATCGGTTACTCCAGAACAGCAATAACGTAAACCTCAAACTAAAAATTTTAAGTAAAAACTAATCAAAATTACTTTTGGTGTCACGAAAGAAATTCGACCTCAAATTCTCAATTGCAAATTGTCAGGAAAACTCACCGTCGTGGTACTGTATTCACCGTGGTCATCACCATTGCGGTATTGTCTTCAACGTCGCGGTATTTTCTTCACAACACTGTTTTTGTGAACCCTAGTGTATAGAGAGAGAGAGAGAGAGAGAGAGAGAGAGAGAAAGCTTTCAGTATTTGATTCTGTAATATTTCTGTAATGTATTTGTTTTTGTTGGTAATATAATTTAAAGGTTTCCGACTACGATAGTCGGAATCGTATTTACTAATAGATTGGAATAATATTTATTTTTTCTATATAAGGGTCTGATTATATATATTTAATTAATTATTTTTCGTTTCCGACTACAGTAGTCGGATATATATTTAATAATATTTTTAATTAATTACTATTAATTTTCTATATGAGGATAGAATTATTTATTTAGTCATATATTTAATTATTTATTTAAATTTTCGACTACAGACGTCGGAAATATATATTTAATAATTATTTAATTTTTATATAAGGGTCTTATTATATAGTTAGTAACGTATTTTTTTAATTATCTAATTTTTCGACTACTGTAGTCAAAAATACATATTTAATAATTTATTTAAATAATTATTTAATTTCCATGTAAGAATAAGTTATATATTAAGTAATATATTTAAATTATATATTAAATAATATATTTAAATTATATATAAAGTAATATATTTATTTAATTATTTAGATTTCCGACTAAGGTGGTCGAAAATAAATATTTAATAATTTATTTAAATAATTATTTAATTTTCGTGTAAGAATAAGTTATATATTTAGTAATATATTTATTTAATTATTTAGTTTTTCGACTACAGTGGTCGGAATTACATATTTAATAATTTATTTAAAAAATTATTTTATTTTCGTGTAAGAATAAGTTATATATTTAGTTATTTAAATATTTATATTTTCGACTACAATGGTCGGTAAGACATAGTTAATAATTTATTTAAATAATTATTTAATATCCGTATGAGGGTAATATTATATATTTAGTAATATATTTATTTAATTATTTAGATTGCCGACTATAGTGGTCGGAAGTAATATGTTATAATTTATTTTAATAATTATTTATTTTTTGTATAAGGGACTGATTATATATTAAATAATATATTTATTCATTATTTAGATTTCCGACCACATTGGTCGGATGTCAATATGCTATAATTTATTAAAATAATTATTTAATTTTTGTATAAGGGCCTGATTATATATTTAATAATATATTTATTTAATTATTTACGTTTCCGACTACTGTTGTCGGAAATATATATTTAATAATTTATTTAAATAATCATTTAATATCCGTATAAGGGTCAGATTATATATTTAGTAATATACTTATTTACTTATTTTTAGTTCCGACTACAGTAGTCGGAATATACATTTCCCGCAATTTCCCGCCAAACATTCTGACGGTTACAGTCACAAATAGTGTCGAAATAATATTTTGTAAAAATTAAATAAAATAAAATAAAATTTCCGACCGAAGTAATCGGAAATTTGCGACTACTTTATTTCAGTCGGAAATTGCAGTCGGAAAATAGCGAATTTCTGGTACTGTCATCGAAGTTAGGACCAACATCTTTGAATTCAGTTTTGTCAACGACATTGTAGCCCGGAGCTTCATATTATTTATTCTCTTGTTTGTTTCACATATAAATTTCACGATATTCAATTGCTAATAATCTATTAAATGAATTAAACTAAGACGTATGTCCTTGATCTCATTCAAACTTAACTAATTTTTTCCAATAAACACTTAGTATTTGAACTTCAAACTTATCGATTGGCTTAGGCATAATTTAGGTAGTTTATGTTTGACCTTCAAATCCATTAAACAATCAAACATGCCACAATATCATTTGTTTGTATAGTTTGATTAGCTATTATAATAATAAAAGAAACTATAATGTACATGAAATTTCAATTTCAAAGAGAACTTGATGTGTATGGCGATTTTTTGTATTTTAGCTAATACATAGTAATATGATCATTTGAACAGGATAAACAAGCAAAATACTTGAGAAAATATCATTTCATAATAAGTACTTAAATAAAATATGATCAAGTAATAAAGGAATATGTAATGGAGTTCTGAATAAAAGTAATATAAAATTTAAAAATAAGTCACAATCTATTGTAACTTTTAGTTGAAAGCATCATCTTGCTATGATCTCCCCCACCGTTAGGGTTCACCGTTTGGTAGAGTGTATTGAAAAAATTAATGCATGCATTAGTTTAATGTGTATTATTAATATATTATTTGGTAGACTTTTGCACTCTATGTATAATTTTATTGTGTATTAAAGTGTGTATTACTAATACCTCAAAATTTATGGTATTAGTAATGCAATGGATCCAATACATGTATTAACATGATTAAAGACACTATTATCCCTCAAAAAAAGTTCACATCTTTTCTAACATATATATGGAGGATATTTTTGTAAAAAAAAATAAAAAAAATTTAAAGAAATTATTTAATTCATGTTATTTTTAATACATCAAACCAAACACTGCATAAGAAAAATACAAGCATAACTAATACAAGTATAGCTAACACAAGCATTAATAACACACTATATTTTGCATTATTTTTATACACTCTACCAAACGACCCCTTAGTCTCTTTTTCTTTCTCCTTCTTATTATTACAAGAGGCCGCACAATGACATTAGCAAAACTCTACTCATTTTCTCTCTCTCTCTCTTTCGATCTCCCTTCTTCGTTTTAGAGGAAAGGACAAAAATAACACCTAAAACTAAAATAATTTCATAAAACTAGCACCTAAATTCATAACCCCCCTAAACAGCCACTCGCGGCAAACTAATTCCAACCGAATGGCCATTGTTTTGGTACTTCACAATATATGTTGTGTATTTATTTTTTAAGGATTCCATATTGAAATTTGTTTTCTTTTGTTTTTTTATCAAGAGAGAATTCCACTTTTCTTTTGTTTTTATGTGAGCACTTGTATTAATATTTTTTTTTTTTTGGCTCCTTTTCCTTTTTAGAGATTCTACTCATTTTTATTCTTTTTAAACAATTGAGTAATTGCCTTTTTTTTTCCCAGATTATTTTGCATTCACCAACATTATTAAAATAACATACTATTTGTTTAGTTTAGTTTTACTTATTTATACAATAAAATACAATATCATATACTTTTAATATAATACAATTGTTAAAGATATATATTTATAATAATGATACAGTTTCTATATATATACATATTTTATAAATAATTATAGCATTTTTATACACATTCTATATAATTTTTAACTATAATTATTATTTAGATACATATTTTATACGACTATATATAGTTTCTACATGCATTCGAAAAATATATCAATCTAGCATAAGAGAGTATCAATTGAGTATATGGACACTGCAAGTGTATCAATGTACAGTTGTCCACCTTTTCAAATTGTGACCATTGTTTTAAAAATTGACCAGTCCATGTCCTTTTTCCTTCGTTTTATCGCATTTGCCACTAAGTGTTAACTTAGGCCCAATAGTGGTTATAACCGGAGCCCATTATAATTCTGCACATTGTATTTTTTTTTTTTTTTGAAAAAAATTAGTGAAAATTATCTTGTATATAGTTATTAGATTGTTTATTGCAAATTATAGCAATACTTTTATATAATTATTGAATTAAAGATTTAATTGCAAGTTATAGCAATTCTTAAAAAAAAAACATTTTAAAAAAAGTTAAGTGTTTGTTATTATCTCCTATTTTTTAGTCTTTAATATTCTATCTCTCCTCGTTAACTCTATTGATAATTATGTTAAGAATAAATTTTGGTTTCAATAATTATCTTTATTTATATTTTTTTTAACTTTATCAGTAAAGTAACAAAATTTGTTCTTAAATTAAGAAGTAAAATTTGGTAAAATATTTCTACATTGATACACATTATTCCTTCAATTCTTCTTCCATTATTCATAGATTTCATCTTTTTATCACAACAATGACTTTCAATAAATAATAATACGTAATAAAATAAAGCTAAAAAAGTTTTTTTTAAAAAAATCTTTTCTGATCTTTTTTTTTTTTTTTAAATATGACACATATTTTGAGCATTAACTTTGCCAAATAAATTATTCAATAGGAAAAATAAAAAACGGGGAAGTACAACATTGTAAAGAAATGTAACACTTTATCAATTAAAATCCCGACCCAATTAATAGATTTAGTTTTATTATATGTGAAAATTATATTTATATGTATTTTTTAGATTGTTTATTGCAAATTGTAACTATATTTTTGTATAACTATTAAACTATACTGATACTAGAAAGCAAAATTAATATAGTGAATCAACACCAATATCAACCATGGCTAATACAGATTACCTTTTTTATTGCAATAAAAAGTTATTTGATACCAAACAATTATCGGTTAGTTTATTTTCAATATGTACAGGGACAGTTTTTCATTAAATATCGATTACATACACTAAAAAAGTTGTGTAATATACAACACCATTTTTCGTATCAATTGTCACATTCATAAAACTCATTTCATACAAATGTGACATATGCGAAACTTCATCAATACATTTTAATGTCAGTTCCATACATTGAGAACCCCCTAGCCTCCCCCCCCCCCCCCCCACAAAAAAAAAATCCTTAAGTATGACAAGAGTATAAAATGACTTTAATAAAATTTATTAAACTAATTCGTGGATATCATATTATGTACCATTTTCATACACTAGAAACAGTTATAAGATATATCATTTATATAGAATCTTATATACCAATTTCATAAATTGAGACCCCAAAAATAAAAAAATCATTTAAAATATGACTTTGTTCTATATAAATTGATTTTAGCTTAATTGTATAAAATAATACATGAATAATAGGTTGTATACAATTCACAAATTAAAAATAAATTATTAACATATAATATTAACTATCACCAATTCTATTGTGAATTCAAAATTCATGAATTAGAAATTAAAATAAAGATTGAGTAAGAATGAATTATGAAAAAAGAAGAAGTATTTGTTTTTCTTTTTAAAAAATAAATATAAATATAATTTAAGAAATAGAAAAAAAAAACATGCACATTAATAAGTTCCATAATTTTAGCCCACATAACAACTAACTCCTATTAAGATGGAAGTTTTTTTAATTAACATATAAAAAAACGTTTTATTCTTAATTTTGTTTGTTTTAAATTTTTTATTATTTATTTTTTTAAAACTTATTATTAGTTGCAATCTAAGAAGTCTTGCTATGACTTGCAATTTATAATCTAAGTAGGTATATTTAGATTTTTTTTCCCAAAAAATTATGTATAAATAACATAAATATCAATATTTTAAAAGTAATTACACTCTCTCCCACTTTTTTAATTACTTTACTCTCTCTCCCTATTAATATACATAACATAGCCGACATATACATAGCATTTTGTGTATATGTGGGATTTTTGTAATATGTTTAGAGAGTTGGAATTTTTTGTAATATTGAAAACATAAGTTGTGTATTTGTGTAATTTTTAGAAAAATTATTGTGGCAAAAATATATCTCAATTAATTCTGCTCATTTAATATCTCCGATTTCAACCAATTCTTCCATTTAACACCCTACGTTCTACTTTTTAATTAATTCACTTCAATTTGAATCAATCGTGTTTTAAGATTGTCGTCAATTTTTTGAGTGTTTTCTTAACATTTTAAGCTCAGACTGATTAGATTATCGAATAATTAAATTTAAAATGACATATTTTAACTTTAAATGTCTTCTACAGCATAGAAATCACTACAATATTAATGATTTAGACCTATTTGTGTAACTAAAAGTAATAAGTAATCTAGCTATCTATATCTATAATCTATATCTATATCTATAATCTATACTATATTAAAAGTGTGAAGGTCCTTAGAAAAGTGATTTGAACTTTTTGCCCTTCACTAAAAGTCTCCGCAATAGATAAAATCGTCTTTTTCACATCATTAATTTATTATATAACTATTTTGTTTAATATTAATTCCTAAAATATATAAAACTAAGGATTCCTAAAATATATGATAAAATAAAATATAATATTTATAAACTACTAAACTATATGGTAATTCCCTTCCATCCCCCGATCATATTTTCCAGGTTTCGTGTTTCATATAAATAGAAAAAAAAAAACTATCCTAAATAATTTGTTTAGTTAAAAATATGAATAATACCTTAAATAACTTAATAGCATAATTATATGTTACTTTTTCCAAAATAAAAATAACTTCTTTCCATATTTCAAAAACCTTTTCTTAAAAGAAAAGAATTTAAATTTTTTTAAATTGATTATTATTCCTTTCACATAGACGTAGAGAGATTACTCTCTCAATATTACAGTTTTCTTTATATCAGTCATATGTAGATTTAATTTATTACAAATTATATTTTCATAATTTCTCTTTGTTATCGTCGTTCAAGATTTCTTTGTTTCTTAATGATATAAGAAAATAAATTAAATAATAGATATTTGTATTATTCTGCATCTTTCTCTACTCTTTTATTGATAGTGTGTGCCTGTTTTTTTTTTTCTTTTTTCCTATTTGTATTGTAGGAATATGCAGTTGCTTATTAGTTTATATCCAAGTATTTCAGTTATATTTTCTATAAATTTTGTATTGTTAAGCTACAACTTTATGATTTTTTTTATGATTAATAATTTAAAATTTTTAAAATATATGACGAATAAATTTCTCTTTTTTATCGTCGTTTAAGACTTTTTTGTTTTTTTGATGATGTAAATAAAAATTAAAGAATAAATATGTGTATTATTCTTCATCTTTCTCGATTTTTCTATTGATAATATATACCTTTTTTTTCTATTTGTGTTGCAGGAATATGTCGTTTCTTAAAGGTTTATATCCAAGTATTTTCCAATTATATTTTCTATAAATTTTGTATTGTTAGACTATGACTTTATGATTTTATCTATGATTAATATTAAAGAATCCTGAAATATATGATAATAGAAAAATAATAACTTGAGCTCAAAAAATAAAATTATTATTTTAATAATTTATTTGTGGACGAAAAAAAAAGTATTACTAATTTCATAACACGTATTGTAAAGTTAATTGTAATAGAACACACAAATAAAAAAAAATAACATGTAGAAAGTCTTAAATAGTAAGATTGATAAAAATGAAATGGAATGAATTAAAGTTGTATTATAGTTAATTACTTTAAAATAGTTTGTCACGTTAATAGTTTAGAATTAAGTATTTAGGTTATTTGAAATAATATGTTAAATAATTTATGAAGGAAAAATAAAAATTTTCATAGTTGGGTGACTTTCTTTGAAGGAAATGGTTTTGAATTTAGATTTTTATAAATTGAGAATCATTTGTTTTTGCAACAATATGACAAGAAACAAAATTAGGCTAAAGTGATTTTGACAAAATTTAAAAGCTAAAGGTCTAGATTAAATTAATTCATCTCTATAAATTAAAGTTTAAACTTTAAAGTTAAACTGTAAAAAAATAATTGAGGTCCATGAAAAGAAAAGGAATTTTAATTTAAAAATTAATGTTAAACGGTAATTGAGATTCAATAGGTGATATTAGGAGGAAGGCGAATTTAAGCTATTCACAATTTTTTTACCATTTTTCATATTTACGTCATTTGCAGTACCGACATAACTTGTAATTTATGAACAAGATAAAATTTGTCAATTTAATAAATCTTGTGAATGATTTAATACGATAGATAGTATGAATACTATATCAGTTCATGATCGCTCTAATAATACTTGTTAAAACATAATTCTCCGACATAAATTTGTGAAAGTAATGATTTGTGGAGTTTCTAATAGAAAATGACAACTTCTTCGGAAAACAAACCCATTCAAGTTATTTTATAAAATAAATCCTTCACTAAAGCAACAAGACCTTGAAGCTTGTTGTTTTAAGTGTCATGTTTAGTCAATAATAAAATATTTTTTGTGACAAGATCAGAAGGTATCATAAGCGAGAATGTTGTCACGGAAACTAAAAAATTCCGTGAAAAACATGACCACCTGTCAGTAATCTATAGCTATATTATTATACTATATTAAAAGTGTGAAGATCTTTATAAAAGTTTTTCTTTTCATTTTTTTCTTCTAATTATTATATCAATATCTTTATAAGAAAAATAGGAAGACTCCTAAATATATGATAATTATAATACAAGTCATAAGGAAAGGACACGCTGTAATAATATTAATGTAATGAAATCAGTAACCTGGCATGGAAGAAGTAGGATTGTACATGAAGTAAAATTGATACTTTTTTTCCTTTTGTTGAAGGTTAGACATGAATTGTGTACACTTATCCTTTTCAGACACCACTATGTGGGAATGTAGTTGGTATGCTTTTACGGTAAACAGTATAATCCTAAATATATGTTGCTAACTATTTATTTAAGTGCAGAATTATAGAAAAAAAAATTACCTCTTGAAGAATAAAGAATGAGAAAAATGTGGTGATGAGTTGTCATATTTTTCTTTAAGTACAATTTTTATTTTAAAAGTTTTACGTTATTATTTTAAAAAAGCTATTTATTTAATACTATAACATACACATAATAATTTATTTTTTTATATAAAAAATTTACTATTAATTTACGCGAGACACACGTGCAAAACAAGTATATTTGACTAGTATACTAAATAGCAAGAAAGTCTAGCATAGATTGTTGCCAAGTGTCAATAAAAAAGACTGTCATGTGTTACTTTTTAGGACAAATTAATTAGGTTAGATAAAATTAGTTATTGCTTTTTAATTTAAAATTAGAATTAATTAAATATTTTCTATTTCAAAAAAAATAAATAGAAAGTTACAATATAAGAAAAACATGCAGTCATTATTTAAGGAATTTATATAACCTGTTTTTATTATTTAGAAGTTATCAGATCTTATATCATTTATTAAACTTAAAATAAATTTTAATTGAATTAACATATTTGAATTTTATTTATATCTTAATTATTAAATATAAAAAAGTTGATTTAAAAATTGATTTGTAAAATAATTTTAAAAAATAAAATCACATTTAATATAAAAATATAATAGTTAAATTTTTCTTTAGCTATTTTTAGAAAGAATAATAATTACACAAAAATTCATTAAAATTTTGGAATTGAAATTGTCATGTTATTAGATTTTGTTACATCTGGCTAAAAATATTAACTTTCATTTTTTAGATGAATTAGTCATTATTATTTTTTTGTTTATATTCCTAAATATATTTCAAAAATTAGAAGTTACTTTAATTTTTTTACATAAAAGTATTTTTTAATTTTATAAATAAGATAATTAAAAAAAGTATTTGAATTATAATATAAATTAGTTGAATTTGATTTGAAAAATAAACATACATTAATTCTAAAAAGATTTTTTGACTTTACGTCTTTTAAATTTTTAAAGAAAACAAAGAGATACTACAATAAAATATTATTCTATAAAAGACTAATAAACTAAACAAAACTAATTCATGCACGTCCAATACCACATTCCCTTACCCTCACCCACCCCTTCCAATTAACTCGCATATACACGAACACTGTACTTTTTCAAATCACTATTTTAATCCGTTTATATTTTTAAAATTTAAATATTTAACTAATCTTATCCCTATAAAACTATCTTAATCATCACACACATCTTCTTGAAGAACTATTTTTTCCAAACTCTTACTCTTCATCTTTCTTCAACCACTTAAACATGGTAACACTTTTTCTCCTCATGCTACTCTTTAAGATTTCTTTCATAATAATTTCTTTATTTTTGATCATGAATCTTCATGATTTTAAGTTATGATTTTTACATAATGTTGATTGCGTACATATGATGAACTCATCGATTATAAGCAATGCAAGTTGAAAGTTTGAGTTGTACAATAATCATATCGCGATTATTCACACATTTTATTCTTTGTTTCATTGATTGTCCAAGATAAGAAGGTATGCAGTTTTTAAAAAAATATTTATTCTTTTAATTATTTGTTTTAAAGTTCTTTATTGATTTATGCTATGACGGATATATAGTTCGTTTCGCAATCGCTACTCTTTTGATATATAGTTTTGGCTGAAATTTCTATGCCATGCTATTGCTCCTAAGAGAAAATAAATCCGACATCAAAAAGAAAATTCTAACTTTCTTTTGATTGATAAGAAGTTAGCCAATAGTTAGAAACAAACTTTCGAACGACGCTGAAATTAATATATGAGATAGCAAGAAGAAGAAGAAGAACGTATTAAACTAAAATTGAAGTAGTAGTATTAGAGACTACCACTACTCCCACTTCCCCATTTCTTCTTTTTTTTTTCCAATTATTTGCGGATAGTTTTTCTTTCAGTTTCCACCCTCTATTTCTCTATCTATATATGGATTATGAATTTATACATATTGATCATTTTTTCCTTACTGATCTATTTCATTCGCGAACACAATGTTGATTCTATGCCAATAATATTTTTAATACTATCTATTCATTTATTTTAATTATTCTGTATTTTGTATTTTTTAATAATTTAAATTATTCGTGATTACTAATTAGTTTTGCAACAGTGGTACTGTGATAGCTTGAATTTTGATATTCTTTTATTCATTAAAAAGGCAAGAATGAAAGTCGCTTGCTCATTCAGTGTCCCTTGACAATGATAAAGAGGTACTACTAAATTCCATTGATTCCTTTCTCTTCGCTTTCAATGATAAGATTTCAATATGAGAAAGCAAATAAGATTTCAGCTCCTCAGAAACAAAACGGAGATACTTGAATTCTCTTTCATAATGCACGTTCCAAAAACTTAGAAATTATTCATGCATTTTGTAGACAAAACCATGTCGAAGATATTTGCTAAAGTATCAACATGCTAAACATAAGTGTTAAAGCGTGTTGGAATGAGAAATGAAAGGAAATGAAGGCAGAACATAATTCAAATTCATCTAAGATTTTGAAAATGACTAAATTCTTAAGGCGGTGAAGTTTATGGTATTCCATCTGCCCATGTTAATGATCAACAAAGTAATAAATTGTGTAACTTTACATTGATATAAGTTAATGTTATGTGAGAGGTTTTTCATGTTGAAATAATAATATGTTTTTTAAAATAATTAAATTAAGACAAGATAAATAATAAATAATATAATAGAATTAGTTAGTGAAAAAATTTAACATGGTTATTGTTGCTAATGATCTGGCCGTGAAAAACGAAATTTCTAAGTAGACTTAGATGTGGAAGTTATATTCTAAAATTTACTTTTATTTAAATTTGAATTAATTCTATTTAATATCCTAATTATAATTTCTCCTATATTTTTTGCTCCTTAGTTTAACTTTATTTGAAAAATTGTCTTTATTCAAATCAGTTAAACACTTCGAATTTTAAACTGATTACAACTTTTGTCATTAATACTAATAAAAAATGCACTAACTATAGAATTATAATGGATAATTTCAAAGTGATTCACATAAATATAAGGGATTATTTCAATCTGATTCACATAAATGTACTAAAGAACAAAGTAGATGTTCGAATTCAAGCCTGCAAAAGAGGTTCTATTATATTACATTATCAACAAGATCGACTTAGAACTAATTTTTGATAAGCCTCCAAAAGAAAATTGAAATTTATATTTATTTGTATTGCGTAATTAGTTCAATTCATGAACTCATTAAACACGTTTAAACCTGTTTTAGAATTTATCACATTTTTATGGGTAAATACGCCAAATTGTCAATTCTTCCTTTTAGAGGAGTTTAGAAACACTATGATGACTCCTTTATTATATGTTTAAAAAAAAAAAAATACGTTCAACAATCTCAAAGTTTCTTTTTAATTCGATCAAATAAGAAAAAAAATCACAAAAATATAACATATAAACATAGGCAGAAAAAAACTTCGCAATATATAAGGGGTAGGAAAGTTGTTTCTATTTAGAAAAATAATAAAGACAAATATAAAATTTACTTTAAAAATTATTGGATTCAAGAATTTCATTTATCAGCTTTTGGCTATTCGGTAAAAAGCAAGACACAAAATAAATAAAACTAAATAATTATAAGCAATTCTTTAAAGAATCAAAAAATATTTCAGGAAAAAAATGTCTAAATTATATTAAAAAGGAAGTAATATGTAATGATACTATAGCAAGTGATGATAAAGTAATAAAATATCATCTTAGCAAAGTAAAATACTAATAGTTGAAATAGTGGTTAAATACATTAAAATAATATAATAATTTTAAAAGTTATTTAGTGACTATATAATTAATTTTCCTTAAATTAATAGTAATTTTTATTATTGGGCATATTAGATTGGGAAATAAAATTACAGTTGAAATACAATATAATATAATCAAATATGCTCAAGTTAATAGTTGAACTGATATTGTATTTCTATCACATAGATGAATTGATATTACATTTATTTTCTTTTGTTTAATCTAAAAAAACTCTATCCATACATGGTATGAAAGGGTGTTTGGCGTGTTTAAAAGGTATGACTTAAAATTCACACTATGATTGCTTCTTCCACTGAGTTAACTAAAGAAAATCAAAATTATTACTTTACTAATTATCAAGAGTGTACACTCTTTGCTATTAATTTTATTTAATAACTTAATTAAAAAACTTCATATCATTTATATGTCAAAAATTCGTATTTAAAAACAACTAATAAATGATCATGAATCAGATAGTTTAAATTTCACAATCAATAACGTAAAAGAAAAATTTAATGGGTCGAACTAATAAAACAACAATTTTTTTAAAAAAATCTCTCTAATATTTTTCGCGCTTCGCGCGGGGATATTCATGTTACGCGCACTATAGGACCATAAAGAAGTCTTTTAAAAAAAAAAAAAAAAAAAAGTAATTTATAGACATAGGTGAATAGAAATTAAATTATCTCAAGAGAGGATGTAAGATTCCATCGTGCCGATAAAGTCCTTTTGTAGATGTAAAAAGCAGTTGAATGTTCTTTTTCACGTGAGATTGGTATAGCCCATCTGAAATAGGACATCAGATATTTGAAAAGTTGAAAACATAATCAAGATTGAATTAATTTTAGTGGAGAAAAAACATCAGCTGATTTCTTCTTATTTACACAAGTCTTGATAGACAAAAAATTTCATACTTTGTTGATAGAAATTTGCAGGTGCCCATGAAATTATGCAAGTGATTTTGGACACCATAGAAAGAATATTCTGATTTTTTATTTTTTATTTTAAATTAAAGGATAATAGTTTTTATCTTTAAATAACGATTTTCATATCAGGTTATTTACTTCTAATCAACTTAACATGCTGGATAATATTTTAAATTATATGCATATTATTTTGTTAATCTTCTAATAAATTAATTTTAATTTTATGTAAAAGTTGACAATAGATATTTTGTGTAGCATTTGATAATATGTAATTGTTGCATGCTTCAACTATTAATTCTTATAACAATAAAGGCAGAAGACAAAGAAACAAAGCAAGAGTTTCAGTATATTCCTAAACAACAACAACAATTTCATTCTACTCTCCTTTCTTTTTTTTTTTTTTTAAATTCATGATGAAGTTTGAATTTTTTTTAATCCATATTCGTGATATTTTATAAGATGATTTGAAATTTACATTATACGTTGTATTAAAAGGGTGTTTGACATGTTGAGAAGGTGTGGCTTGAAATTCACATCATGACTTCATCTTTTGTTGAGTTCAGATATAGATAATCAAAATTGTTACTTAGCAAGAATTTGCACGTTTTTGCTTTTATTTTTATTTAATAACGTAAAGTCTAAATTTTTTGTACTTATTTATGAACAACTAATAAATGATCGTGAATCATATAATTTAAATGTCACAATTGATAAAATAATTTTAAAAATTCAATAATATTGTTAAATTAATAAGATAATAATATTTATAATTTTTTTCTCTTGACCAATTGATAAATAATAAAAAATTCAATAATATGATTAAACTAATAAGATAGTAATATTTATATTTTTTTCTCTTGAACAATTTCCGTGCATCGCACAGGAACGAATGCTAGTATTACATAAGTAAAAATATTTCTATTACTTCTAGTATAATTCTAATATTTTGTGTAATAGTTGATTCAGTTGAAAAGGGTTTTGAAAATTATATTCTATAAGAGCTTCCCTAAGATCTAGATATTTGTAGTGTTATGTAACTTACAAAAATTTATATATGCTTGTTTTTATCTTACAAAAACTATTATATTGTTCAATTGCAAATATATATATATATATATATCAAATAATAATTAATATTATGTATGTTAAGAAGTAATGAGAATAAAACATATAAAGAAACTTATTAAATAAAAGTAAGAACTCTTTTCTAAATTTTGGCTTTAAGCCACATATTTTATTAAGCAACCCACATACAACAGTTGCTTCACAAATTTTGAAGCAAAAATCGATGAAAATTTCAATAATTACAGTAGATTTCTCCTTCCAAACACACAATACACTTTGATTTTATGAAATATGTCTATGGAATATGAAATATTGTTACCCACAATAACTAATGGGACAATTACACAAAAGTACAATTGGAAAATATATTTTACACTTTCGTATTTAAAAATATACTTTATGTTATATATGTATTTACATTATAGTGAATGTCTATTAAGATCTATCAAGATCTACTTTGATATCTATTAGGATTTGAAGCATTGTCTTTTACTCAGACTAGGAGTAAATTTCCCCTATAAATTTAGGGGTTTTGTTAATTGTATTTACAATCTTATGATCTCTCATCCCTCAAGAGAAGAAATAAGAATCACTCTCTCTATTCTCTCTACTCTTCTTCTTTATTCTTTCTTGTTTTATTTTATAACACGTTATCAGCACGAGACTCTGTCAAACAAGGTGAGATTATAAATCTTAAGGATTTCAAGGTTAGTAATTTCTTATGTTATTTATATTTTGCTACTAATAATATAATTATTGTTGAATTTGAGAAAAAATAATTGGTTTGGAACCATTTATGTTTTAAATTTATTCCTCAAGAACAATATTATCAAAAGGGGTGATAATATGTTGGGTTCAAGTCCCATCAATTTATGTCTAAGACGCCTTTATACGGATAAGACGTTGAGATTGGATCTCAATGCATGTATTGATGATATTATGATGGCTAAGACAAAATAATGAGTATTTGATGAAAAGTCATGAAATATATCCCATTGATATGCTTTATTCCCTGAATTGAATGTGGTAGAAATAAATCATATGTATGTCTCAATTTGCTTTTGTAGTAGCTATCATAATTTGATACGCTTAAGGCATGATTATATTTTATTCCTGGGGAATGAGAAGCTTATTAATGCAAACGTGCACTTGATTGTGATGGTATCACAACTCACGTCCGAATGAGGCAGAATAACTGAGAAGAGTTATTTCGAAATCTAATTCTAAAGTAGTAAATTTGAAATTTATTCATGTAATAGTAAATCTGAAATTTACTAAAGAAAAAAGTACATGTCATGGTAAACTTGGAGTTTACTAGAATAAAAGTTCACAAATTGATATGAACGATTGTGACATCTCGAAGATGTGCATATTGAATATTAGACATGTATTGAAGAACTAGAAGGTTCTTCGAGAATTGTTTATGTCGCTTGTTCTCATGATAAGTTGGTTGGACCAACTAATGTTGGGATTGAATTTCTTAAATCTGAAAAATATAAAAGATGAATACGGGTCCGTTCATCTATCATGTGATATGTTGAAAAGATGCATCAATAAGATGATCACATGTACATTCATTGTCAACCTGCAGTTTGACATTCATAAAGTTGCTTGCTCAACAAAATTGAGTTAAAAACATAATTTTCAGATTGTGCAATCAAGAAAGTTATCTTAATGATGATGGTTTGGCATTGAATGCCTTCGATAAATAGCTAAATCATTAGTAATGAGAACAAAACTTCATGTATTGGTCTAAAATATGATATATTGCAATAGCATTTGTATGCATTAGACCAATAAATTGTGATTATTTCTTTCCTCTCAATTGGTTCAAGGTCGGGAACCAATTATTCCATCTAATAATTTTGATGTGCGGTATACGATTAATGAATATACCATAATGCACAAAGATGGATTCCTCAAAGAAGTAGAGGATGTATGTTAGTTTTCCTAACATAAGGGGGAGATTATAAGCGCTATGAAATATGTTAGGAATTATCACCAGATCATCATCCAAAAGATAATTCAAGTCAAATGCCGAAAGCATCTCATATTAAGCGCAAGTGCTCTTATTTTGTGTTCCTAAAGGACAAAGTCTATGCATGCGTGAAGCGTGGTCGATTCCAAATGAAATAGTCCTTGAAAAATAAGGAGCAAATAATCATAATAAGAAGACAATGAACTCTTGAAGAGCCTACGACATAACACTTCATGAAACCTTATGAGAGGTTCATGTACCTGAAAATAATGAAGCGATGAGGTCTCAAAATGTTATGTCGCATTGTGAATCGATACTAAATGATATATCATCAATATCTTTGACACAATATTGGCGCAATATTGTGAAAGATTACGAGGATCTTAATTCTACGTTAATTTAAGCATTCTAACGTAGAAACATTTATCAAGTGACATGAAAGGATGCATCTTGGTAAGTATTAAACTTATTTGATTTGTAGTCCAGATATTTGAAGATGTCACTCATGAAATGTTGAATATTGTCACTTGACAAAACTTATGTGAAAAACTTTTAAGGATTCAAAATGCTTGAAGCATATAAAAGTTTCTGGGAAACTTATTTATAATCCTTATATTGTAAAAGCTTATTGCTTGAACATCATTGGAACTCTTGGAGAGTTTTCAAAGCAATAGATTATTTGCTGAAATTCGAAATATATCGAATTGGATTGGTTATGAAGTACCATATCTTAGTGCAATTGATGCACTCATATACCTTGCAAATACTACAAGGCTTATAGCCTTTTCAGTTAATTTATTAGCAAGGTATATTTCTGCTCCTACTATGAGACATCGAAATGGGATAAAACGCATGAGCTTGTTTTATTCTAAAGATTGCAGTCCCGATCTTATTGGCCATACTGATGTTGGGTACTTATCTGACCCGCATAAAGCTCGATCTCAAATAGGCTATGTGTTCATATGTGGTGGTACTGCCATATCTTGGAGATATACAAAGCAGTCTATCGTAGCCACTTCATCGAATCATGCTGAGATAATAGCTATTCATGAAGCAAGCCGAGAATGTGTATGGTTGAGGTCCATGATACATCTAATTCGAGAAAAATGTGGTGTGAAATATGACAATCTACCCACAATTTTATACAGAGATAATTCAGCATACATAGCATATCTTAAGGGAGGATTCATAAATGGAGATAGAACGAAGCATATTTTGTCAAAGCTTTTCTACATACATGAGCTACAAAAGAATGATGATATTAACGTGCAACAAATTCGTTCAACTGACAATGTGACTGATTTATTCACCAAATCTTCTCCAATTGCAACTTTCAAGAAGATGTTGCACAAGATCAAGATGCAAAGGTTCAAAGATGTTCTTATTAGGGGGAGTTAATACGCATTGTACTCTTTTTTCCTTACGAGGTTTTGTCCCACTGGATTTTTCTTGTAAGGTTTTTAATGAGGCAACCGATATGCGTATTGTTAGAAATGTGTACTCTTTTTCCTTCACTAGATTTTTTTTTCTACTGGATTTTTTCTAGTAAGGTTTTAACGAGGCACATTATCTATCTAGACATTCAAAGGCTAGTGTTATAAATGTATTTACATTACAGTGAATGTCTATCAAGATCTATCAAGATCTACTTTGATATCTATTAGGATTTGAAGCATCTGTCTTTTACTCAGACTAGTAGTAAATTTCCCCTATAAATAGAGGGGTTTTGTTCATTGTATTAACAATCTTATGATATCTCTCAAGAGAAGTAATAAGAATCACTCTCTCTATTCTCTCTACTCTTCTTCTTTATTCTTTCTTGTTTTATAACACTTTACATTTTATAGTCAAAAATTTGATTTCGTCATTCACTATGAACTAAAATTTAATTTTGCTATTCAATATGAACTAACTTTCTTTACACATTTATATAGCGAACAACAATTTTCATACCAATTTTTTTTGCTTCTTCTTCACGATTTCACTTCAATTCCTTTCCAATTAAACAGTCTTGTTAAAGTATTTTTTTTTTAATTATTTGACATGTTATGTATAGTCATAATAAAGAAAAAAATAATTTGGTACTAAAAGTTTATAACAAAACAAATAAAGCAATTAAAACTTAATAAGAATTTGACGGATTGAGTTATAACCTATTACCTAATCCGTTTTGACCCATCTTGACCAGTTTGTGATCTTGACCGTTTTGATCCGCTCAAATTTGACTCAACCCACCCAATTGTCACTCCTACCTATAAATATTTTTTGTGAAAATTATCTCATATGCATTTATTAAATTATTTATTACAGGTTATAGCAATATTTTTAGATAATTATTTTATTAAAATTTTAATTGCAAGTTTAGCAACTTTTTAAAAGACTAATTTATTTATTTTATTTTAAAAAATTGGTAAATAATTTTTTAAAGATTATTTAACACCTTTTTTTTTTAGGGATTAGTATCAATATCTCATAAATAAATGTGTTGATAATTATGAAAGGAGTAAAATATAGTAAACATTACATTTACATTTATTATATTCTTACCTTTTTTAAAAAAACTCTCACATTTTCCTAGAATAGCTTTATTGGATTTTTTTCGTCAAATTCACATGTTTCATCTTAACGGTCTAGAAATGCATCTCAATCAAAGTGTTTGACCTTTGTTGTGCCACATTTATGTTTTTTATTTTATTTTTAAGTTTAAGAAATTATGTTGAAATCACTTTATATATTCATTTCATTCACTAAATAATACTTCCTACCCCATTCTCAATGTATGTAAATGGTATTAAAACTGGTATAAAATAAGTTTTTTATTGTGTAAATTTATATGAAAAATGAGGTTCAATGAATTTATATCCATTATATAAATTCGGGGGCAAACAAAGTGGTATTGTTACGTTTTTTCCATGTATAAAATGAGTATCCCAACTATAAAAACTAGTATAAAAAGTGGTGCTCACTAAATTTTATATTATATTAAGTGTTTTAGTTTATGAAATGGTGTACAAACCGTTGTCTATGAATTTTGATATTCAATTTAAGAGATATACTTAATGAAATTGATTTACAAAGTGATTTCTTATATGATATACTTGTATAGAATGTATTGAAAATTATACGAAAACTGGTGCTCGCCAAATTTTATATGTTATTAACTGTTTTAGTGTATGAAGTATATAAACTGATGTATATGGATTGTGATATTTAAGTTTTAAATGATACCGATTTGTATACTTATTAATTCAATACATGTCCATGGCTATTTGAATCAAGATTTCGTCCCATCTATTTTCATGTTGAATCAAGAATGAATAACCGGTATCAACTTTCAAACTAAAGAAAGAAAAAACTCTGGCCCTTTTTCAAGATTCATATAAATAAAAAAAGAACTTATAAAATCATATCGACGAATGTATAAAATCTGAATCGATAATAGTGAAAGAAGTACAAAAAAAATTTATGTTGAGAAAATGAAATCTTTGATTATGTATGGAGAATTTTGCTAATATATATACACACATTTGATTTGTTGAAGGATTAAGAAGGAGAATTAAATTGTGAAGAAGAAGATGCATATTCAGTTTAAGAATGGAAAAAAGTAACCATTTTAGAGAGATTTTTGGATGTGTTTTGTATCCATTTATTAATTGTCGTCTTTTTTTTAGGCTGAATTTTTAAATTTTTTAATTTATTTTTTCTTTTTCGCTGGGTAGTTTTTGATTTTGATTAAAAAAAATATTGTAATTTTGTTTTAACAAATTGTTATATATTACAATCATAGAAGTATTGCTATAGCCTGCAATAAACAATCTAAGGTTGTATATTTAGATTTTTTTCCTCATATCTTTGGGAGTTTTTGTCGTGAAACTATTTTACAAAGTCATTAAACTTTGCTTTGTATAGTATCTTTTAGCTATTATGGTAAAATTTGTTATGTGAAACAATATAATGTGCATACTTTGAAATATATTTTAAAAAGACATTAGCAATTACAATAAATTTATATTTACTACTAATATATGGTGACTTGAACATGAAAAACAAGAGTATACTTGGCATACAATATTTATCTATAAGTACTCCTTCTATTTTAGTTTGTTTGCCTGATTTTAACTTGATACGGAATTTAAGAAAGTTAATAAAATTTTAGTTGTGTAATTTTAAATTAAAATATATATAAAATATACTAAAATGCTCTTTAATCTTATGATAAAATATGTCAAGTGGAAAGTTAAGATTTAAAAAATACTTTTTTTTTCCAGCTAAAAATGAAAGCAAGACAAAAAAATTAAGAGCAAAAAGTAAACTTTTAGGATGTAGTAATTTTTTTATATAGTATTAAATTTATGCATTCGCTTTTGTACATAAGTCATTATTGATTGATTCTTTAATATTCTCGTATAGGTGAAAGTAGATTTTATGTGAAGCGTCTGAACAAAACTTCAAGCTGATTATGAGCGAATTTGAAGGTATGTATTGTTTTTCCTAAATTTTATTTCTTATTCATATAAATATTATTTATGTTGTTGAGGCATAGTTCAAGTTAATACTTTTTTGTCGAAGTCATACGTACATAGATAAAACTACTGAAAGAATATAAATATATGTGAAATTATTTCCTTATCACAGTTTAGAAGAGCTATTTATTGACTTAAATATATTTGTGATTTTTAGTGATAACAAACAAATTATAGTGTCAAACAAGTACTAAAAGACTATATAATAAATAAAATTATTATTTACTATTGTTTTTAAATTGAAAATTCAAATCAAACAATATAGTGTTACTAGTTTTTTCTTATTTAAATTATGTAAATTAACCATAATACATTCCAAGTTACTTGGGGGTTTGGGCCACAGGTGACAAAAGAGTTTTAAAATGAGGTGTAGGTGACACAAGTCTTAATTATTAGTTGGAGCTGACAATTACTTTATTATGGATTAAGAAAGTTGGGGAAGTTTGAAAATAATCCACAAGTTTTTAAATTTACACTTTGATCCCAATGTATACCTAAAATAACGGGAAACGGAGGGGAAAAAAGGCGTCTTTCTCTCTCTTCTCATCCATTGTTGTTTTCTCTCTCTTAGCGATTTTTGTTGTTAATTGTTTCTGTTTCTGCTGCTTTATTCACCATCTTCTGCTTCATTATCATCATCTTCTACTTCATTATCATCTTCATCTTCTTCTTGTCGACCATTTGTTGTTGTTGTTGTTGTTGTTGGTACAACGTTACTGCTGCGATCTGACCAATTTCTTAGGTCAAATTTTGTTTACTACATCACTTTCCACTTTGGCATTACTTCATAGGTGACTTTGGTAAGTAAAATTATGATTTTTATTCGTATTTTTCATCTGGGCACACTTCTGTTTTTCCAACAATGGATAGAACCCCGATTATGAATCCAGCATAAGTGCCCACAATTTAAACAGATCAATCATCTGGTGCATCAGATGAGTAATCTGTTGCATCAGAAGATTTATCTGTTGCATCAAACTGTTTATCTGCTGCATCATCGTATTATCTGTTGCATCAGAATTTTTATCTGTTGCACCAAACTAATTATCTGTTGCAACGAATGATTAATCTGTTTGAAACAACACAAATCAACCCCTGCCACAAACCCAACAGATAACCAATATGTTTTCAACACTTGCTGTTGCTACTGGATTCAAAATTATTCCTTACGTCCAATTACCCATCCCAAATTTCCTAATTCGATTTCTCGTTTTACTTGTCTTTTTCATTAATCAAGAAAAGATTAAAAAAAATCTATGTTTTACCCTTTGCATTAATAACTTTTTCTTCAAATTAAAATGGAAACATCATTTAATAGGGGGACTATACGCCGACCGACGTTAAAATCTTTCTTTTCTTATGAAATTTCGATTGAATAGCAAACAATGGTTATTTCAAACACGCCTAATGTCCCACCAACTGATCAGTGGGTTATGGTAAACTAGACATGTTATTAATTATTTTTCTTAATCAATGTGGCATCTCAATTTGGGACGGGTAATTTGAGACGGGGGGAGTACGAATTAAAATGTCAGAGCCAAGCAAAGCAATAAACTAGTCATCTGTTGAAACAGACTATTTATCTGTTGCATCAACTTCTTATCTGTTGCAACATGAGTAATCTGTTTTGAACAACACATCAACCCCTGCCACAAACCTAACAGATAAATCTTGCTATTGCTACTGGATTCTAAATTATTTCTTTTTACATCGAATCGTCAACATATTTATTGGGAAGATAATAGACAGAATGAAAATTAAATATAGATTAAAACGTCAAAGATCAAACATAATTTATTTATTAAACAAAAACAAATAAAAATACATATAATAGACTAAAAGAAAAATAATAGTCTAATTATTATTATTATTATTATCAACATCATCATTGCCAGCCGGCCAATCTTCAATCGGAAGTAGCAAGCCCCTCCTCAGCCTGCGTATCTCGCGGAGAATTCTTGATCTAACTCTTCCCAGTTCCCATTACAGATCACGAACTTGATTTTGAAGTTTATTCACAGCGTCTTGCAGAAAAGCAACGTCCCACATTGAGTTGTGGCAATAGATTCTATATCTGTTGCATCAGATAACACATTTATGACAACAGATATATTGTTTTTGCAACAAATATAAAATATGTTGCATCAGATAACATATCTGTTGGAACATATAATCTAACTGTTCACCTCCATTTATTAATTACATTTTTTATTAATGTGAAAAGTAATGAATTAATTAAATTAAGAAATATTGTGATAAGTCATGACTTTTCAGATTATTATTATTAATTAGTTCTTTCCAAGAACCGTTTTTACTGAGTTGTGACTCGATATTGGTTGCATCAGATAAATCATCTGTGACAACAGATATATCATCTGTTGCAACCATAGTGAACCTGTTGCATCAGATAATTTAATTGTTGCAACATATAATCTATTATTTTTTTTAAAAGTAACTATCATCATATCATTAATCCAAATTTGTTTACTTTTTTATTTTATAAATAAAAAAAATACCTTTTCAAATTCCTTAATAAAATAATAACCATTTTATTATATAATAAATAATTTTAAAAACAAATTTCGAAAATAAAAATGGTGAAAAGTCACGATCAGTTATTAAAATTGTGGTTATAAATTGTGTTTATCATTTATTTCCTTATTATTTATTTACGAAATATTTTTCATATTGAATAATCGAAACGGAAAGTCATGTCTTTTTCTTTTCACCCTCTCAATAATAATAACCCTTTTTTTATTAATAACCGCTAGGTGCAACATATGATCGATCTGTCGTAGCAGATTAACCTCTAACTATTGACACAAATTGTTGCTCAATCCCTACCACCAACCATCGACATGTTGAGAACAAGGAATAAATAGAATGATTATTATTTAATACTAAAAAAGAATTAAAAATTCAAAGTCGGCAACAAAATGAAATGAATGTTCATAGATTTTTGAATCCCTTGGATAGATTTGATATACAAAAGGAGGAAAATAATCGATAAAATAAAAAACATTACCTAATTATTATTACTATTACTACTATTATTATTATTGTCAATCAGACATTTTTCATCCGGCAGCCTTGCTCCGAAGTCAGCCAAATCTCTCTGGAGTTCATCAAACTGCCTTTGAAGTTCACGCAAGGACTCGATATGAATATTCTTGTACGAATATGGATCATCCATATTTGTAAGGAGGGACCTATTTATAAATTATTGTATCTCGAAAAGAAAAGAAAATTGCTTTAAAATAAATCTAACAAATGGGTAATCTGTTGCAAAATATATTCTTTCTATTAGATAACTTACAACATATTGACAATCTTTTGCAACAGATGTATATATCTGTTTGATTTCTGCAACAGGTTGATCAACTGTCGTAACAGATGTCTCCAATTGTTTGACAATATAAACAGATGTGTCATCTGTTGCAACAAGCTAGTCATCTGTTTATTCAATTTAAGCCATAGATGGGCTAGGAAGAATAAGGTGCGTGCAGATGGATCCACTATCATATGTGTGTGAGTTAAGTATGTATTACTGATAAGGTTACCGGGACAACACACACAAAGTACAATATTTTTGTGAATGCAGTTTTTAACCGATTAGGCATTGATCATTCAAGCAAGATCCTGCATTGTACCGTTAAGTTTGATGGGTTAGAAATTGATAAGGCTGAGGACCTCAGGAAGATGGTGCAGATACCCTGTTACGAATTACTGACGATTGGTGCTCGTGTTTATGCGTGTCAAGTTTTGAGAGGGGATCAATATTTGTCGTCACTGCAGAGAACCAATAGCGATTGGACTTAACTTTAAGTGTGAATTGGACCCTTAGAGGGCCCTCGAAGCCTCGCACTGCATCAAATAAGAATGGAAAACCAATATAGTTATTGCCCTGACCAAAATTTATATGGTTGGGTTGCTCGCTCGGGGTGATGATTATATGCCAGAAGGTGCAGTAGGAGAATGCTTTCGAGGGAAAATGAGTGGTTGATGGAAGACTATATCATCTGAGAGCTAATTGAAGAAGAGACATAGGGTAGAAAGTAACTTCTAACGAATCTGGCCGATGGAATTATCTTAACAGATGTGAAATCTGAATCAAGTGCAAATATGAAAGTGTATCCGGTAATGTAATTTCATTTATTGTGTCTCTTAAAGAAAAATAATGCATCTGAACACTTTGCTAGGGGGCTGCGTGGTCGGGATTATCACCTAGGTAGAAAATAGGAGAAGACCAACAAAGCAGCCTCACGGGCATCGAGAGTAGAAATGATATTCAGCAAGTCTAGAAAACTTACGCCAATAACAATTGCAATTAAAATAAGGAAACTAAGTAAAGGCGACAATTTCTGAATTTTAAATTTTATCCCATGCCTTCTTTTTTGTGTTTTAGATCAGGTCTACTGTCGTTGACCTGATCGGAACCACAAACGAGATTGAAAGTCAAATAGAGTATAATTACTTTCTTAGCAATATGGATTAATTGATTGTGTTTTCTTGTCTTAGCATGCTTTCAACATTCCTTGGAGAAGATCAGATGCTTACTGTAGTATGTGAATCCCGATAATTTTCAAGCTTGCCTCCATCTTGTTGATTCTGTATTCAAGCTGGTCGTTGCCATCTTAGAAGTTGGTAAGGAGTTCCTCGTCTCTTGTGAGCTCGATCAGGAACACTACCTTCAAAGTTGTGGCATTCTAGAAACCCTTTAGAACACTTTATTCAGAAGCCTTAAAGGATACATGGAGGGTCGCTGTGTTTGTTTTAGGTCAAAATGTGTTGATGCACGTTGAAGATATGGTCCCAACAGTTGAACAACATACTTTTATCGAGCGCTACTCCATGCATCTTTCTCAACCAATTTAATAAATTAGTAAGCATGGAGTTACGTAACATGTGATTTAAACTGGCTCTACCAAGCCTATCAAACGTTACGTAACTCCGAGCTCATTACCCTATCAAAATAATATGCCCAAGTTAGTGCACAAATTAAAAAAGCCCAATCTGTCAGCCTTTCTGCTGATCACTCTTCTCCAATATAGATGACAAGATATCTGCTATGCAAAAGTCTACACCATCGCCAGACATGCTTGCCTGGGAGCAATTCTTCAGAAGACATCAACAGATATCTTCAGAAGAATTGCTCCCAGGCAAACATGTCTGGCGACGGTGGACTTTTGAATAGTAGATATCTTGTCATCTATATTCAAGAAGAGCGATCAGCAGAAAGGCTGAGAGATTGAGCTCGTTCGATTTGTGCACTAACTCGATCATATTTTTTTGATAGAGTAATGAGCTTAGAGTTACGTAACGTTTGATAGGTTTGGTAGAGCCGGTTTAGATCACACGCTACGTAACTCCATGCTTACTAATTTATCAAATTGGTCAAGCAAGATGCATGGAGAAACGCTTGATAAAAATATGTTGTTCAACTGTTGGGACCACATCTTCAACGTGCATCAACACATTTTGACCTAAAACAAACACAAAGACCCTCCATGTATCCTTTAAGGCTTCTGAAGAAAGTGTTCTGAAGGGCTTCTAGAATGCCACAACTTTGAAGGTAGTGTTCCTGATTGAGCTCATAAGAGATAAGAAACTCCTTGCCAACTTTGAAGATGGCAACGACCAGCTTGAATACAGAATCAACTAGCTGGAGGCAAGCTTGAAAATTATTGGGATTCACATACTATAGCAAGCATCTGATCTTCTCCAAGGAATGTTGAAAGCATGTCAAGGCAAGAAAACACAATCAATTATAACCATATTGGTAAGGAAGCAATGATACTCTATTTGTCTTTCAATCTCGTTTGTGGTTCCGATCAGGTCAACGACAGTAGACCTGATCGGAAACACAAACAAGAAAGCATGGGATGAAATTTAAAATTCAAAAAATTTCCGCCTTCGCTTAGATTCCTTATTTTAACTGCAGTTATTGTTGGCATAAGTTTTCTAGACTTGATGTACATCATTTCAACCCTTGATGCCCGTGAGGCTTTTTTGTTGGTCTTCTCTTATTTTCTATCTAGGTGATAATCTCGGCCACACAGCTCCCTAGCAAAGTGTTCAGATGCATTGTTTTTCTTTAAGAGTCACAACAGATGAAATTACATTACCGGATACACTTTTATATTTGCACTTGATTCAGATCTCGCATCTGTTAAGATAATTCCACCGGCCAGATTCGTTAGAAGTTGTATCTATCCTACGTCTCTTCTTCAATTAGCTCTCAGATGATATAGTCTTCCATCAACCACCTATTTTTCTTCGAAAGCATTCTCCTACCGCACATTCTGGCATATAATCATCACCCCAAGCGAGCAACTCAACCATATAAATTTTGGCCAGGGCAATAACTATACTGGTTTTCCGTTCTTGTTAGATGCAGTGCTAAGCTTCGAAGGCCCTCTAAGGGTCCAATGCACCCTAAAAGTTAGTCCAATCGCTATTGAATCTCTTTATAATGACACAAAAACTAGATCCCTTCACAATGCTTGACAAATAAACATGAGCAACAACCGACATTAAATCTTAACAGGCTATCAGAACCATATTCATGGTCCCTCAGCCTTATCAGTTCGGACCTACCAAACTTAACTGTAAAATTGTAGACATCTTGTTTGAACGATCTATGACTAATCAGTAAAAACATCATTCACAAAATCAGTTCACTCTGTGTGTGTTTCCACAATAACATTGTCAGTAATACAGACCTCCCACATATGAAGTGGTTCCATCTGCAAGTAGCTTATTCCTCTGATCCCATCTTTACTGCAGCCTCTTGCGATAGTCCGTCAAAAGTTGATCAACTGTTAGTTCCTTATATCTACAAAGAAAAGAAAAAAAATTAATGTCACAAAAAGAACATTATCCATCTATTGCAACAGATGTGGAGTTTGTTGCAACAGATGTGGAGTCTGTTGCAACAGATGTGGAGTCTGATGGAATACATCAAACCAGCCTTTCTGGTGGTTTTATTTGTTCAAACAGTTTCTCCATCTGTTGCAACATCAACAACAGTATAAACATCAATAAAAAAGAAACAACAACATTTGTTCCAACAACATCATCAACAACAAAGAAGCAACATCCTTTATTCCAGAACCATCAACAACACCACACCACAAGTTCCAACAACGCCAAACCCACCAACAACATCAATAACTGGATCAACAATAATGAAACAAATAAAATATATACAAAAAAAATGATACTGCTAACAAGGCTTTTAAACTTCTCCCAACAGATGACTTTTTTCTCATATTGTAATAAAAATTCTCGGATTATTTATTCAACACTTACAAGTTCCTTAATTTTTTTTTAATAAATATGATATGGGTAAATAGTAATTAAATAAAAAAACAGATGTAAATAACTTGCAAAGAAGAAGGCGAGAGTGAAAGAGCAATAATGAACCATACCTTAATATAAAAAAGGAGATCAAAACAGAAATTTAAGTCGAGGAAAGATATGGATGGGTTTAGATCTGAAAAGATCTTTATGAGAAGAGAATAGAAAAGAGAGAAAAAAGGTTGTGACCCTAAAGAGGAGAGAGAAAAAGATGAGAGTTGACACTACAAGAAAAAGGTCTATTTAAGACCAACTTTTAGGGACGAGTCAATATTTTGGTCTCTAAAAGTATACTTATTAGGACGAGATTAAATTCCGGTCCTTAATACTATATTTTATTGCGAAGGTACAAAATCCGGTCCCTAATGTTTTTTTTAACTGGTCCCAAATCTTAATTAGGAGCTTTTCAGCGGGAAAACTAGCGCCAAAATAAATGTTAAAATTTTAATAATTTTTATGTTATTTCACTAAACTACTAATAAGCGCCAAAATTTTAATAATCAGTTACTTTCTCAAAATAAAAAAGTACTCTTCTAATAAATATTCTCGCCTCTAGCACGAACAATTTTGCATATATACATGCGAAGCAATCTGGTCGCAAATTGCCACTACCATCACCGTCGACAAGATTCGTTTTCAATCAATATACTCATCAATTTTTCTGTGAGGGGGCAGATTTTCCAATTGCTTCTTTAATTGTGCGTGTTTATGAGCTAAATAATCTATTTTTAGGTATTTCTCATAAAGTTTTTTTTCCTAAGTTTTTGGGGTGGAGTTGTTTGATAAAATGCATTCAGGAATTACATGTTTTTGAGCTAAAAAATACATTTTTAGGTGTTTCTCATTAATGTTTTTTCCTTAGTTTGTGAGGTTGAGTTGTTTGACAGAATGCATTCAAGATTTGCATGTTTGTGAGCCAAAGAATTCTTTTTTTATGTGGTTTTATTATTGTTTTTCCTCAGTTTGTGGGGTTGAAGGGGTGTCTTACAATAACCGGTAAAGTTGTTGTCACGTGACCAGAAGGTCATGAGTTCAAGCTGTGAAAACAGCCTGTAGCGGAAGTACAATATACCTTTGTGGTTCGGCCTTTCTCCAGATCCCAGGCACAGCGGGAACTTTAGTGCACCTGCTGCCCTTTTTTATTTTTTATTTGTTTTAATAATCTCAGTTCTTTGTTTGAGTTGTTTGATAGAATGCATCCAAGAATTGCATGTTTATGACCAGCTAAAGAATTCATATTTAGGTACTTTAAGTTCTATTACTATTTTTTCTCAGTTTGTGGGATTGAGTGGTTTATGAGCTAAAGAACCATTTTTAGGTGTTTTTTGCATTTTTCCTGAAGTTCTGTTGTCTTAAATTTCGACAAATAAGAAGATTATATATGATTTTCCACTCGAACAAGGCATAATCAAAGCAGTTCCTCTTTTTCAACATGAAGAGAGGGACCATATGACAGACTTGTGATTCATTGATATAATCTTTTTGTTGGTCCTCTTCAAGTGCATTGATTTAGAGGAAAGAATAGGGTGTTAAAAATAAGCTCGGTGTATGGAGATGAGGCATCTCAATATAGTGATGATCACGAATCAGTTGCACATGATGACAAAGAGAAGATTTTTGTTGCAGTTACATTAAGGCCATTGAATGAGATAGAAGTTACAAATAACGACCTCTTGGATTGGGAATGCATCAATAACGCCATAATTTTATGTAAAAATTCTATATCAGAACGTTCATCTACTCCAAATGCTTATGTGTATGGTAAGCTTTTGCACATTTTCATTTTTCTTTGCCTCGTCTTTTTATTTTTGAATCAAGAAGATTGTTGCTTTAACTATGTAGTTTTCGACAAATATTCTTTCTGGACCTTTTCTTGAAACTGTAAGTTTTTAACACTAAGCAAAGCATTTTAAACCAGTGTCTATCATGAGTTTTTCGCAATAGTTTCTTCCCTACTATTCATCTCCCATGTTTTTTCCTATTGAAAATTGATATATGTAATGGAACAAACAGAGTATTTAGGTATGAATCCACCACAAGGGAGGTGTATGAGGAGGCCGCCAAAGGAGTCGCGCTTTCAGCTCTTAGTGGTATTAACTTTAAGTACTAACCCCTTTTTATGGTCCATTTGCTACTATAAGTGATGATTTTACATTAATAATGTATGAAATGGCTTTGCAGCGAGTATCTTCGCATTTGGGCAGACAAGTAGTGGAAAAACGTATACTATGTCTGGAATCACCGAATACACTTTAATTGATATATATGATCATATAAGCAGGGTGTGTAAAACTTCCCTATTCTCCTTTGTAATTTATTTATGTTGATAGAATTCAGTGTGTCGAATGCATTAGATGCCTTTTTCTTTTCAAAACTTGTAGAATGAAGACCGACAATTTACACTTAAATTCTCTGCCATTGAGATATACAATGAAGTTGTTAGAGACCTTCTAACCCCGGATGATACTCCACTTAGACTCCTTGATGATCCAGAGGTGAATATATGTTTTAAGCATGATATTTTATATCTGACACTTGTCAAAAAAATATTTTTATACTTACGACTAACAGCTCAATTTCATGGTAGCTCTTGTTCCGCCTCCTGATTACCGAAAGGTAGAGTATAAGGATGATGGAGTTCCTGTTGTTCTTAAAGTTTCTGTTAAGCATATCTTATCCCGTGAGCTTCAAGTATACATGTACCAATATGGTTGTGTCCTCTTTGCCTGTCCCATATAATTCTATCCTTATGCATCTTTGATTGCTTTGCAGCTTTATTATGACAAGATTACAGAGCTTACCGTTAATAAATCTAACTCCCCTCTCTATAAATAAGCTCTAGCAAACTTAGCAATAGACCCTGGGCTCCATCTTTAGTTCCTTATTTCACATATTTTGTTGCTGATGAGGTATATATAAGTCACTTCAAGTTCAGTAATGTAACATTTGTAGGTGAGAGATAAATAATGTAATGATATTCTGTTTTATGTCAGGTTGCACGGAATTTGAATAATTTTGATCTCTTTTTTGCTTTGATGAGGCTGGTCTGGAGCCTTCTTCAGAATTCTCATTAACATTTTGAACCATACGTGAGTCCAAATGTTGATACCTCAGTGCCATTTATTTCAGTATATTTTTCCTTTTATTTTCAAGGGATGAAGGATAAATTTTTATGACCTCTATCTTTATGAAGCTGGTTATCCTTGATGACTGTGTTAAAATATTTGATGTTATTTATTTGTTTTACTTTTTTTTAATTAAGGGATTCTAGATTAAACATTAATACATATTAAGCTAATATGTATCTGGAGAATCATAGTGGACAACTAAGTAGATGTCCATTAAGAAAAGAGATGGAGTGAAATTTCATGTACAACAATAATTTTCTTTTCTCTAATTAAGTTCTTAAATTACTATGTTCAGTAAGTTAGTGTCTTATGCATAACTGGAAAGTTCGTTGAGGGTTAATCCTGCAACTTCAGCTTTGGCTTTGCATGTTGTTGCTATAGTTGCATCTGATGATTTTCTTATTAAACTCTCCCATCTGCACCAGTCGATGTCGTCTGTGATGACATTTCTTATGGAGAAAAGGTTGGGGAATAAATTCTCTGACAACCATTGGGCACTAAGGGACTTCACAGAAAAGTTGGTTGCTTTAATATGCAGGCGGTAGGGATCTCTTTATTCAGTTATTCTCTTGGTATTGTTTTGTTTCTGTAAAGGTTAAGAAAGCATGCATCTCCTCTCCTGCCTACTAGTTTTATGGAGTATCAGGGGAAGGGTGTTTACTTATCTGTAAAATTGTTACGGTCTCCGAGAATTTGATTTTTATAACTTGCGTGTTATTTGCAGGTAGCAAAATGATGTCAAACATGGAAAAGGATAAAAATTGATGTCACGTGTTTGAATTCTAAGTATGTTATTGTGTTCAGGTTTTTCTGTTCCTCGTTTGGGGTTTCGGTTGTTGCAAGGTTAGTATGACCAGTTTTTTTTTGGTTATGTACTAGGTTCATGTGAACATACTTGTATTATCTTTAATGAATATTTTTTGTTAATTTGCAGATAAGCTGCGATTCAATTATGAGAATGAGCGTAAATCTTTGTGATCTGTTCTTATATGAGGCTTTTTTTTATTACAATCCTCTTCTTCTTGTGGTTAGTGACTATCATTATACTAGGCGATGCAATAATCCTTTCTGCAATATTTGTCTTATTTGCATTTATTTGGTTTTGGTGTTGCAGACCATGATGGTTTGGTTTTGGGGCATAAACCTATGGGTTTTTGCGCAGGCTAATGTCAACTATTGTAAAATCAGAAGTACTGTTCTATGAAGGATCCAAAACGTCTAATTCTTCTCTTAACCCGAAGATTTGGCATCAAAAATTTTATATTTCTAAACTTTTATTTTGAAAGTTGTGCCAAATGCTTCTGATTTTTAAGCACAGTTGTTGTAACAAAGTCTCCCTAGTCTTTAGTGTAACCACTCTATTTAATCGACAGATGCCACGTAAATCCTATAAATGTGATACTTCTTTTCTACTATTGTAATGAATCTTATGTCATTGTAAGTGCTCTTATATGTTGCTTTCCATGGCTCTGATTTTTTCATTTGATATATTCTATTTATCATCTTGCTACTTTTTTTAAGGACTGTTTGGCGGATAGTTTTCCCATTCCAGGTAAGTTTCTGTTAATCTAATGGTTACATTAAGAAATACTTTTTGACTTTTAGTCATAAAAGTTGACATGTTGATCAAATCAATAAGATATGAAGCTCTATATATTTTTACCTGAAAAATTTATGTAATTTACTTATTATAATTGTATGGACTTTCTTTCAATTGAAACCATTACTATCAGCATGGGTGATTATTTCATTATTATAATTTTTCATGTACTTACACTGCCATTTTAGTTAAGAGTTTTGAAGTACTCCCTCCATCCCAATTTATGTGGCATACTTTCCTTTTTAGTCCGTCTCAAAAGAATGTCATCTTTCCTTATTTGACAACTAATTCATGGCACAGTTCCCATTTTATCCTCATTGGGTCATATTTTGAAAGAAAAGTCCACAAAATGACTTTAATAAGGGTATATTAGTAAACATAACAAAATCTTCTCTTCTTTCTTGAACTCTGCGCTCGGTCAAATGCCGGTGATTTAGCGATCAAGAAAAAGAATTTCACCAGAAATGAGGCAAAATAGAGAGTTTGGGATTTTCTTTGAAGGGTGGTTTTCCCTGTGTTCCGCCATTGATTGTCCTCCTTTATCAAAGCAATAATGTTTTTATGGAAAACCAAAAACTGGAAATGCCAAAATATATTTAACACATAAACGCTGAGACTCTTGTCTTTTTTCTCAGTGTGTGTGTGTTTTTACTGTGTTGATGAAATGTTCATGAAGAGCTGGTGATGATGATGTTTCTATATCAGGTTAACCAATTTGAGCTTTGAGATTATTCGACCCATATCTGGTGAGGCGACCTGGCATGGCTTGTGATTGAGACTTCTGTCTCTCACACGCAGCCGGTGTTTGCAGCCATGGTGTGGTTGGCTTCTGTTTTGCCTTATCATAACATACATCTTAACCCCATTTCTTTTAAAAGAAGGATAAAAGAAAAATAATCTTTCTGTAATTCAATTTTGGAATATGTTGAACCTGCGATTTGTTGCTACAAACTATAAATCTTCTTGCAGTCCTAATGTATCATGAGTGCAGTTCCTCTTTAGAAAGTATTTAAAAAGTATCTTGAGTATGAAAAAATGCTTGGTGATGATGAACAAATGGTGGCTGTGAAAAGGAATACAATGGAAATATGTTGAGAGTAGTCTTGCTACTTTGGTGAAACATTTCTCTTGAAAGGATCCCAATGTTACTTTGATTTAAGAAATTTTCTTTACCATTTTTTCACTCTGGTATAGTCTAGTAATTTTATTATTCTGCCATATAGTAAATTATTACAACTTATTAAAGTAGTACATAACTGAACAGATCAATTTTTCTTGTAAATATGTTCCTGCATATGCTGTGAAAAGAGACACCTCGAGCACTTGCCACTTAATAAAAGTGATGAATTGAGTAGATATTTCCAGCTGCTTCTGCCACAGTGAACTTATAAGTAATGTCCTGCTGCTTCTTTTCAGTAGAGATTTGAGTAGACATTTCTCAGTAACGCCCTGATGCTTCTTGTGTGTCTATTCGAGAGATAACGGACTACTACTTCTTGTGTGTCTACCTGCTGCGAGTAACAATAGCAGACTACTTCTTCTTGTGTGTTTATTCGAGAGATAATGTATAGTAGATCCATATACCTGCTGATGCTTGTGTGTTTTGTTGAAACTGTTTTGCTTCTTCAATTTCTCTCTAGTAAAACATGTCTCTGGAAAGATTTAGTTACATTATTACAAGAAAAATATATGTGGTGTAATAAAACAGCTCCAGTTAAAGGTCTTTTCACCTTTAGTTTATTTTTTTAAGAATATATGTGGTGTAAGAAAACAGCAAACTGCTTTCACCTTTCTGAATGAGCAAGACCTTCACAAAAGTTAAAGCTCAATAGTTACCCACTTTATTCCATTTATATCAACTTGAATATCATGTCATGCAACTCTATCATGTTATGTTATTGTGCAAGAGCCTTTGTCATGGTTGTTTAACTAAAGGATTGACTTTTCGAAATTTTGTTTTGACAGATTTTTGAAGATTAAAGTTACAAGAGAAGATGCAAGTTTAGATGATGCACAAGCTTATTATTATTTTGCTAAGAGCATTATGTAAAGCTTGACATCATATTCTAGCTCGGGATGTTAATTTGTTAAGTTTTTTTGTTTAAAAAATATTGAAACTATTGACAATATTCTAGCTCGGGATGTTGATTGGTTAAATTTTTTATTGTTTAGCAAATATTGAAATTATATTTATTATACTTTGTCATTTTCAGTAATAATTTTATATTTAACAATGAAATATATACATTTATGATATTAAGTTTTAGTACGTACCATTGGTGGTAAATTATAGATACAAATATAATATTGTTTGGGCTAAACATTAATTTAGGACGAGTTAGTTGCTTGTCTCTAAAGGTTAATAAGGACTGGTTAGTTTCTCGTCTCTAAAGATTAATCAAGGACGAGTTAATTACTTGTCTAGATAGAGTAATTTAGGACAAGGTAGTTACTAGTCGCAAAAAGGTTTTAGCGACCACAAAATAACTACTTTTTTAAAAATGAAAATCATATATTTGGGATGATATATACGGTCTCTAAAAGTATTTTTGGGACCGAAAATGTTACCGTCGCTAATAACATTTAACGACCAGATAGAACACCTCGTCGCAATTGACCTTTAGCGAAGAAGCCTATTAGGACGAGCCGCGACAAGCATTTTCCCGTCCTAAAAGGTCATTTACGACCAGAATTGGACTTTTAGGGACTAGATTTTCCTTCCCTAAAGGCTATTTTTCTTGTAGTGTGAATAAAATAAACTGCAGCTGAAGGAAGAGATGAGATAATTTCTATAGATGTATTATGTACGTAGACGTGGTGGTTTTCAATATTCATTAATTAATATTCATTAATTTCATTAATAATTTGAGGGGCACGAGGAAGACTAAGACTACTGACATTGAAAAGACAAGACAAGACTGCTCAATGAACTCACTTTTGAGATATCCAAGAAATATTTTTTACCGCCTTTAGTAGTAAGTACTACTACTTGATATTATCTACTCAGACCAGAAGCTTCTTGCTTTAAAATTAAAAGAGAAAAAAAGTTTTTCAAACAGATATGTCATCTGTTGCAACATATATAAATATCTATTTAGAAATTCGAACAGCTCAGTCATCTGTTACAATAGATATAAATATC
Source organism: Capsicum pubescens (assembly GCA_030864215.1). NCBI lineage: Eukaryota > Viridiplantae > Streptophyta > Magnoliopsida > Solanales > Solanaceae > Capsicum > Capsicum pubescens. The sequence continues at coordinate 38,765,541 of CM061543.1, forward strand.
TATTTAAAAATCCCAACAGCTCAGTCATCTATGACAACAGATGAAAATGTTCATTTGATAATTAATAAAATCAGATATGTCATCTGTTACAACAGATATAAATATCTGTTTGAAAATTTCCAATAGCTCAGTCATCTGTCACAACAGATGCAAATATCTATTTGATAATTAAATCAGATATGTCATCTGTTGCAACATATATGTACCTGTTTGAAAATTTTCAACAGCTTAGTCGTTTGTTGCAACAGATTTCATTGCAATTGATTTAGGTGGAACTAGGGATGAATGAATGAACTTGCAGGGTCAACTATAAATTCAATCGAGTCTTTGCAATTGCATAGCATTGGTATTGCGTTCATCCTAACTCGAGTCATCGATCGATCACTCTGAGTTGAAATGAGTTCTTATCAACTCAATGTTAGGATAGTGATAGTACCTAAGTTGATTTAGGTGGAACTAGGGATGAATGAATGAGCTCTCAGGGTCAACTACAAATCCAATCGAGTCTTTGTAATTGCATGGCATTGGTATTGCATTCCTACCGACTCGAGTCATCGATCGATCACTCTGAGTTGAAATGAGTTCTCATCAACTCAATGTTAGGATAGTGATAGTACCTAAGTTGATTTAGGTGAAACTAAGGATGAATAAATGAGCTCGCAAGGTCAACTACAACTCTAATCGAGTCTTTGCAATTACATGGCATTGGTATTGCGTTCATCCCAACCCGAGTCATCGATCGATCACTCTGAGTTGAAATGAGTTCTCATCAACTCAATGTTAGGATAGTGATAGTACCTAATTTGATTTAGGTGGAACTAGGGATAGATGAATGAATGAGCTCGCAGGGTCAACTACAAATCTAATCGAGTCTTTGCAATAACATGGCGTTGGTATTGCGTTCATCCCGACCCGAGTCGTCGATCGATCACTTGAGTTAAAATGAGTTCTAATCAACTCAATGTTAGGATAGTGATAGTACCTAATTTGATTTAGGTGGAACTAGGGATGAATGAATGAGCTCGCAGGGTCAACTATAAAACCAATCGAGTCTTTGCAATTGCATGGCGTTGGTATTGCGTTCATCTCGACCCGAGTCGTCGATCGATAACTCTGAGTTAAAATGAGTTCTCATCAACTCAATGTTTTAAAAACTATATCTTTTAAAAAATTTAAAATTAATTAAGATCAATTCGGACCAAATTAGCAATTTCAAAACTTGTCATTCTTTTCCAAAATTACAAATCAACTCATACAAATCATTCATTTGCGTGAAAAACTTTTTATTTTAAATCTTAAGTTCTCTCTCTTCTCTCTCTCTCTCTCTCGGGGTGTCCTCTCCCTCTCAATAATACAAATAAAACTACTCAACATATTGCTCACCCCTTCAAAACAAGTCGATTTTCTTCCCATTTACGACTACATATAGTTATTTTTTTCGACTTCATTCCCTCTTGTATCCGTTGTTTTCTCTACCTTCGCATGTAACAGAGTTCGAGAAGAGTTCTACATTTGCTCTTTATTCTAAAAAATAGAGTTTTTTAGTTAATGATAAAAAAGAAGACTTTTAGTTGTATTAACTTCGAGAATAGGTTAACAATTTTGAGTTTTGATGCTAAAAAAGTAGGAAGCACCCGAGAAAACTCTAGTTTTTCTCTTAGTGTTTTGTTGACTGTCGTGGTATTATTGGATAGTATTTGTGGTGTTGTTGGTGGCTGTTGTTGCTGGTGTTGGTATTTGTGTTTTTTGGCGGTGGTTTAGGTAGTCTTGTTGTTGGTATTGGTGGCATTGGTGGTGGTCTTGGTGGCATTGGTTGTGGCATTGGTTGTGGTGGTGGTGGTCCATCTGTTGCAACGGGTGGAAGATCTGTTGGGAAATATTAAATAGGTCTTCAAACAGATTCCCCATCTGTTCCAACTGATGGGTTATCCGTTGGAGTATTTTCTTGTAATATGGCATAGAATAATTTATCAAAATTTCTCCACCAGTTGCAACAGGTGGAATATCTGTGGGGAGATATTAAATAGGTCTTCAAACAGATTCGGGTTCCCCATCTGTTCCAACTGATGGGTTGGCCGTTGGAGTATTTTTTTTGGTTATGTGGTAAGAATAATTTATTGAAATTTGTCTCACCTTTTTAAAAAAAATTATGCAGACATCAAATGCAATGTATTTTTTATTTTTCTTTGGTTTGTAGTTAAAAGATGTCTCCTAAAAGAAAAAAAACTGAAAGTGGATCAAGTTTCGATCACCAAACAAAAAAGGCTAGAGTACAGATAGATTCGGAGGAACTTCCAGAACAATCTCAGTCAGGGAATGTCACGCCCCAAAATCCCATCGGGCCGGACTGGCACCCGAAGCCGAGAAGGCCCGGGAGAACCCGTTCAAATACCTGTACTTTCCCTTACATGTCACCAAAAATTTGGACAACACTTCGTTGCATATAGAAGGATCTAATTACCTGTATCAGCACAACACGCACAAATATATATATATATATATAATACTTGGCCGTCGGGGCCACCACATATACAGATATAACATCACTATATAAACTTCCATGACTTTACCCTTCCTTATGTCTACAAAGCCTCTAGGATATACATGACATAAGTAGGGTCGGGACAAACCCCCGCCCACACATGACTCCTGTACAATAACAAAACATAAGGAACCGACTCGGAAAGCTCCGAAGCAAACTGGAGCTCACCAACAATAGCTGTATGACCTGGCTCCTACTTGTGCGGTGTATGAGCTGAGGTACCTGTGCCTGCAGCATGAAATGCAGGTCCCCGTGGGAGACGTCAGTACGAAATATGTACTGAGTATGTAAAGCTGTAGATAATCACTTATGATATAGGAGCTCAATAGAAATCGGAAACAAGTGAATAAATCGTAATAGGAGTGGACCACACTTACTAGAACTTGTGACAACCTGTACATTGTATTTATTCAATCACTTTACCTTCGTTCTTATCATCTTTGTAATCATTACTGTACTGTACTGTGACCATTAGGCTACCTCCAGTACATATCAACTGGGATCGACCCATGCTAGGCTTATGCCCCTGGGATACCACCCATAAACACATAAATAGGGATCGACCCATGCTAGGCTTATGCCCCTGGGATACCACCCGATAAGAGAGAACTTCCATCACTTAGTTCAATTAATCTTTGAGATTGTTATTTCGGTCGCCACCACATTTTTGATACTTTGAAACAACGATACATCAATAAGAACCAAGTAATAGACCTTCTATACAATAACGACGTAATAAAGACTCATTGGTACATCAACAATGTGTTTCAGAATCATCAATATCACAACAATGAAATAGGAGCCTTTTGGTATATCAATGAAACATTTTGACACTTTATAAAATGGAAACAACTTCGTTGGTAATGTAGAACAATACATGTTTTTGGACAACCTCGAAATCTTACTTGATGGAACATTGGTGTTTTCATGCCAAAGAACATCGTTAGAGTTTGCTTTACATACCTTGTTGTAGATTCGGATACCAATTCAACACAACTTTCCGCCTTTACAAATCACTTATCTACAATGAAATGTTTGGCATCTAGTATTAGCAACCCAACACCACAATTCTCTTCCATAATTCCATACAACCAATATTTGCAAAACATTCCAAAAACCAACTTGAACAATAGGTTTATGTGTATATATATATAATCATCAATACCACATCATCACACCAAATCCCTTCACAATTCAACATAATCCAACATCATTTCCCAATCATCTTTCAACAACAATCAAATAACATACTTCTTATGCTCGCATGCATATATATATACATATCCATATAAATAACACCAACATAATTTACATCCTTACCATAAAATGGACCTTTTGATTTTGAAGTCTTGTTGGCACAAATAAGGGGTGCTTCTCGAAGCCCTCGAGACGGTGAACACAACTACGGAATCAATTTGGATTTTCTACGGTTGAATCACAAGATAATTGGAGTTGAAATTTGGCTAGGGTTTCTTATTCTTCAATAATGGATGATAAATAATGGATATGAGGCTAAGTATATGTATATAATGACCAATTTTCGTTCATGAGGTGATGGAAAATGACCATATTGCCCTTAAAATTTTAAGTAAATCCGAATCTGTCCATGGTGGACTGTTTTGATAAGCTAAAGTAGATCGACCATAACTCTTTGCTCCGATATCGTATTTGGGTGAAATTGGTATAGTTGGAAAGATAATTCAAAGGGCTTTCATTTCATATAAAGTAGGCCACCCAGTTCGTCCTGTACAAGGAGTTATGATCGTTTGAAGTTGACCCTAAAAATCTGTTTTGAGAGGCTAAAGTAAAACGAGTATAACTCCTTACTCAGATGTTGTATTTGGATGAAACCAATTGCATTGGAAAGAAGACTCAAAGATCTTTCTTTTGATAGGTTTTAGCTCTCCCAGTTCATTATATTAAGGGAGTTATGATTGTTCAAATTTGACCCAAAAAACTGGCAGGCCTCAGTAGTTTGTGTGCAGGAAATTTTCCTGCACATTTACTATTCACCATATCCCGGCCACCGTTTTATAGTTTCGAACGTGCTCGATTATATCCGAAACTTATCCATTTTTGGAAATCTTTATATCGTTGGAAAGCTTATTCAATAACCTTCGTATGGAACCATCGACGGGCAAATTTCGGTATAAATAAAATAAAAAAATTAATTCCATATAAATAAGACCAATACACGTACTTGAATACGCCAATACATGTACTTGAATACGGGGTGTTACATCCTTCCCCCCTTTAGGACATTCGTCCTCGAATGTTAGCGTAGTTATTCAACCAAAACAAGTTCAAGTCCACCATTAACATTCACATCATCACATAAATACTATGCATATATAAACAAAAACTTACTTGTTAATGTTCTAACTCCGTTTCTTGAACTTCCTCTTCATCTTTGAACAAATGAGGGTACTTAGATTTCATTGCTTCCTCAGCTTCCCATGTAATCTCTTCCCTTTGTTGATTTCTCCAAAGTACTTTCACCGATGCTACTTCTTTATTTCTCATCTTCTTAAATTGACGATCTAATATAGCAATAGGCATCTCCTCATAGGTAAGATCTTCTGTTACTTGCACATCTTCAGTAGAAGTAATAAAGGACGGATATCCGATGCACTTTCGAAGCATCGATACATGAAATACTGGATGCACTGATGAGAGTTCCTGGGGTAGCTCTAATTCATAAGCAACTTGCCCACATCTTCGAATAATCTTATACGGGCCTATATATCGTGGACTCAACTTTCCTTTCTTGCCAAATCTCATCACCCCTTTCATTGGCGATACCTTCAAAAATACCCAATCGCCTAATGAAAACTCTAGCCCTCTTCTTCTACTATCCGCATATGACTTGTGTCGACTTTGGGCTGTTTTCAACCGTTGCTGAATCACCTTGACTTTTTCTATGGCTTGATACACAAGATCCGGTTCGAACATAAGAGTTTCACCCGCTTCGAACGATCCTATTGGTGATCTACACTTCCTCCCATATAAAGCTTCATATGGTGCCATTTTGATACTTGAATGATAGCTATTATTGTAGGCAAACTCAATAAGAGGTAAATGATCATCCCAGCTGCCTTTAAAATCTATAACACATGCTCGTAGCATATCTTCAAGTGTTTGAATGGTGCGCTCTGCTTGTCCATCCGTCTGAGGGTGAAAAGCTGTACTCAGATTCACTTGTGTTCCCAAACTCCGTTGGAAAGACTTCCAAAAGTTTGCGGTAAATTGAGTTCCCCGATCCGATATAATAGAAGTTGGCACCCCATGTAATCGGACTATTTATTTAACATACAACTTCGAATATTCTTCAACTGTGTAAGTGGTCTTAACGGGTAAGAAATGTGCGGATTTAGTAAGCCTATCCACAATCACCCATATAGAATCAAATTTCCGAGCTGTACGAGACAAACCTGTAACAAAATCCATGTTGATCATGTCCCACTTCCAAATTGGAAGATCTATGCATTGCCTATAGCCTCCGGGCTTTTGATGTTCCACTTTAACTCGTTGGCAATTTGGACATTCAGCTACAAATTCTGCGATGTTCCTTTTCATGTCATTCCACCAATACATATCTTTCAAATCTTGATACATTTTGGTTGATCTTGGATGAATGGAATACCTTGAAAAATGTGCCTCTGTCATAATCTTCTTTCTTAGCCCGTCTATATCCGGCACACACAATCGATTTTGGCACTGAAGTACTCCTTCTCGTGTAAGCTCAAATGCCTTGGTCGCACCACTCTGAACGTTCTCTTTAAGCTGTAATAAAATAGGGTCTGTATATTTCTTCTCTTTCACTTCAGCTACTAATGAAGATTCCGCAGCATTATGTACGATAAGCTCTTTATTCGGAGTTTCAAGAAGGCGAACTCCCAAACTAGATAACTGGTGAAGATCCTTAACCATCCCTTGCCTTTCTATAGGCGCCATCATAGTCTTACGACTTAACACATCAGCTACCACATTTGCTTTCCCTGGATGGTACAAGATATTAACATCGTAGTCCTTTAATAGTTCAAGCCATCTCCGCTGCCTTAAATTTAGATCCTTCTGATTAAAAATATATTGCAAGCTCTTATGGTCAGTATATATATCAACATGAACCCCATATAAGTAGTGGCGCCATATCTTTAAAGCAAAAATAACTGTTGCCAGCTCAAGACCGTGTGTAGGATAATTTTTCTCATGTGGCCGCAATTGTCTAGAAGCATATGCTATTACCTTACCATGCTGCATCAATACACATCCTAAACCAATTCTGGAAGCATCACAATACACTGTATACCCTTCGGTGCCTTCTGGAAGTACCAACACGGGTGTAGAAATCAACTTGTTCTTTAAATCTTGAAAACTCTTCTCACAGGCATCATTCCATTGGAATTTGGATGCTTTATGGGTTAGCTTGGTTAAGGGTGCTGAAATGGAAGAAAATCCTTTAACAAACCTTCTATAATAACCGGCCAACCCGAGAAAACTACGAATCTCCGTAGGCGTTGTGGGCCTTGGCAAGTTCTTCACAGCTTCTATCTTTTGAGCATCAACCTTTATCCCTTCACTAGATACAATATGACCCAAAAATGCCACCGACTTTAACCAAAACTCACATTTAGAGAACTTTGCATAAAGCTTACAATCACGAAGAGTCTGCAATGCCTGTCGTAAGTGATTGGCATGGTCCTCTTCTGATCTAGAATAAACTAGAATATCATCTATAAAAACTATCACAAATACATCCAGGAATGACTTAAAAACCCTATTCATCAAATCCATAAAAGTTGCGGGTGCATTTGTTAGCCCAAATGACATAACTAGAAACTCATAATGACCATACCTTGTTCGGAAAGTTGTTTTGGTTATATCTTTTTCTTTGACCCTCACTTGGTGGTAACCTGACCTCAAATCAATCTTAGAAAAGCACTTGGCGCCCTATAACTGATCAAATAAATCATCAATTCTTGGGAGAGGATATCTATTCTTAATAGTCACCTTATTCAATTGCCGATAATCAATACACATCCTCAGCGAGCCATCCTTTTTGCGCACAATTCTCTTCCATAATTCCATACAACCAATATTTGCAAAACATTCCAAAAACCAACTTGAACAATAGGTTTATGTGTATATATATATATATAATCATCAATACCACATCATCACACCAAATCTCTTCACAATTCAACATAATCCAACATCATTTCCCAATCATCTTTCAATAACAATCAAATAACATACTTCTTATGCTCACATGCATATATATATATACATATCCATATAAATAACACCAACATAATTTACATCCTTACCATAAAATGGACCTTTTGATTTCGAAGTCCTGTTGGCACAAATAAGGGGTGCTTCTCGAAGCCCTCGAGACGGTGAACACAACTACAGAATCAATTTGGATTTTCTACGGTTGAATCATAAGATAATTGGAGTTGAAATTTGGCTAGGGTTTCTTATTCTTCAATAATGGATGATAAATAATGGATATGAGGCTAAGTATATGTATATAATGACCAATTTTCGTTCATAAGGTGATGGAAAATGACCATATTGCCCTTAAAATTTTAAGTAAATCCGAATCTGTCCATGGTGGACTGTTTTGACAAGCTAAAGTAGATCGACCATAACTCTTTGCTCCGATATCGTATTTGGGTGAAATTGGTATAGTTGGAAAGATAATTCAAAGGGATTTCATTTCATATAAAGTAGTCCACCCAGTTCGTCCTGTACAAGGAGTTATGATCGTTTGAAGTTGACCCTAAAAATCTGTTTTGAGAGGCTAAAGTAAAACGAGTATAACTCCTTACTCAGACGTTGGATTTGGATGAAACCAATTGCATTGGAAAGAAGACTCAAAGATATTTCTTTTGATAGGTCGTAGCTCTCCCAGTTCATTATATTAAGGGAGTTATGATCGTTCAAAGTTGACCCAAAAAACTGGCAGGCCTCAGTAGTTTGTGTGCAGGAAATTTTCCTGCACATTTACTATTCACCATATCCCGGCCACCGTTTTATAGTTTCAAACGTGCTCGATTATATTCGAAACTTATTCGTTTTTGGAAATCTTTATATCGTTAGAAAGATTATTCAATAACCTTCGTATGGAACCATCGACGGGCAAATTCCGGTATAAATAAAATAAAAAAATTAATTCCATATAAATAAGCCCAATACACGTACTTGAATACGTCAATACATGTACTTGAATACGGGGTGTTACAGGGAAAAATAAAACCGAGGAAAGTGATAACTCCTTCTCACCAATGGGGCGTGAAATAATATCAAAATTCCAGCATGATTCTGTCAAAACCATTAGTATTGACAAGTTTCGAGTTGCGATGCTAATGAATAACCCTAATGCGGTATTTCGTGATCTTGTACTTAAATGTCAGTTGGGGAAACCTTTTGACAAACTTAGGAGTATTATGAAGAAGGAAAATATAGATGGACTTTTTAAGAAGAGCTGTTTTGCAAACTTTCTTGAGCTGTATGGGCCCCGCCCTCTCCGTTTTTCAATGATCATGGTATATGGCCTTCTCAAGCGCAGGATCATGTATGCGGGGGATGATGGAGGTCTGAAGGAGGGTGGAAATAAGATGGATGAAGTTTGGATCAACTACTATGGCATGTCGATTTGTTTTGGATTGAAAGAGTTTGCCATTGTGACGGGCTTGAGATGCGATCGTCCAGAAGAACCTGCCATTAAGAAAACACCCCACAAAGGGTCCAACAAACGCAAGGTAAAAAAAGATGGGTTGTTGGGCATTATTTGACCTACCTACAAAGTGAAGGATTTGATATCGGATCTCAAGAATAAAGACATACCAAAGCACTACAGGGAGAAATTGCGCTTAGTTTGGTTTGTCCATTCCGTTTTATTGGCAAGAGACGTTAAGAAAGTCATAGAACGTGATTTGTTGGCTCTTGCTGATGATTTTGGGAAATTCAACGATTATCCCTGGGGCTACGACAGCTACTACTTAACTGTCAAATATTTACTGAAAGAGCTAAAGCCAAAGACGACCACATTATACAGCTTTTCTTGGGCTTTCATGGTAAAGTTGATCACTATTTTTACTCATTCATTAATTTATATTGAATATACTTGTGACTTTTTTTTTTGCTTGCTTTCCTGTTTACAATTTTTAGGCTTGGGCATGTGAAGCCATTCCTCCCCTCCGAAAGCATTTCACGGATTACCCAGATAAGGTTTCTCATCTAAGGATCCTTAGGTGGTTGGCTGCAGTAGAGAGCAGGAAAAAAAATATTAACGAGGCTGATCTCTTTAACCCTCCGGATGATGCAGTACGTCTTCTTTCAACTAAAATAATTTGCCTCAAAGAAAGATATTGAAACAGATATTCCATCTGTTGCAACAGATTACCCGTAAACTACAACTGGTGCAACAGATGGGTAATCTGTTGCAACAGACAATCCATATTTTGCAACAGATTAACCATATATTGCTCTGTTCTCTGAACCCTACTCAACAGATTACCCATCTACTGTAAATTATGCAACAGATGGGTATTCTAATGCAATATATTATCAATCTGTTTCAACATACAGATCAGTTGTTACGGTAGCTAGATCGTCTATTGCATAAGTTGGTTGTGTTAACATAACCTGAGCCCCATGTAACCCAACTGACTGCAAATTATTATTATATGATTTAAATTTCTCCTATCATTTTTTATAGGTTGTGCATCCTTAGATTGTGTCTACTATTGATGAGCTAGGGATGACTTCTTTTCTTACTCTGGGTCTTGTTGATACAAAAGAAGACCCAACGATGGAGTTAATAAAGAAGGACTTGGATGGAGCAACATCCATAAGAAGAGCAGTTAGGCAAGGTCAGTCTAATGTTAAAGCTCTTCACGACCAAACTCAAACTACAACAGATCCGGGTGCTTCTTCTGGGGGTGTTGCTGGTGGAGTTGTTTGTGATGGTGGAAGCCATCCTGCTTCTGCTTCTGCTGCCAGTCGTGATTATGAGCATATTGGTGCTCAGCAAAAAATAAATATGTTTGAAAATACCCCTTGCATAGGTCCTCCCTCTCACCCCTACACTGGTCTCTCCCACCCTTACTGTGGTCTCTCTCACCCCTCTTCACCCTCATGTTCTTATTTTAAATGCAAAGTGTGCAAGGACAGAGAGGATAAACTCCTTAACAAGCTAGAAGCTATTGCTGAAGCTGCCGAGGAGTTGAAATCCAGGAGGGGTATCATACCATCCAACGAGGTGAGGGAGCCATGCACTCCTACAGTGGAGGTTAGGAGGAAGAGAATAAAAATTAGATAAATTCTCTCCATTCTGAAATCAGCAAAAATTACAAATCCCTCCGCTCTAATATTTGTTAAAGTTCAGGAGCCGTCGAAGAAGGTGGACATATTCGCGATGCTTGGCAAGGAGAAGAAGAAGGAACTGGAAGAATTTATCAAGATGAAGGTTCAAAAAGAATACACCATGCATTCATTTGTCGCCAAAGACTTCTCGAATATGACAAATATGTTTGTGTGGTACGAGGACAAGGTAAGTTTACTTTTGCTAACCTACCCTTCCAATCTACTCCATGAAGAAGAATCTACGCAGCATATGTGTAATCTGTTGTGAAAACTTGGTATTCTGTTGCAACATAATACACATCTGTTGCATAAGTTGCATTGGCTGGGTAATCTGTGAACTGATTCAGAGAACCCTCTGCATCGGATTCTTTCGATTGTGTTTTTATTCTTTACAATTACTAACCTATTTAAAAATTATCTTCTTATACCACAGTATGTTGATGAGATTCTCTGCCTTATGAGGGGCAGACAATTAGCGTACTCGAATGCTTATAATGCTGCCAATAGGATAATGAACCTCAACTTCTACAATAATTTCAAGGATAGGTACGCTAAACTCTGTAAGATAGCTAATTCCGGTGGCCCGGGATTTGATCAGTTAGTTTCTACGTTCCAATGGAATGAAGAAGTGGTTAAATATGTTACAGAAAAGAGGCCATATCCATACGGCAAGAGCTGGACCAAGGCAAAGAGAATCCTTACAGTTATGAACGTGGATGTCACCCATTTTCTCACTGTTGAGATACTACTATACGAGGGAAAGATTAAGGTTTATGACTACAACTTATCTATGTTCAGCGAGAAGACGTTTTTAACCCACATGCAGCCACTCTTGAAGTTGTTGCCCAAGTTGTTGACGCAGAGTAAGCTGATGGATCATTTACCGGCTGAAGTCTTGGCGAAGGAATCATGGGTTTTTGAAGGTCGAAATAAGAACATCCATCTCCCAAAAAATATAACCGGTGCAGCGTGCGGGCCGTACTCGCTTGCATACATCGAGTGTTTGCTAACCGGCGCACAATTGACCGGTGTGTGTGACACCATTGTGGGAAAGATGCAATGGGTCTGGGCATATGGGGTACTAACTAAATGGTTGGAGCCCGTATATAAAAAAGAATATGTACAAAGACAGAGACGAACACGATAACAAATTTTATTTCAAGCCAATTCACTATACATGTAGAGGCAATAATTTTTATGTCTGACAAAGTTGAATTTTTATAATGCAACAAATTTTATATTTGTCGTAACAGATATAGTACCTGTTGTGACAGATTGATTATCTGTTGGAATAGGTTGGTCATCTGTTGCGTTATGCAGATGTTCCCCGTTTGTCTGTCACAACAGATTTACGATCTGTTGTAACATATAACTTATTTGTTGCAACTAATCGATAATCTGTTGGAGCAAATAAAAAAAGTAGGAAGACCTGTTATATAATTTCCAGCAGATGACCTACGTGTTGCATCTCATGTTGCAACATATGTCTAAATCTGTTTGATAAGATATGTCGTCTGTTGCAGCAGATGTATTATCTGTTGCGATATTTGAATCTAGTACTCCATTTAAATTAACATGTTCAAAACTCATAATTAATTATATTCATAGACAGAATAAAATAAATCAAAGCCTTCAAAAATTACATGAAATAACTCAACAAATAAATGAAATGTTAAAAAAATTATATTGGGTACAAACGATCTACTCTACAAATAAATCAACAAGTTAAACCAAAGAGGATAGGTTATTACATCGACAGACTCAATCTATAAGGATCTAATCAATATGGACAAGTTGTTCTTCATCCAGTGCTATGGAATTCGACTTTGGTCGTCGTGGATCTTTAACGTCGGTTGCGTACGGCTTCTGAGCTTTCACTTCACCATATTCCCATAAAAGAGAAGTATATCTTTTGCGGAGTAATCCGACATCAAGTCCATCATTTGGTACTTGTAATCCATCGCTCAAATACTCGGCATAGGCGACAACAAAGGACCGCAATCCCTGTGTTATAAAAAACAGATAATCCATATCTTGCAGTTCATGCAAGCGTTGTGAAATTTGTGAAATGAAACTAAATCATGACACTTAAACTTACAGGTTACCAATGGTTTGTTGAGCAATTCCGTCAACATATTGTACATCAAATGGATTAGCCATTTTATCCCGGTATGCTTCAATCGTCGACCAATCAGTACAAACCTTTTGATCTAAAAAGCCACTTATATCAAGGTAAGTAGGCAATATTTTGGCCAGCTTTTGTATCTCAGACGACGGCCCGGAACGTCTTCTTCGCGACATCGAGTCATAAACTCGGATGCGCCTCTCTTTTAGAACGATGACAACCAACACCCAATGGAATTCATCACCACAATTGATTGGGATGTACACTTCGTCGACCAAATGTCAAGGTAAGCCAGCCGGAATGCTAAAACCTTTGATGATGTTGATTAAGCATTCCTTGTTTCGGGAAACTTCCGGCTGTTGTTGACAATACCTATCATAGGCATTATTGATGTAAACTTTGTACAAACAATTGTCTGTTGTGTATCTGTATTGTTCTTGTGTTTGCAACTTGGCCTTCTTTCAGAGGTAGTAAAAATAACATCGATGTACTGCACATATTATCAAATATTTCGAATTACGTTATGAAAAAATCAATACGCAGATACAATTAAATAAAGTATTAATTAATAATAATATGTATGACATTTAAACCTCATCATTCCAGCAAGCTTGGGGCTGTGACATCAAATAGAACCAATTCTTCATTCCGGGATGTGCAACAACAAAGTCAAACATATCAAAACCAAGACTCGATTCGTTCACTTTGTAGCGCTCGTCATTTTGTTTTCTACATGATGATTTATATGTGTTAATGTCAGGTTCTTACAACAAGAATTTTATAAACCAATATCCATAAAATTAATTTATGTACCTGCCAGCATGATGCTTTAACAGCCCATCGACAATCCATTCTGAATAGTCGTTGATTAACTGTGTTAGTTTTTTTGGAGCCTCGTTCGAGATGTTGAATCCTTCAAACGGGTAATTCTTCCGTTCTCCCAAACTGACAAGCTCCACTTTTTCTTCATCTTTGGAAGCAGTTGATGGATTATCAACTGTCATATTATGCTCTTCGGCAGTAGCTGTGACATCCACCTGAAAGCCAGAATTGTCAATGTTAAGTAGAGATATACAATAGATTTTTCATCTGTTACAACAGATAAGTCTTATGTTGCATCAGGTGGATTATCTGTTGGGACAAATTCGAATAGGTAAATCAGAGCAGTACGATAATTTTGAATAGATGACCCATCTGTTGCAACATAAGACTCATCTGTTGAAACAAATAACAAATCTTATACAACAGGTTAGACAACAGTTGCAACAGATGTATATATCTGTTTGATAATTTTTAGCAGATGTATCATCTGTTGAAACAGATATGTGCCTGTTTGTTTTTTGGAACAGATGATGTACATTCACCTTCTTCAGCTCATGCTGCTCTTCTGTGGCCCTTGCACACTGAACATCGGTACAAGATAAAGACAGAGGCGTTGTAATCTTGCTTTTTTTATGATTGATGATTCCTTGGAAGTGTCTTTCCTTCTCCTCTTATCCGCTTTGATCTCTAATAGAGTGTCTGGATATGAAGTCCTCTTTGATGGAATGACACCCCTCTTAGATGTCATTTCCTTTACAGAAACAGTTAGTGCAATAATAGCATTAATCACTCCATCGTGTTTCGCCTTGTAGTCTTGACATTTGCATGAAGAGCATTCGCTAGATGCGGTAAAATTTGGAGAAAAATCTGTACAACCATATGATCATAATAATAATGGCTTGTTGTTTCAAAAACTGTAAGAGGAGCATCATTAGCCCCACCCTCCAAAATTGTTTTTCTTGTGATGGATGTTTCTCCAAACAATTCCATTTTTATTCCATCAACGACCTTAGGGTCCGATAAAGTTTGCACAGATCGTAAAGTAAGAAAAAATGGCATCTTCAACTCTCGGTTGGTCGGAACAAGCCACGGATGGACAATCTAAAATAAATCGGTACATATATTAAGAATGATGATGAAATCATTTAATCATTAATTAAAACAAAAACTTGATTAGAATTGGACTTACTTCTTCCTTGGGAGGATTGAAAAGATCAAGAAATTTTGCATTTTTATCGGTTTTGGCCGACAACCATCTCAGAATTCTTGGACAGGAAACTTCTTCCTGGTAGTTCACTTGTTGTCTCAAATAAGGAATGGCTTCAAATGCCCAAGCCTATAACATAACGCCAATAAATCAAAAGCATTATTGAATAAAAAAATGATGAATCATATCATTATAAAAGAAATATTTACCATGAAGGCCTATGAAAAACCATATAAGTTGATTGTTTTTGGCGTTAACGGTGTCAATAAATATTCGACTGTCATTTTGAAGTTTTCATAACCCCAATGATAGCTGTTAAATGCCTTAAGATCCTCGGAGAGATTTATTAAATCGAGGCTTATGTTGTTGTTAACGTCTCTCGCCCAAAGAACATTATGTACAAACCAAACCAAGCACAATGATTGTTTGTGCTTCTTTGAAAGTCATTTACCTTTCAACGCTTCAATCAGATTTTTGTTTTTGAAGCTTGGACCAACAATGGACACCAGGTCATCACGATCACTCGACTTGCCTTTTTCCTTTTTTGGGTGTGTGGGGTGCTTTTTTTTGGGTCAGAGTAGGTATAACTTGAGAAGGAGAAGGAGGATAATATTTTAGTCCGGTAACTATGGCAAACTCCTCCCAAACAAAACAAACAGGCATGCCACAGTAATTTATCCACACCTCATCCATCTTATCTTTGTTTTCATATATAAACCTGTGCTTGAGAATATCATATACCATTTTCATCTGGAAACGAGCATTGTTGTCCTCCGGTAAATCAAGATATTGCCCAAAGCAGCTTTCCCTCAAATAAGAATCCAATTTTCGTTCTCGAAGTATTTTTCTGAAGGCGTCGAGAGATTTTTCCATAACTGACTTAACCACGAGATCACCCGTTAAATCTGTGGCACCATTGCACTGCATTCTCACAGGATAACGATCAATGCTGAAGGTTTTGACCAACTCTTCGGCGGAAGAACTATTAGCATTTGGATCATCTCTTTTGAAAGATTCCTCCTCCCCGTGTTCATTATCTTTTGCTCCTGATTAAGATAACGCTTGTAAAGCAAGCTCATAAAGTGGTGGATGTAGCTGAGTTGCTGCACTTGTTCCTTTACTTGGACTTGATTCGATTTCTTTTCTTTTGGGAGCCATGTTATCTTAAATTAACAGGAACATAACATAGATTATAATTGATTAATGCATAACAGTAATATAACAGTTCCAACAAATAACTAATCTGTTGCACCAGGTATGTTATCTGTTGCAACAGATAACCGATCTGTTGCAACGGATGAGTAAACCGTTGGAAAGAATAAAAACAGTTCTAATTTGTTGCAAAATGAAGAGTAAAACGTTGGAAAGAATAAAAACAGATCACTAATCAGTTATCTGTTGGATCAATATTGTTTAGATTTCTTCCAAACAGAAGAGTCGCCTGTCGCAACAGATGAATGATCTGTTAGATTGTTCACCTGTTGCATCAGATTTTCATAGTTGCCTAAGATTTTTCATTTGTTTCATCATATGTTTCATCTATTACATCAGATATTTCAACTGTTGCAATACCATTTCTACCAAGACAAACAAAAAATCAACCCAGCAACACCAACACATCACACACACACTAAGAATATCACCTGTGACAAAAAATCACCAACAAATTTGAATCAACAGTATGATAACAAGAAGAAGAAATGCAGAAATGCCAGAAATTAGGGTTTTATTCAGTTCACATTTCAATACCAGAAGAGTAGTTGACTCAAGTTCCTCTGTTTCTTCATAATTTTTTACCTGTGAAAAAGGAAATGAGAGGACGAAAAACTCGAAGTTGTTGTCGCCGGAGAAGTATTCACGTCGATTGATGATTGAAAGTCGAAAAGGAACTCGCCCGACTATTTGTCGTCGGAGGTTGAAGGGAGAAATTTTGCAGAACTATTGGTTGGGAGAGAGTTGAGAGAAGCTGGAGATAGAGAGGAGAGAGTGGTTGATTTGGATTGAAGAGGGGTGTGGGTTGGGTTGATTTGTATTTTTAAAAAGATTAGAAAGTTTTGAAAATATTAATCAAGTCCACAATTAACTTAATCAAGTATTCTAATAATGTTTGACCCTATCTGTTGGTCAATGTCAGACTTAACAGACAACTTTCCTTCAATTTTCTCAAGTTGCTTTTTCTTATTTGGAATACAATAAAATTCAGTTTAGGTTTGAAAAATTCAATTTATGAAAGAACTTAAATTGAACATAAAATTGAGTTCAACCACAACTTTATTATCTGGAGTCTTCTGTTTTAGTTGCCTCAACACTTTTAAAATATTGCGGTCTTTCAAAGAAAGTTTAAATACCGTCATTCATGTCAATAGTTGGCTACGAAGACAAAAACATAATAGGGGTTATGAAAATTATGAGTTAGCAAACCATATTTAAAATTGCTCCCATTCTCCATCTAGTTCTTAGAGCTGAGCGCTAGAGATAATTTGAATCGCTTAATGCATGTTTCAGTGTCGTCATCAAGATGCTAAAATATGTTTTTTCTTTTAAAATATAATATTAAATAATTGATATTTCATTTTATTATTTTTTTCCAATTTTTTTGTCCATATATTTATTTCATAATTTATAATTGTTAGTATTAGATGAGAAGACACAAGACATGAAAAATGATTTTACTTACCTTGATGCGAGTACTATAAAAAGAGAGAAATAGGAGAGCTTTTGAAGGGTAGAGTCACTTTTCTCAATCAAGAATTAGCCTTTGATTCATACCAGCGGAATTTTGAAAGAAGATCAAATATATTGTAAAATGTAAATAATACTTCCTCCATTTTTAAAAGAATGACCTATTTTTCTTTTTAATCTATTTAAAAAAGAATGATCTTCTTTTTTAGCAATATATTAATTTCAACTTTTCACGTGACATATTTATGACCATAAGATTAAAGGACATTTTGATATATTTGATTTAATTTTAATTTAGTATCATAAGCTAAAAAAACTTCTTTATTTTCTTAAATTTTGTGTCAAATCAAATTAGGTTATTTATTTTAAATAAAGAAAGTAATACTTATATATATTACGAGATATCGATGGCCCGTGCCAGCACGGGCCCAATATATATTATTTTTTTATCTCAATTTAAATTATTAAAATAATTTTTATTTTTAATTATTTTGATTTATAATATTTTTTTCTTCTGTTTCAATTTAAATGATGCTGATATAATTTCGAGAGTTAGTCAAATATTTTATATTTTTAAAATTTCTTAAATTATTAATTATGTGATTTACAATGTCCTTTACATTACTTTTCAATAATATATGAATATTCGCCCTGTGTCAATTTATGTGGCAAAGATAAAATTTCGACAGTCAACCAATTTTTTTTTACATATATACTTTTATATTAAATTCTTAATTATTGTGATTTATAATACTTTTTATTTCATTTTCAAACAATATATGTTATTTTATATCTTGTTCCGTCCATTCCTAATTTATGTGCACTAATATAATTTAATTTCTATAGTCAATCAAATTTTTTATGTTGACATATCATTTTATGTCTCTTTACATTTTTATGAAATATTATCATTTTTTCAATGCTTAGACGATCATAATAATTAATTTAAAATGATATAGTAAAATCACGATGAAAGCAATGAAGCACACATGCCTTAAGTGACTTGTAATAACTAATTAGAAGCGACATAACAAAATTATCATAAAAATACTTGTATAATAATTAATTAACAGTGGTACGATAAAATTAAGATTGAAACAGTTGAAACAGTCATAAATGTCTGTTTACCTTTTTACTAATTAAATATTATTAATTTTTTAATATGTAAATGTCTTATAATATTTAATTAGAGATATGATAGTAAAATTACGATTGAAGCAGCTGAAACAGACATGTCATAAATGTCTATTTTTTTTATTTAATATTATTAATTTTCTAATACATAAATACTCATAATAATTAATTAGAGGTGATATAATAACATTACAGTTGAAGCAGCTGAAACGAGCACGTCAACCTCGTCGATTGAAGCAGCTGAAACAGTCTTAAATGTCTATTTTACCTTTTTTTCTAATTAAATATTATCAATTTTGTAATAAGTAAATGACTTATAATAGTTAATTAGAGTTATAATAATTAATTAGGAGTGATATAGTAAAATTATGGTTGAAGCAAATCAAACATATCATAAATGTCTATTTTAATTTTTTTATTAAACATTATTAATTTTTTAATATATAGATAACGTATAATAATTAATTAGGAATAATATAATAAAATTACAGTTAAAGCAGTTGAAACATGCATGTTGACCTCCTGCTTACTTAGCTGCTCAACTCACTCTTATAAATAAAAGAATATATATATATATATATATATATATATATATATATAATTAACGAAATACACGTGCACTAGGAGTGACAAAAATGTATAATATTCATATAAATAAAAAATAGATTTAAAAATAAAATCATCTAAATCTATTGTAACTTACTAAGAATGGCAAAAATGTATATAATACTCATATAAATAAAAAATAGATTTAAAAATAAAATCATCAAAATCTATTATAACTTAGTAAGAATGACAAAAATGTATAATACTCATATAAATAAAAAATAGATTTAAAAATAAAATCATCAAAATCTATTATAACTTAGTAAGAATGACAAAAATGTATAATACTCATATAAATAAAAAATAGATTTAAAAATAAAATCATCAAAATCTATTGTAACTTCAATTCAAAGCATTATGTTTGTATTATCTCCCCCACCGCTCCTCCCATTTTCTTTCTCCCTCTTATTACACAGAGGTTGCGCGTTCACATTAGTAAAACCTCTACTCATTCCCCTCTCTCCTTCGATCTCACTTCTTCGCTTTCTGGCATTTTCCACTCAATTCGAATTGTTAAATTAGATTTCTGCAGCTGAATTAGCTTGTGGAAGATCAGATTTATCCCCTTTTGTTCGCATTTTCTAGTGAAAAATGGTAAGTCTTAGTAGTTTTCACTATGTTTTTGATGTTAAAATGCGTTTCATATTACGTTTACAATTTAGATCTGATTTAAATCTGATTTGATTTAGTGACTGTAACGGATCACTCTGTTGATAATGACGATTTCGTTCAATCGTCACTTGATTGTAATTTGAATGTCGGTGCTGTGAATTGTTTGAGATCTGGTGATTTTGTTGTTTACTAACTTAATTTTACTTTTTTTGTGTGTGTGTTTTTTGGCACTTTCGAATTGACGATGGCACAGCCTCTAAGGTTGGAGATTAAGGTAATAAAGTTTTGAATTCGCTAAATTATTGGTAGATTATATATTTCAACATTTTTGTATTGTCAAATGACAATGTGTACTATACTGACTGTGGTATTTTGATCAGAGGAAACTTGCTCAAAGATCAGAAAGGGTAAAGGCTGTCGATCTGCATCCTACGGAGCCATGGTAATGAAACTCGTTTTTATGGAACAAATAGTTCATGTTGCTTGGACTCTTCAAAAATGTCGATTGGCGTGTGTCGGGTCCTCCAAAAGATGCACTATTTTTGGAGAATCCGAGCAACATAACAAGTAGTTCCTTCCTTTTTCTTTTCCATTTTTGATGTTTATGCTTGCTTTGTAGTCTCTAATGTTGTATGCTGGAGTGACATTTTTAATTGATGAAGTTTTGGAATGATGTACTTATAGCAAATTTTAAATTTCGAAGTTTATGTTTATCTGGGGAAGGGGTGGTGCTAGGCATAGTAGAAAAGATGACGCTGTTTACTGAAAAAATAGTTTTTGTGGCTCATTCTTTCTATTCTTGCTTACAGGATATTGGCGAGTTTATATTCAGGGACCATTTGCATCTGGAATTACCAGACTCAGGTATAGGAAATTATATCCAAACTTGTGCTGCTGCTTATTAAATTTGAGTTCTTGAATCTTGTGAAAGATGTACACGATGAAGTTACTTGTAAAGTAAACATAATTCCAACTAAGAAATTGTATTACATGAAAAAAGACGGAGCAGCTTTTATGGTCTCGGGAAAATTGTCGCATGTCAATCTTGACATTTTAAAAAGTCGTAAAAATCTTTAACAATTTAGAAAAAAGGAGTTAGGGGGTGGACAGGCAATTAGGAGCACTTGCCGTGGTAGTTGCAATTCAGGCCATGCAAAGATGAATTGGGGTTGATTTTCAATGAGTGCTTGATAATGCTTAAAAAGCAGACTTCAATATTTGCTGGTAGATTTAGTCCTGACCATGCGAAGAGGACAATATGTGAACTTCCTGCAATTTGTACTTAAAAAGACAAGGTGATAGTTGTAGCTCCCAGATTTGTTGGTTAATGGTTATTTGAAAAACTGATTTTTTATTATTGAGCTCATCGGTTGATTTTGCCTGTATGTCTTGACAAATATTTGTTGGTTAATGGTATGTTTTCCATTTTGCATCGCTTACTTTTTCCTCTTACTTGCCCGTTGGTCCTTTGGAATAACATCTCTTGTAGCCACATATTAGGAGCTGCAAGTTATATTAGTAAAATTGGTACCAAGAACTGCCCTAAAACTATTTTTCCACCACTGATATCCTCTGATTACTGTAGTTCAAGTGTTCAGTATTTGTAGTATCTTTTACATATTAGCCACCATTGATACATTTGAGGCACAACTCTTCTTCACTTGTTTGCAAATATACTTCTTAGCTTAGTATGAACTAGCAATTGTATCAACATTCCCCCAATAGAAGAGAAGTTACATTAGAATGGCATTATAGAACACTGACATGTCATTCCTTTCTTCTGCAGACAATGGCACAATCTTTTGAAGTTACTGAATTACCAGGTCCGTTAATAGAATGGAAGTGGTATTTTTGGTTGGTCAGGGTGCACGTAAGCAACCCTTCTGCTTTCACAAAGGGTTGCACTTTCTTTTAACACCTGAATTATTCTTTGCAGTAAGATCAGCGAAATTTATAGCACGCAAGCAGTGGATTGTTGCTGGTGCTGATGACATGTTTATTCGTGTATACAATTATAACACCATGGATAAGGTCAAAGTATTTGAGGCACATACAGATTATATTAGGTGCGTGGCTGTTCATCCTACTCTACCATATGTGCTGTCATCATCTGATGACATGCTTATAAAGCTCTGGGACTGGGAGAAGGGATGGTTATGCTCTCAGATTTTTGAGGGTCATTCCCATTATGTGATGCAAGTCACATTTAATCCAAAAGACACCAATACTTTTGCTAGTGCGTCTCTTGATCGGACTATAAAGGTAAACTTTTTTATCTTTCCTCTAGTCCCCTCCCTCCTAGGATAAAATTTTGAATGACATCATATTTTTCATTCACCTATGTAACATTGGGGCTGGTAATGGTTGGCTTGTAGATTTGGAACCTTGGCTCTCCTGACCCTAACTTTACGCTGGATGCTCATCTGAAAGGGGTTAATTGTGTTGACTATTTCACTGGTGGTGATAAACCTTATCTAATTACTGGTTCTGATGATCACACTGCTAAGGTTTGGTACTAATAATCTATTTCCATGTTCTGTTGTTGATTGCACCTACATAGAAGCTGACATGTATGCTCTGGAATCACGAAACAGGTGTGGGACTATCAGACAAAAAGTTGCGTCCAGACTCTTGAAGGTCACACACACAATGTTTCTGCTGTGTGTTTTCATCCAGATCTTCCTATTATAATGACGGGGTCTGAAGATGGTACTGTTCGTATATGGCATGCCACTACTTACAGGTGATACTCAGAATCATTTAGTTATTTCAGCTTATTTCAAAATTCTATTACTATCAGATATGATGTTCATTTTTTGACACAACTTCTTGTGTTCCAATACATTGTCAAATATTTGGTTTCTGTAACTTTAAAGACATCGATTATGCAGATGAATATGGACATATTTACTTGTAATCTGTAAAGGAAACCACTTCTATCTATCATTTGAAGTTGTGTATGTGAATTCTTTGATTGAATTACGGTGATGACCTATTTAATGTCATTGGTGGGTAAATCAACAGATGTTCTTTTTATTTTTCAATCTGTGTCATCACCTTTGGAGAAAGACAATTTTTAATAATGGCATGAATGTGTTACTACTGTTGAAACACATGCGCTACTCCATGTACCGTAAAAAGGAAAGATGATGTATCACAAGGAAAAGGATAGATATGTGCTACTACCCTAGTCCAAATTGTTTGTCCATTCTTCCTTTCTAATTCGTCAAGGAATTGTGTCCCTTTTTTCCAGAAAGAAACTCTTTGCAACAGATTATGTAACACAAACAGAATTCTGTCCACTTTCTCTTTTTAATTCCTAAATAAGAAAATGTTGTACAACACTCATATTTTCCTCTTCTAACCTTATCTTAGATAAAACACAGAAATATAATTTTGTTTTTTAGTATATGTGTGTGTGGGGTGGTGGTGGGTTGACATATGAATGTATCCTTATTGAACTTTTTGCCTGAAGTTGCATGAATATCGTATATACATGCTTCTGGAAGACTAGGATCGCCACATTTCTTGTTTCCAGTGTGGAATGTCTTTTTATGAATTTGAATAAATTGATAACAAAGTTTTGGATATCCTCTTTTGTATTGCTGTTTACTGAAGATAAATTATGTTTCCCGTTTGTCTATATCAATGGCTAAGCATCTTAACAAGTGTTAAGTTATACATTCTAGTGCTGGTAGCTCTTGCGCTACTTTTCTTCTTATTTTTCACTTTGAGATCAAACTAATCAATTAACCCTTGAAAACTGAGGTGTTTCTAGAATTTTGCCTAACAAGAAGATCAAATTCTCTTTTGGATTTCTAGCATTTAAAGCAATGCATCTCATCAATTGGTGACTTTCCGTTTTCAGAAATGATTGTTATTAACTTTTTATACCCTTCTGGTTCTGATTTCTTGTATTCTTTTCTAGGTTCTAGGGCTTTTGTTCTTAATCTTTTTGTTGATGTACATTTTATTGCATAGTTGAAAAAGTTCTGAATTATCTCTTTTGAAAACTGATGCATTTCTCTTATTTTGCCTAAAGATAAACTAATGAATCTTTCCTTCACTTTTATAAGCACTCCTTTGGTTCTGAGTGATTGTATCCTCTCATAAATCTTGTTTTATTTCTTAATCCTTTTTTTCTTTTGTATTTCATGCAGACTTGAGAACACGTTAAATTATGGCCTTGAAAGAGTTTGGGCTATTGGTTACATGAAAGGTTCAAGAAGGTGAGCTTCTGTAATTGATCTATAGTTGTACTTTAGATCTGCTTGGAAGTCTAATGATTTCCATATTTTCTTTCCTTTTCAATTATTTTTGTTATTCCCTAAATGTATAGGGTTGTTATTGGTTACGATGAGGGAACCATTATGGTAAAACTTGGTCGAGAGGTACCTGTTGCTAGCATGGATAATAGTGGAAAAGTCATATGGGCTAAGCACAATGAGATTGAAACTATTAATATCAAGAGTGTGGGGGCGGGTTACGAGGTATGACATCAACTTCCTTCAAGTTTGCGTGTCTGATTCAAATTACAGCTGAATATTGCTGTACAATCACCTACTCAATTACTAATGGATATCGTTTTATGAATTGGTTGCTTTACATCAGGTTACTGATGGAGAAAGATTGCCCTTGGCGGTCAAGGAATTGGGAACTTGTGACCTATACCCGCAAGTGAGTCAGATTCACAGATAAAAAACCGCGCATTTTGTTTTATTATGTGTAACCTGCTTTGCAAGTGCAAATTGGATCTGGTTCCATAGTTCAATTGATATTCATGTAAAGTAATCCTGTTTGGGTTGCATGTTCTGTATGCTCTTCCTGGTAGAAGACTTGCTATTTTTGTTAAAAAACAATCCGTATATTTGAAACCAATCCTCCCTTAATCTAATTTCTGGTTTTTGTTTTGTTCAGTGTCTTTCTTCGGGCTTCCATTATGGATTGCCATTTTTGTAGTAGTGGTGCTTATCCCTAAAGATATGATTTCTGTAGTCATCTTCTCATAGTTTAAGGGTATTCTTGGAATATACTAGTTGCAATTTCTAGCCCTCCTCTTATGTTTAAAGGATGTAATTACTGTCCTCTTACTAGATGTCACTTACTGTTATCTCATTCGTTTTCTCCTCCTTCACAGAGCTTAAAGCATAATCCAAATGGAAGGTTTGTTGTAGTTTGTGGAGACGGCGAATATATCATATATACTGCTCTGGCCTGGAGAAATAGGTCATTTGGCTCAGCGCTGGAATTTGTTTGGTCGTCTGATGGAGAATATGCTGTCAGAGAAAGTACTTCAAGGATTAAGATTTTCAGCAAAAATTTCCAGGTTTCATGAATGTCCTCCCAACCGCCTCCTCCAAATTAGATTGCTTTATTTTATGCTTCACATTATGTGTTATTTAATCTGATGATGCGTTACTTTAAATAATGGACTCAAATAGATGCTATCCTCCTCCCTCAATCTCTTCCTCTCTCCTATTTTGTACCCTTAATTTGTTACTTCTTAGAGGCCTAACAAGTAAATTTTTGTTCATGTGCATGCATTAAGTTGTAGTTTTTTTTAATGCATTAGCTTCTCTTCGTCTTGAAGCTGAAGGATGCATTAGTGTTGTAGTTTCTTTTGGTCAGCTGGAATTAAAGTGATCATGCTGATATCTCCAGGAGAAAAAGAGCATCCGCCCTACTTTCTCAGCTGAGCACATCTATGGGGGTACTTTATTGGCGATGTGTTCAAATGATTTCATTTGCTTCTACGATTGGACTGAGTGCAGATTGATACGCCGAATCGACGTTAATGTCAAAGTAAGATGCATAAACTTGACTTCTATACGTGCTATTGTGGTCCTTTGCACTTTTAACGGTTGTCACAATATCATTTGCGATTTTTGCTTCAACTACTTCAGAACCTCTACTGGGCCGACAGTGGTGATCTAGTGGCTATTGCTAGTGATTCTTCATTCTATATACTTAAGTATAATGTGAGCTCTCTATCTTAGATTTTCAAATTACAACCAAATCTTTTCTTTGCAAGCTATTGTGTTATGATCTTCCTTTTGTTAAACCTGCAGCGCGATGTTGTTTCTGCACATTTCGATAGTGGAAGATCTGTAGATGACCAAGGTGTTGAAGATGCTTTTGAACTTCTTTATGAGATAAATGAACGTGTTAGAACTGGAATTTGGGTTGGAGATTGTTTCATTTACAATAATTCATCTTCGAGACTGAACTACTGTGTCGGTGGCGAGGTATGACAGGTCATTCATGTAGTTTTATGGACCTCTTTGTTTTCAGAATGTCTTGTCGTGAGTAAGTGTTTTCTATAATCTGTAGGTGACTACAATGTTTCACTTAGACAGACCCATGTACCTGCTGGGATATCTCGCTAATCAAAGTAGAGTTTTCCTGATTGACAAAGAGTTCAAGTGAGTAGGCTTGTCACAGCTTTTTACACAGGAACTAGAAATCATCTGAAGTATAATTCTTCGATGATGACCCCATTTTCTTTCCATACAGTGTCGTGGGATATACTCTACTCCTCAGCTTGATAGAGTACAAGACACTTGTGATGCGTGGTGACTGGGACAGAGCTAATGAGGTCATACCGTCGATCCCTAAGGAGCACCATAACAGGTACATCTCTATTCTTCTTAAATTATGCTTTTTCTGTGAATATGACAAATGAATTGTGCTTGATTGCAATATTTCCTTTCATCCTTGAACACGGTTGCGAAATGTGACGAACTGGGAGTAAAGAGTACAAACATTATTTTGGTGTAGTTTGTGATGTAGTTTGTTTTCTTGAAAGACAAATTATTCATTATTGGAATGAAATGTGTCCAGATAATATGAAATGGATATTGAGGTTTCCTATAGCCTATCCCATCTATTTTATGAGCACTGTTGTTGTATTGATGTAAAATTATTTATTATCCTGTGGGTGTGACACACTGCTAGGGTTACTTGGATAACCATAGTAATTTTAGTGCTAATACATGCAATGAGTTTATGTGCAGTGAACCTCGAATTTTGAAGGTTTATTAGATAAAAAGGGTACTCTTGCTGCTATGCTATATGATTGAATGCCGTCATTCATGTTATTATTATTCCAATGATCTACTGGGATCTGCAATGTATGTTGTATCTAGTAGTCAAACCTTGGGCGTAGGGGGATTTATTTCTGTCTTATATGATGAGATTATCAGGTTTTCTAATTTGTGATGAAATCATACTCTGTAGTGTTGCTCGCTTCTTGGAATCACGAGGAATGATTGAGGAAGCATTGGAAGTTGCAACAGACGCTGACTACCGATTCGATCTTGCCATACAGTTGGGTAAATTAGAGATTGCAAAGGTAACGTCTACCAACTCATGAAAGCATGCTGTTTGACCTCATCCTTTTTTCCTTTATACGTATTTCTGTCAGAAGAACCATATGTTACTAAGTATGGTTTTGTGCCCCTTCTTGTTTGCAGGAAATTGCTGTAGTAGCACAGAGTGAATCCAAATGGAAGCAGTTGGGTGAACTAGCAATTTCTGCTGGCATGGTAACTTATATTTACAGCCACTTGAACCCCTTTTTTGGAAAACAAATTTGACTAGGGGGACCAGAAACCCCTTGAATTTTAAATAGCAATTAACTCAATGAGTTCTACAAATGGCCAGTGTTTAAGCTCCTTAATTTGTATCAGAACTTCCAATTTAGTTCTCCAAAAGTTTCTTTTGCAGAAAACTCCCGACCCATACCTTTTTTGTCTGCGGTTAAGGTTCTGAACTATATTGATTGTCCTTTGTCTGTGGAAGTTTCCCGAATGTTTCTGTTTGTAGTTCAGAGGTAAAGGGTGTTTTCAGTTGATTTCTGCAGCCTCTTAGTCATTCTTCTTATGGGAAATGCATACGTTCGCTATACTTGGATTTTTCACCAATATTGCTGTTTTATATTTTGCAGCTGGAGATGGCAGAGGATTGTTTGAAGCATGCTAATGACTTGAGTGGTTTACTGCTGCTTTATTCCTCATTAGGAGATGCTGAAGGAATTGCTGAACTATCATCTCTTGCAAAGGAGCATGGAAGAAACAATGTTGCATTCCTTTGCCTGTTCCTCTTGGGTAAAGTGGAAGAGTGTGTTCAGCTTTTGGTTGACAGGTATTTTTTAATTTGAGATCCTCTTGTATAGGTTTGTGATCACATCCAAGGTACCCCATTGGGAATACACAGTCATTGCCAAGTTAAAGTGAATTAAGAATCCATGTGGAGCTAGATCAATTCTAAATAGGCACTAGGTTTATCATCATTCGTTGCTAATTCAAATTATCATTTAAGGTGGTAATTGATTAAACTTTCTAATTAAAGCATTTTATTTATGCAACTGAAAGTAACACTTCTGGATAAATTCAATGTTGACGTTTCCTGCTTGATTGACTTAAAAAGGTCTTCCTACTTGGGTTTCAATTATTAATTTGGTCACGTGATTTACTCTGCAACACTGGAATGATATTCTGTTGCAATTACTTTGCAGCAACCGGATACCTGAAGCTGCATTTATGGCTAGATCTTATCTTCCAAGTAAGGTTTCTGAAATAGTTGCAATTTGGAGGAAGGACCTTAATAAGGTCAGTGTTATTCGTTTTTGCGACTGCTATGAGATTTACATATATTGTTTACTATTAACAGAGTTGCGTATTCTCTTGGCCAGTTTTTCAAAAATTATATTACTTCAGTTTTTTTTTTTTTTTTTAAATAATAAATGAACAAATAAAGTAGAATGCTTCAGCATCATGTTGTAGAGATCATGCTTTTTGACCATAACGTTAGGAGTGCAAAGGAACTTACGAGCTCTTTGATCTTTGATGGTACTGTTATGCCTTTGATAGGCCTAAAAATTACTGTTGTTGATGTGTTTGTTTTCTTTTCCATCTTATGCTTGCATTTACATGTGTCTGAAAATTGTTACAAGAATTTTTTGTGACGATTTTAGGAGACCAATGTGACCTGATGACAACACCCTTTATTAGATACAGATCCTATAACTTTATGATTATAATTTGAGTGTCTGTTAAAAAAATGATTTGAATGCAAGTGAGAAAATTGCGGAAAAGGTTTTAGTCATTTATGGAATTAAAAAACAGTCTTCAGTATCATTGCAACTATATTACTCAGAATCCTCGTCGTATTTTGAACCTGGTTTTCTGCATGATTTTGACTTGTAGATTAACCAGAAAGCAGCAGAAGCCTTGGCTGATCCTGAAGAATATCCTAACCTGTTTGAGCACTGGCAAATTGCACATGCTATTGAAGCTAGAGTCGCAGAGGAAAGGTGTATTCCCGCTTTGCATGGATCTTTTGTAGCTTTGACACTGGGGGCTCTTTCAAAAAAACTTACATCTCCTTTTCTGTTTGTACTCCTTTCCTCTTATTGCTGGATATGAGTTTAGCAGTGCTAAATGAATGGGCACATTTAACACTAGTGTGAACTGGATTCCAATTATGAGCCTAAGTGTTGCTCACAATTTCATTGTGAAATTTTTTCACCAAGGTTATTTTTCTAATTTTTATGTAGGGGTGTATACCCTCCAGCAGCAGATTATGAGAAATATGCTGATAGAGCAACTTCCAACCTTGTAGAAGCTTTCAGCAACATGAGAATGGATGAAGAAGAACCCCTTGAAAATGGAGAATTGGACCACGAGGTATAAGATGGATATGCTTCTACTTGTCTCATATGAGGATTCATTTTCCAGTGTATTTCTTTTTTAAAAATAAAAAATAAAAAAGAACAGCTACAACAACATACCCAGTGAAATCCCATAAGTGGGGTTTGGGGAGGGTAGAGTGTATGGCATACCTTACCCCCACCTCGTGGAGGTAGAGCGGCTGTTTCCAGTAGACCTTGGCTCAAGTAACGCACATCAAAACAGTTTGAGATAGGAAAAATGATACAGAAGTAAAGAGGATAATAGTAGGGAAAGCATTACTAGCATTCAAAAAACAAGCAACAACGACAACATAGCCAAGTTACCCTTTTCAAAGAAAAAAAATAAAAATAAAACATACCCACCCAAAAACTAGGAACAGTAGGAATATCCAAATAATGTGATAGCCGAAAAGTAGTTTGCATTTTACTGCTTTTATTTATACAATGTCGAGGATTAGGTATGGCATACTAGTTGGTATCTCAAACATCTAACACAATCCTATGCTCGATAGTTGATAGGTTTCGTACAAGCTGCTTGTACAGTAATCACTGTGGTAAAGGCTAAGTTTTAAACTGATTGTTTCCCTTGTTTAAACTCCCCAGGTTGTTCATGATGATGAGGTGCAAGAACAGGGACAAGATGATACTCAACAAGAGAGCCAAGAAGAGGCTGTTGTAGTAGATGCTGACTCTACTGACGGTGCAGTACTCGTCAATGGAAACGAGGCTGAAGAAGAGTGGGGTACGAATACTGAAGGAAAACCGTCAGCCTAAAAGCAATTGGTTGGGCCGGTGTGAAAATCCTAATTTTGTAGCTGGTGATTAATTGAATTTCTTTTAGTTGCTGTGTTTGGCTCCTATGCCTTCCAAATCCTTCTTTTTTTCTTTTATCCCTCTTTGTTTTCTTTGACCTTAGCTGCTTGAAGCAATTCTAATTATCACTAGCCCTACCCTGAGAAGGCATATTTTCTCTCCTATGAAATACTAAAATGTGAATTTTGGAGTTTGTTCTCTTCTTTCATGTCAGGAAGTTAATGTATTTTTCAAGCCTTTTGAGGTGCAGCAATCACTAGATCACTTCTGTTGTTTAGCATGAACTGCTTCTATGAGTAAAAAATCCAGCACTGGCTAATATTTTTCAGCTGCTTAGAATTTGGTGTTCATTTGTTAGGTCTCCGGACCACCAAAATTTAGCTTAAAAGGAAAAGCACTCATTTGTTATTGGCAGAAGTTAGGCAGTTGCTTATCATTGCCATTGGCATTCATTTGTTTCTTGGCATTTCACTTCTACTCCTCGATTTGTCCCTTTTGTGCTTGTTCGTCTTTTTTTTTTTTCCATTCATTTATTGTTACTTACCTCTCGTTCTTTTTTATGTTTTTTGCAGTGCTTACACCACGTCACTAGGTTTAGTGAAGACAATTAGTTCCAGCTGTATGTAATCTGTTCTTATGGTGAGAATTGAGTTTTCTGCATCAAGTGTAATTTCATGCAAGTTTTGTCTGATCATTAACATGTCTTCTTGATTTGGGTGCGTCAGATCTTATCTGATTTTCCAACTCTTTTGTGTGTCAATTACACTTGCTTATCATTTCATTTGCTTGACTGGTGCCGCTGTAGAGTATTTGAACTTGTGCGTTTAACCTTGTTCTTCCTTGGGCTATATGCAAAAAATTGAAGAAACCATGTTTTCCCCCTAGAATTTGGTTAATTTTGTGATTCATGTGTGTGTAACCAAATTGTGATACAGAAATAATCTTGAAAGTGCTGTGCACGCCATCCGGGAAAAGATAGAACAATTGTATTCTGCAAATTCTCCACTTGCATAATGTTAGTCATTTATTTGACTAACCTTCTGGTATACTTCACCTGGGTTTGGATTCAATAAAGCAATTCTTTGAGAAGTTCTGCTCGCAATGTTAAATGAGTGTTTGACTGACTTGTCTTTGTCGAACATTTAGACAGAGAAAAGGTCTTCAATTTGTTTGGCCGGATTAAGATAGAATTCTTTTCAGTTTTATTTTTAACACCTTAATTTGTGTAGCTGCTAAGTCCCAGTGACAACTTGCAGAATTTCTGCCAAATGCATGAATTCCTTGTTTACCTTCACTGTAGGGGAACACATGCATTGTTTGGGCCGTTTGACAGAAGTTTGGTCTTTTTCATTCCAGGTTCTCAAGTTGTTGCCCAAATGGAACGATGAAGGGACTGGATGTGGTGAACAAGTTTTGGTGGCGTACTGTAGAAAACATTTGTCCCAGCTCGGTTATTAGCATAAGTCATGCATAGATTTATACACACTATTATTCTTTGCGAGGGATACAATTCTTTAACCCGTCAAAATTCTTTCGATCTACTGTGAATGTTGTAACACTTACACAATATATGCAAGTGGAGGTGCTGCGGAGGTGCGTTTGAGTCACATTTTGCACCATATTTCTCTATGATTCTCCTACTTGCTTTGTTCTCTTCTTTTTATTTACTTCTGCCTACTGTATTCAGACAATGTTAGTAACAATCCCTGTATAACAGATTTGAGATATTAATATTTTCTTTTTCCCATTTTATTGGTGCAATTGACCTCATTTAATCTCTTTGGGATTGTAAGTCGAATTCCAGTTAAACTTACTGATAATACTATGATTCCAATAGGTTAAACTTATCGTAGTGCTACAATTCAGATTTCAAGAGAAAAATTGTATCTAGCTAGGAACATACCAATAATTCTACCATTTTGATAATTTACTGAGGACTTTAGACCAGTGGTCTGAAGTTGGAAAAGACTTTGAACTATGCATAAGAAATTTATGACCAAAGTTTCCTTTCTTCCTGTTGTGAAGTGCATAGTTTGTATTTGTAAAAAACTTCCTAAACATGAAAAAAGTGTAACAGTGACCTCAACAAAGGCTATTTGGAAGACTCAGCTGATTTAAAACATGCATTTTCAAAAAACTTATTGCAAACAAATTGATCTTGCACCCTTGGAGAATGTAAAAAGATGCTGTTTTTGTAACCCTGATTAGCTAGAGTGCAATTTGTGTATTAATTACCTACTTTTCTTCGACCCCATCCAATTGCAGTATTTCTATTTACTCTCCAATGTGACTTGAATCCTTGACCTGTACCTACCTATTAATGATGGAGGTGCTCAACCATCGGAAAGAGCGAGTCTGTAGGGGCGGAGCTAGCATATATTTAGGGGGGTTCATTCGAACTTTCTTCAACAAAAAATTATATTATTTATATATGATTAAAATAATTATATATATATATATATATATATATATATATAACCCCTTGGACTATTTTGTATGCACCTCTGAACCCCTTAATAAAATTTTTGGCTCTGCCACTGATATGTTGAGCTAACTGATTGTTCTCTCTGCATTTAAAGTTCCATGCGTTCTTGAGGAGTCGTTTAGTTGATGGAATGGGATAGATAAAAATATCTCATGTGTCGAGATTTCATGAGGTATCTCACTATTTAATGTATTCACAAATGACTGAGAAAAAAACTAATCCTTGAACTAAATGTATATCGAACAAAATAATCTCATAAAATATTTCAAAACTATAATTATCACACCAACAGGATGACCCCAACTTTATCTTCGTTGTCTAATCAATTTTATTGAAAACACACAAAAAATTACACTTAAGAGCATGTTTGGATTGACTTTTGACTTTAGAAGGCATAAATTAGATATCCTAACTTATTATTTTTGACTTGTTTTTATTATTTTAACTTAAAAATCAAGTGGTTATAAGAACTTTTTAAATTTACTAATACTACTTCCTTTGTTTCGAATTAGTTCATCCTTTTTCTAAAAATATTTATTTCAATTTACTTGTCTCTTTTATGAAATCTAAGCAAATATTATAATATTTTTTCAATGTATCTGTACCATTAAATGACTAAATAAAGTGTATATACTTCAACAACAACAACAACATATCCAGTGTATTCCCACTTAGTGAGGTCTGGAGAGGGTAGAGTGTACGCAGACCATACCTCTACCCCAGGAGAAGTAGAGAGGTTGTTTCCGATAGACCCCCAGCCAAAGGCGAACCCAGGATTTGAAGATAGAGGGTGCACTATTATCTTTAACATGGTCATGTTTATTAACAACATAATTTGACATACAATTTTTTTAAACTTAAAAATTACAAAAAAAAAATTATGATCAAAGTATAAACTTCGAAATGATCAAATGACATTAATTTAGTACTAATATAACAAAAGTAGACTAGCCTTTCATACTGGACATCGATGCATTTTCATATTCTGAAAATGGTCAATGATTGCATCGGTGTTTATATTTACAAATACATCCTTCTTAATGTAACAAACTAAATAATCAATTAAAAAGTGCATCACAAATACTTCTACGCAACTCATTCTTGATATGCTCCATGGATGAAAAAGCTCTCTCTACAGTTGCAATAGTAGCGAGAGAATTGAAAAGGCTATCAGTTGAGTGTGTGTGTTCTAACGTATATTTAATAGTCGTTTGGTCATGAAAATTATTTTCTTTTTTTTTTGAAAAATTATTTCACTTTAGTGAAAAAAAGTGAAAACAAGATGGGTTTGACCATCAAAATTCCAAATATAATTCTGGAATCATATTTGGAAAAGTAAAAATAAGTTTTACTTGTTTTCACTTTTTTTCACTCATATTTCTCTCACAAAATTTTAAAAACAACTTTAATTTATATTTATGGTCAAACACAACTCTAATTCCAACTTCAACTTCAACTCTAACTCAACTCCAAAAAATTATGATTTTCATGGCCAAACGGGGTATACTTGGCTTGAAGAGAACTTGGAAAAATTATAAATTTTAGGGATTTGATGTTGTGGGATTGGCAGTTTTGGGTTTGGGATTGGAGAATTGCCATGGCCCATGAGTTTATTAAATAAGAATATATATTTAATTAATTTGAATGGCTGGAGCATTAATTGTAAAGACAAAAACAAAAAAGGGACGCTTGCCAGGAATCGAACCCGCAATGTCCCGGGTCAAGAGACCTTTTATCTGCTTTTCAGACCAGTGCACCTAAATGACATTTGATATTATGGGTGCACAATTTAATATATTACCACGTTTTTACAGTATCTATACATATATGTACGATTTTTTTGAAAAGTTACCCGGTGCACGTGCACCCTCACGGATCTACATGGGTCCGCCTCGGCCCCGGCTTAGGACCGATAACAGTATAACAAACACAAAAGGTAAGTGCATATAAACTAGTATGGTACGCAGAACAAACTAACAATATAACAAACACAAAAGATAAGTGCATAATAAACTAGTACGGGATGCAAAATAAACTAACACCACTAGCCCCAAGATAATACTACAACCACAACACTACGAACAAGAAATTCCAGACACAAAGGAGCGCTCCCCTACTATTACCGACACACTCTCACCCCTTAACCATCTACCCTAATCCGCGTCCTCCACACCTTTCTATCAAGGGTCATGTCCTCCGTAAGCTGTAACTGCTCCATATCATGCCCAATCACCTCCCTCCAATTTTTCTTCGGTCTACCTCTACCCCACCTAAAATCATCCATAGTCAGAGTCTCACACCTCCGCACTGGAGCACGACCCCTCCTCATCACGTGCCCGAACCAACGTAACCTCACTTCTCGCATCTTATTTTCCACCGAGGCAACTCCCACCTTCTCTCGAATAATCTCATTACTCACCCCATCTTTCCTGGTATGTCTACACATTCATCGCAACATTCTCATCTCCGCCACCTTCAACTTTTGGGTGTGGGAGTTCTTAACTGGCTAACACTCTGCTCCATACAACATAGCCGACCGGACTACCACTCTGTAGAACTTACCTTTAAGCTTCGGGGGCACTTTCTTATCACAAAGGACTTCCGAAGCGAGCCTCCATTTCAATCACCCTGCCCCAATACGATGTGTGACATCCTCGTCAATCTCACCATGATCTTGAATCATAGATCCCAGATACTTGAAACTCTCTCTCTTCTGAATGACCTGTGAGTTCAGCTTCACAGCCACTCCAGCCTCTTGCGACACATCACTGAACTTACACTCCAAGTACTCCGTCTTGGTTCTACTTAACCAAAAACCTTTAGACTCAAGAGTCTGTCTCAAAATCTCCAATTTATCATTAACTCCACCCCGAGTCTCGTCAATCAGAACCACATCAACTGCAAATAACATACACCAAGGCACCTCCCCTTGAATATATCGCGTCAAAACATTCATCACCAAGGCAAATAAAAACATGCTAAGAGTCGATCTCTGGTGCAACCTATCAAAACTGAAAAGTGCTCCGTATATCCACCTACCGTCCTCACACGATTCTTCGCACCATCATACATATCCTGAATCGACCTAGTACACGCCACAGACACCCCTCTAGCCTCCAAGCACCTCAATAGAATCTCTCTGGGAGCTCTGCCATATGTCTTCTCAAGATCAATAAACACCATGTGCAAGTCCTTCTTCCTCTCCCGAAACTGCTTCACTAATCTCCTCACAAGGTGAATGGCCTTAGTGGTCGAGCGACCTGGTATGAAACCGAACTGATTCTCAGAGATCTTCACGATCTTCCTCATCCTCAACTCTACCACCCTTTTCCAAACCTTCATAGTATGACTCAACAACTTAATACCTCTATAGTTGTTGTAACTCTGGACGTCTCCCTTGTTCTTATACACTGGAATCATCGTTCTCCACCTCCATACTTCAGGCATCTTAGCTTCCCTAAAAATAATGTCAAACAACCTTGTCAACCACTCCAAACCTGCCCCGCTAGTGCTCTTCCAAAAATCCACTGAAATCTCTTTTGGCCCCGTCGCCCTACCTCGCCGTATCCTTCGAATAGCTCCCTTAACCTCTTCAATCTCGATACGCCTATAATAACCATAATCGCAACACTCCTCAGATTTCTCCAAGTCACCCACCATGAAACCTTTGTCCCTCTCATCGTTCAAAAGTGTATGAAAATAGAACTTTCACATCTCCCTAATAAGGGCATCCTCAACCAACACTGTACCCTTCCTTCCTTTGATGCACTTCACTTGGTCAAGATCACGAGCCCTCCGCTCCCTGGCCTTGGCCAACCGATACAACTTCTTATCTCAGTTTTTCTCCTCTAAAGCCGCATACAAGCTCTCAAAAGTTGTTGTCTTAGCCGCCGTAACCACTAACTTAGCCTCTGTTCTAGCTACCTTATACTCCTCCTTATTCTTCTGCCTTTCCCCATCATCCTTGCTCCCAACTAACTTAGCATAAGCCACCTTCTTAGACTCCACCTTTCTCTTGACCTCTTTGTTCCACCACCAGTCTCCTCGATGTTTGCCAGATCGACCTCTGGAGACACCCAACACCTCTCCAGCAGTCTCCCTAATGTAGCTGGCAGTCGTCCCCCGCATACTATCCACACACCCTCTACTCTCCCAAGCCCCCATACTCTTTAACTTCTCCTCCATTTCCAAAGCACTAGCCAAAGTCAAAGTACCCCACTTAATCCTGGGCCGAGCTTCCCCACTTCTCTTTTTTTTGCCCTTATTGATAACCAAGTCCATCACCAACAACCTATGCTGAGTCGAGAGATTCTCGCTAGGTATGACTTTACAGTCTTTACATAGCGCTCTATCCCCTTTCCTAAGAAGCAAAAAGTCTATCTGAGTCTTGGCCACTGAACTACGAAACGTAATAAGGTGATTCTACTTTTTGGGAAAGCTCGAGTTTTTCTATCCACAACCCAAAAACCCTAGAAAAATTCAAAAGAGAAGTTCCTCCTTCATTGCTCTCCCCAAAATCGAAACCGCCATGCACATCATCATAACCTCTCGACAACCATTAAAAGGGTTACTTGGTACCAATTGTTGTTGGAGGGTGGAAGGTATCCGTATAACTAATTGCTCACAAGCTGATCCGGACACTATAATTGTAAAACAAAATTAATAAAATTAATCTAATAAAATAAATTTTTAATAAGTTTTTTCTTATTAAGTAGGTGTTGAATCAACAAGGATCAATTATTTTAATACAAAAAGAATATAAACATACTTTAAAAATTATTTTAATTTAAAAATACTTAAAATAAGTCCACCTGGCTGTTAGAATTAAGAAAAATGTAAAAGCAATAAAGGAAACAAAACGAAAAAAGAGAAAAAAGAAAACACAAAGCTCACTGTGTTCATTAGCTCCGTCTAGGGTTTTCTATACATTTCCACTCACAGATTTATTACAGAGAGAGTTTCCTAAAACTACTTCGGAGACTTTAGATTTCTACCAGGTAACGTAGATCTCTCATTCTTACTTTTGTATATATGCATTTTCTACAATTAACACCATTTTTATTCAATTTATTTGATTAACTATCGGGAAAACCCAAAATTTAAATGCAGCAGGAGTGTATATGTGTGTGTATAATATATATACACAAAAAAATTTAATGAAAAGTTCAATTTTTTTTGTTGTTTGTGAGAGAAGGTTTTACGGTAAAGTACTGGATGGTGAATGAACTGAGATTGAAATATTTTTATAGGTAAGTTTTGAAATGAACTACTTTCTGTGATTCGTTACTATCGCGATAAACAAAAATCATATCCTGTCACTGATTAATTCTCTTCATGAGAGGAAAAATAAGAATCTAGAACACATTTAGGTCTACTTTTACGCGTCACTCACTGAAATAACACTCGTACCATTTCCGCTCAACCATTTGACAATGAAAAAAGGCGACAAGGGCCTATCTCACTGAGGGGAGAAGCGAGAGGTGATACACTTTCCTTTTTGAAGTAGGCGCCAATTAGAAGGGGAGCCTTGGAGTAATTGGTAAAGTTGTTGCCATGTGATCAGGAGGTCACGGGTTCAAGCCTTGGAAACAGCCTCTGGCGGAAATGCAAGGTAAGGTTGCGTACAATACACCCTTGTGGTGGAGCCCTTCCTCGGACCCTGCGTGTAGCGGGAGCTTTAGTGCACCGGGCTGCCCTTTTAATTAAAATGTTTAAGTGCATGTATAAATAACCAGAGTCTCAATAGCAATAACATATTAGTACATATTTTAATTCAAAGACTAAAAGTAAATATTAGATGCCAAAAGTCTAAAACTTTAATGACTTACAATAATTCATAAGACAAGCAATGCTAAGAGTCTATTCTTCTTCAAGATTTTTAAATTATTGAAGTCCAAGATTCTCAGTATTATATTGCTCGTCATCCTTTTCCTCCTCGGAGTCTTCATCAATTAGGGCCTGAGTTCGACTTGAACTTGTAGTAGCTAACTCATTTGCCCTTGTCAAGTGACCTCGAAATTAGAGAACTTCCCCTAAGGCCGTATATATTCTTCTCAACTCCAACCACATAGCAACAGTTCCCCAACCAAGATCACCTCCCTCATGTTTTAGTTCATCCTCTTGATCTTCGGGGCATCCAATTAACCATTCATTTGCCTAACTACTTGTTATAACTACTTTCAAGCATATATGTTATCTATTCAAATAAAGTAATTCATGTATATCATTCCTTGCTTGAAAGTAAATCTGTTTGATTTTTATGCAACATAACACTGCCAACTCATGATCATTTTATTTGGCATGAAATAACAAGTCATTAAATATGTCAAATATGTTATTCCTAAATTTATAATGCATTTCAAGATCATCGCAAAGCAAGTTATCTACCATAACAGTTGTATAAAAAACACATAGGATAGAACTTCAAACATAAACAGTAAGAAGAGTTCAATAAAGTAGAACCGGATCGATCTTTGCCATTACCTTCGTGATCTATTGTTGACTCACTTTTGCCATTTGACTTGCTGCCTTAGAATCATCGACTGAAACAAATCCGTTGCAGACCTTTGAAAGTTGTGCTGTTATATCCATTCTTGTTTTTAAAAAATCTGAATAGGGCCAGTCACATTTCGCTACAATTACCATATATTTACTTTCTTTGTCACCATTATTTATTTTTAATGAAAAATAGGGGTTCTCTACCTGTATTAGTAATTGGATACAGCAGGTTTGTATAGTTGACCTATTTTTCACCAAAAATGTTGTTGAGCCTGTATCCAAAAGAAAGATATTTGTAAAGATGGAAGTAATACCAATCCACAAAAGGGAGAGACAGAGAGAGAAGAGCTTTATGGTGGCATTTAGAATGTACTTTCACCCCAATACTGTTGGGCTTCAGTGCGCTGTATGTTAAGGTTCTATGAGATGTCAATGCAGTTGTCAATTGCTTATCGTGTGCCTCGTGGTTGTGATGAATTTATTAATGGGATTTCTCCACACAGAGCTTGATTCTTGAAAAGTAGAAATAAGAGATTTTGCATTGGAGAACTCAGAGCTCCGCTTCTTGCTTTTCTTTAAGAAATTCTGTGTTCTGCTTCTACAGTGCTATCTGAAGTTTTCCGTGTTTCTGCTTGATCTTGATAAAGCTTTATGCATGCATATAAGCTTAAATGCTGTGAATTCAATGAACGTGCTATACAGGACTATTTATTCACATTTTTTACATATAAAAATTATTCATTCTCATTTTTGAACTGGAATCCTTTGGCTGGCTGTGTTCTAGGAGTATATGCTCTCTTATGTCTTTGTACATATCTTAACTCATCAGTCTTATATATAACCTTTCTGTTCCTGTATATCTGGCTCTAGCTTTTGACATTCTCATTATAAGTTCTGTTGTTTCCTTCAGTGAGTTTGTTGAGTATGTTACTTGTTGGGATAGTCCGTGTCCATGCAACAAGCTGTTGTTATTTCTAAGTTGTAAGTACTACTGTCATCATTCCTCATATTCACCATGCTGAATGTTGATTAGGTTTCAGTTTGCATTCTGTTGCCTTGTGCGTTTTTAGGGTTATCTAGACTTCTGACCTTCACTCAATGCAGCAGATTGTTATGACGCTGGAAGATTCATATTCTGTTTGTTTGTCAGGTTACTGGGACTTTGTAGTGTTTCCTGCAGAAATTGGTATCTTTGTCAACTTTGTGGGAACTCTTGAACCATCTTTGTCATTTTGGGATGGGGGATGCAGAATCTCTTCAACCATCAAAGAAAAGGGCTGCTGTAAAGGAATTATCACGAGATAATCCTGGTCTTGATGATGATAATGTGTCATCTGAGCAGGAGAGTGAAACTTTCAAGAGAGCAAGTGATGAGGTGATGGCAAGTAGGAGAATCGCGAAAGTTCGTAAAACAGCACCGACTACCACTACTCCTTCATCTAACCCTTTTGCGGGGATCCAACTGGTTCCACCTGCTAATACCAGTACAATTCCTGCTGTGACCACAACTAAAGCTGAGAGTGGGACAGCTTCCAAGGAACCAGAAGAATCAAATGATCAAAGTGAGGCAGTTAAAAAGGAAGAAACTGGTGTGAATAGGGAAGCTGATCACGAGAAGGAAACTGATGAAAGTTCTAAGCTACCAGAAAGCAAATCCGATGAGTCAAAAGCTGATGTTAATGTTCACAAGGAGAATGTTGATACACCCAATGAACCTGAATCTACTGAAAAGAAGGCAGCAGAAAGTGAGAAAATCAATGTTGATACCGAGGCAGGCACAGTAGTGAAGAGTGCAAATGACATAGAAGTGGAAGGGAATCAGACGAAGGATGAAGAGGAAAAACACGTGGGCGATGGAAACAATGACAAGGGTGCTGAAGCTGCAACTTTTAACTCATTTCAGCAGCTCTCCAGTAGCCAAAATGCTTTCACAGGACTTGCAGGAACCGGATTCTCCAGTACTACATTCTCATTTGGAGCTAGTTCAAAAGAGGGATCTCCACTAGGGTTAGGTTCTGAATCAGGTACTGGTTCTGGTTCTCTCTTTGGAGTAAAAAGCGACCAGTCATTTTTCGGTCTTAGTCTTCCCACTAATGGAAATACTTCCCTATTCGGTAACTCAGGGTCATCTGGTATTAAAAAGGGTGAGGGAACTGGGTTTCCTTCCATGCAAGAGGTTCCTGTTGAAACAGGAGAGGAGCATGAAAAGGCAATCTTTACAGCGGACTCTGTGCTGTTTGAATTTCTTAATGGAGGGTGGAAGGAGCGTGGAAAGGGTGAGCTTAAGCTCAATATTTCTTCAACTGGAACTGGAAAAGCTAGACTTGTTATGAGAACCAGAGGAAATTACAGGTTGATTTTGAATGCCAACCTTTATCCTGAAATGAAGCTAACAGGTATGGACAAAAAAGGTGTCACTTTTGCTTGTGTGAATAGTGCTGGTGACGTGAAAGAGGGACTTTCAACAATTGCTTTGAAGTTCAAGGATGCCTCTATTGTTGAGGAGTTTCGAGCTTCTGTGATGGAACATAAAGATAAGAAGGCAGGTCCTTTGAAAACACCACAAAATTCTCCTTAAACTTCAGATTACTAGTCATGGCAAAGATGCATAGAGATTCTATATTCATCATGGAACCCATCCTACAGTTTTCCCCCTTTTTTCCACCCCTCTGCATACAAGTAGAGTTTATTTTGTCCATAGATGGATAGCTTATAATCCTATATAGCAAGTAGGGTCTTCTCCATTATGATGTTGTTTATCTCTTGTATCTTCTCTTTTTTGCCTTTTTGGGATATAACCCGTTTTAGCTGTCTGTTATATTTCTTTATTTCAATCAGCTCTAGCCTTCGATCTCATTCCATCAGTTCTGATGTGTTTTTTATTTTATTTGCCTGTGGTTTGCTCCTTGAAATTACAAGTTTTGAGTATTAGATGCAACAACATACAAAGTGTCATCCTATAATTTGTGGTTGGTGTGTAGGCAGCATTACACTTACCCTGCGAAGGTAGAGAGGTTGTTTCCAATAGACTCTCGGCTCAGGTAAGACATTTTAAAAAAAAAATCAAGCATGTAAAGCTAGCGAAATAATCACCCCCCGAAAGCAAATTCAATATTTTGATGACAAATCAAACCAGTAATATTACCATAGAGAGCAGTGTCTTTAATCCGATGAGGTTATTGCTACATGAAGTAGGGCTATTCAAAATTGAACCGTAACCGTTAACCCAACCGCAAAATTAGTTTATTGGCTAATTGGTAAATGGGTTATCGGATTAATGGTAGGAGAACAAATCAAAATTTTATAATTAATGGCTTATTGATTCGATGTTTTAACCTATTAAATAATTGCACGAACTAAACTCAAGAAGCCTAAAAGACTGATAAATAAATCAATCATAGTATACAAACAACTTAGTCGGTGAAGAAATGGAGGAACTATCAATTGCTCGATATTTTATTCTCTCTTAAATTTATCTGTTACACCATCTGATACCGTCCGTTAATTGCTAATCTGATACCGAACCAACCGTTATCTTATTGGGTGACTAGCGGCTTAGTATATTTAAAAATTGATGATTAATAAGCCGAACCGCTAAGCATAATTATCCAAGCGATAAGCAGCCCTAGTATGAAGTGTTCTTGACTTGTTTTTTATTGTAGTAGTTAATTTGGTCTTCCCAAACTAAGACTGTCTAACGGGCCGGGCCGGTTCAACCCGGAACCGGCCCTCTCATTCTTACCGGGTTACGGGCCGGTTACGGGCCGGGTTTGGCCTTAACCGGTCCGGGCCGGGCCGGGCTGCACAGTAAAAATATTAAAACCCACCCGGAACCGGCCCACTTAACCCAATCCGGTCAAACCCACTAAAACCCGGTCAAACCCGGTCAAACCCGGTTAAAAACCGGTCAAATATACACTATATACGCTATATACATAATATATACATTAAATATACACTTTTATAGAAGATATATACACGTATATACATTAAATATACACTTGTATAGAAGATATTAAAATTATAAATCGTTAAATAAAAAAAAATAAAAAACAACGACTATACGTTAAATATACACGTCTATAGAAGATCTATTAACATTCATACACTCTATTCTATGTATATGTAGTACTTTAAATGAGATATACTACAATATATATACATTACAATATATATTTGTATAGTTATATACTAATTTATAAAACATATACACATGTATACGTTAAATATACATGTCTATAGAAGATCTATTCACATATATACACTCTATTCTATGTATAGGTAATACTTTAAATGAGATATACTACAATATATATACATTACAATATATATTTGTATAGTTATATTCTAATTTATAAAATATATACACATATATACGTTAAATATACACGTCTATAGAAGATCTATTAACATTCATACACTCTATTCTATGTATATGTAATACTTTAAATGAGATATACTACAATATATATACATTACAATATATATTTGTATAGTTATATACTAATTTATAAAACATATACACATGTATACGTTAAATATACATGTCTATAGAAGATCTATTCACATATATACACTCTATTCTATGTATAGGTAATACTTTAAATGAGATATACTACAATATATATACATTACAATATATATTTGTATAGTTATATTCTAATTTATAAAATATATA
The DNA here is from genome assembly GCA_030864215.1 of Capsicum pubescens. Classification (NCBI taxonomy): domain Eukaryota; kingdom Viridiplantae; phylum Streptophyta; class Magnoliopsida; order Solanales; family Solanaceae; genus Capsicum; species Capsicum pubescens. The sequence goes on from CM061543.1 coordinate 38,809,809, forward strand.
CACATATATACGTTAAATATACACGTCTATAGAAGATCTATTAACATTCATACACTCTATTCTATGTATATGTAATACTTTAAATGAGATATACTACAATATATATACATTACAATATATATTTGTATAGTTATATACTAATTTATAAAACATATACACATGTATACGTTAAATATACACGTCTATAGAAGATCTATTCACATATATACACTCTATTCTATGTATAGGTAATACTTTAAATGAGATATACTACAATATATATACATTACAATATATATTTGTATAGTTATATTCTAATTTATAAAATATATACACATATATACGTTAAATATACACGTCTATAGAAGATCTATTAACATTCATACACTCTATTCTATGTATATGTAATACTTTAAATGAGATATACTACAATATATATACATTACAATATATATTTGTATAGTTATATACTAATTTATAAAACATATACACATGTATACGTTAAATATACACGTCTATAGAAGATCTATTCACATATATACACTCTATTCTATGTATAGGTAATACTTTAAATGAGATATACTACAATATATATACATTACAATATATATTTGTATAGTTATATACTAATTTATAAAACATATACACATGTATACGTTAAATATACACGTCTATAGAAGATCTATTCACATATATACACTCTATTCTATGTATAGGTAATACTTTAAATGAGATATACTACAATATATATACATTACAATATATATTTGTATAGTTATATTCTAATTTATAAAATATATACACATATATACGTTAAATATACACGTCTATAGAAGATCTATTAACATTCATACACTCTATTCTATGTATATGTAATACTTTAAATGAGATATACTACAATATATATACATTACAATATATATTTGTATAGTTATATACTAATTTATAAAACATATACACATGTATACGTTAAATATACATGTCTATAGAAGATCTATTCACATATATACACTCTATTCTATGTATAGGTAATACTTTAAATGAGATATACTACAATATATATACATTACAATATATATTTGTATAGTTATATTCTAATTTATAAAATATATACACATATATACGTTAAATATACACGTCTATAGAAGATCTATTAACATTCATACACTCTATTCTATGTATATGTAATACTTTAAATTCACTAAAACCCGGTCAAACCCGGTCAAACCCACTAAAACCCGGTCAAACCCGGTTAAAAACCGGTCAAATATACACTATATACGCTATATACACAATGTATACATTAAATATACACTTCTATAGAAGATATATACACCTGTATACATTAAATATACACTTCTATATAAGATATATAAACATATACACATGTATACATTAAATATACACTTGTATAGAAGATATTAAAATTATAAATCGTTAAATAAAAAAAAATAAAAAACAACGACTAAGGAGTGAATGAATTTGTGGAATTTTATTGATTGCAAAATGATCCAAAATTTATAATTTACATGAATGAAAAATCTATAAATTATGCATCATTTTTTCCAACTCATTCATGTTAATATTAATTGGAACTTGCATAGGGTAGTCGAAGTCAACGGGGGAAAAACCATGCATTGGACTTGATTCTGCTGAGTTCTCCCGTGAAGTCATAATTTCTTCAAGTTTGAGGTCGTCGTTGGGCTCTGGTTCCATTCCTTGGTTTCTTCTTTCTGCTCTAATCCAATCTCTGAGGCAAACTAAAACATTCATTGCGTTGCTTCCCAATGAGTGTCGGTTGTCTCCAAGCTGCTGTCGTCCCTGACTGAAGGCGCTCTCTGATGCAACGGTTGACATAGGAACATTCAAGATATCTCTGGCTAATCTTGAAAGTACAGGATATTGTGATTCATTATTCCTCCACCAATCCAGCGTGTTGATCCGTCGTCTGCGATCCTCTGGTGGCGTCCGCAGATAATATTTCAGCTCTTCCCGATAAGTTGATGTGTAAGCTCTCTCATCCACACTGTTCCAACAAGTTAAATCATAAAACGAATCAGGAAAACCACTATGTGCCGGCCTTTTAGAAGCTGATGGCTCCTCGGGAGGATGAGGAGCGACAGTTGGAGTGATATTTGTAGGTACGGCTGAATCAAATAAATCAGCATAGTGATTATATAATTTTTCTATATAATCTTTTGCATCAGCCGTAGCCGTCCACAAATCAGGTTGTACTTGTTCAGAATCATGGTTAGTATTTATTTCTAAGTTAGTATAAATAAGAGTACTAAAGTGACACATATGATTATATTTCATGCACGGATTTAACATAGCAGCAACCAAGTAAATAGGGGGAATCGGGAAGAAATATTTTTTAAATTTCGTAAACATAGCGTCAACAGCTTCTTTATAACCTTCTTTATCTTTATATTGTCGGAGCAAACCAGAAATATCGGCTATATATGCCAAAATATTACAAACAGTAGGATAGTATGCACCGGAAAATTCAACCGTAGCTACATAAAATTTTTCTAAGAACTTAACAAGATCATTAATTATAACCCAATCAGAATTATGTAGCATGCAATCAGCAGAATCAGCAAATGAACCACAATGTTGGTTAAAAGCTAGTGTAATAGGAATTCTATATTTATAACAAGTTTTTAAAAATTCATACGTAGAATTCCATCTAATATCAATTTCCTCAGGCATCAAAATCGGTGCAAGTCCATTTTCTTGACATTTAACTTTAAATTCTTTAATTCTAGATCTACGATTATTTCCTTGAATAAAACCAACAGCAAGACGAATTTTTTCAATATAAACCTCAAAAAAGTCAAGACCATCTTTTACAATTAAATTATATATATGACATGCACACTTAACATGAAAAATTTCAGGAAAGGGCGGAGATAGCGTAGATTTTATTTTTGTTATAGCAGTCTTGTTGTTAGAAGCATTATCAAAAGCAATACATAAAATTTTATTTTCTATACCATAATATCCGGCAATTTTAATAATAGAATCAGCAATAAATTGTCCAGTATGTTTCCGATTTTCATCATATAAAAAAGCAAGAATACGTTTTTGCATTATGAAATTACTATCCATCCAATGACAAGTAACGGTTAAATAATCATTTTTATTTACAGCACGACCAAGATCGGAAGTTAGGGACAATCTACATTGAATATTTTTTAAGAATGTTGATAAATAAAAACAATATTGTGAATGGAGTCTAAAAATATCAGACCGACAAGTAGTTCTAGGAATACCATTAAACATAGGATTATAAATTGCTTGTATATAACGAATAAAGGCATCAGAAGAAGGAAAACTAAAAGGCAAACAACCCACAGCTACCATTTTAGCTATTTCTTCTCTGTCCCTCAATTTATTATACTTTTTCGCTACTTGACCGGTTGTTGGGTCCATTCTAGTTTGCGTTGACCCACCAACATCCCCACCACCTTTTGCAATATTCAACTCTCTAGTGTGATCTCAGCTATATGTCTCATTAACGTACCCGTACCCCCTTGCTTACCGCCACTTCTATGCTTATATTTTTGTTGACAAATATTGCACTGCACCTCAATATCTGATATACGTTCAAAAAATTGTCATGCAATACTAGTTCTTTTACGGGGTTTTGGGGCACTGGGAGGACGGGAAGGGAGATTAACTGATTCAGATCTAACGTTAGCATGTCCTACTGCGGGTGTTTCAGCAATATTTTCATCATCTTCGTCTACATTAACTGCATCTACTTCATTTTCTTCTTCTATACCGTAATTTTCCTGAAATTCTACATAATCCATATCGTGAGCACCTACACCTATTTCTTCCTCAAAAGGTGTACCAAGCGGTACCGGAGGCGAAGTCACACGGGTATATCTATTACTTGAACTACCTCTACCGCTAGTAATTCGCTTTTTACTACCACTACCGCTTCCGGGACAAAAATTTCTAACACCTTTAGTAGCGAGGTTTTTTAATTTATCCATAATATAAATTAAATTAAACTAAAAATATTCAAAATACACAAATATAATAAAATTAAATATTAAACAATTAATACAATAAATAAAAATTAAACGTAAGAGATGGAACGACAATACCAAATTTTGGAAGTATCCGAAGATTGCGACTTTAGAAACTTCCGCTCGTACTTTGTAAACGAAAAATTAAAAATTTAAATTGAACACTTTAAGAAATTAAATATATTGAATATTTGAGAATTGAGAATTGAGATTTGAGAGAGAATGAGATTTGAGAGCGTGAAAAATTGTGTGAGAAATGATTTGAAGTTGTAGGGTATTTATAGATTTATTTTGGGGATTAAAAAATATATATATATTTTTTTTTTTTTTTTTAAGTTAATGGGCCCAAACTAGCCGTTTGGACCCAAAAACGGTAATATAGCCGTTGGGCCAACGGCTAGTTTGGCCCAATAATTTTTTTTTTTTTTTTTTTAGTTCCGGGCCGGTTAACCGGCGGGCCTGGACCGGGTTGGTCCGGGCCGGGTTAACCGGGCCCAGTTTAAAAAAAAAAACGGACCGGAACCCGGAACCCTAAAGCCCTAGGGCTTACCGGGCCGGGTCAAACCGGTCCGGTTTGATATGTAGGGCTGGTTCGAGCCGGTTCGGGCTGGGCCAGCCCGGCCCGTTTGACAGGTTTGTCCCAAACAGATCGTCCAAATAATCAATAAGAAATTCGATTTATCCTTGTGCTAATTAGTTAAAAAAGACGCAGCTACAGTAATCCTTATTCTTTTATTCAGAGAAAGGCTGGATCTGTTCACGTGCTATTATTAGCTCTTTACCCAATGGCATTTCCAAGTTCACGGGTCGTGCAAAGACACTGAAACATATTTAAAATTTGGTGCACCAGACTGAATGGTCCTACCACTTTTCACAAGTTTAACCAATTATAAACTGAGATTCACGCAATTCCATGTCATGCACACAATCGTATGCCTTTTTTTCCTCATCAATCATATCCAGGTCTTTTTATGTTAGCGGCTTATTCAGTGCTTTTTATGATTTTCGATCAAAATTGGAGAAACTCTTGTTTCGTTAGGAAGTTGTTACAGTCCTGCTTTTCAACCCCTTGCTTCGCAACCGTGCTGATTGATGAGTGTCAAAGATAGATGTATTACCTCGCATGACGAAAGCTGTCAAACATTGAAGAAAGGGAGGGAGGCTCGGGCAAGATTGCTGGGAGCTTGATTAAATTTAAATTCGCATTGAAAAATTCACTTGAATTGTGTCCTTTAACAAATGGAACTCCATACCCAATGGTCTGACTAAGAGAATACTTACTTTAACCAAACTTTTGTTGGTAATCATATAGAGTCTGTTGATTGAAAAAAAGAACACTGCCTTATAATTTTTTTTAGAGTAGCTTTTCTTTAAAAGTAACACTGGAGTTTAGACTTTTGTCACATTACACGATTGACCTAGTGATACTGCAGAATTTATTCTTCTTCTGAAGTCTACAAAAGGATCAAGGAAAGGAGGCCAAAATTCAGAAGCACACTCTCATGAATTACTTTTCAATCTTCAAACTTGAAAACAACATAAGCAAAAAAGAAATTTTTCGAAAAATGGGAACTGCCACACACACACACACATACAAAAAAAAAAAAGGTAAAAAATGAAGAGTAGACTGTAGTAATGCCACTTCTATGGAGACGAGTAGTTCTTGGTGCACATTCTTGAGCAGGATCCAACGCAGTCATCCATTTTTCCACCATCTAACAACAAAGAATCAAAAGAGAAGTTTAGTTAAAGAGCAAATACACCAAGAGAAAGTAGTAAATACTTCCGTCGTTTCAATATGTTTGTCTAATTTTAACTTGGTACGGAGTTTAAGAAAGTAAACAGGACTCTTGAATCCTATGTTCTTAAACTAAATATACGTAGAATATACCAAAATGTCGTTTAATCTTGTGGTCAGGTGAAAATTTAAATTTTAAAAGTTATCTACTAAAAAGGAAAGTAAGACAAACAAATTGAAACACACGGAGTAATAAAAGATATGGAGCAAGGGAAACTTACTAGGTTGATGTTTTGTACTGAGAGTAGAACATGTAGAGAAAGCACAACCTAGTTTGCAGAAGTTAAGGTTCTTACTGTCTCCAACTGCAACATCATTTTTTGAAGTGGTAACAATAGATGAACTGTTATTACCTGGATCAGGATTAAAGATACATTCTTTTAAGCATCTAGAAGTGCAAGTGCAAAGATTTTGTGAAGGTTCAATTAAGCAAAATACAAAGCATTTTGAATAACAATCTCTAAAAGTGCTAATAGAGGCATTGGACTGCCCTATAAACATCCCAAATGTCATTAAAAATAATAGAACAAGTGCCCTTAACTTCATTTTTCTTTTCACACTTTTTTGAGAATAAAAAGTTGTTGGCCTATGGAAAAATCTAAAAGTGTGCTAATAGAGCTGCGCTGTGATAGGCAGTATTCACAAGTGGCATAGCATATATAGTAGTAGTAGTACTGTAATAGTAAAAGATTGATGATCCATTTGGTGTTAGCTTAAGTTGCGGTGACATGTGATGGTTTTTTGTCTTTGCCCATTGCGGTTTTATACAAGACTATTAGTAGAGGCGGATTCAATATTTGAGATAAAGTTTAATTGAGCACGTAAGATAATATACATATGGGAATTAACAGTTAAATATGTGTCCAAAATTGGATGGTAAGAGCAAATACATTAAAAAAGAGTATGATGAGGGTTAAAGAAAACCTTTTCCCGTGAGTATAGGGTAAATATGATACTTTCCGTTAATGATTTCATTAATACAACTTGTGGATTAACTTATAATTTGACTATGTTGTAAAATGGTTAACTCCTTGAAAAGTGTTTGATATCCATGAAAAAAAGTGCATGTCATATACTCAAATATGAGTGGCTTTAGATATTTGACCTCAATAAAAAATGTCTTTAAAGAATAACCGTCATTACTTTTTAAGTATAGTACAAGTATCATTTTGCCCCTCTACAGCTCAATTATATTTTTTAAACTTTTCATACTTATTTGTCTCTCAAATTTTATTTTTCATTTTTTATTTTTTTCTTTAATTTTATTATTCTATTTTTTTTATTATTTTTACTTTTTTATTTTTTCCTTTAATTTTATTATTCTATTTTTTGTTAGTTTTACTTTTTACTTTTTCCTTTAATTTTATTTTCATGTTTTAATTCATTTGTCTCAACCTTTATTTTTTTCTCTTTTTTCTTTTTTCTCAAGCATTATCTATTTTTTAAAAAATTTATTTGTCTTTAACCTTTATTTTTCTTTTATTTTTGGTTTTTATCAGTTCTCTTTTTTTCCCTCATTTTTCTCAAATTTTATTTTTATTTTTTCCTCTCGTTTTTTATTTTCTCAATTTTTTTTATTCTTCACTTTTTTCTTAATCTTTATTTTTTTCTTGTCTTTTTTTTTCTCACTCTTTTTTTTTTATTTCTCTATTTTGTTTGATTGTTTTTTTGTTTTTTCAGTTCACTTTTTTCCCTCATTTTTCTCAAACTTTATTTTTATTTTTCCTCTCATTTTTATTTTCTCAATTTTTTTAATTCTTCGTTCTTTTCTTGATCTTTATTTTTTTTCTTTCCTTTTTTTTTCTCAATTTTTTTTTATTTCTCTATTTTGTTTGATCTCTTTTTTCTTTTTTCTCAACTTCTATTATATTTTGCTAATAAATAAAAATTTGGATAATCTGCAAAGGGATCTTTTTTTTTTATATCAAAGCAAATTTAAGGGCATGAATTATTGTTACGAAGTTCATTGAAAATTCTTGAGATAAGTCGTGTCTCTAAGGCGGGAGTTGTAGAATATCTCATAAATATAGACATAATGTCGTAGTGTCAACTCTTGCCCGTGAGGCATAATTTATTATTTGAAAGTCCTTGAGCTAAGTCTTGCCTCTAAGGCAAGAGTTGTAGAACATCCCATAAATGAAGACATAACGTGGTAGTGTCAACTCTTGCCCGTGGGGCATAATTTATTATTTGAAAGTCTTTGAGCTAAGTCTTGCCTCTAAGGCTAGAGTTGTAGAACATCCCATAATGAAGATATAATGTGGTAGTGTCAACTCTTACCCGTGGGGCATAATTTGTAGTTTGAAAGTCTTTGAGATAAGTTTTGTCTCTAAGACAAGAGTTGTAGAACATCTCATAAATGAAGACATAACGTGGTAGTGTCAACTCTTGCCCGTGGGGCATAATTTGTAGTTTGAAAGTCTGTGAGCTAAGTCTTGCCTCTAAGGCAATAGTTTTAGAACATCTCATAAATTAAAACATAACGTGGTAGAGTCAACTCTTGTCTGTGGGGCATAATTTGTAGTTTGAAAGTACTTGAGCTAATTAAGTCTTGCCTCTAAGGCAATAGTTGTAGAACATCTCATAAATGAAAATATAACGTGGTAAAGTCAACTCTTGCCCGTGGGGCATAATTTGTAGTTTGAAAGTCCTTGAGCCAAGTCTTGCCTCTAAGGCGATAGTTGTAGAATATCTCATAAATCAAAATATAACGTGGTAGAGTCAACTCTTACCCGTGGGGCATAATTTGTAGTTTGAAAGTCCTTGAGCCAAGTCTTGTCTCTAAGGCAATAGTTGTAAAACATCTCATAAATGAAAACATAATGTGGTAGAGTCATGTCACGCCTCAAATCCTATTGGGGCGGAATGGCACCCGTAACCGAGGAGGCCCGGGAGAACCAGCTCATAACCTTATACTTCCCATGCATACCTCTATGACAACCCGAAATTCGGACAACATCATGTCGCATATAAAAGGAAATAATCACCTGTATAAGCTCGAGCACACATATATATGTATATACAATACTTGGCCGTTGGAGCCATCACGTCTATTAACAAAATACCACCTTGACTGTACATTAGGTCTACAAAGCCTCTAGACAATACACAGAGTTTAACTAAGGTCGGGACACACCCCGCCATATAACTAACTTCTATACAATACCAAAAGTGACTAGATATGACACGGAAAGCCCCGAAGCAAACTGGAGCTCACCAAAAGCAGCTGGGTATCCTGGCTCCTACTTGTGCGGTGTATGAGCTGAGGTACTTGTGCCTGCAGCATGAAATGCAGGTCCCCCGTGGGGAACGTCAGTACGAAATATGTACTGAGTATGTAAAGTTGTAGATAATCACATATGACATAGGAGCTCAATAGAAATCAGAAACAAATGAATAAATCGTAATAGGGGTGGACCACACTTACTAGAACTTGTGACAACCTGTAAATTGTATTTATTCAATCATTTTACCTTCGTTCTTATCATTTTTGTAATCATTACTGTACTGTACTGTGACCATTAGGCTGCCTCCAGTACATATCAACTGGGATCGACCCATGCTAGGCTTATGCCCCTAGGATACCACCCATAAACACATAAATAGGGATCGACCCATGATAGGCTTATGCTCCTGGGATACCACCCGATAAGAGAGAACTTCCATCACTTAGTTCAATTAATCCTTGAGATTGTTATTTCGGTCGCCACCACATTTTTGATACTTTGAAACAATGATACATCAATAAGAGACATATAAATAGACCATCAATGCAATAACAATGAAGTAAGAACTCATTGGCACATCAATAAAGTGTTTTGGAGTCATCAATGCCATAACAATGAAGTAGGAACTTATTGGTATATCAATGAAACGTTTTGGAGTCATTAATAGCACATGGATCTTGTTTGAGTAACCGGATACCTTCTGACATTCATTAGTGCAATAAACATGTAAGATTTGGAAGACAAGTAAGTATTGGAATGTCTTGACATCTTGTAGGGTGGAAACAAATTCATTGGTAACGTAGGACATCATACAAAATCATTATGGATCACATGTTACTGAATAACTTTGGAAACTTTCTTAATAGAACAATTGTTCACTTTCATGCCAAAGATATGGTATAGAGTATGCTTTACATACCTGACTGTCAACCTTCAATACTAGTCCCAAATGGATTTCTCGTCTTTTCGGATTACTTATCTACAATGAACATATATAGAAATCTAGTATTAGCGACCAAACGTCACAATTCAATTATTTGAATTCACCAAACTAGTGGTTAAGTAGTAAGCCTTAATTACACCATAAAGGGTGTCACTTTAACCCTCTTATACTCCAATTATATTCACATGTCATGCATATCCATACAACATCCTCCAATATCAAGTTTGGATTTATTTATCCTTCCAACCAATCCATTAAACCAAATTGAGCCATAGACATAAATAATCATCAATTCAGTAGTATATCACCATATCCACCTTCCATAACTCAATCACAATATCCACCCTCCACAATTCAATACAACCAAACCATGCAAAATAGTCCATAACCCTATTTTCATCACCTTTCAATAACAACCAATACATATAATCCTTTATTACACATATACATATGGAAGAGAACAAAGGCAAACAATATTCATACCTTAGAATTCACCTCTTGATTATGCAATCCTGTTTGCACAAATAATAGGTGTCGTTCGAAGCTCTCGAGATGACAAACACAGTTATCGGATTACTTTGGAATTTATACGGTTGAATCAAAAGTAATTTAAAGGTCAAATTTGGCTAGGGTTTGTTCTTTCTCAATGATTGATGATGAAAATGAGTTTTTGAACTCATATACATGTATATGTACACATATTCCCGTCCATAATATCATAGGGAATGACCAAAGTGCCTTTAAAATTTAAATAATGTCAAATCTGTCCTTTGGTGGACTGTTTTGATAAGCTAAAGTAGATCGATCATAACTCTTTGCTCCGATATTGGATTTGGGTGAAATTGGTATAGTTGAAAATATAATTCAAAGGGATTTCATTTCATATAAAGTAGGCCACCCAGTTCGTCCTGTAAAAGGAGTTATGATCGTTTGAAGTTGACCCTAAAAATCTATTTTGAGAGTCTTAAGTAAAACGAGTATAACTCCTTACTCAAACGTTGGATTTGGATGAAACCAATTGCATTGGAAAGAATACTCAAAGATCTTTCTTTTTATAGGTCGTAGCTCTCTCAGTTCATTATATTAAGGGAGTTATGATCGTTCAAAGTTGACCCAAAAAATTGGCTGGCCTCAGTAGTTTGTGTGCAGGAAATTTTCCTGCACATTTACTATTCCCAATATCTCAGCCACCGTTTTATAGTTTCGAACGTGCTTGATTATATCCGAAACCTATCCATTTTTGGAAATCTTTATATCGTTGGAAAGCTTATCCAATAACCTTCGTATGGAACCATCGACGGGCAAATTCCGATATAAATAAAATAAAATAAAATTAATTCCATATAAATAAGACCAATACACGTACTTGAATACGCCAATACACGTACTTGAATACGGGGTGTTACAAGTCAACTCTTGCCCGTGGGGCATAATTTGTTGTTTGAAAGTCCTTGAGCTAAGTCTTGCCTTAAGGCAATAGTTGTAGAACATCTCATAAATGAAAATATAACGTGGTAGAGTCAACTCTTGCCCGTGGGGCATAATTTGTTGTTTGAAAGTCCTTGAGCTAAGTCTTGCCTCTAAGGCAATAGTTGTAGAACATCTCATAAATGAAAACATAGCGTAGTAGAGTCAACTCTTGCCCCTGGGGTATAATTTGTTGTTTGAAAATCTCTGAGCTAAGTCTTGACTCTAAGGTAAGAGTTATAAAACATCTCATAAATCAAAATACAATGTGGTAGTGTCAACTCTTGCCCGTGGGACATAATTTATAGTTTGAAAGTCCTTGAGTTAAGTCTTGCCTCTAAGACAATAGTCATAGAACATCTCATAAATAAAAACATAACGTGATAGAGTCAACTCTTGCCCGTGGGGTATAATTTATTGTTTGAAAATTCCTGAGCTAAGTCTTGCCTCTAAAGTAAGAATTATAAAATATCTCATAAATTAAAATACAATGTGGTAGTGTTAACTCTTACCCATGAAATATAACTTGTTTGAAAGTCATAAGTCTTGCCTCTACAATGTAATAGTGTCAACTCTTGCCCATGAAACGTAGCTTATTGTTCTAAAGTCGTAAGTCTTGCCTTTATAATGTGATAGTGTGAACTCTTGCTCATGAGATGTAACTTGAATGGAAGAAATCGAAGAAAAGAACAAAAATAATAAAAAATGCGAAAAAAGAAGAAAATGAAGAAAAATATTAAAAAAATAAAAATCAAAGAAAATGTAGAAGTTGAGAGAGAATAGAAAAAAATAAAGGTTGATAAAAAAAAAAAGATTAAATAAAAATAAAGATCGAGAAAAAATTGAAAAGAAAAGAAAAAATAAAAATCAAAGAAAAATAAAAAAAAAGTTTTTTTATAAAAGTAGATGTGGAAAGGTGTAAAGAAAAAAAAGTAAAGATTGAGAAAAAACTAAAAATAACAAAAAAAAGGAAATAAAAAATAAAAAAAATATAAAAAAATTTGAGAGAAGAAAAGGAAAAAAGTAAGGGTTTAGAAAATTAAAAATAAAAAGAGAAAATAAAAATAAAAATTAAAGTAAAATTAAAAAGAAAAAAAATAAAAGTTGAAAGATATAAATATGGAGTTGTTGTCCATGATGAGGATCATTTATGTAATTTACTTCATTAATCAGGGGCAATTTTGTCCAAAAAATATTAGTTAATAGGTAAAGGCTATTTTAAGAAAACTTTTTTATTTGGGGCTAAAATTTGAAAGTCACCTCAATTTGAGTCTATTTTTTAGATTCACCCTGAAAAAATAGATTATAAATTAAACTTGTTAATTCAACTTCTAATTTATGGACTAACAAACTTTATTTAATGTGTAAACAACATAAGTCCCCTAGACAATGAAAATAATTACACAAAATTCCTTGTTGTTTTCTTTCTTCCTTTTTTTGCAAACATACTCATACATTCGGTCACACATTATACATTGGTCGAATGTATGATGTAACAGTTAATCCTATATTTAAGGTAAGAGAATCTTTAATTATTTTGCAGTTCCTTAATTAAAGGCAGTAATTAGCCAACATTAAATCGTCTATTGATAGAACATGTAACTGATATTTGAATTTTAAAAAATTTGTTATACTTAATTTTTTTTTCCCGTGATTCACGATCTGAAAAGCCAAAAAACAACCACTTTCTTCTACATCCGTTCTTTAAAACTACTTTTGGCAGTCTAAAATTGTATATGAACAATACAAAAGTAATGGTATTGTTGTTTCGGAAAGTATAACATATTTGAGGTTGATCTCGATAATTGCTACAAAATTTGATATTGATGAAGGTTGAAAAAAATAGAAGTATATTATGAAAGATAATTCTTCACAAGCGACACACCTGTGATTTTTTCGCAAAGGATATCTAAAAAGATAGTTTGTTTTTCGATGTGACGACCCAATTATGTTGACTCATACTTTACGTGTTCATCTGGAAGAAACAAGTGATTAATAATGTTAATTTTGAATAACCAACTTTCATTGTCATGAAATATAAGATTATTCAATTTTATATTCGTTTATGATTGTTAGTTCGTTTTCTTTAGATGCTTTAATTGTTCCAGATGTATATTTCCTACTAACAGTAATATTTTATTGGTGTGTATCTGTTTCACATATATTACATATTGTATGATTGTTTGAAATGATAAGACGTTGCATGGCAGTGATGTATAAGATTAACATTATGTCTTTGTATAACCAACAAGCTAATGTATAATGTTATCATATACAATGGATAATAAATGTTAAATTATGCTAAAGTATGAAATCTGATAATATAATGGTTAAGTAAAAGCTTGCTTTAATATTACAAAGGGAAAAGACATCATTTTCACCTCATACTCTACAAGAAAAGCCTAAGCCACACCTAAATTATATAAGTGACCTATTACACACCTTAACTATATAAAAGTGATATTATTACCTCCCCGCGACTCCCATTCTAAGGCGCGTGTGTTACACTTATTTTAGGCGCGTCCAACCTATTAAATAACAAAAGTAAACAACTAAAAACATTAAGGGAAAAGGCATCGTTTCCACCCCAAACTATAATCGAAAAGTCGAATCCACACCTAAACTATACAAGTGACCTATTACACACCTTAACTATAAAAAAAATGATACTTTTTACTGACGTGGTGCTGACGTGGCAGCACGTGTAAAACACTACACCACATGCAAGTGGTGGTAGCCTGACAGAGTGTAAATAGTTTCACTTTTTTATAGTTTAGGTGTGTAATAGGTCACTAGTATAGTTTAGGTGTGGCTTCGACTTTTCGGGTATAGTTTGGGGTGGAAACGATGTCTTTTTCCTATTACAAACTAATGTGTAAGGGTTCATTATACATGTGAAATCTTAATTGTAGAAATGTCGATGTATAACCAATCAACTGATGTATAATATTATCATATACAATGGTTAATAAATTTTAAATTAGGCTAAAGTATGGAATCTGATAATACAATGATTAAGTAAAAAATTGCATTAACGTTAGAGAAAAGAAATCATTTCCCTCCTGAACTTGTCTCCAAAACTTACTTTAGCACTTAAACTTAACTTATAATTATTTACCCTCCTTAACAACTTTCAACTGAATTAATTTCAACCTCAAAATCAAAATTCCACTCTCACAACGGAGAGTGCACTACACATGCGTCATGTCATTGCCAAATCAGTGTCACATCAGTGTCATGTCATTGTCACGTTAGAAATTATAATTTACAAAAAAAAAAAGTAATCCCACACACATACTTTTTATATATTTTAAAAATAAAAGAAAAATATATATATACTATTTTTACATATATATAAAATATATATTTTAATATATATATATATATATATATATATAATATTAAAAGTGTGAAGACCCTTATAAAAGTGATTTGAACTTTTTGCCCTTCATTAAAAGATTCACAATAGATATTTTCATCTTTTCACCTTTTTTTCTATTATATTTATGATATCAATATTAAAAAAATTAACAAAAAGAAAGTCTTTCCCAACTAAATTAGGTTTGGTCAAAAAAATAAAAATAGGTAAACCCTCCTTTTTCCAAATAAAATAGGCGGAAGTAAAGGTCCAAAATTAATAGGCCAAAAAACCTTTTCCAACTAAAATAGATTTGGTCCAAAAACACCTTTTAAAATATATGGAAAGAATCCAACAAAATAAAAACTCCTAATATTTATGCTTAATACTTTGAAATTGATAAATATTTTACTATTTTAGAGTCCTGTTAATAATAACAAAAATATTTACGTTGAAACTCAATTTTACTTTCACGTTTTCATGATATTGCTCTCGAAAATCTAATTTGGAATTGTTAATGGGTTTAACCAAACCTATTTAACCTAGAGTATTACAGCTTCAGTTATGATTTCTTCCTCTTTCTTTTTAATCTTGAATTCAAACTTTTGTGCTTTTTTGATTTGCAGATGAAGACTGCGGCAATGGAAAAAGGTTGATATGCATATTTTTTGTTCTTATTTTTATAGTTTTCAAAAATATAATTATGTGAGTGCAGTTTATTTATTTTAATATAAGTTTTCAAAAAGCATGTTAGAGATTTTGAGTATAAAGTTGGCTCTTTTTAAACTTTTGTTTTCGAGGCTTTCTTTATTTTCAAGATCATTATTTTGTGTGAATATAGAAGTCGTTGATAATTGTATAAGTATTAAGTATAAATATTTAGCTGATACTCAACTTTCTGATTACAATTTTATATGTATCATCGCATCAAGTGACTCAATTCTTCAGGTTTTAACAATTGTTCTTCACAATCAAATCTCAGTCCAATTGTTTTTTTCTATTTTCATGGTGAGATAATGCTTTTATTCTTATTACCTTGATAAAGGATTTATTTGCATATCTTTATTTGAGTTAAGTATGTTTTTCCATTAGTAAATTTGGAGAAACAAATCTTTTTTATTGCAATTTTGTTTGTTTGGTCGAAATAATTATTAGTTGAATTTTTCAGATTTTAACAATTGCTCTTCATGATCAATTCTTGATCTCTTCTCAGCAAGTGTAAGTAAAAATAATCTCATATACTTCAAGTTCATTTTTTCGTGTTGGCGTGGAAGTAACTTGTAATTTTATTTTTATAAATATTTAGCTTTCTAATATTAATTTTCTGAATGTAATTATTTTTTATTTAATCGAATTGATTATTGGCTTAATTCTCTATATCATAACAATTGCTTTTCACAATTAAATCTCGATCTTTGTCGACAAATATGAGTGAAACTAATCTCATATACTTATACCTTTTTCTTAAGATTCTTTTAATTATTTGGTGAAACACCTTACTTATTTATTGTTAACATATTGGATATTCATTGGGTCCTTTTATTCTAATTATGGAGTAGCGATATGAAGGAGTGCAAAATAAGAGTCTATGCTGGTCACTTTTTAAATTTTTAATGGCTCATTTATATTTGATGTACTTCTATTAAGAATTACTTTTATCATGGTATAGTAAGATTTTGGGAGATGATAATCTATAATCATAATCATCATCATCATCATAATAATAATAATATATTAAAAGTGTGAAGCATCTTAGAAATATTGTTTGAACTTTTTGTTCTTCATTATAAGTCAATTGTCTTTTCACTATTTTTCTAATATTTAAAAGGTAAAAATTAATTAAGTATTTATAGTAAAATCTTTCCATATTAAAAGTCATAATAATTAATGACAACTAATACATTTTTCATTAGTTTAAGAATTCTAAATAAATTAAAGTTGATATTAAGAAGATTCAAAAAAATTTAGAAATAAATATGAAAGTATTATAATTAAAAAAAAAGTACCAAATTTTAAATGTTTTAAGTAAGTAACAAGTCTGGAATCAATTTTTTTAAAAGATTTAACTTTAAAGAAGGCAAGATTTTAAATATTGAAAAAAAAAATCGTACTATAAATATGATTTAAAACAATGCGTATCTCTTAGCCTCTAGCAGTCAAGGAGAGACACTATATGACAAATGTAAAAGTGATGATAGGCGAATTTACACGCCTATAGCACTATATTTTGCCCATATTTTAGCCTAGTTTTGAGAACAAATTATATATTTCATGCACTTTTAGTCCTTTTTCCTGTAAGTGAGCTAACGAACATGATTAGCAAAGTTTCAGGTATAAATGATGCAGAATTCAGCATTTCATGGATAACTTGACGCCAAAGAAAGCTTCACGAAAGGAGAAAAGCCAATCTTGGACGCCAAGGACTAAAGATGGCGCATGGAAATTCTGTCCCGGGCTAAAACAACATTTCTGAAGACTTTGGGGACTAGCAGTAATTTATTAGGATTAGGATAATGATACATTAACCTAGTACAATTGGGTTAAGTATTTCATTAGCTTATTAGGATTAGGATAATGATACATTAACCTAGTACAATTGGGTTAAGTATTTCATTAGCTTAGTAGGATTTGGTTAAGCATTTCATTAGCTTAGTAGGAATAGGATATGGGTATTATAAATACCCTATCTTGCTAGAGATTTTGGGACATCTTCTGACATTCAATTCTATTCTATTTTACATCTTCTTACATTCAATTCTATTCTATTCTACTTCTAAGACATTCTAGTTCTAAACAATCATTCTTCCATTAATTCTATTTTTCTTCTTCTATTCATCTATTCTTAAATTCCACAACAAGAGAAACGTTACTTTGCTAAGGGATTCACGCCTAACGCCTACCACACCATTACAAACGTGAAATCTTTATTGTGGTATAACAACAATGTCAATTGTGATTTCCTTCGCACTCATGGGTAACTAAACTTCTCTGTTGGGGTTATGGAAGCCGAATGAGATACTATCTATTGCTGTGAGTTTGTGAGTTCGTGACACGTATGTTGCTTATATCATTATTCTCTTCATCTTAATCTAAATTCTTTGTGGTTGCAAACGCAAGAATACGCCAGTATAACATTTAACTTGTTCGAAAGAAAGGTTATCTGTCTGGAAAAGAGATAATGTCAAGGTAGTAGGGTCCCATCCCCTATTAAAAAGTTAGTGCCGTAACTGGATTAATCTCTTGGAGAATTCGTACCGTTAGACACGCTTTAAGCTCGAAAGAGTTAAAGTGAAATAATCCTCGAATAGGTCGAAAGACGCCTGGATTTACCATCGAATACAATTCTCTATAAGCACATGCATGTCTGAATTCAACACACTCATAGTCAATAGAGACGTATAACTCAGAAGGTGGACATAACCCCAACTCCTCAATTCTCATTGTTTCACAACCTACTAAACATTCTTTCTTTTTACTTTGCTATTTTCAGTTTTTGCTTTAATAATTTGGTTACACATTACAAACCCCCCTTCTTACGAGACTTGCACTAAAAGTCTAGTAATCGTTGCTTACTTGTTGATCAAGCTATTCCCTGTGGGATCGATACCCAACCCAGGTTGGGTTCTATATTTGCTAACGACCGCTTTACACTCCTACGAGAGCTGTAGATTGAGCGTTATCAAAAATTGGCGCCGCTGCCGGGGAATACAAGTGTCAATTAAGTTCGTAATAATTACTAGACCCTTTGGTCAAAGATTCTCGTACTTTTACTTTTAGTTTTTGTTTTTGTTTACTGCAGGTTTTTATTCAGTGCATGCCCCATACCCGAAGTTCTGGTCAACCGTTATTACCTATCAATCCTGAACCACAACGTATTCGCAGAATGGAGGCACAACACGCAATTGAAAGGATGGCTGCTCAACAGGAACAGGCGAGACTAGCTGCGCTAGCCGCCGCTCAAGTGCATCAACAGAATATTGATAACCCTGGGCGAGCAACAAATCCTCACGATGAGGATCTAGGTGATGACGAGCTACTAAACCCTAGGCATGCCGCTGAGATCGCAACACCTGCCAACAGAAGAGATCGTCAAGCTAGGTTTAGGCCTGAACGTCAAGCTATGCAACCAGCTTTTGACGATGATGATGATGATCTTGATGGAGCCGGAGCCACAGGAGCCATTATTACTCCACCATTGGCACCCGGAGCCAAGTTCAACATCACGAGCACCATGATTCAGTTATTGCAACTCAAGGGATTATTTGGTGGACTAGCAGGCGATGATCCGAATATGCATCTCATCAACTTTATTTCTACATGCAAGTCGTTTGACAATCCTGGAGTTAGTCAGAATGCAATTCGGTTACGCTTATTTCCATTGTCTCTGTCTGGGAAGGCAACTCTATGGTTGAATGGGCTGACTCCTAATTCTATTACAAATTGGAGGCAATTGAGAGACGCTTTCCTAGAAAGATTCTTTCCGCCATCCAAAAGAGCACAAATGAGAGATGAAATCAGCAACTTTCGTCAGCTTCCAACTGAAGCCCTTCATGAAACATGGGAGAGGTTCAAGACGAAGCTAATGAGGTGCCCAAACCATCACATGACTAATGTTCACCTAATGGAGATACTTTACAGAGCCTTGAATTCAATAACTAAACCAGTTGTGGATAATGCGGCTGGAGGATCATTCATGGTCTCACCTTTGGTCAGGCAAGCAATATGCTAGACCGGATGACGAAGCAAAGTAGAGTTTGGCATACCAGGGATTCTGAGGTAGCAAGCCCCACTTTATCTATAGGCATGACTGCAGACCAAAGGAGAAGAGAAGAAGAACGTGATCAAGATATGGCGCACATGAAGACACAAGTGGATCTTCTTACAAAGCATCTATTATCAGGGAAGACCAAAAAAGTCAAAGCCATTGCGTCAAAAGGAAGAGACGAATTTGATTCGAAAGAAGAAGCCAACTACTTAAACAATCAGGGGGGTTTCCGAGGTAATACCCAAGGAAACCAAGGTCAGAACTATTATGATAAATATGGAAACAAGGACCAAGGTAGTTGGAAGAACAAGAATGACAAAAGTGGTTTGTATGTTCCCCCTGGAAGACGTGACGCCACCACATCTAGTTCTGGAAGTATGGAAGACATGATGGCTAAACTACTGAAAGGAGTGGAAGCAACGAGCGCAGGAGTAACGGAGGTAATAAATGATTTGTCCTCTATGAAGCAATTAGTTGATTCTCATTCCACTTCAATCAAGCAAATAGAGCAGCAATTGAGCCAACTTTCAGCAGCACTCAATCAAAGAAAGGCTGGTACTTTACCTAGCGATACTGTGCAAAACCCAAGGAATGATGGGTCATGCATGGCCATCACTACCCAAAGTGGTAAGGTGCTGGAAACTTCAGAAAAAGGCAAGCAAGTGGTTGACGAAGAAGCGGAAATTGATGATAAGGCAAAAGGGGAAGATGCCGCAGCAGCCGATCCTAACGTCCTTAACGTCACTCCTCACGACGTGAAGCCTGGAAAAACTGAAAAACGGAAGCAAGAGGAGAAGAAAGCCGTGGAGAGAACAATTCCATACCCACCACCACCTTTTCCCCAAAGATTGAAGAAGGTGGCGGATGATACGAAGTTCAGCAAATTCATGACTATGTTAAAGCAGTTGACCATTAATGTTCCATTGGTGGAAGCACTTGAACAAATGCCTGGGTATGCGAAATTTATGAAGGATCTTTTGACAAAGAAGCGGGCAGCAAGTTATGAGTTGAAAGATGATGCCCATCACTGCAGCGCAATCGCTACCCGATCCTTAGTACAGAAGAAGGCAGACCCTGGTGCTTTCACTATTCCTTGCACGGTTGGATCTATGAGTTTTGCTAAGGCATTGTGCGATTTGGGAGCTAGCATCAATTTGATGCCACTATCCGTCTGCAGAAAGTTGGGGTTGGGCGACCCTACACCAACCAATATGCGGCTCGTGATGGCAGATAGGTCGGTAAAACGACCTGTGGGTATCTTGAATGATGTGTTGGTGAAGGTGTCTACCTTCATTTTTCCTGCAGACTTTGTGATTTTGGATTGCGAGGTGGATTCTGAAGTTTCCATAATTTTGGGACGTCCTTTCCTTGCAACAGGAAGTGTTCTTATTGACATGAGAGCTAATGAGCTTTTATTTCGGTTGAATGACGAAGTGGTCCGCTTTGATATATGCAAAGCAATGAAGCAGCCCAGCGATATGAATGTGTTCTCTGTAGCTGATGTTCATCATGAGGATAAGAAAGCATTATCTGTAGAGAAACAACTTACTGTTGAGCCATTGTCTGTTGCGCCACTGAATGTTGAGCATGAGGACGATGAAGATTATGAAGAACTTATGGGTGCTCTAACAGAAATAGAGTCCTATTCCCATACTCCTAAGCAACCGGACCGTGATCTTAAGAATCAACCGTCACCAACAGCGAAGACTTCCCTTGAAGAGCCACCAATGCTAGAATCGAAAGAGCTCTCCGATTATCTAAGGTATGTGTTCTTGGAAAGTATAAATATACTTCCGGTGAGTGCGGATGATTTAAGTAAACAGCACGTAGAGGCTCTTATCTCTGCTCTGAAGAGATACATGAGAGCTATGGGTTGGACTATTGATGATATAATTGGTATACCTCATGGGATAGGCATGCACAAGGGTCATCTCGAAGAAGATTGCATGCCTACAAGTAAGCCTCATTATCGTCTGAATCCATTCAGAAAACGATCAACCATCTATCTCGATGAAGTCTAAGTAATCGAGATAGCTATGTCGTGCCGCGATAATAAATCAAGCGCTAGATGGGAGGCAACCCATCGTTTATCGTTTTTCATTTTTTTGTCTTTCTCTCATTCTAGTACGTGTTTCGTTTTTGATAAATAAAAATCCAAAAATAAGAGTCGTGCCACGACCAAAACTAAGGCGCTTGATGGGAGGCAACCCATCGTACTAATCGTTTTCATTGGTTTTGAGCGAATGTAGGTGCAAGAGGTATAAAACGAAGAGATCGGTTTCAAATTTTGATTTGGACGTATTGCATGGTAAAGGTGGTAAGTTAGGCATGAAGATGCATAAGGCTATGGATTGAGCATTGCTCATGACAAAATAGGCATCGATCAAGTCTAGGCCTAGGTAAAACTAGGCCACAAACAAGGCAAAGCCTATACTATAGCCCAAGGTCTTGGAATCTAGTGTGCTATAGCATAGGCGCCGCCCATGCTCAAGTATGCCATAGCATAGGCGCCGCCTATGCTAAATCATTTGGTCTCTGAATCTCATATGCCATGCTAAAGTCGCCGCCTATGGTCACTAAAGGCATTGCACTAGGCGCCGCCTATGCTCACCATAGGCTTTGCATTAGGCGCCGCCTATGGTCACCATAGGCAAAGCTAAAGGCGCCGCCTATGGTCACTTTTTGTCTCCAAAACCGATTTTAAATGGGTCAAAACCCGACCCATTCTTTTCCTATATAAAGGAGACTTAGTCTTGAAACACAAACACATTGAAAACTTGACCTAGGCGCCGCACATACTCTCCAAATCATCTCAAAACTTTTCTTTTTGCTCTCCCACTTCACAAGAACATCTCCAAAGGCTTCAATCACGTAAGTACTCTTTTGTTCTTCATCTATTTTTCGTAAGTGCTACGTTGCTATGTCTATTATGAATTGCTACATCTTGAAGAAATATTGGTGATGTTAATGTGTTTGAATTGTTGATACAAAACCAAGTGAGTGAACATGTACGTTAGGATACTCTTAACTTATTTTCGACTTGAAATATTGATTTTGATGCAGTGTTATACTACTTGCGGAATTGCTATAGTCATGAACATTGCATAATCTTGTCACTAGAATGCTTACATGTTAGAATGTCCCGTTCATCGGAATAAGACTTATAGTTTCCTACCGACATAAGAGGTTGTGATTATTGATAGAAACAATACCATGATGTAATCCCTATGTAGCAGTCTTGATATATCTAACATGAAAATATTGCAAAGGTTGCAAGAAGTAATACATCTCTGATTTTCTTGTTGGAATATAGCTCCTACAACGTATGTCGATGAAGTCTAAGTAATCAACCACTTTCATTTCACTAATTCGTATCAACAAACTAAGTGTGGGGTGGTACCCCTACTGCTTATGTATAGATTGTATCCATTGAGATTGTGCTAACGTGAACTCTATTTCAAGTCTCAGGTACAATGGCACCCAAAGCGAGACAAGGCAAGGAGAAGGCTACCACTTCCCAAAAGGGCAAGAAAAGAGGCCGCAAGGAGCAAGGAGAATCATCCTCAATGCAATTACCACGCCGTATGTTTGGAATAAAATGGGTTCTTGAGGAGGAAGCCAAGGAATGGTATAGGAACAACAAGGAAAGAAAATATGTTTATGTCGACTTGATAAACAAGGAAAGCCTAGCGAAGAAGGAGCCGCGCATGTTGGCGAAGATCATGGCATTAAATCTGGATTTCATCTTCCGCGACATGGGAGAATGTAATCTTGATTTGACAAGAGAATTTTATGCCAACTGGTCGCCGAAAACCACAGGCAGCGAAGTCAAGATTCGGGGCCAAGTTTTACAACTCAATACGGATTTGATCAACTCCTTTCTTGGCTTGCCTTCAGTCGATCCAGCACCATTCAAAGAGCTGTACAGCAGACCTCCTTATAGAGCAATTCGGCACACACTTTGTGGAAGTAGATCCATGGCACGCTGGAGTAGACACAAGGACACTGGTCGACACAACACTTTCCCATATGCTTCTTTGAATAGGGAAGCAAGGATATGGTTGCGCATGGTCAACTCTTGCCTCATTCCAGGGACGCAATACACAAAAATAACAAGAGATAGAGTGTGCTTGGTATACGCATTGATAACGAATGTCCCTATCAACATTGGGGTAATCATCCGATCTACAATGCGGAAGGCTAGGCTACACAAGCGGTCCCATTTCAGCTTCGGCAATCTGTTGACTGCAATCTTGAGGAAGGAAGACATCGAAGAGGAACCAGCTGATCATAAACTCCCACACAATCCGAAGAAGGTTGACCTCACAAATGTCAAAGATGCTGAATCAACACATGGCATCAACCTTACTACGGCAGAGAGACATGCTCGGGATGAGAGTTTCTCCCGCCATATGTACGGCATGATGAGGTTTACAATGATGAGCGGAGGTCGTGTTCCAACTGCTGTAGAGCTCCAACAGCTGGACTATGACTACCCAATGAATGAGCATGCGAAGGCCATGTGTGGAGTAGGGGTATACTTTGAGGAACCGCTTGATGACGATATTCCAACCGATGATGATCACAGAATGCCAAACTCCGACATGGAGGAGAACTCTGATGGCAATGACTCTGATGATGATTCCGACGAAGGGGGTATGACCCCCGACATTGAGGAAGAGTCCGACTGACCAGGTTCTTCTTATTTATTTTCCACTGAGGACAGTGTCCCGACTAAGTGTGGGGTGGTGGTATTGCATGCTATACTTCTCTACTCGCATCTATGTTTGTTTGCTTTGTTTTTGTTTCATTTTTGTTTCATTTTTTTTTAGTAGTAAATTTTTTTTAGCTTCACATGAAATTATTTTGATAGGCAGCATGAAATTATGACAAGAGTTTGTGCTAAAATCATGACTATTGAGACATTTAGGCTCTAATTGTGACTCACTATGTGATATTGTTTGGTTTAATTCCTTCATCTGTTGGGTCAAGAGTCTCTACTACTCCCAATAAAGTCGACCATGTGCCTTGTGTGTGTGAGATAATAGTATATTCTGTGCTTGTGGCTGATGCTAGAACTTGCCTGGTATGTATGTAAAGCGAAAATAAAGAGTGCAAGTCTAGGAGATGATTTAGGCATTTCTTTGGCAACCTATGATTATTTACCTTCTTTTTACCTACCCATGGACATCATCCTAGTTAAACCCTTTTGAGCCTTTAGCCTATTTTCTTTGACAAACCTCGTATGTAAGCCTAGTCCATTTTTTTCAAGACCATAATTTGATCCAAATTCCTAAGTGCTTTAAAGTGAAAAAGTCATGTGACAAAATAAGAGGAAATTGGGTGAGTATGATGCTTTAGAATGCATTGGTGCTTGAATGAGTTATGAAAAAGAAAGTGCTATCATAAGAGGTATGTTATCGAAAGAAAAAGGAAAGGAAAACTGAAAAGTTAGTTATGTTTAAAATTGAAAAACAAAAGAGGAGAAAAAGAGTGGTAGAATAAAAGAAAGTAGAAAGGTTGTTTGAAAGAAAAGTGTTAATAATACAATGTGATGTATTAAAGCGCTTAGGAACATAGTCACTATTTCTGGCCAAAATAGTCCTACCCGCCCCTTAGCCTACATTACAACCATCAAAAGACCTATTTGATTCTAAGCTTAGCATTCTGACATTTAGTGGAGCATTACACTAAGGGCAAGCCTATGGTCATCAGTTGCTGCATATGAATTCTTTGTGAGAGTGAGAGCAAGGATATTTTGATACCCTTTTTGAAAAATATGTTATACTTGTGAGTGATTATGGGTAATATATTGTGAGACACACATGGTTGATGAGTTTTGGGTAGTCGCGTATGATTCTTTGTGCCTTAACCTTTGAATATGAGTTGACCACCATCACGAGTCTATGCTAGAGGTTAAACTGTTTCTACTAATGATCGAAAAACTACTCTTTGTTGATAATTGGTGTGCTTGCCTTGACGAATATTTTATGTTGTTGCTGTGAAACCCTAAGTTGATGTTTAGAGGGACATGGTATTTTGTTCGAGGACAAACAAAGCTTCAAGTGTGGGGTGTTGATGATAGGCGAATTTACACGCTTATAGCACTATATTTTGCCCATATTTTAGCCTAGTTTTGAGAACAAATTATATATTTCATGCACTTTTAGTCCTTTTTCCTGTAAGTGAGCTAGCGAACATGATTAGCAAAGTTTCAGGTATAAATGATGCAGAATTCAGCATTTCATGGATAACTTGACGCCAAAGAAAGCTTCACGAAAGGAGAAAAGCCTATCTTGGACGCCAAGGACTAAAGATGGCGCATGGAAATTCTGTCCCGGGCTAAAACAACATTTCTGAAGACTTTGGGGACTAGCAGTAATTTATTAGGATTAGGATAATGATACATTAACCTAGTACAATTAGGTTAATTATTTCATTAGCTTATTAGGATTAGGATAATGATACATTAACCTAGTACAATTGGGTTAAGTATTTCATTAGCTTAGTAGGATTTGGTTAAGCATTTCATTAGCTTAGTAGGAATAGGATATGGGTATTATAAATACCCTATCTTGCTAGAGATTTTGGGACATCTTCTGACATTCAATTCTATTCTATTCTACATCTTCTGACATTCAATTCTATTCTATTCTACATCTTCTTACATTCAATTCTATTCTATTCTACTTCTAAGACATTCTAGTTCTAAACAATCATTCTTCCATTAATTCTATTTTTCTTCTTCTATTCATCTATTCTTAAATTCCACAACAAGAGAAACGTTACTTTTCTAAGGGATTCACGCCTAACGCCTACCACACCATTACAAACGTGAAATCTTTATTGTGGTATAACAACAATGTCAATTGTGATTTCCTTCGCACTCGTGGGTAACTAAACTTCTCTGTTGGGGTTATGGAAGCCGAATGAGATACTATCTATTGCTGTGAGTTTGTGAGTTCGTGACACGTATGTTGCTTATATCATTATTCTCTTCATCTTAATCTAAATTCTTTGTGGTTGCAAACGCAAGAATACGCCAGTATAACATTTAACTTGTTCGAAAGAAAGGTTATCTGTCTGGAAAAGAGATAATGTCAAGGTAGTAGGGTCCCATCCCCTATTAAAAAGTTAGTGCCGTAACTGGATTAACCTCTTGGAGAATTCGTACCATTAGACACGCTTTAAGCTCGAAAGAGTTAAAGTGAAATAATCCTCGAATAGGTCGAAAGACGCCTGGATTTACCATCGAATACAATTCTCTATAAGCACATGCATGTCTGAATTCAACACACTCATAGTCAATAGAGACGTATAACTCAGAAGGTGGACATAACCCCAACTCCTCAATTCTCATTGTTTCACAACCTACTAAACATTCTTTCTTTTTACTTTGCTATTTTCAGTTTTTGCTTTAATAATTTGGTTACACATTACAAACCCCCCTTCTTACGAGACTTGCACTAAAAGTCTAGTAATCGTTGCTTACTTGTTGACCAAGCTATTCCCTGTGGGATCAATACCCAACCCAGGTTGGGTTCTATATTTGCTAACGACCACTTTACACTCCTACGAGAGCTGTAGATTGAGCGTTATCAAAAAGTGACGATCCATCAACCACTTAAAACTTTTGATGGTAAAATCTATATATGCTTATAATAAAATACATGTTATTACATTATTATATTAAAGTGTGAAACATCTTTGAGAAGTGATCATTTGAACTTTTTATACACGTGCGAGGCAGCCCCTCCCCCCGTTACATCGCCAAACAATGTAGCATCGTCGTTTCGTATGGAATTTGGGCTATTCAAAAGCTGTGTGAATATAATTGGCATCGGAAATAAACGGAGCTCCGATTCTGCCGGCGGAAACAACGACGGCGAACCGGAAAGAGCATCGTCAAGAGCAAGTAATGAAGATGAAAATGGTGTTAATACTCAGAAAAAGCTTAGGTTATCCAAAGAACAATCAGCTTATCTTGAAGTAAGTTTCAAAGAACACCATACTCTTAATCTAGATTGAAAAAATAAGAAAAGAATAGTTTTTGATATACAAATTAAACAACTCCACCACCATAAGTTATGGTGTAGATCCAAACAGTATCAGTTTTAGAAGAACCCACCTATCAATATTCTTCATTGTTGCAAGCTTTTCAATGAGTATTTTTTATTCATCAAATGAAAAATTGACTTGAATTAACTTGAGCAAATCCAACAATGAACTAAATACAAGTACAAGATCACAAAAACACATCAATACACAAAATCTCAAATCAATTTAAAATTTTTCCTTCATTAAAATATTATTTCAACCTTCAATTCTAACTCCCTCAACGTTTTTAACAATCAAAATTAACAAGGAATTGACAAATATTCTGATTCATTGCTGGAAAGAAGAAGAAATTAAATTCAATGTTACAACGATGTGTTGGGGGGGTGAGGGTGGGGGTGAGGGTAACGAGGGGGAGGGGGCCGGGGTTGAAGAAGATGTTTTCTTCTTCTTCTTCTTCTTCTTTTTCTTCTTCTTCTTCTTCTTATTATTATTATTATTATTATTATTATTATTATATATATAAAGAAAGAAATTTTGTAAAATTTAAAAGGTGGACCCCATTTTTTTCACATTTTTAAAGTTATTTACGCGCTGATTTTTAAAAATTTTGCCACATCAGCAATTAGAATGGTAAAAAATTCAATTGAAAGTTGTTCAGGGGGATAAATAATTATAAGTTAAGTTTAAGTGCTAAAGTAAATTTTTAAGAGAAAAGACACCATACATTGGATATAAATATGAATTTTTTACTCTATCATTATAACGTTTTATTCTATAGTAATAGACATGTAGTGAAGCGTTTGTATGGATCAACCAATTCAATGTTACAATATCTTCATACAATATAGTTTCATGTATAATGTTACCAAATTTTAGAACATTATTAAACATATATGTGTAAATCTTATACAATTAATAATATAGTATTAATACATGTATAATAAAATCTTATGCATAGAATCATACTGTCAAAACAAATAAAAGACAACCTCATACAACAGTTTCACATGTATGCGTAAACCTTATACAAGTAATAAATATAATTTAATACTGCTTCACATGTATAAGAACACCTTATACGATTCACTATATATTCTTAACAATTGTATAATGAAATCTTATACATAGAATAGTGCTGTCAATACATATTTTAATGATAACTAAACCTTCGGCAGACGTGGTCGTCCAGAATCATCAATCTTTTTCTTACTTGACGATTTTGGAGCTTTCTTGTTTGAACTTGAACCGGCAACTTTCCTCAATTTCTTCATTGTTAGTGGATTGTTTCGATACTTCGAACGATTCTCTGCAAAATTGGGTTCTTCATAGTCAAAAGAACCAAGAACGAAATCAACAACGGGAATAACAATAAGCGACTAGACTCCATTGCAAAAAAAATTATACTTTACAGGTTAACTAATTTTAAAAAAAATAGCAAATAAAGCAAAGATCTGACTTTGAAAACTATGTAAAAATACAATTAAAAATATATCAGCATATGTTCGTTTCAAATTTTGGTAAATAAGAAAATAAGAGTGTTTATTCCGGCAGTACATGAATTAAACGTTTTGATAATAATAATAATAGTAATAACAATTAAAAAAGCAATAAATAAATAAATAAATAAATAAATAATTAGTGATGTAGATTGTATGTCAATTGCCAAGTCCAAACCCCTAACTACCTGCAGGCGGATTCCTAATTTCTAAAGATAAAAAAAAAATTTTGAACTAAAAATTACATAAGTGACGCAATAAGAGGGGGATGAAAGAGTATTAATATTACATTAGCTTGATTATAGGCGTAAATAAAGGAGCACATATATGAAGCAAAAAATCAGTGCACTAAAATAAGAGCAAAATATGGTATTTTGATACATATGAGGGGGTGAGAGAGAAAGATTGAATTTAAGGAATTACCTTGGGATTTTTGTTATTTCGTTTCCAATATGGGATTTTATGTAATAAGATAAAGTTACCTTGTGTATATATATAATTTTAAAATTTATCCCAAATAGACTTATTAGATTGTTAATTACAAGTTATAGCATAACTTTTCAATAATTACTAAACTAAAGAAATAATTACAAGTTATAGCAACTTTTGAAAAAAAAAAAATTTTAATTAATTGTTCAAAAATCATTGTTTAAATGTTATTATTTATACTCTTTCCTTATATTTAACATTTATCTCTCTTAATTAAAGTTTTGGATAATTATGGTAAGTTAAGGTATCAATGTTTTTTATTTTTATTTTAATAATTAATTACTAAAGTTTGTTCACAATTTAAGGAGTCATATATGGTAAATATATTTTTTAAAGTTAAGAACTGATTTTTTACTTTTTATTAACTTGAATAATTAAATTAGACTTTTTCATGTTTACCACCTTTAATAATCAATAGAATTCTTATTTCTTTAACTTTTTTTAGCATCTTATAAATTTAGAAAAGAGCTGATTTCATATTTTTAACTTTATTTATTTCAAAAAACATTCACGTTTTACGGGATATTTTTAGCTAAAATCTTCCAATAAAACTTTTAAAACTCATTATTATTTACACAAGATCTTTTACTCATAAGAAAGTTCCTTTACTTTCAACTTATTTTTCCTTCTTTCGAGTATGATTTTTTATCTCCCAGCATACACTTATTGTTGAAGTTTTGATTAATACCTTACACTTTAAGTTGTTTTTATGAGACAATGTCCGAAACATTGAAGTTTGATTCTATCCCTCTTAGGTAAAGTCCTAGAATAATTCATCAAAGTAGTCCGATTAATCTATTCGAGACCATCGTTTGATTTGGGGTGCTTTACCCCATCGCCAAAATTAAAGAATAAGAACAAGGTTGTTGAAGCTGATTTGAAGTTGTGTCTATCATCAGTTGTGTTGCGATTGCTTCTACTAATCCTTTGTAGTTTGTAGTTGCATCATACATAATCCCATCAATACCAAAGTCCCACGGTATTCCTGTTTAAATAACAATTTTAGTTTTGATGCAATTGATAATCATACACAAAATCAATTTCGATTTGATAATCATATTATACAAAATTCAACAATAGGAAATTGATGAAATGAAAAAAAAATCTTTAAATTCGTTTTGAATGCAAAATATCTATTTTCATAAAAAAATTTAACATACTTGACGAATCCCAACTCCCTTCATGACGTGTCATGATTGAATACAAATTGACTAAATTCATATTTGTTATCAAAATAAATACTTATTTTTGCTTTTCTTTCAAATAATACTCCCTAGCAATCCGAATTCATATTGAATTACGATTTTTTGTTCACTCACAAAATTTAATCGTGTACAAAGAGGAAGGTAATGTATGAAGATGAAAACTCTTAATGCAAGCATTAAAATAGGAGAAAAAAATAATGGTTAGAGGAATTTGGGGGTGGATTAACATCAGTAATCAAGGTTATCTATATTTTAGGAAGAAATATTGTATATTAGTTGTATTAAATCTTAATGTTCCTTTTTAAGTAATTACTTTTTTGTATTTTTTAAAAAATAATAAAACCTTTTTTAAATACTTTTTTAAAATAAAAGTTGCTATAACTTGAAAACTTAAAAGTTTTGCTATAACTTGTAATAACCAATCTAATAAGTTTATATAGTTAATTTTTCCTATATAATAATGTATAAATAACATAAATACCAACTTTTTAAAAGGAATTACACTCTCTCTCATTTTTTTAATTACTTTACTCTCTTTCCCTATTAATATACATAACATAGCCTACATTTACATAATATTCTGTATATATGTGGGATTTTTGTAATATGTTTAGGGAGTTGAAATTTTTTGTAATATTAAAAAGATAAGTTGTGTATTTATGTAATTTTTAGTATAATTTACAGATAGGCCCAATCAAATAGGATAGAGTTGGTATTGGGGCTTCTGGCCCAATTCCAGTCTGCTTTATTGACTTGGGCTTTAAATTCAGTTTCCTTTCTTTATGGACTCTTGGGATTAAGTGAGAAAGTGTGGGAAAACAAGGACTGAACAAACAAATTGGACCAAATTATTTTAGGGTTTCTCTGTCATAGCTCACTCTCAAAATTGTCATATTCTCAGAAAGAGTTGCTTTGCTATTTTCTGGTGATTGTTTGTCTTGACAACAACTATGGCGGGAGTTGTCAGTAAGTTCTTTATTACATCTTTGATAAACATGAGCCTGATCCTAAATTCCTGGCAGAGGCCAAAGCAGTTAGCGAAAAATCAACAAAACAAGAGCGATTGAAGGATAAACACAGGCCATTAATGTTCTTCAAGGTATTGGACACAAAAATGTCACAATTGGAAAAGAGAAGACAGAATTTTTAATTACAGTACAGTTAATATTCTTAGGGGTCGTTTGGTTTGGTAGACTGTACAAAAATAATACAAAATATAGTGAATTAGTAATGCTTATATGAATAATGTTTGTGTTAGTTATGCTTATAAATATTTGATTTAATGTATTAAAAATATTATGAATTACACATAATTTCTAAAAAAATATTATTATTTTTTTTACAAAAATATCCTCCATATATATATATATATTAGAAAGGATGCAAATAAAAATTTGAGAGATAATTATGTCTTTAATTATGTTAATGTATTGCATTAGTTATATATAGGCTAAAAAAATATAGCAAATAAGATATTAGTAATATATTAGACTAATGCATGCATTATTTTTTTAATACACTCTACCAAACGATTCCTAATGATGCTAAACTTGCAGTTCTAACTTTGAGGGTGAAAAGGGCACAATGATTAAATCTTTTGACCTGGCTGTATTATTTAAACATTTTGGTCGTTTGCAGGGAGGATGTTCTTAGTTTAACTTCATAATATTGGTTTGTTGTGAAGTGCAAAATTCCTTATATATTTTGCTAAAAAAACAAATACTCGGAGTTTTTTTGGCGAAGCCAGTCAATTTTCGACAACCACATTATGCTAAATGCACATAAAAATAAGAAAACGGAATTAATATCCATAATGTAAATACATGATCAAATTATCTATAAATTTAGAAAGCTTACAATTTCAAACAAGATAATTGTTATAAGGTGTTTGGAGTTATAACTTTTACCATTACTTATTTAGTTCTAGTAACAGAAATAATTTTTTTATTTTTTTTTAAATAA
The DNA here is from genome assembly GCA_030864215.1 of Capsicum pubescens. Lineage (NCBI taxonomy): Eukaryota > Viridiplantae > Streptophyta > Magnoliopsida > Solanales > Solanaceae > Capsicum > Capsicum pubescens. The sequence goes on from CM061543.1 coordinate 38,842,596, forward strand.
AAAAGTAGAAGAATTATTATCGATAATTTTAGTGGATAAAATTAATTTTGGCCAATTTTATGTGTTTATTAAAGAAGTTGCATGTGTACTCCTGATAAAAAAATAAAATTCGAATACTCTATTTTTTTATAAATCTGATATATTGTTATTATTTGTCAAGTTAAACAAGCTTTTGAAAATTTTGTTGGATGTATCTTTTACTATGAGATTGTCATATATACTATATAGTATATTGATGTGATCATTTACACTTGATTTTTTATTATAAACAAAAACAAACTTAACCATTGACCCTTTTTTAGCCAATACCTCATTTTTCCAACGCTAAAAATCGTCTTTATTTTTAACATGTTAAATTTTGTATAACAAAGAGAGGAGAGACAATGTGTAATCATTATTCATTGGAGAGCATTTCAACCGGTACAAATTCCACCCATTATACTCAATTTCAATTCTTTTCAATATTACTAAAAATCTCTAATTTAATTCACACGAATACACCACACTCTTCCAAGATATATGACTTAATTTTATACGAATACATCTCATTCTTCTAAATACATCACTTAATTTACACGGATCCATCGTATTCTCCTGTGATGTATCCATAAGTTTTAGAGAGAGAGGAAAATATGAAATGGGATATAATTAATAAAAGAGTTGGGATTTTAAGTAAATAATGTAAGTTAAGTAGTATTATTATGTAATTTTTTCTTTTAATAAATGCAAGTTAAGGTTGCGTATAATAGATTCTTATGGTCCGGCTCTTTACTAAATATCGCACATAGTCAGAGTTTTAATCCACCAAACTGTCCTTTTAATAAACTTAATTAATTTTTTAAAAAATATAAATTAATTGAGTCGATAAAATTCAAGTAAGAATGACCAAGGAAAAGAAGTTATTCATATTAGAAAATCACAACAATTCACAAAGTGCGATGGTAGGAGTTTGGGCACTATTTTGTTGAATTGTTTTTTAAAAAAAAACTCTTTTTTACAGCCAAAACCATTTTCTTCCAATAAACTTTAGGATATTGTAGAAAGAGAGAAATTATAATCTTTATTTATATTGAATGTACTTGTTATAGTCACTGTCCAGCTCACTCCTTAAGCTTACACAGTCATCCTACCACTTTCTAAGATCAAAAATCTTTTTAATTATTCAACTAGGTTGCTTAAGTGTGGATATATTTGTATTTGGATGTAAATTGAAGCCTAAAAAGAAAAAGAAATTCTAAAGTTGAAATTGTATTTTGACAATATAGTGCTTTAAAAAGGAAGATTACACTGTCATCCAAAAAATACAGCCATTGTGCGCTGACGAAAATTTGGCTGCTTAAGATATTGATAGTTGAGAACACATTAATACTTTTATAGAATAAAACACGTACTATATACTATAATAGGTAAAACTATGACATTTACTTAGGGTGTGTTTGGTATGAAGAGAAATGTTTTCCGCAGAAAATATTTTCTTCTTACTTATTTTCTTATGTTTGGTTGGTGAGTCAAAAATAATTTTTGTATAGGGGCGAGTGATTTTGAGAGTTGCATGAACATTTCAACTTGAGAGTGGGGTTGAAAGAGAGTTTTGGAAAATGTTTTCCTTACTTTTTAAAGGAAAGTCATTTTCCTTAGATTTGAGGAAAATAAATTGATTTGACAAATGTTTTCCACAATGTTTAAGCCAACCAAACATGAGAAAATTGGAAAATATTTTTCAAAAAAAGTTTTCTTAATTCATACCAAACACACTCTTAGTTTGGGAAAAGAGTATACGCCTTACACAGAGTTTACTTTAAAAAGAAACAGTACGATACACTAAAGCTTTTGTTATGCATGGGTTTTAAGAAAGGATCGGACCACAAGAGTCTATTGTATGTATGCCGATGTTATCTTACATTTCTGCAAGAAATTGTTTCCACGATAAGAACTCATGACCTCCTAGTCACAATGCTTATACTAGTTATGAAATTAAAAGCATACTTAGGTAAAACTATGGCATTTACTAAGTTGGGGAAAGTGTATACGCCGTATATGGCGTTTACTAAGTTGGGGGAAAAGGTATACGCCGTATATTACGTTTACTTAGCATAGAACAAAAAACATATATACTAGACAAAACTATGACATTTACTAAGTTGGGGGAAAGGGTAATATATACGCCATATATTATTTCATACTAAGTAAGCGCTTGGTCATGAGAATTTTTTACCTTTTTCAAAAGTTTATTTTACTTTAGTGAAAAAAGTAAAAATTGTAGTTGTTTGACCACAAGAAATATTTCACTTTAGTGAAAATTGTTTTTGAAAAAGTGAAAACAAATCACTGTTACAAAACAGTTCCAATTTATATTTATGGTTAAATAAAACACCAACCCCAACTCAGAAAAATTATTATTTTCATGGTCAAACTGGGCCTAAATTGGGGAAAGGATATACGTATACGCCCTATATGGAGTATACCAAGTATGGGGGAAAGGGTAATATATATGCCATATATGGACTTTCCATACTTAGTTGGGGAGAAAGGTATACGTATACGCCGTATATGGCGTTTACTTGAGGAAATGGTGATTCGAATTTCTAGAAGGGTAGTGATATAAGTATATATTTGAGACTAAACCATTCAATATAGGTCACTTTTGCTATTGCATGCTTTTTGGCCTTTTCTGAACTAAATAAATTGGACCACTCTTTTATATGGATATGAAAAAATTAAAGACATGTATGAGCGTCTGTTACGATCATATTCATATAGTATTTGGAATTATATTATATATATAAATAAACAAAAGATTCTTTGAGTCTTAAAGACCACAAAGATGTTTAGGATACAGGCGGAGTTGAAATAAAACTTATAGGTTATGAACTCATTTATCTTTTTATATACTGAATTAATATTTATACATATTTAATAAATTTTTAATATATTATAAATCATATTGAATTTATTTAGGGGACGTATGGCTATGAATTTTTTCACGTTGTTTGGAGTTGACTTTGAAAAACATATTCGACCATAGTTTTTCCGAAACTTTTAGTTTCACTTTATTCTTTTTTCAAAAAAATTCAGAAATTCTAAAAATAACAAAAAAATTACTTTTACTTTTTTCACTCTAAAATATTCACAAAATTCAAAATCAAACTCAGAATTTATTTCATGATCAAATTAAACACAACTCTAATTTTCAAATATCATTTTTCATTTTGAAAACAAAAATTATTTATTTCTTTTTTCACAATAAAACAAGGCCAAACGCAGGGGCAGAGCTAGCAAGATCAGTGGCGGAGCCAGAATTTTCATTAAAGGGGTTCAAAAGTAAATATACAGACTAGTCGAAGGGGGTTCAACATCTACTATATATACATAAAAAATATTTTTAACCATATAAAAATAGTATAATTTTCCGACGAAGGGGGTTTGGATGAACCCCCTGAATTCAATAATGTGGCTCTGCCATTGAGCAAGACAACCGGGGTTCCAAACTCCCTTCGACAAAAAATTACACACACACACTATATATATATATATATATATATATATATATATATATATATGGGGTAGGAATTAATTTTTTTATGTATATATGGTAAATTATTGAATGCCTTTCGGCATCTTTGTATGCTTACTTTTTATTTTTTGAATTCCTTAATAAAATTTCTAACTCCGCGAACACCAATTTAATTTGTTTGAACCCGTATTTGAGACCCACAGCATGAAGAGTAATTAAGGGTGTCAAACGGGCTGGCCCGACCCGGCCCGATTAGCTAACCCAGTCCGGTAAGCCCTAGGGCTTTAGGGTTCCGGGTTCCGGGTCCCGGGCCATTTTTTTTTGTTAAAATGGGTCCGGTTAACCCGGCCCAGATCAAGCCCGGTCTAGGCCCGCCGGTTAACCGGCCCGGCCCGAAAAATTAAAAAAAAAATGGATTTTGGGCCAAACTAGCCGTTGGCCCAACGGCTATATAGCCGTTTTTGGGTCCAAACGGCTAGTTTGGGCCCATTTAATTAAAGAAAAAAAAAAACTTTAAAAAATATTTTTTAATCCCCAAAAAAAATCTATAAATACCCTACAACTTCAAATCATTTTTCACATAATTTTTCACTCTCTCAAATCTCATTCTCTCTCAAATCTCAATTCTCTAATATTCAATATATTTAATTTCTTAAAGTGTTCACTTTAATTTTTTAATTTTCGTTTACAAAGTACGAGCGGAAGTTTCTAAAGTCGCAATCTTCGGATACTTCCAAAATTTGGTATTGTCGTTCCATCTCTTACGTTTAATTTTTATTTATTGTATTAATTGTTTAATATTTAATTTTATTATATTTGTGTATTTTGAATATTTTTAGTTTAATTTAATTTATATTATGGATAAATTAAAAAACCTCGCTGCTAAAGGTGTTAAAAAAATTTGTCCCGAAAGCGGTAGTGGTAGTAAAAAGCGAATTACTAGCGGTAGAGGTAGTTCAAGTAATAGATATACCCGTGTGCTTTCGCCTCCGGTACCGCTTGGTACACCTTTTGAGGAAGAAATAGGTGTAGGTGCTCACGATATGGATTATGTAGAAGCTCAGGAAAATTACGGTATAGAAGAAGAAAATGAAGTAGATGCGGTTAATTTAGACGAAGATAATGAAAATATTGCTGAAACACCCGCAGTAGGAGATGCTAACGTTAGATCTGAATCAGTTAATCTCCCTTCCCGTCCTCCCAGTGCCCCAAAACCTCGTAAAAGAACTAGTATTGCATGACAATTTTTTGAACGTATATCAGATATTGAGGTGCAGTGCAATATTTGTCAACAAATATATAAGCATAGAAGTGGAGGCAAGCAAGGGGGTACGGGTACGTTAATGAGACATATAGCTGAAGATCACAAAAGAGAGTTAAATATTGCAAAAGGTGGTGGGGATGTTGGTGGGTCAACGCAAACTAGAATGGACCCAGCAACCGGTCAAGTAGCGAAAAAGTATAATAAATTGAGGGACAGCGAAGAAATAGCTAAAATGGTAGTTGTGGGTTGTTTGCCTTTTAGTTTTCCTTCTTCTGATGCCTTTATTCGTTATATACAAGCAATTTATAATCCTATGTTTAATGGTATTCCTAGAACTACTTGTCGGTCTGATATTTTTAGACTCCATTCACAATATTGTTTTTATTTATCAACATTGTTAAAAAATATTCAATGTAGATTGTCCCTAACTTCTGATCTTGGTCGTGCTGTAAATAAAAATGATTATTTAACCGTTACTTGTCATTGGATGGATAGTAATTTCGTGATGCAAGAACGTATTCTTGCTTTTTTATATGATGAAGATCGTAAACATACTGGACAATTTATTGCTGATTCTATTGTTAAAATTGCCGGATATTATGGTATAGAAAATAAAATTTTATGTATTGCTTTTGATAATGCTTCTAACAACAAGACTGCTATAACAAAAATAAAATCTACGCTATCTCTGCCCTTGCCTGAAATTTTTCATATTAAGTGTGCATGTCATATATATAATTTAATTGTAAAAGATGGTCTTGAGTTTTTTGAGCTTTATATTGAAAAAATTCGTCTTGCCGTTGGTTTTATTCAAGGAAATAATCGTAGATCGAGAATTAGAGAATTTAAAGTTAAATGTCAGGAAAATGGACTTACACCGATTTTGATGCCTGAGGAAATTGATACTAGATGGAATTCTACGTATGAATTTTTAAAAACTTGTTATAAATATAGAATTCCTATTACACTAGCTTTTAACCAACATTGCGGTTCATTTGCTGATTCTGCTGATTGCATGCTACATAATTCTGATTGGGTTGTAATTAATGATCTTGTTAAGTTTTTAAAAAAAAATTATGTAGCTACGGTTGAATTTTCCGGTGCTTACTATCCTACTGTTTGTAATATTTTGGCATATATAGCCGATATTTCTGGTTTGCTCCAACAATATAAAAATAAAGAAGGTTATAAAGAAGCTGTCGGCGCCATGTTTACGAAATTTAAAAAATATTTTTTCCCGATTTCCCCTATTTACTTGGTTGGTGCTATGTTAAATCCCTGCATGAAATATAATCATATGTGTCACTTTAGTACTCTTATTTATACTAACTTAGAAATAAATACTAACCATGATTCTGAACAAGTACAACCTGATTTGTGGACGGCTACGGCTGAAGCAAAGGATTATATAGAAAAATTATATAATCACTATGCTGATTTATTTGATTCAGCCGTACCTACAAATATCACTCCAACTGTCGCTCCTCATCCTCCCGAGGAGCCATCATCTTCTAAAAGGCCGGCACATAGTGGTTTTTCTGATTCGCTTTATGATTTAAATTGTTGGAACAGTGTTGATGAGAGAACTTACACATCAACTTATCGGGAAGAGCTGAAATATTATCTTCGGACGGCACCAGAGGATCGCAGATGACGGATCAACACGCTGGATTGGTGGAGGAATAATGAATCACAATATCCTGTGCTTTCAAGATTAGCTAGAGATATCTTGAATGTTCCAATGTCAACCGTTGCATCAGAGAGTGTCTTCAGTCAGGGACGACAGCAGCTTGGAGACAACCGACACTCATTGGGAAGCAATGCAATGAATGTTCTAGATTGCCTCAGATATTGGATTAGAGCGGAAAGAAGAAACCAAGGAATGGAACCGGAGCCGAGCGACGAGCTGAAACTTGAAGAAATTATGACTTCACGGGAGAACTCAGCAGAATCAAGTCCAATGCATGGTTTTGCCCCCGTTGACTTCGATTATCCTATGCAAGTTCCCATTAATATTAACATGAATGAGTTGGAAAAAATGATGCATAATTTATAGATTTTTCATTCATGTAAATTATAAAATTTGGATCATTTTGCAATCAATAAAATTCCCCAAATTCATTCACTCCTTAGTCCTTGGTTTTTATTTTTTTTTATTTAACGATTTAAAATTTTAAATTGAATTTCTAGTTTTCAACTTTAAATTAAAAACTTACTTCTAATATATTATTAATTTACTACCAAATATTATTAATTTATTATATTAAGTAGCATATGTTTTGTATATTTGTGCATATATCTTCTATAGAAGTGTATATTTAACGTATATATGTGTATATGTTTTATAAATTAGTATATAAGTATATCTATACATATTGTAATGTATATATAATGTAGTATATTTTATAAGTAGTGGTATATATACATTTAATAGTGCGTATACACGTGTATATATCTTCTATAGAAGTGTATATTTAATGTATACATGTGTATATGTTTTATAAATTAGTATATAACTATACAAATATATATTGTAATGTATATACATTATAGTATATTTCATTTAAAGTATTACATATACATAGAATAGAGTGTATATATGTGAATGGATCTTCTATAGACGTGTATATTTAACGTATACATGTGTATATATTTTATAAATTAGTATATAACTATACAAATATATATTGTAATGTATATATATTGCATATATCTCATTTAAAGTATTACATATACATAGAATAGAGTGTATATATGTGAATAGATCTTCTATAGACGTGTATATTTAACGTATACATTACTTTATGTTTTATAAATTAGTATATATATTGTAGTATATACTTTTTTTAAAGTAGTACATATATATTGAATGGTGCGTATATATGTGTATATATCTTCTATAGACGTATATCTTTAAAGTATACAAGTGTATATATCTTCTATAGACGTATATCTTTAAAGTATACAAGTGTATATATCTTCTATAGACGTATATCTTTAAAGTATACAAGTGTATCTGTTTTATAAATTAGTAAGTAACTATATATATATACATATTGTTGTATATATATATATGTATATCACTATATTGTAGTATATATTTTATTTAAAGTAGTACATATATATTGAATGGTGCATATATATGTGTATATATCTTCTAAAGTAGTATATATTTAACGTATACATGTGTATATGTTTTATAAATTAGTATATATATATATTGTAGTGTGTATATATATATATATTATACTATTATAGCATATGTTTTATTTAAAGTAGTACGTATAGTCATATATAATTATATATTGAATGGTACGTATATATGTGTAATTGTTTATACTTTATATATTTTTAAAAAAATATATATTGTATATTGGAGTGTATATAGTGTATATTGGATTTTTTATTTATTTTTTAAACGGGTTTGACCGATTTTTAACCGGGTTTGACCGGGTCTTGGTGGGTTTGACCGGATTGGGTTAAGTGGGCCGGATTCGGGTGAATTTTAATTTTTTTACTGTTTGGCCCGGCCCGATTAACGCCAAACCCAGCCCGTAATCGACCCGAAACCTGGGTAAAATGGGAGGGCCGGTTCCGAGTTGGCCCGGCCCGGCCCGTTAGACACCCTTAAATTGCTCAAGTGTTCTGGCATGTTGTCAATTGTCATGGGAAAATCCATTTGCTTATTAACTCTACTTAAAAGTTCGATAGTTTTGGCATAAGTTGGCAAAACATGTGACATTTTTATGTATTGGAAATGTCAAAGATTTTAATTGTCTTTTTAAAAATCTACTATATATAGTAAGTATGATGTTGACAACTCGTAAACAACTTACCAAAAAATTAAAAGACAACTCGTAAACAGGATAAATACTCTGCCACAGCCAGTTGTAAGGTTTTGCTCATTAGTTTTAATTTATTTGGCTTAATTCGGCTTGATATGAATTTTAAAAAATAAAAAGGATTTTAAATTTGTGATATTAAATTAAAGATATGTCAAATTTGTTACTACAATACTCTTTAATTTTATGTTCTTAGATATATCATGTGAAAAGCTGAAATTGATGAGTTGCTAAAAGATCAAAAAATCATACCTTTTTAGGCGGACTAAAGAGGAAATTAGGCTAAACAAATTAAAATAGATAGAGTACTATTATAATGTAGTATGAAACTTCTTAAAACTATCATATAAATATAACTTTTAAATTGCTATTGTTGAGTATTTATTTTACATATTTGGGTTTTTATTATACTTATTTGATTTGAGGATTAATCAAAAACAACCTCGCTGTTTTCACAAAGTAAAAGTCAAATTGCTACATGTCAGTCTTCCCAAACTCTATTTTGAGATTATTGTGAATATATTATTGTTGCAAATATTGTTAGTCGAATTGAAAGTGACTCAAGTTCTTCGTTTGTACGTATTGACTTGTAAATTAAGTCATTTACTGTGCTTCCAAAACTAAAATACGAAGCAAGTATGCCATGCACACTTGAAATTCTTTCTGCGTATCGTATTTAAATCGAACATCATTTGCTTTTAACTTTTAAAATCCCAACTATTTATACACTAAGGAGCCGTTTGGTGATAAGGTGGCATATTGGAGACTTAATCATGTGATATCCCACTTTATTTCATCCAATTCGATATTATTTATTATATCTCCTAAATGAAATATATTAGTCCCATAATTATAATTATAATCATTTTGCTTATCAAACAAACCTTAATAGAGGAAGTTTAACCTTTTGTTTACCTATACGGTTAATCAAACGTTATAGTACTAACTTATGCCGGGATCATTAGTTTAAAAGTTAAATTATTTTAGCTAATCTGAGTATTTCATTCTTTTCTTTCGTTAGTATCCAAACTTTATTAGCCACTACCATGTGATTCTCCAGAGCTGGACAAATTAAAGCTGCTAGAGAAAAACAAAAAAGGAAAGTAAAGTTGTCTTTAAAACATGAAGGAATAAAGAGAAGAGGGAAAGGGAAAGGGAAAAGGAAAAGTGACAAAATTAAATTAAATGGGAATAAAGGTAGGATTTTGCCTTTTAATTCTAAATCTATGTACTCCCTCCGTTTCGAAATAAGTGAATTGTTGGGGTATTTATTGGTGTTTCAAAATAAGTGAATCATTGAATTTTTTTCCAAATTTACCCATATGATTTGACAATCAATTAATTTTTGAAAAGATATTACAAGGTCAGCTTTTTCTTTTTAGGGGTAAAAATGAAAAGTTGTGTTAAATTTATGTCTTTAATGCTTTTTCTTCAATCTGTGTGTTAAAATCCTACGATTTACTGTTTATTATGAAATGAAGGGAGTAATATCTAATAGTACTACTACTTTTTTCTTTTTACTATGGCTAACCACTATAGTCTATACTTTCCATAATGGCAAAATGTAGGGTTCAATTGCTGAAATGAATATGTTCTTTTTTTTTTTTTTTTTATTCGATGTTTGATGTCCGCATTGGAGCCCCAACAAATTTGGATCGCACGTTGCAGGGCCCATTAAGGTAGCAACGCTTCCAACAGAGTTTTCTCTATACTCAGGATCGAACCCTCGACCTCCGATTAAGGATGGAGCAGCGTCATCCACTGCACCACAACCCATGTTGGTTTGAAATGAATATGTTCACATGTTAAATGAGACAGTTTTTTTAATTAGTTGATAAATAAAAATCGAAATACAAGAGCAAGAGGGCAATTGGCATTTGCCATCTCATTCAATTATTCTTTGCCCACTTTTAGTGCTGTTAAATCAGTTATCACTCTATAAATATCTAGAAAGCCTCACAAATTTTTGGGGTCGAATGATTTTGTAATCCGTTATAAATTTATTTAGTTTTACACGTAAATATTACTTTAAGTGACTTAATTGAAAAAATATTCTCTACCTTGAAGGTGGTTGAGATGCATGCGAATGTTGTGATGGATATGTGGAATTATCAGGAAAGATAGGGTGAGGAATGAGATTATTCGAGAGAATGTGGGAGTTGCTTCAGTGGAGGATAAGATGCGAGAAGTGAGATTGCGTTGGTTCGGGCACGTGATAAGGAGGGGCACGGATGCTCCAGTGCGGAGGTCTGAGACACTAGCTATGGATGGTTTTAGGCGGGATAGAGGTCGACCGAAGAAGTATTGGAGGGAGGTAATTAGACATAATATGGAGCAGTTACGACTTACGGAGGACATGACCCCTGATAGGAAGGGGTGGAGGACGCAGATTAGGGTAGAGGGTTGGGGATGGGACTGCATCGGTGACATTAAGGATGCGTTCTTTTGTGTCTGTAGTTTTTATTCGTGATGTTATCTGATGTCTTTGATTTCGGTTAGATAGTTCTTATTTTATCTTGCGGTTGTAGTATTATCTTGTGGCTAGCGGTGTTAGTTTATTTTGCACTTAGCTTTTGTGTTTGTTAGTCTGTTATCGGTTCTAAGTCGGGGGTCTATCGAAAATAGCCTCTCTACTTTACCCGAGGTAGTGATATGATCTGCATACACTCTATCCTCCCCAGATCCCACCATGTAGGAATAAACTGGATATGTTGTTGTTGTTGTTAATGCATAGACCTTGAACTTTTTTATTATTATTTAACAAGTGAATAATTTGATATTTGTGTGGTAGACTAGATTATGACTTGATTTAATCTAAGAGACAACAAAACATAGGTAGCTCGCCACACTTCTGCCTAACATCACTAAATGTGGATAATTTATCTTTAAGATATAAATAAGAGTAAGACAGTCAAAATTCTTAATTAATATTTTTTAAGAGACATGTAAAAGAGAAACGCGATAAATAATTTGAGATACATGAAGTATATTCACTGCCACTAGGACACTTGATTAATTGATTTCGGTTAATCAAAATACTGTCAATCTCCAATAAATTAGTTTGATATATACATGGAGTATATGCTAAATAATAATTATAATTGATATATCACACATTTAAATCATGAGAGAAACCAGCCCTAACTTCTAAATACTCGATTCTTTCCTTTATATTAATATTAATAATAATTTCTTTCTCATTAATACTTGATGTTGATTTGTCAAGAAGAAGAGGATGGAAGAAGGAATCGTCTTAGCAAGTTGATTTGCTAATTTGAGTATAAAGTCAACTAATGTAATGAATATTAGTTAATACTAATAAATTGTTTAATTAAACAAATCCAAGCATTAGTCAGTGATATCATCGTTCCACTTGCTCTTTAAACCATCCATTTTTCAACTTGATTAGTATTTATTTTGTGATTCTATATCTTCTTACAATATTTTCTAATGTTTTAATGGATATTTATTCGACTTTTGATTTACTACATATTAATGTGATGAAATTGATTTTTGCAACGGAACGATAACTCAGCCAATATCATAAAAATTAGAAAGAACCCCAATTATAAGGATTTTTTAAAATCTTTTTACGGCCGGTGTCCTGTATTGGCTTTGATGATTTGATTGACTAGGTTGGCAAGAAAGCACTCCCTACTGGAAAATATTATATTACAACAGTTTAAACGCGAGATTTTTAATTAAAAATCATGTGGTGTCGGACAAAATATTCATTAATTTGATTCTACAAACACAAATATTTTTCTAGTAGTTCTCCATTAGATTAGTCAAAGCGTAATATAAAAGTAAATCTCTAACCATGATCGACCGGAATTGAATGGCAATAAGTAGGCAGTACTCGGTAGGCCAATACTAGGCTTTTCCGCAAGTAGTACTTTGTCACAACTTGATTCATAATACACAATTGTACATGCCAAAAATAAGAGCAATCATGCCACAAAATCTTTCTGATTTCTCACCCGGTGTCTTGATAACTGCTAGTGGGTCGGGTCCAATTAATTTGAATTCGCGCATTTTATAATCGATTTTTATAGGTAGTATACCCAAGAGAATTTAAAACGAGACGAAGGGAGTAAATCTCTAACCATGATTGCAGTGGGATGACAATATGCAGGTTGTAATTACATGAATTGTAGTGAGATGGTTGTGATATTTTTATCTTTAATCAAAGATTTTAAATTCAAAAAACCCAAAAAATGAAAAAGAAAATCGTGTAGGGAGTTTTGCCTCTAGAAATGAACACTACAATGTGCGAATTCAAATTTAATTAGACTTTAAATACCGAATGCCGAGGGGGAGAGTGGGGGGAGTATGCAGGTAGAAGGCAAGGCATTACTGGCTTTTCCCCAAGTAGTACTGTGTCAAAAATTGAATCACAACACACAACTGAACATGCCAAAAATAAGAGCAATCAATGCCTAGACTAGTTGAGCATCTTAGGAAAAGGAAAAAAACCACTCTCATTCTTAAACCTAAGTACAGATTTTGTTAATTATTGCCTTTCAGAACATCACATCTCCAAGAAACAACCATATTGAACATGACCACAATATTCATCAGGAGTCTCTAACTTTGTCCATTTTTTCAACTTACCATCACTCCTCACATCCAAAGCACAAAAACTATACCCTTCATCAAATTGACCATGCCCAACCAATATCAACTTCCCTTGACACGATGTCAAGTACGCTACGCTGGTAATCCCATCTGGCAATCTTTCCACCATTTCCCACGTGGCATCATCCTTCACGGCCACATCACTGTCTCGGCACATGTATAATTTCCCATCATCACCTTCAATGCAAGTATGAGGAGAAATGTTGATAGCTCCCAAGAAGTCATCTTCCAGGTGCCACTTCCACGTGGCGAAGTCGAACACGTCAGCATGTTTCTCAAACTGACCTTGCGTCCACGTAGGATAACCGCCGATGACGTGGAATTTACCTTTGTGAAATACAACCTTACATTCGTCCCTCTCCATTTCCATATCCGGAAGTGTAACCCATTCGTCTTTCACGACGTCGTATGAAATAACTGAATTCAACGCATTCTTTTCCTCGTCATGTCCACCTGCGACGAGGATCCTCATGTTGTCAGAATCCGACGCGCACCCGAAGAACAACCTTTGCTGACCTGGCATATCCGACCCACGACGCCATGACCCGGATATGAAATTGTAAATAAACACGCAGTCCATGACCCTCCAAGTATCCGGGTCACACCCGCCAATCACTACTAAATCCGACCCGACTCCAACGACCCGGCAAAACCTCGGCAACCCATCAATCAACTCTGGTATTGGTGGTAAATCATACCAGGAGCCATTTTCCGGGTCAAATACCGAGAGACGGTAAACCTGGGTAGACGAAAGAGCAGTTTCGCCCCGAGGCTTGTTCACAGTAGCAACCATGGATTGGGCCATGACCAAAACGGGTCGGGTAAACCCGGAATTTTTTCGCCGGAGTCGAAACTCCGGCAGTGTAACCTCGTGTTTCCAATTTTTGCTTACTGAGGCTGCTTTAGAGAATTGTTCAACAGGAAGACGTATGAGACATTCAATAGCTATGTCATTAGGTAGCCCTGGGATCAGGTCCATTACTCGCTTTTTAGCTTATTTCCAAGTATCCCAACAGCGTAACGCTGATAGAAAGGAAATTCTGAAGTGTAACTTGAGGATATTATGTGACTTATTAGTACTATAAATCTTTGCTGGTATTTCAAATATTCGATTCAAGTAGACAAAGAAATGGTTGAGTAGAAAAAATTTAGTTTCTTTTTCAGCTAAATAGAAAGGGGATAAATAGCAAGTTTTGTGTAAGTTCAGGAGTTGGAGATAAGCCGACGCTAATTTATGGGATGTCGGTTTTACAAAAACCATAAGCAAGAGGCCCGGTGTTTTTGTTATAAGTACTGTTTTTTGCATGAATGGAAAGCAGGGGAAATTTCCGAAGTTAGGCAGTGGGGGCATTGAGGAACAGAGGAAAAAAAGATGGGGACCCAATGAACTCTGCAAGTAGCACAGCTCGGTTATTACGGCTATGTAATTCGCTGGCCTTATATAGGGGGTTAAAGACGTATAATATTGTAGAACTTCTGGTGATTGTCACGTGCCGTGACCTCATTAACCATTATGTTTTTGGAATGTTATTTTTTTCATCACAAAAATATCACGGTACAAGATCAAATGATATTTTGGCATTACTTGTAATTTTTTTTAAAAAACATTTAATTTTAGATAAATAATAATTAAAAATAGCATAATAGACTTTTAAAATAAATTTTTTCAATAAAAATAATTTTAATAGTAAAAGCTATTGATACATGTCTTTTTTGATCATTTGTTTCTTAAAATTACTTCTTGAAAAAAAAAATTATCCAAAGATAATCTGTTTATAAAAAACACTTTTAAAATAAATTTATTAAACACAAATTATTATTTTTAATGCATAAAAAGCTATTTCATGAAAGTATTTTTCAAATAAGCAATTTGTTAACAGTAACTTCAAACGAACTTTTAAACTGCTTGGACAAAAAATTAACTCCATTTTGACATACTAATAAATTGACATAAGAATAAATATTGATTAATTAAGCATGATTATGTTTGCTATTTTACCCATTTTGATCTGATTCCATCTCTTATTGTTTTATCCTTGCTCACAGTGATCGACTTATGACCATCGGACTTTAATAATAACTCTATAGTCGTGTTATTAATATGGATTGTAGTAGGAGTGTGCATCGGTCGATTCAGTTTGATTTGATTCGGTTTTATATATTATCGATTAGATTTATTAATTTCCAGTTTTTAAATATGCTAAATCAATAATCAAATTAATAAAAAAAATTATCGATTTTCGATTTTTAGTCCTTAACGGTTCAATTTTCGATTTAACCGATAAGAAAATACTCATAAAATAGAAATAGTAGTAACTAGCATGAAAAAACTGAATCTTAGTTGCAAACAAAAATCCTACATGATGTGTTTTAATTTACAAGAATATTCAAGTTTGAACTAAATGTTGTTAGGAGAAATTAAAAGTTTGTATAATTGAAATAATAGGTTTTGTTAATTGGTAGAAATTAAAATAAGAAAAAATCGAACCAAACCAATAACTCAATAATCTTTTTATAAAATCATTAAAAACCCGTTAACCCAATAACCCAATAACAATAAACCAATAATATTTTTATCGATTTAATTTATCGGTCGATTTAATTTTTACATACCCCTAAATTATAGTGAAATAGTTGAGATTCTTGTTCTTTCGATTAAAAATCACAGTTTAAATTATATAACTTCTTGTGTAGAGCATCACTCCTAAAGATATGTCCTACAAATTAAATTTAATAAAATTTCAATACATGTACCAGTCAACCGACCATCGAGTAAAAAGAGAACTCTAGAGCCACATTAAATTGACTTTATCCTACTCCTTTTTTTTTTTTTTTTTTTTTGTTTGCGCCCTGTATTTGCTATCCTTTAGAGTATCAAATAACTTAAAGATCTATGTTAAGAAAATTTATTTTGAAAGGTAAAATATTCTCCATCAAAAATAAATAATTGGGAATAATTTACCTTCTTTGTTCTTCAAATAACCTTCTTCTTTTTTTGTTGCGTTAATTTGGGTCTAGTCTAACCAGGCATGCTTCAGCATGCTGCTAGGCAGTTTTGAATTTCAAACTAACATAGTTTAATTATTGATTTAGCCGGTTCAATTACGAAATCAAAACGGTCATATGTTCTAGGATGATTCAACTTCAATAAGTTGAAAAAGATTAATCGAATTTATTTATAACTTTAGTCTACTTTATTCTTTTCCACAAGATACATTATAACCTAGGCTGCTATCAGTTTTCAGCACTTCAAATGATGCTGTCATAAACATATGTTGACAAATTTATATTCTTAATTCATAATTTATTACTAAACGCATGGAAGTAGTCCTCCATAAAAATAAGATAATATACAATGAGAATATAACTTTGCTAATGACGAAATAGCTGGAAAGCTATGCTAACATTTGTTTACATGGCATATATCTGTTAAAATTAAAGTAGAGATACATTTGAGAACTTTGGCTTTACAATAAAATAAAATAAACTATTCTCACATATTATATCAAGGACGGCCCCTTCTAGGCTGCATTGTACATGAAAGTGAAAAAGTGACATCAGAATTGGAATTAGGAAAGATGCGGAGATTTCGAATTTGAGTTTTGCTGTGCTTTTCTTTTAATGGATATTAATCATATAGTATATATTCGAATTAGTTGAGATTTTAAAGTAAGTATTAAATATTGAAAATAGAAATCTGCAGTGGGAATGCAAATGTGTGAAGACTGCTTAGTAATTTTACCCGCATTTGATAAACGTAGTTTAAATAACAAAGGCAGAGTGATTTAAAATTTTGTGTGTTGCATATACATACTAGAAATTCATTGTTGATTACTCTTAAACTTACTATTGGATAACACATCCTCTAGCTAACATCACTTAATCCTAATTTTAAGATTGTCTAGAAAGTTTCACAGCCATAAAATATAGTACAAGAAATCATGAAGATGACAAAGACTAAGGTGACTAAAAAGAAGAAAAAAAAAGAAAAAAAGGAATACACAATCCACATATATAAACATCTATGGCTACCTGTTAAAATGTACGACCTATTTCGTCGTTACTAAATTATTCGTAATAAATTCATATTCCTCAATATTAACTTAAGTTTAAAATATCCAATATTTTATTTATTATGTCACCTTGAATTTTTTCGGCGAAGATTCTAACCTTCGGATGTGTCTAGATAGATTCAAGCTCGATGAATTTAATTATTCATGAGTGTTAATATCAATAATTTAGTTTGAAAGTTGTTTAGGTGTGAATTAAGTTGTACAATATCCTTAACACAAAGTTAAGTATAAAACTTTCTTCCCGATACAGTTTCGATATGGGTTTCTATAAGGGTCAATTTCAAACGATCATATCTCATAGAATATAAAGAGTCAGGGGTCTCAATACCTATCAAATTAAAGATCTCTGAGTCCTGTTTCCACCTCAATAAACCGTTCCTCAATCCGAATTCGGAGTAAAAAGTTATGGCTGTTTTACTGAGCACTGTTCGGACTGAAACGGAATTTCGTTGTAGCGAAAATTCTGGAGGTATTTAAATCAGCTTCAACCATATTTTAAGTCTAAAAACCCCAAATTTCATTTCCCAACCCTAGAGAGGTGATGTTTCAAAGCTTAAGGTGAAATTCCTTCGTTGGAGTAAGTTTTTTCATTATTTTCTTCGTCTTTTAATCCCTTAACATCTTGAAATCCTTAAAAAGACCTTTAATAGTGGAATTCTTTTGAGGAATACTAATGGGTGTTTTAGTATGACCTAGAGTTGATCCTAATCTATAAATTAAAGATTCCTAACATGAATTTTATAAACGAGATTATGAATTTTGATGGTTAGGAACCTTAAATTCCGTAAAGATGAGACCTTTAGCATAAAAACTCCATTAATGGAGAAGAGTTAAGCTTGAAAGAGCTAATTAATGATTAATTGAACTTGGGGAATGATATAGATCTTGAATTAAGGGTAGAATTAGTAGGTTTGAATTCCCAGGATATTTGTTTGAAGAGTAATTATTTAATTACTCTTATAATTGCTTGATTTTTAGATGATTGATTATTCCAAGGCATGAAGAATAGGAAAGAGCATCTTTGTTGCATCTTGTTTCTTCCAAAAGTTTAGCGTCCAGGTAGGCTAGGTTTAATGAGTAGAAAATTATGTTATTTTAAAATTATGTTATTTTATATTTTCATAATTTAGAATTGATGGGAAAAAATATGTCTAGGCCTGCAGACAAGGAATTGAGGTGGATAAAGACACGAGTACTTAACTTTAATTTCAAAAACTATATTATTGATTGATTATGTGATATTTATGATATTATATGTTATGTGCCCGAAAGGAGATTGTTGTAAACGTAGTATATGAACATGATATTTTTTTTTAGTTGTTCTAGTGATGAACGTAGTTGAGTTTTAATGGTATTAGGTTGTATGTATTGTGCAATAATATGATGAGAAAAATTATGCTAAGATCGAATATTGGTGAGCATAGTAATATCTAAGGAATAGATGACTTGAATTACTGTGATGATTGTATTATGTGGAAAGAGTTAAAGGATAATGATACACGTGAATGTGCTAGTTATAGGTGGTGATGTTAGAACCCAAGTTGCGGTATTTAAGAAGATAAAGATATTTTTAATAATTAATGAGTAATTAAGGCTCCAACAGTGATTTGTATGCGTAAGTATTAAATTATGATTTTCTTTATGATATTCTTGTTTTGATATTGATAAAAATACTATATCTATTGGATGCCCATGAGAGGCTAAATTGGTGATAATGATGGTTTATTGAATTGTGCCTATGAGTGGCTTGTTTGACAATGATAACTCCTTAAAGTAATGCTATGAATACTTGTTAATTGATACTCAAACATGCTTGAAATTGTTGATGCTTGAATTGTTGATGCGTGTATAAATAATTGTTGAAAATTTACTTGATGGAATTGTCTTATGACTTTTAAGTGTACATGTAAACTTGGTACATTGTTGTATGTTGTGAGGTTGTGTAAATTTGATATTGATAATACTTGTTTATGGTGGATCGGGTACCACGCCGGTACGTGTATGTATATGTTGGATCGGGTACCATGCCGGTACGGATATGTATATGTTTGATCGGGTACCACACCATTACGGATATGTATATGTTGGATCGGGTACCACGTCGGTACGTATATGTATATGTTGGATCGGGTACCACGCCGGTACGAATATGTATATGTTGGATAGGGTACCACTCCGGTAAGGATATGTCTATGTTGGATCGGGTACCACGCCGGTCCGGATATGTATATGTTGGATCGGGTACCGCGCCGATACGGTACATGAACATAGATTGTTCCCTGCAGGTCATGACTATTTGGGCAAAAATAAGTCTCATAGCATGTGTATACATATTTGTGTTGAGTCTGTGGATATGTACAGTATGGTTGATACTCTTGATGGTTATGTGACTTGTTTATGAGCACTCTTTGATCTGTTATTGTTGTATTGTTAATTCATTGGATATTTGATTGTGTGATATGTACTTGAAAAAATGAAACTTGTACTTACTTATATGTTGGTTGACTTGCTTCATTTATACGTGTTTTAATCGTAGCTTACCAGAATGACTAGTTATCATTCTTCAATATTATAAAAGAGCATTTGGTTATTAGCCCGAGAATTTAGTGTGGGTTGTTTATGATTACGAGTTTGTTCCAGTGAATATGAGTAATGAAAAAAATAAGGTAAATAATGAGGAATAGTGATGTATTAGCGTTGGATTATGGTTGATGGTGTGAATTTATGAGGCTAGAGTATGTTAGTAGTGAATACAATATTGATGGAATTGGAAGAGTAGTTAGGTGATGTAAGTTATATTGGTAAAGTATTAATGTTATTACAGCCTTAGTTGAATTATATTCCATTCAAGATGTCATGATTTATTTTTCTTAATTCTATTTTATGATTATATGGACTAACACGGTTGGCCTATGATGCCTACTAGTACTTGTGGTTGTACTGACCCTACTCATCTACATTCCTTCTCGAGGTGTAAACTGGATGCAAGTCAGTTTGCATTTACTAGATGGATGACGATATTCAGCACTAACTTCTGCACTTTTATCCTGGCAGATGTTAGAGTCTTTGTATTATTATTTTATTTCAGTTTATATTGTAGTAGATAGCTCTTGTATATGTCTGGTCAAGTCTTGAGAAGGAAGTTTTTGAAAAAGTTGACTTATTAATATTTAGTTTATGTTATTAAACTTAATCCAATATTTCCTTAAAAAAAAGTCTTCCGCATACTTTTAGTTGGGTAATAAGGATTCTCCTAAATACTTAGAATAGCGTAGGTGCCCGCATGGTCCAATAGTTTGGGTCGTGACATAAAAGAAATTACCATTTTATTTTAAGAAATACACAATACACATATATGAACAATAATTAAATTATAAGATTTATTTATTTATTCATTTTAAAAAGATTTTATTTTTCTTTTTTTTTTTAAGAAAATAGTTACTCACGTCTCAATTTAAGCAACACAATACTTAAATAGTCATAATAATTAATTAGGAGTGACATAGTAAAATTACGATTGAAACAACGGAGCAGACATATCTTAAATGACTTATAATAAATAATTAAAAGTGATAAGATTTATTTATTTATTCATTTCAATTTTTTTTGTTTTTCTTTTTTTTTTTTCTTTTAAAGAAAATAATTACTCAAGTTTCAATTTAAGTGACACAATGATTAAATGGTCATAATAATTAATTAGGAGTGACATATTAAAATCGCGATTGAAACAGCGAAGCAGACATGTCTTAAATGACTTATAATAACTAATTAAAAGTGATATAACAAAATTACTATGCAAAAAATACTTATGAAAAAAAAATTAAATGGGCCTCATATAAACGTCAAATAAATTTAACATTAGGTATTATTAATTTTTTAATACTTAAATAACTTTATAATAATTTTTTAATATTAATTTTTTAGTATTTAGATGACTTATAATAATTAACTATGGGTGGTATAGTCAAATTATGGGTGAAACATCTGAAAAATATCTATTTTATTTTTTTATTAAATATAATTAATTTTTTAATACATAAATAATTTATAATAGTTAATTAGAGATAATATAATAAAATTATGAAAAAAATAGCTAATGAAACAAACAGAAAAAACAGACATATTAACGAAAAGCTGTCTGTTTCTCCTCCGCGATCCCTAAAATCTATGGGGCTATTAGTTCAGAGAACTTACCATGTTATTTTATTAAGTTTCCTAAATAGTTATCACAAAATAAGATAACTATTTCATGACATAATATGAAACTTATGGCTGGTTGTTGATGAGGCCGTAGGAGTGATTGAAGGACTTTCAACCATGATTTTCGTAGGAACATCTCAGCAAAATTGATGAGTTAAAAAGTTAAATTTTAATAAGAGGACTTAAATATATATACATACATATAACTGGCTATATTATAATAATTTAAAGTAATTTTTTTATTCTTACATATTAGTTGCTTTGATATAGTATTTTTAAAAAACACGTAACCTTTAGCTTCACATATTAATATGATTATTAATAAAAGTAAGGATTAATTTTAGTGAATAAAATATTAGACATTTATTTGCAATACATTAAAATAGATGTTGTTGTTAAAACTTTATTTATTAATATGAAATTTTAGTTGTTTAATTCAAAGTTGTAAAATATTTCTGATAAAAATAAGATTGGTTTTCTTTTTTTATTATTTCTTTTTTTAGATAATAATTTTAAACGTATTTCACAATCTTCATTATTATTTCAAGTGGAGTTAAAATCATAAAATTTACTATTAAAATTTTTGGGACCTTAAAATTTTAATGGGCTAAAATAAATATTTTACTAATCTTGCCCTTGAGCCATCTTGTGTTTGTGTGAGGGAGTATTCGTTCTAATTTTCTAATATATCCTAAATTCACTTAAGTAACCAATAACTAAATATTTGTTGTTTTGCCATAAATTTAATTAAATAATTGATATAATCATATATATTTTGTAGACCTTGAAAAAAAGCTTGGAGAATTTTTTTGGAGGTTGAGGATGAGCGAATGGAGATCAGTCTATAAGTCCACTGCGTTATTCTTGTGTTAGAACCTAGAGGAATGGTAAAGTTTAAATTATATGTTTACTTCTTCATAAATTTTATTGTTGTTGTTCATGCAACATAATGATAAATTCAAACGATTTCGCAGAAACAACTTTAATTATCATATTCCAAAATATAATGAAAAGGTAAGTACTTCCTCCGTTCCAAATTGAAATGGCACATTGATTAAGAAAAATAATTAATAACATGACTAGTTTACCACGGTGCCCTATTAAATGATGTTTACATTTTAATTTGAAGAAAAGGTAATTAATGCAAAGGGTAAAACATGAAAAAAAAATTGTCTCTTTTTTTATTAATGAAAAAGGACAAGTAAAATGGAAAATCAAATTAGGAAATTTGGGACGGATAATTTGAGACGGAGGGAGTATTAATTACTGGAGCTATATATCTATAATATATATATATATATAATATTAAAAGTGGGAAGACCCTTAGAAAAATGATTTGAACTTTTTGCCCTTCATTAAAAGTCTCTACTTTAGACAAAATTATCTTTTTACTTTTATTTTATATTTAATAATTTGAAATTAACTAAAATTATAAGAAAAAAAATAGAAATTCGAGTAACAAAAAATGCAAATCATACAAAGAAAAGGAAAGAAAGAAGAAATCAAACAAGGAGAAGGAAAAAGAAAAAGAAAAATCATACGTAAAAAGAATAAAAAGAAAACAAGAAAGGTAAACAAACAACATAAAATTTTAGAGAATTTTCCTTATATAACTCATAAAATTGTATTTTAAAAATTAAAGATTAAAATATATGATAAAATAAACATATTTGGAGGTAATAATTAAAGAGTCATAAAATATGTGGTAAGAAAATTAAATAAGAATTATCATAGAAGATACTATCTAAATTTGGAAAAGAATAAAAAGTTGATTAAAAAAATTCATGCGTGCAATATGTTCAATTTTATTTCATCTACAATTCTTAGTCCATTTATATCTATTACGTGCTTTTGTTGAACATATTTTATTTTTGGTTTTATGCTCTTGATTGTTTGATTTAGAATGTTTTTCCTTTCAAAAATTATATTGTAATGTTTGATTTATTTTGCATAGATTTTATAGGTATCTTGAAGACGAAGGATGATGATAATATCAACATGATTGATGAATACAATTTTAAAGATAAATTAATTTTAAATGTCTTTTTTTGTTCAATCAGTGTTGTGTATAAGAAATTCTTTTGTTGCATTGAAGTTGAAAAATTACAGGCATTTGATTAAAGGGTGAGGGTACCTCAATCATTCCATACCACCATTATTGATTTGAGACTTTTGAATTTGTAAATATAATTAGGAGATGATTCCTATTGAGTTATCTAGGTAAGATACATCAACATAATATCTCTATATTTCATAAACTAAGTACAATTATAAATATCACAGACTCCACTTGTGAAATTGTATTATATTTGTATTGTTGTTTTTTGTGATTTGATTTGTTTTGATACTGAATTGTTTGTTATTTTATTTAAAATAGATGTAGAGAATTGGAGTTGAAGCTTCTTAGATCACTCAAGAGTATGTAAGTTCGTGTTTCTTTACTTTAAAGCTTTGAATTGATAAGTTAGGTTAACTTTAATGAATTTATTATTTTTTGTAAATACCTGTTTTGAATAATTGAATAATCTTGATGAGTTGAATCAATGATAAATTTTAGAGCAAAATCTTCATATAAGGAGATATGTTATAGTCGTTTAAATAATAATAATAATAATAATAATAATAATAATAATAATAAATTTTGTTATTATGCATTAATATAAAGATGGTCATAATCTAAGTCAAGTTGGTTTCTTTCTTCAATAGATTTTTTTTCATTACTTTGGTCAGTTTCCTCTGTATAATACTTATAATATGTAATAGAAATAAGCTTTTAAATCGCAAATTAAACTAGTACCCATATGCACGTGAACATTACTTTTTCGATCTTGTGTACGTACTTTGATCTTTCAATAGTATGTTTTATTTTGATGTCAACAATTTCTACTGTCCAAGAATATTACAATAAAAAATTATACTTGTCAATTCAAATTAGGATACGTGAATTTTTAAATGTCCTCTTAATATTATGTAGAATTATTTTTATACTCTTGATTAAATCATTTCGTTTTGTCAACCTGTTCATGTTTTGCCCACAAGTATATGGACAATACCTGTCTATATTCAAATCAAAGAATTAATTACCTATCGAAAAATTGAAACATT
The DNA here is from genome assembly GCA_030864215.1 of Capsicum pubescens. Lineage (NCBI taxonomy): Eukaryota > Viridiplantae > Streptophyta > Magnoliopsida > Solanales > Solanaceae > Capsicum > Capsicum pubescens. The sequence continues at coordinate 38,867,232 of CM061543.1, forward strand.
ATATTGTATTTTATGTAACATATGTTTTAATTTAGCCAAATAATGATATGTTGCACTTTCAAGAGTGACGTCGATAGCAACAACAAGACTGATCGAGCAACCAAAACATTGCATATTTCTATACTATATGTACATATACTATCTAAGTAATTAGAGTAGATTGATTATATTTAATGTTTAGACATGTCTAATAATTTTGAATACAATATTATATTCTATCACATTGACGTAATTTCTTTCCTAGGGGAAAGATTTTCGATTTTTATAATTGGAGATTTTTTTTTCACAACAATACACTTTCAATATCCATGTTGGAACGTGATAGATGCAAGGAGGAATTAAGAGGAGAATGATCGAAATAGGATGATGTTTAGCATGTTTCGAAATGATTTTGCCCCACTCACTGGTGAAGGATAGCGAGGTTTGATCCAAATTATATTGTGTACTACTATTCCAACATGATATGAGTTAAAATAAACTGATTTTATATTATGAATTTGTATAGACTTTGAATTAATTATGAATCTTGAATTTGATTGTTCTGTGAGCTTTAGATCTTCGAAAGTCAATTTTAAATTTAAATTAAATTGTATTATGTATGTTATTCTTTTTTAGTGGTTGAGTTTTGAAGTTCTTCAGTTACATTTTTTTAACGTACTTTTTATTTGTCCAACATTTTTCTTGTGTTCAATTTTTGATATTTTGAGTATTGTAGTTTAAATTGAGTAAAATATGTTTGTGGCCTTCAATCAAATCATGTATGCTTGTGAGTTTGTAAAGAGTGAATTTTTATTTTATTTTGGAAAAAAATATAACTATTCTCTAGCTTGTCATCACAACTTATTTTAGCACTTTCACTTGACAGACAATTATTTACCCCCTAAACAATTTTAGCGTGAATTATATTACCCCTTTAATGATTGACGTAGCAAAAAGATTAAAAAAATAAAGCTTGTTTTTTAAAAAAATGGTGCGGGTGGAATATTTTAATAATTTTTTAATTATTTAAATTATATATAATAAAATAAAAATAATAAATAAAAACACCCCTACCCCGCTTTTCATCTTCTTCAATACTCCCACCCCTTTCATTTTCTTCAAACCCACCCCCTTTCATCTTCTCCGACCCTCCCCCTTCCTCCCCGCCCTCCCTCTCTTCTCCTTCAAACCCCAGCTCCCTCCCTTCATCTTCTACAAACTTTCACCCCCTTCCTTCCTCTTCGAATCCTCTCCTTTCTCTTTCTTTCTTTTTTTTCAAATCCCTATCGTTACCTAAAGAAAAAACCTTCATCTTGCTTCAATTTTTTTTTATTATAATTTTTAATTATTCAATTTAGAATACCATCTTTTTTCTTTAAAAAAATGCTATGAAAAGAGAAATTAAAAGTAGCGAAAATTAGTGAAGTGTTAATGAAGGTTAGAGAAAAGAAGGTAATTAATAAAAAATAAATAAAGGATTAAGGACTAAGAAGTATTAATAGAAGTTAGAAGAAGAAATGAAGAGTGGCTGGCTGGCGGCGGGTTGAGGTGGTGGTGGTGGTTTAATTTGAAGATTAAAAAGGGATGGGTTTTCTGAAGAAGAAAAGGGGGGGGGGGGGGGATATATTTTTTTAACTATGTAAAATATATATTAATGAAATTATTTTTTAAATAATTTTTTATATGAATCTGACGTGGAAACGATGTGACGCTGACATAGTAGTGACGTGGCGTGAGTGTAATACATTCTCCATTGTGAGAATGATATTACATTTTGGGGGTAGTATATAATTCACGCAAAAGTTATTTAAGGGGTAAATAGTTACCAATAAAGTTAAAATGGTAAAGTAAGTTATGACGATAAGTTTAGGGGGGGTTTTATGCTCTTTTTTTTTTCCTTTTATTTTTAACTCTTCTTTGTTAGTAATGATGTAACAGTTGGTTATTATTTTATGAGAAATTATTGTATAACTTTTATATAGAAGATTTGCAACTTTAATATATTGATATGTTATCAAGATGCATTGATTATAGAAATAATTCATTGGTTGACCAAGTATACTATTTAAAATTGAATCTTATACGAGATAAATTTATAATTTATTTATTTTTCCTTAAATTTTGATGTCCAGTCAAATATCATTACATGAATTAGGACATATAAAATATTTGATATAAATCTTCTCTTTACACTATCATTAAATTCTTTAACTAGATATCAAATTATCTTAATTATGACGAAAGAACAGTTTATAATTACACATAAAATTCAAGCGGCGTAATTTTAAAGAATATGAATAGATTGTTTTTATAATTTTGTATTTATATCAAACATATTCTGCTAATTAATTTCACAAAAAAGAAGATAATCGACTAACTTCAATAATTAGAGGCAAAACGAGAAGACTCAAAATGGCGAGGTATGGGAAAATGGACTTATTCTTTTGTTAAGCTGGCTTAAGAGGATAACATTCATCATTTCAAGACATTTCACTTTTTTATTTAAGACATATTATACGACTCAGATATATTGTTTAAGGGAAAAGACATCGTTTTCACTCCAAACTATATCCGAAAAGTTGAAGCCACATCTAAACTATACTAGTGACCTATTACACACCTAAACTATAAAAAAGTGAAACTATTTACACCCTGTCAGGCTACCACCACTTGCATGTGGTGTAGTGTTTTACACGCGCTGTCACGTCAGCACCACGTCAGTAAAAAGTATCATTTTTTTATAGTTAAGGTGTGTAATAGGTCACTTATATAGTTTGGGTGTGGATTCGACTTTTCGACTATAGTTTGGGATGGGAACGATGATTTTTTCCTTAATGTTTTTAGCCGTTTACTTTTGTTATTTAATAGGCTGGACGCGCCTAAAATAAGTGTAACACACGCGCCTTAGAATGGGGGTTGCGGGGAGGTAATAATATCACTTTTTTATAGTTAAGGTGTGTAATAGGTCACTAGTATAATTTAGGTGTAGCTTAGACTTTTCAGGTATAGTTTAGGATGAAAACGATGTCTTTTATGCAATAGTATTTATGTATCCTTTTTTTACAAAAAAATGGGCATCTAATGATATACACTACAATATTTTGTTATTTCATATGCGTTACGTTTTTAATGATAAACTCGATGTATAGGTGCAAAACACATGTCCTAAACTAGTTACTTAAAATGATCATTAGACCATTTTCTTCCTTTTCTTTTCTTTTTTCAGTAGTAATTTTTAAGAATAAGTTTTTTTTTTATTGTTGTTATTTTTTTGCTGCATTTTTCTTTACTAAATAACATCTTTTTTTAGTTTTCTTCAAGCTTTTTTTGCACAACTTTTTCATGTATCAATATTGTATAAACGGTATTTAAACATATATATATGATGTACAAATAGTTATGTAGTGCATATATAATGTGCCGATATTGCATAAATAGTTATGTAGGGTATATGTAATGTATTTATATTGAATAAACAGTTATGTAGTATATGTGTAATGTATCGATATCATATACGTAATGTATAAACGTGTATTGATATTATATGGATGATGTGTAAACATGTATTATATGATGCACAAATAGTTATATAGTGTATATGTAATATATCGATATTGTATAAATATGTATAACTGTATATCGGTATTGTATAAACATTGTATAGTGGATTTTGCGCATGAATATACTACTTGTAGATCAATCAAATAGTACCTACCGAACTCTTTACACTTCCAACTCCATTTATGACTAAACCATTTTTCACGCATAAACAAGAACCAAAATCAAGAATCGATAGGTAAAATATGGTACAATTTTCAGAGGAAATCAATGCAATTTTTGAACGAATGCTGGCTAGTTTTTGTGGCTTCGATGTGGGCTCAATCTTGTTCTGGAGTTGGGTATTTGTTTGGGAGTATATCTCCAGTGATCAAGAGTGGTATGGGTTGTAATCAGAGGCAAATTGCGTTGTTGGATGTGGCTATAACAAGGAAATCATTAAATTTCAAGAAATAATAGTTTTCTCTTTGATTTGCCTGAACAGTCCAAGTCCCATGCCACTCTGAGAATAACCCTTAGCCATCAAATTCAAAGAATCACACGCATTTCATCATCAAATACCTTCTTCGCACCCATTATTCTCTCATATTTAGAGTACAACTCAACAGTCTTAATCCTTATCGCAGATAGAAAATAAGTGGGAGATGAGCTGGTTAATTAGAGTGGTGAAGCTTAGTGGTAAGAAGTTTACAGAATTGGGGAGAAAATAAGATGAAGATTAAGACAAGAAATTGAAATAAATGAACTTAGAGTGAAAATTTCGACCAACCTCCGGCTAGCCACTCACAACCAGGAACCACCACAGAAACATGAGATAATTTTGAAAACTACCCACTTTCAAAATTTATTTTGAGGGTTAGATACCATTTTTTTTTTTTTTTTAATTTATTTATTAGAGTTAGGGTATGAAAAGGACAAAAAAATAAGTCAGGGTTGTGGGATCATGAACTTCTTTAATATTTTTAAAACTTAAAAAAATATATAATTTTTTTAAAAATACAACATGTCCCTTTTATTAATTTTCCAAATATTTATTAAAATCATTTAATATTTTCAATATCATTTTTTTTTTTGATTTATTTTTTAGAGTTAGGGTATGAAAAGGACAAAAAAATGAGTCAAAGTTGTGGGATCATGAACTTCTTTAATATTTTTAAAACTTAGAAAAAAATATAATTTTTTAAAAAATACAACATGCCCCTTTTATTAATTTTTCAAATATTTATTAAAATAATTTAATATTTTCAACTACATTTCTCTCTCAAAATCCTCCTCCTCCCGATTGTAGTTTTGATATTTTCAAAAAAAAACTTTTGCACGATTCTTGCTTCCTCAGGCGAAATTTTTCAATTTCTCTTGGTCAGGTAAGTTTAATATTCTCCCTCAATCAGTTTTAGATTCATTTTAGTAATTTTTTTGATGATGTTTTTCGTTGGGGATCTTCGATTTTGAAGAAATTGCACTGTTCTTCGTTGAATTAGTCGAAATTTGAGTGTTTTCAATTAATATTGTCGACTCCGCATGTTTAATCGTGTTTTGCTTTGGATAATGAGTAGAAAATTTTCAAATTTTTATACTTATATTGTGTATTGATTTTGAATTTCTTGTACTGAATTGGACCATAGTGTTCTTGTTATTGTGAATTGCACTGCCAATATCTGGTGAAGTTGAAACTTGATTTGCATGTTTGATGTAAGGCGTTTTTTCATTTTTCTTAATAGATCAGTGGTCGATAGATCGACCACTACAAATTTATTTTTGCTGTATTTTTTCGTTTTTATTAATAGACAAGTGGTCGATAAATCGACCACTTCAGATTCATTTTTTCCTGCAGATCATAAATGGTGAGAAAAGTTCATAGAGCAGTTAAAAGGCCTGTTTCCACTGCTTCTAGCAGTAGGAAGCGAAAAGATGAAGAATTTTTGAAAACTTCCAAGAGGAAAAAACCCGTAGTCGATGAATCAGAGTCGAAAACCGAATAAAAAATTCTTATCGATATTTCTGAATACGACGAAAGTAGTGCATAGGAGAGTGACGATGCTGAGGATAGTGAAGGTAGAAGCGAGGGGGAAAGCGAAGAAGAAAGTGAAAGTGATAGCGGGAAAGGTGAGAATAGAAGAGATAACGGAGACGGGGAGGAGGATCCCCTATCCTTGCCAATTTGTGCAAGAGATATCTCTGTTGAGTTGTACGGCCTAACAACCTAGATGGATGATCTAGGTTCTTTTCCTGCAAAGATTTCTGTGAGAGCAAGAATGGCAGTGTATCGAGAGTTTAGACGAATTCTTGTTGAACAAAAGTTGTATTCTGATTTTAAGAAGACATGTTTCAGACACTTGAGGCATATCCCGAAATATTTTTAGTTGAATGGACAGATGGTCCATTATATGTTGCTGCGACGTATAAAAAATCAGAAAAAACTACATGAAATTTGGTTCTGTATGAACGGTAAGCCAGTTTGTTTCGGCTTAAAGGAATTTACTTTGATTACGGGGTTGAATTGTTCAGCATATCCCCGTGAATAAAAAATGAACAAAGTCCTCCAAAATGGAGAAAACTTTCATTTTAAGGTGACGAAGAACAAGAGCGTTACTGCTGCAAAGTTGATTAGCCTGATGAAAGGTAATAGGCTGAATAATCAACAAAAGTTGAAGTGTGCTTTGGTTTGGTTCGTGCACGCGATGCTGCTGGCAAAGGACCTGTCAAAGAAGGTAGATTCGGACCACATCAAGATGGCGACTGATTTAGAATTCTTCGGGAGTATCCATGGGGAAAAGAGTCCTTTGGGCTGACCTTGAGCTATCTGACGAAGAAGACTGCTCTAACCAAGCAGAACTAAGCTTTTGTCAAGAGGAATAATGCATTGTACGGGTTATATGGCTTTCCCTGGGCGTTTCTGGTACTTTAAATCTACCATCTTATTGATTTATTATAGACTCCTACATATTTATGCAATATACATAGACACTGTAGATTTACTTCTGCTTCTATTGATTGCAGGTTTGGATATATGAGTCATTTCCTCATCTGGGAAGGCACACCGACAAGTCGTTGCATTCCCCTTTGCCCATTCCCCATCTTCTTAGACGGCACACGTCGAAGTGCGATAACATAATAGAAGGCGATCCGTTTAAGTACAAAGGAAACAACACAAAGGTAAAATTATTCTTATTGTGATAGATATGATAATAATATTATTATATTAGTGTAACACCCCGCACCTTTGGGCTAGAATTTAGACCATTGTTCCTACGCGTATAGACCTGAATCAAATGATTCCTTGATAATATATGTGTGGTGATCAATTCTATAGTGTGGGAATATCTTTGAATATGAATTGAGGTCACAAAAATCCCCTAACTCAAAGACGAGTTGAAATCTTTTCTATCGATCAAGTTTTAGTAGACGTTTCAACTTGGGTCAGCTTACATCTACTATTACTCCTAGAATATGAAGAGTTAGAGGGCCTACTATATATCAAATGAAAGGTCTTTGAGTTTTCTTTCCAACGCCTCCAACCGTTCGTTAACTCAGCTTCGGAGTCAAAAGTTATAAGTGTTTGAATGAGACACTGTCCCGGCTTGACGATGGCTTATGTGCAGCAAACCTTAAGGTTTCCATGGGGTTTGCTCCACAAACCCTATGTTTAATGGTGTAGGAGCTCCGTTTTGAGTTATTTCAAGGGCAAACAAGTCTTTTTACGTTCCTAAACCGTCCCTAAAAATCTATGGACGAAATTAGGGCCATTATTAACGTTTTAACTCTCTTAAATCCCTAGTTCATCTTTCTAAAACACAAGAGGAGAAAAACAACTAAAGTTTGCTCTTCCAAGTTTAAAGGTTTGATCTTTTCACGAATTCTTTGTCAATTAAGGTACGTGGAACTATCCTAAACCTCATAGGCATCGATTTACAGTTTTTAAACTTGATTTAACAAGTATATATGTATACATACGAAATTGGTTTCAAGATCTTAATGAATATGTATGGGAAATCATATGATTTGATGAAGTATTGTAGAAATTTTAAATTTGTGTTTAAAACTCAAAATAATTTTGTGTGATCATGTGATATTAGAATTGTGAAATTAAATGAGAGCATGAGATTTGAAATTCCCTCTTTTAATATGAAAATCCCTCGAGTTTTACATGTTGTAAATTGATTTTGCGAATTGCTAAAGGCTGGGGTCTGTTGACGAATTGATATGTACAATTGTACTGTTTTATGAGAAAATGAGAGGTTGTTTTTACTTGTTTTGTACATGGTCATGTTTTCCAATGAGAATGGCTTAAAACTAGATAAGAAAGGTGACCACCATAGATAAAGTGTTGAGGAGAGAAGTGCATGATTTTCAACTGTTTTGAAATATGAACTTTGTTCAAATGGTAGATCTTTTGGATGGTCAATAAACATCTTTTGGAATTAAAAAGGGCAGTAAATATGTTGTGACATGACTTGCAAGTCTGGGTATGACGATACGCTATTTTGATGTGCCCAAAAATATTGAGAAAGAAATAACTTTTCAAAGAAGATATGGTTTAAAGAATCTAAAACTGGGTTTAAGTGAGTTAGATGGTTACCCGAAGAAGGAACGAGTCAAACGACTCATTTTTTAAAACCGTGATTTGCAGACATAGTTTATGATACCCGAAAGGGAAATTGTACGCTGGCGATGGCCCTGTGGCGTAGTAGATAAGCAAATACTCCAACCCTTGCGGCAAACTTGGGTTGGGGTCTTGGCCACCGAGTCAAGGGCGGATTTCATATAGCCCGTGGAATCGTAGATTTGTAGGGTGTACCATCTATCTCGAAAGTAAGATAAAGAGTAGAGTCATGATTTGCAGAATGTGTTTTGAAAGATTCAGATTATGCCCATGTGTTTTCAACTGTTTCAAGATGATATATGATTTATGAAATGCTCTCACCCATGTTTTATAAAAATACATATTTTGTTTTTGGACTGTTCTTCGTACCAGTACATATGTATTGATCCCCCCTATATTTTAGGATCTGAGACAAAATTCTAGGGTCCGGCTAAGTCGTAGATTGATTGGTTTGAGATTGGAAATTGGTGAGCCTCCCTTATTTCGAAAGGCCTAATGTATAAGTCATTGTTATTTTATTTTGATTTATGGTTCGATTGGGGGCCTTGTCCCAATCTTCAGACAGAGCTTATTTTCAGTTAGTAGAGATTTCACAGACTAGTGTTAGATGTATTTGATCTTTATGAACTCATTTCAGTATTGAGTAGCTTGAAATAAAAGTTGACCATGATTCCATTTTGTTATGTATTTCTGCATTTTCTCTTTGTATATGAATAATGTATGTGATTGCAAGTTAGAAGGGCTCTCCGGCCTTCATGGTTTGGGATGCCCGTCACGGCCAGGGTCCCGATTTGGGTCGTGATAATTAGTGAATGCCGTGTAATTTTTTTTTATTTTTTTTTAGATTGTGCACCCGTACCTTACCCCTACTGTCCATGAGATGGAGCAGAGATACATGAGAACATTTAAGCCATACACAGACGAATTTAAGGATACATCCATCGTTGCGTTGAAGGCGCAGCTAAAAGGCGTGACTGTTCTGACTTCATCAATGAAGGTCGCGGACGAAGACGAAGATTTGGGTGGCCATCATTATGTTTCAAGTCCAGCACGTGTTTGTGATCATGCTGGTTCAAGTGGACTTAAAACTGCACCAGACGCTTCTAATGACGATGACCTACACGAGCGTGTTGCTTTGCTCGAGAGAAGTCTACTGGATATTGCTTCTTTTGTTAGAGATGAGAGACTGAGGGGAATCGAGAAGAATAAGAAGAAGCAACAAGATACGGGTAAATTAATTTTTTTTTGCTCTTCCAATTTAATTTTCTTGAATATTTTTTGTAATCCTTTTAAAACAATGCAGTGCACCTCGATAGTCCCCCTCGTAGCCGGCATAAAATAAACCTTGAAGAACTTGCAGTCGCAGTGACGGACATTACTGCAGCAGATGAAAATGTTAAAGAAGAAAAGAAAGAAGAAGAAACGAAACAGGAAAATGCAGCAGATGAACAAGATGCGAAAGAAGAAGAAGAAAAAGATGAGATGACAGCTGAAGAAGAAAAAGAAGAAAATGAGGAGAAAACAAAAAGAGATGGTGAAAAGAAATCAGAAAAAGAAGAGAAAAAATGAGAAGGTAGTTGAAGAAGAATTAGTGGTCGAACCGGAGGTTGAAAACATTGAAGAAGAGAAGAAATCATCAGAAGAAAAAGAGAAGGAAAATGAGAAGAAAGAAGTTAAAGAAGAGGAGAAAAAACATGAAAAAAAATGAAATGGATGTGATGGACATTGTTGCGGAAATCAATCAAGAAAACAAGTAGTTTTGTAGATCTGGAACAAACTATTTTCTTAATAATTTGTATTTTTTAGTGATTTGTTCTTTATGGATAATTGAATTACATATATTTGGTGATTTGTTCTTTAAACAGCTGGTTGCATTGTGTTACCAGTTCAGTTATTGTCCTAATTTATAGTGATTGATTGGAAACATTGTAGAAGTTGTTCTCTATAATTTATAAACTTAACAGACTATCGATTAAGTAATTCATATATTTACAGTAACTATTATGGTTTATAGAGGTCGATGATAAAAGACATAGACATAATTCTCTATTAATTATAGATTACATCCACGATTGATTTAAGAAATCATACATCTATTTATTCAGTTTCCTATATCCCTATTACACCTTTTCAGAAAGCCAACAACAATAATAAACCATACAATAAATTTTTTAGGCCTTTCTCTTTTTCCTCGGCCAAAATCAGCCTTTGCTTTACTTGATCCCTCTCTATTTCGATTTCTTTTAGTGATCCTTTCAAGTAATCGCTTTGCTCTTCGGCTTCTCTTAGCAATGTCATGAGTATATCTCTGTTTTATTCAGATTTCCGAAGCCTTTGCAATATATGAAACTTGGAAGCGCCTCAAAAATTTAATGTCAATGGGCTGCTCGTCGGTAAGTCTTCATCAAGCCACTTAAAAAAAGAGCATCCGTCATTATCGTTTCCAACCGCACAGTTAAAGAATTTTCAACCTGAATTTCAATAGGCGCGTGACATCCTAAAAACAGCTGAATTGCCACAATGACATATGTAGGACACTTTTGCATTTGATTTTTGGGATGCTTGAGACATTGTAGTTGTTAACAAAAATTAAAGCAAAAAAAAATGAGAATGTTAACACAAATATAGCCTTTCTTTTATAGAAGAAAAAGTGAGATATTACCATTGGGTGTTGATTTAACGTGTACTTTATTACCGTTGTAAAAATCTGACATTTAGATTTTTTTTACTGCTAGACTTGTTTCATAGACCTTATTTATAATCGATACCTTCTCAGGCTTTTGGTAGATGATGCACCGCATAGATAGACAGTCTAGCGTATACTAAGAGCTAATTCCTTAATAACTGCACTAGACGATGCTACATATTCATAGACCATAACTAGCACATATTTTGAGTAGGATTATTTAATTAATAAAATAATAAATAATTAGATTTTATGCAATTAAAGAAGCTTGAACAAGTCATGTGATCGTATGAGAGTCCACGTAAATTGGATAAGGTGATCAAAGATGAATGGGGATGGGTAGTGGATGAAAAACAAACATGCTTGGGGCAATGTTTACCCAAAGCACAAGTATGTTGTGGAGAGTTCATTTGTTCAACCACAATTCATTACCTCACATCTTTGATCACCATTTTCTATTTATGTGGGCTCTCATATGATCACATGACTTGTTTAGGCTCATTTAATTGCATAATATCCAATTATTGATTATTCTATTAATTAATTAATTAATTAATTCTTCTCAAAATATGTGCTAGTAATGATCTATGAATAAATATCATAGTCTAGTTATTTATTTGTGGAAGTAGTTTACAGTCTATGCTAGACTATATCAGGTTGAATACAAAACTAAACATAGTCTAGCATATATTTTGTACAACTTCATTAATAGATGTACTAGACTAGGACACATATTTATAGATCATGACTAGCACATATTTTGAAAATAATTATTTAATTAATAAAATAATAAGTAATTAAATTTTATGTAATCGAATAAGCTTAAACAAGTCATGTGATCGTATGAGAGTCCACATAAATTGAAAGTGGTGATCAAAGATGTGAGGTGGTGAGTTGTGGTTGAACAACCAACATCCTTAGGAAAATGTTTACCAAAACACAAGTATGTTGTGAGGAATTCATTTGTTCATCCGCAGTCCAACTTCACACATCCTTGATCACCTTTTTACAATTTACGTGGACTCTCATATGATCACATGACTTGTTTAAGATCCTTTAATAGCATAAAATTTAATTATTTATTTTTTAATTAACTAACTATTCTTTTAAAAAAAAAAATATGCTACTAAGGGCAACAAACCAATACAGTATATTATTGACAAGACTTACAGTCTATGAAATACACTGGACACTGCCATGACTTACAAAAACACGAATTTATACAAGTCTAACTCCAATTTGTTGTTGTTACAAATTATTGTTGTTACAAGTGGTTCTCTTGTGCCCGAGTCTCTTTCACAGTGAACACTTGTTTCTCCTCTTCGACTTGAAAGTCTCGCCCACGCCCTTAACATATTTTCTTTTCTTTATTCCGATCTTGGTGACCAGGAGAGGTGAAATAATGTTCACGTCTAGCAATTCTTGTGGTACGCGTCATTCAGACTCCAAAGGGACAACATTAATTGATTTTGAATACGCAAGAAGGTACTCTTCCACTTTATACACGGGCGAAGAGTAATCATAGACTTTCAAATCATAATAATCACCGTGCTTCAATCGTAAAACGGTCATTGCATGGTATTTTGAACAACTCAAACTTCCTGCAAGAACACGACCTTTCCAGTAGGTCGACTTTGGCCGTACAACCACTGCCGAACACTGTGAATTGCCTTTCGTCCCCACTTACGTTCTCTATATAGAAGGAGTCGCCCTCACCCATATTGTCCCTTAAGATATTTTCGGCGGCGGACACAAATTTATTATTCTTATATTTGAGGACGTAGGCACTCCTCTCCCTGTATATATCACCAAACCTCTTAGCAATCGAATTGAATATGAATGCCACAGGGTACTCCCTTTCGACAATCAAAATAGAGTTCACAGATTTGGCAATATATGTAGTCATCATGTCAAATTTGTTGCCGGAGAAATATGCCCTGCTCCATTTCTCAAAACCAAGCTCATGCTCGAGAAAAAAGGCTGCCTCGGGATAATAGTTCTTGAATTCCACAAAATGGTCGCTAAACTCCTCAGGAGAATATGCCTTTGCCGCATTGTAGAATAGATAGAGGTGTTCTCCGCAGTGGTGATTTACCTAGAGATTTTCACCTAGGTGCCTCATGCAGTACCCGTGATGAGCATGGTTGTAAGACTTCGCGATGTCGTTGGCGATGCTCTTGTGCCTATTGGAGATAAGGAACAAACTGGTCCATCGACCATAATAGATTTCAGCTTCTCAAAGAAGAACGTCCATGACACATCGTTCTCCTTGTTAATAATGCAAAAGGCAATCGGATAAATATGGTTCTCCGTATCCTGTGCAACCGCGCTTAGCAGCACGCCCTCGTACTTGCCGTATAAATGAATGTCATCGACCGCAATAACCTTCTTCATGTAGGAGAGTCCCTAATGCAAGGGCCCTACACTAAAAAGTAGTACATAAACCTACAATCGACCTTGTTCACCATGATGGAATAGGTAGTGCCAACATTAAGAGTGTTGATCATGTACGAAAAAACCGACAGACAGGAATACCCGTGCTCTGCTGTCCCTCGAACCATTTTCTTGGCAATCACACCCCCCAACCAGTATTTCTAATACGTTGGTCTACTTCTCAAGTTCTTGAAAACGATCATTCGAATCTCACTAGTATCTGGACCCTTTCCTTCGCGATACATGTTCACACAGAGTGATGCAATGACTTTAGAAGTGATTTTCCTATGGCTGCGCGTGGCGTATTCGATGCCACAATTGTGATCGCCAACGTATTTATAGATGATGAATCTGTCCGTGCAATCATACTTCTTCGCCTACAACATCCACGCGCAACTAGGACAAATGCATTTTACTTTGAGGAATTTCCCGCAACTCTTCAATGTAGCATAATCAAAAGAATTTCTCACAGCTGCTATGTCCAGCAATAATTTCAGCTCCTTTTTGCTGCTAAATGTTTGGTTTAGCTGAAAATTAGTTCTGTTGGAGAAGGTGTGGTTGGTTTGTGCTCCCAATCCGCACTCTTCTCATGCTTTTTCAGAGAAAATTGGACCTTCTAATTCCATTGAATGATCTTTCGAATCCATTGGATGAGCATTCAAACTCTCATCTTCAAATGAATCATGTTCGTCGATTGTCGGCTGTGGTGGCTGGATTGTCGGAGACCCCGAGATGATATTTATCCTCATTAATGGTTTAGAGCTATCAGCAACGACATCCAACATATATAACGACACATGCCGATCATTATTTATGAACGTGGGATGTATTTTACCCCGCCCATTCATTATATAGCTAATCACAACGTTCTTTGGCTCACAATCTAATTCTCCGCTCTCAATTACGCTTCAAACCATATCGTCGTACGATCCATTGTGATGCAGTAGGACGGGCACTATCTCCTTGCTAGTGATTTCCACTTTTAATAGTTGGGACCCTTCTCCCACGCACCCATATAATTACCACCCATGGCAATTACCTCAGCTATTGCCATAATAGATCACATAAATCGATAATAGATTAAGGTATTGGTCTATAGTTGGTCAATGATTGGTCGATCATTGGTATGAAAACGTCCGTACAAAGACGTGAATGGACTAATTTTGGATATAATTGATGCCCTCCTAGTTCTGGGATGGATAAATGTATGTGTAGGGCTTCTAAACTACTGAAATATATCTAATGACGAGGTATTGAGTTGATTTGGAAAGCTTTTCAAGCTAGTAGAAGTGGTGAAAAAAATATTTTTTGCATTTTTTTTTAAAAAGGATGGAACAACAATGGAGGCAATGATCAAGAATGGAGATTTTCAGTTGTGATGGGCAACTTTTCGTCGAAAAAGTGGCCGAAATAAAAAATTATTGGTGAAAAAAGGAGCTCCTATTGGTGGTTTCTTGGACATTTTTCTAAATTAAAATAGAAAATATAAAAAAATAGTGGAAATATAAAAAATAGTGGGAAATATTAAATATTAAATGGATGAGGTGGGGAACTAAAGTGTAAAGTTTAAAACTTGTGTGGTAGGTTTGTATGTAAGAAGTGATGATGTCATTTTAGTGTTTAAACACTTAATTTTCCAAGACTTGTGTCTAAATGCCAAAATAAGTTTTGAAAGTTTCTATTTTGCAAACTACCCCCAGAAACATCCACAAATAGCTTCTCCGACCAAACAATCAAACAATCCCACCTCTTCATCTTTGTCGTTGCTCCGACGTGGAGCTCCAGCTCTGATGAACCAATGTAAACCACAAACACCACACCAATATCCTTTTCCTCTTCTCTCCTACGTCTTCCTAACTACCATTGTTTCCGACAACGAACCAACAATCACCATCCAAACACTCACTATTCATTTTTATTTGATCTTCGTTAATCGCGACCAACTTTGAACCCAAAATTGACGTACAACAGCAACAACAATCCACATCGGTGAGCTTTATGTTCCGGTGGAACTCTAGCAACATGCAGCTAAGAAAAAAAGAAAAGTGTCGAAGTTCGGGTGTGAAAGAGATTTGAGAAAATTAATGCCTATTTTATTTGATAATAGGGATACTTATATTATATTCTAGCATCATAAAAAAAAACTACAGAGAGGTTTGTGGTAGCACTGCCACCATAGTACCTGCACATTGTGCAATATTTACAAACCATCCGCTAGAAGATAAAGCAGTAGTAGTGGGGAAATTTACAGCTGCACTAGGAGGCAAAGTATCCAAAGATTTAACTTGTCTAGTTACTATGTCCCTCGCTTATCAGCATGAAAATTTTGTATTATATCCTGGGGAGGCAACCAAAAAGTAGTAGTAACCCTGACTGATGCGTTAGACAAAAGAGATGGTTGTGCAGTGGATACGCTTTTCCTTGCTAGACTATCCGCTAATATATTCTGCTCTCTGCAGATATGGATAAGCAGTGGATTACCCAGATGATGGAGAAGGAACCTGCAATCACATAGTAGTGCATTATTAGTATCTGTATTGTTAACCAAATTAATTAGATTGTCTGCATCCACGTTTATCTATAGTGACTTTAGTTCGTGCTGCATTGCTAGCTGTAAACTAATGGATAAAGCCAATAACTCGAGGTTAGTAATATCTTGTGCAATTGTGGGTGCAGTGAAGCCCATTACCCAATCCCTTAAATATAGTGATGTATCTGTATTTAATATTAGACAGTCCCTATTTGGTGGGTTCTATTTAACATATAAAGTATAGGGGTTTAGTTTTACCCATGAGTCACCTGCAAGGAACCAGTATTGGCTTGCCAGATTTAATGCCAAAGCTGGGGACGGAGATGTCTATTTTAACAAGTCCATATAAACTAAAGACAATTAGGTATAAGGACCTCAAGAGGTACGATGAAGGGTTGAGAGTGTTTGTGTTGTAGAGTATTTTAAGCCACACGATAAGAGAGTTGAAGAAGTCGTGTGGTTGTGTTAGAATGGAAAAACCCATGCTAGCGGTTAAATTATTCCAGAACTGTGCAAGTCTCAGGCACGCAACAAAAAAGTGTGGTATTATTTTTGGAACATCTTGGTCGCATAACTTATAATTTTGTGATTTGAGACACGATATGTGATTCAAGAATAAAGCAGATGAGAGGCGATTAAGCACTAGTAACCAAAGAAAGTGTCTTGAGATTTGGAGGAATTTTTAGTTTCCATAGACAAGTGAAAGATTCCATTGGATGCTCGGTTTTCATCTTATCGAAGCTTATGCAATTATAGCATGATTTTACTTTGAACTTACCTGTGTTGGTAAGACCCCATTTGATCCTGTCGTAATTATTTGTATATTTAATAAAATATGTTGCCGCTAACTGATTTGTGAGTTGTTCAGGTAAGTTAAATGAAAGGGATGATAGGTTCCATGAGTTGTTTGGATGGTAGTCATGGATAGTATTGGAATCCTCATATTGTGGCAGGGATCCATGGATAAGTGCAAGAAGAGGGGTTTCAGGTTTTATCCAAGGTTGATTCCAGAAATTAATATATTTCCCATTCGTTGGGTGCCATATAAGGCCTTTCTAGCAGTATTTCCATCCTAATTGGAGATTTTTCCAAATATAAGATCTAGAAGCCGAAGTAGGGGATGAATGTAGGTATTTGTTTCTTAATAGGGGAGCCCATATCGAGCTTTAGGAGTGAAACAATCTCTAAGTAGAAGATACTAGTAAAGCTTGATTTTTCTTTTCCAGATTTTGAATTCCTAGACCTCCATTCTTTGTAAAAGTAGTTCTGGTGGTCCATTTTACTAAGTTGATTTTCTTGTGGGATTCTGTTGTTCCCCAAAAGAAGTCACGTTCATACCTTTTTAAATTTTTAATGATCTGGGTAGGTAATTTATTAATCTGCATAATGTGATTTGGCAGGCTATTGAGTACCGATTTTATGAGCGTTACACGACCCACAATGGTAAGAAATTTTCTTTTCCACCTAGAGAGTCTCCGCTTAGAGTTATCTATCAAAAACTGATAGTCCGCTATGGCCGTTTTTGAAGAGGTAATAGGAAAGCCCAAATATTAGCCAAAAGTACTACCTTCGGTGATTCCAAAAGAATTACAAACATAATGTTTGTTTTCTTGAGTAGTATTTGAAGAGAAGAATAAACGTTATTTGACGATTGATAAGTCATCAATTTGGGGATTTTCTAGTACCTTTTAAGCCTAAATTACCATGCTTTTCCATTGATTTTATGTTAATCTCTTACTTAATGCTCATTTGTGTAAGAAAAGTTGAAACGGGAAGATGATTAAGTCATTCAAGTGAAAAAGAGGTCCATTGTGAAAGAAAAGAGCCAAATACTAGAAATCAAGCCTAAGGATCGACCCTCAGTTACCGCGATCGTGGCCTGAGGCGATTGCGACCGTCAACAAGTTAACCGGAGGATGATCGTGATATGACTATTGCGATCGCAGGAGTCGCAAATGCGGCCAAGAGGTGGCGATCACAGTAAAGCGGAAAAGTTTCAAGGGCATTTTTGTAATATCTGGCAAATATGGAATTGGGGCTCAAATATGGGATTTTAGCTCATTTTCGCCATCTTTATCCTATCTTTCTGGTTCACTTTTTGTCTCATCTCTTGGGAGCTTGGAGCAAAAATTTATACTAATCTTAAGCTAAAATTACATTAGAGTAACTCCTAAATGAAGAATTAGCAAATTTCCATTGAATATTCATTGGAATTTAAAGTGTGGTTTGTATTTTCTTTATTTTTCATGAATCAAATTGATGGAGATTTTGGTATATTTTTATTTATTATCTTTATGAGTTGCTAGTTCTTTCTCTTGGGTTATGTTTGAATAGGGTTCAAGTGTGTATGGGTTGTGATTATTATCTTTAATTTTGAGTTAATATTGTTGGATTTCACAAATGTTTGATAATAAAATGGAACTTGTTGGTGAAAGCCTCAATTTTCCTAAACCCCACATCATCCTTGAAAGAGGGATGTGGGTAGTCTAGATCCCACATCATCCTTGAAAGAGAAATGTAGACGACATGAGCATTTGTGAACAATAAGATATATAATAGTTATTCCCTTTTTATTGTCTTAGAAATAAGGATAAATTGTGGAATTGCTATATCTTGGACATCATCCTAGAAATAGGGATGTCCAATTGAGGCTTTCTGATGATTGGTTGCTCACACCCACGAGGTATTCGAAAGAATCTGTGGGTGATGGTTTGATACTTTGTTGAAAGATTAGTATCGAAATCCCTAATCGAGCCTACCTAAGCCTACCTTAGCTAAGATTTGAAGTTGATTTTCATGTACCTGCACACTAGTTTCCTCAAGTCAAGCATAGCCCCAAGATCCGTTCCTAATTGATTACGCTCTAATTATTCTTAGTCTCGAATTACTCCTTTGTATATTCCTGATTGCATGTGATGCTAGAATTTGTTTGGTGTGTGTGCAAAGTGAAATAAAGAGTGTGAGTTTAGGAGATGATATAGGTATTTCTTTGATAGCCTTGTTTTATACCTTCTTATTAACCTACCTCTATGCATAATCCTAGTAAGCCCCGTTGAGCCTTTAGCTTTTTTTTGGCAGCCTCATGTGTAGCTTAATCCTTTCTTTGATAGACCTTAATTTGATCCAAAGCTCTTAAGTGCTTTAGTGTAAATTTAGTGAGTTAAGGAGTATGAAATTGAAGAAGAAAAAGTTGAAATTGAAGCCCCTAAAGTGTTAGCTATTGGTGTTCAAAAAAATATAATATGTGTTTTAGTGGGGAGTTGAGTAATGAAAAGAATAGAAATTTATTCAAATTTAATGAGTTGTGCATAGAATCCTCCCATCATAGTGTGTCTAAATGAGCTTAATAAGATGGGGTGAAAATAAAAAAATGAAGTAGACAAAAGTGGTGCAATTTGATTGTTGGAGATTGGTGGTAACTGTCAAAAGTGATGTATTAAAGCACTTAGGGAAGATAGTCACTATTAAGTCAAAATAGTTCCTACCCATTCCTTAGCCTACATTACAATCTTTAAAGACCTATTTGATCTTAAGCTTCATCATTCTGATATTAAGTGGAGTACTACACTAAACGCAAGCCTATGGTTCATTATGTGTAACTTGTGAATTCCTTGTGAGAGTACGCGTAACTTGATTTTTGTACCCATTATGTTATAAAATGCTTTTATGTGAGTGATTATAGGTAAGTCTCTTGTTGTGAGGGCACATGTTTGATGAATGTAGGTGATTTGTATGATTTCTTATATTGAGCCATCCGCATGAGTTTGCCAACTTGGTGAGTCAATTCTTTAGGCAAGGATGTTTCGGAGTAGTGTTCTTGAACTATCAATTGTGTACATAACATGCTTAATGTTGTAAACTTGCATTCTCTGTAGTCAGTGTAGTACTAGATTGAGTGTCTTGCATATAGTATTAGTGTAGAGTCTCCTCAGCTTATGATGCTTAGAGTAAAGAGTTATTCAAGGACGAACAAGGCTTTAAGTGTGGGGTGGTGATGTTGGGTGTATTTATGCACTCCAGTGTTATTATTCTAGCTTATTTAGCCTTATTTTGAGGAAAGTTCGTGTGATTTATGTGTGATGATGATGTAAATAATCATATAAGTGTTTAAGTGAGGGTTTAAAATGTGTAAAGGTGCTTTCAAACAAGTTTGGGTTTAAATCGTTCAATTAGAGTTTAGGCGAGAAAACTAGTTTTGCTAACTTGAGCTAGGTGTCGTTCTAGTTGTTCTTGAGGGATTCTAATGTGTCTAATGAGTCCCCTTTGGTTTGAATGTGTAAATATATGTGGAAAAACTTGTTGGTAATGTGCAAGGTTCAACTGGATTAAGTCAAGAGTCGAAACAATAAGTTGAAGATCAATATGAACTAGCCTAGTTTTAACTCATATTTTTGGTCTATCGTTGTGGATATCGTGTTGTTTCGAGCTCTAATGTTGGTGTTTGATGTTGTAGGATGCTTGAGGATTTGAAGTTGATGACATTTTGATAAGGGAAAAGCCACAATTCAAGGCAGAATAACACCACAAGGCTTGGATAAAAAGATGAACGTTGGAATACTTAGCCAAAAATGTGGATGCAACTTCCAGTGAGCCAACGCGATTGAGATGCGATGCACCACTCCCTTGACGAGTTTTGCAACGGACACATTGGTCTTCCCACGCAAAATGCAAGGCGTCGCGCTGCTTAGTCCATGAGATAGGCAAGGCGACACGTTGAATATCCCACACACGGCCAATTTGCAAATCCTTCTCCTACACGGCTAAGGCTTGTCATATTAGTATAAATAGGACATTATGTATGTTAGGTAATAATATTGGACGTCTTGGACAATTGAGGAGGCTGCTGCAACTTCGTTTTTAGGTTTTAATTACTTTAATTTAGCTTCTTTATGTTTTTTATCATTCATACAATTATTTGGATGATGATTATGACTATTAGTGGCTAAAAACTCCCTTTTCGGGGTTAAAGTCAAGAACATGAAGACTATTATTTTGAATTGATTTTGTTTAATTTTCTTATCACCCTTAGAATACATATATTGTCAACCCTGTGATCTCAGAAGGGGGAATAGGAAGATAGAACGTGGGGATGAACAAAGTAGGGTTCTTATTCTTTTATAAAATAAGAAATTTGAATTAGCATATAGGACAAGGCTGTACCTAGAAGGCTTACTTGATTCACATGTAGGATGATAGCTTTAAGAACTTAATTGGATTATTACATCCCTGCTCAATGATGTAGTTGTAATGTCTAAGTTAGGTAAACGATTAGAGGTCGGGAGACCATGATCATGCAATTAACCCTACGAATCAACAATCAAGATAAGCAATTTAACGAATGAAGTTCAATAACGTAGTAGGATTGTTCGAAGTGCTTTAACCCTGGGCTTTACTCTATTGATTATCTCAAGTTGTTCACTTTATGCATTGTTTACTTTAATTTTAGTTTACAACTTTCAAACTCTCTTTTGGTTATGCTTGCACTAGATTAATCTCAATTGTGAACTAGAATTGAATAGTTATTAGAACAAGTCCCTGTGGGATCGATATTCGACTTTCTTTATGACCACTATATTACTTGGTACTCCATGTACACTTGTGTGTGCGCTTGGGCACTGTCAATTAGCTCTCTTATTACTAAGGTTATTTCCACCAAATTTTTCTTAGTTAAATAAAATCTCATTGAAGTCACCTCCTAAGATCTAGGGGCCCTTATAAGTGTTTGCAACTCTTTCTATATTATTTCATAAGTAGTGGCGGTCACAAATATTATTATTAGCAAGAAATTCTGAGAATAACCACTCAACATGAGAGGGAATTACCTGGATTTTGCAGTGAATTTTTTGGCGAGTGAGTCCCACAACAGTGACATTGAGGATATCCTCATGCCAAAGTATAGCAATTCCACCTGCATGAGTTATTCCAGGGACCGCTATAACGTTTGAAAAATGAAACTCCTGAGGAATAGATTGGTAATTTTCCCGGTGAGTTTCAAGTAAGACTACTAATTAAGGCTGGCCTGTGATAATCTAGCAATTCTTTAAAATTCCTTCTAAAGTGTGTTCTTTTCGACCCATGATAATTCCAGATAATAAAATTCACTGAGAAAAGATGGGTTGTAACATCTCCTTCAGTCATCTCCCTCAATGAGGGGTTTAGAACTAATGAGTACCTCTCCACTGTCGTATTGAGTGTTGGACATATATGGAGAAAGCATTTGTACATACTTAGGGGACAGTTTATACAAATCTTTTTTCGGACAGTTCTTTTAGGAGAAAGATTCGTACCTATTCTAGATGGATTGACTCAGTTTCTGTGGCATGCATTCTTTTCACTATAGCTTCCATTTCTCCTTAGTTGTTCTGGGGTGGTGATGCATGTGGATGTACATGCATGGGGTTCGCTACCGTTGACGGCATGGTTGTATACTGCTGAAGCCAAGGCACAATTTCCACTCCCTGTGGCAGTTGAGGGTAGAAAGAGAAGTCCACTTGAGCGTTTAGGGGAGGTGGAAAGGGTGGTTGGATTACTGACCAGTGATTCTGCATGAAGGCATCCATACCAAGCCTTATTCCCTCCGTGACTATTTGTGCTAAGTTTGCTAGATCTTGGATCATTATAAGAATATGTTCTCCATTGATATGCAGGTTCAAGGTTAACACATGCCCCACAAACCCCATCTCCATCCAAAAGGTGTGTGGATGAGGTGGTTGCAGATTCATCGACATGTATATCGCATGATTTTGAGGATTTCTCTCCATCAAAATTATGTTCTCCATACGAACAAGGCGTATCAGTTAATGGAACGGGCCTAGTGAGCGATGATGTATATGAAGCCTTGTGTAAGGGCAACTGTTGTGATGGAAAGCCATTATATAAAGGAGTGGATGTATTATTATTATGGTCTTTAATGATGTTAGGTGCATTTATATCTGTAGGAACAGTGGTATTAGACGCAATATTTTAGATATCCATGAGTTGGTCTGCAGGTTGGATAGAACTTTCTTTATTTGAGTAATCATTAGCTTGATTTTGTGTATTAATCGTAGAGATAGCGATGGAAAAGTCAACAATTTGGGAATTGGGAGAAGTATTGGAAGGAAGGGTCTCTTGCATGGGGCCCACGTGTGACGGTGGAGTAGAAGATTTTTGCTGATTAAGGGATTGCGTGGGATTGAGTATGGTGGAGTCCATGTGGTCCCTATTTTCATTCATTAAAAACTCAAACGAGTTTGAAGATTTATAGTTTTATTAAGTGCTTCAGGTGTATAAGTTTTATTGATATATTTTAAATATTTTGAGGGTCCTGCCTCTTTGCTAGCTGGCAAATTGTTAGAAGTGAAGGAATTAGGATTAGTAAGATTCAACTTACTCAGCACCCCTATAATTGCCGCAGGTGGGTCACGCAGTTTAGTAGCAATCTTACCTTTATTGCACTCATTGATCCTGTTAGTATTTGCATCAGGTTATTGTGCTAGATTTGGGGATCGCCAACGCAAGAATTGTGTAAACTCCACTAATCTCCACTCTGTATTTGGGCTATTACGTGAGATTTTGCTGGTCTTATCCTCCATACAAACCTTTTGAGATAATGAAGCGTGGGGCACACTCTGGACTGGGGGCCAAGTCGTCCACATGTAATACATAGTAGGCCGAAGCCTTTATAGTGTATTACTTGTTTATGTGTGCCTATGTAGATGTATTGAATCAACGGTTGTTCCATAGGGACTTGAACGCATAGTCGTGCATATCTACCTCTAGAAGTTGTAGAAGTACATGAGTCAATTTTTAATAAGGTTTTCACTTTTTGTTCAACCTTGTGTAGGATATTTAAGTCATAAAATTCACCTGGCAATACTGGAAGTCAAAGCCAAATCACTGCGTAAGAAACTTTTGCTTGTGAAGCCACAAACTTTGATTCCCATCTTCGCACTGACAGGTAGTTATTCAACACAAACTATGGTCCATTGTGCAGTACATGATCCATGTTCTGTTCATTTGTAAATTTAATTAGGAAGAAGTCTGCTCCTAAGACAACCAGAGATAACTCCTTTGATGGCTTCCAAAGATTTGTCAACTTTTGTCTCAAAAGTTGATGACCCATTCTTCTTCCGATGAGTTTGATGATTAGGAAATTTTTCCATGGTTTGTAAATGCGATTATTTTCCTCTGAAGTTAATGGTATGAAATTTGAGTCATTCTGTATTGGTGCTATTTTGTCCGCCATGTTTACTTATAGGGTGGGATGGAGCTATTTACAGTTGCTAGTTTAGGAGATGTAATTAACTTTTACAGGTAGGATAAATTTTATTTAAGGAAGCTAAGCCAAGAAAGTAAAGTACAAAAGATAGTGAGAAAGGGAAGAAGTTTCTATGTCTAACCCATGTTTGTGCTGGTGGAAGCTAACTCTCTAATGCGTGTTATTAACTGAAATATACAAAATGATCCAAATGGACTATTTCAGGTAATTAAATTAACTTTGGGTCATTTAAGTTGTAAATAACTTTGACGAGCTTAATTTTTTCATGCGTATCCCTATTTGATTTTGCTTCTTGTATTGATAGAGGCAACACATTAAATATTTAATTAAATAAAATATGCGTTTAAGCCCCTAAACTTAATTTGAGCTTAACATTTTTATTTTTTTTAAAAAGAACGAAAAAAATAGGGGTTGGAGGAAATGGGAGAGAAGATTATAAAGGGGGAATCGAATCCTCTCAATAAAGTGTAAATTAAGTAAACAACCAACTGAGCTACTCTTAAGATTAACACTGTTAGCTTCACATTTTAATCATTTCTTTTGCTCCTGATTCCTGTGTGCGATTAAAAGTGTAATAACTAATTACATGAACAACGAAAACCATAATAACTAATACTTGTTTAAGAGAATACATAAATTTCCTCATAACTAATTCATACATAATTCAAATTATCTATCAAATGACTCCTGATCCTTTATGCTCAATTGACATGATTATTGCTAGCATCAATCAATGAGTAAACACTATTCCTTCAACCTTTAAAAGTTTTAACTTTTTATCGGTCATGTTCTTCGATTGGAATAAATCACTACATGTTATACAACTATACCTAATTGAACTCTGAAGTAATATAAAGAATAGTTTAGCAGGCAAAATATTTTTCACACATGCACATGTTACAGTAAAATGCATTTTAATTTTTTTTATATGTTTTAGAAGATGGCAAGATCACAAGAGCTGTATCTCATCTCCAATATAATTTTATATGGTAGAACATGTATTTTATTGTTGATATTTCTATTTGTTATAATCATGATCATGAATTAGTATACGAAATAAATTTGAAGATTTGATCATCAATGTAGTGCGATTTGTTGGTTTTATTTTTAACTGCTTTTTATTTTTGTGGATTGAATTAGCCGCATCAAATAGTAGTTAAATTTTTTTAAATTTTAACTTTGAGATGTTGAATTTTATCACATAAGAGAATACACATGGAGTATTAACTTTCTAAAATACTAATGGTTATGGTGTTGAGTATTTGTTCTTGTAAATTTATAAGGATCTTTCTAAAAATGAATTGATATTGAAACGAAGCTATATTCAAACTCTTATGATTAAGGCCTTTATGCACTTCTATAATGTTTGAATAAAGTTAAAAACAATTGTTAAATACTTATTTTTAAGTCAAAATAACAAAGAAGAAAAATTAAAAATTATAAATTCATCCAAAAAAAAATGCTAGATGGAAGCGAAATGAATAACAAGAATAAGCATTATTTGAATAAGAAAAGACCTAAACAAGACTAACTTAATTTTTTGTGTATAATAAAGAAAAATTATGTAAAACTAAAACATTACCTAACATTAATATCTGATACACTATATAATTCCTTAAATACTTACCAAAATACGTGTGAAAATAAAAATCCTAAGGTCTGTTTGATACGCGAAATATCATAGGACATCCACAGTAAATTAATTGTTAAATAAATTTCATTTCAAGTTAATTTTGGTATATTCCAAATTATATTTTAGGATTAACTTTTTAATCTCAGAATAATTTATTGCTTATATACCAAACATACGAGTGGGGCTGCACAACGTTCGTTTCACACTTCACAGTGCCGACATCGTCAACGTAAATGTGATTATTCGTTCTGGAAATACTGTAAATTGAGGCATTTGCATGTTCACTTTGCTTTTAAAGCCTGAAATTCAGCGAATTTCGATCGATAAGCAGTGGCGTTTGAGCATGTCTGGGTCAAATGACGATGACAAAAATGGGAGGAAACGTAATCTGCCTTCATGGATGAGTTCACGACCCGGTTCAAGTGGTTCGGGTCAGAATAAATCAAACGATGAAGCTGAGAAAGAAGCAAACATTTCTACCTCAACTTCAAGTGGTTCAAATTTCTCGAAAATTATGGTATTGTAAAGTTCTCCCCAATTGTACAAGCTGCTTTTGGCATTTGAATAGCCAACCGTGATTAATTTTAGCTTCGGTTGTTATGAAATGTGCCGAATTGTATTTGGAGGAGTGGTTCATATAGTTGATAGAACTAATTTTTAACTGTTTTTGTAGTTAAATTGACTGAAGAGAGCAGAATGAATGAAATTGGTTGAATAGGCTGAGTACTGATTTATGTAGAGTCTGAAGTTGTTGCCATGTGACCAGGAGGCCACGTGAAAATAGCCTCTTGCAAAAATGCAAGGTAACAGTGTGTACAATAAACCTCTGTGGTTCGGCCCTTCCTCTCCTCGGGCACGTGCATGGCGGAAGATTTAGTGCACATAACTGCCTTTGTTGTGAAATAGGTCAAATGTAGTAGAATGAATACTAATGATTCTTACAGGACTGAAACTAATTTTAGCTGTGTTTGCTATGAGATGGATCGGATAGCTTAGAATGAACATAGAGACTTCAGAATCTATCAATAACTAATTTTAGTTATAAAATTGGTCCGACAGCGTTGAATGGTGCGAAAATAGAGGATTAACATAGTCAAACCTAGCTGCATTTGTCATTATTTTAGTGGAATGAATTTGTAGGATTTCATATAGTCAGCACAAGTAATTTGGATCGACGGAGTATGTTGATTGATTGATTTAGCTTGGTTGTTGTTTCATTTAAATCATGATGGTTGTTCTGTCTTCCGAATGCTGCAGGAAGGGGTTGTATTTGTCCTATCAGGTTTTGTCAATCCCGAGCGTGGTACATTAAGGTCGCAGGCTTTAGAAATGGGGGCCAAGTATCAACCTGATTGGAACTCGGACTCCACACTCTTGATTTGTGCATTTGCCAATACACCAAAGTTTCGTCAAGTTGAAGCAGATAATGGGACAATTGTATCGAAGGTTTACTTCTTTCCTTTTGGTGTGTACGTATACATGATGTTGATTTTTTGCAAGTCCATTATGATAGGAAGGAGACTGATGCCCAAGGAGATAGTGATGCGTCAAGTAATATGTGCTTCAATGAAATGAACAAAATTTAACTGCTTTGTACTACTAGTGCCTTCTCTGTTTCCTATCCATGTTGACTTCAATTTTGTCCTTGTCTTTGAAACAGAACTATTTTGATTGATCATTTCTCATCGTGCCAATACCGTTCTGCTTTTTATAACTGCATGATTCATAATTTCTTTGTGTGAATGCATTGTATTTTATTAGTGACATTTTCTCCTCAGAAGATGATAGTTCCTTCTGTATTTTAACATGTGAGGCTCTTAGACCTAGATGTCTATTATATTCTTTTGGTATTTCTGCAAGATCAAGGGGTAACTTAATTGAGTGAAAAAAATCTTGATATAAGTCTTTATTTATTCTTTTAACCTGACTTCCTTCCTTTTGTTTTATTCATCTTCTTTTTGTTTTGGTGTGTGGGGCAGACGTGCGGTATGTGGAAGTGGACATCCACATGTCATGAAATTGTATTATTAGCATTGTTTTTTTTTTGCTTAAATTGGTCCGCTTTGTGCAACACTGCCTTCTTTATGTGTGGACAGTTACTGTTGGAGTTTGATTTTTTCTTCTACAACCTCTACACTCTCCAAGTCTAAATTTTTTTCGCTTGTTTTGCACAGGAGTGGATAACAGAGTGTTATAAACAACGAAAACTTGTTGAAATTGAAACTTTCCTTATGCATGCTGGCAAACCATGGAAACGTCAAAGTGTCTCTCTTGAATCCAACCAAGGTTACCTCTCTGTCTTTGTCTCTCCTCCACACCTCGTCCCACACTATCCCTAAACACACACTGTTTGTGTTACGGAGGTTCGGGTTCATTAAACTCAATATACTGAATGGTACTTCTAGCTAACCAGTGTTTCAGTTACAAGAGAGATGGGGTAGAACATTTGTTGATTCTCAGAATTCCATATATAAATGCAATAAGAGTATGCTTTTGTAGTCGATAATTGCAATAAGGGTCTGTCTAGGTCCACCCTGTTAGGATTTAATATATGGTCACCCCCTCTCCCCAGAAGAAATAGAAAGAAGAATTGTCTTGTACTATTTCCCCCTTTCCACCCTCAGGAATTTGATTAACCTTTAAAGTGTGACTCTATTAGTGAACACAATAACTTATTTGGATTTTTCTGCCAGTCGTGCATAAGCAGATACTCCTTGATCATGACATTGGCTACTGTTGCCTTTCATAAAGATCTCTAGGATAGGTCTATGTACTAATATACTTTGGATAAAGACTCTAAATAAATGAATAGATAAGTACATACATAGATATATATATGTTTTTGTGTGTGTGTTTGTTTCAAATGAACT
The DNA here is from genome assembly GCA_030864215.1 of Capsicum pubescens. Classification (NCBI taxonomy): domain Eukaryota; kingdom Viridiplantae; phylum Streptophyta; class Magnoliopsida; order Solanales; family Solanaceae; genus Capsicum; species Capsicum pubescens. The sequence goes on from CM061543.1 coordinate 38,895,784, forward strand.
TGGTTAAATAGCGCCTCAACTTTTGAAGAAGAGGTGATTCCTTATGCAATTACCTCATCATGGTGACTTTATTACCCAAAATAAGGTCTCCACAGAGTTATAAAGCCATATGGGTTTGACACCTGCCAGTGCCGAAATGTCAAGGAGGTTGGTGAGCTGATGACAGTGGGACAAAGTGTTGCTCATTTTCCTGTCATTTTGTTAATAGAAGTTTTCTTTTTGTCTGTTAACTCTCTGAAAAAGGAGAGATATCCTTAACTTATTTTCCATTTTTCTATATTCTATAACAGACCCATCTTGGTGCTTACAGATCAAAAACCATCAACGTCTAGAAAATCTCATACAAGAGCAGAGAAAAGTTCACCTTTTAAGACAACTACTGCTCCTTCATCAGAGGTCCTTATCTTTACTTGTCTGTATTGACACAGGTTTACCATATATAGATAGATATAAAATAGGATTCAAAATCAATTTACCAGAAGTTGCTTTTGCGAATCACATTATCTTATTGTGGCAGGAGGTACATTGTGATAAAGTAAAAGATGGTTTCTCTCCATCTAAAGTGAAAAAATGGGCTATAGATGATCTTAACCGGACAATTTCATGGCTGGAGAATCAAGATGAAAAGGTAAAGTGATGTATCGAATTTTCTGGAATCAGTGGTTTAGTGTACAAGAATGTTTCTAATCTGCGTGGTTTTCTTCATTTGGACACAAAATAGCTTTGTCTTATGTCTTATTAAAAAGGGGAAAGAAAAAAGAAGTACCTCTTTGTTCTGACAGGATTGGCCAAGAATTTTATGCTTCTTTTTTTTGGGGTTGGGGGGTGGGCTTGGATGGGGTTGGAGGTGAAAAATACGTTGGTGGAATTGCGAGAAAGAGTCTATCCAATTATCTGAATGATGTATGCTTGATCCTGCATAATTGTATGTAGTTATTTGTAGCAAGTTCTCTTACTCCATCAAATTTGATTTGATACAGCCAGAGCCCCATGAGATGAAAAAAATAGCTGCTGAGGGAATTCTAACCTGCTTACAGGATGCCATAGATTCTCTTAAGCAAGGGCAGGTACGTTACTCTTTGCTACAATTCCCCACTTGTTTCTATTGAAATTTTGGTTTATATTGAATAAGAATTATATTGGTGGTCTCTTACTTGCCAATTTGGATACCCTTTAGTGATAATCTACACAAACTCCGTGGAAAAAGCTTAGAGGGGGATTGTATCTCTCTTATCAACTTAACATTTGCTGTAAATTTTTTCCACCTTATCACCATTTGAAACTGCTATGGTTTTGCCTCGGGATTTTCTTCTTGCCAGTATCCTGGTAATGTATTCTGTTCCTAACAAATAATTAGCACCATTGATGTTGGACTCTTTTTCATGTAGTTGACGCCAACTACTTTTGGGGTGATGCATAGTTGATTAATCGATTATTGATGTTGGACTGTTCTCGCAAGTTAGTTATTGCTATAGATGATAAATGAAGCAGCATTTTCTGTTCTACACAAATTAATTACTGGCTGTTTATATTTGCTTTATAAAGAAAATAGTTAGTGCTCTATGACAGATAGCATTGCAATTTCTTTATCATTTTTATCTTAGACGGCACTCTTTTGTTGGATATTACCATCATGTATTATTGATCAGAACTTTCATGATAGAATTTGTGTTTAGTAATTGGTAAATACTAACCTGCACCGGGTGTTTACCTATGATTAAGTGATCTAATGTAGTAAAAATATTCATTAAACTTAATCGTGGTTAAGTGATAAAAGTGCGTGTTTAAACACGTCACACATCTATTGGTTTGGTGAAAACACCCGATGAAGAATTTTTACCTAAGTAATTTTTCATGCCATCAGGAATTCGTGTTTTCTGAGTATTCTGTACTAACAAATACATTATGCACATGGAGCGAGGTAGTGAGAGTGAAGGCAGTCAATTGACTCAATTCTACTTGTAAATGTGGCGGTAGTAAGTAGTAACCAGTGTGCTGGCTATCACGGAGGCACGTTAGGTTGTAGGGGGTTCTATAGGGTATTGTGTTGATGGTTGCACTGTAGAGGGGTGGCAAATGATAGGAAACTGGCAATGGTGTTAAATGAGGACAAAAATCCATTGGTTTCCAAGTATGTGATGACAGAAGGTGGAACAATGGCCTTGCTACATAGAGCTGAATGAGCCAATGCCTCGGTTACATCTTCTAGCAGACTGATCTTTAGCATGAAGGGCATTATTTTTTGTGTTTCCTTACTTGAGTCCCATTAGGTGAGAGAGAACATTGAGCAAAATGGGGTGGAATATCAGTTTCCATACTAAGTGAATAACTAAACAGGGAACAAATATTCTGACAGATGATTGACCAAGGTGTGATGAACCCATTGTAAAACTTTCATGGCTGTGATGGTGCCCTTATTAAAAAAATGGTTGTTCCTTTGGGGAGACGTTTGAGTTGCCCTTTTGAAAAGGTATACCGTTCACTGTTAGGGCTAGAGCCTAGGAGGGTCCTTTGATCTGGATTTCAAGTTGAATGAATACTCTGTATTCTAGGAAAAGGGTCGGTTATAATTTTTTTTGCTTAGCCTATCCTTTGAATATTGTGCTTTCCTATGGAGAAACTTTATCATGTTGTGAGTGTAAAAATTTTAAGAATTCTAGCTGTATTCCTGTTGATTCTCTGAACATGATTTGGTGGGCATACGAATAAATTCAAGTTGTGGTGATTTTGTTCTTTTTTAAAAAGTAATCATTAAAGTAAAAGGTTTTGGCAGTTGTTTTTCTTTTCTCCTTTTTTTGGCGATGTGTACTCATCCCCCAATTTATTTATCTTCTCTTTGTTGGTTATTCTTGTCAACGCTGTAGGATATGCGTCAAATAACTGAGCAGTGGGAATGCATCCCTCGTGCGGTTGAGGAGCTGGCAAAGTTTGATGGTAGTTCTGTTGGTTCAGCTACACTACGTAAGGATCTTTGGAAACAAGCTGTGACCTGTAAACAAATTTATGAGCTGGAGTACAGAAATGGAGAAGACGAACTTTTGCAGATGAAAAAGCAGAGGACTCGTGTAAGTGGAAAGACCGGTGATACTGCCAAAGATAATGCTGCATATGACAGTGATGATACCGTTGAGATGACAGAAGAGGAAATTAACCAAGCTTATAATGCCGTAGCATCTACCATCAAAAACACCCAGCGAGTGTAAAAATGGGAGGTAGCCGGTAGAGTAGGTGGATATCTGCTTAACGTAGTTTTCAATTACTGTCTCCTCATTTTTTTGGTTGTTTTGTTTCTTTTGGCCTGTGAATGGATTTGAACTCAGTATCAACATCCAAGAGTTATCATCTGTCACTTACCTGTTATAAAAAGTACAAAAAACTTATTACTTTTGGAGGGATGTTGTAAAAACTCAACCTGCCAAAACAGATTGACAGCATATCATGAGCTCAAGCATTACCACGCAAGAAAGTGACAACCCATTTTCCTATATTATTATGAGCTCGAGAACTATTGCCATGCCAAGGTCAAACCCCTCCCAAGGGATTGAGATCTTTTGTCCACTTACAGATTGAATAGAAGAAAACAATGTTGGGGTATGTATTATCGTTCATCAATGGATATATGGTAACTCTGTTGAAGAAATCACATGACATTTGTACCTCCGATGAAATTTAAATTTGAGACGTGATGCTTCATTCGTCATTGGTGCAATGCAACACATGCCAATTGTTTATTTTTCAGTTATTGCTAGAAGGAAAATTAATACGGACTTTGTTAAAAATAGTTCGAGTTTTGAAAGGCTATTCAATAGTAAATCATAGGGGCTCTTTGGAGATGAGTCTTTTTTCCTTTCAAAATAAATTGTTTGATGAGTTTTCGTACACACATTTTTTAAATTTAAATAAGTAAAATTTCTTTTTACTTAATTAAATATTAATTAAAATGCACGATCAAACATAATTTTAAATACTATTTTTTAATTTGAACTTCAAACATCAAGGAAGTCATATCCAAATGCCTATCAAATTTACCCATTTTGTAACCTTTCTTTTCACCTAATTTTTTTTTAGTAAACCTTTCTATTTCACCTAATTCTTTTTAGTACTAAGTAAACGAAGTAAAATTATAAATTCCCACGAATGCAACAAAATTACCAATTTACCCAAAATCTACCCCTTGCGTCCTTCCCCAGTCCGAAAGAGCTTCAACTTGAATATATCTCAGTAGGGTTGCAGCAGATAAACGCCACCATCTCCGCTGTCTCCTTCCTCTTTCTCTTTCTAGAACCTTCGCCTATTAAAAAATGGGAGCTTCGCTTCCTCCCAAAGAGGCCAACCTCTTCAAACTCATCGTAGTAAGTTCTTCGTTTCTCTCTCAAGTACAATTAATTCTTTCAACGTGTGTTATTTGCTCGTGCTCACTTTAGTAGCATGTATTTTATGCTATATTACTTCAGTTGACATTGTACTACTACGTTTGTTGCATGAATTGTATCTGTTAAGTTGTTTATGCAATGCAGTTCTGACTTTGGACGTGCTTGAGGCATTTCCGTTGCAATGCATATTTAGGAATTGTATTGTAGTACAATCGTGAATTTGAACTAGCAGTCAGCTACTTTTGGAGATGATTTTGTGATGGAAAAATATAGAATCATTGGTATTGTATCTGTTAAGTTGTTTATGCAGTTCTGACGGGGGACGTGTTTGAGGCATTTGCGTTGCAATGCGTATTTAGGAATTGTATTGTAGTACAATTGCGAATTTGAACTAGCAGCCATCTACTTTTGGAGATGATTTTGTGATGGACAAATATAGAATCATTGGTATTGTATCTGTTAAGTTGTTTATGCAATTCTGACTTAGGACGCTCTTGAGGCATTTATGTTGCAGTGCGGATTTAGGAAGTGTATTGTAGTGCAATTGCGAATTTGAAGTAGAGCGAGCTACTTTGGAGATGATCTTGTGCTGGACGAATATAGAAGCGTTGGTCCTAAATACTTATGTTGCTGGGAATTGTATCTGTTAAGTTGTTTTGCAATTTTGACTTTGGACGCGCTAGAGGCATTTACGTTGCAATGAGAATTTAGGAATTTGTATAGCAGTACAATTATGAATTTGAACTAGCGCCAGCTACTTTGGAGATGAGTTTGTGCTATGCAAGTATAGAATCGTTGGTTCAAAATACTTTTGTGCTTGGCTTGTCATGTCATCACTGTTAGGATTGATAAATTGACTATGTCATGACATTTTACCTATTAAAATCCAAGAAAGTAATATTTTTTACTGCTAATATAGAAGAAGGAGAACGACCTGGCTTAATTAAGTAAGCACTTGACCATTGATTCCAAATATTTTTCACTCTATTTGAAATTTATGAAGTTGGAGTTGAAGATGAAGTTGTATTTGGTTATACTTTTTGTAAAGGAGGGAAGAGAACACTTTATTTGGAATTTATGAAGTTGAGTTGTAAAATAGGTTTGGAGTACTTCTCAAAATTTGGAATCCAACTCCAAGTTCTAGTTAAAATTTTATATCCAACACTGATTTTGTAAATAAAGTGTAAAATTGTTCTGGGAAAAAGTGAATAAGTCTCATGGCCAAACACTCTTTAAGTTGATTAAAGTATATTTTTTATAAGTGTTTAATTTTTGATAAGTCTAGTGTATTAAGGGATGTTCTTACTAAGTGTTGATAAGAGATAGTGAGGTCAACCCTATCCCCCTCCCACAAATAAAAAGAAAGAGACAAAAAAACAAGTAGAGATCAAAGAGAGAATGATGGTTTGATCAACTTCTAATTTTCAACTTCTTTTCTCGGATATCTAGTGTTACTATTTCTTACCTTTGATTTTTGTTATGCTACCTTGGTATATTGTTCTATATCTTGAGCCGGGGGTCTATAGAAACAACCTCTCTATTTTCTCGGAGGTAGCGGTATGGACTGCGTACATTTTACCCTCCCTAGACCCTACTCTGTGGGAATACACTGGGTCTGTTGTTGTTGTTGTTGTTGTTGAAGATACAATGTTGTTGATTCTAATACATTGGGGACATGAAAACTTATTCTATATTCATGAAATTAGATGGACAGAAAAGAATATGTCCCAATGGAAAATGCATTGCACCTCCAACCGCGACATTACAAACCATCGAAGGAGTAACGTGGGAAGCAACCATTTTGAAGTCTGGATTGGGGTTTTGGGGTATTATTCTCGTATTACTCCCTCAAATTTAGTTTATGTGGATATAGTTTGACTAGGTATAGAATTTAAGAAAGGAAGGAAGATTTTTGAAACTTATGGTCTTAAAGATGTTCTAATACGAGTATGATTATAAGATCATTATTGCAAGTTCCGGTTTTAAACATGCCATAACATCCGTGTGGCTATAAAAGCTTGACACCAAGGCAAAATAAGAAGTTTAGGTTAAACTGCTTCCAAATTTAGAAAGCTGCCAATCTTTGTGGAACCACATAAATTGGAACAACGATTGTACAAGAAGAAGTACTCCTTTTGTCCCAACTTATATGACACACTTTTCGTTTTAGTCAGTACCAAAAAGGCACATTTCCTTATTTGGGAAATATTTAATGACACTATCAAGATTTTACTCATGTTGGGTCTTTGGCAAATAGTCCACAAAGGTGTACTCTTTATAAGGGTAGTTTTGGAACAATGCGAAGTTCTCCGATACTTGTTAAACTCTATGCCCAATCAAATTACATCACATGCATTGGGATGGTGGGAGTAAATAAGATGGAGAGCGTCGCGGTGAGAAAAGCTTGTGGTTAAATGGTAACCCTATGAAAGGTCTGAAATTGCCTTTGAGAGGTGGGAGTAATATGACTAACCAAGCTTAATGTTACGTTTGATATGCCAAATGAGTACCTTCCTTCTGATGCATAAGAGTAGAGGGGATATGCTTTTAAAGTTATGCAGATTTTATTTGTACTAAAGTGGAGCATGCTAAACCTTCGAGGGAGGTTAAAATAGACAAGTATATGAGATCTGCAAGTCAACTATTGAAATTTAGTATTGATGACTTGCTCAAAAGGCAATCCAAGTGAATCTGTTTGTGATGGAATTCTTAGAGACCAAAATGGTAACATGATTATGGCCTTCTATTCTTATCTTGAGGCAGGGACCATTAGTGCTGCCGAATGTATGCCATTCTCAATGGTATTAAACGGTGTGTTAATCATCACCATCTGAATCTTGTTATTGATACAATCCAAATTGGCATCAACGCCTTTGAGCATATAATTCGAGGCCAATATAAGGGAGTCCAAGCCATGACCACCTCGAGGATTACAAGGCATGTTTGGAGTACCCTTTTTAAGCTCCCACGAGAACAATATCATGTGTGGATGATAGCTTGGAGCGCAGGAGAAGCTACATTTGATGAGTCATCCACGGAAGCATTGAGCCATGACGTGTTTGGATGATTGCTTGGGCTTCGAGAGCGCATATGCGCCAATTGCATTGTTTTTGGGCTCGTGGGTCACTTTTGGGCCCAATAGCAATTTAGGGTCACTTTTGGGCCCACTGTGTAATAAATAGCCCATGGTTATAAATAGCTAGTTTTCCTTCATTTTAGACTTAGTGATTGAATGATGTTTTGAATACATTTGAGAGTGTTTTGTAGAAACTTGTTGGGAGTTTCTTGATTCGTCAGAAACGTGGGTGCTCGGTAATCCGTTCTCGTTTGTGTCCTCGTAAGAGGTTGGTGTTGTCGGTGATTGATAGGAAGGTCTAGGGTTTAGTATACCCTTGGTTGTCCTCTTGTTATCGGTTTATGTCAATCTATCTATTCTTTACTTTATTGTATCGTTTCCTTCGTTTTCTCGTGTTTTCGTCTTTCGTATCTTGTCTTGTATCAGATACAATGCTGGCGGTAAGCATGATCAACGATAATTACAATCCTAATTGGCAGATTACGGACTTTATCAGGGACATCCTTGGATGATGAGTCAAGGGAATTTTCAGATTCAGCACTATTAGGGAAGCCAATATAGTGGCTGATGCTTTGGCAAATTTTGGAGTGATAGGAAAAGGAGACTGGTTCTTCACCCAGGCTGTATCTTTGCCTAATCAAGTCAAAGCCCCTCTATGAAGAATGACCCGGAAGAGAGTCCTAACCTCAGGATCAAAACTTGGAATAAACTCTTCACTTTTGTTGATGGGTACTGTAACTATTGTGTACAGGATGTATATCCTTCTTTTGAAAGCTGACATAGATGTAAAGGAGCAATACTGTGTAACCACTAGACTAGATGGGATCTTTCCTAATAGTATTTCAGGTCCCTTTACATACCATTTTTTGTTTGAGGATGAACGTTTCATCCTATTGGTGTCAATCAGAGGAAAGTTTAAATTCCTCCTCCATGTAATTGATGTTGTAATCAATGAACAGGTTGGGGTCTGGCCTAATCCCCGATCGTTCTTGGTGGTGCTAATTTAAAAAAGTTGTACTGGACTTATGAATCATACAATATAACTTTATAAAAGAGTATTTAAGTACATACTTCGGGACATTAGATGGGTGATGGAAAACTTGTTCAACTCTGAACCTGGTAGATCTATAATAGATGTTAATTTTGCTGGATAGATAGGTGGAAATGCGAATTTAAGGATGGATGTTCTGTCATAGTTATTTGACAAGATCATAAGTGTCCATATCATAGAATGTGCAAATCACACACAGAGAGAACAAAATAATAGAAGATCGTTTGGGATGGTTTGACCATGTTCGGCATAGACTTCCAAATGTACCCATTAGTAATGCGACAGTATGATGATTGGAGGTGTTGAAAGTGAATGAGGTAGACCTAAAAATTACATTGGAGAGAAGATATTACGGAAGATCTATATTCTGAGACCTACAATTTCCAAGACTTAGCTAAGAAAATAATGTTATGAAGCAAAGGACCATATAAGCGATGACAACATGTTATGGTTATGTAGATACCTATAGACTTACATGAGGTGCGGGCAAATGTAAGTTTGATATTTTGTGAACTTCTAGTTTTGGAGAACCCTTAAAAAACATACTACTAATTACTAGTATTGGAAAGAATTAAGTTGGAATATAGCTGAATATACGGAACATATACCTTATCAAAAACATATAGAGGATTTATTTGATGAGACCAACTTTTTCTAACAACCAACAAACAACTATGCTACCAGCCTTTTGAATTGTTTCCAAATATATTTAGTGTGAAAAATTGTGTTTGGGTTAGAATATATTCATTGGCATGAATTGAGTTAGAACATAGCAAAATATGTAGAGTATTTGTACCTTTCGAAAGCATATAGAGGATTTATATTGTCAACAATAACTTTTTCACACAACTAACAAGTAATAAGAAAAAACGATGTTAGCAAACTTTTCCAAATGTGAATAATATCACTTTTGCATATAGTTTTCAAATATGTAAGTTTTTTTGCAAAATAGTTATTTATCGATTATTTATTATTATTATTTATAAAAAATAATTTTATTTTCAAAATTTAAGGAATCCTTGGCTGAGGGTGCCGAAGTCACCCAGAAAATCATACAAAAGGGTAGCCCGGTTCACTAAAGCTCCCGCTATGCGCAGGGTTCGGGGAAGGGGCCCACCACAAGAGTGTCCTGTACGTAGCCTTACCCTGCATTACTGCCAGAGGCTGTTTTCAAGGCTTGAACCCGTGACCACCTGGTCACATGGCAGCAACTTACCTTGAAAATAAGATAAAGGAGAAATTATCTGTTTCTATGTGGTGAGTAATTCTAGAAGGGAAGAGAATCACTAATGTTTCAAGAGCGGAAAGGAGAACATACACATGATAAAATCTACTAGTTTTCTCTTTTGACATTTTGGTGTAAAATGCCAATTGTGTGATGTATATAGCATATTAGAGTTATTTTTTGCCTCACATGTTAGTCTGCTAGGATTTCTGTTGTGTAATTTCATAGCACAAGCTTAGTGCTACTTTTGATCCGTGAAACTTTTTATTTTACCTATCAAAAGAAACAAAAAATCATGCTGAAAGCTGGATGCTTTATCTCATACTTACTTTAAGTGATAGAAGGCGTACTTTGCTTCATATAATAAGTTGACAAATAATCTTTTTTGCACTATTATTTTTTCTGTTTAGGCATTTTTGGGGTGAAATGCAAAATGTATATGATGTAGGCAGCCTACTAGATTTTGTCAATTACCTCCCGAAGTCTAGGCAGCAACTGATTTTTTACAGGGTTCCTGTTGTAATCTCATAGGACAAGCTTAGTGCTACCTTTGAATAAAAAACTTCATGTTTACCAATCAAAAAGAATTCACACTGAAAGTTGAGTGTTTTTTTCTCGAACTCCAAAACCAGGCGTTCTTTTTAGTAAGATTCGACATATAATCCTTTTTGTTCTAGATTATATGACTAATTAACATGAGATATTCCTGTTAATTGGTTATGACTGGAGTACATATGATCCTTGAATTTTTTATATATATATATATATATATTCTCTTTCTAATTTCATATTCTCTTTCTAATTTCATGATTACTGATTGACTAACGTATGTGTAATGTGGCTCCGGATTTCCCAATGTTGCAGAAATCATATGAGACAAAGCAGTACAAGAAAGGCTTGAAAGCTGCTGACACTATTCTCAAGAAATTTCCCGACCATGGAGGTAAATGCAATTCTATTATGGCAAAGAGGAGAGGATGCAATAAAGCAACCAATGATAAGTATGATGGATAATAAAATTTATGTGAACAGCAGGCAATATGCATGCCAATGGGAACTTCTACTTTTTTTTAAAAACTTCTATTAGACATGCCAACTGAAAATTTATCTTTAAATTTTCAATCAGTAGTTCAAGCTCTAACTTCCAGACCATGTTTTATGCTGGATGTAAGATAATTGAGATTGAGCTTTGAGTAAAGTAGAACTAGTTCTTTTATTTTTGTATCTTAATGACTCTTCTTTCTTTCTGAGTCCTTCTTAGTTATTATGCTGCTGTTTACTTAGTGATCTGGTTACAGAAACACTAGCAATGAAAGGATTAACACTGAATTGTGTAGACCGCAAATCAGAAGCATATGAACTTGTCCGGCTTGGATTGAAGGTGGAGTTCATTTATTTTCCTTTTTTTCCCTCTTAGGAATGAACATGTTTTAACTTCTAGTGTCCTTTTTTTTTTTTTTTTTTTAAAAAAATGTATATCAGGGTTAACTACGCTTCTCTCTTTGCAGAAAGACCTTAAGAGTCATGTTTGTTGGCATGTATATGGGCTCCTATACCGGTCAGATAGAGAGTACCGAGAAGCAATTAAGTGCTATCGCAATGCCCTTAGAATTGATCCTGACAACATCGAGATATTACGTGACCTATCCCTTTTGCAGGTGAGATTCTTTTAATAACATTCTTCTTCCTTTTCTGAGTGTGTGCCTGCACTTAAAATGTTTTTCATTTAAGCTCATCAGTAATCAGTGTAAGCCTCACGATGGGTTGCTAAAGATAATAGTTGGGCTGCTTCTCAATCATGTGTTAACTGTTGTTAAATAGACGCTCCTTAATGAGTGAGTTGCCCAATTACTTAAGAAGCTGTCATATAAAAAGAGGCTTAAAAAGAGTTGGTCATGGTTTCTGCTGTGACTTTTCTCTTGTTTCGTTTTGAGCTACACGTACAATTAAAGCACATTCATTTGTTATTGCCTCGTTTGTGATGTGTATTTTGGAGTATTGGATGAGACTGTCACTGTACGCCCTTTACTGATGCAAGTGAATGAGTGTTTGCTAATGCTTGTAAAATTGTCATGTCTGAGCATTCCTGCAACTCCTTTTTCTTGTTCCCATACTTATAGTTGTACTGTATTTCACGCGACATTTCTGTGGTTTATTCTCTTCGATCGCTGGCTTATTCACCTGGCATTCCTGTGGATCATCAATTTCTATGACAAAGCAAGCAATTCTTACTTGATTAGCATCTAAAAATTTCGTTAGAGTGATTGCTGAAAGCTTACCTTGTAAAATGTAGCCGTTTGTTGTTTTACCTTTGTCATGCTCATTATGTTCCCTTTTCATTTTTCTTTAGCGTACTTTTCTCCTTTGTCCAAACTTATGGGTTGGTAAATATTCTCTACAGGCACAAATGCGTGACTTGTCAGGTTTTGTTGAAACGAGACAGCAATTGCTCACTCTGAAGCCAAATCATCGCATGAATTGGATTGGCTTTGCTGTTTCTCATCATTTAAACTCCAAGTAACTTGCTCTACTATTGTAGTAATATCTAGTACAATTGGTAGATCATAGATGTGTGTTTCTCTCCTGGTGATTCTCTATTTTTTATGCCTAATAGGAATCTAGTTGAGGAGTTGCAGAACTGCTGCATTATGTGGTGATTCTGTGTATAAGACGTTGGATATTCATATTGGGGAATTTGACTTTGTTTGCATGTGAATAAAGTATGACTGGTCTGGCAGTTGGTCTGATTCCTTAGTTCTTGTCTTTCTCTTTTCTTTTTCCCCTACAATGGTTGTGAGTAGGGGTGTTAGCAGTTCAGTTTGGGTTGGTTTTTTTCTAAAAGAAAACCAAACCAGTTAAGGCATATTTTCAAATGTTGGAATCAAACCAAACCAATTAAGTCGGATTTTCATCGCTTCAACTTTTTCATTTTATTCGGTTTTTGTCTGTTTTTTTTAATATAAAATATATGATAATATACTTCCAAGTACATATTAGGTTGATTAATTTCAACATAATACTACTTCAATTGCCCTTTAAGAAAGAAGGAAATATACATATTTAATTTCAACATTTCTTACAGCTAAAATTACCAGTTTCAAAAAAAATAAATTTTTTTGAGCAAAAAATAAAAGATTTAGTTGTGTGATATACTGAAATATCTAGTTGATGTTTGAATTAAACAATGATGATTAATTAAATGACTCAATGTCATTATTTTAAACATGATATATTCTTGGCGTTGTCAAAATGAACACTACTAATCAAACTAGGAAGTAACGGCAAAAATTTCGATTACTATAAAGATAAATACCTAGATTATGAACTAAGGGGTCGTTTGGTAGAGTTTATTGGAAAGTTTATGCATGCATTAGTTTAATGTGTATTAGTAGTACCTTGTTTGGTATATCTTTTCACCCTATGTATAACTAATGCTTGCATTATTTACACACTCTTGTGTATTGAGGTGTGTTTTACTAATACCTCAAAATCCATGGCATTAGTAATGCAATGGGTCTAATGCATGCATTAACATGATTAAATACGCTATTATCTCTCGAAATTTTTTTTGCCTCCTTTCTAACATATATATGGAGGGTATTATGTAATTTTATTTTTTAGAAATTATGTAATTCATGTTATTTTTAATACATCGAACTAGACACTGCATAAGAAAAATACAAGCATAACTAATGCAAACATAACTAACACAAATATTGCTAATACAAGCATTACTAATACGCCATATTTTGCATTATTCAAATACACTCTACCAAACGACCCCTAAGAGAGCAAAAGATTATTATGTACTGTAAGTTTTTGAAATTTTTATTTAAAATATACATATGTATGTGTGCAATTATGGTCTTTCAATATAGTTGGGTATTTTTGGTTATTTTTTTGCTTAAAACGAAAATCAAATTATGTCTGTTTTTTAAGATTAAAATACAAAAAAATGTCTGTTTTTCCTTTGTTTTTTCATGAAGACCCCTAGTTATGGCCATGCAAATGTTTAGTTCGACATTTTTTTTGGGGTGGGGGAGGTGGTCTTGTGTTGGGTGTGTACTGGAGGAAAAGTTGTCAGATCTGTTTACTTCAGTAGAACAAAAATGTCATCTGTTAGGTTTCATGAAATTTGAAGATGCCTGGCTTTTGTCCTTGTAATGTTTCAGTGTTCGGAGTTTCTAAAGAAACACGAATGACATGATTTTCTAGTAATAACGAGCCTCTTGACACTGTTACCTTTCTCAAAAAAATAACGACCCTCTTGTAAGAGAAACTATTAGAAAATTTTGAGTGGCATCACATGAGTTAAAGTGGGTACTTAGTATATTTAATGGAACAAAATGTGAAAATGCTATATGATCAAACATGTGTTTATTGTATCTAAAATAAAGCTAGGTTCTTCTTTCATTTAATATACAGTTGCTCCAGTTGTTTCCTCGCCTGAATATGCGTAGTTACTTAAAAATTGTCACACACTGGTGATAATGGATAATTTTTTGGTTCTTATTGATTATAGATCGTCTGAGTGATTTTTTGCTTTCTATAATTCACAACATTGACTTCAAACATCAATCTACATTTCATTTTGTTGTATGTTAGTGGGTCAAAAGCTGTTGATATCCTTGAGGCATTTGAAGGGACTCTCGAAGATGATTATCCTCCAGAAAATGAACGTTGTGAGCACGGGGAGATGCTTCTATACAAGGTAACAATAACTGCTAGTAATGTTTATGCATGCTTCAGAATATTTTGTTTTCTGTTTTTAAGTTTTCATTTATTTGGGAAGTGTGTTCGGTGAGTGTGGTGACACTTAACACAAATTCCGGTACCATTGTGTTGCCTGATACCCATTTCGGTTTTGTGCTTAGAGGGTTGAAGTTTCCAGTAATATGCAATTTGTTTTTAATTTTTATTTTATTATTGCCCAAAATAGATGGAATCACATGAGAGTAGTTTTTGGAGATGCTGCTTTCCAGGGCCATACTTTCAGCATGCTGAAGATTTTCCTGCTACCCATCTGATTCTTTTTATTTTGACAGAGGGTAGTGCTAGTTTAGCAACACATTGGGAAAGCTTGACTCCGTGATACATAGTTGATAGTTATAAACTGATTCTGAAAAATGGTTGTTTCTTTGTTTCTGAGGTAGTTCTGCTCGGCTCCTAGAAAGTGTTTTTTAATGAAAGCTCTTTGGGTAGCTGTGACTTTAAACATGCAAATGATTTTGTTGTGTAACCACCCTCACGGACCTAATTTATTAGATCTTCCTGATTTGAGGCGTCCTGCTCGAGTGTTTAAGTGATTAGAATGTGTGTTTGAACTAGTTGCCGTCAGGTTATGTCTATTTGGACAAGGCTTCAGTGGCTCAAGCCTTGTCTCAATTAAAATTCAATTGCTTTTCAACTCTTCAATATGTGAAGCCAATTACTTCTTCATGTGGTGATTTTATGCAACTACCGAGTTACCCCAATGAATAATTCTGTTTTTGGAGCTTTTTGTTATCAATTTATATTATTTTTATCCTGAAAAACTTTAATTTCACCTGGTTATAAACTGTTTCAGGTCTCTCTGTTAGAGGAATGTGGTTTTTTTGAGAGGGCCCTTGAAGAGTTGCACAAGAAAGAGTCTAAGATTGTAAGCTCATATGATGCAATCCTATGGAAATTTGTTTGAATTTACTCCTGGATGTTGATTTTATTATGCCCACTGTAGTTTGACAAATTGGGCTACAAGGAGCAAGAGGTTTCGCTTCTTTTGAAGCTTCACCGTTTTGAAGAAGGTGAAAGATTGTTCAGAGTGCTACTCTCAATGAATCCTGACAATTACAGGTGCACTATTATGGCAGTTTGTTTGTCAAAAAATACTGAGACGTTTAGATGACACCTTTATGTAATAAAGAACATTTATGCCGTTAAACTTAAATTTTTCTATATGTGCATATCTTATCTCTTATATTATACTTGGATTAAATCGTTCCTTGCTAATTCCTTCTCACAAAAAAAAAAAATCGACTCCTTGGTAATGCCTTCTAAAAAAGGATCGTTCCTTGGTAATACATCAGTATTCATTGTGGTGTTCTTTCCGGTAAATTTTGATGATTTTTTTTGAGAATGGTAACATTAACTTCTATATATCCACGTAAATTTTGATGATTAGAAGATGCGAATTTTCAGAAAACTAGTTTCCTGCTGTTTAATGTACAGCTAAAAAATAGAACGGAGTTTTCGTACTTTGTAGTTTGTACATGTCATGTTATCTTTGCTTACTTCCTTTCAGACAATTTTGTTTGCCTTGTTTCTTTTTGTCCTTTTTAAGTGGAGATCCAAAGTAACCAAAATAACCCAGAAGGGTTGTTTCACATAATGTAGAAGGTCCAGTTTCCAGAGAATATGTTTATGAAACTTGTTTTGTGGTTATTTTCTTCTTTTTCATATCAAGTTGCCTTGAACTTAGACACATATGTTGGTTCAATGAATCTGCTGTTACGAGTGCTAGAACTACATATAATATTTTGGAATTTATTAAAAAAATTAAGGACAGGCTCTTTTCCTGGTACCTCAGGTTTATCATGAAACTTTCTGCCTTACATTGTTGTTGTAAAGGGCATAAGAGAAGTTATATTGCTTGGGTTCCTCCTAAAATGTTGCTGATCCATGGTGGGTCCTCCAATAATGCAAAGCTCATCTCAGCACCCGTCAATGAAGTTTAGTAACTTGTAAACCATGTCTATTTAATTAATTTGAAATATAATAATCAAGTCTTAGTTACATAATAGTCATTAGTCATTTTACTATAATTAAATGGAGTAGAGTTAAATTACATTGTTGACTACAACAACTACTAATTTCAAGTGTGATTAGACAACCAAAAATTAGACAATGACAGAGCGGCATACAAGAAAAAAAGTAAGAAAACCCAATGTAATTCCACAAGTGAGGTCTGGGAAGGGTATATGTATGCAGATCTTGCACCTATCTTTGTGGAGATAGAGAAGCTCGTCTCAAACATCATTGACTAAAGGGAGATATATAAATACCACTCCAGCATTCTTCTCCAACCCATTGCTCTTCACCTGAAAATATTTCATTGTAAAATAATAAATCATCCTTGACTCGGAATATCTAAACCCTCCCTCCCCCTCCTTCTCCTCCTCCTCTCACGCCAAAGAACCATGTAAACTCTCCACCATTTCACCCTAAAATAAAATAAAGTACCACCACCGGACTACATTCCTCAAGCCATTCCCAATCTTCTTCAACAAATACATAAAACAAGACCCATTGCTCCACTCATCACTCAAAAACATTGCTCTACTTTCCAAACTTCACAACCCTTTACAACCGAGCCACCTTACTCATATCTTTCACCATTTCCATTTTATTCAAGCTTTGTGCTAGCATAGACCACTTTCACGGATCCAACCTTTGCATTTTTAATTCCATACACCGACTCCTCTACCTCTTATCTCCACTACTTCATGCCTTTTGCCATTGAAGACCAACTAGCTTAAAAAACAACACTCTCCCCTCTGGCGAATTCATATGAATTGACTGATTTAATCCTCTCTTCTTATATACCACTAGAATTATTATTAGATATTGGTAAAAAGCCAAATATGTGTCGGATATTTATGCATTGTACAGGAGGAGAATGGTAGGATGCTAGCTGGGAACTAAGGATTGTTAAAAGAAAAATTGGAGATGAAGAAAGGTGCTCGAATGCCATTTGAAGAAAGGAGAAAGGTTGGGTTGGGCGGTGTGGATAGCTGTTAATATAGACACAATGCCTTCTTTTCTTTTTTAGAATTTGGCACATAGCACCACGTGTCTACCACCTACCAAGCATATAATGGTGTTTGTTGTGTAAGGGGGTCAAGGATGCATTTCAGACAAAGACAAGGAAATAATAGAACCCCCACAAAGTTTAAGTGTGTAGTCGGACTAAAATTTATGTTTGGTCTCTTGACTAAAAATATATGTTATTGTTCAACAATCTAAATGTCAGATATATTTTTCTTATTTATATTTCTTTGCCATGCCCCAGATTCTATAATTTATGTGATGACGAATCCAACCTCTAGATCTGCACCCGTGTTTGGTACCTGCTCCTTCAACCAAGCAACGTAAAACAGAAGGAAAAGAAGCTAATTTTGCATTCCTTTTTCTTCCCTTCCTTCCTGAACCCTTAGAATGCAGAGTAACACTTCATGTATTTAGTTCTGCTGTCTAATGCCCTTGTTTTTTCCCTATCTTTATCTGTTTGCTTAATCACATGCGCGCTCCTTTCTTGTCGTCGCGACCTTTCTGAGTGGAGTACTAACTATTCATGTAATATATACTTTCTCTAACTTTCAGATACTATGAGGGGTTACAAAGATGTCTGGGACTGTATTCTGAAAACGGGCAGTATAGTTCTGATGAAATTGATAGGCTTGAAACTTTGTACAAGTCACATGCCCAGCAATATAGTAGATCATCTGCTGTAAAGGTAATGTGTGCTTTATCCTGCCTACTAGCAGGATAGTAGCTCTCTCGTTCTGTCCAATAATGTTTGAATTGATCCCATTGCCTATGATTGTGGGAAGTGGCTACCTCTCTTACCCATATCCTGTCAATTTGTTTTCAGGAAATTCCATAATTATCTGCCTTCAGCAAAGTACTGTAATTTTAGATGGCTGATTTAGTTACTTTGCGTTCTTGTCTTTGTGGACCTTATTATGGTTTAAGTATTAGATATAATCTCTCTTGATAGAGTTGACTTAATTCTTTTTTTTTTTTTTGGTTTTAAAAAAGAACTGTCAGGGGCCAACCTTAGGACCAACCAGTCTTTATTCTTTAAAGCTGAGTTGTAATGGGCATGCCCCTCTATCCTTCTCCACTTAAATAACAAGCTTAGTTCATATGGCGAAGGGGCTTGAACCTGTGACCTATGTCACAAGTCCCTCATCCTTTGCCACTTGAACTAAACCCTGGGGCAAATTGACTTTTCATTTTTCTTAAATGCTAAAAGTACAAGCTGTCTTCAATGACTTGAGATGTAAACATTTTATGACTAATCTATCACCATTATTACCTTTTCCTATCTTGTGGAAATATGATAAGTATCCACAGTGAACTTTCTTTTCTTGTCCCTTTCAGAGAATTCCACTTGATTTTCTTAGCGATGGCAAGTTTCGGGAAGCAGCCGAGAACTATGTTCGACCTCTTCTGACAAAAGTACTTATATGCCATCACCCTTTCTGGTTTCGTTGGTTTTTTGAGCTAAGCTGACATGTTTTGTGGTGATGAATATTTAGGGTGTTCCTTCCTTGTTTTCTGATCTTTATCCACTGTACAATCACCCTGGCAAGGTTAGATCAAATGTTCCTTCATGTACCATAGCATATTGCAGGGGTTTATTGTGTTCCTGCATATTTTTGGTGTTTATAATTATTTGCATGTGTTACAGGCCAATATTCTAGGGGAATTGTTCCTGAGTATGGAGAAGTCAATTAAGACTACTGGAGGATATCCCGAGAGGTTAGCAAAGTCTGTCTACTTTTTGATTCATGATACACTTGTGTGTCATTCTCACAATTAGGCTTAACAAACCGCTGCTCTTACTTTACAGATCCTTGTCGTGTGCTGATTTATTATTTATTTTGCCCCCTTTATCATGTTGGATGAGTAATTGGATCTCATTTGCTTTTCTTCTTCCACTACCTTGACCTTCTTGAGACCACTTCAGATTTCGACAGTTACTAGTTACAGGTTTCTATTGGGAACAGCCTATCTACCTTTGAGGTAGAGGTAAGGTCCGCGTACATTCTATCCTCCCAGATCCCATCTTGTGGGATTTTATTGGGTATGTTGTTGTTGTACTAGTTATAGGTTTCTATTACCAGGTACATTCGGGTTACTTTTTTATTTTAAAGAATTTCTGTAACAAATAAATTTGTAGTTTTCTAGTTTGAGGCTGAGATTATCTTTATGTTTCCGTAAATGTGGTCACCTGTCTTATTTTGTTTCTTTTAACCTTCAATCACCATATTCAAGATGATTCTCATGATAAAGTTTTTTGTTTCATTATAGAGGTTCCACATCAGGACACTAGTCAAAGATTATCTACATATTTCATCCTTAAAAAAATTATAACATTCTGCACCAAAGCTGATTTCTCAATTTTAACCAGATGAAGCCAGTCTGTTTGTCAAGACAACTTCAATAAGGGAATTTTAAGTAGCTACTGTTTGTCCTTTTCACGCCTGATTATTTTGATTTACTGTATCATACTCTCAATGTTTATCAATCAACCTTCTCTTGGATTCCATTGAGATATAAGCTCAAAGGTATCAATGTCTTACAATTTTATGAGGTTTAATCAGTGCCTACCTTGATGCTTATGATTTCTGTGGATTTTGATTCAGTTTTTTTCTTACTTCCAATTTTGATGTTCGAATATACACTTCCACATGGGGGGTGAATGAGAGTAGTAAGAGGAGCACAATCAAATCTCTCATTCGAAAATGGAAAGTGGATGTTTTGTGCTTGCAAGAAACAAAAGTAGAAAATTGGTCTACTGCATGGGTACAACAATTATGGGGTAACAGGTGGGCTGACTGGGCAGCTTTAAAAGCATGTGGTACTAGGGGCGGTATCATAATTATTTGGGATAAGAGGCAGTGGGTCAATACAGACACCCTCCAGGGCTCCTATTCCATATCATGTATGCTAGAAAGTATTCAACAGGAGTTCGAATGGTGTTTTACTGGTATTTATGGACCTCACACCAATCTGGAAAGGGAAGAGATGTGGCACGAAATCTGGGCTATGGGATGGACATTGGGTATTGGGGGGTGATTTTAATGTGTGCAGATTTGAAAGCGAGAAATTGAACTGCTTGAGAAGGACTAGTGCCATGAGATCCTTCTCAGACACCATTCAAGACCTTAACATGATTGACTTGCCACTACAGGGGGCTCATTTTACATGGTCAAGGGGTGATAACATTGTGCAAGCATCGAGAATTGATAGATTTCTCATTTCCACAGAGTGGAATGACTCATTCAGAGCTATAAAACAATCAGCCCTTCCAAAAGTGATATCGGATCACAAGCCTATTCTTCTTGAGAGCGGAGACTGGGATGTTAGCCCTTCATACTTCAAGTTTGAAAACATGTGGCTTCAATCAGAAGGGTTTCTAGAGAAACTGAAAGACTGGTGGCAGAGCTACAATATAATGGGTAGGGTTGACTATGTACTACTACAGAAATTGAAAAGGCTGAAGAAGGATATAACAACCTGGAATAGGGAGGAATTTGGCAAGGTAGAGACCAGGAAAACCAAAGCCCTAGATGAGTTGTCAGCACTTGAGCAAGCGGCAGAGAGTAGACAACTAACAGTGCCGGAAACTATTCAGATGATGAACCTGAAAATTGAGCTTCAACAACTAGCCAAGGCTGAGGAAATCTCTTGGCGGCAGAAATCAAGATGCTTATGGCTTAAGGAGGGGGATAGGAACACAGTTTTTTCAAAAAATTGCTAATTCTCACAGAAGGGTAAATTGCATAGACAAACTCAAAGTGGGTACCGAGATCATTGTGGATAAGCAGAGGATAAAACAAGAGACTCTTGATTTTTATGAAAAGTTGTATACTGAACAAGAACAATGGAGGCCATCAGCCAACTTTGAGGGCATTGCTTCGATCTCAGTTGAGGAAACAATGAATCTGGTAGCAATTTTTCAAGAAGATGAAGTATTGGCAGCAATTCAATCTTGTGCTCCAGACAAGGCATTGGGGCCAGATGGGTACACAATGACATTTTATCAGAAATCTTGGGACTTCATCAAAGTTGACATACTTGCTGCTATGAACAATTACCATCAGCATTGTTGGATGGTCAGGTCATGCAACGCTTCCTTCATAGCCCTTACTCCGAAGAAAAAAGGAGCAATAGATCTCAAATACTACAGACCAATTAGTTTAATTGGGAGTATCTACAAGATCATAGCTAAGGTCCTGGCAGAAAGGCTAAAAACAGTTATGGGAAAGCTAGTCTCTAATCATCAGAATGCTTTTGTTAAAGATAGGCAAATCACTGATGCTTCATTGATTGCAAATGAGGTTCTTGATTGGAAACTGAAAAACGGAGGGGCAGGCATACTATGCAAGTTGGATATAGAGAAAGCCTTTGATCAATTGAATTGGTCCTATCTTATTTCCATCCTTAGGCAAATGGGGTTTGGTGAAAGATGGATCAAATGGATCAGTTTCAACATCTCTACCGTTAAATACTCAATCCTCATCAACAGAAGGCCAGTTGGGTTTTTCTCCCCGCAAAGAGGTTTGAGACAAGGAGATCCACTTTCTCATTTTCTCTTTATACTTGCAATGGAGGGTTTAAGTAGAATGTTAGAAAAAACTAAGCAACTCCAGTGGCTGAATGGTTTTGATGTGGGGAACAGGATCACTACAAACATTTCTCATTTGTTATATGCAGATGACACTCTGATACTTTGTGAGGCGGACAGGAATCAAGTTCTTTATTTGAATCTAACCCTTATGATCTTTGAAGCCCTATCAGGTTTGCACATCAACATGCTAAAAAGTGTGATCTATCCTGTTAATGAGGTGCTGAATTTGAAAGAATTAGCGGGTATCTTGGGTTGTAGTATCGGTGAATTCCCAACCACCTATTTGGGGCTGCCATTAGGTGCCAAGTATAAGTCGACAACTATTTGGGGAGGAGTTATTGAGAAATTTGAGAGAAAACTTGCCTCTTGGAAGATGCAGTATCTATCGATGGGGGGTAGACTTACATTGATCAACAGTGTACTTGATAGTATTCCCACATACCATATGTCATTGTTCCCTATTCCTAGCAAAGTGTTGAAACAACTTGACAAGATCAGGAGAGATTTTTTGTGGGAAGGAAACAGTGAGGAGCGCAAGTATCATCTGGTAGAATGGCCCAAAGTCCTCCTTCCCAAACTACAGGGGGGGTTAGGGATCAAGGATTTGGCTCTGCATAACAAGTGTTTACTCATGAAATGGCTATGGAGATGCACACAAGAGGAACATGCCTTATGGAAGGAGGTGGTCAATGCAAAACATGGAATACGGAGTCATTGGTGCACCAATTTTTCAAGAGCACCTTACGGGGTTGGAGTCTGGAAAAACATTTGCAAGCTATGGGAGGAATTTTCTCAGCATAAACACTTCATAGTGGGGAATGGACTCCATATAAGATTTTGGAAAGACAAATGGCTCTGCAACACAATTCTGATGGATGATTATCCAGATCTTTTCCACTTAGCCAGGTATCCAGATTCAACAGTCTCGCAAAATAGAGATGGAACAATTTGGAGCATTATGTTTAGAAGAAATATGCATGATTGGGAGCCTAACGACTTGGTCAAACTTCTACAGACTCTACAGAGTTTCTCTTTCAGTACTCGGGCAACAGATCAGTTCAAGTGGGACACTACAGGAGCAGGGAACTACACAGTCAGTGCAGCCTACAGGAAGTCGGGAGCACTTAATCAAGTCACTGACCACTGGCCATGGAAGCTAATTTGGAAAATCAAGCTACCACCCAAAATCATCTGTTTTAGTTGGACTGCGCTATATGAAGCTTGCCTAACTCAAGACAACCTCTATAGAAGGAAACGCTACATTGTGAATGGATGCTACTTATGTCAAAAAGCAGCAGAAAGCAACTAACACCTTTTTTTGCATTGTACTGTTACAGCAAGTCTGTGGAACATGTTTTGCTCTCTTTTTGGACTCAGTTGGGTCATGCCACATAGTATCAAAGCAGCTCTTGAGAGCTGGTGCTGCTGGAAAGTTGACAACACCATCAAACAAGCTTGGAAAATGATACTTGCAACAATTCTTTGGAGTATCTGGAAGGAACGTAATAGAAGATGTTTTGATGGCCTATCAACGCCTCTACATTCTCTCAAAGCTGATTGTCTCATTTGTCTGTATAGTTGGGTTAATATGTCCTTTGTAGATTCCCTAGATAGTTTCTTGAACTTTGTTAGCTCCCTAGCTGTAGCATAATTGTACCAGAGCTAACAGACCCAACTACTTTTGCTCTTACTTTTGTAACTAATTTGCATCTTCTTGATGCCTTTAATGGAACATTTACTTTATCAAAAAAAATATACACTTCTACATGTAACATTATGCTCCATGCTGCAGTGAGAGCAAAGAGCCCCCTTCAGCACTTGTGTGGATTTTGTTCTATTTGGCTCAGGTTTGCTCACATGTCTTCAATAAATATTCACGGCGTTGATGTCCTTCTCTTTGTTTCCTTTCACCTTCTAATTGCTGAAATACTTACTTTCTGCAGCATTATGATAGATGTGGACAGTATGACATTGCTCTTGTAAAAATTGATGAGGCAATAGAACATACTCCGACGGTCATAGATTTATACTCTGTCAAGGTATATTTGCTGATCTATCCATATCAAAATAATTGTGAATCTTTCATTATTTGTTTCTTTTGCCTTTACCATTTGTTTGTTGACTTTGATATTTGGCAATATCCCTGCTTGGTTCTTAAGTTACTTTTCTGAAAAATGTTTATTGTGAAACTGCACTTCCATTTTCAAAATGTTGTGAAAGTAAAGTCTGCTATCAGAGCTTGTCAAAATTAAGTATCTGTAATTTGCATCTTAAATTATGTGTTTTTGCTTAATGGGTCTGGACAGAGAATGGATATAGGATTCATTTTCCAGGGCTCTACTAGTTGGATTGAGGTGTAGATGATGGATTGTTTTTTATTTTAACCTTTGCTTCTAGTTGTTGCCACCTATGTTAGACATATAATATAGGTCTTTCTGACATACATGTTTTCCGATGTTTGCCTATTGATTCATTATCATTTTTTGCATGTTTTTTCTTTTTGTCCATCTTCTTTAGTTGTCAAACTTAAGCAGCATAAGTATTACATTGATCAAAATCCGTTCGATCTGGTATAGTCTCATTTGACGTTACATCTTAAGTCAAATCCACTCACTATCTATTGCTAGTTTATCAAGTAATCTTCTACTCTTTTCATGCCTCTCAAATTTTATGATCATATATTTACACATGAATCTTGGTCGCTGGATGAGCTTGACATATGTTGGTCTAATCGTTACTTTTGTGATGTATGTAACTTGTCTTTGGTTCTCTCCAACACAGAGCCGCATATTAAAGCATAGTGGTGACTTGACAGCTGCTGCGGCATTGGCGGATGAAGCCAGGTGTATGGATCTTTCAGATCGCTATGTTAACAGTGAATGTGTCAAGCGTATGCTTCAGGCTGATCAGGTATTACACTTTGCTGATTTTCTTCTATCTTTAATAAAATCTCTAAACTTTGCTGGTAATTTTCAATACCTATGAATTATCCTACATTAGTCTCTTGATTTCTTTATGGCCTACGCTGCACATCTTTGTAGGTGGCGTTAGCTGAAAAGACGGCTTTTTTGTTCACAAAAGAAGGAGATCAACTGAACAACCTTTACGATATGCAGTGCATGTGGTAAGTCTCTTCACTGATCTTGATCATGATCTGCTTGGTTTTGGGATCCTTTAGCAGCAGTTTTTTGATGAATTTGGAAAGGTATGAACTGGAATCTGGGGAAAGTTATCTGCGCCAAGGCGAGCTTGGGCGGGCCTTAAAGAAATTTCTGGCTGTAGAAAAACATTATTCAGATATCACGGAGGACCAATTTGATTTTCACTCTTATTGCTTAAGGAAAATGACACTACGCACCTATGTTGAAATGCTGAAATTTCAAGATCGGCTCCATTCACACTCTTATTTTCGCAAAGCAGCAAGTGGTGCTATCAGGTATTTATTTTGACTTGCTAAAATTTGTTAAAATGTTTGGGATCTTCAGGAATCTTGGAATTTAACCTGTTAATGCTGTTATTAACATTTACTAATTTGTTTGCTATTTTCTGTCAAAACCTGTGAAGTATTGTCTAGGAAAAACATTTGCTAGTCTGATTACTGGAATGATTCTGCTTGATATCCATGTTTTGTCCTAGATTATCAGTTTGCCAATATGACTACTGGAACGATTCTGCGTTCCATGTTTTGTCCTAGATTGTCGGCTAGCTTACCAAACATTTCTGTGACTGAAGATTTTTATGTTTCATATGGGCATCCTTTGCTTGTAACTCAGATGTTACCTGAGGCTGTATGATTGTCCTCCAAAGTCGGCAGCTGAAGAAAATGACGAGATGTCTAAGCTACCTCCCTCTCAGAAAAAGAAATTAAGGCAAAAATTGAGGAAAGCAGAGGCCCGAGCTAAGAAAGTACTTGAAGTTGCTTCTCTATTGCTTTTGAAAAATTAACTTAGCTTGAAGTTACTTATTATATTCTGTGGTTTTAGGATGCAGATGTCAAAAATGAGGAATCAAGTTCAACTAGTGTTGCAAAATCAGGGAAGCGCCAGGTGAAGCCTGTAGATCCTGATCCATATGGTGAAAAATTGGTTCAGGTATTATTTTGTGTCTGTCATATCTTGTAGGTATTGTGAATTTGGACGTCTTAATCTCCTGTATGATATATGCACAATTTGATACAATTAGTAATGAATAGCCCTAGTGATGATAGAGGATTCTGGAATTCATTTTTTATCGAGTTCTAGTGTACCGAGGGATATCTACATCACCATTTGAATTTGTGCTTACAATGGGATTTAGTACATGAAAATCTGTGAGGTCGTGTCAAACATTTGGAGTCTAATCCAAAAAAAAAAATTGTCCAATAAAATGGAAGAAAAGGAACTTTATTTATTTGAGGCTATTACAACTTTTGCATATTTTGATTGAATGAAATTTTCTCAATTGAGCAAACTCAGATTGAAGATCCTCTGGCTGAGGCTACAAAGTACCTGAAGCTTCCACTTAAGCACTCGTGTGATTGCTTGGAGACACATTTACTATCCTTTGAAGTAAACATGAGGAAACAGAAAATCTTGCTTGCCTTGCAGGTAAGTTCCTTCATAATTCAACAGTTAGAAAACTTTCTCTTCCTTTTTGGTCAAATGTATATCATTTTTGTATGGTGTACCTATGTTGGGTACTGGTTCCAGTGCATTTTAATTCAACTTCTTGAATTCCATCCTTATTATCTTTTCTTGTTTAATTGTATCAGGAATCAAAGTTTTCCTTTTCTTTCTCCTTATAAAAAGAGTTGGTCCTTTCCTTCTGTAACCGTTGACAAACATTCTCTTGGATCTCTATCTTTTCCAGGCTGTAAAGCATCTATTGAGGTTGGATGCAGAAAATCCAGAATCTCATCTCTGTTTGGTATATTTATCTTGTTTCAAGACTTCTGAATAATTATTCTGCAGCACCGTAGATTATTTTTGTTTGCATTGTCAACTGTTTTTTTGCACTGGGTTCAAATTCTTGGTGAACACTTTGTACCTCTTTATTGATGTAGAATGTGATCTCTTGCAGATAAAATTCTTCCATAAAGTAGGAGAGTTGCCTTCACCAGTGACCGAGACCGAAAAACTTGTGTGGCGTGTCTTAGAAGTCGAGCGACCTACCTTTAGGTTCCCTTGAATCCTCCATTTTCTGTCTTAAATGTTTTTAGATATTGATTTATTAAACAGTAATTTATCCTTTTTATTGAACTGAGGTACCTATTTCTTTCTCTTGGCATTTTCAGTCAGTTGCACGAGAAATCACTAATTGAGGCAAACAACGTTTTCCTTGAAAAGCATAAAGGTCCATTTTCAACTGTCATTTTAATGGATTTGTCATATTTGGCCTATGTTCTTGTTCCTAAGAGAAGTATGAGTTCTTTGTTGTACGTGTGCAGAATCATTGATGCACAGGGCTGCAGTGGCTGAGTTAATGTATGTCCTGGAACCAACCAGGAAGGCTGAGGCTGTCAAGTTAATTGAAGACTGGGTTAATGATGTTGTTTCTATGTAAGGACTTGTATTTATGAATCAATTAGCAGTCTAACAGATTGCTAATAATGCCTCTGTATATATGTTGTCTAAACTTTTAAGGGTTCTGTTTTAACTTTTCTCCAAATTAGAGATGGTGTACAAGGAGCTGTTAGGACATGGAAACTGACACACTGCATTTCACTTCACAAAATCCTGGAGAAAACCTTGAATGACCATGATGCTGCATTGAGTAAGTGCTTTGCTCTTTGCCATCTCATGCTGTTCTGATTTTTGATATCAATATATCATGCATGCTATTCTTGTTCTGTTTCAAGATACGAAAAATATACATATCGTATTTCTGCAATCTGAACGGGGTTAAGCTAAATTAGCCACTCATTTTGTTTCAGTTTGTGACCAATACACCTTTGTGGCTTAAAAAGCCATACATTCCATGTCAAACTGCTACATTGTAGAAAATGAGTGTTTTTGTTTTGTTCCTGTTCTTTAATTGTTTTTTTCCAGAGGCGTTTCCTTTCTTCCTCTGTTCTGATTCATCTATTTTTTTGACGAGATTTTCTTGCTGGTTCTTTGATAAAGGTAAAGGAGAGTTCAATTAGTCCATCCTCTGCCAGATGGGATATACACTGTTGATGTGACATACAATTTAGCTCTTAGCTGGTCTCATTCATATTTCTCCTACTGTTCCCCTGCATGAATGGTTTTAAGTTTGGAACGTGCATCATTGACTTGATAGGATTTACCACTTGACCAGTCATATCCATATTTCTCATAGCTATTCTGCAACATGATTTTCATGGTGTTGGCAGTGTTCTCTAGCATCACAAACATTAAGCTATTTGAAGTCAAGATTACTGCACTTCTGCCCCCACCCTCATTTAGGTGGTCATTTGGTCTGTTTGATTTGGTCCTTCGTTGTACCGAAACTGAACCAAAGTTATCTCAGTTCACTCAGTTATTAAATTTTCTGTTTGGTTACTCGGTTTTCACTTTGACTTTCTTCTTTGTCAAACAAAGTATCTCTAATCAGTTATCTAGGCCTTAACTACCTGTCTGAGCAATAGGATATGAATTTCTTTAGGACACTCCGCGAATGAAGTACAGCTTACCCTCTTTATTAATTAATTTTCACAACAAGGAGCTTTGCCATTGCCAGAGTCAGGTAAGAAGTGATGCCTTCGCAACTAAACGCCTATTAGCCAGCCAATAATTCTATTCTTTTATTTTTAAGAAATGGTAGTGCCTTCCATTAACTCTACTTGTAATAAACCAAAATAGTGGATTTTTTACGGTCCATCAGTATTCATCAGACAATAAAGCGTAGTGACTTAGTCAGTATTCATGAAGTCGTCTGCAACTTTGAAGCAAACCTAGTTGTGTTTGCAATTTACTCCCCAACTCCCAAAACTTTTGAGCAAGTTATATGAGTCCCAAAACTAAATATATAATGCATCTAAGTATATAAACTTCAGGTTTATCGGTGGTTTGTTTAGAGAATTGAACACTGAATCTCTGAATTGTTCAAACCAAAACTGATTGAGTAACCGAACAAACCAAACCGAGAAAACCAAAATTTTCAGTTTGGTCGTTTTTTGGGTTTAATCTGAATTGTGGGCACCCCTACTTCTCTCCATTTTATCTCCTTGAAGTTTAGCATCCAAATAGGTTAAGCTTCTAAAGCTTTTTTAAAAGGTGCGGTGCATCTTTTTCGAGTAAGTTGATGACGTGCTCTACCTCTGATTTGTGGAGTCCCCTCTGATTGGATTTTTTGGTCTGTTTTACTTCGTCTGCTGTCTTCTAGTTGTAGTATATCCCTTTGTCATTTTTTGCCTTCTTTATTAGGGTGTATAGGTCCTGATGCGATTTTCAGTTATGTTACTTAACTATGTGCCAAATTTTTTTTGACAAAATTGAGACGCAAAATCCTTATTTGTCTTTCACTGACAATTATACTTAATTGATAATTCTCTGGAGAGTGATCTGATTGGCACACTCATGTAGGATGGAAAATGCGCTGCGCCGAATTCTTCCCATTCTCAACATATTTTGAAGGTATTCGTAGCTCAGCTACAAGTACAGCTTTCCATCAGACACAGAAAATCCCTGGAAATGGGGTTGTCAACTTGAATACTGGTGAAACTTCTGCTTTGCTTTCATCAAATGGGAGATTAGATAAGCTGGACACACTGAAGGATCTACATATCTAATTGTATATTTCATGCTGAAGTAAGTTGCCCTCAAGAGTACCGGAGAAGCTAATTGAAACCATATTTTTGACCTCCGAATGTGCTCCTACACCGATGGCAAGGATCAAATGGGATTAAGGTCTCCCGAAGACTCAGACATCTGATGATTTCTTGCTTTCAGACAGACTTCCTTTCGCAACAGTTCTCCATCCCTGGGTTCAATTTCTTGGCTTGTGTGTATATTTGATCTGATATTGTTATGATGGTATAGCATTGTCTGGTTGCTCAGGGTCAGGCCCGATACCAGAAAAGGAGTTTCTTGGCCTAGTTCAACAACTTAGAGATCGAGTGAGCTCTCCGGAAGTCTTCAGAGTCTGAATATTGTGTACGACTAGCATAGAACAATATGCCAAGCTAGATGACACTGAAGGCTTGTGTATTATTCAGTTTTGTCGAAGCATTTTTAATGGACGAACACGGTATGTCAAGATTTTTGTGATAGTACTCGGAGAAAATTACAAATTGATAAAGAGTTGCGGGGATGATGTTCCGTATATATGCTAAAGCTTTATGCCTTTAACTGGATCTTAGTTTCTTTATCTGTATCCCTAGTCTGTTTTGTGCCGTATTTAGGCTGCTAGACCAGAAACTCAGCACTTTGGTGAAGAAATACGTTCTTTCAATTGATTCTTTCGTTTGATAGTTTGTTTCTTCCAAAAGTTGAAAAGTAATGTGCTTATTCCCTATAGGTTTCCTCTAGGATGCATCATATTTTTCTTCTGTAAGTTGTTTAAAAATATACTTGCTGCACTATAAAAGGAAGCTCCTGTATTGCTTCCCTTTTTGCTTCTAGATACTTCACATTTAGCAACCAAGCTGTGTTTTGATGAAGTCTAGCTTGCAGGAATGTACCAAGAACAGTTCAAGTTTTAGAAAGGTGGATGTTTATATTTTTATTGTTTCTTTGTACCTGGACAACTGATTGGGTGTTGTAACTAACAAGTCGATTAACTACTAGAAGCGAACTACTAGTATATATCTTAAATCAATATGATCTGTAATATATACCTTTTATGCTATTAGTATTCGAACTTAAATTCTTTATATAAATATAGACACACACTAATACAATCTTAGTATAAGTGTTATATGTTACAGGTTATTAATTAGCTCCATTTTTTATGTTATCAAATCAGACTTTATATGAAAAATTATACATTACTGTAAGTCAAGTTAATATGATAATATAAAAATCAACACTATTAGCGCACAAAATTTAAACTTTACTTCCATATAAATTAATTTCTGTATTTTTTTTTAAGGTTGAAAACAAAATTTTCAAAGTTGAAAATGTACCTCCCTTTATCTATATTTATTTAGCATAAAATTTACGGAAAAGGGTCAAAAATGTCCCTGAACTATTCGAAAGGGATCAAAAATACCCTTCTGTTTATTTTTTGGGCTCAAAAATACCCCTCCGTTAATTTTTTGACTCAAAAATACCCCTCCATTAATTCTTTGGCTAAAAAATACCCTTCTCTCTAACGGAATGCCACCAAACACACCACGTAGATAAAAAAAGTCACTTAATCAGTCCACGTCAGCATACACGTGAAAAATTACTCCATTTAATTCACCTAAAAATCAAACTATTTTATTCTATTTAAAAATTCAATCCGATCCATATTAAAAAAACCCGAACCAAGAGGCAAAATTCAATTCTTTAATTTTTTTTCCCTCATATCATCCCTTTCACCGCCTTATGTTTTATTATTTTACATTGAGAAAATACATAAAGACCCTCCTGATGTTGGCCGGCTTTTTCAAAAAGACACCTAAACTTTACTTTCGATACACCATTTTGACCCTCTGCGTGTGGAAACAATGTGTATGTCAGATAGGCGTCTCTTGGGTTTTAAAATAGATCGGGTGGGGTAGTTGGTTTACTGGGTCGATTAGTAGGTTTGAATTGATTATTTCGAATAAAAAAATTAAAATGAAAAAGGGACAAATATACCCTCAAACAATGATAAATGACACGTATATACCCTTTGTCATGCTTTGGGTACACATATGCCCCTACCGTTAGTATGAGGGGCATATATGTACCATTTCATTGACGGTAGGGGCATATATGTACCCAAAGTATGACGGAGGGTACATACATACCATTTATCATAGTTCGAGGGCATATTTTTACCTTTTCTGAATTATTTAACACGTGGCAACATCTGATTGGTGCGTGCATTCACTTTTTTTTTTCGTGACTGGAATTCAGCGAAAAATGATGCATTTACAATGAATTAAGGAAGAATCGTGGAGTAATAGGGCGAAAGTAAAGTTTAAGTATCTTTTTGAAAAACTCGGACAAGATCAGGGGAGTTTTATATATTTTCTCTTTTACATTTTTAAAGTTACGAGACTTACTTGAGAAATTCTTGACCTCATCAACTTGTGGTTGTCCTACATTGCCTCTAAGCTTTCACTCTTCAAATTCCAATTTCGTCTTTGAATTATCGTTCCTCTCACTACAATCAAGTTCCTCATTAGACAAATTCAGATAGGATATCCAGTAGCAATCTGAGCTCTTGAAAATCGGGTCAACTATTTGAGGATCCAATTATTTAGGGTCGACCCTATTAAAATCCGATTCTTTTGGATCAACAATTTAAGGACCTAATTGTTTCCTCATCTTTCGCCTTGATCAATCCAAAATATTTGAACCCATCACATAAAAAATAAGCAATCAAATTCTTCAATATTTTTCCTCTTATGCCGGATTTTTTTTCAATATGAGTGGAGTTGGGTCTTTAAATAAAAAAATGGGTTGATGGTTAGATAGATTAAGTGGAGAGATTTTTTATTTGTGTATGTTGACGTGGATTGATCAAGTGACTTTATTTATTCACGTGGCGTATTTGGTGGCATTCCGTTAGAGAGAAGGGTATTTTTGGGCCTAAAACATAATGGAAGAGTATTTTTGAGCCAAAAAATCAAACAAAAGGGTATTTTTGATCCATTTCAAATAGTTTAAGGGTGTTTTTTTTGACCCTTTTCCGTAAAATTTAAGAAATGCTCCCTCCATTTTAATATGTTTGAACTATTTTTTTTAGTTCGCTTCAAAACATGAATGTTTTCTTTTTAGCAAAAATTTTTAATTACAACTTTTCACGTGTCATGTTTAAAATCGTATCATTATGTGAGTTTTAGAAAATAAATCAAGCCCTCTTAATATATTTTGACTTTAGAGACCATCAATATCATTGATTCGCTGCTTATGAATAAAGTATAACTTTATCTATGTACAAGGACGTCTCGATAAAATTAGTGGCCTAAAGTTAAATTTTAATTTGGGACCTTAAAAATATAAATATACATAATAAATAAAAAATTAATGTTATTTTTTCGTAATTATTGTTTTTAGTGTAGTATAATATTTCACATAATAATATTATTATTTATAATAGTAAGAATTGATTCAAGTTAATAATACCATGCGTTTTCAATAAATTACCTCGGATGTTATTATAAATATATTATTTATTATTATAAAGATTTGAATAGTTTAATTCAAAGTTTCGCAATATTTCTATTGAATGATGATAGTTTTTTTTTTAAATATATTCAATATAACTATTTTTTTAATATAAAATAAATAATTTTTAAGGCTTTGAGAATTTGAGGGCCTTAAGCAAAGGGTTTAATAGTCTAACCCTTAACCACCCCTACGTCTACGTGCGTACCTACGATAGGAAAATTAGGAGTAGTTCCCTATATATCATGGTATATCGTGTGACCCACCATTTACTTTTCATTGACCTTCCATTGCTAGCTCCTCACTTCTTTAAACTATAATAACTATGTACCCTTTTTCTCATCAAACAACTTAAACTCTCGTCAAAAAATTGACTCTTCAAAAAGTGCAGAAAAGAAATGGCAACAGCACTTGACATTACAGAGCTCAGATTGGGACTTCCAGGGGAAGTAATTAACACTAGTTCATTGGAGAAAAGTGAGAAGAAAAGGGTGTTTAAGGAGATGGAGAGTGATGGAAGCAGCAGCAACGTTAAAGATGATGATGTTCACAAGTGTAGAAGCAAGAACCAAGTTGTTGGATGGCCACCAGTTTGTGCTTATCGTAGAAAGAATAATAATTATAATCGCCAAGGATCAAAGAAAATGTACGTGAAAGTTAGCATGGATGGTGCCCCTTTTCTTAGAAAAGTTGATTTGAGCAGTCACGAGGACTATTCTGAATTTGTCATGAATCTTGAAAAGCTCTTCGACTTTTATGGCATTTGTAAGTTTAATTTCTTCTTCCTTTTGTTTATTAGTTGTAGTGTTCCGTTGTATAGTAGTGTAATTAAAACATAAACATATGCCAGGCAGAATTGCTAAAAAAGAATTTAACAAATGGATTGGAGTCGGTAGTACTATATACTTTCTTGATAACTTGGAGTAAGCCATTGTAGTTGACCTATAATCAGTGGCAGACCTAAACAATAACAACACGATATAGGATCTAGGAGGGTAAGTAGTGTACGCAGTCATACTACTTACTACCTCACAGGTGAGATGGAGAAACCCTGAGTCAAAATAACAATCTAGAAAAAAAGGTAAAGGGAACAAGAAGCAATATAATAGGTAGTAGTGACACATAATACGACAAACGATGACACAAAATAAGACCAGCACTATAACCACTAGCACGAAAATAAATTCCTCCTGAAAATTTTAAATCATAATAAGAGTATATTCAGTTTAATATATTTGTGGTCAGGTGAAGCATGGAAGGATGCAAAGAGTAGTTCAGAGTACATTCCCATATACCAAGACAAAGATGGAGACTGGATGCTTCTTGGTGACGTTCCCTGGCAGTATGTTTTTCACTTCTCTACCTTTGCTTAATTTATTGTATGATTACTCTAATAATAATTGATACAAGTAATAAGATATACAGTTTTTTGGATTACCGTAATGCCAGTTCACATTTACCAGATTCTTATTGTGCATCAGTCACAACTTTAATTTATGTGTCACAAATATTATAACACGATGACTTCTTCTACGGATTTTTTAATTAACTAACGAGTTTTACGTGCTGGGTTTATGTTTTCTTTGCTGATTTTTGATGGAAAATATTTTTGTTCATACCGAACCGAACACACCAAATTGCCGACAAACGCGTAATTTTCGAAGAAATTATGTTGTTTGAATCAGACAAGAATGTCCCAAAGGACAAATACAGAGGGGTCAAGCAGTAATTATCACATTCAAAGCTTTTCTGGACCACCTTTTGCTCTTAAAACTCTTTCACAATCATCAACTGCTACACAATATACTCAATTAGTACTATATGTTTTCAATATTTCTTACTGTTACTACCACCATACCACCATACCATGTCTATCTTTTACTCTCTCCATTCCTTTTTATACATGCTTCCATCATTTTTCTTGAATTAATTTGACTAAGTTTCGAACCTAGATTAGATTAATAAAGTTTAGATATTTAAAAATTATATGAAAAGTAGTATAAATTGCAAATTTTTTTTCTAATTTGATTAAGAAATACATCTTAAAATGTTGGTAAAAAATTGTATTGTTTGACCCTAAAAAAGAAGAAGAAAAAAGGCATGTAAAAAGGAATGGAGGAAGTATTGTTCTTTTTCTATATCCAGTAAGTACTACTATTATCTTTGAATATTAAATTGTGATTTAATTTACAGGATGTTTTGTGAATCGTGCAAAAGGCTAAGGATAATGAAGAGATCGGATGCAAAAGTGATAGGGCTTCGAACAAAAGACTTTCTCAAGAGAATTAATGCCCAAAGATAAATGAGGGTTTTTGATTAGAAACCTCTCATATAATTAATGTTATAATATGTTGCATCTTATTCTGCACCATATATAGTGTATCTGTAATTTCATGTGTTGTAAGACATAATTATATCATGATTTCCCCTTCTAGTTCTAGCTAACGATTTTATGTTTGGTCAATAATTTTGTTATGTATAAAATCAAGATAACGTGCTTAAAGCTTGCAGCTATACTGCTATAGCATTAGCTTTTATATATAGTACATGTAATTTTTTCTTTTCTTCATTTATCGTCTCATTATATATATATATATATGCGTGTGTGTGTGTTTTATTATTGATATCTTTGTTTTATGGCTATGTAGAATATTTTTATTCTACTATTTTTTCGAAATCAAGACCTCTGCATACTAATATAGTTTTATTTATTTAATTATGTTTAATTTCAAAATATGGCAAAGGCAAACACTCACAGATATCCTATAATAACACAAGGTTATATTTTAGTGTAAGAAAGTTTTCATACTCTATGTAGGGAGACATAACGATATATAATTATCTATAACAAAATCTAATTTGATAACTAAAAACAATTTGTTGTACTCCATAAATAGAATTATAGAACTACATTGATATAGTATAAGAAATATTTATATGTCAGTGTGTATAATTAAAATCATTATCGCACGTACGGCTTTTGGAAT
The DNA here is from genome assembly GCA_030864215.1 of Capsicum pubescens. NCBI lineage: Eukaryota > Viridiplantae > Streptophyta > Magnoliopsida > Solanales > Solanaceae > Capsicum > Capsicum pubescens. The sequence continues at coordinate 38,932,136 of CM061543.1, forward strand.
TGGCCTAGAAGAGCTAATAATTAACAAAAGAATATTTTTTTAAATAAAGACAGTCCGATACAATAAAACACCCGCTATGTAGGGAATTAAGGATGGTCCACAATATTTTATCATACATAATCTTACCTTAAATTTGTTCAAGAGGTTGTTGAACATGTTACAACAACTTTACACCAAGGAAATATATATATATATATATATATATATATATATATATATATTTGTTCGTTTCTAAAGAATGTTAAGAATAAGCAAGTAAATAAAATAACTACATATAGGTTCAATTCATGCATCAGGTAAAATAGCAAAGGTTCCTGCATCTATCCAACTCAATTTCCCATGCATTATATATATGCATCTTTCTCTTTGTACTATAGTCTTATATATAGATATATATATATGAAATACAGATGAACATTGCAAAGCTTCCAGTTAAAGGCATAATTTTTTTAACAATTACATGCATGCATGCATGCTGATGGGACCTAATTCCACAACACTAATTTAATTTGCCAGTCAAACGTAGTCCATTTTTTTTTAACAAGACGCACTAATATTAGTTAATTAGTATTTCAAAATGACTCAAGAAACCATGGGAAACTTGTAAACCATGTTCTCAGGTCAAGTTTTTCTAATCTCGTACGTAGAACGGGAATTAAGTATGTACAAGTAATATTTGTCCGAAAGTTTCATCACTGCTATAAAGAAGTGTTGTGTTGTTATATATGTATACCGACATCTGATGTTCAAATCTACTTTAACTGTTATAAATAAAAATATGCAAAATTAAAAGGACATGAATTCAAAAAGGAAAAAAAACATTAGTAGTCTTTATAATGAAATTATAAAATAAATAATGAACATTATTTAAATACAATTTTTTTATTTAAATTAGATCTAGATATTCGTACTTGAAATTTGTACATTATTCATGTTTGACTTGACATGTTCTTTAAAAATTTCAATTTTACTATATCACCCATTTTGTGGAAAATGAATAGTGCTGGACAAAACAACTATAACATTGTAATAATTTTTTTTTTTTATTTTTCAAATGAAATAAATAAAAAATAAAAATAAATATCTATTTTTAATATAATTAATAATTAAAATAAATAAAAAAAGTATTTCCTTCAGACAAAAGGCATTTCACATGGTTTTCTCAGAGATACGTCCGACAGAAGGCATTGTTAAATTGGATTAGGTTCATTGATCCATTTCCATTATCACATGATTAAGATTTAAGACATCAAACCTTAATTTTATTTATTTTTTCCATTGGCTAAACAAGTGCAAATTATTTTTGATGATGGGTGGCGGTGACTAGTGAAATTCAATCTTAAAATCTTTATCTATTTTGATATTATGAAAAAATGTGGGCATTTCGTCTAAAAATTTAAGTTATTAAAGAGAATAATTTTAATATTTAATTATATTGTGAGATTGTGTATATTATTACTTTGTGGATTTCTCGTTTTTTTAATTAGTTATTGATATGTTATTCCATTTTGTTTGTTGCTTTTATGTTTTAATACTGTCGGAGTCGGGGGTCTAACGATTATAGCCTCTCTCTACTTCGTCTGAGATAGTGATATGGATTGCATAAATACGTTACCCTCTATATACATACCCTGTGGATAGGATACACTAAATAACATGTTATTGTATTTAATTATATTGTGAATATTAACGTACTTAACACTCATTCTCTTCTTTCTTTCATCAATCAAATTAATTAAGTAATTCTTGACTATTTGCATATAATTGATGGTAACCACTCACTTGGGATATTTAGTCCAAGGATATAAATTTAATTTCACATAAGCTACCTAGTTTTGACATATTTCATAATGTTGCCTACATGTATTTGTTACTTGTCGAAGTAAATTGTACACAAAGCCTAGACTGCTCATCTGATTGTATTGTTGTAGCTCTAATTTTGCAAGTTCTCCTTTGTCCTCTCTGTTTACTATTTAGTAGGCGTTTATATAGGATTTAGGGTTCAGATTTAAACTTTTAATTTGAAATTAGCCTTTGTTTATGAAATGTGAATAAAATTTTAATTTCAATTACGAATCATGATTTGAAATCTCAAATTCTTAAAAAGGATAAAGATTTTAACTTTAAGTTGTGACTTCAATTTTTTTTTTTTTTTAAATGCAAAACTTGACCCATAAATTTATATTTTGAAAAAAAAAAAATACTCATCATTTAATATTTTACAAAAATAAGCAAATATTCAACTTGATCGTGAATAGATTGCCTGTACCATATGGAAGAATTATGCTATTAAAGAATAGCTAGGTCATACTATTATAAATTCGTATTTTTTTGTAAAATTATGTGTATTTAAAAAATCTATAACATGTAATCGTGAATATTTATTTATAAAAAGAACATGAATATATGTGATTTATTAATGAGAGATATTTTAATACCTTATTTATAAACTATGGATCCGGCTCTCTCCGTTTTTCCAAGTTCTTACTTGGATGAGAGACACATGACACGAGTTAGAATAAATGGTTAAGATTTAATAACTAAACTAAGATTCTAACCATGATATGAACAATAAATATTTTACTTATTTACTTCCAAAATTTTAGTACTTCAACAATTATTAGAGTTACAAATTTATTTTATCCACAAATATATTTTTAAGAAAATATTCTCTCTATCTCTATGTTTTTTTTTTCTGCGTTGTGTTCTATTTTCATACTCATCATCTATCTTCCAACTTCTTTAAATTAATAAGTAAAATACATATTGATTAATCACGGTTAAGTAACATGACCTTTAAATTCAAACACATAGCATATATGTATCGACTTGATATATACATCGGGTACGTGTAAGTTTTACCCTGTGCATCAAATGCGTGTAAGTTTTACCCCCTATGGTTTAGCCAACTTTTAATTAATTCAAAGTTGCAATTTTTTATTAGCTCATATGTGTTCTTCGTTTGTCAGAAAAATCAACACACATTGATTAATTTTTTTCCAAGTATGTTTCGTAAAGGACTTAAGACATTTAACCAATAAGTATCTACAATATTCAGTAATAGCCCTAAAAGACGATATTGTATAGCCTGTCAAATGGGCCGGGTTGATCCGGCCCAGCCCATTAAGTCCGTCTGGCTCGATTTGACCCAACCCAGTGAGCCCACGGGCTAGCGGTTGTGGTTGGGCCAATTTTTTTGGGCCCGATTGACCCGACTCGGACCTAACCCGGACCAGATCCATCGGTTGTCCGGCCCAGTTAAATCTTTTTTTTTAAAAAAAAAAAAGCTAGAAATAGTCGTTTGGGCCAAAATAGCCGTTGGGCTCAACGGCTATATAGCCGTTTGGAGCCTCAAACAGCTATTTGGCCCATTTTTTAATTTTTTTTTATTAATTTAAAATATTTTTAAATCCAAAAAAAAATCCTATAAATACTCTATACTTTCAAATCATTTTTCATACAATTTTCATTCTCTCAAATCTCACTCTCTCAAATATTCTATATATCTCCTAAAGTACTCAATTTTATTTTTTAATTTTGCGATTACAATTTGTTTACCATAGAATATTTTTTTAATCATAGAGTAATTTTTTTTTCTAGTTACATCATGGTTAGGAAAAAGAGTAAGAAGAGAGAGAATTTAAAAAAATATATATATATTTATGAATAAAATAATTTTGTAGTTATAATTTTGGAATTACTAAAAATTTTGAAAGAAAATATATAAAATATTTATTAGTCAAATCTTAACAATTCATTTTAACTCATGTCATGTGTTTCTCATCCAAATAGAAACTTGAGAAAAATGGAGAGAATAAAAATAGAGAGGAGCTCAATCCATAAACTATTATTTGCTCGTTTTCATGATTACGAGCAATTAAAAATACAATTTAAGAAATCAAAATTACATATCCATTAAAAAAAAATTTAACTTAAAATCAACCAAATTTTAAATCTTGATTTAAAATTATGCCAAAAGGACGACTCTTAATATGGAATGAATTTCCAAAAATAACTTACACCATGCACGAGAAAAGTGGATATCATGATTGTCCCTGTTTATGAGATGTCAATTTATGTTTGAATTTATTTAGAAAAGAAATGATACAATCTAACTGCAAAATATGTTATGTTCTACCAATTCAAGAAAAATAACCATAAAATGTTGGAACAAATCAAGTACTGCTCCACTCCAACTGTCCATTCCCCAAATTACTCACTTTATACTATTCTATTGTCACGTTCAAATATTAATGAAGAGTCTGCCCACTACTGAAATTGTTGTGATCACTGCATAACTCATGGTGTTGACTTAGTTATTTTTACGTATTTTTAGATATATTTATCTGGAAAAAATAAATAAATTACAGTAACTTATAGACTTTCAGAAGTAATATTACTTGTTTGTTTAGGGAAGAACTTCATATACTTGAACGTATTTCCCTAAATTAGCAAATCTTGATATACCTATGTATGGTACAAACTTACACGCACCCGATGTATATACCAAACCAATGTTCTTTATCATGGTTATGTAATTAAATTAAGTAAAATACATATTGATTAATCACGGTTAAGTAACATGACCTTTAAATTCAAACACATGGCATGCATGTATTGACTTGGTATATACATCGGGTACGTGTAAGTTTTACCCTATGCATCGAATGCGTGTAAGTTTTACCCCCTATGGTTTAGCCAACTTTTAATTAATTCAAAGTTGCAATTTTTTATTAGCTCATATGTGTTCTTCCTTTGTCAGAAAAATCAACACACATTGATTCATTTTTTTCCAAGTATGTTTCGTAAAGGACTTTAAGACATTTAACCAATAAGTATCTACAATATTCAGTAATAGCCCTAAAAGACGATATTGTATAGCCTGTCAAATGGGTGGGTTGATCCGGCCCGGCCCAGCCCGTTAAGTCCGTCTGGCTCGATTTGACCCAACCCAGTGAGCCCACGGGTTAGCGGTTGTGGTTGAGCCAATTTTTTTGGGCCCGATTGACCCGACTCGGACTTAACCCGGACCAGGTCCATCGGTTGTCCGGCCCAGTTAAATCTTTTTTTTAAAAAAAAAAAAGCTGGAAATAGTCGTTTGGGCCAAAATAGCCGTTGGGCTCAACGGCTATATAGCCGTTTGGAGCCTCAAACAACTATTTGGTCCATTTTTTAATTTTTTTTTTATTAATTTAAAATATTTTTAAATCCAAAAAAAAATCCTATAAATACCCTATACTTTCAAATCATTTTTCATACAATTTTCATTCTCTCAAATCTCATCCTCTCTCAAATATTCTATATATCTCCTAAAGTACTCGATTTTATTTTTTAATTTTGCGATTACAATTCAAAATTTGGTATTGTCGTTCCATCTCTTACTTTTAATTTTTAATTAGTGTATTAATTATTGAATATTTATTTTTATTATTTTTGTGTATTTTGAATTTTTTTAGTTTGATTTATATTATGGATAAATTAAGAAACCTCGATAAAAGTGTCAAAAATTTTGTCCCGAAAGTAGTAGTGGTAGTAAAAAGCAAATTAGAGGCAGTAGAGGTAGTTCAAGTAGTAGATATACTCGTGTGCCTCAGGTACCGCTTAGTCAACCTTTTGAGGAAGAAGTAGGTGTAGGTGCTCACGATATGGATTATTTAGAAGCTCAGGAATTACGGTATAGAAGAAAAAAATAAAGTAGATGCGGTTGATTTAGATGAAGATGATGAAAATATTGGTGAGACACCCGCAGTAGAAAATGCTAATGTTAGATCTGAATCGGTTAATCTTCCTCCCCGTCCTCCCGTTGTCCCTAAGAGTTGTAGAAAAACTACTATTGCATGAGAATTTTTTACACCTATAAAAGGAAAAACTCAGGTGCAATGCAATATTTGTCAACAAGTATATGGGCATAAAAGAGGAGCCAATCAAGGAGGTACGGGTTCGTTAATGAGACATATAAGAGATAATCACGCTAGAGAGTTTCTTATTGCAAAAAGTGGTGATACTGTTGGTGCGGCAACACAAACTAGAATAAACCCAACAATCGGTTAGTTAACTAAGAATTATAATAAATTGAGGGGTCGGAAAAAAATAGCAAAAATGGTAGTTGTGGGTTGTTTTCCTTTCACTTTTCCTTCTTCGGATGCTTTTATTCATTATATTCAAGCAATTTATAATCCTATGTTTAATGGTATTCCTAGAAGTACTTGTCGGGCCGATATTTTTAGACTTCAGTCACAATATATTTATTATTTATCTATATTATTAAAAAAATATTCAATGTAGAATGACTCTAACTTCTGATCTTGGTCGTGCTGTTAATAAAAATGATTATTTAATCATTACTTGTCACTGGATAGATAGTAATTTTGTTATGCAAAAACGTATTCTACCTTTTTTGTATGATGAAGATCGTAGACATACTGAGAATTTATTGCCGAATCGACTAGTAAAGTTGCAGAATTTTATGGCATTGAGAAAAAAAGTCTTATGTATTGCTTTTGATAATGCTTCTAACAACAAGATTGCCATTAAAAAGTTAAAAGTTAATTAATCTCTCTCCGCCGTTACCTGAAATATTTCATGTTAAGTGTGTTTGTCATATATATAATTTAATTGTAAGAGAAGATTTTGAATTTTTTGAGTTTTATATTGAAAAAATTCGGCTTGTTGTTGGCTTTATTCAAGGAAATAATCGGAAAAAAAAAAGAATTAGAGAATTTAAAGTTAATTGTGAACAAAATGGACTTAGATCGATATTGATGCCCGAAGAATGTGATACTAGATGGAATGTTATGTATGATTATTTAAAAACTTGTCATGCTTATAGAGTTCCTATTATACTAACTTTTAACCAATATTGTGGTTCATTTGTTGATTCGGCTGAATGTATGCTACATGATTCTGATTGGGTTGTATTGATGATCTTGTTAAGTTTTTGAAAAAAAATTATATAGCTATGGTTGAATTTTTTGGTGCTTATTATCCTACTGTTTGTCACATTTTAGCATATATAGCCGATATTTCTATTTTGCTCAAAGAATATAAAAATAAAGAAGGTTACAAAGAAGCTGTTAGTGCTATGTTTTCTAAATTTAAGAAATATTTTTCCTCGATTCTCCCTATTTACTTGGTTGGTGTTATACTAAATCCATGTATGAAATATAATACTATGTGTCACTTTAGTTCTCTTATTTATTCTAACTTAGAGATAAATACTGAACCTGAATCTGAAGATGAAGAACAACCAGATTTGTTTACGACTATGAGTGATGCGAACATTTACATAGAAAAATTATACAACCATTATGTTGATTTACTTGATATAGTTGTATCGACAAATATCACTCAAATTGTCGCTCCTCATCCTCTCGAGGAGCCATCATCTTCTAAAAGGCCGACACATAGTGATTTTTCTGATCATTTTTTTGATTTAAATGTTTGAAACAGTGTTGAGGCGGGAACTTACACAATAACTTCTCGGGAAGAGTTTAAGTATTATCTTCGAATGCCGATAGAGGATCGTAGACGACGGATCAACGTGTTGGATTGGTGAAAAAATAATGAAAGACAATATCCTGTGCTTTCAAGATTAGCTAGAGATATATATTGAATGTTTCAATGTCAACTGTTGCATCGGGAGCTCTTTTAGTCAGGGACGACAACAACTTGGAGACAACCGACAGTCATTGGGAAACAATGCTATGAATGTTCTAGTTTGCCTTAGAGATTGGATTAGAGCGGAACGAAGAAATCAAGGAATGGAGGTGGAGCCGAAAGACAAACAGAATCTTGAAGAAATCATGACTTCAAGGGAGAACTCAACACAATCAAGTTCAATGCATGGTTTTGCCCCCATTGATTTTGACTATCCTATGCTAGTTCCCGTTAATATTAACATGGATGAGTTGAAAAAAATGATGTAAAATTTGTAGATTTTTCATTCATGTACATTATAAATTTTGGATCATTTTACAATCAATAAAATATAACATTCATTCACTCCTTACTTTGTAATATTTTCCATTTAAATTTAATTTTTAGTTTAAATTACATACTTAGTTTTAATATATTACTAATTTACTATCAAACTTTACACTAAGTAATAGACAATTAAACATAACAAACATATAATCATATATACACATAATGAAAAAATAAATTTCTTTTAAGTTCAAAACCTCAAGTATTATTAATTTATTATATTAAGTAGCATATTTTCTTAAAGTAGTACATATATTGTATGGTACGTATTTATGTGTGTTGACACTCAATTTTGACCTCTCGATATTACTTTTAGGCTGGCATTTTATTAAAATTATTTAATTTTAACTATTAATATATTTACACTTATTCTTATATTAAATGCAAGTAATTGTCGGGCATTTTTGACCTCATCACATATGCTACTAGTCGACTGCCATGAAGATCCAATTTGTTGCTTGCTTCTTCTAGCGTGACACTTTTGGGGATGATGACCGCAGTCTGTTGCCACCTCATTGCTTTTGAAAACAACTTGTTTTCTACGTATCCTCTGATTTCCTCCAAAAACGGGGTTATTTCTATGTCCCCAAATCTAAAGACTGATCTCGTTTCGTCCCAAAACGCAGTAGCAACTTCAATAAGTTTTCTACACGGAGGGATGCTCATGAGGGAGGGTAGACTTCCCAATGCTTGTTCTACCATGCTTCGTCCATAGTATCCCAAGTCTGACCACCAATGTTTCATGTGCGGCGGCATGCACCAAATCATGTCAAATCTTGGGTATGAAGTTGGAATGGCCATTAAATCTGCAAAATAAAGTGTTAGTCTACCCTACCCCCCAAAGAGCAAATGACATTTTGGCATAATTATCTCTCAAAATGCACATAGTTAGAGAGGCGTTCTTTTCGGGATCATGGGATCCCTTAGAACTTAGGGCCAGGTTTTCTAACATAACATCCTAAGCTTTCGGGAGGTTTATTCCTTAATAAAGGGATAAACGATTTGGCTCTAGGAATAAAGTGGTTTTGACACGGTCCCCCCAAGTGGACAACTTGAGAGTGGGAAAGCTTGTGATTGTCAACGCACCACTGATCGACCAATTCATAAGACATTTCCCGAAGGGTATTTTAGGAAAGAACGTCCATGTATTCACGCAATCTTTCGCAAAAAGAAAACAAAAGAGATTTTCAAGTGGAGGAAAATATAAACGAAATGCCAGTTATATAAAGCAGTAACACGTAGCACATAGCAACACCATAGCATGCTTTAGCAGATAGAAACATTTACCTAATAAATAAAATAGGCATGGAGAAACATGAATATATAAAAAAAATAGAGAAGAAGAAGGGACAGATAAATCATGATGTGAATAAACAATAAGAGAAGAACATATAAAAAATAAATCATGTCAAAAGCGAACATTATGATAAAACAAATAACGAGAATCCCACATAAAGCACAAATTCGTAATGGTTAGAACCTAAGATCTCCAGTAGAGCCGCCATTCTGTCGCGCCCCATTTTCCTCGCGGAAAGCGAGATTCGACATGACCACTCTTTTTGGGATTGTTTTGAAGGTAGAGTGTGAAGAGTCGCCACTTAACACATTAAGGTGCGCTAGGGCACCGGTCTAGGCTACTACGAACCCATTTTGTTGTTTTGTCTTAGTTCACCAGAGTTTGGGTAAGGGTTCAAATTACCTCAAAAAGAAGGTTTTAGGCACCTTTCGAGGTCCACAAAGGTGGTTCCCGGACGAATTCGTACTTTACGTGGGGATTCCATGTGATCAAATAAGGTCTCTTGTTTTATTACAAATTTAATGTTTATCTAGGTTATAAAGCAATTAACAAACATTTAACTAATTTATTTTAGCTATTAATCGTCTAAGTGATAAAACGTATAAACAAGACAAGCGAGAAGAAAAAAGAAAAACAACTATAATAATGGGGACTGTTTAAGTAATAACTAACCACCCAAAATAAACATGTAAGTAAATAAAAAGACTAAAAGAAATCATCCAAGTCAAACAAAGAAATGTTTTGGTCTCATTCGGATCAGAACCCAACTTGTTTAATCATCGTCCGACTCACCGGCCGAACTCTTAGACAAGTAATAATGTCATTAATCTTACTGTTAATTATCCGTTGGGATCATCACTTCCGAATGACTACCCGTCTCACCCCACCTAACAAGTCTAAGGGCGTTCTATGACAATGATATAACTAACATTTTTAGTAATACTTAACGTCCCACCTATAGTCCAGAGGCATTGGGCTTTTCTATTTTGAATTTGTGTTCTAGACACAAAGAAAGCTATGTTGCCTAGGGCTCGAAACGCGTAACACATTGGACCGCAAGTAGCACATAATTGTCTCAAGTTAGCCTCTTGGTTCATTAACGTTAATTAATGAGATTAACATTCAAAGACAAATAATTACTTATTTATATTTGTTGGCCTAGGTGGGGTGGGACGGGTAGTCATTCGGAAGTGATGATCCCAACGGATAATTGACAGTAAGATTAATGACATTATAACTTGTCTAAGAGCTCGGTCGGTGAGTCGGACGATGATTAAACAAGTTGGGTTCTGATCCGAATGAGACCAAAACTTTTTTTGTTTGACTTGGACGATTTCTTTTAGTCTTTTTATTTACTTTACATGTTTATTTGAGGTGGTTAGTTATTACTTAAGCAATCCTCATTATTATAGTTGTTTTCCTTCTTTCTTCTCGCTTGTCTTGTTTTTATGCTTTATCACTTAGACAATTAATAGCTAAAATAAATTAGTTAAATGTTTGTTAATTGCTTTATCACCTAGATAAATATTAAATTAGTAATAAAACAAGAGACCTTATTTGATCACATAGAATCCCCACGTAAAGTACGAATTCGGCCGGGAACCACCTTTGTGGACCTCGAAAGGTGTCTAACACCTTCCTTTTGAGGTAATTTAAACCCTTACCCAAACTCTGGTGAACTAAGACAAAACAACAAAATGGGTTCGTAGTAGCCTAGACCGGTGCCCTAGCGCACCTTAATTCGTTAGGTGGCGACTCTTCACACTCTACTTTCAAAACAATCCCAAATAAAGTGGTCACGTCGAATCTTGCTTTCCGCGAGGAAAATGGGGCGCGACAATGTGTATATATTTTCTATAGACTCTAAAATATTACATATAGTATAGACTCTAAAGTAGTGTATATTTAACATATACATGTGTATATGTTTTATAAAGTAGTATATATTTAGTGTTTATATGTTGTACACTTATATTTATATTATTTAAAGTATTACATATATTGTATGGTACGTATATATGTGTATATATTTCCTATATACTCTAAAGTAGTATATATTTAACGTATACATGCGTATATGTTTTATAAAGTAGTATATATATAGTGTTTATATGTTGTACGTATATTATTTAAAGTAGTACATATATTGTATGATACGTATATATGTGTATATATTTTCTATATACTCTAAAATAGTATATATTTAACGTATACATGTGTATATGTTTTATAAAGTAGTATATATATTGTATTTGTATGTTGTATGTATATTATTTAAAGTAGTACATATATTGTATGATACATATATATGTGTATATATTTTCTATAGACTCTAAAGTAGTATATATTTAACGTATACATGTGTATATGTTTTATAAAGTAGTATATATATAGTGCTTATATGTTGTACACTTGTATGTATATTATTTAAAGCAGTACATATATTGTATGGTACGTATATATGTGTATATATTTTCTATAGACTCTAAAGTAGTATATATTTAACGTATACATGTGTATATGTTTTATAAAGTAGTATATATATAGTGCTTATATGTTGTACACTTGTATGTATATTATTTAAAGCAGTACATATATTGTATGGTACGTATATATGTGTATATATTTTCTATAGACTCTAAAGTAGTATATATTTAATGTATACATGTGTATATATTTTATAAAGCAGTATATAACTATATATATAGTGTGTGTATATATTACAGTATATATATTATAGTATATGTTTTATTTAAAGTAGTACATATATTGCATTGCGTGATATGTATATATGTGTATATATTTTCTATAGACTCTAAAATCTAAACTCTAAAGTAGTATATATATTTAACGTATAGTCGTATACATGATTACATGTGTAATTGACTAATTGTGTATATGTTTTTTAAATTCTAATGCAGTATATACTATATATATAGTGTATATATATTGTGTGTATATTGTTTAACGTATTTAAAATGTATATATGTGTGTATATATAGTGTATATTGGAGAAAAAACTTTTATTTTTTTCAGGTTTTGACCGGGTTGGATCGGTCTACGTGTAATGAGCCGATCCCCGGTTAATTCTTAAAAAATTACTATTGGACTCGATACCAAACCGGCACGTTAAAACAGACCCGAAACTGAACCGGCCCACAAATCGGTTAAAAAGTACGGGCCGATTTCGGGTTGACCCCGCCCGGCCCCGTTGACAGATTTCTATATGCCTTCGGATATCCTTTAGTAAGATTGGCAGCTATTTCTTGGTAGCCAATTATTTTGGCTACGTACATTAAGCCCTTTTTTTCTAATGCTACCTCATTTTGTAATGAAATTTGAAGTAGATTTCATGTAAACTGATTATTAGCACCATTTTTCTTCATCATCTTTAAAAATATCTTCAAAATTCATGACTTTTAATGCGCGCGTGTGTATATCTATAATATATTTAAAATGTGAAGACCTTTGAAAAGTGATTTGAACTTTTTGTCTTTCATTAAAAGACTCTTCTTTAAACAAAACTGTCTTTTCACTATTTTTTAATTTATTATTTAATTATTTTTTATTATATTAACTAGACTTCATAAAATATATGAGAATCCTAAAATATATGGTAGTGTCAATTAATGTAAAATTATACTAAAAATAAAAATTACCATATTTTGAGGGAAAAATTATCGAAGGAAAGAAAAACACCCTACGAACCATTGAATTTTGGAAAATTCAACTTCAAGAAAAAAGGAAAATTTGAAATTATTAATACAAAAATTGAAACAAATACCATACTAACGAACTATATTAATACAAAGGCTTTGAAATAAAATAAACAGTTCCTTGCTCTTTCTCAACATAATGTTATTATTTCCTTATATTTCATTATAATTTTTCTTTTTCTTTCCTCTCTTTACTTGGATTTTAATTTTTCCTAAAATTTCAAGTCTAATTCTCATTTTTAGTTATGTTTTTAATTAGACATGAGAAACAAAAACAAAAAGAAAGTATGTTTTTAAACGTAGGTTGAGTTAGGATGAACATTTATTGGGAATCAGTTATCATTACTTGCCTTGCCTCGAATTAGTTATCATGTTTTCCTAAAATATATTTTACAAAAATTAATTTAAAATATATGGTAGGAGAATTAATTAATATTTCCATTTCTATTGTTCAATTAAAAAAATACTACTAAAATAAGGCTCTATTAAAGAAATACTTCTATAAATATTGAGATGCATGTTAAACTAGAGAACAAACCGGTTTGCCTATTGGGAAAATATGATTGATGCTCATCTAACTTGATTCGATTGCATGTCTAGATTGGTGGATGCTTGATTTTCAAACGCTCAACTTCTTCACTATTTTTGTTAGCATAATAGAATTCAACATGTGTGTATATATATATATCTTCTTTGTTTTCATTCAAAATTATTCTTTAGGGTAAAATTTTCGCCCAGACAAGAATTAGTTGGATCAAAATCGAAGCTTTATGATCACTATTATATTTTTTTTATAGTTTACAGGTCGTAGATGAATGTCGGTTGGCTGTGAAAAATTTCTTATGTAAAGGTTAGATTTAATTGTATTGTTTTGATATCTTTATTATCTTATTATTTTATTTTAATTTACAGATGCTAGATGAATGTGAGTCGATTTTGAAATTTTTTTTAGGTAAAGGTTATGTTTAATTGTATTATCGTAATATCTCTATTAGTTTGTTATTTTGTGGTAGTTTACAGTTCGTAGATGAATCTCGATCGCTTTGAGAATTTTTTGTGTGTAAAATTTAAGTTTAATTGTATTGTTTTGATATCACCTTTATCGTATTATTTTGTTGCAGTTTATAAGTGATAGATAAATGTTGGTCGTATTATTTTGAAGAATTTTTTTATGTAAAGGTTAGGTTTAGTTGTATTATTTTGATATCTCTATTATCGTATTATTTTGTTATTGTTTACTGGTGGTAGATGAGTGTCGGATGACTTTAAGAAAAATTTTATGTGTAAAGATTAGATTTAATTGTATTATTTTGATGTCTCTATCATTGTATTGTTTTGTTGCAATTTATAGATGGTAGATGAATGTCGATCTACTTTTAAAAATATTTTTGGTAAATGTTAGGTTTAATAAATAAATTCCTCAACTTTACATACTCAAAATCTATTAAATTTAATTATTATATTCATCTTTATTATTTAAACAAATATCCTATTTAGTGTACTATTTGAACTCAAGATACACGCGCCTTGCGCGTACACCTGAACTAGTATATATATATATATATGTACATATATGCTCCACCTAAATATGCATTCATGCGAGGCATGTGGTATAACATTGTATATTTTGGACAGTACGAACAAGTACCAAATTTAACCTTGGTATGTTTCGTAACACTTAATAAAAGCATTAAATCATAGGTAGCTGCTTGGCCTAAAAGAAAAAAGACTTTCCAGGAGTTTTGACTTGTCAAATTCTCCTCTGATTTTTTATTTTAATCTTTTTCCACGCTGTATATTTTGCCATATATCATGTTATGACACACCAATTTCTAACGAGAATTTGTCTTGTTGAGAGAAGCAGTTAGTGTGGGAACTAAAGTAGGATTAAAAAAACTTTCCATTTTTTTATTCTAGAGTGGTATATAATTTTAGAGCAATCGAATCAAACAAATATAATTGCTATGCAGATATACAATGTAGAAATGTAAAATCAATGAATATGAAATTAATTTTATTCAATTTGATTTTATTTTAAAAACTAAAAAGTCAATTAAATCGATTTACTTTTTATTTTAATCAAAAATCGACTTGAATACTCCTCCGTGAGACTTGAGCAGGGACGAAGCTGGCCGGGATACAATGAGGGGTCATTCGAACTTACTTCGATGAAAAATTATACTATTTTATATATAATTAAATTATTTTTTTAATATATATAATAAATGTTAAATTCCTTCAAATATATATTTTTGAACCTCGATGAAAATCATGACTAGAGTATGGACGTGTCGGTTGAAGGCGTGATAGTGAGTAGCCAAAAGCTCGACAAAGCAACAAGGTCACATGACTACGTTTGTGGAACCTACTATACTTTTTATTAACTCTTAAATTCATGAGTTGGTTTACCACATGCACCCTTCAAAGGTCGACCTGTTCCTTAATTAAAGTACCTGATAATGGCGGAGCTAGTAATGGAAAAATGAGTTGATAACGTGTCTCAAGTTTTTAATTAATTAATTAAAAAGAGAAAAAAGATTTTGTAATATTAGTGGATTAAGTTTTTTTAATTAACTGTACATATTTGTTTCACAATTATATTAGTTGTTTCGATAACTATTCACCGAACCAACAACTTCACATAGTTAACAACTTTTATTGTTGTTGCAACAACTTCTATAATTATTGAGATAACTTTTATAGCTATCCAGACAATAAAAAATGGAATTTTTTTTTTGTTATTTTTACTTAATTTTTAAAACTTGAAGGAATCCCACTTAATTGACAAAACTTATTTGTTGTTATAAAATATAAAAGAATAAAGAAGAAGAATAGAGAGAGAATAGAAAGTAATTATTATTTCTCTTGAAGATGATTTACAACGAAGGGAGCCCTTCTATTTACGGAAAAATTTACTCCTAGTTTTTGACTAAAAACAGATACTTCAAATTCTGATAGGTATCAACTAGATTTTGATAGATCTTATATATATAGACATTCACTATAATGTAAACACATTTATAACACTCTCCTTGAATGTCTAATTGATAGATAACGTGTCTCATATTCAGTGAAAAAAAATCTAGTGAAAGAAAAAGAGTACACATCTCTAGCAATACTCATATATGTTGCCTCATTAAAAATTTTACAAGGAAAACCCAGTCGGACAACCTCGTAAGGAAAAAAAAGTACAACCCATATTAATTCCCTCTAATGAGAACATCGTTAAACCTTTGCATCCTGATGATCTTGTGCACCATCTTCTTGAAAGTTGCAATTGGAGGAGACTTGATGAATAAATCAGTCACACTGTCACTTGAACGAATCTGTTGCACGTTAATATCACCACTATTTTGTAGCTCATGTATGTAGAAAAACTTTGATGAAGTGTGCGTCGTTCTATCTCTTTTTATGAATCCTCCATTAAGATGTGCTATGCATGCTGCATTATCTCTAAATAAAACTATAGGTACATTGTCACATTTCAAACCACATTTTTCTCGAATGAGATGTATCATAGACCTCAAACACACACATTCTTGGTTAGATCCATGAATAGATATTATCTCATCATGGTTCAATGAAGTGGCTTGATAGACTGCTTTGTATATCTCCAAGATATGGCAGTATTCCCACATGTAAACACATTGCATGTTTGAGACCGAGATTTATGTGGGTTAAATAAATACCCAACATCAGCATAATCAACAAGATCGGGACTACAAGCTTTAGAATAAAATAAGCTCATGTGTTTATCCCATTCTGATGTCTCCTACTAGGAGCAGACATATACCTTGATAACAAATTGCCTGAAAAGGTTATATCAGGCCTTATAGTATTTGCAAGATACATGAGTGCACCAATTGTAGTAAGATATGATACTTTATAACCAGTTCAAATTGGTATATTTCTTATTTCAGCAAATAATCTATTGTTTTTGGAAACTCTTCAAGAGTTGCAATAATTTCCAAGTTATAAGCTTATACAATATAAGGATTATAAATAAGTTTCCCACAAAATTTTATATGCTTCAAACATTTTACAACAACAACAACAAGCTCAGTATATTCCCATATAGTGAGGTCTGAGGAGGATAAAATATACGCAGTCCATACCACTACCCCCAAAGGAGTAGAGAGATTGTTTTCGATAGACCTTCGGCTCAAGACAGAGGAAACTTCAAACATTTTGAATCTTTAAAAAGTTTTCATATAGATTGTCAAGTGACAATATCCAACATGTCAAGTGTGACATCTTCAAGTGTCTGCACTGCAAATCAAATAAGTTTTACGCTTACCAAAATGCATCCTTTCAGGTCACTTGATAAATGTTTCTACGTCAGCATGCTTAAATTAACGTAGAATTCAGATCCTCATAATCTTTCACAATATTGCGTCAATATTATATCAAAGATATCATCAATGATATATCATTTTGTATTGGTTCACAATGAGACGTAACATTTTGAGATCTCATCACTTCATTATTTTCAGGTACCTGAACCTCTCATAAGGTTTTATGAAGTGTTATGTCGTAGACATTGTCTTCTTATTATGATTATTTACTCCTTATTCTTTTCAAGGATTTATTTCATTTGAAATCGATTGGTCCACCACGCTTCACGCATGCATAGACTTTGTCCTTTAGAGACATAAAATAGGAGCACTTGCAGCTCAAATATGAGATGTTATGAGATGCTTTCGGTATTTGACTTGAATTATCTTTTGAATGAGGATCTGATGATAATTCCTAACATATTTCATAGTTGTTTATAATCTCCCCCTTATGTTAAGAAAACTAACATACATCCTCTATATTATTTGAGGAATTCATCTTTGTGCATCATGACATAGTTATTAATCGTATACCGCACATAAAAATTATTAGATGGACAACGTGTGATTCCTGACTTAGAACTAATTTTGAGGGGAAATTAATCATAATTTATTAGTTTGATGCATACAAGTACTTTTGTATATAATATTTCAAACCAACATATGAAGCTTTTGTTCTCAATGATTTAACTATTATTGAAGGCATTCAATGCTACATCATTATCATCAAGATGAATTATCTTAATTACATAATCTGAAAATTATGCTCTTAACTCAATTTTATTAAGCAAGCAACTTTATGAATGTCAAACAACAAGTTGACAATAAACATACAAGTGATCATCTTATATCGATGCATCTTAACAAATCACATGACTGGTGAACGGACCCATATTCACCTTTTATACTTTTCAAATTTTAAGGGATCCAATCCCAATATTAGTTGGTCCAACCAACTTATCATGAGAACAAGCGACATAAACAATTCTTGAAGAATCTTCTATTTCTTCAATACATGTCTAATACTCAATATGCACATCTCCGAGATGTCATAATCGTTCATGTCAACTTATGAACTTATTTGTAGTAGTAAACTCCAATTTTACCATGACATGTAATTTTTTTCTTTAGTAAATTTCATATTTATTATTACATGAATAAATTTCAAATTTACTACTTTAGAAGTAGATTTCAAAATAACTATTCTTAAATATATTTCCTCTTTCGGAGGTGAGTTGTGATATCATCACAATCAAGTGCACATTTGCATTAAGAAGCTTCTCATTCCCCATGAATAAAATATAATCGTGTCTTAAGACTATCAAATTCTGATAGCTTATAACCCCTTTCATGATATTGCTACTTCAGGAGCAAATCGAGGCATACATATGATCTAGAGAATTTTTCTCTAACATATCTTATGATCATAATATGTGTGTGGAAATATCATCACTTTTGATGATCATTATCATATTGTCCCTGCACGCGTATATTCATATATTCAATTACTTGTCTTCTTTCATTCATATTATGCACTGCTACCACATTCACTTCAGAGAATGGAGCATGTTCAACGAGACATATTTCATGACTTTTCATTAAAAATATATTATTTTGCCTTAGCCATCATAATATCATCAATATGGTGCATTGAGATTCAAACTCAACGTCTTATCCATATAAAGGCGTCTTAGGAATAAATCGATGGGACTTAAACCCAATATATTATCACTCCTTTTGATAATATTGTTCTTGAGGAATAAATCTCTCTCTCTCTCTCTATATATATATATAAAAGAGGATTAGAGGTATGCTCATGTGGCATGCCTCGATGATCAGTATTCATATTTATCTATTTTCTCATTCTTTTGAATTTTTCTCCAATTTTATGTTTAGAAAAATTTCAGAAAATTAGTTACTCTTTATAGTTTCTCTTTCCTCATTATTATTGTTATTTATTTCTTTTTCAATAATTATTATGTTGCCTTCTTTGTCTTCCTGCATTATTAAATATGTATCATCTATATTTATTATTTTTCTTATTTTACAACTTTATTTACTTTTTTATTCTTTTATTCTTAAATTGAGAAAAACATTTAAAGAGAATCGTATTCTAACCTAACGTATTAGCAACAGGCTATATAGATATAAAAAATGTATAGTAGCAAAATAAGTATATTTGGTAAAGTATAATACAATAATAAAAACTGGAGAAGAAATATATTTCTAAGTTTCTTTTTTAAAAATAATTAGTGTATCATTATTATTAGGACAATGCATTTATCTAATACACATTTAAATCATCAATTGAAATTAGTACACATTTAAAGTAAATGAAAAATGAAAAGACCAAAACCCTTTCATTTTGCAAAACTGCTTAATTTTTACTAAAAATTACAC
This sequence comes from Capsicum pubescens, assembly GCA_030864215.1. Taxonomy (NCBI): domain Eukaryota; kingdom Viridiplantae; phylum Streptophyta; class Magnoliopsida; order Solanales; family Solanaceae; genus Capsicum; species Capsicum pubescens. The sequence goes on from CM061543.1 coordinate 38,951,866, forward strand.
AAATACATAACTTATATTTCTAATATTACAAAAAATCCCAACTCCCTAAACATATTACACAAATCCCAACATATACATAGAATGTTATGTATATGTCGGCTATGTTATGTATATTAATAGGAAGAGAGAGTAAAGTAATTAAAAAAATGGGAGAGAGTGTAATTACTTTCAAAAGGGTTGGTATTTATGTTATTTATTCTAATTTTTAGCATATAAAAAAAAGATGATCTGAGTCTCTGACTACTTAACTTTGCCTCTTTTCTTTTTGAAATGTTATCTTCTTAAGAAAATTAAAAAAGATACTATTTCATGGTCCTTCTAAAAATCTTCTGTATAATAAAAATGGTTATGACCATCAAAGGATGTAGTGTAATGGATGGAGCTGCACCTTACTTAATTGGTCAAGTAATACACTCAAATCTGAAGATGGATAAATTTTTGTTAAAGATGAAGCAAAAAGAGTGTAAAACGGTTATGACTATCAAAGGATGTGGTGTAGAGGATGGAGCCGCACCTCGCTTAATTGGTCGAGTAGTATACTCAAATCTGGAGGTGGATAAATTTTGTTGAAGATGGAGCAAAATGATTGTAATGAAAGACAATAAAAAACAAGTTATTGTTGCGTGGAGCGATTTCAGGCTGCAATTATTTACTAATTGTCATATTTCTGTCATTCTGATGTGAACTGCTCGAAAATAATGTTTATACTTCATCACGAATAATGAGAATATGAGGCTTTATAGTGACTCAAAAAAATTCTATGAGGTGTTATATTTTGAAAAAAAAAATCTAATTTAACAGAGAAATTTATAGAAAGAGTGATGAAAGATATCAAAGGAACAAGAAGAAGAATTAGAAGAAAGAATTACTCTATTTATGGAATTCATATTAAATGAATAAAAAATATTTTATGATTTGAAAGAAGATATTATTCCAGAAACATCAATAAGGTAAAAAATAATATAATAAAGAAAATGAACGAAAAGGGAAAAGAACAATTAACAAGGTATAAAATGGCATATAAGGAGCCGAAAATGATGTTCGGCGTTATTTCTTTTAACTATTTTACTCTACTAATTCCTTACATTCTTTTATGTTTTCATTTAAAATGTTTTTCGTCCTTAATTTTTCCTTGTGTATTTTCTTATTAAAGTTGATTTTTTCACCATTAAATTTAAAATGTTAAGAGGTACATTTTTATAAGGGATAATTTCATTTATTCATATTTTAGTGAAATATCTTTCAATTAATTGTGAACAAAAAAAACAATAGCTAATGATATTTTCTCAATTTGAATCTCAACTTTCAAAATATATCTCTAAACACTCTTCAAATTGAAATTTACAACTCTTTTAGATACCACTTACCAATACCTTAAAGCATGAACACTTTTGACATGATAAAAATTTCAACTTCCTTTTACTTTTTAATGGTTTATAGTTTTAATTTGTGAAACTAAGTTTTGTCAAGAAAAGAAGTTCATTTCAAAAGTAAACATATATAATCAATCTCTCTCATATTAATATGATGAAAAAATAATCTTAAAATGTAAGTCAAAATATATTGAGCTTAACTTGCGAGAAACAAAATATGACAAACAAATTAAATAATGAGAGTAATAAAGCGAATTTAAGCTACTTAATTATTATAGCATGCATTCTCTGTCAAATGAAGTAAAGAAAGAGAAACACACATATAATCTGTTTCGGTACTTTTGTATTAGTGTATTAGATTAACAAATTCATTTTTCCGTGTTTTAAAATTAAAATTTACACACCTATAATATAAATTACTTAGTTTTGAATACACTTTTTATTCTAAAATCAAATATGTGCACCCTTATATTAAAAGAATTTTACAATTACACCATATATGGGTATAATGTCCATAACTAATTAAAACATAATTATTAAAAATTTATTATTTATTTATTTTTCTCCTTTTATGAAGTTTTTCTCATTTAAAAATATTATGTGCTAAGTAAAGGATAACCCAAAAATCATACTAAAAAGATGAAATAACAGTTGATTAATACTCATTAATAGCAACAACCATTAATATAATATCATGAAAGAAGCTAAACTTTCCTATAGCCCTAAAAGCCAATTAGTGCTTCTATGGGTCATTTATCTCTTAATATTATCCCTTCATTCAACAATATTTTTTCACTATTGACTTGACACATACCCTAATAAACAATAAATAATATTGATTTTTACTATATTACTCAATATGCTAAATTTAATACTTTGAGAAATATATTAGATAATGAGTAATAAATATTAAGGGTAAAATAAGAACAAATAGAAAAATTATCTATTAATTTTTTAAACTAGACAAGATATTATTAAACATCAATTTTTAATATAGTGGACAAGTAAAGATGGACGGAGTTTAAAAGAAGTATTATCTTTATTTTATTTATTTACGTTGAATGATCATTTTTGGGATTTTACATTCCAAAATAATGTGCAATTATAAATATAATGTTAAGTAAGAATCAATAGAAATATCTTAGTGATTATGTATTGGTATAGAAAGTAAATCTTCATATTCTATACCATGAAGTAATTAATTTTTCCTATGTTATGTTACTTACCGAAAAAATTTAGTTCCTTCTCTCTCTCCCATTTTTAATTAAAAGCACTTTCAATTTATTAAGAGAATATTATTAGTGTTGAAAAGAGAAGTTTTGATATTGGGGCATTTTACATTAAATTAGGAGACTAATTAAAAGAATTTGACAATTAATTTTAAAAATAAGAAAAAAAATATAGCCACAGTATGTGAAGTAACCAATATAGGCTTGCAATAATGAAGGAAAAGAAAAGATGTGTACATAAATTTAGTGGAAATTGAATATTATTTTAAAAAGATTTTTTCATTAGTTTTGTTCCATATAAAGGGTTGGCTATGAGATTTTAAAGTGACTGTTTTTCTCTTTTTTACTACTTCTTTCTTTATTTAATGTTTAATAAAAAAGCTTGACAAAAAACTATAAATAAGAATTAAACGTACAAGTATTATATATTATTATTTTATTTATTTTGAAAAAAAAAAAAAAGGAGGAAACTATAAGGTGGAAAATCAAAATTTTACTGATAGTCCATTTGGCCAAACTTATTTTTATCCAAAAGTGTTTTTGATTTTTTTCAAAAAATGCTTATTTAAAAAATTTAAGGTGTTAGGCCAAACTTCTCGAAGAAAATAAGTGTTTCTGAGAAGTAGAAGAAACAGTTTTCATAAGCTACAAAAATAGTTTCTCCTAAAAGTATTTTTTTTTTTTTCAAAAAAAGTACTTTTGAAAAAAATACACTTAAAAGCTATTTTAAAAGTTTGGTCAAATGTAAATTGCTGCTTGGAACTTCTTACTCAATTTTATTAGCCATACACAAGCTACTTCTCACCAAAATTATTTTTTTGAAAAGCACTTTTCAAAATAAATATTTTATAAGTTTGGTCAAGCATGCTATAAGATTCCCCTTGTATTATATATTATAAACTAAAAATATGATATAATCAAACTAATTTCAAGAGATAAAATATTATTGTATTTCAATTAAAAAATTCATAGCGTAAGAAAAAAAATTATGACTGCGCGACCAAGTACCCTAGTTTAAAACATAAATGGTTCCAAACCAATTATTTTTATAATAATTATATTATTAATAGCAAAAGACAGATAACATAACATAACGAATTACTAACCTTAAAATTACCTTTTGATTTATAATTTCACCTTATTTAATAGAGAGTATTTTTTTTTAATTCTCCTAATTAATTTATTATCATAATTACTATTGACTAAATTACCAGTTAACCCTTCATTATGAATGATTACAAAACAAAATGCACACACCAGCACATGAGAGAAATCTTCATGTTCATCAATCAACTGATACATTGTTTGTAGCGTCAAAGAAAACCAACTATCAATGCATATCACTTTTTTGGAGTACATAAAACACAACAGGAATCATGTTTCATGTGTGGAGAAACTCCACAAGGTCTTGCCAAGATATTGAGATCAAGGATCTCGAAGTGCAGCCAGCCAACATCTTCTCCAGCTTCTTCAACCTTCGAACTGCTTAATTCTTCGGGGTCCTTTTTCCAGAAATTTTGCCCATGGGAGCCACTGACAACTGTGCGGCAACATCCACTCCTATTTCATTGAGGACCTGATTTGTCGAATCCCCTGTTCCCTCTTCCACTTCGTCATTATATATAACATCATCTATGGGGTCTGGCATCGTTTCAGTCGTCATATCCAATTGAGCTGATTGCCTCAGGAAATCTTGCATCACCTTTACTTGCTTTATGGGGTCCGGTTCCATGTATAAAGAGTATAATATTCTACTGAAGGGGTTCGGATGATCCCCCTTACCCCAAGCTAGCCCCGCCACTGCTTTCATGTCTGCATCAACCGAAGATTGGGTAGATACTACCTCCACATGAGTCGCTGTACTACTCATTTGAGCCCGGCTAGCTTGCAAGATGGTTACTTGATCTCTAAGGTTGAGAACTTGACGTTCAAGAACTTTTGTTGCTGTCTTATTAGTTTCAGCAGACCTTTTTATTTCAGCTACAAGTTTTTGTTCCTCTGATTGTAAGGCAGAAATTTCCTTGTCAATACCTCCGGTAGCATGAGTCAGTTCTTTTCTACTGGTTCTCAACCATGGTATCAAGGAAGGGAGGGATTCGGGATTCTCCCTTATAACTTTTGCCAATAACACGGTTGTAGTTGCATCAAATGACAAGCCGCTTCTTCCGGCCATTTCCTCCTTCATGAAAGTTGTCATCTCACAAACTCTGTTACACCTAACATGAGCTTCGTCGAGATGATAATTTATCCACAATCCATAATCACCACTGAGCAGCATGACATTAGTGTATAAATTAGGCATGAGCCCGGCAGATAGCATGAATTTCTTTTGCATTGCCGATTCTCCCCTCTTCAAACATATCTTGATGGACACCTAACCCCTCAATAATTGCTAGTTTCCCCAACTTTATGCTTTACTGTATTATTATCATTACTATGGAATGACCGAACAATTAGAATGACCAACTTTTGTGAAGGGAATAATAGCATAGCATTTGCGCACAAGACTTCTCATCTTCGACGACGGCGGCTAGGGATCTCTATGAACTTCCCACAATTTCGGTGTGCCCTCTGTGAGAGTAATTGTTATTTATCAAGGAAACCTTCTATTTATTAAAAAAATTATTCTTAGTTTTTCGACTTAAAAAAGATTCTTCAAATCTGATAAATATCAATTAGATATCTTATTAGATCTTTTGACAGATCTTATCTATATATATATATATATATATATATATATACATTATTTATAACATTTGTCACTTTTAATTGCATCTCCTAAGTAACTTTGGTTAGAATTTTATATTTAAATAATTCTAAATTTTATATACTCATTAAATAGTTGCATATTATAAATTTAAAACTTAATATATAATTTTAATTAATTAAAGTTGCAAATATATAATTAAATTTAAATTTTAACTTTGCTATATACATATTGGCCCCATTTGCTCTTTCCACACACGAGCGCCATGCTTATCGCTTCACTCAATTACACTTGTTCCTGCACTCACCTTCGGGCATATATATACATAGAATGGTTAAAGTTAAATAACCCAAGCTATCAAAATACAATTGGAGATGGCAACGAACGAAGTTCATAATTAATTTTAAATTTTTAGTATTTTATTTCTAGAGTACTTCCTTTGTTTTTTTATTTGTTTAGCATTTCAATTATAAACAGATTTCACTATAATCTATTAGTTTTAACCTATTAAGAAAAGGCTGTTATATTTTTTCCTGTTTTAATATTCTCAACATATGTTACTTATTTCCAAATCATTTTCAAGATCTAAGTTAATGTTTGACCATAAAATTCTTAAATATTTTTGGAAATCAAATTTCGAAGATATTTGGGTTGAAGTTTCAAAATTTAGGGACCATAGTTTTTGGAAATATATTTCATCTTCTTCTTTTTTTTTGTAAAAAAGAAAACATTAGAGACAATTTTTTTTTGGAAAATAAGAAAACTTACAACCAATTCATAAAAATAAGAATTAAGAAGCGAAGAAAGGAAGAAGGAAATTAATCAAAATAAAATGTAGATGCATGGTCGCTTTCCCGTCATTGACTCCCCTAATGAACCAAAAGGAACCTCCCATTTGTCTAAACGTACGTGAATTGTCTAAATGAATGAAAATATAATTAAACTCCTTCCACATTAATCCAACACATTCCTTTCATCCTTTGCCTTCTTCTTTTTTTTCCAATTAGAGGAGTCATTTGTGTCTTTTGTTTTGGCATAAAGTACACTTGAGACTCGGACGAGTACAAAGGCAGAAGGGAGCTTGATCGCAAGACGTACAGAAAGATAGATGAAAAGCAAGACTTATAATAAGCATTTGTTGGTGGAATCTGATACCTCTACCAGGCCTTTGAAGCTATTGATCAGTTGATGAGCCTTGGCAGCACTACTTCAAGCAATCCTCACGAGAATGAAATCTCCACTACTGTATTCAAACTGGAGTAAGTAATAACCTAATCAAATACTTTTTAAGTTAATTAACCTGCCTACATTCTAGTCTAAAAGAACTTTTATATTAAAAAACATCAGAGATGAAATTAATAATTACTAATACAAATAATAGCATGTCATCACTTTCTAGGAACTTAGTTAGTAGCTCAGTTGATTGGCTATCTGAATTTTTACCTAATTGGTGATGGTTCAGTTCTCCACTTTGTAATCCGATCTTCGTCATTTTTCTCCTTTCCCAGCCCCCAATTTTTTTTCAAAAAAACTTGTCAAATTACACTACTAGTGTAAAAATTGTTTGACCCCTCTCTCTAATGATTGAGTTTTTAGATGAGATGGTCACACATTTAGATATGATATTAGAACAGATTGTGATGCTCACTCTATGATCGATCGAGTCTCACCGTCCTCCACTTGTGAGAATTAAGGCCTCAACAACAAGAACAATAAGTAACATGTACATAGATCTTGCCCCATGTTGTGTGAGATAAAGAGGTTGTTTCCGATAGATCAGTCCTTTAGCTCAGTGAAAGCGTTTCAAAATAGATTTGGAAAATGTGAGAGTAGAAGATATGGTGAAAATACTGTAGAATGGAAAAATAGCACTGACAGCATTGTATCTCTAATAGCTTAAGCTGTAATTTCAGGTAGATGATGATGATCAGCCACTTTAAAGATATTAGGTTCAAGAAATAAAATTTGACCCTAGATCGATGGTTGTGCTAATCTGAACTATGCTTATTTGCTCTAATTAACAAAAGAATGTTAGTTTGTTTACAAAATTTTCAAAAATATATTAGGACACAAGTAGTTGGATGGCCACCAGTGAGATCACAGAGGAAGAAGGAAGTAGTTGAAACAAAGAAGTACTTGAAGGTGGCAGTAGATGGAGTTCCCTACTTGAGAAAAGTTGACTTGGAAATGTTCACAAGCTATGACCAACTGCTAAGTGCTCTATCAGACTTGTTTACAATCTGTAAGTATTCTTTTGTAGGTTTTCTATTGAATGTATTCAATATCCACATAAGAACTCGACTAATCAAAATTCAGATCGGGAATAACGCTTCCTACTAAAAATATTTTTCAAGTATCTCAATTTGATTCTTGAGCCTTTCATCTTCTTGGAGATATAGTAAAATATGAATAGTTAAATTAAACAGGTAACTTTCTAAAAGAGAGGAAGCTTATGGACCCTACAATTAATGGTGTGGAATATTTGCCAACCTATGAAGACAATGATGGGGACTGGATGCTACTTGGAGATGTTCCTGGGAAGTATGGTTTACGTTCACTTCACTCTTCATATATATATATATATATACAATAGTATATATTGTTATGAATTTTTCAGACACGAAAACAAAAAAGTTTGCTTCGCGAGCTAAACTACATGATAAACTAGAGAAAATAAGTAATAATACCCCTTATATCTAATCGAGGAAGGAGAAAAGCCAAAAATTTCACATGGTACTTTATTAATATGATTAACTTGGTATCTTTTGTTCAATGAAAAAATGTATCAAATTCCACGGAATCAAATCTATAGGATTTGAGAGATACACTTTTTAAAAAAAAAGAAATTAGATACACTATCGAGTATCGATTCAACTAAATAAACGTTGGAATTGATACACCAAGTAGAGGCATGGGTTGAGGCCCTCATGGAACATTTAGAGATTTAGGCTCATTTTGTATTTAGGCCTTCTTTGGATTTAGTTTTTTTGTATATCCGGATCCTACATATAAAGGAAACCGGATTCATTTTATTTTTTAGATTGAACATTTTTCATTTCAATAGAGGCAAGATTATTTCTCTCTATCTCTCTCTTCTAGACTCTTCCACGAACTCCCTCTTTTTCTTCTAAACTTTCCACAATTTCAATGTACGCGATTTTCAAATGTTAGCATGGTATCAGAGTCTTAGATTCTTGTGATCCACTTTCTTTGCCAGAATGTTTGTTGAATCTTGCAAGAGGCTTAGGTTGATGAAGAGCTTGAAGGCCACCGGTTTTGGTACGTACATTTCTTGAATCAGTTTGTTAGCTTTAAAATTCTGATTTACCATAGTTTACTAAATCGACAAATAATTCTTAAAGGTGTATATATATATATGCAGCTCCAGGGACAAGCTTATTACTGTTGAAATGCTCAAGTACAGCAAGTTGATTCAACAACTTTTCTCGTCTTGGCCTGCATGTACATAACTACTACTCCCTCCATCCAATTTATATGATGCGGTTAGACTTTTGAAGCTTGTAATCTAAAATAAGTCATATATGTTTGAATTGTTGTAAATCATTTCATTAATGATGAAGCAGGTATTTTATTGCTAAATTGTTACTAAATATGAAAATGTGTCATTCTCAACTAAAATTAAAAGTGTCATGTAAATTTGAACAGAGGGAGTATGTATTCCTATTTTTTTTATTTAGAGACTGGACAGTTTCTACTCCTAATTAATTTTATGTATTTCATGTAAAGAATTGTAATTTAAAAATTGTAAGATGTAGATGAAGTATTTACACAAGGAAAAGACTCCTAATAATCTTCTAATTACTAGCTTAATAACTATTAGAGACATCACTTACGAGTAAAAATGAAAATTTCTTATAAAAAAATGAAAAAAAAAATCCAAGTGACTAAAAAGTTAATTTATGCTGCTAAATAAGATATATATAGTCAACATCTTCTCTCAAACTAATGTTGTGTATCACAAATCATGAGTATATATGGTAAGCTGGTCAACTATTATTTTCATGGAGGGAAATGACATCGTTTTCCTTCCAAACTATACAAGAAAAGTCGAAGTCACACCTAAATTATACTAGTGACCTATTACACAACTAAACTATAAAAAGTGATATTTTTTACACCCTGTAAAACATTATACCACTTGCATGTGGTGCGGTGTATTACACGCGCCTGCCACGTCAGCATAATACGAAAAAAATAATAAATCTATTATTTTTATAAATTTTTCTTTTTTCTTTTTAATTTAAATTTTTTTCTTTTTCTTCAATATCCAAAATCTTCATTGTTATGAGGTCAATTTATTTTTTTTTCAATATCCAAATCCTCTTTGATGCTTCAGCTAACACAAGATCAATTCCTCTTTATATCTGTTGATTAGAAGAAAAAAACGAGAAAATTATGAACTTTGAAAGCTTTTGTACGCATTTTTTAAGTTGCCATGAATAGGAAGATCTGCAGCTCCAACAGGGTGTATAAACTTGCAAATTCATCACAACAGAGTTTACACCGGAACCATTGTAATGTAGGGATTACTGTGAATTGTTTCTCTCATCATCCATAACAAGTCTAGTTTAAAAAAGAAAGAAAAGACTGTTAAACTAAAGCAATGGAAGAAATAGGGAAGAAGCATCAAATCTTCCTATTCAGATGAGGATCATAATACTCAAAAACATGAAATTATTGTGGCAACTCAAAAACATGAGAAAATTAAGCTTGATTTGCAGCTCCGACGGAGTCGATAATTATATTCGATTGTTGAATTGAATTGGGGGAAGAAGAAGGAGGAGGAATTTCAGCCATTGTTAATCGTTCGAAACTCATTAGCAACTTGAAATTGGAATTGGAATTGAAATTTTCAGTTTGGGGATTTTTGAATTTGGAGAAGAAGAAGATGATGGATTGGAATTAACAACTTGAAATTGGAATTGAAATTTTCAGTTTGGGGATTTATGAATTTGGAGAAGAAGAAGATGGATTGGAATTAGCAACTTGGAATTGGAATTAGCAACTTGGAATTGGAATTGAAATTGGAATTTTCAGTTTGGGGTTTTAAATTTGGAGAAGAAGAAGATGGATTGGAAGATTTTTGAATTTAGAGAAAAGATGAAGATGGATGTTGGACGTTGGGGCTGGGATGGAAAATATTTTAATTTCTTTTTTTTTTTGTGTTATTTTTTAATTTAGACGCGTTTTTTTAAATTAAATAATTATGTTTTTTCCACGTCAGATTTAGGGAGTAAAAAATTTTATTTTTAAGTAGTTTAGGTGTGTATTAGGTCACTCCAATAGCTTAGGTGCGTCTTAGACTTTTCGAGTATAGTTTAGGATAGAAACGATGTCTTTTTCCTTTCTATGGATAATAATCCTCTTTTATCTCCACTAGCACCTTGACGTCGTCAAACAAGATGGGTATGGCTTTATTTTCACCGACTAAATGATAACCATGTTCAATGTAAATGACGTGGTGAAACATATGGTAATTGTGGTATGGGTACCATACATATGTGGGCTTTCATGCCAAAAAGGCACTTTTCAAAACTATTTTGTCATTAAGACACAAGTTTTTAAAAACTAAAAATTACATATATACACAAGGTAATTTTACCTTATTACATAAAATTCCATATTGGAAAACAAATTACAAAAATCTCAAATTAATTACTTAAATCCCTACCTTTTTTACTTTCTCTCTCTTCCTTCTTATACATCCCAAATAGCTCCATATTTTTCTCCTAAAATCTTGCTATCTTATCTCTCCAATTATCTATCTGCATTAAACCTCCTTATTATCTCTCCACTCCCACAAATTTTGATCTATAATAATCTCTCTCCAAAAAAATCTTCTTCAATTTCTCCGTCCAAAATCAACAAAATCTTCTCCGTCCAAAATTATCTTTTCTCCATCCAAAATCGATAAAATCTTTTTTATTTTCATCAAAAACCCAGAAAAAAACTGTAATTTCATCCAATATATACTTCTCTGAATCCGGGAATATATGCTTATCTGAATTTCATCAAAAGTAAATTAAGTTGAATCTTCCCCATTTAATGGCCGCGTATTGTTATTTCCGTTGTTGGTTTCGTTCTTGTTTCTTTTGATTATGAAAAACCCAATCTCGCATAGAACCGTTCGAAGCACCGAAACGATCCAGTAACAATGAAGAAATCGAGGAAAGTTGTCGGTTCAAGTTCAAACAAGAAAGCTCCAAAATCGTCAAGTAAGAAAAAGGTTGATGATTATAGACGACCACGTCTGCCGAAGGTTTAGTTATCATTAAAATATGTATTAGCAGCACTATTTTATGTATACGATTTCATTATACAGTTGTTAAGATTATATAGTGAATTGTATAAGGTGTTCGTATACATGTGAAACAGTATTAGATTATATTTATTACTTGTAAAAAGTTTACACATACATGTGAAACTGTTGTATGAGGTTGTCTTTTATTTGTTTTGGCAGTATGATTCTATGTATAAGATTTCATTATACATGTATTAATACTATATTATTAATTGTATAAGGTTTACACATGCATGTTTAATAATGTTCTAGAATTTGGTAACCTTATACATGAAACTATATTGTATAAAGATATTGTAACATTGAATTGTTTGATCCATATAAACGCTTCACTGCATGTATATTACTATAGCATAAAATGTTACAATGATAGCTGCAAAAGAAAATTTTCTCACGAAAATATTGTACGATGATATAGATATCATGTCAAAATATTTCATCATACATAAGTCTATATGTACGATGAGTCATTATACATTAGTATACCAGGTTTTTACACATTTTATAATGTATAGGAACAACCAATACAATAGTAATTACATTAACTGCAGTAACACATTAAAAAATTAACTTCTTTAAAATCTATAACAATCAAATTTCCCATATTTATTCAACGTATAATATAATACAATACATATAAGAAAAAATAACAAACTTAACAACTATAATACGGCAACTGCAATTTCTATTGAAATATGTATTAACAGTACTATTCTATGTTCATATTGATTTTTTTGAGAACTGAAGAAACCTATTCTACGTTTATATTGATTTTTCTGAGAACTGAAAAAGCAGTAGAAGATTTTTTTTTCATTCAACGCAATTCAACAAAGAAGAAAATTTAATGTGATGTTTAATATATTTTTTGAATTTAAATTTCAATTACTATATTTAATAATACACCACTAAATGTTGAGCAATTAATGGCGTAAATTAAGGAACAAATTGATATTATCAGATTTATCTTTTCTTAAATATAGCCTAATCAGCTTTATCATATCTTCCAACATTGTATGAGGGTTGACCAGATATATGAGTATCTTTCTCAAAATCGGGAAAGAGAAAGGCTGAAGAGATTTTATGTAATTACTTTCACTTACTAAGGGATTTATGTAGTTTATACTTTTAAAAACTTGTCATATACCCACTTTAATCTACATTATCAATAACTTTTTCAACTCAACAAATCCACCCACAAATTTTGTACTAATACACTTTAACCCAATATTTCCAACTTAAAAAATTCACCCACAAGTTTTTAATAATACACTTCAACCTACTCCATCATCCACCATTATATATAAAATATATTGGGCTTCCAAAAATAATTTTAAAAGAATCCAAAAGTTTAAAATAGTAGCTTATATTTTCGTCCAAAATTAAAAAGCTCTGATTCAAGCCCCACTACTAAAAAAAAGAGGAAAACCGACCACGTCGGTTTTCCTCAAATTCCGACCACAAAACCGATCAAAGTGCGTGATCGATAAAGTAGTGGTAGCTTTTTAAAAATCAACCACGAGTGGTCGGCTTTTTTAAAAATATAAATATATTTTTAAAATACATTATTATTTTATTAAAATAGAAAAAAAATGAGTTTAAAAATTAAAAAAATTAAAATAAACCGACCACAAGTGGTCAGTTTTATTTTAAAATTAATTAATTAATTAATTTTATAAAAACCGACCACAAATGGTCGGTTTTATTAAAATTAATTTATTAATTTTTTTTAAAAAAATCGACCACATGTGGTCGGTTTTTTATTTGAATTAATTAATTAATTAATAAAAAAACCGACTACATGCGGTCGATTTTGTATTTAAATTAAATTATTAATTTAAATAAAACCAACCACTTTTGGTCAGTTTTTTATAAATTAATTATTTAATTTAAATAAAACAACCGACCACTTGTGGTTGGTTTTTTTATTTAATAATGTATTTAATAATTTATTTAATAAAATATTTTATAACTAATTATAATAAACCGACAACATGTGGTCGGTTTTTTGTAAAAATATTCAAAAAAACCTACCACATGTGGTCAGTTTTTCTGATAATTTTGTAAAAAAAAATATTGAAAATTTCTAAAATACAAACATTAAAAATTAAATTATTTACAAAATTAAAAATCAAATTATTTACAATACAGCCCACCAATCATTTTCAAACATTAAAAATCAAATTAAATTATTTACAATACAACACACCAATCATTTAACATACAATCAACCAACCACCATAAGAATACAAACATTAAATTTCAAATTATTTACAAAATTTATCGAGGTTCCAAATTCAAACTATAAAACATACAAAAGACTAAAAACTACAACTCATCATCCACGTCTTCATTCCCAGCCTCACCCATTCAATTATCAATATTTTGTTGATATACCCAGCTATAATCAGGTTCCATCTACACAATCAATCACATTCAAGTAATTAGTTCAAGTCACAAAAATTCACATTTCAAATACCTACACCAAAATATTTTCAAGTCATTAATTCACTTCACAAGTTACCAAACTAAGCTAAATTCAAAATAAAAAGTTCACGTTTCAAGTACCTACACTTAAACATTTTGAAGTCGCTAATTCACTTCTCAAGTGACCACACTTTACAAAAATCAAAATGCAAGTTCACATTTCAAGTACCTAAATTCAAAACAAAAGTCACAAATTCATAATTCAAATAACTACACTTAAACATTTCAAGTCACTGATTGACTTCACAAGTTACCAAATTAAACAAAATTCAAAATGAAAAGTTCACATTTCAAGTACCTACACCTAAACATTTTCAAGTCACTAAGTCACTTCTCAAGTGACCACACTTAACTATATTCAAAACACAAGTCCACCTTTCAAGTAACTACATTTAAACATTTTCGACTCACTAATGCACTTCTCAAGTAACCACACTTAACTAAATTCAAAACACAAGTCCACATTTCAAGTACCTACACTTAAATATTTTCAAGTACTTATTCACTTCTCAAGTGACTAAACTTAACTAAATTCAAAACACAAGTCCACATTTCAAGTACCTACACATGCATTTTCAAGTCACTAACTCACTTCTCAAGTGACCACACTTAACTAAATTCAAAACACAAGTCCACATTTCAAGTACCTACACTTAAACATTTTCAAGTACTTATTCACTTCTCAAGTGACCACACTTAACTAAATTCAAAACACAAGTCCACATTTCAAGTACCTACACTTATGCATTTTCAAGTCACTAACTCACTTTTCAAGTGACCACACTTAACTAAATTCAAAACACAAGTTCGCATTTCAAGTACCTACACTTATGCATTTTCAAGTCACTAACTCACTTCTCAAGTGACCACACTTAACTAAATTCAAAACACAAGTCCACATTTCAAATACCTACACTTAAACATTTTCAAGTACTTATTCACTTCTCAAGTGACCACACTTAACTAAATTCAAAACACAAGTTCATAATTCAAATAACTACACCTAAACATTTCAAGTCACTAATTTACTTCACAAGTGACCAAACTTAACTAAATTCAAAACACAAGTCCATGTTTCAAGTACCTACACTTATGCATTTTTAAGTCACTAACTCACTTCTCAAGTGACCACACTTAACTAAATTCAAAATACAAGTCCACATTTCAAGTACCTACACTTAAACATTTTCAAGTACTTATTCACTTCTCAAGTGACCACACTTAACTAAATTCAAAATACAAGTCCACATTTCAAGAACCTTAAAACAAAAAAATTCCATTTAAAGTCCCTACACTTAACCATTTTCAAGTGACTAAGTCACCAACCAAACCACATTCAAAACACAAAATCACCTTTAAAGTCCCTACACTTAACCATTTTCAAGTAACTACACTTAACCATTTTCAAGCCATGTACTAGTATTTCAAGTCACTAAACTATTTTCAATTAACTAATTCACATTTTCAAGTCACTATACTTAACCATTTTCAAATAACTACACTTAACCATTTTCAAGTCACTAGTACACATTTCAAGTCACTACACTAACTATTTTCAAATAACTAATTCACATTGCAAATCACTATACGTATCCACTTTCAAGCAGCTAAACTTAACCATTTTCAAGTCACTAGTACACATTTTGATACAAGAACGACCAACGACCAAGAACATACCAAAACATATTTCCAAAATAGTCCATAAGTTCAAGAGAACCGAGGACCCTATGGATGACCACTCTCGGATTCACAAACAATAACCAGAACACAATGTAGTAAGGTGTTTAACACCTATTTTCCAGCCAACAATCCAAACTAGATTATCAACACAAGACAAAAACAACACTATAACAACAACAAAACAGTCACGAGTGCATTAACATCAACAAGAATCCGACGAATACAACAAGATACAAGATAGATAGTTAGACCTTGGTTGGAATTATCTTAGCCCTCCATTAACACATAACCCAACTATACATAATATCCATATAACAACAGTAAAGATTATCTAGGCTAACAGAGAGCCAACAATTAATCAAGCAAGTTTTGAAATCCAACAACAAATATGATGTCTAACAAGCAATAAAAAAATATGATGTCTAACAACCTGTCTCACGGTGGATGTCATTACCAGCGTGAATAGAGGGAGATAGCGGTGGCGTCTTGAGGGATTTCGCCGGTGAGCGTCTGTAATACCCCAATCGTTTCTTAAGCTTAAATCCGTCTTTGAGTGGATATGTATGACTTCCAAAGTGATTGATGTTTAAACAATGTTGTATTTCTCTAATTTATACTTTTTGTCATGTAGATCATTGAATAAGATTTCCATCAATACCAATTTCATCAAAATCCGACATCGGATGAGTGAGTTATGTCCGTTTTACTCAACGGTATCAGATCGCCCAGGTTTGACGGTTGACCTGGTGGACCGTCAGGTCCCTGGTGGACCGTCAAGTGCACCGTCAAGCCAAGAAAGTGACTCCTTTTTTAGGCCATCGTGCGACGACCAAGTTGGTGGATCGTCAAAAAGTTGACGGACCGTCAAGGGGTTCATTAGGTCGAGACAGAATGTCTCATTTCTGGCCCTCGAGTGACGAACGACTTAGTAGACCGTCAGTTTCCTGATGGACCGTCACTTCGACTGTCACGTCGAGGCAGAACGTTTCAGTTTTGGTGTTCGAGTGACGGACGATTTGGTGGACCGTCAGTCTCTCTAACGGACCCGTCAGGTCGACCGTCACAGGCCCCGATCAACAAATTTCAACTTTTTTCAAAAGGGCATCTTGGTCATTTCCTCTCCTTGTGGCCTTATATATATATATGTATCTATGTAGAGAAGAGAAGATCATTTCTTTCAAGAATTCTCTAGAAACCTAGGGTTTCTTTCAAACCCAAAAATCAAATCATCTCCAAGAAATTCAAGAAATCTCCCATAAATTTCTTTAAGTTGTTCAAGAACTAAGTTTCCCAAGTCAAAGGCATCAAGAATCTTGGCCTAAAAGTGTGAGAAGAGTTCCAAACAAGTTTTCACATCTTCAAATCAAAATTCAAGGTATGTGGGATTTCAACAAGAACACTCATTTCGTTCTTGTGCCTAAAGATTTACTTTCTATTATTGATTTACATGATTTTGCAAGTGGGTTTACACCCAAATTTCTTTATGTATGATTTATGAGACTTGAGTTGAATAAGCTTGATATTTATGGTTATTTCACCATCATACTTCTTAAATTGAGTATTTATTCCATGAGATGTTTATTGTTATTATATATTGATGATTTCTAAGTGATTTATGATAAGTGTCAAGATTTGTGTTTTTCTATGAGAAATTTGACTATTGAATATATATATATCGATATTTGAATTGATAGTCAAGAATGAGTTTGATGATGTTTTCTTGAAGCTTTGGCATTTGAAATGATTTGATAAGCAAATATACTTGATGTTGAGAAACATTATTTGAATTTGAGTCGAGTT
Organism: Capsicum pubescens; assembly: GCA_030864215.1. Lineage (NCBI taxonomy): Eukaryota > Viridiplantae > Streptophyta > Magnoliopsida > Solanales > Solanaceae > Capsicum > Capsicum pubescens. The sequence continues at coordinate 38,969,461 of CM061543.1, forward strand.
AGGAATCCACGGTCGTATATGATTTACCTATGAGATATACTGTTGTTTTGGTCATCATGATAGACCCATGAGTTGATATTGATTAAGGCGGATTTCCTAATGCGTTTTGAGCTGAGTCTGGGAGAAGTATTTAGCACCGAGTGGGAAATTGGTATTTCCCCAGAACTGCGGCCACCGTAGGATTGATGTTGATAGTTGTGGGCCAAAGGCCGAGTATGAGATTGTGATGATGAGATTGAGGTTGTACTCTCTGAAAAAAGTACGACACCCCTGCCAATGTGGGATTTTCTCCTTAGGAGGGCAAAACGTTGGACTCCATGCGGTTCACATGGTGTAGTTATATCGGTTATAAGAAACTCCCACGTCCATAATGATCTAAGTACCATGAGTTACCGAGTCACTCTAAGTCATGAATCAAAGAGTTTGAGTTGAGTTAAATGATTTATGAGATTTATGAAGCATATGTTATTACTAATGACTTACGGAAATGATGTTTTAAATAATTTAAGCGAAGAGAGTTATTATTGTCAGCATGCATGATTTTCTTATACATTTATGATATTATTTAAAATGTTGCATCCACCCCCACATACTCAGTATATTCCCAAGTACTGACTCTCATACTCTTTTGTACTCTATATTTCCTCATGATATAGGTTCAGGTGCTCAGTCTCAGCAGCGACAATGGTCTTTGATTACCTTCATCTACATTTCTGCGGTTGGTGAGTCCTCATGGTTCGAGGACCTATGTCTCCAATTTTGTTTGGTTAATAGATGCTTGTTTACTTTCAGTTCAGTACGAGTCAGTTGGGGATCTGTCCCAATGGCTCCTCAGTCCTATGTAGTAAAGGCTTGTTAGACTAGTGTACCAGCGTGTACAGAGACTTCAGTATTTTGTTTGTACAAAACAGTATTACTCCATGTTTCAATATGTTCATGACATGGTTATTCCTCTTTATCTTAGCATGATTTGTGCTATAATGAGTTCTGAAAGTGATGACAAGCTTAGAGGGTTAGCTTGAGGCCACGTGTGGCCTTGAGTACCATGTGATGTCTCGGGATAGGTTCTTGGGGCGTTACAGCGTCGTTGGGTGGCTGTTCTCGCTGGTGTCGATGGAAAAGAGGCGGCGGAGAAGGAAGAGTGAGGGACATGGTGGATACATTATTGGTTGTTCGCCGGAGAAGGAAAGGACGGCGGCGGCGGACGGGTAACTAGTGGTTCTTGTTGGAGAGAGAGTGGAGGAAAGAAAGAGAAAGGGGAAGGAGATGGAAAATGCGGCTATTATGGGAAATTAGGGTTAGGTTTGGTTTAAAAAGAAAGAAAATGGAAATGTGTTCTTAGCCGTCGGATCGATTTTGATCGACGCCTGAGATTAGAATAATTTAAAAATGGGTTAAAAATTAAAATTAGTGTCAAATTGGCTAAAATTGACATTAATTGAATACAAATTGGCTATAATTTAAATACATAAGAGAATAAATTGAAATCGACTGCTATTGTAATAATGAAGAAAGAAAAAAAAATAATGAGACATTGATGTAAAAATTAATTTTACATAAAATAATAATAATAATAACAATAATAATAATAATTATAATAATTTATTTGTAAATTGTAAGTATTCCTATTTACGAAAACAATAATTTAATAAATGTTAATAAAATTATGTAAAATATCGTATTTGAGTTAGTAAATTATAAAAATAATACTAAAAGGAAATAAAATAATTTGTACATTTTTTTTTAAATCATGAATGTGGCGCGTCGTTATTTATATGATACAAGAATAATGCGTAAAAATATTTTGTATGTTTTTTAAATCATGAATGTGACACGTCAATATCTTTTTGATACAAGAATAATGTGTAAAATAATATTAATATTTGAAATTAATAATTTTTACAAAACAACAACCTAAAAAAAGGAGTATCTGGCGGTCAAAATTGGATGTCAAATATGTACTATAAATATCACATGCATACACGATTTTACGATCTCATAATAATATACAACGTATTTCACATATAATCAGATGAATTATCGTTAGATTATCTTATGTAATTAATATACCTTCACTATATAATATGTATATACCTATACATGCACACGCATATACACACCATTGACTATATCAAGTTCTAAATACGTACTATATACATCACATACATACACGAATATATGATCCAATAATATAATATGACGTATTTCATATACATACTCTGATAAGTGATTGATTAATTTGATTAGCTTACATTAATATAACTTCAAAGTACAGTATATATTATTACTTCTGTCATTTCAAATCAAGGTATTCAATATCTTTGGATAGATTCTAATAGGTCTTTACTACATCGTTCTTCAATCGATCACTATATATATATAAAGATATTTATGTATATGAACTCTTGAATGCGTACTATATACATCACATCCACAAGTATATTACCTTATAATAGAACACGTTCATTATATTATGGTGAATTATCGGTTATATATTATATTATTATGACTTCAAATACGTACTATAAACATCAACTTTCAAATACGTACTATATAAACATCAGTTTTCAGCTTTTAAATACGTACTATAAACATCATTTTTCAATTATCTGTCCCAACAGTATGATATATATATACACATATTCATTAGACAAAGATTATGCATGTTTAACGTCATTTAATGTATATATAAAGAAAAATATTTATTGTATATATTGAAACATAAGTAAAAGATAAAGATTACATTTAACGTAATTTGTATATTATATTTGATATATTTTTTAGTGTAAGTTTTTTCACAAAATCTAAGATTTATTATTTTTTATTATTATTATATTGGTTATTGACTACGTGTAATCAATATAATTTTAAAAAATAATATATTAGATTATTTTTTAATAAAGTAAATATATTAGATTATATATATAATCTAATATATTATTTTTACTACTAATAATAATTAGATTACATAAAGTAAATATTAGATTATATAATTATTTACTTTTTTTCCCTTTTTAATTCCAAAACCGACCACAAGTGGTCAGCTTTTAAAAAATATTTTTTTTATTTTAATGAAAAACCAACCACATGTGGTTGATTTTTTAAAATTAATTATTTTTTATTTTTCATTAAAAACCGACCACAAGTAGTCGGTTTTTAAAAATTGTTTTTCTTTTTATTTTATTTAAAAATCGCCCACATGTGGTCGGTTTTCTAAATTAATTTTTTTTATAATTTCATTAAAAACCGACCACAAGTGGTCGGTTTTGTTATTTTTTATTAATTTTTATTTATAAAAAAATAATTAATATAAATATTATTGAAATGATTATTTTGATATTTTAAAATATAAAAGCAACCACATGTGGTCGCTTTTTTACAACAAAAAAAATAAAAAGTAAATAAAAAACTGACCACATGTGGTCGGTTTTTTCCGACCACATTTTGTGGTCGATTTTTGTAATCTTTTTAGTAGTGCCCAATTCCAACGTTATTTTATGGCGATCAGCTCTAAATCAGTCCACAAACATCATAAGCTTGTCCATTGCATCCATTGTTATCCCATTTGTTTGCTATCTTCTCAAACACACTTTTCACTATTGTTAAAAAGCTTTCAAATCACTCACATTACTCAAAACCTCTTTAGAAAGTACATTACAGTAGCTCAGGCGACTCCAAGTTCATTTCGCTATTTCATAAACCCAATGATCGTTGATTAGAAGCAATATTTGCAATTTGAAGGTTTTTGTACGGATATCTACCCAGTCATCGACCAGTCATCGTCGATCATCAATCGTGCATACATCCCAATAAAGACCCTCAGCGTAATCTACCGTCGACCAAAGCTTAATTCTAGTATGTCTATTACAGAATTTGTTCTGGTTCTTGATGATTTCATGCGAGAATGGGAGGAGACTCCCAAATATTGGAAATGGAAATCTTTTACTAAGCTGACATTGCTCATTGGGGTTCCCCGCAACAATTTATACGACGAGTTGGTTGCAAGCGTAATGGAGAGCGGGGATCTAGATTACATGCCGAGCGACATGGTGATTAGTTATCTAATGCATTAGAAGGAAAAAGTGCATCCTACGATCATAAATAATGATAAACGTGTGCCGTTGTACATGGTGGATGTTGATGCTGATGACTTTAGGCCTATTTTGAGGATAAATGTAGTTGAGAGGCCCTTTGAAGAACCGTTGAATTCATCGCCACCCGCACCTAGGCGCCCAACAGTCGACGACGATTTGAATGATTATGAGAATGATGGCGATGATCCAATTAATATGGAAAATGATTCTATGCATATGGAATACATTTCATCGGACTCGCAAGATGCGGAAGAAGATTGTGGAACAGGATCACAACCAAGACATTACTTCGCGTATGGAATCAATTTCTATTGTGATCAAACATTCGCCGACAAGGAAGAGATGAAAGTACTACTAGACGGAGCATCGGTGAGGCAGTCTTTTAATTATTTTACGGAACAGAGATGCACCAAATTATTGAAGGTGAAATGTGTATCTCGTGGTTGTGGATGATTTTTGCGGACAAGGAAGTACGAATGATTGGATAGATTTCACATATACAAGTATGTTGGGTTTCACACGTGCAGTTTTGAACACGCCACAGGCAGGTATAAGAAAATCTTATCCGAGATAATTGCTTCACTATGCGTAAATTATTTTCGTGATGGTAAGGGTCCAAACATAAGACAAATTCAGAGGATTGTGTTTAGGGAGATGTTTGTTCAATGAATACAATTGTAGATTCCCTTGATTAAATTCATGAAGAGTAAAAATTATGTGATAATAAATCCAGATCATATATATAGTCTATCGTAGACAAGACAATCAATCTACGTTACACCAGATAATATTTTATGCACTATCATCGATCTTAGACACTGTCATTCCTCGACCAAACATATAGGTCGATCGTAAACCATATGAATCGATGAACCATCAGTAGCTTGTAGTTTGAAAGAAAATAATTAAATTTAAAAAATTTAAACACAATATCACATGATTTAGGGATGGTGAAATAAAATAATTAAATTAAAAAAAGTTTAAACACATATTCACTTGAACTGTTGGTTAAATAAACAATCTTGACCTGTTGGTAACACTTAATAGACTGTCATCGATGCTGACCCATGTCAATCTCATGTAAAAAATATACTTGTGCTTTGAGGGTCCATTGATTCATTTGGTTTATCGTAGACTTACATTGTAGGTCGTGCATCGATTGCTCTCTTGATCATTCGTAGATCACATAGATCTATGTACATGGTTATAGACCATCACTTAGATGTTGGTTAAAATAAATAAGTAAATAAAAAATAAATAAATTGTGAGTTTCTAACATATGAGGAAATTTAAACAAGTCACATGATTTTGTTTGAGCTTACATAAATTGGGGGTGGTGATTGAAGGATTATGTGAATGGATAGTGGTTGAACAATCAACATCCTTAAAGTAATGTTTGTCAAAGCACAAGTATGTTTTGTGGATGTTGATTGTATTTGATGACTACCCATCCATATACTCTTTTGATTTGGGGTGGTGATTGATAAAGTATGCGGATGGGTAGACATCAAACATTATCAACATCATCAAAACATACTTGTGCTTTGACAAACATTACTCTTAGGATATTGTTTGTTCAACCACTACCCAACCACACACACCTTAATTCACCACCCCCAATTTGTATAAGCTCTAATATGATTATGTGACTTGTTTAAACTCATTCATATGTGTAAAATTTCACATTATATTTATTTTTATTTATTTATTCATTTTTAAACAACATCTTAGTAAGGGTCTATAATCATGTACATACATCTACGAGATCTACCAATGATCTAGAAATCAATCGATGCACTACCTACAGTATAAGTCTACGATAGACCAATTGAATCAATGGACCTTCAAAGCACAAGTATATTTTTTACTTAATTATTTTCTTTTTAAACATGTTATTGAGGGTCCATCGATTACGAGTGTCTACGGTAGACTTTAATATCTCGTTGATGATTGACATAGGTCATGATCGATGACAGTCTATTAAGTGTCACCTACAGTTTAAAAAATACAATTATTGTCTCAACAGTAACACACGGCTAATTTTGTATTTCTTTAATATTAACACTTCTTTTTACTCCATATATAAAGTCCTCCATCCCTTATCATTTCATTTCTTCCACTTTGTTTTTATTTTAAAATTCTATAATGTCTCAAGCATCTCAAATATTCAATTCTAAAAAGACTCTAATTTGTCATTGTGAAAATGTGGTTGTCTTGAGGACAGCACGCACCGACTCAAATTCAGATCGCAAATTTTATAACTGTGTAATTGTGAAGGTGAGTCGTGTATGTCTTTTTTTTAAATTAAGTAAATCGTTATATAATTATTTTTTTCTAGGATAATGGCGCATACTAGTTTTTTAAATGGCTTGATGAGGTATCACCTACTAGCAGTCAATCAACGTTGAGTCTAGGATCCGAGACATCAACTTTTTATGGCGTGGCAAAATTTAAAATCATAGTTGATCAAACTACACATCAACTCAAAATCGGATAGCATGGTAATGACAGACTATGCTAACAGTATACAAAAGATTAAATATGCACTCTATGATGTCAATCATACACTGTACCAGTTATGACAACACAATGCATATTCAAATTCCATGCAATAATACACTTTGATAAAACAAATTTAGTGCACAATCATAACAATTTTCACAAAATTAAAAAATATTTGTCATATCCTAACAACAGATTATTCAACTCCCTTATTTCTCAAATATAAAAAAAGTCTTAAACATTAACAATATTAACATTGAAATGTCTTTTTTCTCCTTATCACAAATGTTATCGTTGATGAAATCAACAATATCCAATACCACATCTTTTTTGTCCTTTTCTTCTTTCTATCCATCTTTTTTGTCTTCTCCTTCTTCTTTGTTTGTTGTTTCTTCCTTTTCATCTTCAGCTTCTTCTTCAACAATTCTGTCATTGTCAATTCATAGACCACAAGTTTACTAACAGAAATAATTCAATGCTCAAATGAAAAAACTAAAATAACTAAGAATTACCTCACAATTAAATAGTTCACAGCGTGATGAATGAAAATTTTTCAATCAAATATGTAGTATCAAAACTCAATTATTGCTAAAAATCAAACTAATTAGCTATTAATCTTTTAAATTTTGACTATTTCATCAATCATATTTTTTAAAAAAATCATACACCTAAATATTAATTTCATAGACCACAAGTCTACGGATAGAAACAGGTCACTGCTCGAATCAAACAATCAAAATAACTCATAAATTAACAATTATCCCACCATTCAACACTATAGTGCTAAAAAAAATATTAGAACTAAAGCAAACTCCTTAACAAAAAATTTAAAATTCAACACCGTGATCGACGAAAAATTTGTTTGTCGAAACTGCCAAATCAAAACTCAACCATTGCTTCGGAATCAAACTAATTACCTATAAAATTCTCATATTTTAACTATTTAATCAACCACATTCAAAAAAAATTTCTATACTACATCACTATGAAACGGTTAACAAGAAAAAACAATAAAATGGATCTACAAATAATCAAAACTTGATTTTAACTTACCTTATAACATAAAAATGGGCCCTTTGCCGCTGGAGAAGAAGAAAAATAAAAAATGACATTTGGGAGAAAATTCTTGGAGTAGAGGGAGAGTTGAAGTTGAAGAGGAGAGAGAGAAGGGGTTTTATTTAATATTGAAAAAAGTGGAGGTGTTAAGTATATTAAATTTAATTCTCAAAGTTATAAAAATGATGAAATAGTCCCTTGGCCCACGTGTGTACCCCACTTTTTCAACTTTTCCCCATTTTTTTCACCATAACCCTAAAAACTAAATAAAAAAAAAAAAAAGTGGGTATATGACAAAATAGTTTTGCCAAAATATGATTTTGTCAATTTTTTCCTAATAACTAGGCATTTGAAGAAGATGCACAAAAATGATTTTTAAATATACCATATTATTAATTTTTATTTATGTAATGTTATCAAATTTCAAATTCAAATTTGAAAAAATATCCAACAGCTACGAGGGGCATGATCTCGAGGGAAAAATTGGCAAAAACATACTTTGGCAAAACTATTTTTCCATACACCCACTTATTTTCTTTTTGATTTAATTTTTAGGGTTAGGATGAAAAAAGTGAGGCCCGTACGTGGGCTAAGGGACCATTTCATTATTTTTACAACTTTGCAAATTTAATATAATACACCTAACACTCTTCACTTCAATTCTCTCCCAACTCCCGCTATTCAAGAACGTTGCTCCCAAAATGCAATTTTCATTTCTCCTTCTTCTCTAGCTGCTACGGGCTCATTGTTGCTTTGTAAGGTTAGTTAAAATCAAGTTTTGATTATTTGTAGATCCATTTAAAGGGGTTTCACTGCTAATCGATTCGTAGTGATGTAGGAATTTTATTATTTTTTCGAATTTGGTTGATTAAGTAGTTAAAATATGAGAATTTTATAGGTAATGAATTTGATTTTGAAGCAATGGTTGAGGTTTTATTTGGCATTTTTGACAGATTTTTTCGTTGATAACGGTGTTGAATTTTAAAATTTTTGTTAAGGAGTTTTGATTTAGTTCTGGTTTTTTTATAGCAATGAAGTATTGAATGGTGGAATAATTATTATTTTAAGAGTTATTTTGGCAATTTCATTCAAACAGTGACCTGTTTCTATCCGTAGACCCGTGGTCTATGAAATTAGAATGCCCTAGATTGAAATCAATTTTAGACGTATGAAATTCTTTTAAAATATGATTGCCGAAATAGTGAAAATTGAAAGATTAATAGCTAATTAGTTTGATTTATAGTACTAGTTTAATTTTTAGCAATAGTTGAGTTTTGTAAAGCCCCGAAACCTGGTTCCGAGACGTCACACAGTGCTCAAGACTGCGAGTAGCCTTAAGCTAACCTTGTCTGCCTTCTACTAAGTCTGAATATCATAATAAGGAAATATAGATATCAAAATTATGTTGAATGAGGAAACTGTCTGAAATACTAAGAATAATCTGAATATAATCTCTGAAAAATACTAATCTCATGGGTCTGAATCAAATCTAGCAGTCTGACAAGCCTCTACTACTATTATCTAGAGAGTTACTGGGACAAACCCCAGCTAACTCGAGCTTTCTGAAAAGAATACTAAATCATCTAAATTGATAAGCTGAAAATCTAAATAACTAAGTCCCCGAACTATGAAGACTCACCAACTGTCGTATGTAGATGGATATGCTAGAAAATCACTCACACTGTTGAAGCTGAGCACCTGAACCTACATTATGAGACAATGTAACACATAGACGTATATGTGGATCAGTACTTTGAGGATGTATTGAGTATATGGGGGTGAAATGCATACGTAAAATGTAAATGACTCACATAAGCTGGAATATCTGAAAGAAAACTGAAGTTTGTAATCATGAATAGCAAATCATACTTTATAAATCTAGTGAGTCATAACATTTAGTTCTAAAAGCTGTTCTAGGGCTCTGTCTTTAAATCATACTATCTAAGTGTAGGAAGGACTCACTTTTGTATTTGAAAGCTGAAATCTGTAACTAATATCTTATCTGAGGATCAAAAGATCAAAGCTTTATTGAAAGTTTGTAAATAATTTGATCATAAGATGCTTAAAACATCATCTTTCTTGAAATATAAACATATAAACTTGGGCTTAATAACCCATGCATCAAGTTCATGTCAAAACATCATAAAGTTCATGCTTGATAGTGAGAATAATGATAATTTAATTCAAAATCTGAAAGTTACTATAATAGGCAAGAAAACATGGAAATAAACATACAATTCATCTTAAAAATCTCTCAAAAACTGATAATCTTGCAAACAGCAATAATGGGTATGAATCCCAATTTAAAACTCATGTATAATCATTCAAAATCATATAAATTTGAAATACAAACTTGGTTTTGGGCACAAGGATGAAAGAGGATCCTTGTTCATAAACCCCACATACCTTAATTGGTGATTATGAAGAATCTTGAATTTTTGATTCCTATTCGAGTTCTTGAAATTGAGTTCTTGATTATCTTGATTTGGGAATCCTCAATTTTAAGCTTTCTTGGAGAAACTATGGAAGAATTTGATTTCTTGGAGAGTGAGCTTTGAGCTTTGATGTTTTGCTTTGAGAGAGAATGGATGAAAAATAAGCATAATAGGCTTAATTTCTTGTTTATGACGAATTAGGGGCTTGGGAATTAACCAAAGTGTCCCTTTTAAAATTTAATCAAAACTGGAAATGCATCAAATTTTCTGATTTAACATACCACTGCGATGCGCCACTATTGCGGTGGCTCACTGGAAATTGATAACTGGAAAACTGGCCATCACCACGACACGCCACCATCGTAGTGAGCCACTGGAAAATGACGAACGGGACCTGTAACTTTAATGAGATGCAGGGCAATCGCGGAGGTCCACTGGATTTTGATGATTTCCATTTTGGCATCCACCGCGATGCGGTGCTCTTCCAGTTGGGATACTGTTTTACTAAAACTGCCATAACTTCTCAACCTATTATCGGATTTGGGCAAAATTGGTATCGATGGAAAGCTTATTCAATTTTTCACACAATGAAGAGTATAAATCTAGAAAATTCTACATGAAATAAATGCTATTCATTTTTTAAGCTAACCCATAATATTTTAGGAGAGAAATTATGTTAGGAAAAGTACGGGGTATTACATGTTTTGATGTTACATGTTGGATTTTGGTTCAGTTATTGTATTTTTGTGTAGTGAGTTATTCAATGGTTGGGTATTTCTTAGTTTTTTGGAGGTTTTCATTTGAGCATTGAGTTATCTCTGTTGGTAGACTTTTGGTCTATGAACTGAAAATGGCAGATTTGTTCTATAGGAGTAGATTCTATTGAAAATTGTTAATAAAAGACCCATTACTAAACACAAAGCTAGTACCGCATCTGATTCTGCTAATAGCAGTAGAAAAGAAGTTGAGGCAGTTGAAAATGTCTTAAAAAGAAAGAAAATTAAAGAGACAGTGTCTGAATCAGATTCGGAGTTAAAGGAGATAAGCGAATACGTCGATTCTAGTGAAGATGTTGTCAAGCATAGTGCTAGTGGTAACAGTAAAGAGAGCAAGAAAAGTGAAAGAAACAGTGTTGATGGGGATAATGATCCCTTATCCGTGCCTTCTTATTCAAGGTTTATTTATGTGGAGCGGTATGACTTTCAAACGATAATGGACGAGGTTGGATCTTTCCCAGCAAAGATATCGGTTAGATCAAGAATGGCTACTTATCGAGAATTTAAGCAAGTTCTTATCGACCAGAAGTTGAAAAAAAGATTCAAGCGATCCTGTTTTGGACACCTAAGAATCCTGCCAGAACATCTTAAATTTAATGGGCAGTTGGTCCATTATTTTCTATTGCGACGCGTCAAGAACAAAAAGATATGTCATGAAATGTGGTTCTGCGTTAACTACAAGCCTGGTTGTTTTGGCTTGAAAGAGTTTTTTTTATCACAGGGCATAACTACTCATCATACCCCAGTGAATAAAAAATGAAGAAGGTGTTACACTTGTTACACTTTAAGGTAACGAAAATATTACGGCAGCCAACTTGTTACACTTGATCAGAGGGAATAAGCTGAACGAGGAGCAGAAGTTTAAGTGTTGTTTACTGTGGTTCTTGCACACCATGTTGCTTGCAAAAGATTCAACAAAGGTTATCGACATAAAACTGATTTGAATGGTCGATTCCTTGAGTTTCTTTGAAAGCTATCCATGGGGGAAGAGATATTTCGACTGACCATGGATTATCTGAAGAAGAAAGGTAACCTAAAGAAGTAGAGAGAAGTATTTGATGACAAGCAAAAGGCATCCTATACTCTATTCGGATTTTTCTGGGCATTCATGGTATCTACCATTAACCCTTTAGTGAGATTATCATAGATTCGTGTTTTATTTATACTCTGTCATAGACTCTGAGTTATTTTTTCACTACTGTACTGCTTACGAATTTTGATCTATGAGGCCTTTCCTCATCTTGGAAAATCAATGGATGAGCTCTTTCCCATTCCCCGCATCCTCAGATGGTACACTATAAAAAATGACAAGATAATCGAAGGAGATCCATTCAAGTATAATGGAAAAGTTACCGAGGTATGAACTTATTTTTTATTATGCAATAATACTACTATTGTATCAAATGTTATGTAATTGTTAATTAATTTTTGGTAGAACGTACACCCGTACATCATCCCTACTGTTTGTGAGACGAAGATGGATTACATGGTTATATTTAAGCCATATACAGATGAGGTGAAGAATAACATTCTCGATGGATTGAAGAAAGAGTTACAAGGAGTGATTGTCCTTACTTCAAATGAGAGATATGGTGGTAAAAAGACCCACATAGCGTGTTGATGAGTAATTATATAACCAATACATAATATTTTACAGACCATGTGAAAGATATACCATAGAATTACGTTGTCTACCATAGACAAAGCTTTAAGTCGATTACAACTGAACATTAAATTCTACAGAAATGCACACTTGTAATACCCCGTACTTTTTCCTAGCTCAGTTTAGCTCCTAGAAGATCAAGGATTAGCTTCAAAAATGAACAACTCTTGATACATGTAGAATTTTCAAGCTCTAGATCCACCATTGTGTAGATAATTGACTCAACTTTCCAACGATACCAATTTCTCCTCAATCCGATACTCGATTGAAAAGTTATGGCACTTTTAGTGACGACAGTGTCTCAAAATGGCAAGCACCGCATCGCGGTGACATGCAAAATGACACTTGTCTGATTTCCAGTGAAGCACTGCGATTGGCCTGCGTTGCGGGAAAATTCCAGTTCCCACTTGTCCCATTCCAGTAGCTCACCATGATTAGCCTATATCGCGCCAAAATCCCCAATGGGACAGGCTCCGTGTTGACACCTAATTTTGGCCCTCCACGACTAAATTTAATCCTGAGTTTTTTTTATTTTTAATAAAATTGAAATATTTATTTCATCCGAATTTAAAAAAATTAAAATATTTTTTATACGTGATTTTGTCATTTTAAGTAGCGATTATATATTATCGTGTTCAGTTATACGAGATTATATAATTTGATTACTTAAATATTTATTCTATGGAATATTAAATTTTAATTAAGGATTATTTTGAAAATAAATATAATGATTAAAATTTTGATTTTAATATAATTTATTATCAAAATAATTTATTTGGATAAATATGCATTTGATTTTATTAAATTAAGAAGTTCGGGATTAAAAGAAGTATTAATTCGTATCGAATTTCAATTTAATTTAGTCAATCTATTAGATTTAGCCATAATTGAAATCAAATTGGTCATAATTGCAATGCAATCCGTCAATTGATTTTTAATTTGATCAAAATTGATTTTTAATTTGATCAAAATTAAATAAATATGACTAAATTTTAAATCTCAATTGGGGTTATATTTTAAGTAACCCTAAAATTCCCAAAAACTCTCATAACTTCTACCTAATTCCCACCAAAAAATAATTTTAAATTGTACTACATTGTACTATTTTCCCACAACTTTGTCATTTCCCAATTTTAAAATTCAAAAGTTGTACTACATTGTACAATTCCCCCCCCCCCCCCCACATTATCTTCCACCTCACCTTATCTTCAATTTCAAAATTCCAAAGACACCCTTAATTATTTTTTCTCCCACATTGATGGATGACAAGAAATAAATCCTCATCCTTTCCTATGAATAATTTTCTTCCACATTGGTGGAAGAGAGAAAATAAAATTATATTCTCTCCTATAAATACTACCACTACTTTGGTAGAATGAAGTGGTGGAAAAGTTAAAAAAAAAAGAGCTAGAAAGGTGAAAAAATTCTTTTGAGCAAGTTAGTTATTTTTATTTAGTAAAAAAAAAAATCATAGAGTTGGTCGGCTAATCAAAATTTTTGAGTTGCCGGTGACGTTTTTCGGTAGTGGTTGATTCCGACGAAGCTCGTAGTCTCGTTTTGCTGCTCCCAAAAAGGTAAACACGCCTTTTCTTTTCTTTTTAGTTTTATTATCATTTTTTTCTTCATCTTTTTCTTCTTCGTAGTTATAATTTTGTTTGCTGGGATTGTTTGTTGTAGATGGCCTTGAAGGCCATAGGACGTTGTAGTATCATTTAATTATTTTCATGTTCATGATATAAAAATGAGCTAGCAATAGTTGTACGTTTCTCTTTTTTGACTTTATTCTTTGATTATTATGGATAAAGTTTCAATCTTTGCTTAAAAGACGTTCTTATGCTTTGTTTAAATTCATTGTTGGTGGATATATTTGTTTTTAGCATGTAAAGTTGTTTTTATAATGTTGAAAAAAATAGTTAATATTGATTGTTTCGCATTTTCACCTTATTATTTAATTATTTTGGATAAAGTTTAGATCTTTGCTTGAAAAAACATACCTATGTCTTGTTTAAACTCATTGTTGGTGGATATATTTGTTTTTAACGTGTAAAGTTATTTTCTTTATGTTGAAAAGAATAGTTAATATTGATTGTCTTGTCTTTTGACCTTATTCTTTCATTATTTTGGATAAAGTTTAGATCTTTACTTGAAAAACATACCCATGTCTTGTTTAAACTCATTGTTAGTAGATATGTTTGTTTTTAGCATGTAAAGTTATTTCCTTTATGTTGCAAAGAATAGTTAATATTGATTGTTTTGCCTTTTAACTTTATTCTTTGATTGTTATGTATAAAGTTTTGATCTTTGCTCAAAAGACGAACTCATGCCTTGTTTAAATTCATTGTTGGCGGATATATTTATTTTAGCATGTAAAGTTGTTTCTTTTATGTTGGAAAATAGTAATTATTGTTTGTTTCGCCTTAATAAAATAATAATTAGTTAAGTCAAGAATTTATCATTTGCTTGTTAACTATTTTAATGGATTTCCAAAATCCTCATATAAGAGATGAAGTGCTAGCTTAGTTTTTCATCCACGATATTTATTCTTCCTTTTTTCGCATGTTGTCTTGTCAAAATGATGAGAAAGTTCGGACTTTTGTGGCTAAATAAATTATTTGAATATTTTTGACTCATGCATATCATGATTGTTGAACTATATTTTACTTTTAGAGATGCTAAAATTTTATTCTTATTTTCTTACTCCGGATAGTTATATGTGTTCTTTGTGTGTGTAAAGACTTGATTCATGTCTCTCTTTGAGTCATAATGTCAAAAGAGAATCAATGATATCTTAGAACGATAAATCATAGGTCGTTACATGTTTTTCCTAAAGTTGGTCATGACTTAGATGTATGAATCTTCGTTAATTTCTCCTTAATTAAAATTTAAAGATTCACTTTCTTGAAAAGTTAGCCTTTATTTTCTTTTGTTATATAGATTAGTTTCGATGTTTGTTCAATTTTAGAAGTCATGGATATTTTTCTTATCACCTCATCCCTTTACCCTCGCAAACTTGTGTTGTTTGTTCTCGCATTAATTCATTGAATATGGTCTTCTTTCTTTTATCTTTATTCATTTTTATATGAACATAAATCATGAGGCATGTAAGTGGGTGTCTTTGCTTTGCATTTTATTTGTTGACTCTCATTCTTGTGCAAGTGTGCTTATCATTGTCATTTAAAAATTGGTTCTTGATAGTTTCTTTTGCTTTGAAATATGTCACTTTTATACCTTGAACGTATATTAATTTCTTTATCTTTTCTTTGCATGCAAAAAATATCTCGAGTCCAAATGAACTCCTCTCCTCTTGCATTTCGTAATGGGCCAATGAGGCCCACCTCTTTGAGACAAGTTCAAAGTTTAAACCCAAGGTCGACTATTTGGCGTGCGGGTGCTAGAAGATAGATGAAGAAGTAAAATGGGTCAAAACCCATTGATGAGATCACTAAGAGACTTGAAAAGTCTCGATTTTTACTATTGTCTTCTTTTTATTTATTCATTTGTTCATTTATTTATTCATTCATTTGGGTCTCGAAGCCAAAGTTGTATTTTAATACAAGTGAGGCGGATTTTGGGCCTCAAAGATCCGAAAACTAGCTTAGGACATGTTATGGGCTGAAAGCCCAATATTTAGATTAGGACAGGGGTAGGTGGGTCAAAAGTCTAATTAGAATAGGACAGTCTATTGATTTGGGCCCAATGGCCTAAGTCTTTTATTTTCTCCCCTTCCCCTTTTACATGCTTTGTTATTAATTTGTTTTGACTTAGTTAAAATTCCTACTAAGTCGTCCAAATCTATTTTACACAAGTCTTTTCCTAAAATCAATTACTTTTCAACAATCAATCTTTCTTTTTGAAGTTAGTCAAAAGATATTTTCAAACAGTCCGGATAACCGCAAGTTAACGGATACTCTTGATGCCTTAATAACCTTCAAAGAGTATTAATAGGAATCGCTTACTCAGAATCTTCAAATTTAAATATTTTTTTTTGTTTTGGATCGTTTACTTTATAAAGGTTTTCTTAATTCCTTTTCAAATAAATTAAGTGGCGACTCTGAAAGTCAAAATTTCCGTAAAACACTCTGCGTCGCGCCAAAGGCCAAAATGGCACTCGTCCTTTTTTCAGTGAGGCGACGCAATTTTACCGCATTGCGGTGAGGGACAAATGGGACTCGTCCCTTTTCCAATGGCTCAACGCGATCTCACCGCGTCGTTCCATAGTGCAAATTGGCAATTGTCCTTTTTCCAGTAAGCCACCGCAATAGTGATCCGTCGCGGTGGATGGCAAAATTGGGATTTCTAGTTCCGAAGTTGATTTTAAAAGGGTAATTTGGTCTTTTCCCAAGTCCCCAAATCGTGTAAAACACAGAATTAATCATATTCTAACCATTATATGCATATTTTCATCAAAATTACTCTCCAAGGAAACCCTAGAACATCAAATCTTCATCTCTAAGAAATTCAATTTCCTCCATTATTTTTCCAAGATAGTTCAAAATTAAGGATTCCCAATTCAAGAACTTCAAGATTCTATCTTCAAGAGAACAAGTAGGAATCCAAAGTCAAGTTTCTTCATCTAATCCTCAATTACGGTATGTGGAGTTTTTCAACAAGGATAATTCTTTCCTCCTTGTGCCCAAAATTAGTTTTTGAAGATAATTTTATATGAGTTTTGAATTAGGGTTCATACCCAATATTGTTATTTGCAAGATTATGAGACTTTAAGTGATTTTGATGTTGAATATCATGTCTACTTTCATATTTTATGCGTATTGCAGTAATTTCTAGATTTTGAATTGAATTATCAATATTTACATTATCAAGCATGAACATTATGATGTTTTGACATGAATTTGATGCATGGGTTATTAAGCCCTAGTTTGAATGTTGTTATTTCAAGAAGATTATGCTTTTAAGCATCCCATGACTTGATATATTCAGATTTTGAACAAAGATTTGATCTTTTGATCTCAGCTTAAATATGGAATCCACTTTACAGATTTAGCTACAGTTACAGTGAATAGATTTTCAAGAGGTTTCCGTTGTAAACACTTATATTAGATTTTAAAAGTGGATTTCTGACAGAATGAGCATAAAGATTAAAGGGAGTAGTATTTAGCACCGAGCGAAAAGTGTGGGTTTAGCGCATCCTACTTTCCTAGAACTATGAGCCAGCGTAGGTTCAGATTATTTCTATTTCTATATGGATGACAGTTACAGATGTGATCACTTAGATTAGGTTATACTATTTGGCAAGAGTATGACACTTCTCCCCAACGTGAGGTTTTCTCCATAGGGGAACAAAACATTGGACACTATGATAGCTCACATAGTGTATGTCGGTTAGAAGAACCTCCCTAAAGCTTACAGACTACAAATTTCAAAATAGAAAAGAATAACAAAAAATCTTTTAGAAACTAAGTGTAAAGGCCCACAAATTTTATTCAAATATTGCTTTATATGAGACATTAGTTACAGATGTCAGCTTTCAGATTTCAGATATAAAAGTGAGTCCTTTCTACACTTAGACAACATGATTTAAAGACAGAAACCACTACAACTTTTAGAACTAAATGTTATGACTCACTAGATTTATGCTGCATGTTTTGCTACTCATGATTTGATTCTCAGTTTTCAGATAATCCAACTTATGTGAGTCATCTATATTTAGCATGCATTGTTTTACAAATTATGAAAATGTTGAGACATTATTTTACTTATGCATTTACCCCCATATACTAAGTACATTCTAGAAGTACTCTTCTACATATACGGTTATGTACTACATTGTCTCATAATATAGGCTCAGGTGCTCAGTTTCAGCAGCGTAAGTGATTTCGAGCATCTGCATCTATATCCAACAGTTGGTGAGTCCTCATAGTTCGGCGACCCAGTTATTCAGTTTTCTTTCAGCTTATTAGTATAGATGATTCAATATTTTCAAACAGTTCGAGTCAGCTAGGGGTTTATCCCAGTGACTCCCTAGTATTAGTAGTAGAGGCTTATCAGACTACTAGATATGATTCAGATTTTCAGTATTGATTGATCAGAATCTTGAGTTTATTATTTTCAGATATTATATTCAGATATTTTCAGCTTAGCTCATACAGAATTCTGTATTTTAGCTTGATTATACATTTATACTTCCCTATTATGAGTTTTAGATTTTGTAGAAGGCAGAAAGGGTTAGCTTAAGGCTACTCGTAGTCTTGAGCACCGTGTGACATCTCGGGACCCATTTTTAGGGCGCTACAAATTTGGTATCAGAGCCTAAGATTTATACGAGTATTAGGGAGTCAGACAAGCCGCGTTACATAGAGTCTTGATCATGGGTGTGAAGTGTGCCACATTTTTTAGCAAGAGGCTACGAGATATTTTCAGGAAATCATCTCTTTTTTCCATGATCTATCGTGTTTACAGTATCTCTATCTGTTTTTAACTTGTGCTTTTATGTGACAGTGGAATATGCCTCCTCGTCGAGCTAATACCCGCAGAAATGATAACCAACCACCCCAATCTGCTGACCCTCTAAATTAGAATATATCCCATGTTGAATTTCGAGTTGTCTTTCAAGCATTAGCTCAAGCTATGACCGCTAATGTTCAGGGAAACTATCAGGTGGCAGTCCCACTTCAGCAGAATGGTGATTTAGCAGCAGCCAGAATTCGAGATTTCATGAGAATAAATCCGCCAAAGTTCTTTGGGTCAAAAGTAGGTGAGGACCCACAGCTTTATTTAGATGAGGTAAAAAATATCACCCAGATTATGCATGTTTTTTAGGAGGAGATTGTAGAGTTAGCATCCTATAGGTTGAAGAATGTAGCGTATGATTGGGTGGTTATGTGGAAGAATGGTACAGGTCAGAATGCAGCTCCTATGAGTTGGCAGGTGTTTCAAGATGCGTTCCTAGATAGGTTCTTTTCGTATGAAATGAGAGAAGCTAAGATAGAAGAGTTTATGAACCTGAGGCAGGGCACGATGACAATGAAAGAGTATTGCCTTATGTTCAACCAATTGTCTAAGTATGCCCCTGATACGATGATTGATCCCAGGGCGAGTATGAGTAAGTTTGTTACTGGAGTATCTCGTTTGGTAGTCAAGTAGTGTAGGACTACCATGCTTATAGGGGACATGGGTCTTTCTAGATTGATGATTCATACTCAACAGATTGAGTCAGAAAAGTTGAAGGGAAAAGAGAGGGGAAATAAGAAGGCTAGAACTGGGTCGTTTGAGTACAGCCAGACTAGGTTTGGAGGGGTAAACCGTTTGCAATTTCTAAATCGTTCATCTATTCCAGTTCCATCTTCAGCTAGCTTTCCCACTCTCAAATCTAGGCAAGATCAGCGGATTAAGACTTCTATGTACAGATCTCAGAATAGTGTGAGTGAAAAGCCCAATTATCCTTTATGTGCTAAGTATGGTAAGAATCATCCTGGTGAGTGCTTGCTGGGACAGAA
Source organism: Capsicum pubescens (assembly GCA_030864215.1). Taxonomy (NCBI): domain Eukaryota; kingdom Viridiplantae; phylum Streptophyta; class Magnoliopsida; order Solanales; family Solanaceae; genus Capsicum; species Capsicum pubescens. Next base: position 38,989,441 of record CM061543.1, read on the forward strand.
AGGTTGTTATGGTTGTGATAAGTTAGGTTATGGAATCAAAGATTGTCCGCATGCTAGGCAGGGAAACAGGGATGTTCATCCCCAGACTCAGGCTACTAGCGCACCAGCCCCTCTAGGTTGCCCAGTCTCTCCTCGGGTGATATCCTCCAATACTGGTAGCGGTCAGCGCCAGAATTATTTTTATGATTTACCATCCCGTCAGGAGTAGGAGGATTCACCAGATGTTGTTACTGGTATACACCGTGTCTTTTATCTTAATGTTTATATGTTGTTAGACCTCGGGTCGGGTTTCTCTTATGTGACCCCATTAGTTGCAGTAAACTTTGAAATAGGTCCTGAAAAGATCCCAGATCCCTTCTTGATTTCTACCCTAGTGGGTGAATTAGTTATTTCCAAACAGATCTATAGAAAGTGTCCTATCACTGTCTTTCATAAAATCGTGTTAGCAGATTTAATAGAGTTAGATATGATCGACTTTGACCTTATTCTTGGTATGGATTAGCTCCATTCTTATTATGCATCTCTTTATGTAGCATGTTTTGTTTCTCATGATTTGATTCATAGTTTTCAGATATTCCAGCTTATGTGAGTCATCTACATTTAGCATGCATTGTTTTAGAAATTATGAAAATATTGAGACATTGTTTTACTTATGCATTTACCCCCATATACTCAGTACATTCCAGAAGTACTCTTCCACATATACGGTTATGTGCTACATTGTCTCATAATGTAGGTTCAGGTGCTTAGTTTCAGCAGCGTAAGTGATTTCAAGCATCTCCATCTATATTCGACAGTTGGTGAGTCCTCATAGTTCGGCGACCTAGTTATTCAGTTTACTTTCAGCTTATTAGTATAGATGATTCAGTATTTTCAAACAGTTCGAATCAGTTGCGGGTTTGTCCCAGTGACTTCCTAGTATTAGTAGTAGAGGCTTGTCAGACTGCTAGTTATGATTCAGATTTTCAGTATTGATTGATCAGACTCTTTAGTTCGGTATTCAGATATTATATTTAGATATTTTCAGCTTAGCTCATACAAAATTCCTCATTTTAGCTTGATTATACATTTATACTTCCCTATTATGAACTTCAGATTTAGTAGAAGGCAGACAGGGTTAGCTTAAGGCTACTCGTAGTCTTGAGCATCGTGTGATGTCTCAGAACCCATTTTTGGGGCGTTACAACACTTATCCCTCCAAACAGTAGCCTTACAACTGAACCAAAAAATCTTATCTAAGATTTGTTGGTCATGCTACGTGTGGTTCTTTTGTGCTCGAATTTCTTGCATGTTGAACACCTATTCCTTCTTTCGGACTTGAATGTCTCACCGACATCCTTAACGCGTTTGACTTTCTTCCTTTTGAGTTTGGGATAGTAGGGGGTGAAGAAATCTTAGTATCTTGCAATTCCTGTGGCACAGTCCATTCGGCCTCTGGAGGGACGACGTTAATAGATTTTGAGTATGCGAGGAGGTAAGTTTCAGCTTTATAAATTGGCAAAGGGTACTTGTAGATGGAGTTACCATAACCTATGTCATCGCCATACTTTGCTTGCAAAGCTTCATCGCATGTTCGCATGGCATTTTCACCAAGTCAAATTTTTGATAATAACAACTCCTCTCCAAGAGATTGACCTTGGCAGTAACACCGTTGTTGAACACCATGAATTGATTGAGACCCTCATTTGCATTAGTCACATACAAGGAATCGCTCGCACTCTTATTATCCCTTAGGATCATTTCTGCACAAGGCACTTAAATTTATTGTTTTTACCATCAATAAAGGCATGCCGCTCCCTAAAATTTTCACCAAATTTTCTAGCAATTGAATATGTTTGACACAAGGTACTCCCGTTCATCCATCAACACCAAGTTGAGCAACTCAACGATGTTTGTGGTCATCACATCGTACCTAGTGCCCGAGAAGTGTGCTCTACTCCATTTCTCAAAACCAAGCACATTTTCAAGTACATGTGCTACCTCAGGGCAATTATTCTTCAATTCTGCAAAATGCTCGCTAAACAAATCAACAGAATAAGCCTTTGCCGCAGTGTAGAATAGATAAAGATATTTTTCACACTGTTGATTTACACGAAGATTTTCAATGAGGTACCCCATGCAAAGTCCATGATGTGCACGATTGTAAACACGGCATTGGCAATACGAATGTGCCTATCGGAGATAACACATAGATATGGTTCATCTTCTACTATAGACTTCAACTTCTCGAAGAAGAAGGTCCAAGAAGCATTGTTCTCTTTATCCACGACACAAAAGACAATTAGAAAGATATGATTTTCGTAGTCCTGTGCAACGACACTCAACAACACACCCCCATACTTGTCATACAAATGTGTACTATCGACGACAATTATCTTTCTCATGTGGGCATATCTCCGTATGCAAGCTCTGAATGCTAAAAAGTAGTGAACGAACGATCCATCCATCCGATTTACCATGATAGAGTAAGAAGACCCGGGATTCAATAACTCCACTATGTGAAAAAAAACCGACAAGCAAGCATATCTGCGCTCCGGTGTCCCACGAATGATGTTCTTCGCAATTACACTTTCTTTCCAACACATCTAATAGCTTCTGTTGCAATGCATCTACTTAAACACAATCCTTTGAATTTCTCTTATGCTTGGACCCTTACCACCCCGAAAATAATTTTCGCATAGTAAAATAATTAATTCAGAGGAGATTCTCTTATGCCTGCGGGTGGCGTGTTCAACACCGGACGTGTGCAACCCAACATACTTGTATATGAAAAATTTATTCAAGGTTTTGTACTTCCTTGCCCGCAACAACCATCCACAACCACGAGATAAGCATTTCACCTTTAAGAATTTGGTGCAGCTCTTCTCCATACAATAATCAAAAGACTGCCTCACCATTGCTGCTTCTAGTAGTATTTTGAGCTCTTTTTTGTCGGTGAATATTTGATCACAATAGAAATTGGTTCCATCGGTGAAGGAATGTCCTAGTTGTGATCCCATTTCACATTCTTCTTCAGCATCTTGTGAGTCCGATGAAACGTCTTTCATATGCATAGAATCATCTTCCATATTGGATAATCGCAATCGTGCTCGTAATCATATCGTTGTCGACTGTAGAGCACCTAGGTGAGGGTGCTGATGAATTCAGCGGTCCTTCAAAGGACCTCTCAACTACATTTATCCTTAAAATAGGCCTAAAGCCATCTGCATCAACATCCATCATGTATATCAACACATGTACATCATTATTTATGATCGTAGGATTCACCTTTTTCCTCGAATGCATTAGATAACTAATCACCACACCGCGCAATCTAGATCCCTGCTCTGCATTATGCTTGCAACCAATTCGTCGTATGAACTGTTGCGGCAAACAGAAATGGGTAGTGTCACCTTGGTAAAAGATCTTCATTTTAAACATTGTCTCTACCTATTCTCCCATGAATTCACCAGAAACCAGAACAAATTATGCAATAGACATCCTAGAATTATACTTTGATCGACGGTCGATTATGCTTATGGTCTATGTCGGGATATATGCACGGTCAATGACTGGCGATGAGTGATCGATGACTAGGCAGATATTCGTACAAAAACCTTAAAATTGCAAATATTGCTTCTAATCAACGATCGTTGGGTTTATGGAATAGAGAAATGAACATGGAGTCACCTGAGCTACTGTAACATACTTTCTAAAGTGGTTTTGAGTAATGTGAGTAATTTAAAGCTTTTTAACAATGGTGGAAAGTGTGATTGAGAAGATAGCAAACAAATAAGGTAACAATGGATGAAATAGACAAACTTATGATGTTTGTGGATTGATTTAGAGCTGATTGCCGAAAAATAATGCCGGAAAAGTGGCCTAAATCGGAGATTTTTTTAAGGGAAATGGAAGCTTCTATTTTAAGCTTTTGAAATATTTTTTTTAATTATTTTTGAAAACCCTATATATTTTATATATAATGGTGGATGATGGAGTGGGTTGAAGTGTATTATTAGAAACTTGTGGGTGAATTTGTTAAGTTGAAAATATTGGGTTAAAGTGAATTATTACAAAACTTGTGGGTAAATTTGTTGAGTTAGAAAAGTTATTGACAATGTGGATTAAAGTGGGTATATGACAAATTTTTAAAAACTTATGTCTAAATGGCAAAATAGTTTTCAAAAGCTCCTTTTTGGCAGCAAAGCCCTGATCTCGACCTGTCTAACACCTCCAAATTCAACAGCTTCATTTCCTTCATACCTTATACGTTGCCTCAAGTACTCTGTACGTAATAACTATTCATCCCTTCTGAAATTAAATTGTCAGTATTGTAAAGTATCCAAACATTGTGTACTCAATTGGACCTCTCTGAAGAGTTTAACACTGGAAAAGAACATATTGAACAAAAAAACTCAGGTTGTCCTCAGCTGGAATCTTTGGAGCTACGTGAATTTTGTGGTTTTCATCATTTTACATTTGACTTCTCCAAAATGCACGAGACTGCATTTGATTGATCACATTCACAGGCATCCTATGGATGATTGGTTTCCACTTGACGATCGTTGTTTATTCTTATAGTTTTGGTCAAATATGAGAGGTTAAATACTGGTTCCTTCTATTAGTTTAATTTGGTTGCTTCAAGTTCTTACAAGACTTAACAATCAATAACATTCTCAATGGAAGTTTCCTACAAGATTAATTAATGAATAGCGCGCACTGAAGCCTGAAGGTTCCAATGATTTAGAGAAAAAGGAAAAAGAGACGATGAGATACCAATAGATAAGGGAGAGAATGCTGCAATACGATCACATTACTTTTCCCCCCCTTCAAGACGTGGAGAGTAGCTCATGAAATTTGCAAAAGAAAATAGAATTCAAGCAAAGATATTTTATAGAATGGGTGATTTCAAATGAGGTAGGGGTAAGCTGAAGAAGTAGGTAGCAATGTGTTGCCTTGTTTTCCATCCATACTAGTAGCTGTAGTATTGCTCCTATAGTTTTTCGTCCTTCGATTTTTGTTATTAACCAACTAGTGATGATGGGTAATGTTTGTTCATTATATTGCTACTTCTCTAGATTAAGCGATGTGCGTGCCTCTAACTGCGATTCCTTGTGTTAGAAATGCAATCAGTTACAAGTATCAAATTAAACTTAAATGAGCAAAGAGATATATATATATAGCTGCTATACTAAAGGTTGAAAGAAGAGCATAATCTTAAATTCATTGTGTGAGTTGTACAAGTCTGAAGTTTAAACCATAAGTTTTAATTTTGATGTTGTGATATATGTTCAGAATTCAGTGTGCTTATCTTAAACTCTACTTCTCACTTCTCTTAAGGTGATTTCCAAGTTGATGTTGGAAAATGCAGACATCCCCGTTGTCGTTGCTGGAGTGCAAACAGTTGACGATATATTCTTTTATGAATTTAAGTTTGGTGCTCTACTTTTTTTTTTTACACCATCAGCTACCTTTTACCTCTGCTTCTTAGATAAAAATGTAAAAAATGGATGACCTGCTACAATCAGTGGCGGAGCCAGAATTTTCGCTAAGGGGGTTCATAAGTAAATATAAAAAATAATCGAAGGAGGTTCGACATCTAATATGTATACAAAAAAAATAAGTTTAACTATGTATATATAACATAATTTTCTGTCGAAGGGGGTTCGGATGAAACCCCTATCCATAGTGTAGGTCCGCCACTGGCTACAACAGATAAAAGTCATCTGATGGTGTAAAAAAAAAAAAAAAGTTGCACCAAACCTAAACTCTTCTTTTATTACAAAATGTTTCTTCCGCGGTGTAGGCAGCTTCTTAAGCTCAACTCTGTATCTGGAGAATTTGACGATATTGCCCGAAAAGGTATGTTTTCGATTGATCTCTTGCTTTGAAATATTTTGGTTTAATTCCACTCTTTAATATTTTATTCATGTTTGTTCATTTAGTTAGACGTGATTATTCCTTATATGGTACGTGTTCTATGTTTATTTAATACATTCTATTTACTCCCTCCATCCCAAATTGAGATGACACATTGATTAAGAAAAATAATTAATAATATGCCTAGTTTATCATAGTACCCTTATTAAATGACGTTTACATTTTAATTTGAAGAAAAAGTAATTAATGCAAAGGGTAAAACATGGAAAAAAAAAATTGTCTCTTCTTGATTAATCAAATTAGAAAATTTGGGACGGATAATTTGGGACGGAGGGAGTATTTCACTATATTACTATCTTTTTATATTTATTAGTCTAAGGTACGTGTCTCAAGTGTGCACTTTATTCTAATGTGTTCCAATTTTTTATAAAATCAGTTCAATATTATAAAAGAAAATGTGTTTTGATTAATAAATATATTTATGATTTTATTAAATACGAAAAATATTTGCGTAAAAATAGAAACAAACAACTAATTATATATTAATTTTATTAAATTAATAAATATTAAAAAATATTTATTTTTAATAAGAACGACAATTAATTATGATAGGGAGTATAACTTAAGAAAGAAAATTGAGAAATTAATCTATTTTTACGGGTGGATGACTAAGTTAAGTGTGCTGATTTTGGTAGAAAAAAACTGCATACGCATGTAGTTTACGAACGCTCGTCCTTAGTGTGTGCCTACTCTTTGACTAATTTAAAGTCTGCTAAATCTGGTTGGCAGAGGAAAATATTCTATCTTGCATCTCATGAAATGCAATAATGAGTATGGAGACGATAGAGTATAAGCAAATCATATTACTATGTTGTGGAGCTAGAGAGGTTATTACTAAAAGAACCTCGACTCAAATGCAACAGATCTAAGTACAAAAAGAAAGTAAATATTGAAGAAAGCGTACCAACTAACAAGAAAAACGGTATAATGCCTACAAGATAGAAACAACCACAACAAAATAGTGCGATAATCGAAGCATAATAAATAACAACTGATGTTAAATATATACTCCATTAAAAAAGAACTATAACACGGTTAGAACACTGACAAACATCAACCACCCTAATCCCTTGAAAAGCAAGACAATACCCTACTACCTACTAATATTCTACCTTTATATGTGTCCTCCATAGTCCATACCCTCCTATCTAATGTCATGTCATCAGTAATCTTAAGCGGCGTCATATCTTATTTAATCACCTCTCTACAATACTTTTTTGACCTACCTCTAAGACTGTTATGTGTGTCGGGCCGGACAACCCGGAACCGGCCCGTGTCATTTAACCGGTTTGTGGGTCGGGTCCGGGTTGGGGTCTAAGTGGGCTGGTCCGGGCTCAACAGTAAAAAAATTAAAAACAACCCTAACCCGGCCCACTTAACTCAACCCGGTCAAACCCACCTAAACCCGGTTAAAAAATCGGTCAAACCCGATAAAAAATATAAAAAATAAATAAATTGTTTTTCAATATACATTATATATACTCACCTATATACTTTATAAATACGTTAAACAATATATATACACTATATATATAGTATATACTACATTAGAATTTAAAAAATATATACACATATACACAATTACACAAATATACGCACCATCCAATATATATGTACTACTTTAAAGTTTAAATAAAATATACTATAATATATATACATTACAATATATATATATATATATATATATATATATATATATATATATATAGTTATATACTAATTTATAAAACATATACACATGTATACGTTAAACATACACATCTATACTAATTTATAAAACATATACACATGTATACATTAAATATACACGTCTATAGAAGATATATTCACATATATACACTCTATTCTATGTATATGTAATACTTTAAATTAAATATACTAAAATATATATACATTACAATATATATAGATATAGTTATATACTAATTTATAAAACATATACACATGTATACGTTAAATATACGCGTCTATAGAAGATATATTTACATATATACACTCTATTCTATGTATATGTAATACTTTAAATTAAATATACTACAATATATATATATATATATATATATATATATATACTAATTTATAAAACATATACACATGTATACGTTAAATACGCACGTCTATAGAAGATATATACACATGTATACGCACCATTCAATGTATATTTACTACTACTAATAAAATATACTACAATATATAGACATTACAATATATATATATATATATATATATATATATATATATATATATATATATATATATAGTTATATACTAATTTATAAAACATATACACATGTATACGTTAAATATACACATCTATAGAAGATATATACACATGTATACGCATCATTCAATGTATATATACTACTAATAATAAAATATACTACAATATATATACATTACAATATATATATATATATATATATAGTTATATACTAATTTATAAAACATATACACATGTATACGTTAAATATACACGTCTATAGAAGATATATTCACATATATACACTCTATTCTATGTATATGTAATACTTTAAATTAAATACACTACAATATATATATATACATTACAATATATATAGATATAGTTATATACTAATTTATAAAATATATACACATGTATATGTTAAATATACACGTCTATAGAAGATATATTCTCATATATACACTCTATTCTATGTATATGTAATACTTTAAATTAAATACACTACAATATATATATATTACAATATATATATATGTGTGTAGTTATATACTAATTTATAAAACATATACACATGTCTACGTTAAATATACACGTCTATAGAAGATATATACACATGTATACGCACCATTCAATGTATATATACTACTAATAATAAAATATACTATAATATATATATATATATAGTTATATACTAATTTATAAAACATATACACATGTATACGTTAAATATACACATCTATAGAAGATATTTACACATGTATACGTACCATTCAATGTATATATACTACTATTAATAAAATATACTACAATATATATACATTACAGTATATATAGATATAGTTATATACTAATTTATAAAATATATACACATGTATATGTTAAATATACACATCTATAGAAGATATATACACAAATATACAAAACATATGCTACTTAATATAATAAATTAATAATACTTGGTAGTAAATTAATAATATATTAGAAGTAAGTTTTTAATTTAAAGTAGAAAACTCGAAATTTAATTTAAAATTTTAAATCATTAAATGAAAAAATATAAAAAGTAAGGACTAAGGAGTGAATGAATTTGGGGAATTTTATTGATTACAAAATGATCCAAGATTTATAATTTACATAAATGAAAATCTACAAATTATGCATCATTTTTTCTAACTCATGCATGTTAATATTAACGGGAACTTGCATAGGATAGTCGAAGTCAGCGGGGGCAAAACCATGCATAGGACTTGATTCTGCTGAGTTCTCCCGTGAAGACATAATTTCTTCAAGTTTCAGCTCGTCACTCGGCTTCGGTTCCATTCATTGGTTTATTCTTTCCGCTCTAATCCAATCTCTGAGGCAAACTAGAACATTCATTGCATTGCTTCCCAATGAGTGTCGGTTGTCTCCAAGCTGTTGTCGTCCCAGACTAAAGGCGCTCTCTGATGCAACGGTTGACATTGGAACATTCAAGATATCTCTAGCTAATCTTGAAAGCACAGGATATTGTGTTTCATTACTCCACCAATCCAATGTGTTGATCGGTCATCTGCGATCCTCTAGCGCCGACGAAAGATAATATTTCAGTTCTTCCCGATAAGTTGATGTGTAAGCTCTCTCATCAACACTGTTCCAACAAGTTAAATCATAAAAGGAATCAGGAAAACCACTATGTGCCGGCCTTTTAGAAGATGATGGCTCCTCGGGAGGATGAGGAGCGACAGTTAGAGTGATATTTGTAGGTACGGCTAAATCAAATAAATCAGCATAGTGATTATATAATTTTTCTATGTAATCCTTTGCATCATTCATAGCCGTCCACAAATTAGGTTGTACTTGTTCAGAATCATGGTTAATATTTATTTCTAAGTTAGTATAAATAATAGTACTAAAGTGGCACATATTATTATATTTCATGCACGGATTTAACATAGCACCAACCAAGTAAATAGGGGGAATCGGGAAAAAATATTTTTAAAATTTAGTAAACATGGCACCAACAGCTTCTTTATAACCTTCTTTATTTTTATATTTTTTGAGCAAACCAGAAATATCGGTTATATATGCCAAAATATTACAAACAGTAGGATAATAAGCACCGAAAAATTCAATCGTAGCAACATAAAATTTTTCTAAAAACTTAACAAGATCCTTAATCACAACCCAATCAGAATCACGTAGCATGCAATCAGCAGAATCAGCAAATGAACCGCAATGTTGGTTAAAAGTTAGTGTAATAGGAATTCTATATTTATGACAAGTTTTTAAAAAATCATACGTAGAATTTCATCTAATATCAATTTCCTCAGGCATCAATATCGGTGCAAGTTCATTTTCTTTACATTTAACTTTAAATTCTCTAATTCTCGATCTACGATTATTTTCTTGATAAAACCAACAGCAAGACGAATTTTTTCAATATAAAGCTCAAAAAACTCAAGACCATCTTTTACAATTAAATTATATATATGACCTGCACACTTAATATGAAAAATTTCAGGCAACGGCGGAGATAGCGTAGATTTTAATTTTTTTATAGCAGTCTTGTTGTTAGAAGCATTATCAAAAGCAATACATAAAATTTTATTTTCGATACCATAATATCCGGCAACTTTAACAATAGAATCAGCAATAAGATCTTCAGTATGTTTACGATCTTCATCATATAAAAAAGCAAGAATACGTTTTTGCATCACAAAATTACTATCCATCCAGTGACAAGTAACGGTTAAACAATCATTTTTATTTACAGCACGACCAAGATCAGAAGTTAAGGACAATCTACATTGAATATTTTTTTAACAATATTGTGAATGAAGTCTAAAAATATCAGACCGACAAGTACTTCTAGGAATACCGTTAAACATAGGATTATAAATTGTTTGTATATAATGAATAAAGACATCAGAAGAAGGAAAACTAAAAGGCAAACAACTCACAACTACCATTTTAGCTATTTCTTCCCGGTCCCTCAATTTATTATACTTCTTCGTTACCTGATCGGTTGCTGGGTCCATTCTAGTTTGCGTTGGCCCACCAACATCCCCACCATCTCGTGCAATATTTAACTCTTTTTCGTGAGCTTTACCTATATGTCTCATTAACGTACCCGTACCTCCTTGTTTGCCTCCGCTTCTATGTTTATATATTTGTTGACAAATATTGCATTGCACCTCAGTATCTGATATACGTTCAAAAAATTGTCATCCAACACTAGTTATTTTACGAGGTCTTGCGGCACGGGGAGGACGGGGAGGGAGATTAATCGATTCAGATCTAACGTTAGCATTTCCTGTTGTGGGTGTCTCACCAATGTTTTCATTTTCTTCGTCTAAATTAACCGCATATACTTCATTTTCTTCTTCTATACCGTAATTTTCCTGAGCTTCTACATAATTCATATCGTGAGCACCTACACCTATTTCTTCCTCAAAAGGTGTACCAAGCGGTACCGGAGGCGAAGGCACACGGGTATATCTACTACTTGAACTACCTCTACCGCTAGTAATTTATTTTTTACTACCACTACCACTTCCGGGATAAAAAAATTTAACACCTTTAGTAGCGAGGTTTCTTAATTTATCCATAGTATAAATTAAATTAAACTAAAAAAATTCAAAATACACAAATATAATAAAATTAACTATTAAACAATTAATACAATAAATAAAAATTAAACGTAAAAGATGGAACGACAATACCAAATTTTGGAAGTATCCGAAGGTTGCGACTTTAGAAACTTCCGCTCGTACTTTGTAAACGCAAAATTAAAAAATTAAAGTGAACACTTTAAGAAATTAAATATATTGAATATTTGAGAATTGAGAATTGAGGTTTGAGAGAGAATGAGGTTTGAGAGAGTGAAAAATTGTGTGAAAAATGATTTGAAGGTGTAGGGTATTTATAAAAAAAAATTGGGATTAAAAAATAATTTTTAAAGTAAAAAAAAAAATTCTTTAAGAAATGGGCCCAAACTAGCCGTTTGGACCCCAAAACGGCTATATAGCCGTTGGGCCAACGGCTAGTTTGGCCCAAAACTCAAAAAAAAAAAAAAATGAATCCGGGAAGGCCGGTTAACCGGCGGGCCTGGACCGGGCTAGGTTCGGGCCGGGTTAATCGGGCCCAAATTAAAAAAATAATTGGCCCGGGACTCGAAACCCTAAAGCCCTAGGGCTTGCCGGGTAGGGCCGGGTCAGCCCGACCCACTTGACAGGCTTACCTACTTCTACCTCTCCTCATACCTTCTATATCCAACCTCTCGCATCTCCTCACTTTATTTAATACTATTACAACTTATTGTTAATACATTAATTAAATGAGATGATATATTCGAAATTGTTAACACACTAATTTATCTGGCTACAAAATTAAATCCCGAATGCTTATTGTTGACCAGGGGTGGAGCTACCCTTTGCCGAGGGAATCCTCTTCGACAAAAAATTATGTTATATATGCATGGTTAAAATTATTTTTTATGTATATATATTAGATGTCGAACCCCTTCGATTAGTTCGTATATTTACTTATGAACCTCTTTAGTGAATAATTTCCCGGCTCCGCCACTGTTGTTGACACATTAAATAAGTTTTTATTAACATGGATTATGGTGCAGTCTCACACTGCATTATCCTTAATTAAAAAAAATAAAATTCTGGCTTTAATGTGGATATCGAACGACGTCGAAGTATTACAATTGGTGCAACTGTTGGAAAACCCACCTATCCTGAAAAAATACGTGTATTGTGAGTCCACAGATTTTGGGAAAAATCACGGTGGTGTCGGTTGTGAAAATGATTGCCAATCACCTGCGCGTACAACTGTAAAGCCTCTGTTTATTAAAAATCAGTGATGTACAAGCTCCTCTCCACAGTGCTATATATATATATATATATATTCTTTCCTTCTCCACAATTCTCTCTTTACTACAAATCTTGACTCCTTTTTTTCCTAAAATAAAATCTTATATTTTCTCATTCTAGTCCAAACCCAGATCGATCTACTCTCTTGTTTTTGGTAAGCTTCAGCCTTTCACATTTCTCTAGTTTATTCAAAAGAATATACAACTTTTTTTTAAGGAAAAATATCATTTTGTTTTTGTGTACCCTTTTGATTTTCTTCCTTTTGCAGGTTGAAATCTTGAATTATAATGTTCCATTCCAAAAATAAAAATACAATTTTTGAATGAAAACGTCTTCCTTTTTTTTTTTTTTGTGTGTGTACCATTTTAATTTTCTTGGTTTTTCAGGTTCGAATCTTGGATTATAATGCTCCATTTGTGTAGCCTTTTGATTTTCTTGATTTTTGCAGGTTGAAATCTTGAATTATAATGTCGACAGTGGTGCATTATAATGGAAATGGTCATTCACAAAATGCCCCAAATTCGAAGCCATTCAAGATTTTCATAGGCTATGATCCACGTGAAGATGTTGCATATGAGGTCTGTCGTTATTCCCTTCTCAAAAGATCTTCAATCCCACTTGAAATCATACCCATTAAACAGTCTGAGTTAAGGGGAAAAGAGTTATACTGGCGTGAAAGAGGGAAATTGGAAAGCACTGAGTTTTCATTTTCGCGTTTTTTGACACCCCATTTGGCTAATTTTGAAGGGTGGGCTATGTTTGTTGATTGTGATTTCTTGTACTTAGGAGATATTAAGGAATTAAGGGATATGGTTGATGATAAATATGCTTTGATGTGTGTACAACATGATTATGCTCCGAAAGAGACAACGAAAATGGATGGGGCAGTACAAACTGTGTATCCTAGGAAGAATTGGTCATCAATGGTTCTTTACAATTGTGGGCATCCTAAGAATAAGGTGTTGACACCTGAGATAGTGAATACTGAATCTGGGGCATTTCTTCATAGGTTTACGTGGCTGGAAGACGGGGAGATTGGGGAAGTTCCGTTTGTTTGGAACTTTCTTGTGGGGCATAATAAGGTTGTTGAGGGTGATCCGGCTACTTTTCCTAAGGCAATTCATTATACGCTTGGTGGACCTTGGTTTGAGGCTTGGAAGGATTGTGAATTTGGAGATTTGTGGTTGAAAGAGCTCGAGGAGTACAAGAAGGCGACAGAGAAGAAGTTGGATTAGGCCAATGTAGCTTGTGGTATTGATTCCCACAGTTTATATTTAAGGTAACTGATTCGTTACGTGCATCTTCAGATGTTTGAGGGCTATGTTCCCTTGATTTAGTCTTCCATATTGTTTCGATCTATATTGTCTCCGTTATGAGCTGTAACCGATTTATTTCAATTCAAATACTTTGTATTCTAGTTTTACTGCATATTAGGAAACAGTTTTTCAGTCAAATCTTCGTATTGTAATCATTATAGATTCATTAAGGAAAGAATAAGATCAACTTGATCTTTATTCTGGTTATTTGATGTTACGACTTTTACTTAGTAAGCAATTTTTCGATCATATCTTCGTATTGTATTTGTAACAGATTCGTCAAGGAAAGAATAAGATTATGCTATCTTTGAATGATTTACTGAGTATGCTTCTGGTTACTTGATGTTATAAATGAAATAGCTTTTGTCCGAGGATTTGTTGCTTTTGATCAATCCTATAATCTGGTCGTATCAAATACTTTTATCTCTTTTCCTCTTCATGGAGGAGGCATTACACCCTTACTGCTGATATTTGTCCTTGGGAATATTCATCTTCGATGAAGTTGTATGTCCTTTTATTTTTTTGCTTGATAAAGCTGAAACACTATGTACTCTTATTCTAATACTATCAAGCATTGAGATGTCGAATGAGCATGCATTCACAATCTAGTCTCTTAACTGATTTAGGTGTTATTTGCCTTCAGTTTGTTGTGCATCCCTCGCGATCTCCGTCCCTCCCTTTATCTTTCCCTTTATTGTAGACTCAATTCATTTACCTATCGAAACTCTTCCATATCACTCTCTCTTATGATCTAGATTGTTAACTTTTGTGAATATTGTGCATTCAATTTCCTGGTGAAATACACAACCAAATCATCTATTTGTATTGACTTCTTAATCTGAACGTACATGTATTTTAGATGAAGCTTATATAAGATATCTGTGATTTAATATTCTTTTTTATTTTTGAATCAGAATGTTTTCAGATATACTGAGTCAGTCTTATGCGTTTCCAACTAATAATATCTGTTGGTTGATGGTAGTTTAACTTCTAATAATATGAACTTACTATATCGGACATGAAGAAATAGGCAGACTGCCATCCTTCTCCTGAAGAAAAAGGGATACTTTTTTGTTGAAACATCAGTTGACAAGGGCAGTCGTTAGAAAGAATACTTTTAGAAAAAGATATCTCTTTTCATGGAATTGTCATAGAACAGGGATGCTGGAATATAGCATGATCCTGCATTTTGTATTCTAACTTACCTCTACTTGAGCATTTTCAGAACGCCATGTGCTGGCCTAAAGTTCACTTGCTTTCCTTTTCACTCTTAAGAGTATGATGATCCCTTAGTTTTTTTTGTATTACTTCGACTACGAGCATCTGTGAGATAAAATGTTCATTTAGTGTTAGCTGATAGGAATGATTTGTACTGTGATTCCTTAAGTTGAGTTCCTGAAGTTATTTATCCAAAAAGGAGGTCCAGAAGTGCGTTCTTTTTTGAGCTGTGTTGCTTTAAAGTACTATTGACAGGTCCAGTTTTAATTAAACAATTCATATTGTGAATCTAAAACATGAAAGGCTATGCTGTTCCATGTGCGTGTTAACTGTAAAACACCATTACAGACCTTTTTATTATATCCAGAAATCCATTACATATATAACAAATATTTGTTGGGAGCCCAGTAGCTAAGTTAAGCTCTTGGACTAGCGGTAGAAAAGAAATTTGCTTAAACTTTGTTGCCCCTTTCCAAAGGGGATTTGATTCACCTTGGGCACTTATCCTGAAATATTTTTTAAAAGATTTGAGGTCGTTGGGAACTCATACAGTTTAAATTTTGGACGTGCATCACCGTCACAAAAGATTTCAGCCTCTGTCCAAGTTGAACATGAGGTGGGGGCAGCCTTTTTAGTTCGGCCTCATTGTGGCATGTGAAACAGTGTGCTTTCAATCAAGTAATGCTACTTTGTTTTGGACAGATCAAAAAGGTGTAGGTAGCTCGGCATTGAGCTATAGCTCAGTATACTATTTTCCATTTGTGAAGACCCATCCAAAGCTGTAATTTGGATGCTCATCATTCTATTGTCAACACTGTAATATAGTGAAATTGCTATAATAAGGATCTTGAGAGCTGGCTTTATAAGGTATAAACTATGATTTTCACGATACATTTAGTACTATGAGACGAGCTGGGGGTTTATCGGAAACAGCCTGTCTACCTCACCTCCGAGGTTGTGGTATGGACTGTCCATTTGTTGATGTTGTATTTGGTACTATGAGAGGATCCACAGATACTTGCATAGGCAGGAGCAATATTCCTAAGAAAAAAAAAATGTAGATTGAAATTAAATAATAAAATTACAGACACAAAGTGCTACAAAGTTAAGCGCCTCTACCCATCACATAATTTCAATTGGCAGTTCCACGACAGCTAAATAGTAAACCAATTGAAAGAAAATAAAAATCCAATAGACCCATGAGCAATGAGGCATAAAACCCGGTGATTTGTCATTTTACACAAGTCGATCAGTCCAGGTGCTGATCAAAAGATCGAATAGTACACAAGAAATAAGAACAAATACCGGAAGAACCAACACTTCCAAATATGGACAGACGCAAGGAAACTAAATGAATTGCTAACATCAAAATTATCCTAAGCTGATCCAAATTCTGCAAACCATTTCTCATGTTTTTCAATGTCAGCTGCTGAGACACTCGGTTGAACTTTGGAAATAGCTTCTACGAAGTCGCACATAGCAACAGGATCCTTAGCAATGTCATCCTTGGCCATGTTCTTAATCTCCTCACGTGTCTTCCCAGCTATCTTTCGCCTCATTCCATTCATAGAAGCATCTCGGCAAACATTTGTAAGGTCGTCTCCACTATATCCCTCTGTTTTACGAGCTACTTCATCAATGTCCACATCTGCCGCTACCTGATGTCACAGGCAAATATTTGCACTTCACTAAAAGAAAGATTCATTCAACCAAATAGATAAACTAGGCAGAATCCAATTAAAAATACACCAGTTGCACAAATAGAGAAGTACATTTTCACAATGTCGACCCCTTGAGACAATGAAGCAAAAGTATGCTTGTATCAAATTCAGAAGAAAAAAAAAAATTCACATGGAGGCGTTATCTTAACTAAAAAGAAAGCTATTAATGTTTACCCCTCATCTACTGGTCCTGCAGAAGAACTTAGTGAAATATCAAGGATGTAGAGTATTCTGCAAAGTCAAACATCTGAGACCAAGTCCCCCTGTCATTAGCAGTCCTAAAACTTGCCTTTTTCATTTTTGAGAAGCAACTCTTGGACATTAATCATTGGTACATGGAACGGATGCAATTTCTAGGTTGGACAAACTACAATTTAAAGTTTTGCACAAGTAAATGCAAGGGTACGGAATACTTTACCCATATAACAAGCCATAAGAAATTTCAACTACAAATCAGCAGCATTTTACATAAAACAGCTAGATTAAACCATAAAAAAAAAAAACATTATAATTTGCCTTGGTGATGGATGTTTTGACTTTGCAAAGTCAAGGTGAGGTGCCTTGGTGTTTGCTATTTGCGGATGATGTAGTCTTGATCTTGATTGATGAGACCCGTGGCGGAGTTAATGCTAAGTTGGAGGTTTGGAGGCAAACCCTCGAGTCTAAAGGGTTTAGGTTGAGTAGGGCCAAAACGGAATACTTGGAGTGTAAGTTCAGCAAGGCGTCGCATGAGGCTGATCACTGATGTGATTGTTAAGCTTGATACTCGGGCCATCCAGAAGAGTGAGAGTTTCAAGTATCTTGGATCTATGATTCAGGGGCATGGTGAGATTAAAGAGGACATCACTCACCTGATTGGGTAGGGTGGATGAAATGGAGTCTCGTATCCGGAATCTTGTGTGACAAGAAGGTACTTCCTAAACTCAAAGGCAAGTTCTACAGAGTCGTAGTTAGACCGGCTATGTTGCATAGGGCGGAATGTTGGCCAGTCACGAAATCTCACATCCAAAAGATGAAGGTGGTGGAGATGAGAATGCTACGGTGGATACGTGGGTGTACGAGGAAGGATATGATTAGAAACAAGGTTATTCGAGATAATGTAGGAGTGGCGTCGGTGGAAGCCAAGATGCGGAAAGTGAGGTTTGATATTGTTACGTTTTGATGAATGATCATGAGCTTGATTGCAGAAAATCTTTTGTCAAAAACACAAAAAAAAAAAAAAGCATCCTACAAGATTTAATCAAAAAGAAAGAAGCAACTGCATTAATTATGGCGCATATTTCATGGGATTTTCGCATCCCTTTAGTCTTCTCTAGACAGATTTTTTCCTTTTAGTATTTATCTATTCTTGGAAATTGAATATTCATTATTCCTTTTTCTAAGAAGAAAAATCTTTTGGGTTGCCTTGAATAACTATCTTCCAACGGCTAGTAGTAGTCCCAACCACTATTACATAATCTAAGAAAGAGACATACACTTGCCTCAATCTTCTCTAGTTTTTTGCTCTACTTTACTCCAGCATTGTATTTTCTAAAAGGTTTACTGTGCTATTAAAAAGAGAGGAGAGAAACACATAGTTGGTGAGGCATTGTATCAAAGTGTGAAAGTAAAGAATAGAGTGTGAGTCAAAGCCAAAAAGCTTGACTCAATCTTGTACTTTGATATTATTTACAAAGAACTAGTAGAATCTCTTGCAACCCAAGGGGACAGGAGTAAGACTTATTAGAGGTCTCAACCAGTATAAAACATCTGTTATTTACTTTCAGCAATTTAGTTTGTGAAGTTTTCATTACTGCAATCAACAGTCGATTGTCTGGTCGAAAAAGGAGTAATTCCCCCCCCCTACTGTGCTATTAAAGAGAGAGGAGAGAAACACATAGTTGGTGAGGCATTGTATCAAAGTGTGAAAGGAAAGAATAGAGTGTGAGTCAAAGACGAAAAGCTTGACTCAATCTTGTACTTTGATATTATTTACAAAGAACTAGTAGAATCTCTTGCAACCCAAGGGGACAGGAGTAAGACTTATTAGAGGTCTCAACCAGTATAAAACATCTGTTATTTACTTTCAGCAATTTAGTTTGTGAAGTTTTCATTACTGCAATCAACAGTCGATTGTCTGGTCGAAAAAGGAGTAATCCCCCCCCCCCCTAATTGCTTTCAAGGTCGAAATGGTT
This sequence comes from Capsicum pubescens, assembly GCA_030864215.1. Taxonomy (NCBI): domain Eukaryota; kingdom Viridiplantae; phylum Streptophyta; class Magnoliopsida; order Solanales; family Solanaceae; genus Capsicum; species Capsicum pubescens. Next base: position 39,008,848 of record CM061543.1, read on the forward strand.
TGGGCATGTGATAAGGAGGGGCACGAATGTCCCAATGCGGAAGTGTGAAAGGTTGGCTAAGGATTGATTCAGGCAAGGTAGAGGTAGACCGAAGAAATACTGGAGGGAAGTGATTAGACAGGACATGGAGCAACTTCAGCTTACCGAGGACACGACCCTAGATAGGAAGTTGGGGAAGAGGCGAATTAGGGTAGAAGGATAGTAGGAAGGATGTGTCATTGTTAGTAGTTATTTCAGTGTGTGTTACTATTTGTTGTATTACTTAGTAAGTCTTGTTTATGTTATTATTGGGTGTGGTTATTCCTATTGTTTCTTGTCCCTCTACTATTTCTTTTCTAGGATGTTATATATTGAGTCGGGGGTCTATCGGAACCAGCCCCTCTATCTCACATCTGAGGTAGTGGTGTGGACTGCGTACACTTACCCACCCCAGACCCCACTTGGTGGGAATATACAGGGTAGATTGTTGTTGTTGTTGTTGTAGATTAAACCATAAAAAGACTGTATTCTTATAATCAAAAACACATCAGAGTCATAGCGCTAGTATTATCACTAAAACCTGCCCTTCTGCAAACACATCACTTACTTTATTCACCAAATTGCAGTAAAAAGACATCTAAAGTTCAACATTGCATAGCAAGTGTTTGGAGTGACATTTTCCAAAGCCTAATATGCCAACCTTCACCAAAGAATTGCTACATCATTACTTATCTAACAACCACCTAAAAGAATCATTACCTGCCCTTCTGCAAACACATCACTTACTTTATTCACCAAATTGCAGTAAAAAGACATCTAAAGTTCAACATTGCATAGCAAGTGTTTGGAGTGACATTTTCCAAAGCCTAATATGTCAACCTTCACCAAAGAATTGCTACATCATTACTTATCTGACAAGCACCTAAAAGGATCATTTCTTTAATCCGTTAATGACAACATCTTTTCGCAGGTATCACTGTATCAGAACACATTTACTTGAGACAGATTTTCAATAGAACATATTGTTTCTAAAGTCGGCTTTAATTCATCTGATACAAGACAGCAGAACGAATGTATGTTTTTGATGAAGGAACAGTAAAATAACTGAATAAATGTATGTTATATTGCTTGATATCTCCTTGGCTTTCTTGTTATTGGTCTTTTCACTCTTCTAAGTTCCATTAGAATTTTAGGCTGCAAACCATTGGGTATGCCACAGTACTCAACTGAATAAATGTATGTTATATTGCTTGACATCTCCTTGGCTTTCTTGTTATTGGTCTTTTCCATTCAACTCTTCTAAGTTCCATTAGAATTTTAGGCTGCAAACCATTGGGTATGCCACAGTACTCAGCTTAAAGAATTACTAACCATGCTACCAAGATTGATAAACATGCATCAAATCATAACACAGAAATTTCACATAGTAAACATAACTTTGATAAAAACAATTAATACTACAAGGGCGATACAGCCTCAGCAGTAAAGAGAAATATTATATTCAAAAGTAGCTACAGCCGCATGAGCTTACAGGCACATACATGAGAAGATAAAGAAGATTGAGAAAGCATTGAAGCACATACCTCAATACTTTTTAAATTTATCTTTATAAGCTCCTTCCGGCTCTCAAAGTTAGGTAACGGAATATATATACGTTTTTCCAAACGTCTCCTGAATTTCCATTAACAGAATTAAGTCAAGGACATATTCACATGCATATCAATGAAATAAAGGAAAAGAATGAATACAATAAGATACAACCTTAATGCCTCATCTATGTCCCATGGGAAGTTTGTAGCTGCTAAAACCATTACAATCTTCCGAGTGCCATCTTCATTAGTGGCAGAGTTGCTTACACCATCTACCTGAACAAGAAGTTCAGACTTCACCCTTCTGGATGATTCATGCTCTCCTGAACCCCTGAAAAGCGATCCAACCATTATCTCGGGTTCAACCTCAAAAAGAGTAAGAAATTATTTAACATACCATAATTAACTCACAGATAAAGCACACCAGACAAGCAGTTTGACACAACCTTACTCATTCAAAAAGTTACGCTGCCTGTACTATGTTTGAAAAGATGAAAATAAAGGCTTTATATATCCAAAACTACTATAAAACATCATATAAAAGTACAGATTTTTATATCCAAGACTACTGTAAAACATCATGCATATTCTTCAGAAGAAACATTTAACCAAGCAGAGGTCAGCTAAAAATATTTAGGTAGTATCTTAAAAATAGACACAGTCCTCACCCTCGAGCATTACAAAGAGAATCAATCTCATCAATGAAAATTGTACTGGGAGCATACGAGCGAGCAAGATCAAACAAGCATCGCACCATGCGTTCACTCTCCCCACGCCATTTTGAAGCCAAGGTGGCAGAAGAAACATTGAAAAATGTCGTCCCACACTCTGTAGCAACAGCCTTCGCCAAAAGCGTTTTCCCGGTTCCAGGAGGCCCAAACATAAGAACACCCTTCCACGGTCTCCTGATTCCCTGCAAGGATACATGCCTCATCACTAAAAAGTGTGTCAAGATGCATATAAATGGAATATTACATCATATCCCTTTAGATAGCCCCGTGAACATAATATTAACACAAAATCTCACATTTAGAAAAAAAGTATTGCTAAAGTAACCACTAGGTATTGTTGCCTAAAATGATATAAGGTTTTCAGATTCTTATCATAAGAAACTTCGTTTAACTCATCTGTATTTGAATCTTCACTTGTACATATGCTCCATTAATGACTAAAGCGTAAAGATACTTCACTAGTACATATGCTCCATTAATGACTAAAACGTAAAGATAAATAAGCATTCCACAAAATGCCCCTTTCCAATCCAACTAAGTTACCTGGAAATATTCTGGCATCCACAATGGGAGAACAACTGCTTCCTCCAAAAGTCTTTTGGCTTCACTTAACCCAGCAACATCGTCCCATCTCACACCAGGGCTGTTATCCAAGACATCCCTCTCAAGCATAGCAGCCAGGTCCGCATCAGGCCCCTCGTACTGACCTTTTTTACTCTTCCCCTCTTCAGGTTCACCATCCTAGCAATTGGAATAGAAGTTCTTAACAAATAATTTCAGATTCAATGCACAATAGATGGCCTAACAAGGACAGAAGTAAGAGTTAAGGTAATAGAAAGCATTATGATGCCAATTGACCTTCTATTCAACATGAACATTTACATATAAGGAAACGACTACAAGCCACCATTGCTAGAACAAACTACATATATGATAAAAAATTGACCTTTAGAGCGTGCCACATACAACATAAAAATTAAGCTAATGACTAACGGCAAGCTTCAAAACAAACAAAAGACATGGGAATTACCGGTGAATAATTTGATACAGAGGGCTATTACAGACTAACAAAAATCAAAACATAATACAGTCCAGTATAATTTACCGTAGAATCGGATTTTGCAGATTTTCCAGGTCCTTTCTTCCCAGTAGTTGAAGATCGAACCCCAGTATTAGCCTTAGTAGAGCCACTCGTCCTCCCCCCACGGCCTGTGGTTCCAGTCCTTGTAGTAGATCCACGAGCCCAGGCTCCATCTTGTGGGGACTTTCTCATACCTCCCTGACCGGCTCTTCCAGGTCTTCTTGTTGTGTCTCGACTTGGTGGTCTCCAAACATCAGGGTCATCCATTGGAGCACCGGATGAGGTGGGGTACTCATCAAGCGTTTGAAAGACAAAAGAAGATGACTTTGTTGAAATGGGAGGTGAATTAGGACGTCTACCCATAGGAACCTCCTTAAAAGCCCTTTTCTCGGCATCCAATTGTTTCACTACCTCAGTTTCTTCGGTAATTGCTTTCTTTACATTCATCCATTTTGAACGAATCAAAGGGTCATCAAGTGTGTTAACGTGCCTATGCATAGACAAAAAGAAGAGACAAGCTCAGTCAAAAGGCCTGAAAGCATCTTGGATTAACTACTCAGAGTTGTATATACAATATTACACTCCCTCCATTTCAATTTGTTTGTCCTGCTTTCCTATTTAGTCCGTTTAAATATGAATGTCTCTTTCCTTTTTTGGCAACTCTTTAATTTTAACTTTCCACGTGTCATGTTTAAGACCACAAGATTAAAACACATTTTTGGTACATTCCATATATCTTTAATTTAAGACCGCAAGATTCAAACATCTTTACTTTCTTAAAGTCAACGTCAAGTCAAAATCGGACAATCAAATTGAAACGGAGGGAGTAAATAAGTTTACAAGGAACAACTAAGGACAAATTAAAGCATCCATTTCAGCATGGGTACTCCTTCAAGCTTCAAAATCCGCCAAAAAAATGGATAATACAAGCAATATTATGAAACAAATAATCAAAACCAGTGGTTTCTCCATACTCCAGTATCAGATCAGGTAACTAAGTTGCATTCATACAACAACAACAACATACCCAATATAGTCCCACAAAGTGGGGTGTCTGGGGAGCATATAGCCCACAAAGTGGGGTCTGGGGAGCGTATAGTCCCACAAAGTGGGGTCTGGGGAGCGTAGAGTTTATGCAGACCTTACCCCTACTTCAAAGGTAGAGGGATTGTTTCCGATAAACCCTCAGCTCAAGAAAAACAGTCCATAAGAATCCAGAAAGAAAATAAATGGAAGCGAAAGCATCACGAAGCATAATGAACAGTAACTACAACAAAATAATACGATCTGAATTGCATTCATCAGTAGCCAAAACTAGCAGTAAAACAAATAAAATTTTCTCTTTTACTCATAAAAAATAATCGCTCTGCTCATAAGTGACAGAAGTTATTCTCCCTTTTAGTTTGAATACATCTTATACATGGGAAATGATTCACTGAAACAAAACATTTAACAGTCATACCAAACAGCCAAACACAGCCTAAAATGGAACAGACATTTCGCAATTTGGCCCCCCATTTGTGAACTAACTCCACAAGTAGCTCCTAAATAAACATGAAACTCAACATACAACACGCACAAGGGATCTATCTGATAATAAGACGAGTGTTCATAAAAAGGGGCGGGCAGCCGATACACTAAAGCTCCACTATCCGAGCAACAAGGCTCTATTGTACACAACCTTACATTGCATATCTGCAAGACCCGTGACCTGGTGGTCACATGACAGCAAGTTTATCAGTTGATCTGAGTGAGTTAGAATACTTACTTATTGATCTGAGCAATAGCGCCATCGAAGAAGATAACGGAAGTATCATAAAGACCTTCAACAGCATATTCTCTAGCCAATTTCAAATGATCTTGTAATCCTGCCAGTGAGGATGCACCCACCATTATTCCTCAAACCCACCAAATCTCTCTCTATACTTTCCTAAACACCAAAATCCCAAATTGTTAGGGTTTCCAAATAACAACAAATTCGAAAAATGAGACGCAAAATCTCTCTCTCTCCCTCTCCCTCTCTCTCTCTCTCTCTCTATATATATATAACTGGGATTTTGGGGAAGAACAGAAGATACTGGGAGTTGAAGAAGTTTGGTTGGACCAACAGTACGGCGACGTTTCAGCGGTTCGATCTGATGAGGGAGTGGAGCTCAAATTATTACTCCTTCCATCATATTTCATGTGTTACTGTTTGACTAGGGATACTAGCACAATCATAATATGTGATGCTAAATCATTTCTAAGTAGTGTAAAATAAAATAAAATGACATTTTTTTGAACGAATTAAAATGAATAATTTGTCAGGTAAAACGAGATAGAGGGCTATATTTAGGAATCTGTAAAAGTCAATTCAATATAAATCGAATCAATGAAAATATTACTACTGTCATTGAATTGAAGACTTTTAAATGATTTTATAAATTGTTTGATTGAGCTATCGAGTTGATTTTTTATTTTAGTTAATTATTAAAATAATGATCCAATAAGGCCATTAAAATTATACTTTTATCTATAATTATATAATAATAATTTTAAATTTTATCCATATATATAAATTAAACTGATAATAAATCAAACACACCTCTGGCTATATTGACCTCCATTTATTTTGAAATTTTAAGGGGTTGCTTTTGATGGACTAGTCACTTTCGCTGAGGCCCGTTGAGGATGTGGAGCCCACAAAAGAGAACGGAACTGCCTCCTCCGCTATTTGAATTTTGGGCTTCACTGGCTCAGGCTGAACTCCACAAAAAAATACACTTTCTTTTGGGCCACTCACTCATTAAAGTATGGTTTGCATAATATCAATTAACAACCTTAAAGACAAATTATAATTTTTTAAGAAAATATATTATCGAATTTACATTCATTAGTACTTGATATTCAATCCAAAAATAGATTTTAGGTGTATCTAGGGTTGCATATCATTTAGTTTGATTCGATTTAGAAAGTTATAGACGATCAATTTATAGACATGTTAAATCGTTAAAAAGTTGTTAAGATATCAATTAATTGGTTATCGATCGGTTGGATTATAGGATTAACTGGTAAGATCTCAATGAAAAATATGATGTCATAAGTATGTTTAACTAGAAAAAAGAGAGAGAACAAGTAGAACTAACTTAGCTAAAGCCACACACGTTAATTTAGATTTGAAAACACTGTTCCCTTCACTTTTCTTGGACATACTTTTCGTTTTCTTGATACGATACTTTATATATTAAAGGGTAATTTTAATTTAATAAATGATTATCATGCTTCCTCCTTATACCCTCTCTCTCCCTCTATTGGTTTTGAATTGAATGTGCATATTCTTCTTCTTGCGGATATTTGCAGGAAATAGAAGAAAAGTAGAATTAGAAATGCCATTATTGAACTTTGAAGATCGTGGATTTGAACTTCAAAATTCGAAAGTGTTTTTAAATCGAATGAGTGTTGCTAAAATAGCTTTTGAGACATCTTTTGAAGTTAAATCTGATATTTGAGTTCACTTGGAGCGATTTTGATAGAATTTGGTGGTTACGATGGGTTTACGGGTGTATATCTAATGTATATCTGTGTATATCTTTTATTGACATCCAATGTATCTCACTTTTGTGTACATATATATCCATGAAATGCCTTTTAAAATACTGTGTATATCCATGAAAACATGCATGATATACACTGCCGATATAAATTTTGATTCAAACTACTTCAACTCACCTTCAATCGTCCTCAAACTTTATATATATAACCTTAGATCGGTATTTTCAATGATTTCAACGACACTCATTCAGAATAACATAGAGAATGTATTATCAAATGAGAAACTGAAATCAATGTTGACTGAAAATGGAGTGACAACATTCAGATGAATTTTCATCTATTTTCGTCAGTTTTTAACGATTAAGCTATTGGATGCCAATTTGTTTGGGCTTCATGTTCCCAACATTCAACTTTTAGGGTGTGTTTGGTATGAAGGAAAACATTTTCAGTTTTCTTATGTTTGGTTAGTTTATATGTTTTGGAAAATGTTTTCCAAACCAACTTATTTTCTTTAAATCTAAGGAAAATGACTTCCCTTCAAAAAGTAAAGAAAACATTTTTCAAAACTCTCTTTCAACCTCACTTTAAAGTTGAAATGTTCATACAATTCTCAAAATCAACTACCCCGCCACCAATACCCTATCACCCCGACACCACCCCCACCGCCCACCCCCAAAATTCAATTGTTTTAAAAAGTATTTCAAAATGTTTTCTTAGTTCATCCCCTACCTCCACCCCACCCCTACCCCTACCAGCCTCCCTTTCAAAAACAATATCTACATTTTATTAAAAAAAGCAAAATGACCTTCTGGACCCCTGTAGAAAATTATTCAAATTTTTCTACAATTTATAAATTTTTCTTATTTAATTAAATTAATTTTAATATTTAATTTGTTATGTAGCATTTTAAAAATGACTTGAAATTTAATGTAATATTTTTTTTAAATGACGTGGGAGACGTGTCAGGCGTGGCAGCTGACATGGGGGAGAGTTTGTTACACTCACCAAAAATTTTAAATGTTGTTTTTTAGTGGGTTCAGGGGTCCAGATGACAAACATGTAAGTAGAAGTGTCCAACTTACAAAACCGTCATAGTACAGGGGTCTAGAAGGTCATTTTACCATTAAAAAATTTAAACTTTTCTCTTACTCCACACTCCTACCCTCCCTCCCCTTCCCCCTTCCCCTCACTCCCCTACCCTGACCCCCAGCTCCTACTAACCCTCCTTCCTCTCCCCCCTCCCTCCCCTAATTTTTTATTTTTTTTTTAACAAGAAAAAATTTAAAACTTTTTCTTACCTCATTCCTACTACCTATTCTGTCATACCCATCTACCCGCCTACCAACCCTTTTTCCAAAATAGGTTTTAATTTTTTTAAATTTATTTTTTAAAAAAGGATTCTAAAATATATTTTTACGCTTTAACTAAACACTAAACTGTCTTTTCTGAAAAATACTTTTTCATTCACCAACTAAATACTAGAAAATATTTTCCATCCACCAACCAAACATAAGAAAACAAGTGAGAAATCAACTTGTTTTCCAAAAAAAATTCCTTCACACCAAACACACCCTTACCTAAAATAATGCTGCCATCAAAGAGAGGAATCCATTTTCAAATTTTACCCTTGGACCAAATTGGCCCCCCTATTGCACGAGTCCTTACTATTGGACATTGAAACTTACATTATTTATACAGTATTAAAATATTTTTTTATATATATATATAATAGATTTTTAACCCTCTTTAATTAATTTATGTGTTTTACTTTTTTATATTTGAACCTCCTAAATAAAAATCCTGACTCCATCATAATAACACGACATGAATTGTTGATGCATTTATTTCCAATTCAAACATTTTGATTCTGAATTCCTGATAGAGAAAAGAAAATTTTTACAAGTGTCTCGACATATTCAATAATACTCTCAGTTTTGCATTGGAAATTGCACAGACATTATCAAAATCTTAAAATCTCATTCAAAGAGTATTCCATTCTATACTTCCCATTGGATTAAGAGGCGAATTCAGAATTTAAAGAGTGTGGGTGCACCTTTATCTTAATATAAGTGCTCAAGAATCCTCCAATGACAACTGATGGATAGTCTCGTGTCTGATTGACTGATTAGTAAAGACTTAAGTAATGACGAAAATATAAATATATAGACCAAATATGAATTTTAGAATAATATATAAATTTTAACTCTTTATAAATATATGAGTATAGTAGCCCAGTGGTTAAGGGTGGATTATCTTAGCAAAGAGGTCGCAGTTTCGATTCCTCACTACTAATTTTATTATTAAAAATTAATAACAAAAAAAATAGATAAAGAAAAGTTGACCCTGAAATTCGATCCTGGGTCACATCTGCGGGAAACATCAGTGTGATAATTTATATAACAGTTTCGTAAGATACATATATGTATGCATAATTTTTTTTCAAACTTACCGAGTACACATGCACCTCATCCTAACACGTGAATTCGTCCTTGATTGGATTGTTGCTAGTTCGGTGGAAAGGTTATTAATTAAAGAAACAAAAGTCTCCAGGCATATCACATTTTCTATTTTTTTCTCATTTACTAGTATTTAATATCTATATTGAAATATAACAAACTAATTTAAATTTATACTATATAAAATCTATTAAAAAAAATACTTTATAGCAAGAATTTTCTCATATTCAAATCTCAAACCAATATCCTTAAATTAGGGCAGGAACAACCTCATTAGCTATGCCGCAATCTTTGATGTATATCACAATTTTTCCTTTGAAATTTGCGCTCATTAGCCGAAATTTAAAGACGGAGTACCTATCATAAACAGTTAAAACAAAAAATCTGCAGCCACATGTTGTAACGAATTGTAAGTCTGCAACTTTATACTAGACTAGAAAAGCTTATCTTTTTCTGAATAATAATTCCAACTTGAACATCGATATGGTCAAATTCTCAAACTAAAAGTTAAAATTTGGCAGATTGTAGTATGCATTAGCCGTTCACGTTGCATTAAAGTTTTTTTGATTCACGTCATCTTTTTTTTGGTGCCTTTACAGCTGGCTTAATTAGTGGATCAATTATGTGTACTCTTCCATGCATGTAGGGGTGAATCTAGAATTTTCAGTAAGGAAATTCAATAGTACATATACAGACTAGTTAAAGGAGATTCAAAGTCTACTATTTATACATAAAAAAAATTTTAACATATAAAAATAATATAATTATCCGACAAAGAAAATTCGAATGACCCCTAACCCTATGTAGATCCGCCACTGCACGGAAGAACCTTCACCACTATTACATTTAACCCAGTGGACTAATACCTCTAGACAAGTGGTAAAATATTGCTCACACTTGTTACACTTACACAATATATACAATTATACATACATAGCTTGATGATCGATCAACCAACAAGTTATGTGGCAATTATTTTTAATTGTCTCAATTTATATGACATACTTTTTTTTAATTAATTTTAAAAAGAATAATACATTTATGTATTTAGTAACAATTTAACTTTAAAATGCTTATTTTACCCTTACAGTCACACAATCATCTATCACTTATTTTGGACCATAAGTTTCAAAGTCTTTATTTCTTCTTAAACTCCGTATCGAGTCAAACTGACTTATTTAAATTGGTACGGAGATTATGCAACTCTAAATATAGAGGTAGGGTTTGTTTTAATTCGAGATCAAAAACATGTTATGTGGTTGAAATTTTGTTTTATAATAGTGCCTAGCATGATTTAAATCAGTTAGTATATTTACTTAGGATATTATCGTAGTTAAAGGGTAATTATTCAATGGATCGAAAGAGAAACCAACTCTTGTCATTTTTTTTATTTTTTTTTTGCTGCTCTTAAAACGTGTCATCACATATAAATAAGAATAAAGGGAAAAGAACAATAAAACATGGTATCGATTGAACAACAAAGGAAAAACAGAAAATATCAAGTTTGTAAGGAGAAGAAGCACAACACATATCAATCAAAAACAATTAGTAGTACACTTGGATCTATATAATTGATTTCTATTAAAGGATACCAAAAATTGACCACTCACATGATAAGGTCAACAAGCTACAAAATTATGTTTTCTTAGCTAGGGTTGGGGGTGGGGGTCATATATTTCAGGTAGGTAGTCACTGCATATTGGAAAAATCCCTATCATCTGGCTAGGCTTCTCCAACTAATTGGAATCATCAATCGATCACTCAACTCATCTTCACTATTTGCCTTTCACTTTAACTGTGATACTCCTATCTAGTATAGGATTTGATAATGAGGGAGGAGGTGCTACGTGTCGAAGAAGGAGCGAATGAGAGGGGCAGGACAGTGTTGTGGCACGTCATGTGAGGTTCATCTTATCAAAATATCATAAACGTGTATCTTAAAAAAAAGAAATGTATTTGATTCAACTATATAATGTTCGGAATATTTTTATATGAATAATGACAATGGAAAAAATTGATCTTTCTGGCATAGTAAAAAGCTAGTTTGACAAGTTCCTTTGTCTTTATGATTTTAGCAAAAATTATCATACAAGAAAAAAGTATTTTTTTTCTTTTGAATTTTTGTTGAAAGTGAAAGGTGCTTATTCTTCGAGCAATTTTCTCTTGTCAGATCTTTATTGAGTTTGAATCGTGAATTTCCTTTTAATTTCAGCCTTATGGACAATTTTGATATGTTACGGAAGTGACTTTTGGACTACAACGTTTACAAAATCTTAATCGGAAAAAAGTTGAAGTGCCGTATATAGGGAGAATGTATGGGCAATTATATGTGGAAAAATACAAATTAAATTGAGTGAGAATAAAACATTCTAGACACATATGTCACTAATTGCTTATATATGCTGTCGATTAGCTTGAAAGATGGGGGAAGGGAAAATGACTTATGAGAAAGGTTGTCTGTTTCTATTTCAATGGTTCTATTCTTCCCCCCCCCCCCCCCCCCCTTATTAGTTCTTGTACAAAAATGACACATTATATTTGTAACAATTTAATTTTGGACTTATCATTTACCTTTAATGAAATTTTTTACATTGGAAGCAATTTAATATTTAAGATTAAATGTTCTTATTTAAAAATAAAATAAAATCATATCGAGTTAAATAGTTAAATACTATGTCACATATATTGTAAAGCAAAAGGAAATGAATACTCTCTGTCCCATTTAATTGTTACATTTTCTTTTGCATGTTCCTTAAAAGATCATATATAAAAAGTATTTTTTACTACTTACTTTATCTCTCTCCAATAAATTTTATGGTTTATTTAAGAACAAAAGCTAATTTTATTTCAAAAACATTTAATACTAAATTAAAATAAAATAAGAAAAAAATAATTAAGTCCATCTTGATTTGGTAATATAATAAATAAATTGAAATAATTTTTAGAAACCTTGACAGAGGGTGTACAAAATGTGATAAATAAACTAAATACTTCCTCCATTTTAAATTATTTGTCATGATTTATAAAAGTAGTCTCATTTTATTTGCTTAAAAATGAATACAAAATTATTTACTTTTTCTTTTTATTTTAGTAATAATTGTTTTTAAAAATTACAAATACTTTAATAGAATTGTGAACAGTAAAATTTGTGATCGGAAAAATAACAATCGGGATAAGAAAAATATTGCAATAATCATTTTATTGATTTTAATATGTAAGTGTTACAATCTCTATGAATCCTCTGATTCGTCTTTTCAAGTATAAATTTAAGAGTTTTGATGAGCTTGATCTTGAATTTGAACTTAATTTGTGAATTTGATAGATTTAATCTTGACTTGTAAATTTGGATGCAAGGGCCTTTTAGTTTGATCTTGGATTTTCGTCTTGATCTTGAGTTGTTTATGAACTTGAATGCTTGATTGTAACTTGTAGAGATATCTGTTGCATTTGATTCACGAACTCTCTCTCACTTCTTGTTAGAATTGTTGTGTCCTTTTCTAAATTATGAGACTGTTTTTATAGTTGTGGAAAGAAAGAGTCATGGTGAAGTTAGGCTTTTTTTAGCCAATCAGCTTTAAGTGACATGTCAACATTTGATTGGTCTTTTATTTCAATAGGCATGCTGCATCATTTTGGCAAATGATGTGATCCTATTGGCTCATTTCCTTGACTAGGCGTGTCATATATATCATTCGATATGTGGCACCAATTGAGCCTCTAGAATAGGATGACATGAGTGTGTGTGGTACGAAGGAAAATGTTTTTCATGAAAAATATTTTCCTAGAAAATGTTTTTCTAGAAACAAGTTGGTTTTTTACTTGTTTTATTATGTTAGATTAGTGGATAAATTTTTTTTTTTAGTGTTTGATTGGTGAATGAAAAAATATTTCTCAGAAAATACATTTTAGTGTTTAGCTAAAGAGTAAAAATATATTTTAGAAAAATAATTTCTGACTCTAAAAAAATACCTTTTTAGGGTGTGTTCGATATGAAGGAGGAAAAATATTTTCTAGAAAATAAGTTGTTTCTTACGTATATTTTGTTTTCGTTATGTAAATTGGGTAAAAATATATTTTCTAAAAGTATTTGTATATATTAAACAAAAATAATGAGAATGAATAGGATAAGAAGAGTGGGATTAGAAAAAAAAAATTAATTTTTTTTTTAAAAAATAAATTAAAAAAATATTATTTTTTAGGGAGGGAATTGGTAGGCGGGGGTTGGATTGTCAAAATAGGTAGTAAGAGTAAGGTAAGATTTTTTTTTCTGGGGGGGGGGGGAGGGGGGAAGGGGGAGGGAGGGGGGTCGGGGTAAGGGAGTAAGGGCGAGGTAAAAAAATTAATTTTTTTTGAAAGAGGAAGGGGGGAGGTTGGTAGGGGTGGGGTGGGTGTGGGGTTGGGTAGCAGAGGGAAAGAAAAAAGTTTGATTCTTTTGTAAAAAAAATTGAATATTCTTTTTTTTTTTTTTTTTTTTTGAAGGGAATAAGGTTTGAGTTTTGCATTAGGGGATGAAGTAAGAAATTTTTTTGAAATAGAGTAGTTTTTTTGAAGGGGGGTGATAGGAGGTGAGGGTGGGGTCAGAAAAAATTTAAATTTCTTTAAAAAATATATATATATTTTTTTTGGGGGGGGCGGGGGAGGAGGAGAAGAGTAGGGTTTTGGACAGGGGGATGAGATAAAAAGAATTTGAAATATTCTTTTTTTGAATAGGGGGTGGGTTAGGGGTCGGAGTAGGTGTGAGTTATTTTGAGAGTTGTATGAATATTTCAACTTAAGAGTGAAGTTGAAAGAGAAGTTAATCAAACACGAGAAAATTGTAAAACATTTTTCAGAAAATATTTTCTTTCATACCAAACACACCCCTTGAGTTTAGCAAAATAGGCTCATTATTTGTAGCCTAACTTAATGGACTATCCCAATAAAATTTGAACTTCAATTAAATTTGTATTTATTAGATTTAAATTATTGATTTAATTGTATTAATTTATAGTATTTATTTGAATAATATATTTAAAATTTATGTAATTATAAGAATATTTTAATATATAAATAAAAATAATAAAATTTTCTAAAAATACAAGAAAAAAATGATGAAAGATAATTTGGGATGAAGAAAGATTAATTGGGAAACGGCAGAAAAGATAAAAATGTCGAAAAGTCGGCCAGTCTTTGGAAGTATGTAAAAGGAAAGAAAGAGATAATTGGAATTTTGCTAATTTAATCTTGACGGCCATCCAATATAAATATAATCCAGGGGATTACCGACATCAATAATCGTGATTATTAAACACCAAACAAAAGATCTCTTCCAATTACGTAATGATATCATCTTAAAGTTAAAGTTAATAATAATATTATATTCTATCTTCTTGACAGTAACATATTAATGTAATATTCAAATTAAATCATCACTAAATAGAAACAACTAGAAAAGTTAGTTCTTGCCGGCAACCTAATAACGTCCAAAATATTTCTTCAACGTATCGTACATGCAATGTGAGTTCTCTCTTATTAATTACTCCCTCTATTTCTTTTTTATTTTATTTTATTTTTTTCATAAATTAATTTAACTAAATTTTAAAGATGAATTAAATTAAATTAAATTAATTAAAATTTAGATCTATAAAAACTATATAAAAAGTATTATAAATTATAATTTTTTTTAATTTAATTAAAAAATATATTTTAAAATGTTGATCAAAGTTTGTATCGCTTGCCTCTAAAAAACTATGGAAGGGATATTTTTTATTTTTCGTCGGGCGTGTGATATCTTCGTTTTTATTCTTCATAATAAAATTTCTTTTCAACAATTTTATTATCCGTTTATGTGGTGAGACTTGAAGCTCTTGTCTTCTTCTTTTTTTTTCAATAAAAACTTTTTCTTTTTCTTTTTCTTTTTTAATTACAAATGGAAAGTTCTCATTGGACCACTGGTCTCTAGCTAGGTGCAAATTATAAGCTAGAGCCAAGAAAGCCTAAAAGTATTTTGGATACAAAAGATAGAAAACCCTGCACGTGCGTGTCACGTGAAGTGCACATGCTACTAAGATATATGGTCATTTTCTTTATGCTTCTATAATCCATCCATCCATACATGTAATAGTCAATGATAACAATTATGCGCAATACGTTAACACCCTTGAGAGGCTTTGTTCTCTTTCTGCTTTGTGACCACATACATAATTAAGTGCAACGACCAAAAAACAGAAGATAATATCATAAATATCGATAAAATGAATTAATCTGACAATTACCTATGTTTATTCACAAGTAATTACTAAAAGTATCTAGGTAAAAGATCAACATTGAATAATTCATACTATAAGAAATGCATATTTGGCATCCAACTAGAGAGCTTGTTCAAATCTTACGTGTATCCTTACACTAATGTATAAGTTAAATCCTTAATTATTTTAAAAGGATATTTGTTTGGAGTTACTTTGTACACGTAAATGTGCGACAAAAGAGTCCCAGAAAATTAACAAAGACAAAATTAGTTGATTGCTTAAAGACAATCAATATGTGATAGATAATATATGATAATGTGTATACAATGAATATATTAGCTACCCCTATGGTAGACAGAACAAAAGACACAAAATCTAATAGCAAAATACCAAAAGTGACTTTACTGCTTAACACAGAAAATGACCAAATATTCAAGGACAGAAAAAAAAAAAGAGCATAAAATGGGAAAAAAAAAAAAAAACAATATTCATTTTTTTAGGACAGTAATGCCCTTCCTAAGTCTTCTACGCCTTTAATTTTGCTCCAATTATGCCACAATCGCATCGAACAAGTTATTGAGATTTACGTGCAGTAATGGACTCAGGAATTTAAACTACATGTAGAATTTAAACTTAATTATGATTTAAAGCATTTAATTTCTTGAACCAATTTAGTTTTGTTACAATGTAAAAAACTTATCTCAGTAAATTCTTTATATACGATTCATAAATATATATTTTTTTAAATAAAATTATGTGGCGATTTTCGAATTATGAGAATCTAATGAGTAATTTTTTTTTTTGATGGCTATATTTTCATACCCTTTAATAAATACTTTTAAATTATTAATTACAGTAATTATAGTATTTTTGCTTAATTTATGGATATGTAAATTTTATTTAAAAAATATAAAGAGTTTATGTCCTAATTTACTATCAAAATTAAATTGTTTGTCTCTTGAATTCAAATTAACTATGACATATAAATTAGAATAAAGAAACAATCAGTTAATTTTATCCCATTTGTATAAAATACATTTTTAGCTAAATAAATTCAATTGAACTACCTTTGTTACATGAATGTAGTTTGTAGACTGCTCATAAACATAGACAACAGTGGGGTAAAAAAAAATTTCTGACTTCTGACAAAGAAGGTTAGTATTAGGACATAAAATATTTACCTTTTAAGTAAAATTAGGAGTATTCTTTCCTATAAATAAAGAAATTTTTGTCCATCGTATTCTCAATTTCTCATCCCACGAGAATCTCTCAAGAAAAATAATAATTACTCTCTCCTCTCTCTCCTCTTATTCTTCTCTTGTAGAAGATAGTGAAGTGAGTAGTGAAGTTAGTTATTGTAAAGTTAGTTATGAGCCAGCTGTCACATAGCCAATTGTATATTAGCTTTAACTTAACTTGTTAGTTAGCTAGTGGAGCATGTGAGGATTTGGTTAGCTTGTGTATATATAGAGATGTCTAGCTCATAACAGAATAAAATTTTCAAGTCTATACAAATTTTATTTTCTCTGTCTTTCCTAAGCCTTCTAGGACCTTCTTTCTCTTCTCCATAGCTGAGGTTTCTTAACATGGTATCAGAGCCAGGTTCTGGTGATTTCTTATCTCAGCATTGAAGAGAATCTAGTGGTGATTTCCTCTATCTCACGTCGGTTGCAATTACAATTGCAATTGTTGTTTCGTAGTAGGTTTCTACTAGCTAAATCTTTGTTTTCCTATATAAAATTGTTATCAGTTTTTCTTCCATGGCTACTGAAAGAAAAACTTCTGCATCTGTTTAACATGGTTAACATTCATAAGAAATTCATCCTAATCACCCTCTGTACATTCATACCTTGGATACTCAAGATTTGATTTTAACTTCTATTCAGCTTTCAAGGATCTGAGAATTATGCTCTCTGGAGTAAATCTATGCGGATTGTACTGCTAGGCAAAAACAATTTAGGATTTGTGCTAGGTACTTGTAAAAAAAACATGTATGATCCTAGTTTGCATGATCTCTGGGAATGTTGCAATGCTATAGTTTTGGCTTGGATAATGAATACAATGTCAAAGGAATTGATTAGTGCAGTAATATATGGATTCGATGCTTATCAGGTGTGGGAGGATCTTAGGGAACGTTTTGACAAGGTGAATGCCTCTAGAGCCTTTTTTCTTCACAAGAACATTGCAACCTTAACACAGGGCACTGATTTAGCTTCTATTTACTTTTCTAAGCTTAGAGAACTTTGGGATGATTTCAGTCTTTAGTTCCTCCTCCTAGCTGCTCATGTCCTGAATCTAAGACCTATATAGAGCATTTTCATCTACAGAAATTGTGGCAGTTTTTTATGGGACTAAATGAGTGATCATACGATCATGCTAAGAGTCAAGTTTTGATGACTTATCCTTTGCCTAATATGAATCAATCTTATGCTATGATTATTAATGTTGAGAGTTAAAAGAGAAAGATAAGTGGTAATACTATTGAGTCCACTGCGCTCATGACTAACAGGCATCCACAGGGTGTCTCTACTACTGCTAAGTTTTCTCAGAATACCAATCAGTCTGTTAGGTATCATGGGTATCAGGTTCCTCAGAATCACACCAGCTATGGTTATAAACCTAGAATATCCAATTCTGACTAGGCTCATTTGTTTTGTGACTTCTGCAAATTCAAAGGTCATACCAAAAATACCTGCTATAAACTCCATGGCTATCCTGGTGGATTCAAGTTCAAGAAGAGAGGAGGATCCTCACAAACCTGTGCTAACAGTGCTGTGAATTTAGGATTTCTCTCTACTGATGAGCAGGTATACTCATATTTTCCATCTCCATCTTCTTCTCCGCATTTAGGTACTGGAGAATCTACTCCATAAGGATATGGCAACGTCTTCACCCAGGAGCAATATGCTCAAATCATGCACATGCTAAAAGGGAAAAAAATTGAATATGTTGCTAATACAGTCAAGATGAGCACAACAACCAGTTCTTCTAAAGGCACCTCTGATTCTACTACAGTTGCAGGTATAAATACTGTTTTCTTGTCAAGAATAGTTGAAAAAAATTGGGTGGTGCATACCGGTGCATCTAATCATATGATGTATAATATTAATCTACTCAAAAATCTTAAAGAGTTGCATATGCAAGATAAAGTTCATCTACCAAATGGTGATCAGGTTGTTATTAGACATAGAGGTGATGCCTTTATTTTCAACACTAAGACATTGCAACATGTCTTATACATTCTAGATTTCAAATATAATTTAATTTCTGTGTCAAAAGTTACCAAGGACTTACAGTGCATGGTGGTTTTTTTGCCTGTTTTTTGTGTCTTTCAGGACATCTCAAGTGGGAAGGTCGTAGGGATTGGTAAGGAGGATGAAGTTCTTTACATACTTAAGGTTGATACTTTTCAAACTTCAGGTGTTGGGGATATTGCGATGCTGGCCAATGTGAAGATATCTGAGAAGTCCACTTCTAATTCATCTCCTTTGCATAATTCATTTATTGTAAATAATATGTGTTCATCTACTGTAAATAATATGTGTGATATTACTGCTAATAAGTTGTGTGTTAATGCCTTGAATAATCTGTGTGATAGTAGTTTGTGGCATAAAAGGCTTGGTCATGTGCCTATGAAAATCTTAGCACAAATACCTACTCTATCCTGTATGAAGTTGGATGATCATTTGTGTACTGTGTGTCCTCTTGTTAAGCAATCAAGAATAGTTTTCCCTTGAACAAGGCTTAAGTTGTTTTCGATAACAAGTAAATCATCCACATATACTAACACAATGAGAAGTGCATTATCCTTGTTTTGAGTGAATAGAGAATAATCATAACGAGACTGAACAAATTCCATATCAAGAAGTGTTTGTGTCAACTTAAGGTTCGGCTGCTTGGTAGCTTGCTTCAGGCCATAAAGAGACTTGTGTAATTTGCACAGAAGCTGTTGATTCTCCCTCTGGCTAGTACAACCCTCAGGAATAGTCATATAGACATCTTTATCCAAATCTTCTTGTAAAAATGCATTATGAATATCCATTTGAAAGTTGTACCAGGAAGAAGAAACAACTAAAGCCACCACAGTTCTAACAGTCACCATTTTAGCCACTGGTGAGAAGCTTTCAGAGTAGTCTAGGCCTTCTTATTGACTATATCACTTCGCAACCAGCCTGGCTTTATACCTCTCAATCTCTCCGAAAGTTCTATACTTTACTTTAAATACCCACTTACAGCCAATAGTCTTCTTACCAGGGGTTAAAGTAACCAGTGACCAAGTCTTATTTTCTTCCAAGGCAGTTAGTTCTTGACCCATAGCAGATATCCATAAAGGATCTGTGCTTGCACTACAAAAAAAACTATGTTTAGCCAAGAAATTTACTGACAGACCAAATTTCGTCACTATATAGCGACGGATTAGCAATGGATATTTCAATTTGGTCGTAGACATAACAGTCCAATTTTTTGATATGTTATTAGCAACGAATCAGTGACGTAATTGTAATTCCGTCACTAAATAATAGCGGGAAAAATTGACGCCTTAATTTAGTGACGGATTAGCAATGAAATGTTGGTCGCTATGTTAATTATTTCGTAGCAACGGATTTAGCAACAAACTTTCGTTGGTGCCCTTCATTTTTTTTAAAAAAAAGTATTTTATTTAGAGACCAATGAAGCCGTCGTAAAATATTAATTTTTATTTTCTAATTAATTATTTTTAGTATAGAAAAGGGGGGAATAGGGTTAGGGTATTAATATTATTCTTGATTTCTTTCACATTCACGCCTCTCATTCTCTCTTAGTCACATCTCCATCTCCGATCTCATATCTCCATCTCCGATCTCACGCCCTCTCAGTGCCGAAGATCTCACATCTCCGATCTCTTATCTCCTATCTCACATCTCCATCTCCGATCAAAAATTGAAGGTCAAAACTCAAAAAATTTTAGGTAACCCTTTTTCTCCATCTCATTTGCATGTTCAATTTCTGTTGTTGTTGATAGTATTCTAGTTTCTACTTCATCTTCACTTTCTGTCTAATCTAGATCTTGTCAAATGTCACTGGTATTGCCTCTTGAAAGTTGAATAGTTGTTGTTGGTCCATTCTTTGTTATCCTACGCATCAAAACTTGTCCCATTTTCCCTCGCATACTCTCTTCCTTACAAATACTGTGAATAAAGCAAGAGATGAGCCGTTTTCATCACTTACAACTTTATTTTCTGCTAGTCTTATTCTTTCTCTGAACAGTAGAAGGTTTTCACTTTCTGGGGTTCCTCAATAGCCTAAAGAAAAGATTTTTATTCTATTTTTTTTCGTGATTAAGTTAGCATGTGGCTCTAATGTACAAATGATTCTGCTTTTTGAAATGTCATAAAGAAATAAAGAATCTGGTAATCAAAGATTCAGTCAATATACTTTTCTTTTCTTTCCCTTTTTAGCTTACTAGAGTGTACTGTAACCAGTTCTAGCTGTTTTCCTGAACAGTAGTTCATTCCGTGTAAGTTGAGGACATTCTGGGTATTGTTGTTTGTGTTTTCTCTGAAATAATTTCTTTTGTTGCCTTCAAATTATACTGCTTGTTTGGTTTGTTTGGAGAGGATGGAGTATCATGCTCTTAGTATAAGACTTGATTAGTAATTAGTATTATTACTATGTTTAAAATTTAAACTTAATTTTCAAATGTGTGACTGTTACTTTGGTTGGATTTTTCTATTTTATTTGTGCTAGACCAGTAGCTATTTGCAAGGCATAGTTATACTTATATGCTTCTGTATGATTTGCTTATGTTTGGAAAATATTTGAATGTTAACGGTTTAATTCGATAACCGAACCGATAACAATCAATAACCAATAAACCGATAACCGATAAGTCGATATCTTAATGGTTCTTAATGGTTTAACTTTATTACAAACCGATAATAAATATGTCAAACAGATAAAATTCAAAACCGAACCAAACCGAACCGCCCCATATGCAGCCCTAGAGGGTTGCTTAAATTTAGTATTCCATAATACTTCTATATCCCACGGAAGCTCTGAAATATATGAGAGAAATAGTTTTAAATTTCAGTAAATAGTAGTAACGATATAAAGAAATTATGGTCAACGATCTATGGTCCCACGGTACATCTGAATGTATCACATAAATTGAATGACTTGACACTGATGCATCATATACTCATTGACACTGATGCATCATATATTGATGTAATGCTATCATTCTTTTTGTTGATCATTTATCTAGAATAAAGATAAATGTATTTGAGCATCTACGTCGATTGCATTGTTTATACTATACTGTTGACAGTTTCCTTTTCAATTCTTTATCTTCTTGAGTGAAAATAATTGAGTTTATGAAACTGGTACCACTTATTAATAAGGAACAATACACATACTATAAACAAGAAAAAATAAGCATCTACACACGTAAAGAAAGACAACAGTACTGCTGTTTTAATTTGAAATTAATGTTGGTCCTACACTTTGAGAAAATGTACCTTCAAAACTCAAAGGGTCTTGATCAATAGAAAATTTGGAGAATGAAACAAATCTAAGAAAAATCTTATGCCTAAGAACTTTAATGTTCAAGTTGAAATACTTATTTGAGTCACTTATCTTTCAGGTGTCTTTTTACTAGAATTAGTGCAGTGAAGTTCTAGATTGGTGGTAAAATAAGTGGAGTATTGTATTCAATCAGGTGTGTTTTTAAACTTTGTTTCAACTTTTTCATTTTTCTTGCTAAGCTTGTTGGCTTCTCGATTATGTTTGTAACTTATTTTTGATATTAAGCATGCAACAATAAATTTGTTGTTAAAATAGAAGTATGTATCACTTTTATCTTATTTTCAAGGTAAACTAGTTTTGTTTTCTACTTTAAGAGCATAAGTTTGAATAATTTAGTGAAACTATTTAAGTGTCAATTGATCAACTTAATTATGCTTTCTTTGCTAACTAGTTCTTTATATAGAGCCTGATCATACATTATCACTAATTAAGATTTCCAACAAGGTTAATTATTAATTAAGACTAATTATCGTGTTTCTTATTAAGCTGGTTAATTAGCACTGATTATCTTTTTTCTTTATTTCAACCTTAATAGGAAGATGAATAATCTAGAGCGTAGTTGGATGTATGAGATGTTAGATGGCCGAGGGGGTTTATACTCTAGATTTGTAACCGGGGTGGATGAATTTATTCAATTTGCATGTTCTCAACCAAATCGTATGAGTAGTAACAAAGTTAGATGTCCATGTGTAAAATGTCAGAACTATAAATTCATGGATGTTGAAACTGTTAAATGTCACCTTTATCAATCTGGATTTATTGAGAACTATTTTATTTGGAAGCATCAAGGGAAAAGAGATGATATAAGTGAGACTTCTTATGGTAATGCATTGCATGGTGGTGGTCAACCTGCATTCGGAGAGAATCCATACCGACAAATAATTTTGGATGTAGCTGGTCCCAACTTTTCTTAGGGTTCAAAATGGAAATCTTATAGCAATAGTAAACCTAGGTCATCTCATCCTTTTCAACATTCAATGGAGGAAGATCCTAATCCCGTGTCTAAAAATTTTTATGATTTGCTAGATGCTGCTGATGCAGAATTATATCCCAGTTCATCCCTCTCTCAACTTGCAGTTGTCTCTCGAATGTTGAATATTAAAATGGAGAACAATATGTCACAGAGAGGCTATAACCAAATGATGCAATTACTTAAAGAGTTTTTACCTGAAGATAACATCATGCTTGATAGATATTATCAGACGAAGAAGTTAGTGCGTAGCTTGGGTTTTCCAGTTGAAAAGATTGATTATTGTGAATCAGGATGTATGTTGTATTGGGGTGATGATGATGAACATCTTAAATCTTGTAAATTTTGTAGCAAGCCAAGGTATAAGCATTGTGTTGTCTCTAGTAAAAGGAAATTGGTCCCTTACAAGAGAATGTATTATTTTGCTTTGATTTTGAGATTGCAAAGATTATATGCATCCCATGCTACAACTGCTGACATGAGATGGCATCATGAGCATAAAAAAGAGGATGGTGTGATACGCCATCCATCAGATTCTGAGGCTTGGAAGCACTTCAATGAAACTCATCCCTTTTTTACCGCTGAACCAAGAAATGTCAGGTTGGGGTTATGTACAGATAGTTTTCAACCATTCAATCAGTCTGGAAGAAAATATTCTTCGTGGCCAGTGATTGTCACTCCATACAAGTTACCTCCAAGAATGTGCATGAAAGAGACTTATATGTTCTTAACAATCATTGTTCCAGGTCCCAGCAATCCCAAACATAAAATTAATGATTATCTGTAACCCCTAATAAAGAAATTTACCTTGTTGTGGGAGACAGGTGTGGAAGTATTTGACATCTCAAAAAGGCAAAACTTTCAATTAAGGGCAACTTTGATATGGACAATTAGTGACTTTCCTGCATATTCTATGTTATCGGGATGGAGTACTGCGGGTAAATTATCATGTCCTTATTGTATGGAGGAAACACAATCTTTTAGATTGCAGCATGGAAGAAAACAATCCTGGTTTGATTGCCACAGAATGTTCCTTGACCAACATCACCCATTTAGGAGAGATCGAAAAAACTTTCTTAAAGGCTAGACTGTCAAAAGACCTCCCCCAACAAATAGAATAGGAGAGGAAATTTTGGACCAAATTTGTAATTTAGGGATAAGAAATATTACAGAGTTAGATGCAGAACAAGTTAATAAAATAATATGTAAGACATGTGGGTGGAAAAAGCGAAGCATCTTTTGGGATTTGCCATACTGGAGTTCTAACATGATTCGACATAATCTTGATGTGATGCATATTGAGAAAAACTTCTTTGATAATGTATTTAACACTGTTCTTAATTTTGATGACAAAACCAAAGATAATCCACAGTCACGGTTAGATACGACAAAGTATTGTGATCGACCTCAATTGGAAAAGGATAGTAATGAACAATATTCAAAAGCTATCTATACATTAGACAAGGAAGCAAGGGCGATCTTGTTTAATTGGGTGAAAGGCTTAAAGTTTCCAGAAGGGTATATTTCAAATTTGGGTAGGTTGCCAGACACAAATGCGAAAAGGTTATTTGGAATGAAGAGTCACGATTGTCATGTATTCATGCAACGACTAATGCCTATTGCTTTTCGTGAACTACTTCCTAGTTGATTAGTTTTCAGTCGTTTCTTCTACGTTTTAGTAGCTATGGTTGTGTCTAAAGTGCGATGCAAGCAGCTGGTCGTGTGGTGCTACTTTGTTTGGGTTGTGTAACACCCCGTATTCAAGTACATGTATTGGCGTATTCAAGTACGTGTATTGGTTTTATTTATATGGAATTAATTTTTTTATTTTATTTATACCGGAATTTGCCCGTCGATGGTTCCATACGAAGGTTATTGAATAAGCTTTCCAACGATATAAAGATTTCCAAAAACGGATAAGTTTCGGATATAATCGAGCACATTCGAAACTATAAAACGGTGGCCGGGATATGGTGAATAGTAAATGTGCAGGAAAATTTCCTGCACACAAACTACTGAGGCCTGCCAGTTTTTTGGGTCAAATTTGAACGATCATAACTCACTTAATATAATGAACTGGGAGAGCTACGACTAATCAAAAGAAAGATATTTGAGTCTTCTTTCCAATGCAATTGGTTTCATCCAAATCCAACGTCTGAGTAAGGAGTTATACTCGTTTTACTTTAGCCTCTCAAAATAAATTTTTAGGGTCAACTTCAAACGATCATAACTCCTTGTACAGGACGAATTGGGTGGCCTACTTTATATGAAATGAAATCCCTTTGAATTATATTTCCAACGATACCAATTTCACCCAAATCCGATATCGGAGCAAGGAGTTATGGTCGATCTACTTTAGCTTGTCAAAACAGTCCACCATGGACAGATTCAGATTTACTAAAAATTTTAAGGGCAATATGGTCATTTTCCATCACCTCATGAACGAAAATTGGTCATTATATACATATACTTAGCCTCATATCTATTGTTAATCATCTATTATTGAAGAATAAGAAACCCTAGCCAAATTTCAACTCCAATTATCTTGTGATTCAACCGTAGAAAATCCAAATTGATTCCGTAGTTGTGTTCACCGTCTCGAGGGCTTCGAGAAGCACCCCTTATTTGTGCCAACAGGACTTCGAAATCAAAAGGGCCATTTTATGGTAAGGATGTAAATTATGTTGGTGTTATTTATATGGATATGTATATATATGCATGTAAGCATAAGAAGTGTGTTATTTGATTGTTGTTGAAAGATGATTGGGAATAATGTTGGATTATTCTTGTGCATGGTTGGATTATGTTGAATTGTGAAGGGATTTGGTGTGATGATGTGGTATTGAAATGATGATTATATATATATATATATATACACACATAAACCTATTGTTCAAGTTGGTTTTTGGAATGCTATGCAAATACTGGTTGTATGGAATTATGGAAGAGAATTGTGGTGTTGGGTTGCTAATACTAGATGCCAAACATTTTATTGTAGATAAGTGATTTGTAAAGGCGGGAAGTTGTGTTGAATTGGTATCCGAATCTACGACGAGGTACGTAAAGCATACTCTAACAATGTTCTTTGGCATGAAAACACCAATGTTCCATCAAGTAAGATTCTGAGGTTGTCCAAAAACATGTATTGTTCTACGTTACCAACGAAGTTGTTTCCATCCTATAAAGTGTCAAAATGTTTCATTGATATACCAAAAGGCTCCTATTTCATTTTTGTGATATTGATGATTCTGAAACACATTGTTGATGTACCAATGAGTCTTTATTACATCGTTATTGTATAGAAGGTCTATTACTTGGTTCCTATTGATGTATCATTGTTTCAAAGTATCAAAAATGTGGTGGCGACCGAAATAACAATCTCAAAGATTAATTGAACTAAGTGATGGAAGTTCTCTCTTATCGGGTGGTATCCCAGGGGCATAAGCCTAGCATGAGTCGATCCCTATTTACGTGTTTATGGGTGGTATCCCAGGGGCATAAGCCTAGCATGGGTCGACCCGAGTTGATATGTACTGGGGGCAACCTAATGGTCACAGTACAGTACAGTAATGATTACAAAGATGTTACGAATGAAGGTAAAGTGATTGAATGAATTCAATGTACAGGTTGTCACAAGTTCTAGTAAGTGTGGTCCACTCCTATTACGATTTATTCACTTGTTTCGGATTTCTATTGAGCTCCTATATCATATGTGATTATCTACAGCTTTACATACTCAGTACATATTTCGTACTGACGTCCCCCACGGGGACCTGTATTTCATGCTGCAGGCACAGGTACCTCAGCTCATACACCGCACAAGTAGGAGCCAGGTCATACAGCTATTGTTGGTGAGCTCCAGTTTGCTTCGGAGCTTTCCGAGTCGGTTCCTTATGTTTTATTATTGTACAGGAGTCATGTGTGGGCGGGGGTTTGTCCCGACCCTAGTTATGTCATGTATATCCTAGAGGCTTTGTAGACATAAGGAAGGATAAAGTCATTGAAGTTTATATAGTGATGTTATATCTGTATATGTGGTGGCCCCGATGGCCAAGTATTATATATATATATATTTGTGCGTGTTGTGCTGATATAGGTAATTAGATCCTTCTATATGCAACGAAGTGCTGTCCAAATTTTTGGTGACATGTAAGGAAAAGTACAGGTATTTGAACGGGTTCTCCCGGGCCTTCTCGGCTTCGGGTGCCAGTCCGGCCCGATGGGATTTTGGGGCGTGACAAAAGTGGTATCAGAGAGGTTCGTCCTAGTGAGTCTACAAAGCCGTGTCTACGTAGAGTCTTGTTTATCGGTGTGTTGTGCACCACATCTATAAACAGGAGGCTATGGACATTTAGGAATTGTTTCTTTTCTTCATGTCTTATATCGTGCGATAGAGCTTATATTGTATTTGAAGTCATAGTTGACCACTGAATCAGTTTGTTTCTCTTATTATAGTAATGATGCCGGTTACCAGAAGCAAGAATACCGGTAAGCAAGTAGATGTGGTTGCCGGAGAGGGGATTAGTAAGTCACCCACTATACCAGCTAATCAAAGTGAGGCTCCAGCTGAGCATGCATCAGAAACTTCCCCCAGTCCGGAAGAAATAAGGGGGAGGAGAACTATATCCCCAGAGCCACCTATTAATGTTGTTGATCAAGATCTTAGAAATGCAGTGCAACTTTTGACTCGTATAGTTGATGGGCAAGCTCAAGGGCAAGCCATTCCTACTGCAGGTCCTAGTGGTATAGATAGGGCGGCTAGCCTTCGAACACAGGATTTTCTTAAGATGGATCCTCCTAATTTTACTGGATCAGATCTTAACGAGGACCCACAAGACTTTATTGATCAGATCCAAAGGGCCCTAGAGGTGATACATGTATCAGGCAGAGAGACAGTAGAGTTAGCCGCGTATAGATTCAAAGGTGAGGCTATATATTGGTATGAAGACTGGAAACGGTCAAGGGGCATTGATGCACCCCCAGCTACTTGGAAAGAGTTCAAAGAGGCATTTATTGATCATTATCTTCCATATGAGACTCGTCAGGCCCGTGCGGATCAGTTCTTAAATCTTCGACAGGGTAATACAAGTGTGAGGGAGTATAGTCTTCGATTTAATTCTTTGTCCAGATATGCTCCTAATATTATAACTACTATGGATGACAGAGTTCATCGGTATGTGGTTGGATTGGATTCGTATTTGGTTAGGGATTGTACTATTGCTGCACTGAATGAAAACATGGATATAGCTAGGATCCAAGCATTTGCACAGAAAATGGAAGATCAGAGGCAAAGAAGAAGAACACAGGAATTTGAAAGCGGATCTTCTAAGAGGGCCAGATCTACAGGGCAGTTTATGGCACCACAGGGAGGTTTTAGACCTCAATTTTCTGCTAGACCACCTAGGCCATTATTTTCTTATTCTGCAGCTAGTGCTCCACCACAGCATCAGGTGTTCAGAGGCAGTCAATTTGGGCAAAGAAGTGAGGGTCATAGTTCGCGATCAGTGGGTTACCAAGGGCAAGGGAATATGAGCCAATCGAGACCTCCTCGAGAGCCATGCAATAAATGTGGAAGGTATCATTTGGGCGCATGTCGGCTGGGGACCAATGTTTGCTTTTGGTGCGGTATGTCGGGGCATATGATGAGGGAATGCCCACGAAGGGACAGAGGGGGTATGGCACGACCTACGGGGTCATTTGTTGCATCATCATCATTGATGCCTAATTCAGGAAGGGGTGCACAGCCAATGGGTCGTGTTAGAGGTGATAGAGGAGCCACGAGTTCTAGTGGGGCTCAAAATCGTACGTATGCTCTAGCGGATCGACAGAATTTAGAGGCTTCCCCAGATGTGGTTACGGGTACGTTGTCTATATTTTCATTCGATTTTTATGCCTTAATTGATCCCGGTTCTATATTATCTTATGTTACTTCATTGGTTGCTGGAAAGTTCGAAAGAATACCCGAACTGTTAGTTAAGCCATTTGAAGTGTCCACACCGGTCGGGGAATCTATTATAGCTAGAAGGGTTTATCGAAACTGCATAGTAACTGTTCGTGGTCATGATACGATGGCTGATCTTGTGGAGTTAGAAATGGTAGATTTTGATGTTATAATGGGTATGGACTGGTTGGCGTCTTGTTATGCCACAATTGATTGCTGCACGAAAAAGGTATATCTCCATTTTCCAAATGAATCAGTCCTTGAATGGAAAGGTGAAATTAGCGCGCCAAGAGGTAGATTTATTTCTTATTTTAAGGCAAGAAGAACGATTTCCAAGGGATATATATATCATTTAGTTAGAGTAAGGGATACAGAAGCGGAGCCACCAACTCTTCACGCTGTTCAGGTGGTAAATGAATTTTCTGATGTATTTTCTGAAGATCTTCTAGGTTTGCCTCCTGAACGAGAAGTAGAGTTTGCTATTGATGTAATACCAGGCACCCAACCAATCTCCATTCCTCCGTATAGAATGGCCCCAGCAGAATTACGAAAATTGAAAGAGCAATTGAAAGATTTGCTAGAAAAGGGGTTCATTAGTCCTAGTATTTCCCCTTGGGGAGCACCAGTGTTATTTGTACGCAAAAAGGATGGCTCGCTGAGGATGTGTATTGATTATCGGCAATTGAATAAGGTGACTATTAAGAATAAATATCCTCTCCCAAGAATTGATGATTTATTTGATCAGTTACAGGGCGCCAAGTGCTTTTCTAAGATTGATTTGAGGTCAGGTTACCACCAAGTGAGGGTCAAAGAAAAAGATATACCCAAAACAGCTTTCCGAACAAGGTATGGTCATTATGAGTTTCTAGTTATGTCATTTGGGCTAACAAATGCACCCGCAGCTTTTATGGATTTGATGAATAGGGTTTTTAAGCCATTCCTGGATGTATTTGTCATAGTTTTTATAGATGATATTCTAGTTTATTCTAGATCAGAAGAGGACTATGCCAATCACTTACGACAGGCATTGCAGACTCTTCGTGATTGTTAGCTTTATGCAAAGTTCTCTAAATTTGAGTTTTGGTTAAAGTCGGTGGCATTTTTGGGTCATATTGTATCTAGTGAAGGGATAAAGGTTGATGCTCAAAAGATAGAAGCTGTGAAGAACTGGCCAAGGCCCACAACGCCTACGAAGATTCGTAGTTTTCTCGGGTTAGCCGGTTATTATAGAAGGTTTGTTAAAGGCTTTTCTTCCATTTCAGCACCCTTAACCAAGCTAACCCATAAAGCATCCAAATTCCAATGGAATGATGCCTGTGAGAAGAGTTTTCAAGATTTAAAGAACAAGTTGATTTCTACACCCGTGTTGGTACTTCCAGAAGGCACCGAAGGGTATACAGTGTATTGTAATACTTCCAGAATTGGTTTAGAATGTGTATTGATGCAGCATGGTAAGGTAATAGCATATGGTTCTAGACAATTGCGGCCACATGAGAAAAATTATCCTACACACGATCTTGAGCTGGCAGCAGTTATTTTTGCTTTAAAGATATGGCGCCACTACTTATATGGGGTTCATGTTGATATATATACTGACCATAAGAGCTTGTAATATATTTTTAATCAGAAGGATCTAAATTTAAGGCAACGGATATGGCTTGAGCTATTAAAGGACTACGATGTTGATATCTTGTACCATCCAGGGAAAGCAAACGTGGTAGCTGATGCGTTAAGTCGTAAGGATATGATGGCGCCTATAGAAAGGCAAGGGATGGTTAAGGATCTTCACCAGTTAGCTAGTTTGGGAGTTCGCCTTCTTGAAACTCCGAATAAAAAGCTTATCGTACATAATGTTGCGGAATCTTCATTAGTAGATGAAGTGAAAGAGAAACAATATGCAGACCCTATTTTATTACAGCTTAAGGAGAACGTTCAGAGTGGTGCGACCAAGGCATTTGAACTTACGCGAGAAGGAGTACTTCAGTGCCAAAACCGATTGTGTGTGCCGGATATAGACGGGCTAAGAAAGAAGATTATGACAGAGGCACATTTTTCAAGGTATTCCATTCATCCAGGATCAACCAAAATGTATCAAGATTTGAAAGATATGTATTGGTGGAATGACATGAAGAAGAGCATTGCAGAATTTGTAGCTGAATGTCCAAATTGTCAAAGAGTTAAATTTGAGCACCAAAAACCCGGAGGCTATATGCAATGCATAGATCTTCCAATTTGGAAGTGGGACATGATCAACATGGATTTTGTTACAGGTTTGCCTCGTACAACTCGGAAATTTGATTCTAAATGAGTGATTGTGGATAGGCATACTAAATCCGCACATTTCTTACCCGTTAAGACCACTTACACAGTTGAAGAATATTCGAAGCTGTATGTTAAAGAAATAGTCCGATTACATGGGGTGCCAACTTCTATTATATCGGATCGGGGAACTCAATTTACCGCAAACTTTTGGAAGTCTTTCCAACGGAGTTTGGGAACACAAGTGAATCTGAGTACAACTTTTCACCCTTAGACGGATGGACAAGCAGAGCGCACCATTCAAACACTTGAAGATATGCTACGAGCATGTGTTATAGATTTTAAAGGCAGCTGGGATAATCATTTACCTCTTATTGAGTTTGCCTACAATAATAGCTTTCATTCAAGTATCAAAATGGCACCATATGAATCTTTATATGGAAGGAAGTGTAGATCACCAATAGGATGGTTCGAAGCGGGTGAAACTCTTATGTTCGGATCCGGATCTTGTGTATCAAGCCATAGAAAAAGTCAGGGTGATTCAGCAACGATTGAAAACAACCCAAAGTCGACACAAGTCATATGCGAATAGTAGAAGAAGAGGGCTAGAATTTTCGTTAGGCGATTGGGTATTTTTGAAGGTATCGCCAATGAAAGGGGTGATGAGATTTAGCAAGAAAGAAAAGTTGAGTCCACGATATATAGGCCCGTATAAGATTATTCGAAGATGTGGGTAAGTTGCTTATGAATTAGAGCTACCCCAGGAACTCTCATCAGTGCATCCAGTATTTCATGTATCGATGCTTCGAAAGTGCATCGGAGATCCGTCCTTTATTACTTATATTGAAGATGTGCAAGTAACAGAAGATCTTACCTATGAGGAGATGCCTATTGCTATATTAGATCGTCAAGTTAAGAAGATGAGAAATAAAGAAGTAGCATCGGTGAAAGTACTTTGGAGAAATCAACAAAGGGAAGAGATTACATGGGAAGCTGAGGAAGCAATGAAATCTAAGTACCCTCATTTGTTCAAAGATGAAGAGGAAGTTCAAGAAACGGAGTTAGAACATTAACAAGTAAGTTTTTGTTTATATATGCATAGTATTTGTATGATGATGTGAATGTTAATGATGGACTTGAACTTGTTTTGGTTGAATAACTACGCTAACATTCGAGGATGAATGTCCTAAAGGGGGGAAGGATGTAACACCCTGTATTCAAGTACATGCATTGGCGTATTCAAATACGTGTATTGGTCTTATTTATATGGAATTAATTTTTTTATTTTATTTATACCGGAATTTGCCCGTCGATGGTTCCATACGAAGGTTATTGAATAAGCTTTCCAACGATATAAAGATTTTAAAAAACGGATAAGTTTTGGATATAATCGAGCACGTTCGAAACTATAAAACGGTGGCCGGGATATGGTGAATAGTAAATGTGCAGGAAAATTTCCTGCACACAAACTACTGAGGCCTGCCAGTTTTTTGGGTCAAATTTGAACGATCATAACTCCCTTAATATAATGAACTGGGAGAGATACGACCTATCAAAAGAAAGATATTTGAGTCTTCTTTCCAATGCAATTGGTTTCATCCAAATCCAACGTCTGAGTAAGGAGTTATACTCGTTTTACTTTATCCTCTCAAAACAAATTTTTAGGGTCAACTTCAAACGATCATAACTCCTTGTACAGGACGAACTGGGTGGCCTACTTTATATGAAATGAAAGCCCTTTGAATTATATTTTCAACGATACCAATTTCACCCAAAACCAATATCGGAGCAAGGAGTTATGGTCGATCTACTTTAGCTTGTCAAAACAGTCCACCATGGACAGATTCGGATTTACTAAAAATTTTAAGGGCAATATGGTCATTTTCCATCACCTCGTGAACGAAAATTGGTCATTATATACATATACTTAGCCTCATATCTATTGTTTATCATCTATTATTGAAGAATAAGAAACCCTAGCCAAATTTCAACTCCAATTATCTTGTGATTCAACCGTAGAAATCCAAATTGATTCCGTAGTTGTGTTCACCGTCTCGAGGGCTTCGAGAATCACCCCTTATTTGTGCCAACAGGACTTCGAAATCAAAAGGGCCATTTTATGGTAAGGATGTAAATTATGTTGGTGTTATTTATATGGATATGTATATATATGCATGTAAGCATAAGAAGTGTGTTATTTGATTGTTGTTGAAAGATGATTGGGAATGATGTTGGATTATTCTTATGCATGGTTGGATTATGTTGAATTGTGAAGGGATTTGGTGTGATGATGTGGTATTGAAATGATGATTAAATATATATATATATATATACACATAAACCTATTGTTCAAGTTGGTTTTTGGATTGCTATGCAAATACTGGTTGTATAGAATTATGGAAGAGAATTGTGGTGTTGGGTTGCTAATACTAGATGCCAAATATTTTATTGTAGATAAGTGATTTGTTAAGGCGGGAAGTTGTGTTGAATTGGTATCCGAATCTACGACGAGGTATGTAAAGCATACTCTAACAATGTTCTTTGGCATGAAAACACCAATGTTCCATCAAGTAAGATTCCGAGGTTGTCCAAAAACATATATTGTTCTACGTTACCAACGAAGTTGTTTCCATCCTATAAAGTGTCAAAATGTTTCATTGATATACCAAAAGGCTCCTATTTCATTGTTGTGATATTGATGATTCTGAAACACATTGTTGATGTACCAATGAATCTTTATTACATCGTTATTGTATAGAAGGTCTATTACTTGGTTCCTATTGATGTATCATTGTTTCAAAGTATCAAAAATGTGGTGGCGACCGAAATAACAATCTCAAAGATTAATTGAACTAAGTGATGGAAGTTCTCTCTTATCGGGTGGTATCCCAGGGGCATAAGCCTAGCATGGGTCGATCCCTATTTACGTGTTTATAGGTGGTATCCCAGGGGCATAAGCCTAGCATGGGTCGACCCGAGTTGATATGTACTGGGGGCAGCCTAATGGTCACAGTACAGTACAGTAATGATTACAAAGATGTTAAGAACGAAGGTAAAGTGATTGAACGAATTCAATGTACAGGTTTTCACAAGTTCTAGTAAGTGTGGTCCACTCCTATTACGATTTATTCACTTGTTTCGGATTTCTATTGAGTTACTATATCATATGTGATTATCTACAGCTTTACATACTCAGTACATATTTCGTACTGACGTCCCCCACGGGGACCTGTATTTCATGCTGCAGGCACAGGTACCTCAGCTCATACACCGCACAAGTAGGAGCCAGGTCATACAGCTATTGTTGGTGAGCTCCAGTTTGCTTCGGAGCTTTTCGAGTCAGTTCTTTATGTTTTATTATTGTACAGGAGTCATGTGTGGGCGCGGGTTTGTCCCGACCCTAGTTATGTCATGTATATCCTAGAGGCTTTGTAGACATAAGGAAGGGTAAAGTCATGGAAGTTTATATAGTGATGTTATATCTGTATATGTGGTGGCCCCGACGGCCAAGTATTATATATATATATATTTGTGCGTGTTGTGCTGATACTGGTAATTAGATCCTTCTACAGCAACGAAGTGCTGTCCAAATTTTTGGTGACATGTAAGGGAAAGTACAGGTATTTGAACGGGTTCTCCCGGGCCTTCTCGGCTTCGGGTGCCAGTCCGGCCCGATGGGATTTTGGGGCGTGACAGGTTGCTGCTATGCTTTTTTGGCTGTTGACATGCTAGTTTTTTCTCTTTATTTTGGCGCTATATATGATGCTCTGGTCTGCTGATACGTACCTTGAAATAGCTGATTAGTTTTCAGTCGTTACTTCGTTGTTTTAGTAGCTATGGTTGTGTCTAAAGTACGTAGCAAGCAGCTGGTCGTGGTGCTACCTTTTTTGGGCTACTGCTATGCTATTTTAGGTGTTGATATGCTAGTTTTTCCTTTTTATTTTGGTCCTATTTGTGATGCTCTGGTCTGCTGCTACGTACCTTGAAATAGTTGATTATTTTTTAGTCATTTCTTCGCCATTGTAGTAGCTACGATTTTGTCTAAAGTGCATAGCAAACAGCTGGTCATGATGCTACTTTGTTTGGGCTGCTGCTATGCCCTTTTGATTGTTGATATGATCTATATGTGCATTCAGTTCTCACAAGATACAAATTTATTGAATTCATGTTGTATGCTTTAATATATTACCGAAAGAAAAAACTTTGGACGTCATCCTTACCATTCTAAAAAACAAACAAATCTTTGGACTATTTGGTATTTGTCTAGATAATCAAGTTTACTACTCATGCTTCTTTTAATGACAACCCTTGAATTGTTGAATTCCATGTTAAATGATTTATGATAAGAGCAAGTTTTTGCTTACGTCAAGAGTTACATGGTTGTCTTCTTGTCGGTCTTTACCACTTGTTGAGTATTGTTGACAGCTATGTTTTTTTTTTGAAGGCTGAAGGAGCTACGGTTAGTTAACCTTTGATTTTTAAATAGAACCATAAGAATAAGTTGTTTGTTTGTGTTGATTCTGATTTGTTACAATAATTGTCGTTGGAAATTTTTGCTGCTGCTAAATATTTTCTGTTATTGGAGCTGCTGCTAATTTTCTGCTATGTTTCCAGCAAACAGCTGCAATGACAGCTATGTTAGTTTTTCTTTTTGGGGGCTAAAAGATCCATACATAGATTAATTATAGAAAATAACCAATCCATATACATTCTCAAATGAGAACTGTGAGTATTTCAGCGTCAAGCATACAAGAAATTGAATCTTTACTTGTGTTATTCAGATTCCAAGTTTGATGTTCCTATTTCTTTCTTCCCTTTCCTTGTCATACAGAAACTCCAAAGAATGAATAATGTAGTTGAAACTCTATCATTCCTTATTGCAATATCCCTCTTCTCATCTTTATTGAAAGGTGTTGTATTATGTTGCATGTCTGAAGTTGAAATTTTGATTCTGTAATTTGTTTACTATGATGTTTGGAATGTTGTTTTTATCCATTATGAGAAATGTCCTTGCCTGCCTTTGGTAGTGCCTGAAAGGAATGAAAAGTTAGTAGCTGTGTACCTGCAAAATAATGAATATGGTTAGCTAAAAAATCTGCCAGCAAGTTTCCTTCTCTGTAGGTATGAGCCACTTCGACCAAGTTATGAGCAATTAAAATCTTTATTTTCTTTATCTCCATCGCAATGATCCATGTCACCTCCCAAACGCCATGAATAATTTTGCTGACAGTGAGGGAATCTGTCTCAATCATCAGAGATGTTAACCTATTTTTAAGACATTGTTGTAGTGCATAGCTTGTTTGTTACTATAATTCTTGCTGGAAATTGTTGTTGCTGCTGAATGTTTTCTGTTATTGCAGCTGCTGTTAGTTTTATGCTATTTTTTCAGCAAACAGCTGCTGCTATTTTTTTTGCAAGCAGCTCCTACTATGCCACTTTATTTTGCAGCTATATTTCCTGCTAGTTTCTCTTATTTTTTCTCTTTGTTTTGCTGCTATGCCAAGATGTTTGGTGATATTTTTTTGCTTAGAATAGGGTAAAAAAACTTGGTGGCATGTCATGATTCTCTTTTGGTTTACTACTAATGTACGTTGATCTCATTCTAAATACCTGAAAATTCTGTATAGGCTCTTAAAATAGGTCGAGATCCAACTCCAAGTGAGTTACATTTGCACGTCCATACACATAATCATGATGGAAAATCTTTTGTTGGTGAGCGTTCCCGACTTCTACATGTAAGTCCATAACTTATATCTAACAATATGATACTCATCTCTTATTTTTCTTTTGTGTTGACATGAACTTGAGTCTATTTTAATAACTTCACTTGTTACATGAAAGGTATGAAGAAATTGTACGGGAAAAAGTACAATGTGAATCTGAAATTGATCAATTGGAGACATATTATGAAGCTGCGGGAGGAGAAAATAAGAAAAGACTATTTGGTCTTGGATCTGAAGCTGCCAGTTACTTTGGGAAAAAACTTTGTACCTGCAATGCTTCCACATCATCAGTACCACCTTCGATTTCTATACCAATAACAAATATAGAGGAATTTGTGAAGCAATTGATTCCGGCCCTTACTACTCATTTTCTTCCGATAGTTATTAAGCGTGTTGGTGGTATTAGGGTACAAGAAGGAGCCGTGC
The DNA here is from genome assembly GCA_030864215.1 of Capsicum pubescens. Lineage (NCBI taxonomy): Eukaryota > Viridiplantae > Streptophyta > Magnoliopsida > Solanales > Solanaceae > Capsicum > Capsicum pubescens. Next base: position 39,046,325 of record CM061543.1, read on the forward strand.
TTGATCCTCCTCCTCCTAATGATGATGATGATGACGTTGATTCGTAGCTTCATATTATTCGTAGTCCATGATCGTTGCACTAATTTTTGATAGACTATTTTGACATTAGTTTATGTTTGACAAAATACTTGAAATTGTGGGTGTTAGACACAATTGTTGTGAATTTTGCTATCTATTTGAATGTTGGATAGTTAATCATTTTATAATTTACGTGTTTCAACTATTTTCTTATAAAATTATTAGCGACAAAAAATTAGTGACTGACTTTTCTCGTTGCTACTGAAAAACTTTAGGGACGGATTAATTTAGTTGCTAAAGACGGCTGCAATTAGCGACAAAAAATTAGTGACTAACATCAGTCGTAGCTACTGAAAAAATTTAGCGATGGATAAATTTGGTTGCTAAATACGGCTACTCAGTCGACCAAATTATGTCGCAATGAATCAACGATAAAATATTATGTCGTAAATTAAGCCACGACCAAAATGAATTTAGGGAATAGCAACGCTATAGCAACGGAAATGTACGTCAGTAATAGCAACAACCAAACTATTTTGTCGCTAATTGGTCACAAATTTTGCGACGGAATTCAAATTTTTGTCGCTATGAGGATAGAAACGAGCAATATAGCGATAAAATATTTTTCGTTGCTATTTCTATTTAGCGATGAATTTTCATATGATAGCGACGAATATGTCGTGTCGCTAAATGCTATTTTTTTTGTAGTGTTGCTTCAGCAAAAGTAGACGGTTCAACAATGAATGAGAAAATATTCAATGCATCTCTATAAAAAGGAGTTACCTACTCATAAGAGACATAATTTTCTAAGGGATAAGCACACAGACTAGTCTTAGCAGGCACTGCATAATCTTCTATCCAAGTAGGAGGTCTGATATGTCTAGTAGATCTTCTGATAGCTTCAAAAGAGATGATACTAGTAGATGGAACAGGTATAATAGATGAATCATTAACAAATATATCAAATACAATAGGTGGAGTATCAATATTATAAGCTGATTTTGTAGATGAAGGAGGACTAGAAGAATGGTTATTTGCAGAGAATTCCTCAACTGGAAGTTCAGGAATTGGAAAAAGAAGAAATAACTTTGATGTTTGAGATTTAAAAGAAAAAGCATCCTCTTGGAACACAGTGTCTCTACTAATATACAAATCCTTTGGGCACAAATCCAGAAGAATATACCCCTTTTGAGAGGTAGAGTAGCCAAGGTGAATATATGGTATAGCTTTGGAGTAAACTTGTCACCTCTCTGGAATCTTGTGGCATTACACAAGCAACCAAAAACCTTTAGATGATGTAGAACTGGAGGTTTATGAAATAACCTTTCATAATTAAATTGTCTTCTAAACAGTTGGCTAGGCACTCTATTCAACAAATACACAACTGTAGACACATAGTGACCCCAATAATGGAGAGAAATATGATATTGAAATCTGAGAGCTCTTGCCATGTCAAGAATTATTCTATGTCTTCTTTCAACCACTCCATTCTGTTGTGGTGAATAGACACATAAACTTTGATGCTAAATTTCAAAATCTCTGGGCAACAAACTGACTTGTTCATTAAAAACCACAGTCCCATTATTTGTTCTTATAAATTTAATTCCTTTAGCAAATTGAGTTTTCACAAACACAAGAAAATCTAGAAGAACTACTACATTATCTGCCTTAGTAGTGAGTAAGAATATCTATAAATACTTAGAATAATCATCCACTACAGTGAGATAGTGCACTTCTCATTGTGTTAGTATATGTGGATGATTTACTTGTTACCGAAAGCAACTTAAGACTTGTTCAAGACATAAAAAAAAATAGTTACAAGAAAGGTTTAGAATGAAGGACTTGGGGGAATTGAAATTATTTCTGGACATAGAGTTCTCCAGGTCTGAGAAAGGAATGTATTTATGTCAAAGAAAATATGCTTTTGAATTGATATCTAAAGCAGGGTTAACAGATTGCAAACCTAGTGCTACACCGCTGGAGTTTAATTATAAACTCACCTCAGTAGAATATGACAACTTTGTCACGACTGATCAGACTTCTGATGATGCCCTACTTCAAGATAAAGGATGCAACCACAGAATTGTGGGAAGGTTATTGTATTTGACTATGGCAAGGCCTGATTTGGCCTTTGTGGTGCAACTACTAAGTCAGCATATACATGCTCCAAAAATGTCTCATTTAAAGAAAACTATGAGAATGATCAAATATATCAAGGGTACTGTAGGTTTGGGATTATTTATGCCAGTTGATGACAAGAAGGAATTGACTACATTTTGTGACTTTGATTGGGCTTCTTGTGTGGAGACTAGAAAGCCAGTTAGTGTCTATGTTGTGGAACTTGGTGATGCATTGATCTCTTGAAAATTCAAAAAACAACAAACAGTTTCAAGAAGCTCAGCTGAAGCTGAGTTTAGAAGCATGACCTCTACTGTTGCTGAAATTACTTGGTTAATGGGGTTTACTTAAGGAACTTGGGATAAAAATAAAGTTACATGTCACATTGTTTTGTGACAGTAAGGCTGCTATATAGATTGCAGCACACCCTATATTTCATGAAAGAACAAAATATTTTGAAATAGATTGTCATTTTGTTAGATAAAAATTTAAGAAGGAATGATTTAGACACATCACATTGGTACAAAGCAGGTAGCAGATGTTCTTACAAAATCTTTGTGCAGACCTCAACATGAATATCTTGTTAGCAAGCTTAGGATGAAAAATTTGTTTTCCTCCATCAGCTTGAGAGGGAGTGTAGAAGATAGTGAAGTGAGTAGTGAAAGTTGTTGTAAAGTTAGTTATGAGGCAACTGTATATTAGCTGTAACTTAACTTGTTAGTTAGCTGGTGGAGCATGTGAAGATTTGATTAGCTTGTGTATATAGAGAGATTTCTAGCTCATAACAAAATAAAATTTTCAAGTTTATACAACTTTCATTTTCTCTATCTTTTCTAAGTCTTCTAGAACCTTCTTTCTTTTCTCCATAGTTGAGGTTTCTTAACATCTCTACTTTATTTTTCATAATAATTAGCTTATATTTGGGTCAGTTTATTTCAGTTTAATTCATTTTAATAAAATGGGCTAGCGCAAATTGATCAATAAAAAACATGTCAAATTATACTTTTAAAAAGATTTTATTTTATTTAGAGTAAATACATAATTACCCCACTGATGTTGGCCGAGATTTGCAAAAAGATACCTAAACTTTGAATTCGACCTATTACCCCACGATTCTTACTTAATCCATTGCAAATACACTATTTATAGTTGAATCTTAGTCACAAGAAAGAAAGTGGATGCACGCACCAATTAGATGCTGCCACGTGTTAAATAATTTAATTTCATATTTTATTTATATTTTTTAATAAAGTTTTCTCTTTTAATTTATTTACAACCCCACCCCACTCCACCCCCTCTCCCCCACCCCCACCCCGTCCAACATCTCCCCCCCCCATTCCCCCTACCCCCATCAGTTTCCATATATTCTTCTTTCTCTTTGGATTTCAATGTTAGTTTTTGTGGTTTCCAATTTCATGTTTATTTTAATTTTGTACTGCTTCCTAATTTTGTACCATCAAAACTCCATTAAAATGGAGCTTTATAGTTCTTCTTAGGATATATATTGGGTTTTATAAAATTGTTCAAAATGTAAAAAAAAACTGAAATAAGAAGTTGAAAATTGAAGAAAGTAAACATGGTGATGATAAAAAGTGAGTAGAATTATGGTGATGATTGAGAGGATTGAAGAGAAAGAGAGTTATGGTGATGACGATATTATTGTTGTTGCTCTAATTGATGTTGTTATTGTTGTAATTGATGTTGTTGTTGATGTAATTGATGTTTTTGTTAAGTTATGGTGATGAAGAAGAAGACAATGGTGGGTAGGGGGTTGCGGGGTGGGGGGTGGGGTGGGGGTGGTGTATGAAATAAATTTTAAAAATAAATAAATATTGATTTAAAAAAAAGAAAGATAAATTATATATCAAAATTTTTACACGTGGCAACTTTTTATTGGTCAAAAAAGTTAAATTTGAGCCCTTTCACGCGCCTATGGCGTGTGTATACACGCAGAGGTCCAAAATGATGTATTTGCAACGAAATAAAGAAGAATCGTGGGGTAATAGGTCGAATTCAAAGTTTAGGTGTCTTTTTGAAAATCTCGGCCAACATCAGGGGGATAATTATGTATTTACTCTTTTATTTAATATGTTATAAATAACCTTAACGAAAAAAGTAATTTTATTAAGTACCAACCTATAGAAAACAAACAAAACAATTAAAACTTATAAGTAAGAATTGAACGAGTTAAGTTATGATCATCATTTTAGTGACTCAAGCATAACTTTTGGAATGGTCACTAAGTTCATTTTAACCGCTTCCTCAAATTCAGCATAACTCGCCCATTTGACACTTCTTATAACCATTAGCACCGATGATTCTAGAGAAGTCTTTTGGATCCAATATGAAAGGGTTTGCCCCAGAGGGTATTATAGCCATTTTGGCAAGCAAATACTTGTGTTTGTGATTTTTGGGATGCATAGGACAATGGTGGTGGCCAGTGGGGAGAGAAGTATAGTGTCTTGTAGCAAATAGTAGGATAATAGGAGCAACTAAAGATGTGATGATTTAGATGTTTTTCTACTTGAAGACAAGACCATGGCACATGAAATAGAGGGATAGATAGACCCTCACCTATATATATATATATGTGTGTGTGGAAACCTCCCATGCTTCCTGGATTATTTCAACACAATAATTTATAAATAATTTTTAGGTTTTACAGTTTAAGGAAACTTACATATATATATGAATATTTTTTGGATGATCTAACGGCGGTGTAAGAAATTTTATTTATATGAAAGTTGAGCTCTATAATATAACCCTTCATTAACTTGTACCAAGTACATACATTATTTTCGTAGAGGACAAAATTGTCCATTCAACTTTCTTGTTGTTTCTATTGTCCAATAGCAATTTATCATTAATTTTTTGTCCCCTTTCAAATATCAACCAACACCAATAGTTTTCAAATACCACTCAAAATTACATTATTACTAATATTTCTTTTCATTCTAATCAATCACCTCTATATATACCTCTCTACATCATCATCTTTCAAAACATTCCATTTTCTCCTTTTGTTCTTCTCCTCTCTACTATAGCTCATAAAGTGATCTACATTTTTTCTTTATCATTACGTGCTACACTATGCCTTCAAGAATCTCAGATTCTTTTAGAGCTCATCACTCTCAAAAAAACTTGGACTTGAATTTAGTAAAAGAATTGCCAGAATCCCATGCATGGACATCATCATCTGATGATCATTATGCTTCAGAAAACTCACGTAATTTCGAGTCTATTCCAGTTATCGACCTAGACAATAACAATAATGTTCTTGAACATATAGGTCATGCATGCAAGAAATGGGGTGCGTTTCAAATTATAAACCATAGTATACCAGAGAAGCTACTACAAGCTATTGAAGTGGCAGGACAAAGTCTTTTTTCACTACCTATGCAGCAAAAATTAAAGGCATCTCGTTCTCCTGAAGGTGTCACTGGCTATGGCGTAGCTCGAATATCCTCTTTTTTTCCAAAGCTCATGTGGTCTGAAGGTTTCACCATTGTTGGATCCCCAATTGAACATGCTCGACAACTTTGGCCTAAAGATTACAAGAAATTCTGGTAAGAATATATAGTTTTATCATCACTGGCAAATATCCAGAATTCATATGTTGTTCATTTTATCGTTAATATGTCGCTAAATAGCTTGTATTTTAATCAAATTTGCACTCATTGTTCATTTGTACGTCTCTAAATTGCCCATAACTAACATATTTTTGATTTATCCATCTTTAAATAGAATTACCAACATTTTTTTTATAGTTTAGTGATCAAAATTGTCCGGGTATAACTTTAGGATTTTTAAACAAATAGCCCGCCGAATTAATTGTTTACTTTTTTTAGCATGTATACTTAGATTATACACAAATTATGCGTGTGTCTGCCAGTGTGCGTGTGTGTGTGTATATATATATATATATGTATATAAATAAAATATCGATTTAAAAGTAGTGTATTTTGTCATATATACCGGCATATTCATGATTGGATCTGCCACTATTTATTATCCCTCACACTTCTCATGCACGCATATGAAAAATGGAAATAAACTCTTTCTTTCATTTTCACTAGTACAACAAATAACTTTTCCTTTTTGTGCATAGTGTATGTGGGGGAAGCCGTAGGTAAAACCTACTCATGTTGCTTTTATACTTTATTAATTAATATTAATGGAAGTAGCAAAGTTTAACGATAAACACACATAAAGGCCCCACAGACAAGATAAGGAAGACTTCAGAGATCTACCAATCCCAAAATCGAATCTAATTATTGCTTTTATACTTGTACTTTGCCTTTTATATCCATTAGTAGTAAATTTCTCAATTACCACTAATGAAATTACTTATTCTAGTTTAGATCAATAATAGTAATTAGTTTAATTTCATTAAGCAAATGAATAATGATCATTAAAGCAAGATTTCTCTAATAAACTATTATTGGTCAACACAATAATTTTTGTCTCACTAAATAGTACTTTCCCTGGAGGGTGGAGCAAGGGGGTCGAACCTTTCTCAGTGAAAAATTATGTTATATATATGAGGCTAAAATTATTTTTTTCGTATATACAATAGGTGTTTAATTCCCTCAACCTTCCTCTATGTTTGCTTCTTCATATTTTAACCCTTACTGGAAATTCTGATTTTTCATATTTAATTACCTCTTTTTGTTTCAGTGAAATAATAGAAGAATACGAAAAGGAAATGGAAAAGCTAGCAGGAAGACTCATGTGGCTTATGCTTGGGTCATTGGGTATAACCAAGGATGATGTGAAATGGGCTTTTGGCCCAAAAGGAGGATGTGCTGCCCTACAACTGAATTCTTACCCGGCATGTCCAGATCCGGGTCGGGCCATGGGTCTTGCAGCACATACGGATTCTACCATATTAACAATACTACATCAAAACAACACAAGTGGTCTACAAGTTTACCAAGAAGAGAGTAGTGGTTGGGTCACTGTCCCTCCAATACAAGGTGCATTGGTAGTTAATGTAGGTGACCTTTTACACATACTCTCAAACGGGTCATACCCGAGTGTCTTACATCGAGCTATTGTGAATCGGACCCAGCATCGCCTTTCTGTAGCCTATTTATATGGTCCACCATCAGGGGTGAGAATTTCACCCTTGTCGAAATTGGTGGATCAAAAGCACCCGCCCTTGTATAGGGCGGTTACATGGAGTGAATATTTGGGCACTAAGGCCAAACATTTTGACAAGGCACTTTCATCAGTACGGCTTTGTGTCCCTCTAAGTGGATTTACTGATGCCAAAGATCATAATGGGGTAAAGGTTGGTTAAACTCATCACTAGAGGCACCTCTATTTGATTTTTTTTCTTTCTTTTTCTGAAACAAAATATAAAAATATTTCTCTTTTCTCTCCCTGTTGTTCCTTTTTACTCCATTGGATTGGAGGAATGTTGTTAATATTTTTGGGAGAGAAGAGAATATAGATTATATATTTTTATCAATCTCTATGTTGTATTTCAAAAGCTACTAGTACAAAATATCGGACATTATGTTTAGGGCCGAATTTACTTATTCAATAGAATATAGTGTTGACGAACGCTCAAATTCAGGGGAAGGGCCACCTTAGGCTAAGATACATCTGAACCCCTTTGACAAAAAAAATTATAATTATTTATATAATTAAAATTAGTTTTTATATATACAGTTGACATTAAACCCCTTTGATTAGTTCGTACGTTTACTTCTAAATTTTCTTAGTAAAAATTCTGACTTCGTCACTATGCTTAATTACTAAAAATTATGCTAGAAAATCATTTTTCTTTAGATTGTGACATAATTAAAGTCATTATATTCGTGTCATTTCGTACATAAACTAAAGTCATCATTTACAATGCCTAAGTGCTATCTATTCACTTATTCCCAATAACTTATTAGCCGTTTGGCCATAGAAATTTTTTCCTTATTTTTGAAAAAAAAAAAAATCGCTTTAGTGAAAAAGTGAAAACACGCTGCGTTTGGCCATGAATTTTTCAATTCCAACTCCAGAAAATTATTTGAAAATTTACTTATTTTCACTCATACTTCTCTCACAAAATTTCAAAAACAACTTTAATTTATATTTATGGTCAAACACAACTCCAACTCCAACTCCAACTCCAAAAAAAAATAATTTTCATGGCCAAACGGGCCTTAGTTAAAGTGACAATACCTTTTTTTTAAGTCAGACGTTAAAAAAGCACCCATCATAACAATTTTATTGACCTACTCTAATGGAAGCCACATTTTGATAAAACAAAATAACGAAAATGTCAGTCTTGCAATTAGAACTTGGACATCTAAAACAATAATTTAAGCCACAATTGCATAATATAATTTTCTACAGAGGGATTCAATTGAACTTCTTGCGGATGATATGGTGTATATATTATTCACAGACGTACAAACATACGCACACATTAAAATTGTACTATTTGTTATTAAAAACGAACAAAAAAAGAAACAATCTTGATCAGCTGGCCCTTTTGTCTTAATGAGCATTAAGGGGAAGATAATATATTTTTGAATATTTAGGAAGAGGACACAAGAAACGACATGTTTTAGATCTAGCTTGGATATACAAAAGTTCCCAATAAAGATGCGGATCCAGGAGTTAAGTCTTATCGATTCAATTTTTTATATTCTTAGTATGAATCCCTTATATTTTTAAAGTTATAGGTTCATATCTACTATGTTATTGTATTTTCAGAACATTTTAACACATAAATTCATGTGTTGTATAAACAAGAATGGATTCAAATGAAACCGATAATAATGAACTGCATCCGCCCTGATTAAATTAAATCAGTGATAGATATTGGAGATCTAAGTATATGACAAAAGAGAAATCAAACTATCACTGACCTGAATAATTAGACAATTCTATTGTAGAATGATGACAAGTACTAATAAAAACAAAACAAAGCCCACCCTGCGAAATTTAAACCAAAAAACAAAAATGATCAGAGAAGAAAAAGGAAAAGCTAGCCAAAGCTAAGTGCAACAAGTTGATGAAGAATATTGATTCATGTTTGTCAGTTTACAGCTCCAGATGATTCATTTTTTGTTATGCTTTCCCTAGTCATAAATTAATACATATGAATTCGATATAATTTAATATTTTCAGCTCAAAATTTTATAGACGTACACACATTAAATTCAGAACATATATATATATATAGTTAATTACTGACGCTTGAGGTTGTTGTGCTAGAATTCAGAACTGATAATAAAGTTCATATCTTGAACTTCCTCTGTGGAGAAGGATATGATAGTGCGGTTGCTGATTCATGGGCAGTAATGGCGATCGATCCTGAAAGTTAAACTATGTAATAAATAGATTAAAAATAATTTTCTTGTATGCATATTAAAAAAATGAAAAAATATCAAATACCAAGATTGTTATTTTTGGATACTTTTAACCCCCTTATCAGAATTATTGATCACTCCCCACTGTTCTTGGAAATTATTGTACAAACAGATTACAGGGAGACATGATGGAATATAATGTGGCAGGGGCAATCCCTTCAACTGCAATGTGAGGTAGAAAACATGTGCTTTGATCCTGAAAAATTATACTCAATCATTTTTGCAATTTCTTAAGAGCTTTCATTGCTCTAAAAGATTTTCTGCCATGGAATAATTTAACAAGAGTACTGTCCTAGGATAGGAACAAGTGTACGTGGGGTTTCAAGTTTCAACTTTGACAGAAGTGTAAAGAAAACAGTGAGGTGATTCTGGAGTACAATGGAAAGTAAATGAAAGAGGGATGAATGCAATTTTTTCAGGGGGGAAAAGTTCCAAATTTGACTATGTACTATTTAGAATTTGCTCAATTTTGTCATCGTTAATTAGACTTTCGACCTATAGTACCTTGTTGTTACAGGTCATCTTGTATTTACGCTTATTATTAGTGGTACTTCTAAAATGAGTGAACAATAGGAGTGCGTTTGATACGAAGGAAAATATACAAGTGTGATTAATTAAAAAATAAATAAAATTATCAAGAGTAGTTAATTTGTTCTCAAAGAATAGGCATAATTCATAAAGGTACCTTTTAACTTGACTTCAACTTTCATCTATACCCTCCAACCTTGGATGTGCAGTATTGTGCATAAGAAGACACTTAAACTTGTATTACTACTAAAAAAAAGAGGAAAACCGACCACAGAAACCGACCAAAATGCGTGGTCGGTAAAACTGTGGCAGCTTTTTTAAAACCAACCACAAGTGGTCGTTTTTTTTTTTTAAATATATATAGATATTTTTAAAATTCATTATTATTTTATTAAAAAAAAAATGATTTTAAAAATAAAAAAAATAAAAATAAACCGACCGCTAGTGGTCGTTTTTTTTTAAAAATTACTTACTTAATTTTAATAAAATCGACCACAAGTGGTCGGTTTTCTTTTAAAATTAATTAATTAATGTTATAAAAACCGACAACAAGTAGGGGTGTGCATCGGTCGGTTCGGTTCGGTTTTATGTGTTATTGGTTCGATTTATCGATTTTCGGTTTTTAAATATGTAAAACCAATAACCAGCAATAAGATATTTTCTTATCGGTTTTTGGTCCTTAACGGTTCAGTTTTCGGTTTAACCAATAAGAAAATACTCATAAAATAGAAATAGTAACAACTAACATAAAAAAATGAAATCTCAGTTACCGCCAAAATCCTACGCAATGCATTTTAGTTTACAAGAATTTTCAAACTTGAACTGAATGTTAGTTCGGAAAAAAACTAAATCTTAATTGTTGGAAGCTACTAAATGCTTCAAGCTTTCTAATACGATAATACCTGAGCTTTATATTGTTCCTTTGTTGCCCTGAATAGGTTAATACTTTGTGAATCACTGAATTTGTGAATAAATAGTGCATATATATATATATATATATATATATATATAGAAGTAATATAGATATTTATGTATATAACATAAATAGGGATAACACAATAACTTAGTGTATCCTTATTAGGTTATCGGTTTAACCGATAACCCAATAAGCTAAAATCTTAACCGAACCATTTACCCAAAAAAATATTTTATAAAAGAGAAAATACATCATTTTCCCCCTGAACTTGTAGCCAAAACTTACTTTAGATCCTAAACTAATCGGGCAATTATATACCCCCTTAACAACTTTCAAGTGAAATTTTTGCCACATAAATTGCTGACGTGACAATTTTTTAAAAAAGCTGCGAGTGAATGGCACAAAAAACGTGAAAAATGTGGGACCCACCTTTTAAATTTTACAAATTCTCTTTATATATATATATATATATATAAACATCTTCATCACTTCTTCATCTTCTTCAACCCCCCCTCGTTCCCCTCACCCCACCCCCACCCCCAACACATTGTTGGTGCATTATTTTTAAATTGTCATCACAAGAAACAAGATTAAAGTTGGAAGAATCAAAAGATTAGTTGGTGTTCATGGAGATGCTATGAAATTTTTTAACAAAATTAGGCATTGAAAATGTGATATCATACTCCATTAATTCAAGTAATATAAAACCCTTCTATGTAGTACTATATACACTTCACATCACGATCGGAGACTCCATCTTTTTCTTTTTCCTCTCCACAAAACACTGTGCACACACACACACAGTGAACGGAGTAGGCACACACATCACCGGAAAACACCCACCTCACCGAAAACGTGCACATACACACTCAAGGAACAGACAGGCCAATTTTCCATTGAATACAGAGGAATCTATTTTTTTCTCTTCACAATAGATACACCCATCACGATCGAGACTTTATTTCTTTTTCCCTTCACAATAGACACACCCATCACAATATATATAATTTTTGTGAATATGAAAAATTGGAATGAAATTGAAGGGAGTCTCATTTATCTTTGTGGATATGAAAAATTAGAATGAAATTGAAATTGGAGGAAAGTGTTAGTAGACGTCGGAAAACATGGTGTGCTAATGGTGGCAGATGAATGTGATTAATAGTGCTAACTGCTAATGTGAAAGTGAAATCTTATGTTAATGGTGAAATTTTTGGAGTTGTTGCGGTATGATATGGGTGGCAATGGAGGTGGGGGGTGGGGGTGGGGGGTGTGAAGAAGAAAGGGATTTTCTTTTTTATTTTTATTATTATTATATATATATATATATATTAAATATATATACTTTATACATATATAAAAATAGTAAATATATATTTTTTATTTTTTTAAAATAATATGTGCGGGGGATTACTTTTAAAAAAAAATTATAATTTCTTACGTAAAATGACATGGCACAAATGTGGTGCTGATTTGGCAATGACATGACGCGTGTGTAGTGCACTTTCCGTTGTGAGAGTAGGATTTAGATTTTGGGGGTAAATTTAATCCACTTGAAAGTTGTTAAGGGGGATTAATAATTGCCCGATTAGTTTAGGGTCTAAAGTAAGTTTTGGCAACAAGTTCGCGGGGGGGGGGGGGGGGGGTTGATTCTCTTTATAAAAGCAATAAAAACCCATTAACCCAATAACTCATTAGCATTATTAACGGTTCGGTTTGATTTTTGCACACCCCTAACCACAAGTGGTCGATATTAATTAATTTAAAGAAAAAGGGACCACATGTGGTAGATTTTTTGTAAAAATTTTCAAAAAAAGGGACCACATGTGGTCGATTTTTTGTAAAATTTTTTAAAAAAGGGACCACATGTGGTCAGTTGTTTGTAATTTTTTTTTAAAAAAACGACCACATGTGGTCGGTTTTTTTGATAATTTTGTAAAAAAAATATTGAAAATTTCCAAAATACAAATATTAAAAATCAAATTATTTACAATACAGCCCACCAATTATTTACAAACATTAAAAATCAAATCAAATTATTTACAATACAACCCACCAATCATTTAATATACAATCAACCAACCACCATAAGAATACAAACATTAAAAATTAAATTATTTACAAAATTTATCGAGGTTCCAAATCCAAACTATAAAACATACAAAAGACTAAAAACTACAACTCATTATCCGCATCTTCATTCTCAACCTCACGCATTCTATTATCAATATTTCGTTGATATATCCAGCTATAATGAAGTTCCATCTACACAATCAATCACATTCAAATAATTAGTACACAATCAATTACATTCAAATAATTAGTTCAAGTCACTAATTCACTTCACTTACGCGATAAAAAGGTGCCTCCCAAGTTTAAAGGCAAATTCTATAGAGTTGCAGTCCGACCGACTATGTTGTATGGAGCGGAGTGTTGGCCAGTTAAGACTTCCCATAACCAAAAGTTGAAGGTGGCGGAAATGAGGATGTTGTATTGGATGTGTGGTCTTACAAGGGCTGACAGGGTTAGGAATGAGATTATTCGGGAGAAGGTGGGAGTGGTATCGGTGGAGAAAAAAATGCGAAAAGTGAGGTTGAGATGGTTTAGTCGTGTGATGAGGAGGGGTACGGATGCCCCAGTTCATAGGTGTGAGAGACTAGCGTTAGATGGTTTCAAGCGGGGTAGGGGTAGACCGAAGAAATACTGGAGAGAAGTGATTAGACGTGATATTGAGCAGTTACATCTCACCGAGGACATGACCCTGGATAGGAAGGTTTGGAGGAAAAATACTAGGACAGAGGGATAAGGTGAGGGAATGAATCGCAGTCCGTAGTTAGGAGGGTTTTGGTGTCTTTTGTTTGGTAATGTACATTATTTTTGTGGATATTGTATCTATGTTAGTTTTATCATGTTTCATGCTTTGAATATTTTTGTATATTGTCCTGTGTCTTGAGCCGGGGTCTATCAGAAACAGCCTCTCTACTTCTTTAGAGGTAGTGGTATGAACTATGTACATTCTACCTTCCCCAAACCCCACTAGGTGGGAATATACTGGGTTTGTTGTTGTTCTTGTTGTAATTCACTTCACAAGTTATCAAACTAAACTTAATTTAAAATGAAAAGTTCACGTTTCAAGTACCTACACTTAAATATTTTGAAATAACTAATTCACTTGTCAAGTGACTACAGTTTACTAAAATCAAAACGCTAGTTCACATTTCAAGTACCTAAATTAAAACAAAAGTCATTAATCTATAATTCACGTACCTAAACATTTTCAAGTTACCAACCTAAACTAAATTCAAAATGAAAAGTTCACATTTCAAGTACCTACACTTAAAATATTTTCAAGTCACTAATTCACTTCACAGGTTGCCAAACTAAACTTAATTCAAAATAAAAAGTTCACGTTTCAAGTACCTACACTTAAACATTTTCAAGTCACTAATTCACTTCTCAAGTGACCACACTTTACTAAAATCAAAACGCAAATTCACATTTCAAGTACCTAAATTTAAAACAAAAGTCATTAATTTGTAATTCAAGTAACTACAATTAAACATTTCAAGTCACTAAGTCACTTCACAAGTTACCTAACTAAACTAAATTCAAAATGAAAAGTTCACATTTCAAGTACCTACAAATAAATATTTTCAAGTCACTAATTCACTTCACAAGTTACCAAACTAAACTTAATTCAAAATGAAAAGTTTACATTTCAAGTACCAACACTTAAACATTTTCAAGTCACTAACTCACATCTCAAGTGACCACACTTAACTATATTCAAAACACAAGTCCACCTTTCAAGTAACTACACTTAAAAATTTTCAACTCACTAATTCACTTCTCAAGTGACCACACTTAACTAAATTCAAAACACAAGTCCACATTTAAAGTACCTATACTACAACCTTTTTAAGTCACTTATTCACTTCTCTAGTGACCACACTTGACTATATACAAAACACAAGTTCACCTTTCAAGTAACTACGATTAAACATTTCAAGTAACTAAGTCACTTCACAAATTACCTAACTAAACTAAATTCAAAATGAAAAGTTCACATTTCAAGTACCTACACTTAAACATTTTCAAGTCACTAACTCACTTCTCAAGTGATCACACTTAACTAAATTCAAAACACAAGTCCACATTTCAAGTACCTACACTTAAACATTTTCGACTCACTAACTCGCTTCTCTAGTGACCACACTTAACTACATTCAAAACACAGGCCTTCCTTTCAAGTAACTACACTTAAACATTTTCGATTCACTAATTCACTTCTCAAATGACCACACTTAACTAAATTCAAAACACAAGTCCACATTTCAAGTACCTACACTTAAACATTTTCTAGTCACTTATTCACTTCTCTAGTGACCACGCTTAACAAAATTCAAAACACAAGTTCACCTTTCAAGTAACTACACTTGAACATTTTTGACTAACTAATACACTTCTCAAGTGACCACACTTAAGTAAATTCTACATATTCATGACAATTTATATGTCAAAAGTCAAAACTTTATTTACCTATTAACTTTGTAGGTCTAAAAACCTAATGTTACTTCCTATATTGTGTAACTCTCTCATTACAACTTCCTAATAATCACATTCTTGCAAATTTGTACCCACTAACACAAAAAGATAATGCACATTAATAATATAATTTCTTAAATATTAAAATGTACACCAATAATAAGTTATCCAGTAAACTTTCATAACAAAACTAAGATTAACTTATAGCAGGACGACAACCCAATAAGTTATCCATAGATTTCAAGATAAATCTGTTCATATTATGATACATGTAAGGCAACCCGAACTCGTAAGATCAAAGTTTAAATAATCCCAGGCCATAAACTTTTCTGCTAATATTATTTTAACTTAAGGAATACAACATTAGCTATATCTTACATATTACTATTTCCTTTAAAAAGTCTACACTAGAATATTGACGACAAGATAGTTTTGACAAGACAATTTCTAGTAAAACAAAATTTTAATTTATAGCAGGACGGAGTCAAATGCATATAGATCAAAAAGGCAAACAGAACATAAATGGCATACTTTCAAATATTTGATTCCAGAAATTAAAAAAAGCATAAAGAAGGGACGAATACTGGCCTCGTCGTCAAAGAGCCAAACTCGAGCTCGCTCCTAAAAATCTATTCAAATCAGAAAACAAGAGAGAAAGGAAAAAACAATGAATAGCTGGTGATTTTAACTAGTGAAGAACTAAATGAGTCTTAAAATATTAACACAATTTCATAAACGTGGAGTTAAGCATGGACATAAAGGAATTTCCCAAGTTATTAATGAGGTTTAGTTGATGCAATTTTATCTGAAGTAGACCAAACTTCTCTATATATATCACACTAGCTAATGAAGGCCTTATATTACAATCATAAATATTTATATAGGTATTTAATAACATTTTCAAAAACAAATCTTTAGCATTTTTAAATAAACACAATACAAAATAATAGTAGAGATCAAATAGCACCTACTGTAGGAGCATGTCGAGAAGGCTGAAACAGTAATGACAGTGGTGACGGCTGATATTGTTGCTGCAGTGGCGGCGCCGGAGGAATGACTCCTATTACTGGTTCGCCTGGAACCGCGACAGTGAGAGAGAGGAGGGTGGCGTCGGCCGGGTTGCGGTTTGTAGCCAATGTTGCGGTGGCCGTGGCGGTGGCAGGCGAGTCCTTAGAGACAGAGGGGGAGATAGAGAGAAAGTAGAGGTGAGGCTGTTGTTGAATGGAATGAGGCTAGGGTTTTCTATTAAACTTAAAAGTGGAAAGCAAAGAGGAGTGTGAAAGCAAAGAGGAGTGTGATCTTAGCCGTTGGATCAATTTGATCAACGACTGAGATCTAAATAGTAAGATTTTGATCAAAATTGGATGAAAAATTAAATTCAATCTAATTAGATATAATTTGGCTAGAATTATAATAAATCGGGTAAAATTAAGCTAAAATTATTATGAATAGGCACAATTGGTTTATCTTATGTCATTAGTATACCATCGCTATATAATATGTGTATATTATATATATATACCTATACATACACACACATATACACACTATCGACTATATCAAGTTCTAAATATGTACTATAAACATCACATACGTATACGAGTAGTATACTGTCCAATAATATAATACGATGTATTTTATATACATACTCTGATGAGTTATCGATTGATTAGATTAGCTTACATTAATATAACTTCGACGTACAGTATATTATTACTTCTATCATTTCAAATCATGGTATTCAGTAATATGTTTGGATAAATTCTACTAGTTTTTTACTACATCGTTCATCGATCGATCACTAAATCATATATATATATATATATATATATATATGAACTCTTAAATACTATATTACCTCATAATAGAACACATTCATTATATTCTGATGAATTATCGATTATATAGGTACGTTACATTATTATAACTGCAATAGTAGCATAATATCATTATCTCAACAGTATGATATATATACATATTCATTATACAAAAATTATGCATATTTAATGTTATTTAACGTATATATAAAGGAAAATATTTATTTTATTTATTGAAATATAAGTAAAAGATAAAGATTATGTTTAACATAATTTATTTATTTTATTTGATATATTTTTAGTATAATTTTTTTACAAAATCTAAGATTAATTAATTTTTGTTATTATTATATTGGTTATTGACTACATGTGATCACTAAGACATTTAAAAAAATAATATATTTAATTTTACATATAATTATTTTTTTAATAAAAATCGATCACAAGTGGTTGGTTTTTAAAAATTATTATTTTTAAATTTTTTAATTAAAAACCGACCACTTGTGGTCGGTTTTTGTATTTTTTCATTTTTTTTATTTTTAAAATGAATAATAGTTAATATAAAAATTATTAAAATTAATATTTTAGAATTTTAAATTATAAAACCGACCACTTGGGGTCGATTTTTGAAAATTATTTTTGTTTTTATTTTTTTAATTAAAAACCGACTACTTGTAGTCGCTTTTTAAAAATATTTTAAATCTAATTTTAAAATAATACCGACCACAAGTGGTCGGTTTTTAATAAATATTTTTTTTTAAAAAAACACTTGTGATCGATTTTTGTATTTTTTTATTTTTAAAATGAATAATAATTAATATAAAATTATTAAAATTAATATTTTGGAATTTTAAAATATAAAACCGACCAGTGGTCGATTTTTGAAATTTTTTTTTCATTTTTTAATTAAAAACCGACGACTTGCGGTCGCTTTTTAAAAATATTTTAAATCTAATTTTAAAATAATACCGACCACAAGTGGTCGTTTTTTAATTAAATATTTTTGTTTAGTGGTCGGTTTTATAAAATTTATTTATTTTTAAACTTTTTTTTATACATAAACCGACCACAAGTGGTCGGTTTTTGTATTTTTTTTATTTTTTTTATTTTTAATATGAATAATAATTAATATAAAAATTATTAAAATTATTATTTTTGAATTTTAAAATATAAAACCGACCACTTGTGGTCGATTTTTTTTTTAAAAGAAAATTGAAAACCGACCATATGTGGTCGTTTTTTTACGACCACATTTTCGTGGTCGTTTTTTGTGGTCGGTTTTATTATTTTTTTTAACAGTGTATAATGTTGAACAAGTAGACAAATGCGTCCTATGTGGTATCCTACATAACTAATTTGTGTCCTACGTGGAGTCCTACCTGTGTTATGGCATATAGGACGCGTGCGTCTATTCGTTCAACTTTATACAAGTTTAAGTGTCTACTTGTGCACATCCAAAGTTGGAGGTCGCAGTGCTAGCTGAGGTCAAGTTAAAGAACTTGTGTATATATTATGCATAAAGTATATATAAAGTGATCAAACACCATCCTAATTATTGTTTTCTTAAAGGACATATACAAAAATAAAAATACGATAAGTGTTTTGAAACGTAGAATATACCATTATAACAATTAGGGGAAGGAATCTGAGTATGGTTTGGGCTGGCATGCTCATCAATCTCCAGCATAGTAATAATATTTTTTGCGTATGTTCATGTCCATGAGACTGATGTCCTAGACTAGGCCTCATTTGTTTGCACGTAATGGAGGTATGGATCTGAAGGTTCTGACTTCAGACTATTAAGTGCATTTGTTTTTTAGAAAATGCTCTATTTCCATCTTGAACTATACGTGAAAAGGCTGAGACACACCCGAACTTTAGGAGGGTCCTATTACCCCCCCCCCCAGACTAATTAAAATCGTATTTTTGACAACCTTAGTGCCTACGTGGCATATACGTGACACAACACACTGAAGGGTCCACATAGGCACACATGTGTGCCAGGTAGGCACTAAGGTTGTCAAAATATGATTTTAATTAGTCCAGGGGAGTAATAGGACCCTCCTAAAGTTTGGATGTGTCTCAGTTTGCGTATAGTTCAAGATGGAAATAGAACATTTTCTCTTTATTTTTTTTTAAGATTTAGCTCGTAATGGGTCTGAATAGATTTTAATTATTCAAATTTGAAATCAAGTCTTAATATCATTAAAAAGTACTCTTGTGTTGGATAATATTCACTACCACTCTATCCATAATCACTACCACCTCTGTCACCAATACCATTGTCAACTACCACTAGCCACTTCCACCATCACAACCACCATTGACAACTAATATTACTACCAACCACTATTGTTAACCGCTACAAAACCTACCACCTTCATTATTCTAATTATATCCACTGCCACTGCCAACATTAACACTAATTCCAACGTCACCACCATCATTAATTACTACCGCCAATCCCTACTACCGTCCACCTCTTCTATCACAACTAGCATCATTGCTAACTACCGCTAACACATCATCAACCTCCACATATTCTTCGACCACCATCATCATCATTGTCACTGATCGCCACCTCTATCATCACTTCAACCACTACTATTACTACAATCTACACAATCATTGTCACTGATCGCTACCTCTACTACCTCTTCAACCACTACCATCACTACAATTTATTTCGGCTAACAACCATCTACATTATCACAGCTAACAGTGTCTCCAACTACTACTAACACATCGTCAAACATCATGCATTTATTTTTCAGCCATCACAATCAATACCTCCAATAACTAAAATCAACCAACTTCACATCACAATCACCGCCATCACTACCTATCATCACTATCATAACAGTCACTACAATACCAATTGCAACCATCTTTACCATTACAACTATCACCACCAACATTAATAGTCACTAACATCAATCATTACCACCACCACCATTACAAACAATCTCCACTATCATTAACAAACATAAATATTTTTTTTAACCAAATAATAATTTTATTGTATTAAATTAATTTTTTTTATATATAATTAATTTTTCATTTGAATTGTATTTCTTATTATATATACAAATAATAAATTTTACATATTTAGATGTTGAAAAACAAACAGTATTAATCACTCAGTTTTAAGATATAGAGATAACATCTTAATTATTATAAATCGTACGTAATAAAAATAAATATAGCCTAAAGGCTGGTGTGTGTTTTGCGTTTATACTAAACTAGACATTGAAGGGCCCGTGCTATGTGATACAAATATAATTTAGATAATTAATTATTAAAATAGTTTTAAGTTTTAATTATTATGATTTATGATACTTTTTCTTCTATTCCAATTTAAGTGACACTGATATAATTTTGAAAGCCAACCTATATATGTGGCACTAATATAATTTCGATAGTCAATCAAATATTTTATGTTTGACATATCATTTTGTGTCCATTTTATGAAATATTATTAATTTTCTTATGCGACCATAATAATTAATTAGGGGGTGATACAATAAAATCACGATTGAAGAAGTAAAGAAGACATGTCTTAAATGACTTGTAACAACTAACTAGAAGTGATATAATAAAATTGCTATAAAAAATACTTGTGAAAAAAGCATAAATTAGCCTCATATAAGACATCAAGTTCATTCAAAAAATCAAATATTAATTTATTATTTTATGTCTATTTTATATTTTTTTAAGGAAAAGGGCCTAAAACGTCCTTCAACTATGTGACATGGCGCAAAAATATCCTCCGTCTATCTATCGGGCATAAAATGCCCTTCATGTCTACCTGTTGAACCTAAAATGTTCTTTCTGTCTACCTATTGGGGCTGTTTTGTCCTTTTATTTAGGCAAATTATATGGAAAGACATTTTTATATACTATATCAAAATTGTACATTTTTCATTTTTATTGCCTGCTTTCACGATGCCTCCATAAAATATATGATATATTTATACCATAAAAATTATTGGCATATTTATATATTATACAAATTATATTTATATCATAAAAATACATGGTATATTTATACCATATAAATTATATTTATGCCATAAACATACATGATATATTTTAGATATAAAAGTTTATACCATGTAATACTGAAAATTTATATTTATATTTAATTAATAATTTTTTAACAAGAAAAACACCCCCGACATAATGATATATAACATGAATATTTATTTCATAAATTATATTAAAAATACAATAAAAATCTGACTTTGACATAAATTATATATATACAACAAAAGTACATGCTATATATATACTTCTAACATATTGATTTTTATTCCACAAATATTTATCTATAAAAAATTATGGTTAACCCGTTACATTAGAATTAAAAATACACGATAATAAAATAAGACTAGATGATTAACATACATGAAAACAAAATGAAACATACACGAGCAAATAATGGAATACTTAGTTTATTTATAAATATTTGATTTTTGAATATAAGAGAGAAAGATTTGAAAGCATGAATTATCTTTTTTCACTTTTAATTTGAAGATTGAAAATATATCTCTTAAATTAAGGTGAATTGATAATTAGTTATAGCATTAAATTAGGAATTATAACGATCTTTTCTGATTATTTTTAGATGAATATATATGTAAAAATAAAATAAAATTATTTTTGTAATATTGAAAAAATACTATTATTTATGTAATTAAGTTTTAAGGATGACCTTTCCAAGTAATTTGCCTAAATAAAAGGCAAAATAGGCCCATAAGATAGACGGAAAGAGCATTTTAGGTCCAATAGATAGGTGAGAAGGGCATCTTTGACGGAAAGGACATTTTAGGCCCAATAGGTAGACGAATGACATTTTTGCACTATTTTACACAGTTGAAGGGCATTTTAGGCCTTTTTTTGTATTTTTTATTAAATATTCTAAATTTTAATACTTAAATAACCTATAGTAATTAATTAGGGGTAATATAGTAAAATTACGATTGAAGTAGCTGAAGCTGGAAACACAAACAGACATGTCGAAGACGCGCCTGCTTATTGCCGCTTATTATTACTACTAGACATTGAAGGCCCGTGCTTAGAACGGGCCCAATATATGTTATTTTTTGTCTTAATTTATGTGACACAAATATAATTTAGATAATCAATTATTAAAATAATTTTAATTTTTATTTATTGTGATTTATAATACTTTTTCTTCTATTCCAATTTAAGCGACACTGATATAATTTTGAAAGTCAACCTATGTGGCATTAATATAATTTTGATAGTCAATCAAATATTTTATTGTGATTTATAGACACTGATATAATTTTGAAAGTCTAACCTATATGGCACTATATAATTTTGATAGTCAATCAAATGTTTTATTGTGATTTATAATACTTTTTCTTCTATTCCAATTTAAGTGACACTGATATAATTTCGAAAGTCAACCTATGTGGCACTAATATAATTTCGACAGTCAATCAAATGTTTTATGTTGACATATCATTTTGTGTCCATTTATGAAATATTGTTAATTTTCTAATGCGATCATAATAATTAATTAGGGGTCATATAATAAAATCACGATTGAAGAAGCGAAGAAGACATGTCTTAAATGACTTATAACAATTAATTAAAAGTGATATAATAAAATTACTATAAAAAATATTTGTGAAAAAAAGCATAAATGGGCCTCATATAAGACATCAAGTTACTTTAAAAAATTATATATTAACTTATTATCTTATCTCTATTTTATATTTTTTATTAAATATTATAAATTTTTAATATTTAAATAACCTGTAGTAATTAGTTAGGGTTGATATAATAAAATCACGATTGAAGCAGCGAAGAAGACATATCTTAAATGACTTATAACAACTAATTAAAAGTGATATAATAAAATTACTATAAAACATACTTGTGAAAAAAGCAAAAATGGACCTCATATAAGACATCAAATTAATTTAAAATATCAAATATTAATTTATTATTTTATGTCTATTCTATATTTTTTATTAAATATTATAAATTTTAATACTTAAATAACCTATAATAATTAATTAAGGGTAACATCGTAAAATTACGATTGAAGCAGGCAGCATAAACAACCATGTCGAAGACGTGCCTACTTATCCCCACTTATTATAGATGGTAATTAAGTAATAATGTGTCAAATTTTAGCCAATAACAATATCGAATAGCTCGTCAAACTTTTACGAATTGGGCCAATTGAGTTGCTTATATTGCCTGAATTTTCCCCAAACAAACTTACCTAACCGCCAAAAAAATGTTTCTCTAGCCTTGATTTGTTTAATATTGTCGTAAGTAAATTTTAAGACTTTTATTAGCTTGATTTGATAATTTTAAAAAATTATAGAAGAACATAAACATGTCCAATCACTTCCTACTTTTCAATTCCTTCCATCCTCCACTACTTGACTTATAAAGTGGAAGTTGTTGCTTGAAATAGCAATCTCCTTTTGCCAGCTTTCTTTCCCCATTTAAATTAAGAAAACTCCTTTTTGGTTAGAATTAGATTGATCACATGTTGAAATTAGGTTCTTAGACTTTTAATATAATTATCTCCATTTTCAATTGTAGTGCTTCTTTTTCTTTACTTTTTGTCCCTTTGTTGCATTTGCAGAGTCTATGATTTCATGATGAGCTTTTAGAAGATTATCTAATTTGGGAGTGCTAGCAAAATTATTACGAACCATAGATGCAATAAAGTGAGATAACATTTTTTTCTCTCCTTTGTGTGCTTGGCCTTTCTTGTTCTTCATTCAAGTGGTCCACTAGTTGTTGACCTTTCTTCTTTTTGTTTTTGGTTCCTTCTTTTGGCTAAAGAGGAAACAACTCATGGAGGATTTTCTGGGAAGTCCAGTACAAGTAAAATGGTAAAAATTGCCCCTAAAATATGCCAAGTTAACCATATTTGTGCAGAAGACCCAAATTATGGCTTTTAGTTGGGCAAAAAAAATTGCTTATTTCACATAGAATTTAATCGGGGGCATATTTGCACATACCCGCATAGTATAAGAGCATATTTAATTCAAGTTAGTCTCTAACTGCAATATGAAACAACTTACTATAAAATTACACTTATGAAATAACTTGATTGAATTGTAATGAATTGACAAAAGCAAATTTTGAGCCACTTCTAAGCAAAAGAATGTGTCATTTTGTACTATTTAAATTAGAAGTTATAGGTAAAAATATAACAATGTTATATTGCTATAAAAAAAATTTAAAAAAATCTATACATTGCTTCAAACCTCAAAGTATCTTTATATTTCATCAAATCACCAAATACCATAAGATTCCATCACAAAATACACTTACAGTGCATCAAAATAACATTATTAAACATTAACCTACCAGCTGCTTCAAACTAGATGCTTTCTTTATATTTCATCATCTTTTTAATATAGGATGATGACGGACTGAAAGAATTTGTACTATTGACTTCTAATAATCTTTTTTTGGAGTTTTTGACCTAAATCATCCTTATTGTTTCACCCAAACTTTAACTTCATCCTCGTAATATATCACTTAACTTGAAACATCCTTTAAGTTTTAAAAACATCCCTCTGTTATGTTTTCCATCCATCCCTAACCAAAAACATGACCTTTTTACTCTTCTTTCCCCGTAAGTTCCTCATTCTCCATAAGAATACTAAAAACTTGCTTTGTACAGTCTTTCTCCAAGAAAATAATTGTACATTGTCTTTTCTGCCCAATTATATGTTTCTATCTCTTTTAGTTTGAATACTCGATTGTCAAGTAGTCTGCTAAATTGTATCATCTTAAGAAGTATGTATGATTTAGAATTTTGCATTGATTGTCTTATATATAATTTAGGACATCTAGAAAGCTGCAGTAATTAAGTACAGAAATGTAACATTCCACTAATTGCTAAAGATTTGTACAAAATGCCAAAGAATGACTTCCCCGTTCATCTTTAATTGTCCAGTATATTAAAAATAGTTGTCCTATAATATTTATTCAGTTTGAAAAATCAATGAATAATTTGTCATTTTGAGTCAATTTTACCGTTGCTATTAAATTCATTGAATTTTTCAAAGCATTAACTTTATTATATTCAAATTGTGATATAGTAGAATCGAACCTATTATTTATTATTTCTTAAGGTATTTACCAATTCAATAGTCGATAGGTAAAGATTGACGGAGGGAGTAGTCATGAGATAAACAATGAGCGGAATGCAAGAAATGTGCAGTAGTGCAAAATGTATAAAATAATGTACTCCCTCTGTTTTCGTTTAACTTGACCCCTATACTAAAATAATTATGTCAATTAAATATACCATAATTTTATTACTATTATTTACTCCTATCATACTAACAACAAAATATCACAACAAACAAAGCTACACCCAAGATAAACTTTACTGGCGAAGACAATTTTAATTTCTATGTCCCTTGGGAGGCGGGAGAACGAAAACTCTCCAGAAAAAAAAAGACAGAAGCTTGTGTCTTATAAAACTCCCCTTAGAATTAGATATGGAAGAAGAAAGAAATATGTCACGTGAATAAAAAATCTTTCGTTAGGAATGGATGGGAAACGTAACAGAGGGATGTTTTTGGACAAGTTTTTAAAACTTAAAGGATGTTTCAAACACGACCAAATAACCCGAAAAGGAATTTCTCTCTCAACGTTCAGCTTCTACCAATCCACCGGAGTAATGACCTCCTCCTACTCATAACCTCGAACCCCTCTTGAACCACCTAATACCCTAACTGGCGACATGGCTATGACCCCCCCCCCCTCCTATAAACCCCTCTATAGCGATATAGTGAGGAAGAAAATCCCCTCATCCATTCTCCCTAATCTAGATTTAGGACCGGGAGACCCCCCCCCCCCCCCCTTTGAAGAAGGAGAAGGCTCAGACTCGATTGTTCTATCTCAGGAAGAACGACAAAGATTATGCTCCCCTTGGAAATTTTCCGTCATAATCAAATTAGTGGGGCAGCAAATTCACCATTTGTACTTAGAAAAAAAGCTCATTGATATATGGAAGTTGAAGGAATCTTTTCCCTTGATAGATTTGGGACTTGAGTACTATACAGTCAAATTCTCTAACCCAGAATCGCAAAAGAGGGTTTTATAACAAGAGGGACCATGGTTTGTAGCCGGCACATACCTATCGATTTGTCTGTGGGAACCAAACTTCGTGCCCAAGGACTCCCTAATCGAATCCACCGCGATCTGGCTAAGATTACCCCAGTTGCCCATTGAGTTCTATGATAGTTCAATCTTGCAGAGAGTAGGCTGTAAGGTGGGGAAATTACTCAAGATCGATGCCTATACATTTTCAACATTGAGAGGCAGATATCCAAGAATCTGCATCCAAGTTCCGTAGAACTCTCCGTTGAACTCTTCGTTGATACCCTTAGTCATTATCGACAAACACACTCAAGTTATCCATTGTGAATGCGAAGGATTTCTCTGCAAAACATGCGAATCCTTGGGACATAATCTCGGTAGCTGCCACCTTACCATTGATGGAAAAGTTGATAAATCCAACAAAGTCATGGAACCATCGACAACAGCGCAGGAAGAATGGATGACGGTGACCTTCAACAAAAGTAGAAAGGATCGAAATCACGACGGTCAAGGTAACAAATCAAGGCAATCTACCACTAATGTAAATAGGTTTGATGCAAATACAGGTAAGTTTCTCGACTCTCTTGACTCCGATGTCCATCAGAAATCATCCTTTGGTGGTCGAATATAAGTCCCCTTCTTCTTCTAACAACCCTAATGGGTTAGGTACGTCAAAGTCCAATTGGTCCCCTGGACCCAAATCAGATCTGACTAATACTTGGCCCAAATCAAACGGTCTGAAGAGGCCTAGTACCCCACTCAGCCCAGATCAGACTATCGCCAATTCAGAGGCCCAGATGGATGGCCTAATAGTCCCTCCAACCCAACCCGCTACTCCTAGCTTATTCAGTAATCCTCTTTATGCTAACTTGGATAAAAAATCCCACTCCTCTCTCTCTCCTAACGTCTGCTATTCCCTCTAATTGTGCTTTGCCGGCGCACATAAATTAAGGGACTGATACTGTCCTTTCCAACAGAACTTCATTTAATGCTCAGACAGTTGACATGGAGGGAAACCACAGAGTCTCCTCTTAAAACACTTTTAATAAAAACTCCTACATTCTTCTCCTTACAACTCCTTTTCTCAATCTTTTAATGGCTTTCTCGAGTCAGTCCCAACCACCCCTCATGGTTTACAAAACCAAACCACTAGAATCAAACCACTACCCTGCGTCGTGGCTCGAGATATATCTCTCTCAAAAGACCATCCCACTCAAACTAAATGTGGAAGAGAGGTCGATCACCCTGCTGATTCAGGACCCTCATTATCTGGATCAGCTAGTGAGGGAAGGAATGAACCAGGGACTAACCAACTATGGTCAAAACGTCTGGATGACCACAATGCGGAGCATTTTCAGTCAAGGATTGGCGACCAACTGGTCGACAGAGTTGATCACATCAGAACTATCGAACATGAGTCAAAGCCTTCCATTCTTTCCCCTCGAATGATGGAATTTCTAAAGAAGGATCCTCATTTTGTTCCAAGCTCTGGGATCACCACCAACCCCAGGAATCCCTAAACACCTCACCATCTCAAGCACCATCCTCCCGCTCATTGGAAATGATGAAAAGGGAGAAGACTTTGAAGGCCCTGAGAGAAAGCAACAGAGAGATGAAAGGTATACTGGCCTCGCTGAAAGCCCTCAAATGGAGGTCATCACTCTAGAAAGACCTCACGCTCACTCATTCGAGGACCTTACCAGCGAACTCACCCTAGTTTTTTTTCCAATGGAACTCAACAAGTTCGATCTGGAGCTAAATCTCCCAGGAACAGGAATCTTCTACTCATCAATAATGAACCCCTTATCTAGGAAGAGAAAGGACCCTTCAACACCTGTTTCCTTCTCCCCAATACTGGACAAAGACAAGAGTTTACTGGAAAACCTTCAAACCCCCTGATCCCCCCATATGAATCTAATAATATGGAATGTTAGGGGAGCAAACAACCTTGAGACACTTTCAGGCTATGATAAACATTCATAAGCCTTCCCTTATAGCTCTACTTGAGACTCGAATGACTGACGACAAAGGGATAGTGCAGGCTTTAGGCTTTAATAGTCAAATTCAGTACCCTGCTTCTGGTAATTCTGAGGGTATTGTCATCACATGAGATAGTGCCTTACTCTCTATTCAGGATATTGCCATTCATCCTTAGGGCATTCATGTTGCTATTAAGGTTAGTAACCCTCCTTCTAATTGGCTTTTTAGTGTTATCTATGCCAGTACTAATTCCAATGTCAGGAAGTCCCTGTGGGACTTTCTCATCAATTATGCTAATTACATAAGTAACCCTAGAAATACTACTTGGCTCATTGAGGGGATTTCAATGAGGTTCTTAGAGCCTTAGAGAAATTTGGTAGCAATGGCATTAACAGGAACAAGGTTAACTCCTTCTGAAATTGCATTAATAGGTGCAATCTAGCTAACCTTGGATTCAGGGGTAGTAAATTCACATGGACTAATAAAAGATATAGGAATAGAAGAGCTCTCATCTTAGAAAAATTTGATAGATGTTTGTCAATGGGGAGTGGCTTCATTTATTTCCTAAAACCTCTGTTATCCACCTCCCTAGGACCCATTCTGATCATTGTCCTCTCCTTATTAATCTCCAACCTTTTCTCTCTAATCTAGATAAAACCTTTAGAGTTGAATCCATGTGGTGCTCTTATACCAGCTCCACTCAAGTGATTCATAATTCCTTTGGTAGGAATGAGCCTATTGTGGAGGCTACCGAGGTTTTCCAGGAATATGTCAGGACCCGGAATCAACTCACCTTTGGTAACATCTTCAAAAAGAAAAGGGACATTCTTGCTAGACTCTCAGGCATTCAAAAGTCCCCAAATTACCCCACCAGTTCCTTTCTCCAAAACCTAGAAAGGACTCTCACTAGGGACTTCAGCCTCATCCTGAGACATGAACATGAGTTTTGGACGCTCAAGTCTAGAATTTCCTGGTTATCTGAAGGAGATTCCAATACCAAGTTCTTCAATTATACTACTCTGATTAAAAGAAGGAGGAATAGAATTCATGCCCTGAAAGATGACTGTGGTAATTGGATCACCACCCTGACTCCATAAAAAAACATATCCTGTCCTA
Source organism: Capsicum pubescens (assembly GCA_030864215.1). Lineage (NCBI taxonomy): Eukaryota > Viridiplantae > Streptophyta > Magnoliopsida > Solanales > Solanaceae > Capsicum > Capsicum pubescens. The sequence goes on from CM061543.1 coordinate 39,075,853, forward strand.
CTACAATTCTCCCTTCTTGACTTGCCATAATGCTTCCTTTAAGGCTTGTCAACCAAATCTTTCTATCCATGGTTCCATCCTCAATGAGGACCATTCCATTCTGGACAACATCTCTTCTCTTGAAGAAATCAAGATCACCATGTACTCCTTCAAGCCCGATAAGCCTTAGGACCTGATAGAATCCACCCTTTTGTCTTTCAGAAGTACTGGGATACTTTTGAACTCCCTGTAATCAGATTCTTTGAAGAAACCTTCTATAGGGGTAGCATAGATCCTAAGGTCAACTCCACTTATGTATGCCTCATCCCCAAGTGCCTTAATGTCTCTAGTTTAAAAAACTTCAGACCCATAGGTCTTTGTAATACTCTGTATAAGCTCATCACCAAGATTATAGCCAGGAGACTGAGATATCACCTGGCAAAGATCATTGAAGCCAATTAAGCTAGTTTTTTCCCAACAGAAGAACCTCTAATAATACTATAATTGTCTAAGAAGTCATCACCCACTTCCAGAATATGAGGGCCAAACAGAGTGGCATGGTCCTCAAAATTGATCTAGAGAAGACCTTTGATAGAATTGAGTGGTCTTTCATTAGACAAGCCCCCCACTACTTCAATATTTCTCCCAGGCTATCCTCCTTCATTATGTCCTACATCTATTTTTCTATCCTTATAAATGGGGAAAAGACCGGTTTCTTTCAGCCTACAAGAGGTATTAGACAAGGGGACCCTATCTCATCTTACATTTTCATAATGTGCATGGAACTCCTCTCTAGAAGAATTAACCATGAAGTGGACATCCTAAAATGGCACCCCCTTTCTATCAGCAATAGATGATTAAAACTCTCTCATCTAATCTTTGTTGATGACCTTACCCTTTTTGTTAAGGCCAACACTAACAACTGTGTCACCATCAATAGGGTGCTCAGAGATTTCAGCACTCACTCTGGACAAAAGATCAAACACTCAAAATCTAAAGTTCTTTTCTCCAGGAATTGTCTCACTAACATCAAGGACCACCTGTCTTCTATCCTTTCTATTAGAACTTCTGATAATTTTGGAAAATACCTGGGCTTTTTCATCTTCCATAAAAATCCAACCAATAGAGATTTCAATTTCATTATTGATAATCTTAATTCCAAATTGACTGGCTGGAAAGTGAATCTCTTAAGAATGGATGGTAGAGTCATCTTGGCCAAATCCACCCTCAACAGCATCCCTACCCGTACTATGTAATACACTAACCTCCCTAACATCATCCTATCCCAGATTGATAGAATCCAAAGAAACTTTGTTTGGGGAACAACCTTTGAGAAAAGAAAACTCCATCTGCTAAACTGAGAGTCCATCTCAAAGCCCAATGAGGAGGGGGTTTGGGTATCCACAAAGCTAAATCTAGAAATGAGACCTTTAGTTCCAGCCTGGCCTGGAGGTATTACCATAAATCTAATGCTCTCTGGGCTTCAATCCTCAGGGGTAAGTATGATAGACCCAATCTCCCTCCTTTAAGGTCCCCATCTAGAACCTGAAAGTTTATCACCCAGGGTGGGGCTTTATGCAAATTGGGGGCTCACTGGATCCCTAAAGATGGTAACAAGATTAAATTCTGGGAGGATAGATGGATTCCACACCTGGACCCCTTGAGAAATCTAATCCAAGGCCCCCTTTCTTTAAATGATTCAAACCTGACCCTGGCTATGGTATGGAATAGGGGAGAATGGAAATTTATGAACCTTTCTCTTCAACTCTCCCACACCTCATCATTGATATCCAAAACTACTTTAGATGGAATCCTAGGTCTCATACCGATCATCTGATTTAGGGACTCACTGGAAATGGTTGTTTTACTACCAATTCTATGTATAAACTGATCTCCAATTTGGGGAATATCCATAACAGACATGCCACTCATCCCTTTCACTGGATCTGGCACATCAATTTTTCTCTAAAAATAAAAAATTTCCTCTGGCTAGCCCAATACAATAGGCTCTCTACTGCTGAATACCTTGCTAGAATTGATATTGGTATCAGTCCTATCTGTAAGGTCTGCAACAACCAGCTAGAAGACTCTACCCATATCTTCCTTCAATGCCCCACCCCAAAAGCCTTTTGGGATAATCTCCTCCAGGATGGTACCAAGACTGAGGGTTTAACTATCAACAGTTTCTTCCCTCACAAGTGACACTCCACCTGGTCAAGATTGAATCATAAGCCTTTTGACAAGATGTTGAATTGGCATAACATTCTCCCTTTCAGTCTCTGGCCATTTGGAAAAATAGGAATCATAACATCTTCAACAATCTTAGCACTCATCCTTGTTGGAAAGAATCTTATGATGAGACCCTTGAATATATCTCCTTGGTCTCCCCAAATAAGCAACTACACCACAAGGTTGTCATCAACCTGAGATGGATCAGACCTAAGTTAGGGTCCTACATGCTCAACACTGATGGGCCATGCAAGGGTAACCCAGAAGAGGGAGTATAGGGGGAGTTATTATGAGTGCTGATGAGGGATGAGTGTTAGGTTTTGCTAGGGCCTACCCTTGGGCTACGAATAATCAGATGGAGCTTTTAGCTCTCCAAGAAGGTCTCCAGCTGGTGGAAGAAAACAACTTCACTCCTATTAAAATCTTTGTTGACTCGACTGAGATTATTTTATTGCTTGCTAACGGAAACTTACTTTATGATTCAATCATTGATGACTGCAGATCAAAACTAAGAAGGCTAGGAAGACCCAAAGTGGTACATTGCTATAGGGAACAAAATGGAATCACAAATGCATTGGCAAAGCTAGGCTCTCAGCAGGAAACACAACTAACAAGTCACATTTTTGAAGTTCCGCCTATGTGTGCACAGAAACCTCTTTGGGCAGACATGACAGTAACTTTTTTTGCTAGATGTGTTAATGATTGTAATTTAAGGCCAAACACTGGGCCTGGTTATGTTTTTGTAATTCCTAACTAACTATTCCTGGATCCACTCCGGTGTTTTTAATTTAAGTCCTTCTTCTTGATAAAAAAAAAAAAAAAGGATGTTTCAAGTTAAGTGACATATTATAAGGATTAATTTAAAGTTTGGGTGAAATAGTAAGGATGATTTTGGTCAAAAACTCAATCTTTTTGTTAGTAGGAAAAAATGTCATTTAAATTTAAATTCTCCCACTTCAATTTAATCTTTTACTTCAGCCAAAGTGGGAACAATCATAACATTACTCAGCCACGTGGTTTGAAATCTGATTTTGTGATTGGTGAAATCTAATGACATTCCGCAGTTTAATAAAATGTAAAGATCTATTGTGGTTTAAATCAGTGTAATGAATTTTCTTATTTAATGACATTATGTTATTGTATTTTCTCCTAAGATTTCCAACTGAAATTGTATAAAGTGACGCATAAAGTTGTTTAAAAGTAACTTAAAATGTGCTTAATTTGATGTCTTAATTGGCAGATCATCGATAAGTTGTTGCACTATAGAGGTAAGTAATTCTGGCTGTTACACGGGTAACTCGCGTTCTCCCGTTCAATAGTTACTCTATATACATAAAATATTACTAATTTAAATCATGCATAAATAGTAGTATAGTTTTTTGTGAGGGAGTTCAAATGAAACCCAAGCTGGCTCGGCATCCAGGATTTGGAGTCTCCGACTAACTTAATCGATTAGTCTACTTGACACTCGGAGACTCCAAATCCTGAATCCGACTCTGTTCATCACCAGCGACGACATTCCTTTTTTCTTTAAAAAAAAAAAAAACTCTTTTGTTTCATCCGATCCGTTGCATTTAACATCCCTTTCAGTTATGTATCATTTTATAAAACCGACCAAACTTTTATCAATTTAGTTTTGGAAGTTTTCATTAACAACATTATAATCACTGGGATCAGTAAAACATAAGCATAAACTCAGATGGTGCATATAAAGTTTATTTTCATGCTAAACATAACTTTTTTTTTAAAAAAAAAAAGTAGCTCGGTGCACTAAGCTCCCACTGTTCGTAGGGTCTGGGGAAGGGGCCGACTACAAGGGCATATTGTACGCAACCTCACGTTACATTTCTGCAAGTGATTGTTTCCAAAGCTTGAACCCGTGACTTCCTGTTCACAGGACAACAACTCATGGTAAACATAATAATCAAGTAAATTGGCTTAGGCACCACAATAGGTCTTCAGAGCAGATGCACATCTTTGGCCTTCTTCAGTGTAGTAGAAAGCAAGGAATTCAACATGATCAAAAGGCTTAAAGAGTAAAGGATGCTCATCATCTACCAACTCTTCTGGTGCCTTTATCATGTATCCTGCTTTAGGTATTGAAAACAAACCAACTGAGTACCTTGCTTCATTTCCTTTCATCATCACTCTATGATATGGCGAATGCAATCGACCATTTGCCCATGCCTATGTACAAAAAAATAATCTCACTTCATATCCAAGCCACACATAAACAATCATACTTCATATCCTAGTCCTAGCCCTAACAATATAAAGAATTTTTACCTATCAAGTCACCTAAAAGAAAGCTATACGTAATCATTCATAATTTTTTTTTTCTAAAAAGTTTACCTAGTAACCTTTAAAATAAGATCGGTTAGGAAGCCACAACTCGTTAAAATAAGTTGATGTATGTAAAAAGAGAATTACAGTCGGTGGCAAGTGACATCAATTGAAGGGTGATCAGTTGAACACTTTTTGAGGGAAAATTTTATCATATGTATGTAAAAAGAGAATTACAGTGGTGGCAAGTGACATCAATTGAAGGGTGATCAGTTGAACACTTTTTGAGGGAAAATTTTATCATGTATATTGTGGATAAATAGATACATACTCCATCTGTTTTATTTATGTAGCGTACTTCTATTTTAAGTATGAGCCGAAAAGAATGTCCACATTTCTTTAAACTTCTCATTTTACCTTTAATAAGTAAAAATAACATAAAATAAAATACACAAATGTCTATGACTTGTTTTAGACCAATTCAAAAAAATTATCTTTTTCTCAAAGTTCTTACCGGATTAAACACTACTAAATAAATTGAAACGAGGGATAATTAAATCTTAATACCCTTAAAGAAACATAGCTAAAAAGAAAAAGTTAATGTTGGAAGAGGTAGCTTACATATAGAGAGTCTCCAATCATGACAATGAAAGTGTTTGGTGTAGGTTCAACATTGATCCACTGTCCATCTTTGGTCAAAACTTCAAGACCAGTTACCTGATTTTGGTACAGTATAGTAACAGTGTTTATGTCAGTGTTGTCACACCCCTTTTTCTCGCTCGAAAGGGATCGAGTCGAAGGGTTTTTCTAATTAAAGTGACAGTTTTGAATAGGGATTATGTTATTTTATAGAGTCGCCACTTGGAATTGAGTTATGGTGTTCCAAGTCACCTTTTCGAATCCCTAGTCAAAAGGAAATGACTCTTTATTATGGTCTGCGAAAACAGAAGACCGGGTAAGGAATTCTGTTGACCGAGGGGAAGGTGTGAGGCACCCCTCGAGTCCCGTGGTTCTAGCACGGTCGCTTTTAGTGATTTATCTTGACTAAACTATTTTTATAAATTATGTTTGCAGGCCTGATTCACTAATTTTAATGTACTAAAATTATTCAAAACTCTTGTATTAAATTGATGAAAAATTAATTTTAAAAATATTTATCAAAGTGCATTATTGCATCCTTGAATTACTTTAAAATATCTCAAAAAAGATGTGTGCGCCGCATTCTTAGTTGAGACGAAAATTTTAGATGTGTCAAAAATTTATCTATCATTGAACGAAATTTGTTAGCCTATTATAAATTCGAGGCATCTAAACTTTGTCTTTTGTTTTCATCATATAATGGGGTTTGGAATAAACTCATACCCAATTCACTTTTTCTTCATTAAATTAAATAATCATGCCTTTTAAGAACTATCAATGCCTGAGAGCAACTCTATTTTTAGAAATCAAACGAATAAAAATAAAAATAAAATAAATAAATAAATAAAATTTGTGATTACAAAATGCTCCTAAGAAGTAAAACCAACAATGAATCAACTTGAAAAATATAAACAAGACAGTTTAAACATTAATAGGAAAAATAATTTTAAGCACATGACAACAGATACTTGACACACCAAACTTAAATTATTCGCATAAATAAATAAATAAAAAAAAAACTCCAAAATCAACTAGATAAATAGTCACACTTAACTACTACATCTTTTCCAAATATGGAAACAAATGAGATTGATAATTAGAAATCCTCGATACGATTGAAACCTATTGATTTACAAGATTAACAATTGCTAATTTTTAGGAACCAAAAACTTGAAATTGCGAACAAAACCTCGGTTCGTTTGGTCACAACGTGACATTAAATCTATAGTTTCTATTAAGCGAAGTATTTCTTAATTAACTTGCATAATCAATTCCATAAATAATCAAATTGGTATACAATAGTCGCTTCCTTTATATTATTTTAATTAAAAGAGAACCAAATTTGAAAGGAATTAACATCAAAATTAAAATACCCATGAAATAATTATTATTTCACTAAAATGTGTATATTGTTACGGTCATTTGATAATGTTATTAGATAAAAGCATCAGAAGGTAGGAATATCTAAACACAACATGAAAATACAATAATAAAGAGACAAAATCTTTACAAGGGCTACTAATATTTCAACAGTATCCTTTTATTCTACCAATTTAAGTATTAACTATAAAAAGGGCCAAACATGAGTTTTACTTTAAGAGAAAAAAATAAAATAAAAAAAATAAACTTAAACATTCAACTATGCTAAATCATGTTTTGTCCTTTTGCTATTCAAGAAATAACATATTAGGAAGATTCTACAATCAAAAGAAACCAAATTAATCAGCAAGATAACATATTTCATGGGGAAAGTAGAAAAACATGTTCATTAGCATAGGACTCGAAAAAGGAAAAAAAAAAAAAAAAAAAAAACGAGAAAAATAATCAATCTTTCATAGCTTTTCTGGTATATAACTTATAACATAAATGGTACCTGATCGAATAAGAACCTGTGATGAATTTAAATAAAAACTCGAATGTCGTTACTGAAAACTCGGACGGAAATTTCAAATTCAACTTCACACTCTTTTGTCTCTCTTTTTATCTGATGTTTTTGAATGTTTCTCTCTCCCCTCCTCCTTTTTTTTTTTTTTTTTTTTTTTTTTTTTGCTTGTCTCATATATATTCTGTTGTCTGTGTACTGTTGTGTGGAATAGTGGGGGAAGGTTGAGGGAAGTATGGGGAATGTGGGGGGAGGTTAACTGAAAGTGGTATTGTGGGAAGAGGTTAAGGTAGTTTAGGATTTCATTTTTTTTTATTTTTTTTTTTATTTTTTTTATTTTTTTTAAATAACGAAAAATAATTAATAAATAAATAAATAAATAGATAATAGTAACAAATAAAATAATAATAATAATAATAATAATAATTAATTGGTTTTTATATATAAAAAAAATACAATAACAATCTAAAAATGGTCAAGAAAAATAAATTATATAATTAAGATAGTACAAAACTATATATATATTTTTTATTTTCTTATTTTAAACAAAATAATATTCTAAAATTAAATTCATTTAATTATTTATATTATATTAAAATAAAATAATAGTCAAAATAATATATGATTAAATATAAATATAAATATTTAGTATCGATAAACAAGTTAAAATTTAGGGAGGATAAAAAAATCACGTGTCTACATTTTTGCCCCTCTTTGTGTGAAATCTCGAAGAGTTTTCATACAAAGAAGTAGACAAGATATGATTTTTGACTCTCCAATTATTTGAAAGGTAAGAATAAAAATAGAAATAAAAATGAAAAGACAAATATGACCGAGTCCTGTTTTTGGACATCCTACCTATCCCGGGTTACAAGGGAATCAGGTCATGAGTAGTTCAAAAGGTATTTTGGTGAGAGAAAAGGTGAAAGTCGAGTGAGATTCCGTCGAGTTTCCGGTTGACAACTTCTGCTTTTACAATTCAACTGACTAATAAAAATCAAAAATGGAAAAATACAAGTAAAAATTGTAATCTCTTGATCCAAATCTTCGTGATTTGAACTTAAAAATCTACCCTATTCTTCAGGCGGGCTCCTGAACTTTCTTTTTCTTCACCCTGTTCTTCGGGTGGGCTCCTGGACTTACAATTCTTCACCCTGTTCTTCAGGCGGGCTCCTGACTTTCAACTTTTTCACCCTGTTCTTCAGGCGGGCTCCTGGATTTACAATTCTTCACCCTGTTCTTCAGGCGGGCTCCTGACTTTATAATTTCTTCACCCTGTTCTTCAGGTGGGCTCCTGGACTTACAATTCTTCACCCTGTTCTTCAGGCGGGCTCCTGACTTTAAACTTTTTCACCCTGTTCTTCAGGTGGGCTCCTGACTTTATAATTTCTTCACCCTGTTCTTCAGGTGGGCTCCTGGACTTACAATTCTTCAACCTGTTCTTCAGGCGGGCTCCTAACTTTAAACTTTTTCACCCTGTTCTTCAGACGGGCTCCTGACTTTAAACTTTTTCACCCTGTTCTTCAGGCGGGCTCCTGGCTTGCAACTTTTTCACCCTGTTCTTCAGGCGGGCTCCTGAACTTACTTTTTCTTCACCCTGTTCTTCAGGCGGGCTCCTGAACTCAAAGCAAATAGTGAAACAGGAAAATAACATCCTATTCTTCAAGAGGGTTCTGTATATAAAATAAATTCCCATTCTTTAGGGGGGGTCTTGAGCATAAAAATAAATTTCCATTCTTCAGGAGAGTCCTGAGCATAAAATAAATTCCCATTATTCAGGGGGGTCCTGAGCATAAAAATAGATTCCCATTATTCAGGAGGGTCCTGAGCATAAAATAGATTCCCATTCTTCAGGAGGGTCCTGAGCATAAAACAGATTCACATTTTTCAGGAGGGTCCTGAGCATAAAATAAATTCCCATTCTTCAGGAGGGTCCTGAGCATAAAATAAATTCCCATTCTTCAGGAGGGTCCTGAGCATAAAATAAATTCCCATTATTCAGGAGGGTCCTGAGCATAAAATAGATTCCCATTCTTCAGGAGGGTCCTGAGCATAAAATAGATTCCCATTCTTCAGGAGGGTCCTGAGCATAAAATAAATTCCCATTATTCAGGAGGGTCCTGAGCATAAAACAGATTCCCATTCTTCAGGAGGGTCCTGAGCATAAAATAAATTCCATATAACACACATAAAATTTTGCCCCAGTTTGTACTGAAAAAATTTATGTGTTACTGGATCTTAATATATCTCGCAAAGAATAAAGTTTATCATGACCGAGATCCAGTATCGGACGTTGTAATCATGCTTCTTGCATTGAATGAAGTGTCAAAATTGCACCCTTTAGCTGAAAACATTATTTCATCTCTGTTCCAAACAAAGAAAAATTGTGAGTTTTAAAACATGTGGTGGTTAGTTTGTGGCATTTGGCTTTTGAAGTGGCCGCTCTCGCACTTGCCATGCTCGACTCCTTTCCAATCCATGATAATCTTCTTTGAATTGTCATATTTCTGAATCAGAATTCTGACTACTGAGATCCTCGACTCAAATCATATTTCTTACTTTTACTTTGAAACGTTGTCTCTGTAGATCGACCCTTTGTCTTGCTTTGTACCCTTAAAGGAGTTGGTAGCGAGTTTGAAATCTTTTCTGACTCGACCTGATGTGAATTTGACTCAAAAGACAACAAAGATTTTTGTTTGATGACAAAGACACAACAATCAAAAATAAAAATAAAACAAAATAAAAAGACAATAGATATCTCTTTTCCAAAACAAAGAGAAAACTTATTTGAATGTGGAAGTCGATTCTGGTGATTATGACATGCATTTTGAATAAAACAACCAGATCTACCCACACCAATCATTACAACTTTTGTCCACATATTGAGCTTTAAATTAAGCCAATCTTGAATTTGTTTCTTCTTGATAACAATCTTTCTTAAACTAGTGGCACCTCAATGGATTTTGCCAACGAGTCTATCTCCTTTTGTTCCTGCCTTAGCTCACAGTCGTCTTACGGTGCCCGAAAGGGTTTTCACCAATAAGACTCTCTCATTTTTATTTTTCATCACTTTTTTTTTTTTTTTTTTTTTTTTTGTTATATTTAATAAACATCCAAAATATGAAATATCATGCACTCATAATATGGTTAGCCTTGACATTCTCAAAGATTAATCCGAAGGTCTTTCTTTGGTTGTAACTTGGCTTTTGGATAGGGTTAGAAAGAAAGGTAGGCATGAGTCTCAAAAAATTTATAACATTGGGTGAAACATACAACTTTTGGAATCTATCCTTTTAAGAAAATAAATTTTGCCCCAGTTTCATTTCATTCTGGGTAATTTAAATTTTCTTCTGGTTAGACCGAGCCCCGGAGTAGGGCTGCCTACGTATCTTGTCATAGCAAGAATCAGGTCAAACGTAGTTCATGAAACATCATTCTTTTTTTTTTTTTTTTTGAATTTTTGACTAATTTGATTTTTTTTTTTTTTTTTTTTTTTTTTTTTATTTTAAAACACACCTTTTATTTTGATTCCAAAAGAGGGGTTCGAAGAAAAATAAAGGCTCAAAGGGGTAAGCAAAGGTTTATATATTATTCAGATAGCAGAACAAAATGCCTTCATCATTTCAATCTTTAAAAATATAAGTACAAAACATACATAACATAATTGTACATGAATATCATACATAATATCTTTTAACTGCATCAGCATTGACCGGCATTCCTTCCATTTTTCCTTCTACATCAGTCAGATATAACGCGCCATTAGGTAACACTTTCTTTACTATGAATGGCCCATGCCAATTAGGAGAAAATTTGCCTTTGGCCTCAATCTGATGAGGAAGGATGCGTCTTAGTACTAACTGACCAACTTCAAAATGTCTGTGGCGCACCTTTTTATTATATGCTCGTGCCATTCTCTTCTGATATAGTTGTCCATGACATACTGACGCCAATCTTTTTTCATCAATCAAGCTTAATTGCTCCAAACGAGTCTTGATCCATTGGTCTTCATCAATTTCAGCTTCCACAACTACTCGAAGAGATGGAATCTCAATTTCTGCAGGTATAACTGCTTCAGTTCCATACACTAACAAGTAAGGAGTTGCACCAATTGAAGTCCGAACTGTAGTACGATAACCCAACAAAGCAAACGGTAACTTTTCATGCCATTGTCGGGAACCTTGTACCATCTTACGGAGTATTTTCTTTAAGTTCTTGTTGGCAGCTTCTACAGCTCCATTCGCCTTTGGACGATAAGGCGTTGAATTTCGATGCATAATCTTAAATTGCTGGCACACTTCTTGCATCAGATGGCTATTGAGATTCGCGGCATTATCCGTGACGATTATCTTTGGAATGCCGAAACGACAAATGATGTTGGAGTGAATAAAATCAACCACAACTTTCTTGGTCACTGACTTGAAAGTCACTGCTTCTACCCATTTCGTGAAATAATCAATGGCTACCAAGATGAACCTATGTCCATTCGAGGCCTTTGGTTCAATTGGTCCAATTACGTCCATTCCCCAAGCCATAAAAGGCCATGGAGCAGTCATTGTATGCAACTCGGATGGAGGGGAATGTATCAAGTCTCCATGTACCTGGCATTTATGACATTTACGAACAAAGTTTATGGAATCTCGCTCCATGGTGAGCCAATAATAACCGGCTCGGAGTATTTTCTTTGCCAAAACATATCCACTCATGTGTGGTCCACAAATACCAGAATGTACTTCAGTCATGATTTTTGAAGCTTCTTTAGCATTTACACATCTCAAAAGTCCCAAATCAGGAGTCCTCTTATACAAGATTCCTCCACTTGAGAAAAATCCACTAGACAAACGTCGAATGGTTCTCTTTTGATTACCATCAGCATGTACAGGATACTTCCCAGTCTGAATATATTCTTTGATATCGTAGAACCAAGGCTCCCCATCAAATTCTTCTTCAACCACATTACAATATGCATGTTGATCATGAATCTGTATATGCAAAGGGTCAATATAAGTTTTATCGGGATGTTGAAGCATCGAAGATAAAGTCGCCAAAGCATCAGCAATCTCATTATGAGCTCTGGGAATGTGTTTGAACTTTACTAATACAAATCGTTGACAAAGATCTTGCAGACAACTTCTATATGGTAGGAGTTTCGAATCACGAGTCTCCCAATATCCTTGGATTTGGTGGACTAATAAATCCGAATCTCCTAATACCAACAATTCTTGGACCCCCATGTCAATGGCTAATCTCAAACCTAGAATGCAAGCTTCGTATTCTGCCATATTATTGGTACAGTAGAATCGAAGTTGGGCTGTTATGGGATAATATTGTCCTGATTCAGAAATAAGAACCGCTCCTATCCCCACTCCTTTTATATTAGCAGCTCCATCAAAGAACAACTTCCAGCCTGAATGACAATCTTCTGAAACAAACTCATCAGCATACAATACCTCTTCATCTGGAAAATAAGTCTTCAATGGCTCATACTCCTCATCAATAGGATTTTCAGCCAAATGATCCGCCAAGGCTTGAGCTTTCATTGCAGTTCGTGTCACATAAATAATATCAAACTCTGTAAGCAACATCTGCCATTTCGCGAGTCTGCCTGTGGGCATAGGCTTCTGAAAGATGTACTTTAAAGGATCCATACGAGAGATGAGGTAAGTAGTATAAGATGACAAGTAATGTTTCAGCTTTTGGGCTACCCAAGTTAAGGCGCAGCACGTTTTCTCAAGAAGAGTGTACTTAGCCTCATAAGTGGTAAACTTTTTGCTGAGGTAGTAGATGGCTTGTTCTTTTCTTCCTGTGACATCATGTTGACCCAATACACAGCCAAAAGAATTATCTAAAACAGACATGTACAATATCAAGGGTCGGCCTGGCTCTGGAGGAACCAAAAAAGGCGGATTTGACAAGTGTCTCTTAATTCTGTCAAATGCCTCTTGACATTCTTCAGTCCATTCAACTTTAACATTCTTTTTCAACAACTTGAATATTGGCTCGCAAGTTGTCGTAAGCTGAGCAATGAATCTACTGATATAATTCAACCTTCCAAGTAAACTCATCACCTCCGTTTTATTTTTCGGTGGAGGTAAACCTTGGATAGCTTTTATTTTTGAAGGATCTAACTCAATGCCACGTCGACTGACTATAAAACCCAAAAGTTTCCCTGACGGAACTCCAAATACACATTTTGCTGGATTAAGTTTGAGATCATACCTCCGAAGCCTTTCAAAGAATTTTATCAAATCTTTGATATGATCAGATTGCTCTCTCGACTTAATGATCACATCATCCACATAAACTTCAATTTCTTTGTGCATCATGTCGTGAAACATTGTGGTCATTGCCCTCATGTAAGTTGCCCCAGCATTCTTTAATCCAAAAGGCATAACTCTATAACAATATGTTCCCCATGGAGTAATAAATGATGTCTTTTCCGCATCTTCTGGATCCATAATGATCTGGTGATACCCCGCATAACAATCCACAAAAGAAGCAAGATCATGTTTGGCACAATTGTCCAATAAAATATGAATATTGGGAAGTGGAAAATTATCTTTCGGACTTGCTTTGTTTAAATCGCGATAATCCACACACATCCGAACTTTACCGTCCTTCTTTGGAACAGGGACAATATTTGCCAACCAAGTAGGATACTGGGCCACTCGAATGACTTTAGCCTCAAGTTGCTTCGTGATTTCCTCTTTAATTTTTACACTCATGTCAGTTTTGAACTTTCTTAGCTTCTGCTTGACAGGAGGAAAAGCAGGATCGATTGGCAACTTGTGAACTACCAAATCAGTGCTTAAACCGGGCATGTCATCATAAGACCACGCAAAGATATCTTTATACTCATGCAACGCTTCAATTATAGCTTTCTTTTGTTGTGGTTGAACATGTACACTTATCTTAGTCTCCCTAATATTTTCATGATCCCCCAGATTGATCACCTCAGTTTCTTCCAAATTGGGATTTGTCTTATTCTCAAACTGTTTGAAATCTTTGTTTATATCCTCAAATGCTTCTTCTTCATCGTATTCAACCTCCTTATTCATTATTTCAAAATTAGATTGGTTTTTTAACTCTGGTGAACAATTCTTCATGCATGTCATATCATTAGAATCGGCATAGAAAGAACTGTATGATAAAACAATAAATAAATAAAAATTAGACTTAAAATAAAACAAAGGGAAAATGCACTTAATTAGAAACATAGATAGAAAGAGTTTTAACCTAACATACCAGATTTTAAAGTTCTGAATTATAATCCTAGAATAATTTAAATTACAGAAGTAAAAACAAGCAAACTACTAAGACTATAAGAAAACAAACAAACTACTAAGACTGTAAGAAAACAAACAAACTACCAAGACTCTTTTATAATAGGGAGAGGAGTGGCCTCCCAATTGTTAAGCTGGACATCAGGGCCGACAAACTGCACATCTGCATCACTGGTACCTTCCCCAATTTCAACCATATCTGCTTCAACGAACATATTCTGAAAAAGGTCAGTCAACTCTGCATCATTATCATTCATTGATTTTGCATCAGGTAACTTGGAGGATCCACCAACACTGAATTTGATGAAAGACTCATAAAGTGGCGGTATAGGCTTGGCAAGTGACCACGCCTCTTTCTTATGCTTTTTAGCCTTCTTTATATCTTCAGCAGTAGGCTTGTATCCCAGACCAAAAGTACCAAAGTTCTCATAGAGGTTTACCGGATGAACTATGCCTTGCAAAAACATCCCTAGACCTTTTCCTGGTTCAAAACCATGCTTCAACATTTCATTCACTACCATAACAGATGCGGAGGACAATTGTGGTCTTGCGATGAGATTCCCCTCGAGGATATGCTCAACAGCCACTACCTCAGAAGCTTGATGAATTAACGCATTGGCAGTATTTGTTTCGATGGAAGAAACAGAGTAGTCTTTATACATTGATAAGTCTCCTTCGCCATGAACTATTATCTCTTGCCTGTCATATTCGAATTTGACCATTTGATGCAACGTTGATGCGACTGCTTTAGCCCTATGAATCCATGGCCTTCCCAATAACATATTATATGAAGCATCAAGGTTCAGTACTTGGAAATCCATAGCAAAATCCACAGGCCCAATTGTCAATATAAGTTCTATTTCACCAATGGCCTCAGTTTTTGATCCGTCAAAACCTTTGACGCACACATTGTTAGGTCGGATTCTTTCCACATTAACATTCAACTTTTGTAAAGTTGACATGGGACAAATATTAGCGCCTGATCCTCCATCAATTAACACTCGAGTGATGATGGAATGTTCGCATTTCACAGAAATGTACAGACCTTTGTTATGCTCCGTACCTTCTATAGGCAGTTCATCATCTGAAAAAGCAATTTTATTTGCTTCGACGATCCTTCCAACAACTTTTTCCAGCTGATTTACTCTAATCTCACTAGGAACACATGCTTCATTAAGAATCTTCATTACAGCCTTGCGGTGTTCTTCTGAATGTATCAATAAGGACAACAAAGAAATCTGTGCTGGTGTCTTCTTCATCTGTTCTATAACAGAATATTCTGGCAATTTCATTTTCTTCAAGAATTCTTCGGCTTCTTCATCAGTAACAGGCTTCTTGAATATCGTTCGTTCTTCACTGCCTTGTTTATTCTTTCTTAACTCTACGGGAACATAACATCTTCCAGATCGAGTTAATCCTCCTACTTTATCTACATCTTCAATCACTTCTTTCCCCTTGTGCATCACCACAACGTGATTACAATTCCAAGGGACTGCCTTGGTATCAACCATAGGCAGCTGTGACACTGGTTTAATAACAATAGGAACTACAGGAGCTCCTTTTATGATTAAAAGAGGCTTATTGGATCTTCCGGGAATAATGAGTTTCGGCTTTATTTGACTTAACCCAATATTTTCAGAAATCTCTTTCCCCATCACCACGGGATCATTCGATGATTCGGGTCTTGCTATCACCACCTCCGCTTCTGCAGGCTTTTCTTTCGTTAAATTTACAGCATTTGCTGATTTTTCCGAATCCGTTTTAATTTTAATGATTGGCTTAAAGGGAATTGTAGCATCTTCACCACTGAGTAACACATCGAGCATGTTTGTTTCATTATGATCTGGCAGCGGATTTTGATTGACATTTGGAGTGCCTGGACTTTCTACCATAATCTGTTGGGTATTAATCAACTCTTGAATGGCTCTTTTCAGATACCAACATTTCTCTGTGTCGTGCCCTGGGGCATCAGAACAGTATTCACATCTTCTAGAATAGTCCAAATTCTTCGGAGGAGGATTCGGGATCCTTCTCTCAATTGGGTTTAGAATATTCATTTTTCTCAGTCTGTGAAATAAACTGGTGTAAGATATTCCAATAGGAGTGAAAGTATCTTTTACCATGTTATCCCTTTTGAATTCTGCTCTAGGCCGAAAATTAGACCTCGGAGGACCTCTGTGAACTTGCGGGGCCATTGGATGATTTTGGATTGCTGGGGTACGCCACTGCGGGTAAGAAGGACCTCGAGCATATAGTTGTGTATTGTAAATAGGATATTGGGGAGATGGAACAAAATATAATGGGTTCTGCTCGTATGGTTGACGCGCACCTCTCCAATTTTGTCGTGGACCTGCCATGACAGTTGCTACATCCTCTTTTCTTTTCTTTCCCCCAAAACTTCCTGTACCACTTTGAATTGCCTGTGTTGTTGCTTTCAAAGCAGCCTGGCTGATGATCTTTCCTGATTTGATTCCGTTTTCTACCATCTCCCCAACTTTGATAACTTCTGCAAATGTGCTTCCGATAGTAGAAAGCAAATGATGAAAATAATCAGGTTCTTGTGCTTGCAGAAAGATATCAATCATTTCAGATTCTTTTATCGATGGTCTAACTCTTGAAGCCTGCTCTCTCCATCTGACGGCATATTCTCGAAAACTTTCAGTCATCTTTTTTCGCATGTTGGCAAGCGTAGTGCGATCTGGAACTATCTCAATGTTATACTGAAATTGTTGAACAAAATCTCGAGCCATGTCGTCCCACACATGCCAACGGGAAATGTCTTGGTCAATGAACCATTCAGAAGCTATCCCTGTAAGGCTTTCTCCAAAGTACGCCATCAATAATTCTTCTTTTCCTCCTGCTCCCCTTAATTGATTGCAAAACTTTTTCAAATGAGCTACAGGATCGCCATGTCCTTCATATTTGTCAAATTTTGGCATTTTGAACCCTATCGGCAAATGGACATCAGGAAACATACATAAATCCTTGTACGAAACACTTTTTGGTCCACCTGCTCCTTGCATATTTCTCATACTTTGTTCCAGGCTTCTCACTTTTCTAGCCATCTCCTCCTGTTCCTCATTCTTAGCACTCCTCTCAATCACAATAGGAGTGTCACGTTGATGAACATGATAATGTGGATTCTGTGATTTGAAAGTCATTTCAGGAGGATATAACATATCATGATTTGGTTTTCCCATATTCTTTGGTATTGTCGGTTGAATTCCCGCAGTAGCTGGCGCTACAGAAGTAAAAAGTGGGTTATTTGCGACAGATGGATTTGGTGGGCGCACGGTAGAAGTACCAGCAACTCCAGACATAGTAGCGAATGGGCCAAACCCTGGTGGGTAAAATGGATCACTAGTTTGAGCTGGGTCAGAATTTGGATCATTTGAAGCTGACAGTCCAGGGATTGAAGAAGGCGGGGCTTGTCCATTCAACCAAGCTTTGTACATTTCCGCCATCTGTTGTTTTAATGACTTTATTTCTTCCATTGATGCTACTTCCTGCAAAGTCAACTGATTCTGCTCTTCTTCACTATCAGACTCTATATCTTCTCTGCGAGTCATTCTTCTTTTACCCTTGTATCTGGTATTATACGGATGTGATGCCAGTTTAAACCACAAACCAACCACCAATTATTTTATCTTTCTGTGATCAAGCAACAAACAGGTGAGTGTTATATATTTAACACATTATAATGCCACATTATATGTCATGTTACTATATGCATTTCCCAACCTATCATGGAAGCTTTGTGTTTCAGCCCGGCTTTTCTAGGCATATTTTCAAAAGTTATGATCGAACCCTTTGGAGGGTTGCCTACGTATCATGTTAGGACATGAATCAGATCTTGCGTAGTTCGGGTGTAATTTAACAATTTTTTTCTTTTATTTTTTAATATTATTATTGAAGAAAATAAATAAAGTGAAGTAAAACATATGTAATATATATAGAAATAAACGTTCAACTTCATTACATTCTACGATAAAATAACTGACCCAACTCCTAAAATAAAACCTACTAACTGACATCTGAAAACTAAAGACATAATATCTAAACAAGAAAGAAAATTTTAAAACTGAAAATGAAAAAACTATGACAAAGAAAACAACGATCCTTTCAAGGAGATTTCGATTTAATATGTCCTCCCAAACTCAGATATATGTCCTCCAATGAGGTAGTGAGTCGCTGTGCGAAAGCAGGTACTTGTGCCAAAAAATCCTCACGATCCAGCTGCTGATAATCTAAGCCCGTTCTGGCAGTATCCTGTGCTACACGGTGGACCTTCCCTCGAAGAGAACTGAAAGCCTGATCCCATTCCTGGGCCTGTCGATCTCGGAAATCAACCATCTCTCTTGCACGTTGTTCACGAGCGGAAACAACCTCCAACTGTTCTCGCAATATTCCTCTTTCACGAATCCACTGAGATCTCTCTCGATCGAATTCTTCCTGCATATTCTTTTCAACTTCTTGAAGTTGTTGTCGGCGAGATGCGGCAAGTTCTGCAACGTGTGACCCCCTAGTGGTAGCAAACTTGATTTGTCCCCGAAGTGCAACCTCAATAGCTGCTGATTTAGCTTTCTCTTCAGAGAATTCCCTTTGTTGTTCGTCTATTTTTGCCCTGGCATGCTCTAATTCTTCTCTCAAAATTTGGTTGGCTTCCTGATGTTCTCGCATGGCTCTTTCAATTCCTATCCTGATTGCAGCTTCCTGATCTATAGGTCCTTTAACCGATTTTTCTGGTCTGACTGGAGGACTCGACTGTTCTTCAAACCATTCCCGATAATCTGGGTGCACTTCTCCTTTCTCACGCTCTATGACCATCGTTTCGATTCCCATAATACGGCGACCCTCCCAAATCTGCTGGGCTAAATCTTCTGGAAGTGAAATCTCTGGTCTGACCTCAAATACGAACTCAGCCATGTCTTCCGTTACGGGAATTATTTGACGTCTGCCTAGCTGACGTAGAACTCTCAATGGAACATACGGTTGAACACCTCTAATACCCATTAATAACAAAAACGGACGGATGACAGAACTATACATGACTTGCTTCCAAGGGAACCAATGGAGATTCCAAGTGATTTTGTCTGTTGTCAAAGAACGAAAAAGTTTAACCCAATCTCCAATTTCTTTTGGACATTTATATTTCTCCATCCTTTCCTCGTAATCGTTGATTCGATTGAATCGCTCGGGATTGAACTTTGTCAATGTAGGACGTTGATAAAGATGCTCTACAATCCACATCTGTAACAAGATATTACATCCCTCGAAAAAACTTTTTCCTTTCTGACAAACAGTCAGAGCACGGTAAATATCAGCTAGGATCATTGGTATCATGGTGTAATCTTTCTTAATCAGTATCTGTACCACTCCCGCTAAACGAATATTAATTTTTTCTTCTCTTCTTGGGAAGACCATAGTGCCCAAAAAGGCTACCATGAATGCAAATCGTCTGTGAACTTTCCAAGTCTCAAAACTTCCCTTATTACAAAGTTCTTTACCGTACTTCTGAAACCCCTCTTGCCTTCCGTATCTGTCATACAAAAATTGCAAGGAAACCCAACCTTTTTTCATTGATTCTTCTTTTGTGTTCTTTATGTTCATGAGCTTGCAAAATTTGTTTATCGAAATAAGTCTTGGGGCTATAAGTTTCTTCCGATGCATATCACCATATCCAACATAGCCTGCTATCTCTTCTAAAGTAGGTGTCAACTCAAAATCTGAAAAGCGGAATACATTATTCTTCGGGTCCCAGAAATTCAGTAGTGCATCAATCACCTCCCTATTGGGGTTGATTCTCATGATACTCGTCAGAAAACCCAAATACTTATGTATCTCGTCATAATCGAAAGTATCCATTGCATTCCACCATAACCAAAGTTGCAGAGGGGTACAATCCACAACCTGAAGGGGTACACTCCCATCTCTCTTTCTCTTTGAACGCTTTCCACGAACAGGGGGAGACATTTTATACCTATTGACAGGGACATAAGATTAATAAATATCTAGACTTAGACAAAACTTAATTTATTAATTTTGGAAAGAATTTATAACTTAACTTGTAAAACTTAGTGCGACCATTATTTACTTAGTTACAAAGAACAATTTTATCAAAAAATGAAGCGAGAGAAACAAGATTGGTAATTTTTATTTATTTAAATTGACCCTATCAAAAATTTTGCTATAACAGACTTCTAGACAATTTTATCTATATGTTTGAAGACAATATTCCCTAAGTAAAAATAAAATAAAAGGACTCAGAAATAAAGAAGAATAGAATGACCGTTTTACGTATGAAGTTGTATAAAATTTTCAGTCTCATGACCCTAAAGGTTTAGGATTTGTTAAAATTAATATATATATATTGTAAAACTTAGCCTCATGATCCCTAAAGATTCCGGGCTTTTGCAATATATTTTTATTTTATTGTTATTATTATTATTATTATTATTTTTTTATTATTATTTATTATTATTATTATTATTATTATTTTTTTTTATTTTTTTTTTTTTTTTTTTTTTTTTTTTGTAAAATCTTAGCCTCATGATCCCTAAAGATTCTGGGCTGTTTAAATATATATATAAAAATTGGACTTGAAAATTAGAAAAATAATTATGGAAAATAATCATATTTTCAAAATATTTTCCAATAGATCTATGAACAAAATTTTTCTTTAAAAGATAAAGTCGTATCCTGGAAAGGACTTCCTACGTATCTCACTAAAATGTGAGAATCAGACCCTCGTAGTTCATAAAGATTGTAAAATTGTGTTGATGTATATTTTAAAAAAAAAAATTCTTTATTTTAAAAATAAATTTTTCTTTCAAAATGATCAACTAAATTTGAAAATAAATTAATCTCTCGTATTTTAAAATTGCCTAAAGCCGGTCAACACACAAATAGCCTTCCAAACAAATATCAAAGAGCACGTAGGATGCACATGTTGGTCTTTATAAATTAGGTCACCTGTCCTAGACAGACCCGACCCTTGTGCCGAGTCCCGCTAAGTCAAATGCATATGATGCAAATAAAGCGGTACCTAATAGGGATAACCAGATTCTGAGTTTTCAGTTCTTCTAAGTTAAAACCTAATAGGGATAAGTGTCTAGACTGGCTTACTCGAGCGGACACTCGAGCCGGGGAGGGACAACTTGGTCGGTAGCAGGGCAACACCGCCTTCGTTGTCGATCCGAACCCCGCCTAACATGTGTGACTATATCCTTCACCAGGTGCCTTGACACTCCGGTTATCTCAAAAAGAAGGTGGGATGCATATGCTGCATTCCCTCTATCCTATTTCAGAGACTCAGAGGGGGTACGCGAGAGAAGACAATTTATAATACAATTCAAATAATATCAAAGCAGTAAATGAGCGACAAGTAGCACATAAGACCAATAAACACATTATAAAAATAATTAAGGCAAGTAAAGTCAATATCAAAGCTCGAATTCTTATTTAGGGTCCCCAGCAGAGTCGCCAGAGATGTCACACCCCTTTTTCTCGCTCGAAAGGGATCGAGTCGAAGGGTTTTTCTAATTAAAGTGACAGTTTTGAATAGGGATTATGTTATTTTATAGAGTCGCCACTTGGAATTGAGTTATGGTGTTCCAAGTCACCTTTTCGAATCCCTAGTCAAAAGGAAATGACTCTTTATTATGGTCTGCGAAAACAGAAGACCGGGTAAGGAATTCTGTTGACCGAGGGGAAGGTGTGAGGCACCCCTCGAGTCCCGTGGTTCTAGCACGGTCGCTTTTAGTGATTTATCTTGACTAAACTATTTTTATAAATTATGTTTGCAGGCCTGATTCACTAATTTTAATGTACTAAAATTATTCAAAACTCTTGTATTAAATTGATGAAAAATTAATTTTAAAAATATTTATCAAAGTGCATTATTGCATCCTTGAATTACTTTAAAATATCTCAAAAAAGATGTGTGCGCCGCATTCTTAGTTGAGACGAAAATTTTAGATGTGTCAAAAATTTATCTATCATTGAACGAAATTTGTTAGCCTATTATAAATTCGAGGCATCTAAACTTTGTCTTTTGTTTTCATCATATAATGGGGTTTGGAATAAACTCATACCCAATTCACTTTTTCTTCATTAAATTAAATAATCATGCCTTTTAAGAACTATCAATGCCTGAGAGCAACTCTATTTTTAGAAATCAAACGAATAAAAATAAAAATAAAATAAATAAATAAATAAAATTTGTGATTACAAAATGCTCCTAAGAAGTAAAACCAACAATGAATCAACTTGAAAAATATAAACAAGACAGTTTAAACATTAATAGGAAAAATAATTTTAAGCACATGACAACAGATACTTGACACACCAAACTTAAATTATTCGCATAAATAAATAAATAAAAAAAAAACTCCAAAATCAACTAGATAAATAGTCACACTTAACTACTACATCTTTTCCAAATATGGAAACAAATGAGATTGATAATTAGAAATCCTCGATACGATTGAAACCTATTGATTTACAAGATTAACAATTGCTAATTTTTAGGAACCAAAAACTTGAAATTGCGAACAAAACCTCGGTTCGTTTGGTCACAACGTGACATTAAATCTATAGTTTCTATTAAGCGAAGTATTTCTTAATTAACTTGCATAATCAATTCCATAAATAATCAAATTGGTATACAATAGTCGCTTCCTTTATATTATTTTAATTAAAAGAGAACCAAATTTGAAAGGAATTAACATCAAAATTAAAATACCCATGAAATAATTATTATTTCACTAAAATGTGTATATTGTTACGGTCATTTGATAATGTTATTAGATAAAAGCATCAGAAGGTAGGAATATCTAAACACAACATGAAAATACAATAATAAAGAGACAAAATCTTTACAAGGGCTACTAATATTTCAACAGTATCCTTTTATTCTACCAATTTAAGTATTAACTATAAAAAGGGCCAAACATGAGTTTTACTTTAAGAGAAAAAAATAAAATAAAAAAAATAAACTTAAACATTCAACTATGCTAAATCATGTTTTGTCCTTTTGCTATTCAAGAAATAACATATTAGGAAGATTCTACAATCAAAAGAAACCAAATTAATCAGCAAGATAACATATTTCATGGGGAAAGTAGAAAAACATGTTCATTAGCATAGGACTCGAAAAAGAAAAAAAAAAAAAAAAAAAAAAAACGAGAAAAATAATCAATCTTTCATAGCTTTTCTGGTATATAACTTATAACATAAATGGTACCTGATCGAATAAGAACCTGTGATGAATTTAAATAAAAACTCGAATGTCGTTACTGAAAACTCGGACGGAAATTTCAAATTCAACTTCACACTCTTTTGTCTCTCTTTTTATCTGATGTTTTTGAATGTTTCTCTCTCCCCTCCTCCTTTTTTTTTTTTTTTCTTTTTTTTTTTTTGCTTGTCTCATATATATTCTGTTGTCTGTGTACTGTTGTGTGGAATAGTGGGGGAAGGTTGAGGGAAGTATGGGGAATGTGGGGGGAGGTTAACTGAAAGTGGTATTGTGGGAAGAGGTTAAGGTAGTTTAGGATTTCATTTTTTTTTATTTTTTTTTTTATTTTTTTTATTTTTTTTAAATAACGAAAAATAATTAATAAATAAATAAATAAATAGATAATAGTAACAAATAAAATAATAATAATAATAATAATAATTAATTGGTTTTTATATATAAAAAAAATACAATAACAATCTAAAAATGGTCAAGAAAAATAAATTATATAATTAAGATAGTACAAAACTATATATATATTTTTTATTTTCTTATTTTAAACAAAATAATATTCTAAAATTAAATTCATTTAATTATTTATATTATATTAAAATAAAATAATAGTCAAAATAATATATGATTAAATATAAATATAAATATTTAGTATCGATAAACAAGTTAAAATTTAGGGAGGATAAAAAAATCACGTGTCTACAAGTGTGAGTTTTTAGTCCTATTTTAATCTCACTGCTTTGAGGTCCTTTATACTTCATGACTCGAAGAAGGTAGTTGGTCGAATTCATATGCTCATCCATGTACTTTTCGATGCCTAAGCTCTCCAGAATCATCTTCCTTATTGTCTGGTCTAACTCTGATAGTTGCTCTGAGTATGACTGAATAGTTTTGCTGCCAACACACACAAAAAATTTACAACACTAAGGGTTCTGATGATCATAGAGGTGGATCCAAATTTATGAGTTTAACATTTAATATTTAGTAAAATATTTAGTGATTTTTCATGTTTATGTCTCTTTTCTGTGTCATAAGTAGATCTGCTGCATTTTTGTAGGATGTATAGTCGTGTATCCCTCCTGAAAATGGAGAGTCACTAGCTATTTATCCCATAATAGGCCATCTAACGTGAATCTTGATTAGTCGGGCCAGTTAATTTTAAATATATTAAGTGAATTAATACCAAACATAATGAAGGAGAAGAATATATATGTTTTACCAAAAAGAAGGATTTCCTTGGGGCCATATAATCTGAGTGAATTTTTCAACATCATCAATACCCATGCTTTCAAAGAGTGGAGCTGCAGGATACTGTCCAACATAGCCATGGAATGGTTTCTTGGAAATGTTTCTAAGTTTGGTTTGTAAAGGGAGATCAAACAGCTCTTGTAAGGATTCAAAAATGGAATTACGAAGGTGTATTGGAATTTTATCAAAAGATGCTTCAAAACAGCCAAATTCTACAAGTGCTTTGTGAACTTGACCTTTCACTTGGTTCCATACAAGTGTTCCTGGCTTTAGGTCTTCATGGGAAAAGTCTATATTTGGAAGCTTCATATTTTCAGAACCCATTTTTGATTTAATTTTCTACTCTCTAATTAAGTGTCTTTGTTTATCGTGTATAATTGCATGCAGCTGAACCCATTTTATAGGCTCTTTAAAATATATTACGTTAAATAATCTGGACTATATATATATATGTACTGACGTTAATGGACCTTGTTGCAATTTGTCTTTGAAGTTTGAACTAGTTTTCTTTCCGGCAAAAACAATATATATCACCCGCAAGGTAGTGTAGCAATTTGCCTACAGCATCTTACGTTTTAATATATATCACCATACCACAAGTTGAAATTAAAGTATTGTCGAAAAGATCATTTTTTTTTAAATGGATTAAAAAGAAAAATATGTTATTTTTTTAAAACTGAGGGAGTACTTATTATTTAGTAATTAGTATAAATATATGTGGGGTAATTTTTTACCTTTTTATTCTTCGTTGTTTATTTAATTCAACTTGAAAGTATCAACAAATGGACCTAATAAAAAAATACAAAATAATGGACCTCATCAAATCATATGTAATTGTATAGAGTATAGTCGCTTAACTTTTGTTTTTTCTGTGTGACTTTAAAATTTATCGTTTAAGACAAGAGAATGTGGTTGTATATCTTGTTATTTTTGGGTATTAAATTTGTATTAACAATAAGAATTTTAAATATTAATTTAAAAAACTTATGAATTATCAAAATGAAGTTTGAATTATTTTCTAGAAAATAGAAAAACCATTAAGAAAGAGATGAAGAAATGAAATGTCTTCTTCTCCGGATAAAATGATTCATTTTAGTAAATAGTGGTCCTCAAATTTGTTGAACCACACTGACCATGCGAAACTTGTCCTTTTCTTGCCTCATTAAGGCATGCTTTTATATTTAATCATGAAGAAGTTTCTTTCTCCCACCAATATGGGAAAACACTTATTTTTTTAAAGTAAAAAAACTAAATTCACTTTTCCTCTATTTTCTATTTACATTTTATCACTTAGAACTCAACATATCTTGCATGTAGTTCGATTTCAACTAATAATAGTGGCACGAAAAATATTCTAATTATGTTACTAAAAAACAAAAAAAGAAGACCGTAAAATAATTATTGAAATTCTCTTGAGTCAGAATTATCGTATTTACAAAGTTGGGACTTGGGTTTTCCCACCTTTTTGATGCCTATTTGATTACAATCTTAGAATTGAAGATGAGAGTTGTCTACCATCTATCTGAGCAATCCCTCTTGTTCATCGTGATTCAAAAATTGATTTCCGTCCATTTTGTTTCTTTGTTTGTTGTTTTATATGTATTAAGAATAATATCATGAATTGGACATGATGGAAATCATTAACTGTCTTAGTTATGAATCTTATGAATTATTGCTCATGTTACGTGTAACTTCTAAGTTGTGTTATCTGTAATATCAAATATTTTATTAGTACTATATACAAGAGAATTTCAAATTTCAATAATCCTCATAAGGATATTTTAGGTATTTTATTTCTTTAGTTAAGTGAATTAAATTATTATACATAGCAATTGATGGCGTGTCTGTTTGTTAAATATTTTTATTTTTGCCCTTACTATTTTTGTTAGAATCATTCCTACTTGTGTGCTTGTAATTGGTCTTTTCTTGCTACCTAATAGATGACATTTTAACTAAAACTCTATTTTAAATTAACAATCACTTCAGTTCAAAAAAAAAAATATTTTCAAAATAACTTTAAAACAAAATTAAAGTTTACAATAATTTTCAACTAAAACTTTTATAGTTCTTTTAATATTGTTCAATTCTTAAAATCATGTAATAAATAGGATAACTTAATAAATAATAAGTAACACATTATACTTATTATTTTTGTTAGTGGACATGAAAAAAAATACATCAATAGTTAAAAGAGGATAAATAAAATATTCTTTTATGGTGAGTGTTATAAAAGACAAACACGACAAGTAAATGGATCAAATGAAATAATTTATTAATTTAATTTAATTATTAGTTAATGTCCTTATAGACCATCATTAAGTTAATTTGTGTAAAGGCTCTAAATTAAGATCGTAACTATTCTTATATATACTTGAAGTTGAAGTCATTGAAATATTTGTTGTATAAGATAAAAAAAAATTGAATTTTGCAAAAAGTCTTGCCACATGAAATGAAATTATGAATGAAACTAAAACTCAATAAACATTAAAATAAATTTATTTCTATCTATAATTAAGAAATTACATATCCATAAATTCATAAAAATATCAATTTATTATATTTATGATCTTCATATATTGTAATTATTAAGGTATTTTAAATCATGTTACTTTATAAAATATTGAATTACTTGTGGCCTTTTGATATATTTCAATTCTTCTGTAATACTTCCTTCCGTACAAATCAAAATTTTATTTAAAAATATCCAATTATGTGATTAAAAACTTTAGTAATTATAATCTAAAGAAAACATGTTTAACATGTTCGTCATTAGATTATGTTAATTATAAAGTTAAAAAAAATATATGATATGAATCTTATGAATTATTGTTCATGTTAAGTGTAAGTTGTGTTATCCATAATATCAAATACTTACATATATAAGGGAGAATCATAATTTTGGTAGTCCTCACAAGGACTTTTTAAACATTTCACTTTATTTTGTAAAGCAAAGTTGCTACACATGTCAAATTTGTAGTGTATTGATAGTTTCATTTTCTTGTATATTTTCATTTTTGTCCTCTCCTTTTTTTTGTTAAGACCATCTTGGTCTTTTGTAATTGGTTTCTTTTTGTTATTTATTGGATTGCCTTTTAATTATAACTTCTTTTATTTATTAAAAACAATTACTTTAACTTGAAGAAAATTATGCTAGAATAACTTTTAATACGAAATTAAAGTTTGCAATAATTTTTTACTACACCATTGAAATCTTTTAAGAAATTTTTTTTTTTTTTTTTTTAAAATATAAGTACTAAATAGCGCAACTTAATAAATAATATCTTATATTTATTATTTTTCTTAGTGGACATTTAAAAAAAGTAAATTAATAATTAAAATGAGACTAAAAGCTTATTCTTTAAAGGGCGTGTAAGAAAATAAATATGACAAGTAAATGAGTAATGTATTACTGTAATTCAATTACTATTTAATGTCGTTATTCATCATTATCAAGTTAATTTGTGTTAAGTCTCTAAATTAATATTCTAATTATTTTAATATAAACTTGAAGTCATAGAAATATTTGTTGTATCAAATAATTCTATAAGAAGTAAAAAATATTTCATCAAAATAAATTTATTTTATCTATACTAACAAATTCATAAAAGTATTGTATTTTTTATTTATTATTTTTGTCGAATCATAATTATTTATATAATTATCTTCAAAAATTATTTATCTTCAAGAATTATTTATATATCTAATTCTCTGACAATATATTTATTTCTCAAAAATAATATTTAATATTAATTATAAGATAAAAATATGATATAAATTAATGTTTTATTTTTTTATTTTGAATTTGGGCCCGGACTTAGCTCTGACCTGGTTGGAACTAGTATATATATATAAACCAATATATGTATATAGAACTAGTTGTACTATGTGTATATGCCTATGTACATACATATATTTAGATATGCATATGTATATACATACATACATATTAGGGCTCTAAATTAATATTCTAATTATTTTAATATAAACTTGAAGTCGTAGAAATATTTGTCGTATTAAATAAATCTATAAGAAGAATTTTTTTTTATCATCAAAATAAATTTATTTTATCTATGCTAACAAATTCATAAAAGTACCGTATATTTTTATTTATTATTTTTATCGAATCATAATTATTTATATATTTATCTTAAAAAATTATTTATCTTCAAGAATTATTTATATATCTAATTCTCTGACAATATATTTATTTCTCAAAAATATTATTCTAATTTAAATTATCCAATTATATGATTATGAACTTAAATAATTATGAATACTTATAAAAAAGGCATGTTTAATATTTCATTAAATAAGATTAATTATAAGATAAAAATATGATATAAATTATCGTTTTATTTTTCTATTCTGAATTTGGGTCTGGGCTTAGCACGAGCCTGGTTGGAGCTAGTAAATTTATAAGAGAGAATATCAAAATTTGGTAGTCCTCAAAATGACTTATGGTAGTTTTTTTTTTTTTTTAAATCCTCTAAACTTGAGACATGTGTTGGTAAATTATTTTTCTCCTCTAAAATTATGATATATAGTTGATAAGATTATAATAATTTAATTTTTTCTTAAATCCTCTAAAATTGTGACATGTGATTGATAAATTACTTTTTTCCTCTAAACTTGTGACATGTAGTTGATACAATTTCTTTCTCCCTCCAAAATTGTGACATGTTTTAAAAAAAAAATCTCCATTAAAATTATGACATATAGTTGATGAAAATTACTTTTTTTTCACACATTTCATTTCATATCACTTGGGTATTTGCAGTTGATATATGATAAATTATTCTATTTATCGAGTTTGTCTTTTTGTATTTTTTATTATTTAACTAATCGATAATTCTCTCAGAAGATCTCATTATACACATATTTTTATTTTATGTATTTTTAAGAATTTATCTTATTTATTAGTACTATTTTTTTATACACTTTACTTTCTATTCTTTTTATATACTATTAACACCTACTCTTTTACGAGTTTAGCAAAAAATGTATTAATAAAATATTTAAAAAGATAAGATCTTTTATATAATAATCGGTCTTTAAAAAAAACATATTATGATTGTGGATAACTTTCTTCCTTTGCATGTCATTTCATAACTCCTCCTCTTCTTCTTTCTTGCTATTTTTATAAAATATGATAATGCTCACAATGACATTATGATAATTTTATTTTTCTTAAAATACATTAAAATTAAGATATATGGATGGTAAATAACTTTTTTCCTCTAATATTTTGACATATGCTCGTTCTTTTGATAGCGGAAGCGTAAGATGATCCGCGGTTGGAATCGTTGGCCGATGGGGGAGATAATAAAGCTTAGGAAAATATTGTGTTTTCTACATCTCCAATGTCTCTAATTACACACCATTTTTTTTTAGATTGAAATTATTAGGGCTAACTTTTTTTTTTGTTGGGTTAAAAACAAGAAAAATATTACTATATGTAAGTTAAACATTAGTACATAGGGTAGAGAAACTCCTGGGGAAGTCCTAACAGTAGTAGAGCTTAGACTAGAAGAGGTTACAGTAGTAGTAATATGCCTACATTAGAGGAAACTAAAACACTAGTTCTAACAGAAGTTGACACGGACTGTTTGCCTATACAGAGGAGGTTATTATACATCAACCAAGATAGTAGAATTCCGCGCTAATATCCTTTTGAATCTGTTCAACTAATTCCACCGGTAGAGATATGAAAATGTGGTGGTTAGCTGATGACTGAAGTTGCTGCGACCCTTTTCTTGACAAAAAATTCAGCTACTATATTTGCTTCCCGAAAATTATGTTGCACCACTGGACTCCCTACGCTCTTCAACATTAACCTACATTTATGAAGGATATCATTATATGGAGGTAATAGATGATGAATAAGCTGTATAACTTACACTGAATCAGTTTCTACAATAAGTGAAGCAACAACTAATTCCAAACCATTGAGCATCGCCTCCAATTTCACCAAAGTGTGGCAATGACTACTGCTCTTTCTGTAGAAACCAATTACCCAAGCACCCGAGAAATCTCGGATAACCCCACCAAAACCACAACGATTGGTATTCACAGTGAAACACCCATCAATATGAGATTAAAAACACCAGTTGTTGGAAGGAACCACCGGATATCAATAGGGACATAACCTGTGTAGTTGCTATGGACAAAGGTAGCAGTAATGTATGTATTCATCAGTTTTTGTTCGAACAGTAGCAACAATGGGAAATTCTTTTTTAAAAAGAAAAAATATATATTATTATTTCAATTTATCCAGATGTGCCATAGAGCAATAGGGAGAAGAGTCGACCAATCGATGGAACTATCAAGAAAGGGAGGAGAAAGAAATTTAAGAGCATTGAGCCAATGAATGGTGGGCGTATCCAAACTAGAAAGATTTAGACCCATATCCAACAAGAATTTTTAAGCATCGAGTAAAAATGTGGGCTGCTCTTTCTGACTGTGAACAACAAACTGGACTGCTAGGGTTCGGAGAAAGTCCTATATAGTATAAGTATGATGTAGTAGGCAGTCTACCATGAGAGCAAAGCCAAAGAAAATGTTTGATCTTTCCTAACGTGTTGAGTTTCCAGATCCAACCAAAATCATAAGAGTGAGTTGAGAGAAAAGACCATTCTTATTGTAAGCCCAAAAAGGTTGGTCCAACAAACCCATAGACAAATTAAGCCTAATATGATTAGCTTTAATCATAAGATTTGTAGGCATCTCGAAGGATAGTTTCATCCAGTCCCTAGTACTACCAGTCCAAAGATCACTGAGACATAAATTTTCTTCACTGGAATTAAGAGAACCATAAAGAATTTGACGTATAAAAGGAAAGGTAGGAATCCAACGATGATTCCAAACATTAATTGATCGGCCCGAGGCAGGATCCCAAGCAGTTGCTTGGGTGCAAATAGAACCGCTGAAGAGAATATTATTTCAGATAAAGGAAGTAGAGGGGCGGGTAAGATGATGGTTATATTTTAGGAGGAGAGCTTTTGCCCAAAGGGCTGTAGAGTTTGTAAACATTCTCCAAGATAAGCCTGAAATAAGAGCCTGTTTTTTAAGCTCGGCTTTGTGAAGACCCAGCCCCCCTTTATCTTTAGGAGAGGTGATTTTATCCCAATTTATGTAATGAAGCTTGCGTTTTTTACTGGTATACCTCCAAAGAAAATTACGTTGGATCTTATCAATAGTATGACAAATCTTCTTACGGAGTTTCTGATATTGCATTATATAAGCAGAAATTACATCTAAGGTGGACTTGATGAGAACACTTGATGAGAACAAGCCTTCCTGCTTGGGATAAATAATTGAATTTCCAGGAATCAAGTTTTTCCCACATATTATCAATAATGAATTATTCTTAGGCTTATGATTACGAGTAGGAAAACCTAAGTATTTACCAAAATTTGTGAACGGGGAGATATCAAACAGACCCTTGATGAGGCACTTATTAGAGCAACAGGGGAAAAAATAACCTTAGACTTTGCCGCATTTATTTTTTAGCCAGATAAGGTACTGAGGCAATACATACAATTATGGATGGTAAGAATTGATTTGGTGGTAGCCTTGGAGGAGAGAGTAAGATCTTCGGCAAAGAAGAGATGAGATATAGGAGGACCATTTGACTAACTGTAATTGGATCCCAATAGAGATTATCCACTTGGTGAGTAATATAGTTGGATAACATATCCATACATAAAATGAATATATGAGGGGATATGGGATCACCCTGATGCACACCCCGAGAGGGAGAGAAGTAGTTTGTAGGGGATCCATTAACGAGGATAGCCATATTACTACTGGATATGCAATGCATAATGAGGGAGGTAATTTTTGGAGGGAATTTAAAATATAAAAGAGTATGATAGAAAAAAGACCACTCGAGCTGATCAAAAACTTTTTCCATATCAAGCTTAAGAATGAAGCTTCCAACTTTGTTCCGAGATTTATTGATAGAATTTATAAGTTCCTGCACGAGAATAGCATTATCACATGCTTTGCGACCTTTAAGGAAACTAGATTGGTACGAGCTAATAAGCTTATTTAATAAAGGCTTGAGGCGATTTACAATAATTTTGGTAATTATTTTATAAGCAGTAATGCAAAGACATATGGACTGAAAATTCTTTAATTGGTTTGCATTAAGGAAAATAGAAATGAGACAAAGGTAGGTATCATTCAAAGACGGAGGGAGGGTTTGGCTTCGGAAGATCCCGTGGCACATGTCTTTGACAGACTTTCCTACAGTAATCCATTGAGACTGGAAAAAGTGAGGATGCAGGCTATCAGGACCTGGAGCCTTAAACGATTTAAAGTAAAAGATTTCAAAATCTTGAAGCAGACTATCTAAATTAGATAGATCTAATGTATGAAAACTAGGAGGAGAGTTCTTAATGTGGGACCAGTTAGTGGATGTATGGCTAATAGTAAAACTAGTAGAGAAAAAATGGAAAGCATGAACTTTAATTTCTGCAAAGTCTGTAATCCAATTATCATTATTATCCTTAAAATACATATAACAGAGAGGTGGAAAAACTTAGTATTCGCATCCCCTTTATTAAACAAATTTATACGGGAGCGGATTTTCCAACAATCTTCCTTAGACTTAAGAATAGCATTAAAATCAGCCTTAAGGTCATGTTCCAGAGTGTGAAGGAAAGAACTAGTAGAATAAGAGGAAGAGTTTTGAATTCCATATAGGCGAGAAAGAATACGTTTTTTTCTGACGAAAAAAATTATCGAAAGTTTTACTCCAATCAGTAATAGAAATCTGGAAGTTGGAAGCAGCTTTGAGAAAATTAGAACTAGTCCAACTAATCCCGACAATATTACTAAAATCAGGGTGATCCATTCAGTATTTTTTCGGTCTAAAAAGTTTAGTATCTTCCCGGACAAATTTATTTGCAAGGGAGATAAGAAGAGGATTATGATCCGAGTGGTTTTGTGAAGATGAGTAACACTAGCATTCGGCCAATTTACAAGCCATTCATTATTAACAAAAACTCTAACAAGTCTTTTTAGGATAAGATTACTATGAGTAGCACTTCTTCGACGATGATTAAACCAAGTATATTTACAACCCTTATAACCTAAGTCCAAAATATTACAAGAGTTTATACAGTGCCAAAAATCCGAGGAACAATTATTATTTATCGATCTACCCCCTTCCCCTCTCCCATTTATCATGTTGAGTGAGGATTTTATTAAAATCCCCCGCAAGTAACCAAGAGCCAGTAATAGAGTGAGCATAATTAATAAGATTTTCCCATAATATTTTACGATTATTATAATTTGTACTAGCATAAATAGTAGAGAAATGCCAAGGAAGATTAGTAGGGAGTACCTTGATCATAGCATGTAATTCCTGGGGCGTCTGGCGTTTGCAGGTAACACTAACAAAGGTGGAATGCCAGAGAAGAGAATAATCCCACCCGATCGACCTGAAGTTGGGACTTCCCAATAATCATCAAAATTGAAATCATACATAAGGCTAAGATGGTTACTCAGTTTAGTCTCTAAAAGAGCAACAAAGAAAGGATTGTGAGAATTTATAAGAGCCCTAAAATTTCTCGTAAGGTCGTCATTGTTCACACCCCTAATATTCCAGACAATAAAACACGTAGCTTGACTCATTGGAGAGAAAAAGTTCAAAGAATATAGAGAGCTTTTGGCTGCCAAAAACTGACTACAATGAAGAGTTGACGTCATCACTACTGCATACTTCCTAAGGCGCTGTTGATAGCAGGCCTGAGGTCGAATGAGCTCTTCAGAAGAGTTACTGGACATAGGTGGATATATTTCTTCTCCCCGTCTTCGAGAAAGATCATAAGAGCCGTATTTTAGAAGTTTGAGATTTCCATGAATGATATGATTATGTGTTCTCCGCGAAATGGAACCGCAGCCGATGGTGTCTCTAGATTCACAAATTGTCCTTGTTGTAAAAAAAAAATGGCGTCCATGGAAAAAAGAGAGGGTTGGCATTAACTACTTCCTGTGGAGTGAAAAATGGGGTTTGAGCAATTTCGTTCATGTTTGGAAACTGATTGAGGAGATGCTGGAGATTCCAAAATGACTGCATGGTTTGGATAAATTGAGGAGTAGTTGATTTCACTAATGAGTTCATTACATTGGAGAGCCTTATTTGATTCACAAAGTATTCTATTGCTTTTTTCATCCCTTTCGAGATTAGCTGGGCTAAGAAGTTTTGATTTTGTAGAATGACCAGTGTCTCTACTCCGTTGATATCCATGGTAAATAATGTTGCATGGACCTGGATAACTCTCTCTATCCAAGTTGAGGGCTGATGCAAGGGGTGAACAGGTTGTGTTGCATAGAGCAGCGGGTGACTGATTGATTCCGGAGGAATTTGAGAAGGATTGCTCATTATGGTTTCTGAAGGGACGGGGTAGAGGGTGAAGCCAAACTTTTTGGTGCACTGGAAGTGATTGAACTCTGTCCATTATTAAGAAGAGAAGTAGTATTTAATGCTTCAGAATTAGAGTAGGTTAAGTGTGGAGAAGTTGGAGTATTTAATGCAGTGAGTGCAGAGTGGGTGAAACAATCATTTGAATCTAGTTGTTTTAATGCAGCAGAAGGTGTTAAGAATTTTGAGAATTTTGCATATAACTAGGAGTGGACAGGTGTTCTGACTAGTAGATGGAATTTGTATTTTCATGCGTAATGGAAGGAGGGACTGTTGACAAGTGATACAAGACAGCCCAAAAACACAAGAAAATAAACACCAAAACAGTCCACTAGTTCAAGGAACTATGGACCTCTTTTGGTGACCCCTCTCGAATTCAAGAACACAACAAGAACACCATATAATGAGGTGTTTAACACCTAATTTCCAACAACAAACCAAACTATATTATGACAATAAAAATGAAGAACAACAATGTTACAACCATAATAATCAAACGGCTTGAACAACAACAACACAAACTACAAGATTAGGACAAGAAACAAAGATAGATAGTTAGACAAGTGTTGATGTAGTCTTAACAACCCAAGAGCATATTCACTCTTGGACCTTTAACACTTCATACAACAAACACCTAACTCTTACAATGACACAAGAGGGGCATCCACCTCTCAAAGCACCAAAGTCTCAAACTTTGCAACACACAAGAGAATCCACCCTTATACTATGCCCTAATTTCAGTTTTGAGAACTCTCTCTCACAAGAGTAGTGTCTTCAATATCAAGCATAAACTAGGAAAATAAACCCTACAAGGTTCTATTTATACAACACTACAAATAATAGAGAAATGACAAAAGAGCCCTTTAGTGACTAGTCTTCAAAAATACTCAAAAGTGTCATGATCATGATCATACTTGTATCATCCTCTCCATCTTGAGAGGAATTTGACCACAAATTCACGGGCTCACCTCTTTTACAAAAGCACTTCACAATCTCCTTCTTCCGGCCACACATCTTCTCCATACTCTTCATTTTGCACTTCGGCTTCTTTTTGCTCTCCATCTTGCGGTTTGTCATCATTCTTAACCGATTCAATGCCCACCTCTTCTCCAAGATAGTACAATCTACCCCACCTTAGGATCATATTCCGTCGGTTTTGGCACTCACTAACCTTGTGCCCCCACCCTTGACACTTGAAGCATTGAAACCCCTTGGGATTGGAAGTAAAATTCAATTTACCTTCATACCTTGGAGGATTTTTTTGGAAACCCTTAGTGGCCTCGAGTTGGGTAGCCATGAATGAGTTCTCTTTGAGCTCCCTCTCAACCTCTAAAGCCACGTGGAAGATGCCATCTACGGTGTCGAATTTGTGAAGCGTCATGCGAGTGGAGATGTCCTTGTTTAACCCAACCTTGAAGCGCACAATATCATGACTTACTTGCTCGCCTCGGTGGTCAAGTTTCAACATCAATTGTTGAAATTCATCGTAGTAAGCCATGACACTCTTGCTCCCTTGCCTCAAATTATACAATTTGGCAAGAAGCTCATGCCTATAAGTCTCGGGCAAGTACCGTTGCCGCATAAGGTTCTTCAACCAAAACCAAGAAGGAGGTTGTCCCCCAATCATCTCATTCCCAAGCAGTTTAACATACTCCAACCATGTATTAGCATACCCTTCGAAGTAAACTATAGGATAGCAACTTTTCTTTTCTTCGGTGAGATCATTAAGTTGGAAGAACTTGTTACAAGATGACTCTCATGCAAGGTAGGCTTCAGGATCACTCTCACCTTTGAAAACGGAAAGGCTCACTTTTATGGAATTGAGACCTACATCTCGGTTTGGATGGCCATATCTCACCTCTCGGTCTAACTCCCCATGTCTACACCTCATTCTTTCTTTCCTCAAGTAAATATCATCATACGGCCTATAACCACCATATTGTTCTCCGCTACCATGGCCCTTAACATGGATGGGTCTATTTGGGTTACGTGGAGCTTGTAGTGGCGGGATTGGATTTGGATAGTGAGGTCTTTGGTCAAGTGGAGTTTGGATGAGAGGGTTCGGGTTTGATGGTGGTATTTGGATTCCAAGCCCTTCTTGTTGGACTTGGTGGAGTGGGGGATGGTTTGGTCTATCTTGTTCTTGGCTTCGGGAGTAGAGATTGGTTGGATTTGTGGCAATTGGTGGATATAGCATTTGGAGCATAGTCCCGGGAGTATTAGTTGGGGAATTGTTTTGAGGTGTGGAAGGTCGACTCCTTTGGCTTTCCACACATTCTAATCTCCCACTTATTGATTCCACATCCATATATAATTTCTCAAGACCCAGATTCAACCTAACCACATCTCGGGACATAGTTTCAAGGCGAGCCAAAATGAGATTGATGGCATTATTATCCATTGTTTGAGCATTTGAAGCCTCGGGTTCCATTGTGGTTATACCAAAAATAATCCTTCAAGTTACGGTCCAACAAGACACCCAATCAGTCCACAACGCCACACACAACAATACAATACAAATTCTACAAAATAAAACACACGTGAGTTCAAAACAATCTCCCACAATAAGATCTCACCTTCAGGTTTCTTCAAACTCAAGCTTAACAATGATGGATGACTCAAATAACCTCCAATTTAGCTCAAATTCTAACCCTATACTCCTATAGTGTTAGAGAACACAAATCTAACACTAAAAACACAAGAAAAACACCAACTCAAAAACTCAAAATTTGACCTAGGGTAAAAAACGGGTTTAGTTTTTTTTTTGGGGGGGGGGGATTTTAGATTTTGACACTTCTTTTTTGTTGGAATTTTCAATTTCTAGACTCTAATAGTGTTAGGGAACAAGGATCTAACACTAGAAACACACAAAAATCAAGTTTTTTTGAAAAAAACCCTAAAAATGTTAGCAGTAACTTTTTTTCTTTTTCTTCCTTTCACTTTTTTTTTTTTAATTTTCAAGATAACAATCCCAAGATTGATTTTGTTGAAACAAAATCAAACCTTGCTCTGATACCAAATAATATAAGTCAGCCCAAGAACACAAGAAAACAAACACCAAAACAGTCCACTAGTTCAAGGAACTATGGACCTCTTTTGGTGACCCCTCTCGGATTCAAAACACAACAAGAACACCATGTAATGAGGTGTTTAACACCTAATTTCCAGCAGCAAACCAAACTATATTATGATAATAAAAATAAAGAACAACAATGTTACAACCACAATAACCAAACGGCTTGAACAACAACAACACAAACTACAAGATTAGGACAAGAAACAAAGATAGATAGTTAGACAAGTGTTGATGTAGTCTTAATAACACAAGAGCATATTCACTCTTGGACCTAGGGGTGTCAAGTGGGCCGGGACCCGGCCCGACTCGGCCCGACTACGTAACCCGACCCGGTTTGACCCGGCCCGGTAAGCCCTAGGGCTTTAGGGTTTCGGATCCCGGATCCCGGGCCGGTTATTTTGTTAAAATGGGCCTGGTTAACCCGGCCCGGACCAAGCCCGGTCCAGGCCCGCCGGTTAACCGGCCCGACCCGAAAAAATTTAAAAAATATATATTTTTGGGATTTTGGGCCAAACTAGTTGTTGGCCCAACGGCTATATAGTCGTTTTTGGATCCAAACGGCTAGTTTGGGCCTATTTATTAAAAAAAAAAAAAACTTTAAAAAATATTTTTTAATCCCAAAAAAAAATCTATAAATACCCTACAACTTCAAATCATTTTTCACATAATTTTTCACTCTCTCAAATCTCATTCTCTCTCAAATCTCAATTCTCAATTCTCAAATATTCAATATATTTAATTTCTTAAAGTGTTCACTTTAATTTTTTAATTTTTCGTTTACAAAGTACGAGCGGAAGTTTCTAAAGTCGCAATCTTCGGATACTTCCAAAATTTGGTATTGTCGTTCCATCTCTTACGTTTAATTTTTATTTATTGTATTAATTGTTTAATATTTAATTTTATTATATTTGTGTATTTTGAATATTTTTAGTTTAATTTAATTTATATTATGGATAAATTAAAAAACCTCGCTACTAAAGGTGTTAAAATTTTTTGTCCCGGAAGCGGTAGTGGTAGTAAAAAGCGAATTACTAGCGGTAGAGGTAGTTCAAGTAGTAGATATACCCGTGTGCCTTCGCCTTCGGTACCGCTTGGTACACCTTTTGAGGAAGAAATAGGTGTAGGTGCTCACGATATGGATTATGTAGAAGCTCAGGAAAATTACGGTATAGAAGAAGAAAATGAAGTAGATGCGGTTAATTTAGACGAAGATAATGAAAATATTGTTGAGACACCCGCAGTAGGAGATGCTAACGTTAGATCTGAATCAGTTAATCTCCCTTCCCGTCCTCCCAGTGCCCCAAAACCTCGTAAAAGAACTAGTATTGCATGGCAATTTTTTGAACGTATATCAGATATTGAGGTGCAATGCAATATTTGTCAACAAATATATAAGCATAGAAGTGGAGGCAAGCAAGGGGGTACGGGTACGTTAATGAGACATATAGCTGAAGATCACAAAAGAGAGTTAAATATTGCAAAAGGTGGTGGGGATGTTGGTGGGTCAACGCAAACTAGAATGGACCCAACAACCGGTCACGTAGCGAAGAAGTATAATAAATTGAGGGGCAGGGAAGAAATAGTTAAAATGGTAGCTGTGGGTTGTTTGCCTTTTAGTTTTCCTTCTTCTGATGCCTTTATTCGTTATATACAAGCAATTTATAATCCTATGTTTAATGGTATTCCTAGAACTATTTGTCGGTCTGATATTTTTAGACTCCATTCACAATATTGTTTTTATTTATCAACATTGTTAAAAAATATTCAATGTAGATTGTCCCTAACTTCTGATCTTGGTCGTGCTGTAAATAAAAATGATTATTTAACCGTTACTTGTCATTGGATGGATAGTAATTTCGTGATGCAAAAACGTATTCTTGCTTTTTTATATGATGAAGATCGTAAACATACTGGACAATTTATTGCTGATTCTATTGTTAAAATTGCCGGATATTATGGTATCGAAAATAAAATTTTATGTATTGCTTTTGATAATGCTTCTAACAACAAGACTGCTATAACAAAAATAAAATCTACGCTATCTCCGCCCTTGCCTGAAATTTTTCATATTAAGTGTGCATGTCATATATATAATTTAATTGTAAAAGATGGTCTTGAGTTTTTTGAGCTTTATATTGAAAAAATTCGTCTTGCCGTTGGTTTTATTCAAGGAAATAATCGTAGATCGAGAATTAGAGAATTTAAAGTTAAATGTCAAGAAAATGGACTTACACCGATTTTGATGCCTGAGGAAATTGATACTAGATGGAATTCTACGTATGAATTTTTAAAAACTTGTTATAAATATAGAATTCCTATTACACTAGCTTTTAACCAACATTGCGGTTCATTTGCTGATTCTGCTGATTGCATGCTACATAATTCTGATTGGGTTGTAATTAATGATCTTGTTAAGTTTTTAGAAAAAATTTATGTAGCTACGATTGAATTTTCCGGTGCTTATTATCCTACTGTTTGTAATATTTTGGCATATATAGCCGATATTTCTGGTTTGCTCAAAGAATATAAAAATAAAGAAGGTTATAAAGAAGCTGTTGGCGCCATGTT
This sequence comes from Capsicum pubescens, assembly GCA_030864215.1. NCBI lineage: Eukaryota > Viridiplantae > Streptophyta > Magnoliopsida > Solanales > Solanaceae > Capsicum > Capsicum pubescens. The sequence goes on from CM061543.1 coordinate 39,116,716, forward strand.
TACGAAATTTAAAAAATATTTTTTCCCGATTTCCCCTATTTACTTGGTTGGTGCTATGCTAAATCCGTGCATAAAATATAATCATATGTGTCACTTTAGTACTCTTATTTATACTAACTTAGAAATAAATACTAACCATGATTCTGAACAAGTACAACCTGATTTGCGGACGGCTACGGCTGATGCAAAGGATTACATAGAAAAATTATATAATCACTATGCTGATTTATTTGATTTTGCCGTACCTACAAATATCACTCCAACTGTCGCTCCTCATCCTCCCGAAGAGTCATCATCTTCTAAAAGGCCGGCACATAGTGGTTTTTCTGATTCGTTTTATGATTTAAATTGTTGGAACAGTGTTGATGAGAGAACTTACACATCAACTTATCGGGAAGAGCTGAAATATTATCTTCGGACGGCACCAGAGGATCGCAGACGACGGATCAACACGTTGGATTGGTGGAGGAGTAATGAAACACAATATCCTGTGCTTTCAAGATTAGCTAGAGATATCTTGAATGTTCCAATGTCAACTGTTGCATCAGAGAGCGCCTTTAGTCTGGGACGACAGCAGCTTGGAGACAACCGACACTCATTGGGAAGCAATGCAATGAATGTTCTAGTTTGCCTCAGAGATTGGATTAGAGCGGAAAGAAGAAACCAAGGAATGGAACCAGAGCCGAGCGACGAGCTGAAACTTGAAGAAATTATGACTTCACGGGAGAACTCAGCAGAATCAAGTCCAATGCATGGTTTTGCCCCCGTTGACTTCGACTATCCCATGCAAGTTCCCATTAATATTAACATGAATGAGTTGGAAAAAATGATGCATAATTTATAGATTTTTCATTCATGTAAATTATAAATTTTGGATCATTTTGCAATCAATAAAATTCCCCAAATTCATTCACTCCTTAGTCCTTGTTTTTTATTTTTTTTTATTTAACGATTTAAAATTTTAAATTGAATTTCTAGTTTTCTACTTTAAATTAAAAACTTACTTCTAATATATTATTAATTTACTACCAAATATTATTAATTTATTATATTAAGTAGCATATGTTTTGTATATTTGTGCATATATCTTCTATAGAAGTGTATATTTAACGTATACATGTGTATATGTTTTATAAATTAGTATATAAGTATATCTATATATATTGTAATGTATATATAATGTAGTATATTTTATAAGTAGTAGTATATATACATTGAATGGTGCGTATATACGTGTATATATCTTCTATATAAGTGTATATTTAATGTATACATATGTATATATTTTATAAATTAGTATATAAGTAGATCTATATATATTGTAATGTATATATAATGTAGTATATTTTATAAGTAGTAGTATATATACATTGAATGGTGCGTATACATAGAATAGAGTGTATATATATGAATAGATCTTCTATAGATGTGTATATTTAACGTATACATGTGTATATGTTTCATAAATTATTATATAACTATACAAATATATATTATAATGTATATATATTATAGTATATTTGATTTAAAGTATTACATATACATAGAATAGAGTGTATATATGTGAATAGATCTTCTATAGACGTGTATATTTAACGTATACATTACTTTATGTTTTATAAATTAGTATATATATTGTAGTATATACTTTTTTTAAAGTAGTACATATATATTGAATGGTGCGTATATATGTGTATATATCTTCTATAGACGTATATCTTTAAAGTATACAAGTGTATATGTTTAAAAATTAGTATGTAACTATATATATATACATATTGTTGTATATATATATATATATGTATATTGTAGTATATATTTTATTTAAAGTAGTACATATATATTGAATGGTGCATATATATGTGTATGTATCTTCTAAAGTAGTATATATTTAACGTATACATGTGTATATGTTTTATAAATTAGTATATATATATATATATATATATATATATATATATATATATATATATATATATATATATATATTGTAGTGTATATATATATATTATACTATTATAGCATATGTTTTATTTAAAGTAGTACGTATAGTCATATATAATTATATATTGAATGGTACGTATATATGTGTAATTGTTTATATATTTTTTTAAAATTATATATTGTATATTGGAGTGTATATAGTGTATATTGGATTTTTTTATTTATTTTTAAACGGGTTTGACCGGTTTTTAACCGGGTTTGACCGGGTTTTGGTGGGTTTGACCGGGTTTTGGTGGGTTTGACCGGGTTGGGTTAAGTGGGCCGGGTTAGGGTAGGATTTAATTTTTTTACTGTTTGGCCCGGCCCGGTTAACATCAAACCCGGCCCTTAACCAGCCCGCAACCCGTTTAAAATGAAAGGGCCGGTTTCGGGTTGGCCCGACCCGGCCCGTTTGACACCTCTACTTGGATCTTTAACACTTCATACAACAAACACCTAGCTCTTACAATGACACAAGAGGGGTATCTACCTCTCAAAGCACCAAAGTCTCAGACTTTGCAACACACAAGAGAATCCACCCTTATGTTGTGCCTTAATTTCAATTTTGAGAACTCTCTCTCACAAGAGTAGTGTCTTCAATATCAAACATAAACTAAGAAAATAAATTCTACAAGGTTCTATTTATACAACATTACAAATAATAGAGAAACGACAAAAAAGTTCTTTAGTGACTAATCTTCAAAAATACTCAAAAATATCATGATCATGATCATACTTGTTGATACAAGTCAGGCGACTTTTGAGAGTTAATTTTAGGATTTTCTTGACCCTTGTCCACGTACATAGATTGCAGAGAGGTGTCAGGAAAAGTAAGATTATTCTTTGGAAGAGGTCTACGAGAAATTTTATTAACACCTTTGGGGGCTGATTTCTTTTCCCAAGAGGGGCCTACCCCGAAAGTACTTTGAACATTAGGCAGACTAATGTTGGCAGCAGACTTTTCTGTGCACAACCTATCAATTTTATTTAAGTTTAAAATACCAAAGTTATACAATTGGCTATTCGAGCACGATTCTTATAGGACTTAAACTGTATTAGAGGTTTTATTAGTGGAAGTAGACGAAGAGGGAACGTTATGTTGAGTAGCTTTGAAATTAAACAGAGGTGCGGGGTAAGTACCTGAATTTTCTGCAAATGGAGTATTTACCTTAGTACCTTTATTTCCATGTTTCGAAGCTGCACTCACCTGTCGATTGGGTGTGGCTCCTCTTAGGTGACGGTTGGTTTTTCTCTCATTTACTTTTTTTGTGTGGTGGGAATTTGACAGTCAGCCACTCCTGGTTGGTTGACGGGGTTGAATCTGGGGATCCTTGCGTAGGCATTTCCTTTGTTGGAGTAATTTCTTGATGTGGGAATCTCGAATGTATATGACCAAAGCGACCACAGCTTATACAAAGATAACAATTGCCCTCATATGGACTGTTTATGGTTCCCAATTTGAATGCAGCAGAGAGTACAGGCTCTTCCATCAGAATTTGAACGCATAGACGGGCATAATGACCCTGTAAAGTCGAGTTGGTGCATGCATCTACTTTCAACAATTTCTCGATTGAGTTACCATTTTTTGTCAAAAGGATTGCATCATAGGTAAACGGGCCCAAACAACAGAGTGTGTAACTTTCTCACTTTTGGGAACAAAGATTGGTTCCCAATTTTTGATAGATAAATAATGGCCATTGATAAACCATGGACCATTTTTGAGAACTTTGGATACACTTTCTGCCTGAGTAAACTTGGCTATATAGAAACCAAGACTAAGATCAATTAGGGTTCTGGAACTTTCCATAAATCCACAAATTTTTGGCATAGGTATTGATGGGTTATTTTCTTGCCCAAAAGCTTAATAATCAACGAGTGTTTTCAGGGGGAACAGATTCACTCATGTTCTTCTTGGGAGAGAGAAATGACTCTGATTCCATTCGACATATCTTACACGACAGAGGAAAGAGTTTCTTTAGTATTAGATTGAGAAGAAACATCAGCACAAGCATCTATATGCAAGTCAGATTGAAATTCAGATGCTAATAACTTTGATTTAAAGGATTCTATTGGTGTCATTATACCCTAACAGCCTATTTGGATGGTGGTTTGGCATGATATTATATGGTACGGTATGGTTACGTGGAAATCATATTTGTTTTCATGGTTTTCTAAAAATAGTGGTACGGTATGTTACTATTTCATGGTTTGATAACCATAGAATGTAGCAATTTATTGAACCATCAAAATGATGGTGTGTCATGGTTTTCATTTTTCTTTTCCAACTGTACCTTTATATAATTTTCTTTAATCCTATTTTATCCTTATCAACAAAATACATGCTAAGACTATGCATTTATTAACAAGATCGAAGATTGCAAGACTTCCTGTTAGCAGTATAAAAATTCAAAGAGTGAGAAAAATGATCACAGTTATTTAGTAGTAGTAATTTTTAATGCCAATAAAAACTCAATTTGATTAAAAAAAAATTGAAAATTGAAATGGAGGGAAACAGAGTGAATGCACAAAAAGCATATATATGGGAAGTGATTTTTGAACTCTAAGATACATACATGTATACCAATTGTTTTATTGATTGGGAAGTACTTCCCGATTGCATTAGTTTGCGTTCGTCAAATCTTTATTTAGCAAATACCCTTGTGAATTTGGCGTCTTAAAAGCATCATCGGGTAGCTATGAGAAGCATCGAGAAAGAAAGGACAACTGGTTACGCTAACACATATTGATATGGATAAAAGAGTTGATATCACAAATGTATTACAATTAGGGACATTTTAGTAAATTTACATGTTACCATACCGTATCATACCATCAAATCAAACAAAAAATCTATTATTAGACCGCAGTAAATAATACAGTCCATCTAAAATAATAGAAAATTTAGTGAAAGGTCATCCTCAGTTAGAAACTAAAAGACTTTTTTACACAGTTAATTCATTTCAACTACACATATTAATAGATGTCATCTTTTTGAGAATTTTTCATAAATAGCTATAGTGTCGCCCCTAATTACAAATCATAATGATAGTTTACGTATTTACGAACGTTTTAGCAAATTGTTTCACAAACAAATTATTTTACACCTAAAGGAAAGAGATTATAGTAATTAGTTCTCCTCTTCTTAAATTAGCAGGAGTTTTTCCCACAAAGATATAGTTGTCACAAATCAATTATACTCGATTAAATATGTTCATCTTATTAGGATATATTACTAGCCATGTGATTTATTTTATAATATTATATTTTCATCCCACGTAAACACAATTTATTATATTAATAAAATATTTATTTTAATAGATCATTGTGTTAACATGTGTGTCCTTAACTTATATAGTAGACAATTTGACCCCACTACCTTCGTTATTTTTATAGCTTAACAAGTAGTGTTGTGGCCAGGCCAAGCAGTACAGGCAGCCTTGCTGACCCTCGCAAACAGTCTGGTCGATAATTGTTGATTTAGTCAGTTTTAGAGTTTTTTAGTTTTTGATAAACTCCAAATAACCTAAAATTTGGTAGGTTCATCGGAAAAGACCCACTGAGCAATACACACAACTTTGCCGTGATGTAGACTCTTTTTTGGCCATTCAAAGTCGTTTTGATGGATTTCGTCATTTTTGTGTTTTCTGAGAAATTAAAAAATTTGAAAAAAATATTCTTTGCAAATCAGTGGTTATAGAGCTCATTTCTTATGGTTTCCAGTGGTTTATTATAGTAGAAAGAATGAGTTTATATACTGACATAGGTCATCTTTTTCATTGGATAAACTTGTATAGTATAATCTTGTTTTTTTGATCTCTTGTTTTTATGGCTTGTATTAACTTTTCAACTAAGTTACTTGTTAGTTTAATAGTATAGAGACTTATGAAATATGATATATATCTAACTTAAGTCAACAGTTAACTCTCTAATTGAGTTGGTTCTGTTTTATTTAAGAGATAATATATTTAACGTTGCATATATATAATATTTGCTTCAATGGTTAAGTTTTCCTAACGATTTTAACGGTTTATGTGCATGATTATACATGTGATGTGTTTTTAAAGAATTTTATTATTTTGCAGCATGTCTAATGATCTGTTTTTAATTTGATTATATAACAGATTAACTATGTCTTCATTCAATCCCTTAACTTCCATCCTAAATCAAAATAAACTAGAAGGTCCTAACTAGATTGACTGAAAATGAAATTTGGATATTGTTAATTCTTTCTGCTGAGGGTTTTAAATTTGTGCTGGATAAGGAATGTACTGTTAAGTCGGCTGAATTCATTGATGATGAGACTAAAGCCTACGATAAATGGGTTAAAGCTGACGAGATGGGGAAATGCTATATTCTTGCCTCAATGACAAATATGTTACAACATCAGCATCAGTCCATGACTACTGCTTATGATATGCTCGAATTTCTCCAAGAGATGTTCAGTGAACAAAATTGTGCTACAAAGCAGATGACCATAAAATTCCTCTTGACCACAAAAATGGTTGAAGGAAATTCATTGAGGGAGCATGTTCTTAAAAATGATGAGTCTGTTGAACGAGTTGAAAATTCTTGGTGCGGTTATTGATAAGAAATCTCAGGTAGAGTTGGTCCTAAAGACTCTACCAGACATTTTTCAGCAATTTCGCTTAAATTATAACATGAATAAAATGAACTTATCCCTTGTGAAACTGCTGAATGAACTGCAAACGAAATAATCTATCATTAAGCAACAAGCTCCTCCTGCGGCATTGATGGTTGACAAATCTTCATCTTTGACTTCTAAGTCGAAAGGCGAAAAGAAAAATAACAAAAAACCTCTCAAGACTCCAAGTGCTAATGGTGGTGTGGGTAAGCCTAAGGGCAAGAACTATACAAGCAACCTAGTCATCATAAGAAACAGTGCCTCGACTATATAGCTAAGATGTTGAAACAAGGTACATCTTTTCATGTGTCGTTGAAATATTCTTAGCGATTATTTCTACCCAATTTTAGGAAATATATTTGAGAGCCACTAATCATAACTGTACTTTTTTGCAGCGGTTTCAGAAAACACGACACCTACGTGAAAATGAATTGAATGTGTTTTAAGCAAATGGGGAACCAGCACCAGTCTTAGCTATAGAAAATATTACCATTTCATTTAGTAGTTCTAGAGTTTTAGTTTATGATAATGTTCTCTATGTACCTTCTATACGAAGGAATTTAATTTCAGTTCAAAAATAATGGATGTTGGTTACAATATTTATTTTGCTAATAATTGTGCAATCATTAAGTTTAATAAGTATTTTATTATTTCTGCTCCTAGAATACATGATCTGTTTGTATTTGATGTTTCCTTTAATATGCTACAAACAATGAAACTTAATACTGTTGATCAATCACATAAACAAAAATGTATTTCGAAATTGAGTGAAACATACTTATGACGCTAACGTCTAGGTCACATTAACTTAAATAGGATCTCACGATTGGTTTCTGATGGATCTTTGAGTTCATTGAAAGTGGAAACACTCTCAACTTGTGAATCTTGTTTAGAAGGTAAAATGAGAAAGAGACATTTTCCTTCCAAAGGAAATAGAGCCGGTAATAAGTTAGAATTAATTCATACTGATTTGTGTGGTCTTATGAATATACAAGAACGAGGTGGCTTTGAGTATTTTGTGGCTTTCACAGATGATTACTAAAAATATGAATATATTTATTTGTCGCATCATAAATTTGAACGCTTTGAAAAGTTCAAAGAATTTAAGATGAAAACAGAAAAGCGACGTAACAAACATATTCATACATTATTATTTAATCATGCTGGTGAATACCTATTTTAGAAATTCATTAAATATTTATCTGAATTAAAAAGTACATCTCAATATTCTACTCCATAGTTACCAGAACAAAATAGTGTGGTAGAACGACGAAATAGAACTCGTATGAAAATGGTTAGATCGATGTTAAGTTATTCATATTTGCCCTTTTTCTTTGGAGTTATGCATTAGAAATAGCAAATTATATTCTGAACTTGGTTCATTCAAAATCAGTACCTTTAACCTCATCTAAATTGTGGAGTGGCTGCAAGTCTAGCCTACGACATATTTGAGTTTGGGATTGTCCAACACATGTGCTAAAAGAAAAAACTGATAAATTAAAATCTAAAATAAAAATGTGCGTTTTTATTGGATATCCAAAAAGGAAGAAAGAGGTTTATTTTATTATCCTAAGGAACATAAGGTAATTGTTTCGACAAGTAATAGATTTGTTAAAGAGAATTATTTAATGAACCACATTTCTAGAGGCAAAATTATTTTACAGAAATTGAGCAATAGAATAATGAATAACGAAGAACAAAAAAAAATTTCAAAAATCATTTTTAACATACCACTGTATCCACATAGTGGGAGAAATGTCAATAGGCAAGAGGTTACACTTGGCAAACACTTAACATCATATTACCTCAAAGTTGTGGGAGTAACATCGAGCAACCTGTAATTGTGAAGAAAATTGTTCAGGGTAATGTCGAGCAACCTGCCATTGGGTGTTCAAAATTTAGTTTCAAATCTAAAAATCTTGTAGTTACTAGTTGTTATAGTGGAAGAATTATAAAACCTTTACGATTTGCGCTCTTGGGAGAATCGTATGATAGAATTCTTGAGGAGCCTAATACAGAACCCCTTAATTATGCCGAAGCACTACATGCATGATAAAGATGCTAAAATATGGATTGTTGCTATAAAATCTTAAATGGAGTCTATGTACTCCAATCAAGTCTGAAAACTTGTAGAACCACTTGCGCGGGTCAAACCCGTTGGCTGTAGTTGAATCTATAAGAAAAAAAGAGGTGTGGATGAAAAAAATGCAAACTTTTAAGGCTAGGCTTGTTAAAAAGGGTTACTCAAAAAGAAGGAATTTATTATGAGGATATCTTTTTGCCGATAGTTATGCTTAAATCCATTAGGATTCTCTTATCCATTACTGCTCATTATGATTATGAGATTTGACAAATGAATGTCAAGACGTCTTTCCTCGATGGAAATCTTAATGAGGCATTTATATGGCACAACCAGAAGGTTTCATAGAAAGTGGTAATGAACATAAGTTTTGTAAACTTAAGAGATCCATTTATGATGTAAAACAAGCATCTGGGGTATGGAATACTTGTTTTGATAATTCGATTAAGATTTTTTATTTTGATCAATGTGAAAATGAGTCATGCGTCTATAAAAAATGGGATGGAGATAGAGTAGCATTTTAAATTTTGTATGCGGATGACATCTTGCTCATAGAAAATAATATGAGCATGTTAAATTTTGTTTAAGAGTGGTTGTCCTCGCATGTTGATATGAAAGACTTGGAAGAACGTCACATATTCTTAGGATCAAGCTCAAGCGAGATCACAAACAAAGAATATAGGCTTAGCTCAAGCACTTTATATTGATACTATTCTTGAAAGGGTTAGCATGCAAAATTTCAAAAAGGAATTCCTTCCTCTTAGGCATGAAATTACTCTATCAAAAGATAAGTCGTTCAAAACAATCGATGAGATAGAGAATGAAGTTGGTTCTTTATGCTTCTGTTGCAGGGAGTCTTATGTAAGTTATGTTGTGCACTAGACTTGATATTTGCTTTGTGGTAGGCATGTTTAGCAGATTTTGGCCTAATTTCGGGAAAGAACATTGGACTGTGTTTAAGCATATAATCAAGTACCTAAAAAGGACTAGGAATTACATGTTTGTTTTTCACTCTAGGAATATTGTACCTATTGGTTATACAGATTCAAATTTTCAATCAGATAAAGATTCTATAAAATCTATCTCAGGATATGTATTTACTTTAGGAGGTGGAGCCATTGTTTGGAGGAGCATCAAGTAATCATGTGTTGTTGATTCCACCATCAAAACCAAATATGTAGCTGCTTCTAAGGCAGCTAAAGAGGTTTTTTGGCTTGGTAACTTTCTGAAAGAGCTTGAAGTGGTTCCTTCGATTTAAACACCACTACCATTTGACAATAGTGGTGCAATTGCAAATTCAAAAGAACCATGAAGTCATAAAGAAGTAACCATATTGAGATAAAATATCACTTGATTCGAGATCCAAGGGGTGATGTGAAAGTTTTGAAGATTGAGTCGAAGAACAAATTGGTGGACCCATTTACAAAGGGCTTAACCCAGAAGTTTTTGATAAGCATGTGGAAGAAATGGGCGTTAAAACTGTGCATGAATGATTACGAGCCTAAGTGGGAGATTGTTAGGATATACTATTAACCATGTAGTTTATGTTATAGTATTATATTTTCATTTCATATAAAGACAATTTATCATATTAATAAAATCTTACTTGAATAGATCATTGTGTTAACATGCGTGTCCTTTACTTATATAATAGATAATTTGGTGTATGAAGTTTCTTAACTCATGCACAGAAGATTAAATTTGTCAGTTTTTATAAGTTATAAATTAATATTCACAATAAAAGATAAGGTAGGGCAAATATCTTGATTGTACCATAAGATTAAATGTAATTTGATCTTAACTATGAGAATGGTAATATTCCAACTTCTTGTGCTAGTACATTCCGTATGTATTGAACGGATCAATTGGAGATGTTTGCTTCGGTTCTGAATATTAATAAATATTTTTTCTAGTCCATAACATGTACTTATACTCTTAATCTTGGTATAATTATTATGATCTATGTGGTTTGATTTATTATTTTAATTTATTGAAAGAGACTCTTTTACGAGTCAATAAATTCCTAATAGGTTGGATGATGACAAATCACTTACTGAAATATTAATTAGTTGATAGAACTGTCACATCCCTTTTTCGCTCGAAGGGATCGAGTCGAAGAGTTTTTCCAATTAAAGTGACGATATTGAATAGAGATTATTTTAATTACAGAGTCGCCACTTGAAATTGAGTTTTGGTGTTCCAAGTCACCTTTTTGAATTCCTAATTAAAAGGAAATGACTCTTTATTATGGTCTGCGAAAATAGAAGACCAGGTAAGAAATTCTGTTGACCGAGGGGAAGGTGTGAGGCACCCCTCGAGTCCCGTAGTTCTAACACGGTCGCTTTTATTGACTTATCTCGATTTAAATTATTTTAACAAATTATGTTAAGGCCTAAAATCGCTCATTTTAATATCTAAAATCTATCTATTTATTTTATATTAAACAAATCGGTGAAAGTTAATTTTAGAAAAATATTTGTCAAGGTGCATTATTGCATCCTTGAATTTTAAAGGTCTCAGAAAGATACGTACGCCGCATTCTTAATCGAGACAAATATATTAAACTTACTTAAAGTTTATCTAGTATTAAAAGCGTTAGTTTATCGCTTAAAAATTCATAAAATTTTTATTTTAAAAATTATTAGTTCTTTAACGATAGACTAAATCCATTAATTAATTTAATAAATAAATAATTACAAAATTTTATTAATAACAATGAAATAAAATAATAGAATAATGAATAAACAAATTTACCCATATTATACTAAATTTAATATTATCTCCAAATTTATTATAGTTAATTTTAATACAAAAATAGAATCACAGATATGAGAGAATTTAAATACTAAATCATATTCAGTAGTTTGCTCACATATTTGTCAATTCATTAAAAAAATATGAGTTCAATTATCACTAAATTTATTAATTAAAAAGGTAAATTGTAAAGAAACATTTAATTGATAAAAATAAAAAATTAATGGGCCCACGAGAAAGTCATCAGGTAACTAACTATTTGACATACTTTTAGAAATGGACTCTTATATACATCCAGAAGATTTATTGATATTAACATCTTTATATTATTTTAAAAAAAAAAAACGGAAAAGGGAAAATGTTGCTTTTTCAATGAAAGTGGATATTTGTGTATATAGTGTGTGTTAGTCACTATGATTTAAATAAAATGTGTATATAAATATGGTCGGTGCATGATGTGTTATCATGTAGGCAATGAATTCCTTTTCCTTTTCTTCTTTTTTTTCTTTGTTCTCTAATTCATCCAATTTTACTGATTTTTCTCTTTTCTACCATTTTTTACTTAGCAACATATCCATGATATTTATGAATCGCTGTTATGTGTGTGCAGTATATATGTATCAATGCGGTGTGATAAAGAGTGAAGTGTTAGTGGAGGATCATATATTGTTTTGTCTACTATAACAGTGAGTAAAATATAATAAATTAACAGATTAGCATGTTTATTGTCATATACAGATAATAAAAAAAATGATACTGCATAATATCCGTTTCTTTTCATCATTATAATATACACATTACAATATTATACACAAGATTATACAAAACTGATAAAATAAAATACAAGATTTAAAAGAAACCTGTAATGATAATAAAACAGAAACTTTGAATATCTTTTTCGGAAACTCGAACGTGAACCAAACTTGACTTCCTTGATACTGCATAATTCAGTTTCTTTTCATCATTATAATATACACATTACAATATTATACACAAGATTCACTCTCCTTTTGTTTTCTCTCTGGTATTTCCTCTTTGTATTTTTATCTGATCAATTTTTTTTTGCTCTGTGTCAAAGTAGAATAGTACGTAGTCTATTCTGGGGTGAGAGAGTCTCTTAAGTAAGGAGTTTTTGGGGGGAACAGGGTTTTTTTTACTGAGGGGAGGTTTTTTTTTTTTTTTTTTTTTTAAAACAGAGAAGGGAGGAATCATATGAAATTCAAATTAATTATATATATATATATATTAAATAGAAAATAATAATAATAATAATAAATATAATAATAATAAATAAATAAAAGTAAATAATAAAAAGAATAAAATAATAATAATAATAATTAATCAATTAATTTTATATTTAATAAAACATAATAATAATTTATAAATAGACAAAAATTAAATATAATAAAAATAATATTAAAATTACTTTATTTATTAAAAATTCATAAAAGGATATATATATATATATATATATATATATTTTAATTTTTATATTGTTTTTAAAATTAGAATAAAAAAATATCTTGAAGTTAACTTTATTTAATTATTTTTTTATTTTTTTCTTAACTAAAAATTTATTAAAAATAAAAATAAGAATCAAAATAATATATGATTAAATAAATATAAATATAAAAATATTTAATATCGATAAACAAGTTAAAATTTAGGGAGGATCAAAAATCACGTGTCTACATTTTTGCCCCTCTTTGTGTGAAATCTCGAAGAGTTTTCATACAAAGAAGTAGACAGGATATGATTTTTGACCCTCCAATTATTTGAAAGGTAAAAATAAAAACAAAAACAAAAATAAAAGGAAAAATATGACCGAGTCCTGGTTTTTGGACATTTACCTATCCCGGGTTATAAAGGAATCAGGTCACGAGTAGTTCAAAGGTAAAATGGAGAGAGCAAGGGTTAAAACTAGAATGATATTCCGTCGAGTTTCCGGTTAACGACTTCTGACTTTTACATTCAAATGACTAAGAAAAAAAAATGAAATGAAAATTGCAATCTCTAGATTCTTGATTCAAATCTTGATGACTTGAACTTGAAAATTCACCCTATTCTTCAGGTGGGTTCCTGACTTGTTATTTCTTTCACCCTGTTCTTCAGGCGGGCTCCTGGACTTACAACTTCTTCACCCTGTTCTTCAGGCGGGCTCCTGGACTTACAATTTCTTCACCCTGTTCTTCAGGCAAGCTCCTGGACTTCCAACTTCTTCACCCTGTTCTTCAGGCGGGCTGCTGGACTTACAATTTCTTCACCCTGTTCTTCAGGCGGGCTGCTGGACTTACAACTTCTTCCTGGACTTACAATTTCTTCACCCTATTTTTCAGGCGGGCTCCTAAACTTACAACTTCTTCACCCTGTTCTTCAGGTGGGCTCTTGGACTTTCAATTTCTTCACCCTGTTCTTCAGGCGGACTCCTGAACTTATAATTTCTTCACTCTGTTCTTCAGGCGGGCTCCTGAACTCAAAGCAAATAGTGTAATAGAAAAATAACATCCCATTCTTCAGGAGGGTCCTGGATATAAAATAAATTTCTATTCTTCAGGAGGGTCCTGAGCAAAAAATAAATTCCCATTCTTCAGGAGGGTCTTGAGCAAAAAATAAATTTCATACAACACACATAAAAATTTTGCCCCAGTTTGTACTGGAAAAATTTATGTGTCACTGAATCTCAATATATCTCGCAAAGAATAAAGTTTACCATGACCGAGATCCAGTATCGGATGCTGTAACCATGCTTCTTGCATTGAGAAGTGTGAAATCGCATCCTTTATCTGAAAATAATTATTTCATCTCTGTTCCAAACAAAAAAAATGTAAGTTTTAAAACATGTGGTGGTTGGTTTGTGGCATTCAGCTTTTGAAGTGGCCGCTCTCGCATTTGCCATGCTCAACTCTTTTCCAATCCATAATAATATTCATTGAATTGTCATACTTCTGACTCAGAATTTGACTACTGAGATCCTCAACTAAAATCATATTTCTGTTTATGATGCTTCTGAGTTTAGCTTCCAATACATCCCTTAGATTTTCACGAGTTTAAAATGGTCAAATCACAATCATCTTGAGTACCTTACTTTTACTTTGAAATATTGTCTCTGTGCATCAACCCTTTGTCTTGCTTTGTACCCTTAAAGGAGTTGGTAGCAAGTTTGGAGTCCTTTCTCACTCGACCTGACGTGAATTTAACTCAAAAGACAATAAAAAAAAAATTCGTTTGATGACAAGGATACAAAAAAACAAATATTAAAATAAAATTAAAAAAAAAGACAATAGACATCTCTTTTTTTAAAACAAAGAGAAAACTTATCTGAATGTGGAAACCGATTCTGGTGATTATGGCATGCATTTTGAATCAAACAACCAGATCTACCCACACCAATCATTACAACTTTTGTCCACTTATTGAGCTTGAAATTAAGCCAATCTTGAACTTGTTCCTTCTTGATAACAACTTTTCTTCGACTAGTGGCACCTCAATGGGTTTTTGCCAACGAGCCTATCTCCTTTTCATTTCTGTCTCAGCTCACAGTCATCTTATGGTGCCCGAAAGGTTTTCACCAATAAGACACTCTCATTTTTATTTTTTCATTTTTTTAAATAAACACCCAAAATATGAAATATCATGCACCCATAACATGTTTAGCCTTGACATTCTCAAAAATTGATCTGAAGGTCTTTCTTTGGTTGTAACTTGGCTTTTGAATAGGGTTTGAAAGAAAGGTCGGCATGAGGCTCAAAATTTACACAACATTGGGTAAAACATTTTTCTTTTGGAATCAATTCTCTTAAGAAAATAAACTTTTGCCCCAGTTTTCTTTCATTCTGGGTAATTTGAATTTACTTTTGGTTGGACCGAACCCCGGAGTAAGGCTGCCTACGGATCTTGTCATAGGAAGAATCAGGTCAAACGTAGTTCAAGAGATACTATTCTTTTGCTTGATTTTGAATTTTTGATTGATTTCTTCTCTTCTTTTTTCTTTTTTTTTCTCTTTTTTTTCTTTTCAACCCTTTATTATTATTATTATTATTATTATTATTATTATTATTATTATTATTTTCAATCTTTCTGACTTTAATTTGATTCCAAAAGAGGGGTACAAAGAAAAAAATAAAAGCTTAAAGGGGTAAGCAAAGGTTGATATATTATTCGGATAGTAGAACAAAATGCCTTCATCATTTCAATCTTTAAAAAATGTAAGTACAAAACATACATAACATAATTGTACATGAATATCATACATAATATCTTTTAACTGCATCAACATTGATCGGTATTCCCTCCATTTTTCCTTCTACATCAGTCAGATATAACGCGCCATTAGGTAACACTTTCTTCACCATGAATGGTCCATGCCAATTAGGAGAAAATTTGCCTTTAGCTTCAATCTGATGAGAAAGGATGCATCTTAGTACTAACTGACCAACTTCAAAATGTCTGTGACGCACCTTTTTGTTATATGTTTGTGCCATTCTCTTCTGGTATAGTTGTCCATGACATACTGAAGCCAATCTTTTTTCATCAATCAAGCTTAATTGCTCCAAACGAGTCTTGACCCATTGGTCATCATCAATTTCAGCTTTCACAACTACTCGAAGAGATGAAATCTCAATCTCTGTAGGTATAACTGCTTCAGTTTCATACACTAACAAGTAAGGAGTTGCACCAATTGAAGTCCGAACTGTAGTACGATAACCCAACAAAGCAAAAGGTAACTTTTCATGCCATTGTCGGGAACCCTGCACCATCTTGCGAAGTATTTTCTTTAAGTTCTAGTTGGCAGCTTCTACAGCCCTATTTTCCTTTGGGCGATAAGGAGTAGAATTTCGATGCATAATCTTAAATTGTTGGCACACTTCTTGCATCAAATGACTGTTGAGATTTGCAGCATTATCGGTGACAATTATCTTCGGAATGCCAAACCGATAAATGATGTTGGAGTGAATAAAATCAACCACCGCTTTCTTGGTCACTGACTTGAAAGTCGTTGCTTCCACCCACTTCGTGAAATAATCAATGGCTACTAAGATGAACCTATGTCTATTCGAGGCCTTTGGTTCAATTGGTCCAATTACGTCCATTCCCCAAGCTATAAAAGGCCATGGAGCAGTCATTGTATGCAACTTAGATGGAGGGGAATGTATCAAGTCTCCATGTACCTGGCATTCATGACATTTACGAACGAAATTGATGGAATCTCGCTCCATGGTGAGCCAATAATAACCTGCTCGGAGTATTTTCTTTGCCAAAACATACCCCATCATGTGGTCCAAAATCCCAGAATGTACTTCAGTCATGATTTTTGAAGCTTCTTTAGCATCTACACACCTCAGAAGTCCCAAATCAGGAGTCCTCTTATACAAGATTCCTCCACTTAAGAAAAATCCACTAGACAAATTTCGAATAGTTCTCTTTTAATTACCATCAGCATGTACAAGATATTTCCCAGTCTGAATAGATTCTTTGATATCATAGAACCACGGCTCCCCATCAAGTTCTTCTTCAACCACATTGCAACATGCATGTTGATCATGAATCTGTATATGCAAATGGTCAATATAAGTTTTGTCGGGACGTTAAAGCATCGAAGATAAGGTCGCCAAAGCATCAACAATCTCATTATGAGCTCTGGGAATGTGTTTGAACTTCACTAATACAAATCGTTGACAAGGATCTTGCAAACAACCTCTATATGGTAGGAGTTTCGAATCACGAGTCTCTCAATCTCCTTGGATTTGGTGGACTAATAAATCTGAATCTCCTAATACCAACAATTCTTGGACCCCCATGTCAATGGCTAATCTCAATCCCAGAATGCAAGCTTCGTATTCTGCCATATTATTGGTATAGTAGAATCGAAGTTGGGCTGTTATAGGATAATATTGTCCTAATTTAGAAATAAGAACTGCTCCTATCCCCACTCATTTTACATTAGCAGCTCCATCAAAGAACAACTTCCATCCTAAATGGCAATCTTTAGAAACAAACTCATCAACATACAATACCTCTTCATCTGGAAAATAAGTCTTCAATGGATCATACTCCTCATCTATAGGATTTTTAGCCAAATGATTCGTTAAAGCTTGAGCTTTCATTGCAGTTTGTGTCACATAAATAATATCAAACTCTGTGAGCAACATCTGTCATTTCGCGAGTCTGCCTGTAGGCATAGGCTTATGAAAAATGTACTTTAAAGGATCCATACGAGAGATGAGGTAAGTAGTATAAGATGACAAGTAATGTTTCAGCTTTTGGGGTACCCAAGTTGAGGCGCAGCACGTCTTCTCAAGAAGAGTGTACTTAGCCTCATAGGTGGTAAACTTTTTGTTGAGGTAGTAGATGACTTGTTCTTTTCTGCCTATAACATCATGTTGACCTAATACACAGCCAAAAGAATTATCTAACACAGACATGTACAATATCAAAGGTCTGCCCGGCTCTGGAGGAACCAAAATAGGTAGATTCGACAAGTATCTCTTAATTCTGTCAAATGCCTCTTGACATTCTTCAGTCCATTCAACTTTAACATTCTTCTTTAACAATTTGAATATTGGCTCACAGGTTGTCGTAAGTTGAGCAATGAATCTACTGATATAATTCAACCTTTCAAGTAAGCTCATCACCTCCGTTTTATTTTTTGGTGGAGGCCGATCTTGAATAGTTTTTATTTTTTAAGGATCTAACTCAATGCCACATCGACTGACTATAAAACCCAAGAGTTTTCCTGATGGAACTCCAAATACACATTTTGCTGGGTTAAGTTTGATATCATACCTCCGAAGCCTTTCAAAGAATTTTATCAAATCTTTGACATGATCAGATTACTCTCTCGACTTAATGATCACATCGTCCACATAAACTTCAATCTCTTTATGCATCATGTCATGAAACATTATGGTCATTGCCCTCATGTAAGTTGCCCCAGCATTTTTTAGTCCAAAAGGCATGACTCGATAACAATATGTCCCCCATGGCGTAATAAATGATGTCTTTTCCACATCTTCTGGATCCATAATGATCTGGTGATACCCCGCATAACAATCCACAAAAGACGCAAGATCATGTTTGGCACAATTGTCCAACAAAATATGGATATTGGGAAGTGAAAAATTATCTTTCGGACTCGGCTTATTTAGATCAAGATAATTAACACACATCCGAACTTTGCCATCTTTCTTCGGAACAGGGACAATATTTGCCAACCAAGTAGGATACTGGGCCACTCGAATGACTTTAGCCTCAAGTTGCTTCGTGATTTCCTCTTTAATTTTTATACTCATGTCAGTTTTGAGCTTTCTTAGCTTTTGCTTGACAAGAGAAAAAGCAGGATCAATTGGCAACTTGTGAACTACCAAATCAGTGCTCAAACCGGGCATATCATCATAAGACCACGCAAAGATATCTTTATACTCATGCAAAGCTTCAATTATAGCTTTCTTTTGTTGTGGTTGAGCATGTACACTTATCTTAGTCTCCCTAATATTTTCATGATCTCCTAAATTGATCGCCTCAGTTTCCTCCAAATTGGGATTTGTCTTATTCTTAAACTGTTTGAAATCTTTGCTTATATCCCCAAACGCTTCTCCTTCATCGTATTCAACTTCTTTATTCATTATTTCAAAATTAGATTGGGTTTTTAAATCTGGTTGACAATTCTTCATGCATGCCATATCATTAGAATCGGCATAGAAAAAACTATATGATAGAAGATAAATAAATAAAAATCAGACTTAAAATAAAATGAAGGGAGACTACACTTTATTAAAAACAAAGATAAAAAGATTTTTAACCTAAAATACCAAGGTAAAAGTCTGAATTACAATCCTAAAATTATTCAAATTACAGAAATAAAAACAAGCTACTAAGATTGAAAGAAAATAAACAAACTACCAAGACTCCGTCACAATAGGAAAATGAGTGGCCTCCCAACTGTTAAGCTGGACATCAGGGCCGACAAACTGCACATCTGCATTGTTGGTACCTTCCCCAATTTCAATCATATCAGCTTCAATCAACATATTCTGAAAAGGGCCAATCAAATCTGTATCATCATCATTCATTGATTCTGCAGCAGGTAATTTGGAGGATCCAACAACACTGAATTTGATGAACTGAATTTGATGAAAGACTCGTGAAGTGGATGTATCGGCTTGGTAAGTGACCATTAATCTTTATTACGCTTTTTAGCCTTCTTTATATCTTCAGTAGTAGGCTCGTATCCCTGACCAAAGTACCAAATTCTCATAGAGGTTTACCGGATGAACTATGTCTTGCAAAAACATCCCTAGACCTTTTCCTGGTTTAAAAACATGCTTCAACATTTCATTCACCACCATAACAGATGCAGAGAACAATTGTGGTCTTGCGATAAGATTCCTCTTGAGGATATTCTCAACAGCCACTACCTCAAAAGCTTGATGAATTAACACATTATCTGCAACATCTTCTTCGATGGAGGAAACGAAGTAGTCTTTATACATGGATAAATATCCTTCACCATGAACAATTATTTCTTACCTGTCATGTTCAAATTTGACCATTTGATACAATGTTGATGCGACTGCTTTAGCCCTATGAATCCATGACCTTCCCAATAATATATTATATGAAGTTTCAATGTTCAGAACTTGGAAATCCATAGCAAACTCCACAGGTCCAATTGGCAATATGAATTCTATTTCACCAATGGCATCAATTTTTGATCCATCAAAACCTTTAACGCATACATTATTAGGTCGGATCCTTTCCACATTAACATTCAACTTTTGAAAAGTTGACATAGGACAAATGTTAGCACCTGATCCTCCATCAATTAACACTCGAGTGAAGATGGAATGTTCACATTCCACAGAAATGTACAGACCTTTGTTATGCTCAGTACCTTCCATCAGCAATTCATCGTCTGAGAAAGTAATTTTATTTACTTCAAGGATCCTTCCAACAACTTTTTCCAGCTGATTTACTCTAATCTCACTAGGAACACATGCTTTATTAAGAATCTTCATTATAGCCTTGCGGTGTTCCTCTGAATGTATCAATATAGACAACAAATAAATATGTGCTGGTGTCTTCTTCAACTGTTCTACAACAGAATGTTCTGGCAATTTTATTTTCTTTAAGAATTCTTCAGCTTCTTCATCAGTGATAGGCTTCTTGACTGGCATTCGTTCTTCACCACCTTGTTTATTCTTTCGTAACTCTACTGGAGTATAACATCTTCCAGATCGAGTTAATCCCCCTACATCATCTACATCTTCGGTCACTTCTTTCCCCTTGTGCATCACCACAACACGATCATAATTCCAAGGAACTGCCTTAGTATTAACCATAAGCAGCTGTGACACTGGTTTAATAACAATATGAGCTATGTGAGCTCCTTTTATTATTAAAAGGGGCTTATTGGATCTTCCGAGAATAATGAGTTTCGGATTTATTTGACTTGACCCAATATTTTTTGAAATCTCTTTCCCCACCACCAAGGGAACATTTGATGATTCGGGTTTTGTTATCACCACCTCCACTTCTGCAGGCTTTTTTTGTCAAATCCACAACATTTGCTGATTTTTTCGAATCAGTTTTAATTTTAATGATCGGCTTAAAGAAAATTGTAGAATCTTCACCACTGAGTATCACTTAAGCATGTTTGTTTCATTATGATCTGGAAGTTGATTTTGATTGACATTTGGAGCGTCTGGACTTTCTACCATGATCTGTTGGGTATTAATCAACTCTTGAATAGCTCTTTTCAGATACTAATATTCCCATGTGTCGTGCCCTGGGGCATCAGAACAGTATTCACATCTTCTAGAATAGTCCAAGTTTTTCGGAGGAGGATTCGGGATCCTTCTCTCAATTGGGTTTAGAACATTCATTTTTCTCAGCCTATGAAATAAACTGGTGTAAGATATTCCAATAGGAGTGAAATTATCTTTTACCATGTTATCCCTTTTGAATTCTGCTCTAGGCCGAAAATTAGACCTAGTAGGGCCTCTTTGAGCTTGCGGGGCCATTGGATGATTTTGGATTGATAGTTCACGCCACTGCGGGTAAGAAGGAGACCAAGCATATGGTTGTGCATTGTAAATAGGATATTGGGGGGATAGAACGAAATATAATAGATTTTGTGCGTATGGTTGTCGCGCACCTCTCCAATTTTGTCGTGGACCTATCACGACAGTTGCTACATCCTCTTTTCTTTCCCCCGAAACTTCCTGCACCACTTTGAATTTCCTGTGTTATTGCTTTCAAAGTGGCCTGGCTGATAATCTTTCCTGATTTAATTCCATTTTCTACCATCTCTCCAACTTTGATAACTTCGACAAATATGTTTCCGATAGTAGAGAGAAAATAATGGAAATAATTAGGCTCTTGTGCTTGCAGAAAAATATCAATCATTTTAGATTCTTTTATCGATGGTCTGACTCTTGAAGCCTGCTCTCTCCATCTGACGGCATATTCTCGAAAACTTTCGGTCATCTTTTTTCTCATGTTAGCAAGCGTAGTGCGATCTGACACTATCTCAATGTTATATTGAAATTGTTGAACGAAATCCCTAGCCATGTCATCCCATACGTGCCAACGGAAAATATCTTGGTCAATGAACCATTCAGAAGCTATCCCTGTAAGGCTTTTTCCAAAGTAAGCCATCAATAATTCTTCGTTTTCTCCTGCTCCCCTTAATTGATTACAAAACTTTTTCAAATGAGCTACAGGATCGTCGTGTCCTTCATATTTGTCAAACTTTGGCAATTTGAATCCTATCGGTAAATGGACATCAGGAAACATACACAAATCTTTGTATGAGACACCTTTTGGCCCATCTAATCCTTGCATATTTCTCATACTCTGCTCCAGGCTTCTAACTTTTCTAGCCATTTCCTCATGTTCCTCATTCTTGGCAATCTTCTCAATCATGATAGGAGTATCACGTTGATGAACATGATAATGTGGATTTTGAGATTTGAAAGTCATTTCAGGAGGATACAACATATCATGACTTGGTTTCTCCATATTCTTCGGCACTGTCGGTTGAGTACCCGCAGTAGTTGGTGCTACAGAAGCAAAAAGTGGGTTATTTGCGACAGACGGATTCGGTGGGTGCATGGTAGAAGTACCAACAACTCCAGACATATTAGCAAATGGGCCAAATCCTGGTGGGTAAAATGGATCACCAGTTTGAGATGGGTCAGAATTTGGATCATTCGAAGTCGAAAGTCTAGGGATTGAAGAAGGCGGGGCTAGTCTATTCAACCAAGCTTGGTACATCTCTGCCATCTGTTGTTTCAATGACTTTATTTCTTCCATTGATGCTACTTCCTGCGAAATCAACTGATTTTGCTCTTCTTCACTGTCAGACCATATACCTTCTCTGCGGGTCATTTTTCTTTTACCCTTGTATCTGGTATTATACGGATGTGATTCTAGTTTAAACCACAAACCAACCACCAATTAGTTTATCTTTCTATAACCAAGTAGCAAACAAGTGAGTGCTATATTTTTAACACATTATAATGTCAAGTTATATGTCATGCTTCTATATGCATTTTCCAACCTATCATGGAAGGCTTTGTGTTTCATCTCGTCTTTTCTAGGCATATTTTTTCAAAATTTATGATCGAAACCTTTGGAGGATTGCCTCTGTATCATGCCAGGACATGAATCAGATCTTGCGTAGTTCGGGAGGAATTTAACAAAATGATTGCTTTGTCTCTTTTCTTCTTCTTTTTTTATTGAAGAAAATAAATAAAGTAAGTGAAGTAAAATATATGTAATATATATAGAAATAAACAATCAACTTCATTACATTTTATAATATAAATACGACAAAATAACTGACCCAACTCCTAAAATAAAACCTACTAACTGACATCTGAAAACTAAAAGACATAATATCTAAACAAGAAGTTTTAATACTGAAAATGAAAAACTATGAAAAAGAAAACAACTATCCATTCAAGGAGACTTCGGCTTAATATGTCCTCCCAAACTCAAATATATGTCCTCCAATGAAGTAGTGTGATGCTGTGCGAAAGCTGGTACTTATGCCAAAAAGTCCTCACGATCCAACTGTTGATAATCTAAACCCATTCTGGCAGTATCTTGTGCTACATGGCGGACCTTTCCTCGAAGGAAACTGAAGGCCTGATCCCATTCCTGGTCCTGTCGATCTCGAAAATCAACTATCTCTCTCGCACGCTGTTCACGAGAAGAAGCAACCTCCAACTTTTCTCGCAATATTCCTCTTTCACGGATCCACTGAGATCTCTCTCGATCAAATTCTTATTGCATGTTCTTTTCAACTTCTTGTAGTTGTTGTCGGCGAGATGCGGCAAGTTATGCAATGTGTGGCCCTCTAGTGGTAGATAGCTTGATCTGTCCCCGAAGTGCAACTTCAATATCTGCTGACTTAGCTCTCTCTTCAGAAAATTCCTTTTTTTGTTCTTTTATTTTTTCCCTGGCATGCTCTAATTTCTCTCTCAAAGCTTGGTTGGCAGCATGATGTTCCCGCATGACTCTCTCAATCCCTATCCTGATTGCAACCTCCTGATCTATAGGTTTCTTAACCGTTATTTCCGATTTGATTGGCGGACTCAACTGTTCTTTAAACCCTTCATGGTAGTCTGGATATACTTCTCCTTTATCACGCTCTATGACCATTGTTTCAATCCCCATGACACGACAACCTTCCCAAATCTGCTGGGCCAATTCCTCCGGAAGTGGAATCTCTGGTCTAACCTCAAATACAAACTCGATCATATTTTCCGTAATGGGAATTATTTGACGTCTTCCTAGCTGACGTAAAACTCTCAATAGAACATACAGTTGAACACCCCTAATACCCATTAATAATAAGAACGGCCGAATGACAGAACTATGTATGACTTGCCTCCAAGGGAACCAAGGGAGATTCCAAGTGATTTTATCTGCTGTCAGAAAACGAAAAAGCTTATCCCAATCTCTAACTCCTTCTGGACATTTATATTTCTCTAACCTCTCTTTGTAATCTTTGATGCGATTAAATCTTTCAGGATTAAATCTTGCCATTGTAAGACGTCGGTAGAGTGCTCCACAATTCACATCTGTAAAAAGATATTACATCACACGAAAAAACTCTTTCCTTTCTGACAAACAGTTAAAGCACGGTAGATATCTGCCAGGATCATTGGTACCATAGTATAATCTTTCTTAATCAGTATCTTTACCACTCCTACTAAACGAATGTTAATTTTTTGTTCTCTCCTTGGGAAGACCATAGTGCCTAAAAAGGCTACCATGAATGCAAATCGTCTGTGAACCTTCCAAGCCTCAAAATTTCCCTTATTACAGAGCTGTTTACCGTACTTTTTGAACCCTTCTTGCCTTCCGTATCTATCGTACAAAAACTGCAAGGAAACTCAACCTTTTTCCATCAATTCTTCTTTTGAGTTTCGTATGTTCATGAGTTTGCAGAATTTGTTTATCGAAATGAGTCTCGGGGCGATAAGTTTCTTCCGATGCATATCCCCATATCCAACATAGGCCGCTATCTCCTCTACAGTAGGAGTCAACTCAAAATCCGAAAAACGAAATACATTGTTCTTCGGGTCCTAGAAGGTTAGTAACACATCAATCACCTCCCTATTAGGCTTGATTGTCATAATAATCGTCAAAAAACCCAAATACTTATGTATCTCGTCATAATCGAATGTATCCATTTCGTTCCACCACAACCAAAGCTGCAAAGGGATACAATCCATAACCTGAAGCGGTACACTCCCATCTCTCTTTCTTTTTGGACGCTTTCCACGAACAGGGGGAGACATTTTATACCTATTGACAAGGACATGAAATTAATAAATGTCTAGATATAGGCTGAACTTAATTCATTAATTTTTAAAAGAATTTTTAATTTGTCTTATGAGAACTAGTGCGACTCTTAAATTGAGACTTAAATATAAAGACAATTTTATCAAAAATCAAAGCGAGAGAAACAAGACTGATGATATTTTTAAGAAAAACACTTATTTAAATTGACTCTATCAAAAACTTTTCAATAATAGACTTCTAGACAATTTTACCTATATGTTTGAAGACAATACTCCCTAAGTACATTTAAAAGAACAAAAATAAAATAAAAGGACTCAGAAATAAAGAAAAATAGAATGATCGTTTTATGTATGAAGTTGTATAAAAATTTCAGTCTCACGACCCCTAAAGGTTCAGAACTGTTAAAATATATGTTTACATATTTTATTACTTTATAAAAATTCAGCTCACGACCCCTAAAGGTTCAGGCTATTATGTTAAAATTAATTTTGAAAAATAAAAAGGAAAAGTAAAATAAAGATAATAATATTCATGAAAATAATCATTTTTTCCTTCTTCTTATTATTTTTTCAAAACTATCCTTCAATAAATTTGTGAATAAATATATTATTTTATTCTTTTCAAAATCAGGATCGTATCCCGGATAGTACTTCCTACGTATCCCACTGAAAAGTGAAAATTAGACCCTCGTAATTCATGAAGATTGTAAAAACTATGTTGCTGTATATTTAAAAATAAAATTATTTTAAAAATAAAATTTTTCTTTCAAAAATGATTAACTAAATTTGAAGATAAATTAATCTCTCGCATTTTAAAATTGCCTAAAGCCGGTCAACAAATAAATAGCCTTCTAAGCAAATGTCAAAGAGCACGTAGGATACACATGTTGGTCTTTATAAATTAGGTCACTTGTTCTAGACAGACCCGACCCCTATGCCGAGTCCCGCTAAGTCAAATGCATATGATGCAAATAAAGCGACACCTAATAGGGATAACCAGATTCTGAGTTTTCAGTTCTTCTAAGTTTTAAGCCTAATAGGATAGGCGTCTAGACTGGCTTACCCGAGCGGACACTCGAGCCGAGGAGAGACAACTTGATCGGTAGCAGGGCAACACCACTTTCGTTGTCGATCCGAACCCCGCCTAACATGTGTGACTATATCTTTCACCAGGTGCCTTGACACTCCGGCTATCTCAAAAAAGAAGGTGGGATGCATATGCTGCATTCCCTCTATCCTATTTCAGAGACTCAGAGGGGGTATGCGAGAGAAGACAATATATAATACAGTTCAAATAATATCAAAACAGTAAATGAGCGACAAGTAGCACATAAGGCCAACAAACACATTATAAGATAATTAAAGCAAGTAAAGTCAATATCAAAAGGTCGAATTCTTATTTATTCCCTAGCAGAGTCGCCAGAGATGTCACACCCTTTTTTCGCTTGAAGGGATCGAGTCGAAGAGTTTTTTCAATTAAAGTGACGATATTGAATAGGGATTATTTTAATTACAGAGTCGTCACTTGAGATTAAGTTTTGGTGTTCCAAGTCACCTTTTTGAATTCCTAATTAAATGAAAATGACTCTTTATTATGGTCTGCGAAAACAAAAGACCGGATAAGGAATTTTGTTGACCGAGGGGAAGGTGTAAGGCACCCCTCGAGTCAAAGGTGCGAGGCACCTCTCGAGTCCCGTGGTTCTAACACGGTCGCTTTTATTGACTTATCTCGATTTAAATTATTTTAACAAATTATGTTAAGGACTAAAATCGCTCATTTTAATATCTAAAATCTATCTATTTATTTTATATTAAGCAAATCGGTGAAAGTTAATTTTAGAAAAATATTTGTCAAGGTGCATTATTGCATCCTTGAATTTTAAAGGTCTCAGAAAGATACGTACACCGCATTCTTAATCGAAACAAATATATTAAACTTACTTAAAGTTTATCTAGTATTAAAAGCGTTACAATTTTTATTTTAAAAATTATTTATTCTTTAACGATAGACTAAAGCCATTAATTAATTTAATAAATAAATAATTACAGAATTTTATTAATAACAATGAAATAAAATAATAGAATAATGAATAAACAAATTTACTCATATTATACTAAATTTAATATTATCTCCAAATTTATTATAGTTAATTTTAATACAAAAATAGAATCACAGATATGAGAGAATTTAAATACTAAATCATATTCAGTAGTTTGCTCACATATTTGTCAATTCATTAAAAAAAATGAGTTCAATTATCACTAAAATTATTAATTAAAAAGGTAAATACTAAAGAAATATTTAATTGATCAAAATAAAAAATTAATGGGCCCACGAGAAAGTCATGAGGTAACTAACTATTTGACATACTTTTAGAAATGGACTCTTATATACATCCAGAAGATTTATTGATATTAACATCTTTATATTATTAAAAAAAAAAAAAAAAAACTTTGTACAGTAAAAAAAAAAAAAAGGGGAAAGGGAAAATGTTGCTTTTTCAATGAAATGTGATTTTCAATGAAGGTGCGTGATGTGTTATCATGTAGGCAATGAATTCTTTTTTCTTTTTTTTTTCTCTAATTCATCCAATTTTACTGATTTTTCTTTTTTCTACCATTTTTTACTTAGCAACATATCCATGATATTTATGAATCGTTGTTATGTATGTGCAGTATATATGTATTAATGCGGTGTGATAAAGAATGGAGTGTTAGTGGAGGATCATATATTGTTTTGTCTATTATAACAGTGAGTAAAATATAATAAATTAACAGATTAATATGTTTATTGTCATATTGGGATAATAAAAAAAATGATGTTGCATAATATCAGTTTCTTTTCGTCATTATAATATACACAAGATAAAGTCATTTCAATAAACTTATTCATCATCAATTCATGAAATCACTAAAAATAATCATGTTATGATTTAGTTTATAACAAAACTGATAAAATAAAATACAAGATTTAAAAGAAACCTATAATGATAATAAAGCAGAAACTTTGAATATCGTTCTCGAAAACTCGAACGTGAACCAAACTTGACTTCCTTGATATTCACTCTCCTTTGTTTTCTCTCTGGTATTTCCTCTCTGTATTTTTATCTGGTTAATTTTTTTTTTTGTTCTGTGTCAAAGTAGAATAGTACATAGTCTGTTCTGGGGTGAGAGAGTCCCTTAAGTAACTTAAGGGGGTTTTGGGGGGAACAAATTTTTTTTTACTAAGGGGAGATTTTTTTTTTTTAACAGATAAGAGAGGAATCATTTGTAATTCAAATTAATTATATATATAATATTCCACTTGTATATCTACAGATTTCATTTAGATCTGTTTGTAGTAATGCTCCCCAATGATAATCTGAAGCATCTGTTTGTAAAACTAAATTATCCTATGGTTCTGGTAGCCTGAGCTTTGATAGCTTAGCACATTCTTCTTTTAATTTTTGGACACAAAGAGTATGTTCGTTGGTCCATCCTAGTCGATTTGTTTTTCTAATGAGTTTTTGCAAATGATTTCTCTTTCTTGCAAGGTCAGGAATAAATTCTCCTGCATAATTGAGGCAACCAAGAAACCTTTGTATTTTTTGTTTTGTTGAAAACTTGTCAGGAAATTCGATTATTTTCTTTGAAATATGAATTTGTAACTCTATTCCATTTTTTGAAATTATCATTCCTAAGAATTCTATTTCATTTTTACTTATTTCAGCCTTTTTTTGGCTTAAAATAATCCCATTTTTAACACAGAGTTTTGAAAATTCTTTCAAATGTGTTAAATGTTCCTGGTAGTTTTCTGAACATACCAAAATATCGTTTATATAGACTATTAAAAAAAAAAATCAGAAAATTTTTTATCCATCTTTGTTTGAAAAATTTGAGGTGCATTCTTTAATCCAAAGGGCATTACTATCCATTCATAATGTCCGTTAGGAGTGCTAAATGCTGTTAGGAAAATTGATTCTTCCGAAAGCTTAATTTGCCAAAATTCACTTTTACAGTCGAATTTTGAAAAGTAAATTTTTCCCTTAGCAAGGTTAATTAGATTATTTTTATTTGAAATAAAATATCCATCAAAAATACAATTTTTATTTAACTCTTTGTAGTTAATTACCATCCTAGATTTTCCTCTTTTGAGTTCTGCATGATTCCTTACCATAAAGGCGGGGCTGCTGTGTGGACTCTTACTTCCTCTTATTAATTTAAGATTAAGTAATTCTCTTATCTAAATTTTAAACTCAGTTTTATCTTCTTCATTGTACAACATTGATTTAACTCTTATTATGATACTAGGATCTTTTAAAGTTAAAACAGCTTTTTCATGATTATTATTCCATTTTTCTAATAGATTTTCTCCGTAAGAAACTTGTAAATCTTGTTTTATCTTTTCTAAATTAAGGCATTTACAAAAGTAATTTTTTAGATTTTCCAAAAATCTCTGTTTAAAATTTCCTTGCTCCTTTATTAAAACATAGGGATTATATATATATATATATATATATTAAATAGAAAATAATAGTAATAATAAAAATAATAATAAAAAATAAATAAAAGTAAATAATAAAAAGAATAAAATAATAATAATAAATCAATTAATTTTATATCTAATAAAATATAATAATAATTTATAAATAGACAAAAAATAAATATAATAAAAATAATATTAAAATTACTTTATTTATTAAAAATTTATAAAAGGAAAATATATATATATTTTTTAATTTTTATATTATTTTTAAAATTAAAATAAAAAAAATATCTTGAAGTTAACTTTATTTAATTATTTTTTTATTTTTTTTAACTAAAAATTTATTAAAAATAAAAATAAAAATAAAAATAATATATGATTAAATAAATATAAATATAAAAATATTTAATATCGATAAACAAGTTAAAATTTAGGGAGGATCAAAAATCACGTGTCTACAAGAACCATGTCTCGAACTTGAGATAGAAGACACCCTTTATGATTGCTTATAAGTTTTTACGTGAAAAACTTGCAGGTGGATTTTATATCCGTCATGTGAAATCATTTAAGCATTATAAATAAATGATTAAATTAATCTATGAGTTAATTTACTTAGAGAATTTAATTTAATTAATTGATGTCTGTAATTCTAAGTTAAATAAGATGTAATGGTAGATTTCAAATTAAATTGGAAAGGACAATTATAGATTTTTAGTAAAATAATTCATAATTTATTATGATATGATAATTCATATCATTTATGAATTAATATCATAATTGGAAGTCTCCCTTAAAAAATTAGCGGTCCCCCTGAACAGCTAATCAATTTGGAAAAGAAAAAGTGACTTAAATAACATTTTGCTCTTAATTTGGTTAATTAAGGCACAAACGTTTAGCTCTTAATATGATTAATTAAGACAAAAACGTTTAGCTCTTAATATGTTGTCTAGATGATATATAAGTTGTTGATTCTGATTAATTATTACTTTCATTGTGCATATTCTAACACATCTTTGTGCTTGTTTATGCATTATCCTATCAATAATTAGCAGAGCATCAACAAGTTGTTGCACTATAGTAGTCGTAAGTATTTCTGGCTGTCACGCAGGTGACCCGGGTTCATCCCGTTTAATATCTACTATATATATATATATATATATAAATCAATTTTAATCATACATAAGTAGTAGTATAATTTTTCGTTAAAGAAGTACAAATAAACCCTTGACCATATGCTAGCTCCGCATCCAGAATTTAGAGTTTCCAATTGACTTAATAATCGATTAGTCTACTTGATCGATTAGTCTACTTGACACCAGATGACTTCAAATCCGAAATCTGCCTCTATTCATCATCAGTGACGACAGTCCCTTTTTTAAAAAAAAAAGAAAAAAAAAATCTCTTATGTTTTGTCCGTTGCTTTTAACATCCCTTTCAGTTATATATCATTTTTTAGAACCGGCCAAACTTTTATCAATTTAGTTTTGGAAGTTTTCAATAACCAACATTATAATCGATCACTTGGACCAGTATAAAACACAAGCATATAAACTCAGATGGTGCATATAAAGTTTATTTTCATGGTTAACATAATAATCAAGTAAATTAGCTTAGGCACCACAATAGGTATTCAGAGCAGATGCACATCTTTGGCCTTCTTCAGTGTAGTAGAAAGCAAGGAATTCAACATGATCAAAAGGCTTAAATAGTAAAGGATGCTCATCATCTACCAACTCTTCTGGTGCCTTTATCATGTATCCTGCTTTAGGTATTGAAAACAAACCAGCTGAGTACCTTGCTTCATTTCCTTTCATCATTACTCTATGATATGGTGAATGCAATCGACCATTTGCCCATGCCTATGTACAAAAAAATAATCTCACTTCATATCCAAGCCATACAAAAACAATCATGGAGTACTACATATACTAGCCCTAACATTTAACAATATGAAAGAATTTTAACCTATCAAGTCACCTAAAAGAAAGCTATACGTATCATTCATAAAAAAAAAAAGTTAAAATTTTGCACTTAGTAACCTGTAATAAAATAAGATCGGTTACCAAGCCACAACACGTAAAATAAGTTGATGTATGTAAAAAAAAAGAATTACAGTTGGTGGCAAGTGACATCAATTGAAGGGTGATCAGTTGAACACTTTTTGCTTGAAAATTTTATCATGTATATTGAATATATATTATATATGTAAGTCAAAAATTATGTTTTATGGATAAATAGACATATAATCCATCGGTTTTATTTATGTAGCATGCTTTTATTTTAAGTATGAGCCAAAAAAAAAAAATGTAACTTCAAACTTCTCATTTTATCTTTACTAAAATGACATATACAGTCATACAAATGTCTATGATTTGTTTTAGACCAAATAAAAAATTATCTTTTTCTCAAAATTCTTACCGGATCAGACACTATTACATAAATTGAAATGGGGATAATTAAATCTCAATACCCTTAAAGAAAATATAGCTAAAAAGAAAAAGTTAGTTTTGGAAGAGGTAGCTTACATATAGAGAGTCTCCAATCATGACAATGAAAGTGTTTGGTGTAGGATCAACATTGATCCATTGTCCATCTTTTGTCAAAACTTCAAGACCATTCACCTGATTTTGGTACAATATAGTAACAATGTTCTTGTCAGTGTGAGTATTTAGTCCTAGTTTAGTCTCACTGCTTTGAGGTCCTTTATACTTCATGACTCGAAGAAGGTAGTTGGTCGAACTCATATGCTCATCCATGTACTTTTCAATGCCTAAGCTCTCCAGAATCATCTTCCTTATTGTTTGGTCTAACTCTGATAGTTTCTCTGAGTATGACTGAATAGTTTTGCTGTCAACACATATAAAAATTAAAATACTATAGAAAGGTACTACTAACAGCATATACACATACACCACTAAGGGTTGTGAATTGTGATGACCAGTGGCGAAACCAGGAAATTTTTCAAGAATTGTACACCAAAATAATAAGGAGAGTCAACATATATAAAGCTAAAATCTTAACTAAGATTAAGAATGTAATTTTCTGACGAAGGTGGCTCACTATTGGTGATGACAGAGGTGGATCCAAATTTATGTGTTAAATAGTATTTGCTTAATTCTATCTCTGTCATTGCGTGGCACCACTAGTACCATAGCTCTCCGTTTTGAGTTAGCCTCTGAAAAGGAGAATCATTAGCAGGAAGAGTATTTATCCCTTAAAAGACAATCTAGCGTAAATCTGTATTAGTTGAGCCAGTTGATTTTGAATATCAGTGATCTACACCTAAGTTGTTCGGACTCTTAAAAATATCTATGGATGCATGTCGGATCCTCCAAAAAATAGTATAGTATATTTTTGAAGGATCCGACACGAGTGCGGCAATATTTTTGAAGAGTCCGAGCAACTTAGGTCTAAACTAAATTAATTACTAAATAACGCAGCAAAATTTTTTTTACCAAAAAGTAGGATTTCCTTGAGGCCAGAGAATTTGAGTTAATTTTTCAACTTTATCGGGGATATTAGCATCATCAATGCCCATGCTTTCATAGAGTGGAACTGCAGGATATTGTCCAACATAGCCATGGAATGGTTTCTTGGAAATGTTTCTAAGTTTGGTTTGTAAAGGGAGATCAAACAGCTCTTGTAAGGATTCAAAAATGGAATTACGAAGGTGTATTGGAATTTTATCAAAAGATGCTTCAAAGCAGCCAAATTCTACAAGTGCTTTGTGGACTTGGCTTTTCACTTGGTTCCATACAGGTATTCCTGGCTTGAGGTTTTCATGAGAAAAATCTATAATTGGCAGCTTGATGTTTTCAGAACCCATATTTCCTTTAATTTTCTTTTCTGAAGTGTCTTTAATTTGTTTATTGTGCTTAATTCCATGCAGCTGAACCCATTTTATAGGCTTTTTAATAATTACTACTTCCTCCGTTTAAAAAATAGCCTACTTTAACTTGACACAAAATTTAAAAAAATAAAGAAGATTTTTGAATCTTGTGGCCTTAAATTAAAGTTATGTCAAATGTATCAAAACATCCTTTAATCTTATGGTCCTAAACATGTCATGTGAAAAGTTAAAATTAAAGTATAACTAAAAAAGAAAAAAAATTATTCTTTTTTAAATGAACTAAAAAGGAAAGTAGGTCATTCTTTTTTAAACCGAAGAAGTATTATATATAAGCGTGGCAGCTGAAAGCAGGCAGCTGGCTGTCGATATGCCTGCCTTCAGCTGTCTGCTTGTTCCATGATTTTACTATTTCACCCCTAATTAATTATTATATGACATTTACATATTAAAAAAATAATAATATTTAATAAAAGATATTATAAATTTTTATAAAATAAAATAGACATTTATGGCATGATTATTTTAGCTACTTCAACTGTAATTTTACTATATAACTCATAATTAATTATTATGAGTCATCCAAGTATTTAAAAATTAATAATATTGACTCTAAAAAAGATAAAATAAACATAAAATGATAAATTAGGCTTGCCCATCATCAAAGCAAGCCCAAGTCCATGCAAGAAGGCCCTCCAGATCTGTCTAAATTCAAAGCCCGTCAAAGGCATATGAAATCATGCAAAAGATATTGATGTTTTAAATTAATTTGACATTTTATATGAGACTCACTTAAATTTTTTTCACAAATATTTTTATAGAAATTTTGCTCTATCATTTTTAATTAGTTATTACGGGTCATTCAAGACGTGCCAATTTTTTTACTACAATCATAATATTTGGTTAACTCTCAAAATTATATCAGTATCACTTAAATTGAAACAAATTTTTTTTTTTATAAATCATAATAATTAAAAATTATATTACTTTTAAAATATAAATTGACTATAATTATAATTGCAAACAACTTAAAATAATAAAAATAACAGCGAAAAAGTATTATAGATTACAAACAACTTAAATTTTTTAAAAAAATATTAAAAATAATTAATTATTTTATTTATATTACATAAATTGAGATAAAAAGAATACTAACATATATTGGAAATACGGACATTTTGGTCAATATGTTCCATTAATCTGATATGTATGAGAACTTTATATCCACCTTGCCTACTTATTACGTGTCAATATGTTCCATTAATCTGATATGTATGAGTACTTTATATCCACCTTGCCTACTTATTACGTGTTTCGCTTCTATTTTTGAGTAGACACGTAGCATCTCCAAACTATGTAAAGTACATATCATAGAGATTTATCCCACAAAATTTGTTCCTATCCTTCTCCTCTCGCTTGCTAAATGTCGATTAGATTTATCCTTCTGCTATGTGTATATGAAATAGTTGTTAGATTATACTATAAATAATGCATTTTAATATAGTATTATTTATTGAATAATTATTTATTTATTTATTTAATTTAATAAATTATTACATTAAATAGATTATTATAATATATGTGCCCTCAACTTATATAGTAAATGATTTGTTGTAAAAAGTTTAGCTTATACATAGAAAATTAAATCATTAATTTTTATAAGTTAAAATTATAATTTATAATCGTAGATGAAAATTTGGACAAGCTATCAGAATGATTGTAGCACAAGATTAAATATAATTTATCTTGATTACGAGAATGATATATTTCTAATTTTTCGTGCTAGTGCATTTTGTATGTATTGAACAGGATTGTGTAGAGATAGTTATTTTAGACTAACTGATAAAAATATATTCTCTAAACTATTAAATATACTTATATTCTCAATCTTGATATAACCATTATGATTAGGGGGGTGAGCGTTCGGTATTTTCAAAGTTCGGATTTGATAATTCGGTAATCGGTATTTGAATATAGATACCACATACCATACTTATGAACATCGATTCGGTAATTCAGTAATTGATAAATTAAACTTCGGTTCGGTACGATATTTGATTTTACCATATTAAAGTTGGAGAAGTGCAAATGTATGTTTAAACTTCAAAGAGTATATTTAATAGAAAACTTTTTTAGTAATCTTTTTGTTTCTTTTTACGAATATATTACCAAGTTTCAAGAGATTTTTTGAAATGACTAATACTATTGTATAATGGGATAGTTAGACATATATGTATATATATGTATATGTATGTATATGTATGTATATGTATATGTATGTATATGTATATGTATATGTATGTATATGTATATATATGTATATGTATGTATATGTATATATATGTATATATGTATATATATGTATATATATGTATATGTATATATATGTATATATATGTAGATATATATATATATATATATATGTATATGTATATATATGTATATATATATATATATATATGTATATATATATTGTAATACCCCGCATGTTTCTAAGCTAGGAAGTGAATAAGTATTCCTACGTATGAAATTTCCTATCCTGTGATTCATACTTAAGTACATGACTTACAATGAATATCCTAGTGATAGGATAGCTTATGAGGCATTAAGCATGTTCATATGAGTCACTTAAGGTAATACAAGCTAAGAGTTTTTGAATTCATCAAGTTTTAGTGTTCGATTTTGCAAGGGTCATCTTTGAATGAGTATAACTCGATGTTAATGTGGTATTTTGGCTGATTTAGACCCACCAAATTGTAGAGAATCGAATTAGCTTTCCAACGATACCAATTTCGCCTTAATCCAATACCCGAGGGAAAAGTTATGCCCATTTTTGTGAGAGACATTAAGGATAGGCGATTGGTTAGGCGCCGCCCAACCAAATATAGGCGATTGGTTAGGCGCCGCCTAACCTAGCTTGGGCAATTACTTGGGCGCCGCCTAAGTCAGTTCCAGGTGCCAAAAACACTCCGTTTTGAGTTATTTTAAGGGTAATTAAGTCTTTTAACACTCCTTACACGTCCCTAAACTTAACCCTACGAAATATATAGATTCTAAACATATTACAACCCTATTATCATCTCAAAGCTCATCATCCAAGAGCACTAAAAGAGAAAAACAACTAGGGTTGCATAACTAAGTTTGAAGATCCGATTTCAAGGAAATTCCTTCGTCAATCATCAAGAATCTTCCTTCTAAGGTATGCGTGAGTTGATTCATGGACTCCTTTCGTCCATGAAGCTCAAGAACCATCTTCTAAATTATGTATTATGATGTTTATGTTGTTGTTGGTTGATGTTCACGTGGATGGAGTTTGATGATGCCTAAGATGGGATCTTTGTATGTTTTGTGTGAGGATATGGTGGTATTTAACGTATAAACATGTGAAATTGGTGGTTGAATGTTTGAAATCTTGATGAATCCACCTATGCCTAAGATGTGCATGTAAGGTGTTTGTGAAAATACCTAAGGGAATAGAAATCATGCTTTTATGACATAATAAGTCCTAAATGACTATTCCATGTTCTAAGTCTATGTTCAACGTGATCCCCATGCTATTGTCTTGAATTGAAGATGTTATATTAGATGCTCATGATATTGTTTTGATATGGAATACCCACGTTATTGAATCCATGCAAGTATATACATGTTGTGTGCATTCCCGATCATGTGATAGTTTGTTGAGAATCATTCTTATTATGAAATCCTTACTTATGATATTGTGAGTTGTGGACTCAAATCTTGTGATCAAGTCATGTCATGTGTGTCAGTTTCCTCCTATCGAGTCCTGGGGGTACTTGTACTCGAAAACTATAGCTGTGTGCCTAGAGTCATGTCATGTTTCACGATATCCGAACTCAAGCTATGATTCCATAGACTTCAGTCAGTCATGTGACTCAGGAAAACCTCATGATCTCAGTCAGTCGTCAGATATCAGTAACATTCTGCCAGTCAATGGAATTCAGTAAGATTAAGTCATGTATAGTTAGTTATTCATGTCCAGTCCCTCCAGATGGGAGT
Source organism: Capsicum pubescens (assembly GCA_030864215.1). NCBI lineage: Eukaryota > Viridiplantae > Streptophyta > Magnoliopsida > Solanales > Solanaceae > Capsicum > Capsicum pubescens. The sequence continues at coordinate 39,154,321 of CM061543.1, forward strand.
ACAGGTTAGCACCGAGTGAACCCAAGGATGGGAACTCACCCGCCAGTTCAGGGTGTGATTCTTCGTAGTCATCCTTGTGTTCCAGAATTACGTAGCCAGCGTAGGTTGAGACATCTTAACCCGTCAGATTAGGGTTGATGAGGTGGCTTAACCAACCAGTTTAGGGTTTCCACCGTTCTCATTGAGTACCCTTCAGATAAGGGTCACTCACAGGTTGTCCTTACCCGTGACACGGTATTGACACCCCTTCAGTCGGGGCAGAGATTGGACCCCATCTTAGCCATAATGGCATACATTGGGCATGTCGGTTAAACACTACTTCCCACAGTTTCAGTATCAGTCTCAGTAAAAGAACTCAGGGCGTTCTTCAGATTTCAATATATACAGGACTGTCAGATACAGTCGTCCATGTTATCAGTTTCAGTATCAGTCATGACAGTTATCAGTAAACCATGTATTAGCTTACAGATCATGCTATCACGTATTCACGGTCCCAATTTTTATATATGTATGTTTGCACTCTCACGTTCATATTAGTCAGTCAGTGTTGTTCATACATGAAACCCTTTATGCTCAGCCTACCTTCCTCGTATACTCAGTACTCCAGTTGTACTGACGCATTTGCGCTATGGTGCTTTCTTTTCATGTTAGACCATAGGTTCTGAGACACGAGCTCCAGCCCAGCAGTAGCGGTAACATTCCAGTCGTAGAGACACAGTGTGTCCTCATTAATTCAAGGACAATATGATTTGATACATTTATTTATTTCTTCAGTTTAATTTTATGGAGTTAGTTGGAGACGTGTTCCTTCAACTCCTTATTCAGATAGTTTAGAGGCTTTCAGATTTATGTTCAGATTTACGTTCAGACTTAGCTTTCAGATTAAGTTGTTTTGGGTATTTTCACCTACATGGTTTTATTCAGTTGAACCTTATGGCCTTACAGTTTTATGTATTCCGCATTATTATATCATGATTTGCAGTATACAGGTACAGATATCAGTTATGGGTTAGCTTGTGGTCCCTCGGGATCATGAGCACCGTGTAGCATTCCGGTTCAGCGAATCGGGGTGTTACAAACTTGGTATCAGAGCCTAAGGTTCAATAGAGTCCTAGGAAGTCTGAAAGACGCATCTAGTAGAGTCTTGTACATGGGTGTATTGCGCGCCACATTTATGTGTAGGAGGCTATAAGATGTTTTAGGAACAGTCCCCTTTCTTCAGTATTCATGTCATGCTAGTGAGCATAATCACAAGTTAAACTCTCAGTCTAATCCATTCTTGTCTTATTCCAGACCATGGCCTTAAAGAGAAGAAACCAGCCAGCTCATCAGCCCGAAGATCCTTTGGGCGAACATGTTTCCCATGCGGAGTTTAGAGCCGCATTTACCACACTTTCTCAGTCCATGGCTGCACAGAATGAATGGCCACCAGTCATTCCATCCAATCCAGTGGCCAATCCCAAAGCAGCTAGGGTTTGGGACTTCACCCGGATGAACCCTCCATCTTTCTATGGGTCTAAGTCTGATGAGAACCCTCACGAGTTCATTGACCAAGTCCAGAAGGTTATTGACATCATGGGTGTTACTTTTATTGATAGTGCCGAGTTAGCCGTCTACCAGTTACAGGATGTTGCTCATGATTAGTACAAACAGTAGAAGTCTGAGAGGTTAGATGATGCAGGCCCTATCGAGTGGGAGGAATTTGTCACGGCCTTCTTAGACAGATTCTTTCCCAAAGAGCTGAGGGAAGCCAAAGTTCTTGAGTTCATCAACCTCAAGCAGGGGAATATGACGGTTAGGGAGTATTCTCTCAGATTTACTCAGCTAGCCAGGTATGCTCCTCATGTGGTTGCAGACAATAGGGCTAAGATGAGCAAGTTCGTGTCAGGGGTCAATGAAAGCGTGGTAAATGAGTGTAGGTCTACGATGCTGATCGGTGATATGACCTTAGCCAGACTCATGACCCATGCCCAGCAAGTAGAAGAGCAGAAATTTAAGACTAGGGAGAGGCAGAACAAGAGAGCAAGGTCAGGTAACTTCCACTTTGCTCACCCTAAATCACATGGAGAAAACCGTTCACAGTTTCACTCCAAGTCAGCCGTTCCAGCTCCTTCCTCTTCCAGCGCTCCAGTGCCGAAGTTCAGAGATGGCAATAGAGATAAAGCGCCAGGCTCTAAATCTTAGGGCAGTGTTATCAGTGCCCGAACGAATCCCCTTTGTCAGACTTGTGGTAAGAACCACAAGGGCATTTGCAGAGCCGATAGTGATGTCTGTTTTGGTTGTGGCAAGCCAGGCCATAGGATTAGGGAGTGTCTGCAGTCAAGTATTTAGGGTCAGCAAAATCATTCTGCAGCTCAGTCCAATCGCCCGAACCAGCAGGGTGCCATTTCCAGTGCTACCAGTGGGCAACGCCCAAATAGACTCTATGCTCTTCAGTCCCGACAGGATCAGGAAAATTCTCCTGATGTCGTTACTGGTACGTTACAGATTTTCCATGTTCATATTTATGTTTTGCTAGACCCAGGTGCATCCTTGTCTTTTGTTACTCCATACATAGCAGACGATTTTGGAATCAGTCCCGAAGTCCTAGCAGAGCCCTTTTCAGTCTCTACCCAGTAGGTAAAACCATCATAGCCCGGCGGGTATACAGGAACTGCCCGGTTATGATATCTCAGAAATCCAAGTCAACAGATTTAGTGGAGTTAGAGATGACTGATTTTGATGTCATTCTCGGCATGGATTGGCTTCATTTCTGCTATGCCACAGTCGACTGCAGAAATAGGATAGTTCATTTTCAGTTCCCGAATGAGCCCGTCCTAGAGTGGAAGGGTAGTATTTTAGCGTTCAGGGGTCAACTTGTTTCCTACCTTCGGGCAAAGAAAATAATTTCTAAGGGGTGTGTGTATCATCTCGTGCATGTTAAAGATTCCAGTTATGAATCTCCCAGCCTCGAAACAATCCCTGTTGTTAATGAATACTCAGATGTCTTTCCCGAAGATCCTCCAGGCATTTCTCTTGAAAGGGAAATAGACTTCGGCATAGACCTTCTTCCGGATACTCAACCTATTTCTATTCCGCCATACAGAATGGCACCAGCAGAACTCAAGGAACTGAAAGATCAGTTGAAAGATCTCTTAGATAAGGGATTCATCATACCCAGCGTTTCCCCATAGGGTGCGCCAGTATTATTCGTGCGCAAGAAAGACGGTTCTCTCAGGATGTGTATTGATTACCGTCAACTCAACAAGGTCACGGTCAAGAACATATATCTTCTTCCCAGGATTGATGATCTATTCGACCAAATTCAGGGTGCCAGTTACTTCTCCAAGATAGACCTCAGATCAGGCTATCATCAGCTCAGAGTTAGAGAATGTGACATTCCGAAGATAGCTTTTCGTACTCGGTATGGTCACTTCGAATTTTTAGTCATGTCATTTGGTTTTACCAATGCCCCTGCAAATTTTATGGATTTGATGAACCGTGTGTTCAAGCAGTACTTGGAAATGTTTGTCATAGTCTTTATAGATGATATTCTGGTCTATTCTCGCACAGAGCGTGATCATGCAGACCATCTTAGGATTGTTCTTCAGACTCTCAGGGATCATTAGTTATTCGCTAAGTTCAGCAAGTGCGAATTTTGGCTAAGACCCGTAGCATTCCTTGGCCATATTGTTTCTGGTGATGGCATTAGAGTAGATCCTCAGAAAACTGAGGCAGTAAAAAACTGGCCCAGACCCGTATCTCTATCAGATATTAGGAGTTTCTTGGGTTTGGCTGGCTATTATAGACGGTTTGTCGAGGGATTTTCATCTATTGCATCTCCCATGTCCAGATTGACTCAGAAAAAGATTAAGTTTCAGTGGTCAGATTCATGCGAGAAGAGCTTTCAAGAGTTGAAGACTCGACTCACCTCAGCTCTAGTTCTAGCTATTCCAGATGGTTCAGACGGTTTTGTAGTCTATTGTGATGCATCCAGAGTGGGTTTAGGTTGTGTCCTCATGCAGCATGGTAAGGTCATAGCCTACGCCTCCAGACAGTTAAAGCCACATGAGAAGAATTATCCTACTTATGATCTTGAGTTAGCAGCGGTAGTTTTTGCCTTGAAAATTTGGAGGCATTATCTCTATGGAGTTCATGTAGATATCTTCACAGACCATAAAAGCCTTCAGTATGTCTTTTCCCAGAAAGATCTCAATTTTTGCCAGAGAAGATGGTTAGATCTCTTGAAGGATTATGACATAAGTGTTCTTTATCATCCGGGCAAGGCCAATGTTGTGGCCGACACTCTCAGTCAACTCTTCATGGGTAGTATTTCTCACGTTGAGGATAGTAAGAAAAAGATGGCTCAGGAGATCCATCAGCTTGCCAGACTAGGCGTTCGCTTAGTCGATTCTTCAGAGGGTGGTGTATGTGTTCATAGTAGTTCAGAGTCATCTCTAGTTTCCGAGGTGAAAGAGAAACAAGACAGGGATCCTAGCCTCGTCAAGCTCAAAGAGCCAGTTCAGAATCAGAAAGTTGAGGTTTTCTCCCAAGGGGGAGCTGGTGTTCTTCGTTGTCAGGGTCGTCTATGTGTTCCAGGTGTAGATGAATTGAGGCAGCGAATTCTTGCAGAAGCGCATGGTGTGCAATACTCTATTCATCCAGGGTCCACTAAGATGTACCGCGACATGCGGGAGATCTATTGGTGGAGTGGGATGAAGAGATATGTTGCAGAGTTTGTGGCTAAGTGATCTACATGTTAGAAGGTTAAGATAGAGCATCAGAAACCTAGTGGTTCCGTGCAAGAGTTCACCATTCCTACTTGGAAGTGGGAAGAAGTGAACATGGACTTCGTGACGGGTTTGCCTAGAACTCATCATCATCATGATTCAGTCTGGGTCATTATAGATAGAAGACCAAGTCAGCACATTTCCTTCCTGTTCGTACTTTTTATTCTGTCGAGCATTATGCCAAACTCTATATCAGGGAGTTAGTCAGGTTACACGGTGTTCCACTATCTATCATCTCATACAGAGGTACCCAGTTCACCTCTCACTTTTGGAAAGCATTCCAAAAGGGTCTCAGTACCCAAGTCCATCTCAGCACAACATTTCATCCTCATACAGATGGTCAAGCAGAGAGGACCATTCAGACTCTTGAAGATATGCTAAGGGCATGTGCAATTGACTTCAAGGGAAGTTGGGACGACCATTTGACTTTGATTGAGTTTGCATACAATAATAGCTACCATTCTAGTATTCAGATGGCTCCATTCGAAGCTCTCTATGGTAGGAGATGTAGATCTCCGATTGGTTGGTTTGAAGTTAGTGAGGCCTCAATCATAGGTCCTGACTTAGTATTCGACGCCTTAGAGAAAGTTCAGTTGATCAGAGAGAGACTCCGGGCTGCTCAGAGCCGACAGAAGTCCCATGCAGATGTTCGTAGAAAGGATCTCGAGTTCGAGGTCAATGACTATGTCTATCTTAAGATCTATCCCATGAAGGGAGTGAAGAGGTTCGGCAAGAAAGGGAAACTCAGTCCCCGGTATGTCGGTCCCTTCAGAATTCTTTATCGCTTTGGTAAGGTAGCTTATGAGCTTGAGTTGCCTTCAGATTTAGACTCAGTCCATCCAGTCTTCCATGTCTCTCTGCTCAAGAAGTGCATAGGTGACCCAACAGTTATTGTCCCTATTCAGAGCATCAACATTCAGAACAGCCTCTCTTATGAAGAGATTCCAGTCAAAATCTTAGATTATCAGACTCGTAGATTGAGGAACAAAGAAGTCCATCTAGTCAAGGTTCTTTGGCGAAATCAGTCTCATGAGGGAGCTACTTGGGAAGCAGAAGCAGATATGCGTACCAAGTATCTTCACCTTTTCCCCGCTAATTCAGATCAAGCTCAAGGTAACAGTTCTCCTTAAGCTTATTCAGTTTCATGTTCATGTTTCCAGTATAAACTTGGTACCTATTAACTGTTTCATACTCAGTCATGCATTCATGTGTCAGTTGTTCGTGCATCAGATATGCACGAGTTCAGTATGTTTAGCATGTCAGTCATGAGATCAAGTTTCAGTTCTTCATGTTCAGTTCAGGTTCTATTGTCTTGTATCCCTTCTCAGTAAATTCTCATTCGAGGATGAATGTTCCCAAGGGGGAGATATTGTAATACCCCGCATGTTTCTAAGCTAGGAAGTGAATAAGTATTCCTACATATGAAATCTCTTATCCTGTGATTCATACTTGAGTACATGACTTACAATGAATATCCTAGTGATAGGATAGCTTATGATGCATTAAGCATGTTCATATGAGTCACTTAAGGTAATACAAGCTAAGATTTTTTGAATCCATCAAGTTTTAGTGTTCGATTTTGCAAGGGTCATCTTTGAATGAGTATAACTCGATGTTAATGTGGTATTTTGTCTGATTTAGACCCACCAAATTTTAGAGAATCAAATTATCTTTCCAACGATACCAATTTTGCCTTAATCCAATACCCGAGCGAAGAGTTATGCCCATTTTTGTGAGAGACAGTAAGGATAAGCGATTGGTTAGGTAGGCGTCGCCCAACCAAACATAGGCGATTGGTTAGGCGCCGCCCAACCTAGCTTGGGCAATTACTTGGGCTCCGCCTAAGTCAGTTCCAGGTGCCAAAAACACTTCGTTTTGAGTTATTTTAAGGGTAATTAAGTCTTTTAACACTCCTTACACGTCCCTAAACTTAACCCTACGAAATATATAGCTTCTAAACTTATTACAACCCTATTATCATCTCAAAGCTCATCATCCAAGAGCACTAAAAGAGAAAAACAACTAGGGTTGCATAACTAAGCTTGAAGATCCGATTTCAAGGAAATTCCTCCGTCAATCATCAAGAATCTTCCTTCTAAGGTATGCGTGAGTTGATTCATGGACTCCTTTCGTCCATGAAGCTCAAGAACCATCTTCTAAATTATGTATTATAATGTTTATGTTGTTGGTGGTTGATGTTCATGTGGATGGAGTTTGATGATGCCTAAGATGGGATCTTTGTATGTTTTGTGTGAGGATATGGTGGTATTTAACATATAAACATGTGAAATTGGTGGTTGAATGTTTGAAATATTGATGAATGCACCTATGCCTAAGATGTGCATGTAAGGTGTTTGTGAAAATACCTAAGGGAATAGAAATCATGCTTTTATGACATAATAAGTCCTAAATGACTATTCCATGTTCTAAGTTTATGTTCAACGTGATCCCCATGCTATTGTCTTGAATTGAAGATGTTGTATGAGATGCTCATGATATTGTTTTGATATGGAATAACCATGTTATTGAAGCCATGCAAGTATATACATGTTGTGTGCATTCCCGATCATGTGATAGTTTGTTGAGAATCATTCTTATTATGAAATCCTTACTTATGATATTGTGAGTTGTGGACTCAAATCTTGTGATCAAGTCATGTCATGTGTGTCAGTTTCCTCCTATCGAGTCCTGGGGGTACTTGTACCCGAAAACTATAGTTGTGTGCCTAGAGTCATGTCATGTTTCACGATATCCGAACTCAAGTTATGATTCCATAGACTTCAGTCAGTCATGTGACTCAGGAAAACCTCATGATCTCAGTCAGTCGTCAGATATCAGTAACATTCTGCCAGTCAATGGAATTCAGTAAGATTAAGTCATGTATAGTTAGTTATTCATGTCCAGTCCCTCCAGATGGGAGTAGAGGTTAGCACCGAGTGAACCCAAAGATGGGAACTCACCCGCCAGTTCAGGGTGTGATTCTTCGTAGTCATCCTTGTGTTCCAGAATTACGTAGCCAGCGTAGGTTGAGACATCTTAACCCGTCAGATTAGGGTTGATGAGGTGGTTTAACCCGTCAGTTTAGGGTTTCCACCGTTCTCATTGAGTACCCGTCAGATAAGGGTCACTCACTGGTTGTCCTTACCCGTGGCACGGTATTGACACCCCTCCAGTCGGGGCAGAGATTGGACCCCAGCTTAGCCATAACGGCATACATTGGGCATGTCGGTTAAATACTACTTCCCACAGTTTCAGTATCAGTCTCAGTAAAAGAACTCAGGGTGTTCTTCAGATTTCAGTATATACAGAACTGTCAGATACAGTCGTCCATGTTATCAGTTTCAGTATCAGTCATGACAGCTATCAGTAAACCATGTATTAGCTTACAGGTCATGCTATCACGTATTCACGGTCTCAGTTTTTATATATGTGTGTTTGCACTCCCACGTTCATATTAGTCAGTCAGTGTTGTTCATGCATGAAACCCTTTATATTCAGCCTACCTTCCTCGTATACTCAGTACTCCAGTTGTACTGACGCATTTGCGCTATGGTGCTTTCTTTTAATGTTACACCATAGGTTCCGAGACACGAGCTCCAGCCCAGCAATAGCGGTAGCATTCCAGTCGCAGAGACACAGTGAGTCCTCATTGATTCGAGGACAATATGATTTGATACATTTATTTATTTCTTCAGTTCAGTTTTACGGAGTTAGTTGGAGACATGTTCCTTCAACTCCTTATTCAGATAGTTTAGAGGCTTTCAGATTTATGTTCAGATTTACGTTCAGACTTAGCTTTCAGATTGAGTTGTTTTGGGTATTTTCATCCACATGGTTTTATTCAGTTGAACCTTATGGCCTTACAGTTTTATGTATTCCGCATTATTATATCATGATTTGCAGTATACAGGTACAAATATCAGTCATGGGTTAGTTTGTGGTCCCTCGGGATCATGAGCACCGTGTAGCATTCCGGTTCAGCGAATCGGGGTGATTTGAACTTTTTACCCTTCATTAAAAGACTCCGCTTTAGATAAAATCGTCTTTTCTCCTTTTCCTACAATTAAATATAGCAATTATTTTCTATAATTAAATTATCCAATTTTGTAACAACCGTCTTTTCTTTTTTTCCTACTATTAAATATAGCAATTATTTTCTACAATTAAATACAACGGTTTTCCAATTCCAAACAACCGTCCTTTTCCAAGTCAGAAGTTTTTCAATTATACCAAAAACATTTGTCCAAATTTGAATTTGAGTTTTTCCAAAATTCTCTCAAGTTTTTTCACAACCATATTTTTTCAAATTTGTTTTTGTCCAAATTTGAATTTGTGTTCTCGTTTTTTCACTCTATATTTTACCAAATTTGTGTTCTAGTTTTTTCACAATCGTATTTTTTCAAATTTATTTTTTTTCAAATTTGAATTTGTGTTCTATTGTCTATCACTATTATATTTTTTTTTATAATTTACAGATCATAGATGAATGTCAGATTTCTTGTGTAAAGGTTAGGTTTAATTGTATTGTTTTGATATCTTTATTATCTCATTGTTTTATTTTAATTTATAGATGCTAGATGAATGTGTGTCGGCTTTGAAATTTTTTTAGATAAAGGTTAGGTTTAATTGTATTATTGTAATATCTCTATTAGTTTGTTATTTTGTTGTAGTTTACAGTTAGTAGATGAACCTCGATCGATTTTGAGAAATTTTTGTGTGTAAAATTTAAGTTTAATTGTATTGTTTTTATATCACTTTTATCGTATTATTTTGTTGCAGTTTACACGTGATAGATAAATGTTGGTCGGCTTTGAGATATTTTTTTATGTAAAGGTTAGGTTTAGTTGTATTATTTTGATATCTCTATTATCGTATTATTTTGTTATTGTTGAGTGTCGAATGAATTTGAGAAATTTTTTATGTGTAAAGATTAGATTTAATTGTATTATTTTGATGTCTCTACCATTGTATTATTTTGTTGTAATTTACAGATGATAGATGAATGTCGATCGACTTTTAAAATTTTTTTTAGTAAAGATTAGGTTTAATAAATAAATTCTCCATCTTTACATACTCAAAAGATATTAAATTTAATTATTATATTTATTTTTATTATTTAAACAAATATCCTATTTAATGTAATGTTTGAACTCATTAAAGTAAGGTACACGCGCAAGACGTGTCTACTTAAACTAGTATATATATATTACTCTATAATAGAAGCGACAATGTTGAGCAGCTTGAGGTCGTCCTGACTGCTTCAAACGTAATTTAACTATATCACCCCTAATTAATTATTATAAATTATTTCATTTAATTATTATAATATTAATAATATTTAATAAAAGGGTAGTTTAATTTCAAAATTACTACTAAGTTCCTCAAAGTTTCACTTATTATAATTCGAAAAAAAAATTTAGCTTCTCCAATCGTAATTTTAATGTATCACCCCTAATTAATTATTATAAGTCATTTACGTATTAAAAATTAATAATATTTAATAAAAAAAGACAAACATTTTTGACATGTCTGCTTTAGTTGGTTCGACGTAATTTTACTATATCACCCTAATTAATTATTATGAGTTATCTAAGTATTAAAAATTAATATTAAAAAATTATTATAAAATCATCTAAGTTTTAAAAAATTAATAATATTTAATATTAAATTAACTTGACATCTTATATGAGATCCACTTAATTTTTTTCAAAAGTATTTTCTTATATTAATTTTGTTATATCACTTCTAGTCAGTTATTATAATTCATTCAATACATGTCTACTTCGCTGCTTCAATCATGATTTTATTATATCACCCCTTATTAATTATTATGGTCATCTAAGCATTATGCCACTTAAATTGAATAGTTATATATAAGAGGGAGTTTTATGCTTAAGCAGGCAGCAGATCGGCATGTCTATTTCAGCTGCTACAACAGTGTTTTTACTGTATCACCATTAATTAATTATTATAAGTTATTTACGTATTAGAAAATAAATAATATTTAATACAAATAAGTAAAATAAACATTTCTGACATATCTGTTTCAATTGTTTCAACCATAATTTTACCATATCACCCCTAATTAATTATTATAAGTCATCTAAGTATTAAAAAATTAATAATATTTAATAAAAAAGATGAAATAGATATAAAATAATAAATTAACTCTTGATGTTTTAAATTAGCTTGACGTCTTATATGAGGCTCACTTAAATTATTTTCACAAGTAATTTTTTATAATTATTATGCTATATCACTTTTAATACATGTCAGCTTCGCGGCTTCAATCGTGATTTTACTATATCATCCCTAATTACTTATTATGGTTATTTAAGCATTAAAAAAAATTATACTATTAGTATCCTATATAAGAAGTCACAATAAGTAGCTGAAGCAGGCTGCTCATGTTCGACATGCCTGCTTTAGCTGTTTCAATCGTGATTTTACGATATTACCCCTGAATAATTATTATAAGTCATTTATGTATTAAAAAATTAATAATATTTAATAAAAAACTAAAATAGATATTTATAACATGATTGTTTCAACTACTTCAATCGTAGTTTTACTAAATTACCCATACTTAATTATTATAAGTCATTTAAGTATTAAAAAATTAATAATATTTAATAAAATAAAGTAAAATAGACATAAAATGATAAATTATTTTTTGATGTTTTAAATTAACATGATTTCTTATATGGAGCCACTTAAAAAAAAAAATCACAAGCATTTTTTATAATAATTTTGCTATATCACTTCTAATTAGTAGAATAGAAAAAAAATATATTATAAATCGTAATAATTAAGAACTTAAATTATTTAAAAAATATAATTGACTATCAATGTCATAAAAGTTTCAACAACTTAAAATATTGTTATGCAAATTTCATTAATCTAAATATAATATTATATGTCTCACTTAGAATTTATCAACCAAATAAGCAAATTTTTTAATTAAATAATAGAATTATATATAATGTAAAATTTTTAAGAATCAACATTGAGTTGTGGATATCACGATGTAAGCTGGCTAGTAAATATATATAACGCTAGAGGTTAGAGAAAAACGGTGGCTGAGACGTGTAGTGCAATAGCTTCTCAAAGTGGCAGGTAAGTAAGTTCTGAAGCCATGAAAAGACAAATACACCCTTAGATTAGAATTAAAAGACGGGAAGCACAAATGTTGAAACTATAGATCCTTTATATATATATATATATATATATATATAATAATTTGTTATTCGAAAAATACCGAATATCAAACGGTATTAATATCTTGAATCAAACTCAATCTCAAATATCGAAATGTTAAAATTTTGTTCCCAAATACCATACCAAATACCAGATATTGATGACTTTCTCTATCATTTCTTCTGAGATGTCCATGTTCTAGGAATTTACATGCCATGATACAGGTTTGACTTTCTCCATCATTTCTTCTGAGATGTCCATGTTCTAGGAATTTACATGTCATGGTCCAGGTTTCTGAAGTAGCTGAAAATTGATGTGTTTTGAATTCAGCGATTTTGTCTCTTAAGACTATTGATTTCGATTTTCCTTTGATCATTAAAATCCAGTTTGTATCTCTGTTGGGGACTTTATAATTTTCTTCGTATTTATTTTTAAAGATATTATATACTGCTTTCGATAAATACCGAATACCAAACGGTATTAATATCTTGAATCAAATCCAATCTCAAACAGCTAAATGCTAAAATTTTACTCCCAAATATCAAATTACCGAATATAAATTAATTATAAATTTTTTTGGTTCGATTCGATAATTCGATTTTCGATATATTATGTCCCGTCCTAACTATGATCTATATATATTATTTATTATTTTTATTTATTAAAGAGGAGGTTCTGAGATGGGTCCAATATTCCCAGGAGATTTTGAATTTCCTTTGGCGAAACCCAGCTTCCGCCATTGTGTGGCTCCACTATTAGTCATAGTTCTCTGTTTCGAGTACTCAAAATGGAGAATCACTAGGTAGGAAGAGTATTTATCCCTTAATATATAGGCTACCAAACGTGAATTTGGATTAATCAGATCAGTTAATTTTAAATACTGAAGGTCTAAAGTAAATTAATACTAAAAATAATGAAGGAGAAGAATGTTTTACCAAAAAGTAGGATTTCCTTGAGGCCATAGAATTTGAGTGAATTTTTCGACTTTATCAGGGATGTTAGCATCATCAATGCCCATGCTTTCATAGAGTGGAACTGCAGGATATTGTCCAACATAGCCATGGAATGGTTTCTTGGAAATGTTTCTAAGTTTGGTTTGTAAAGGGAGATCAAACAGCTCTTGTAAGGATTCAAAAATGGAATTTCGAAGGTGTATTGGAATTTTATCAAAAGATGCTTCAAAACAACCATATTCTACTAATGCTTTGTGGACTTGACCTTTCACTTGGTTCCATACAAGTGTTCCTGGCTTTAGGTTTTCATGAGAAAAATCTATATTTGAAAGCTTGATGTTTTCAGAACCCATATTTTCTTTAATTTTCTACTTTCAAGTGTCTTTGTTTATATTGTGTATAATTTCATGCAGCTGAACCCATTTTATAGGCGCTTTAAAATATAGGACGTTAAATAATGTGGAATATATATGTATTGACGTTAATTAATGGACCTTTTTTTTGCAATTTGTATTTGAGGTTTTCTCATAATTCTCTCTTCTTTTAAATAATCTTTTTTTTGGGTCCTTATAGTATTAAATATTCAATCAAAAATCAATAATCTTATTAAAAACTCATTTTTATGGGTCCATGCTCGTAAATCATGACAAAGAATCATAATACTAGCATTTATAAGTAAATCAACTATTAATACAACAAGAACATACTTAATAATTGAGATTTTCCACAAATTGTATACAATCTTTTCTTTTTCCACAAATTGTATACAATCTAGCGATCCAAAGCAGTGTGTTTTGGTTGGCCTACGTTGCGACATGCGCTGACATCTGCGTCCACAGATGGCCAGGTGTGCACACAAGTCCCCTTTTCGTGTCCAAACAGTGCCTTGAAGGGTCGCGTCCCTTCGAGATACGTTGTGACATGCGTTCGCATAGCTCGTGTGCGTTTGTAAATGGAGAAAAAAAAATTGTATCGAATTTTTGAACTAATTAAAACATCACTAATTCTCAAGTTTTAAATTAATTATGTTCAAACAACTAATCTCTCATTCATTTGATAAATTTAAAGTCGAAGTCGAGTGAACGACCGCTTGAGGCTTGTCTTCTTCTTGACTCGCTATCCACATGAATGCATTCTTATATATTTAAGTATGAGAAAGTTCTTTTCTCCCATCAATATGCAAAAACACTTATTTCTCCCATCAATATGCAAAAACACTTATTTCTTTAACGTAAAAACTCAATTCACTTTTCCTCCACTTTTTATTCACATTTCATCACTTAAAATCTAACATATCTTGCATGTAGTTAGATTTCAATTTTCAACTAATCATAGTGGTAGGAAAATATTCTAATTATGTTGTCCAAAGAGACAAAAAAAGAAAAAAGATCATATGATAATTAATGTAATGCCCTTGAGTTGGAATTATTGTATTTAAAATGTTGTCTTCTAGAATATGACCTTTGATTTAATCCTTTCTAATAGCTCCCACATTTTCATGTCTACTCGATTACACCGTTAGAATTGAAGGAGGAAGATGTTTATCATCTGAGCGATCTCCTCTTGTTCATCGTGACTTAAAAAATGATTTCTGTCCATTTTGTTTCTTTTTTTGTTGTTTTACATATATTAAAAATAATATCATAAATTTGACGTATTACAAAATCATTGTCTTAGTTATGAATCTTATGAATTATTGCTCATGTTACATAAGTTATGATATCCATAATATCAGATAACATAAAATAAAAGATTTGATATCCTTGTGGTCCTCCATTGTGATGTTGAACACTTTCGTTTGATTTGATCTGGCTGTTTGCTAAGTAGTCTATAATTCTTAACATTACTAATGTACAAAAGTATAAAATTTATCATTTTTTTTCAATTTATTTTTGTTTAAGGTGGTCAATTTGCATATAACATCGAGATAGGAATAAGTAGATAATAATTGAACGTCTATTAGAATAACTTCAAAAATAAAATAAAAATAAATTAGTGGTACCACTTTGCAACCAAAGTTAAAATATTACCAATCATTTGACAGATTCATGGGGCATATAATTAGAAGCGGTACCATTCAAATTTGAAATTAATCGCATTTACATATGTTAATTCTTGTCCTTAACTCTATTGATTCTATAATTTTGGCATTACGTATTTTCAAAATTTGGATTTTTTTCAAAATGGAATATGCTTTAAACATGGTGATGCAAGCTACATATGTAAATCAAATCAATCAACCAAACAATTTTGTTTGCTTACCAAAAAGTGGTCTGAATTTTGACCATATAATTCTGATTAGTCGACTAAATTAAAAGGTTATTAATCTTTCATATTAATTACGTGCAATGAGTTAATATTGGTGTAGGGTCAGATCTGAGATAAGCTTAATATGTACTGCCTTCCGTTCACTTCTTATTTGTCTGGTATTTTAAGAATAGATTTTTCACTTTTATATGATTTTTTAAGAGATGAGTCAAATCTAAAATAAACAATTAAAATAAATGAATTTTTTTTTCTATGCTTGGACATGCATATATTTCATATCTTTGTTTAGAAAACCAGGTTAATAAATAAAAAGTTTGGTTGCTTAATAAACAATACGATGGATGAGCCAGGATTTAAAAATAAAGGAAATAAAAAAATTTGCCGTTGCTGGTATCAAATCCAATGGATTCAGCTCCTCTCCATTTTCCTTCTCTTCAATTTTCTCAAGTTTTTGTTTGGACTGGAGACACATGTCAAAGTTTAATATTAATGGTTGAAATTTAATTAATTAAATCAAAGTTCTAACAATAGTTATCTGCTTTCATATATTTAGTTATATTTCTTCCTTAAATATCCATTATATCTTTTAATCAATATTTTAAAAAAATCTTTACCGCCACAAATATATATTAAAAACTTTTCCTAATTTTTTTTTTTTAAAAAATCATAATATAGTTAAAATTTTAATTTTCCTAGTTGAGAATTCAAAAGAGCTATATAAAGAAAATATAATGAATTTATTTGGTACGATTTTTATATTTGATTTGGCACATGTATAATGGATTTATTTGGCACATAAAAAAATAAAATTAAAAAAACTTCAACCCACAATCTTTATTTTTTTTATTTGAAAAACATTACTTAAGAAAAATGGCAAGCATTAGCAGAAAAAAAGTATAAAGTAAATATAATGAATTATTTGGTATAATCTTTTATTTGATTCGGCACACGTATAATTAATTTATTTGACACATAAAAAAAATAAAATTAGAAAAACTTCAAGTCACAATCTTTTTTTTGTATTTGAAAAACATTACTTAAGAAAAATGACAAACATTAGTAAAACAAAAAAGTAAAAACT
This sequence comes from Capsicum pubescens, assembly GCA_030864215.1. Lineage (NCBI taxonomy): Eukaryota > Viridiplantae > Streptophyta > Magnoliopsida > Solanales > Solanaceae > Capsicum > Capsicum pubescens. Next base: position 39,170,589 of record CM061543.1, read on the forward strand.
CATCAGTAAATTGTTCAAGGATGGGGAATCTTAGTAGCTTAGTTGATTAGTTACCTGAACTTCCACCTTGTTGGTGAGAGTTCGATTCCCTACATTGTAATCCCCTCCCCCATTCCCCTCCCCCTACCCTTAATTTAAAAAAAAATTGTTCAAGGATAAAACAAAAATAGTTTTAATAGATAAAAATATTTACGCAACAAATATATGGAAGTAGATAACTATGGTTAGAACTTTAATTTAACTAATTAAATCTCAACGATTAATTCTAAATTATGACATGTGTCTTAATCCAATCAAAAACTTCGGGAAATTGTAGAGAAAGAAAATGGAAAGAAGACAGATCCGAATCCAACAATATCAAATAGATCTTTAGGTTCCGTTTAATAAAATCACAAGTTTTCATATAAATTTGTAACTATCGAATAATTAGCTACGTTTTCAATTTTATAAAAGTAAACTAAAAAACTATGAAATCATAACGAATAATTTTATATGTGAAAAGTATATTGTATATATCAAGTTTAAAAATAATGAGACATTAACAAGTAAATGACCAATTGAAAAAAGTGATCATCATCATTAAGTATCTCGCTGAGCGTGTTTAGGTTCAGATTTTATCAACCACACCATTACATAGTTGATATTTTTCATAACTCCCATGTTTCTACTGAATGAAAACTGTTTTATTTTATACAATTCAAGTATAGACAGAGTTTAAGAAAGTAAGAAAATTTTCCAGTAAATATCGCTGCCCTTGTCATGTGACCAACAACGACTAATGTATTGTTTTTTTTTTTTTTAATTTCTCTTATATGTTTTTGCTCTGCATTTCACATGCCCCCTTCAATTATAGATCATCTAGAGAGTTACAATCAAAAACAACCAAACTTTTATTGGTCTGGTTTTAGTTGGTCTAAGTCTAACAATATTATTACTCAAACCAATGTATAAAACAAGCATATATATATACACACACACTCACAGGAAGCATACATATTTATTCTCCTAGTAGCATAATTAAAATACATAAATTAAAATCAGACACCACAATAGGTCTTTAGAGGAAATTCCCATCCCATGCCTTCTTTAGAGTAACAAAAAGCTAGGAATTTAAGATGATCAAAGGGCTTAAAGAGTAAAGGATGCTCATCATCTACCAACTCTTCTGGTGCCTTTATTGTGTATCCAGCTTTTGGTAGTGAAAACAAACCAACTGAGTACCTTGCTTCATTTCCTGTCATCATCACTCTATGATATGGCGAATGCAATCGACCATTTGTCCATGCCTACGAAAAAAACCCACAAAAACTATCCTTCATTTCCAGATAAAACGTAAGACTTGAAGGACAGACAAGTCCGTTTATTAGATAAGTAACGAGAAAAATAGGATATATTACATGCTATAATTATTAGTAATAGAAATAAGTTGATAGTATTTTTTTTTTATATTCAGTGGCGGAGCCACAAAAGACTAAAGAATGATAGGGTAATCCGTTGAGCATCCAATCTCTGGATATGACAATGTGCGCACTAGTTTAAAATTGAATAAAATGAAGTTGAGAACTCACAACTTAAAATTTCTAAATCCGCCACTATCCTTAAGTTAAGCAAAAATAAAATAAAAATAGGGCTAAATGTTGGAAGCACTTACATGTAGAGAGTCTCCAATGATGACAGTGAAAGTGTTTGGTGTAGGATCGACATTGATCCACTGTCCATCTTTGGTCAAAACTTGAAGACCCTTCACCTGATTTTGGCACAGTATGGTAACAATGCTCTTGTCTGTGTGAGCACTTAGTCCTAGTTTAGTTTCACTGCTTTGAGGTGCTTTATACTTCATCAATCGAAGAATATAGTTGGTCGAATTCATATGCTCATCCATGTACTTTTCGACGCCTAAGCTCTCCAGAATCATCCTCTTTACTATCTGGTCTAACTCTACTAGTTGCTCTGAGTATGACTGAGTAGTTTTACTGCCATCACATATAAGAATTGAAATATTAAAAGTTGTTAAAGAATAAGGTATTACTAATAGGCTTAGCATCTATACACCACTTAGTAGGGCTGTGCATATTTAAGGCAATATATATATATATATATATATATATATATATATATATATTGTGTGTGTGTATAAAGAAGAACAATAATATAAAGTCGTGTTATAATGAGGGGTTAAAAGAGAATAATGTTTTACCAAAAAGTAGGGTTTCCTTGTGGCCAAAGAATTTGAGTGAATTTCTCAACTTCATGAGGGATGTTAGCATCATCAATGCCCATGCTTTCATAAAGCGGAACTTTAGGAAAATGTCCAACGTAGCCATGGAAAGGTTTGGTTGAAACATTTCTAACTTTGGTTTTTAAAGGGAGATTAAAAACCTCTTGTGAGAATTCAAAAATGGAATTACGAAGGTGTATAGGAATTTTATCAAAAGATGCTTCAAAGCAGCCATATTCTACTAGTGCTTTGTGGACTTTGCTTTTCACTTGGTTCCACACAGGTGTTCCTGGCTTTAGGTCTTCATGAGAAAAATCTATACTTGGAAGCTTGATGTTTTCAGAACCCATTTTTGATTTAATTTTTTACCCTCAGGTACTTTTGTTTGTTGAGCTTAAGTCCATGCAGCTGAACCTATTTATAAAGAATTGGAGTAATTAACTAGGTAAAGTTATTTGGTTGAAGAGAAATTTATATGCATGCATGTTGTAATTAAGACACACAACCAACAACGTTGTGTGTGGGTACTTACGTTTCCCATTTGATAGCAAAGTAACTTGTTAATGCAAGTTGTTATTAAGTCAATGTATTAGTAGGCCTTCCTGACTATGTTTTTTAGGTAGAGATAGGCATAGTTTGGACAAAATTGAAATTCGATCTTTTAAAATCTTTGATTTGGATTTTCAGATTACGAATAGAATATATATTCTGGGTTTGACTTCTAAATTTTTCAAATCTATGATCGGATTTGAAATTTGGAATTTTGATATCCGAATATTCTAGTTTTTTTTATACCTAATATATCCCTAACGAGTAAGCCTGTTAAGTGGGCCGAGCCGATCCGGCTCTACCCGGCACACTAAAACGATCCGGCCTGAAAAGACCTAAGGCTTTAGGGTTCTGGGTCCCGGGACGTTTTTTTTTTTAATTTTGGGCCTGGTTAGCCCGGATCGGACCAAGCCCAGTCCAGACCCGCCGGGTAATTGGCCCGGCCCGGATTGATTTTTTTTAATTTTTTTTTTAATTTTGGGCCAAACTAGCCGTTGGCCCAACGGCTATATGTCCGTTTTTGGGTCCAAACGGCTAGTTTGGGCCCTTTTATTAAAAAAAAAAAAAATTACTTTAAAAAATATTTTTAAGTCCCAAAAAAAAATCTATAAATACCCTACAACTTCAAATCATTTTTCACACAATTTTTCACTCTCTTAAATCTCATTCTCTCTCAAATCTCAATTCTCAAGTATTCAATATATTTAATTTCTTAAAGTGTTCACTTTAATTTTTGAATTTTTCGTTTACAAAGTACGAGCGGAAGTTTCTAAAGTCGCAACCTTCGTATACTTTCAAAATTTGGTATTGTCGTTCCATCTTTTACGTTTAATTTTTATTTATTGTATTAATTGTTTAATATTTAATTTTATTATATTTGTGTATTTTGAATTTTTTTAGTTTAATTTAATTTATATTATGGATAAATTAAGAAACCTCGCTACTAAAGGTGTTAAAAATTTTTGTCCCGGAAGCGGTAGTGGTAGTAAAAAGCGAATTACTAGCGGTAGAGGTAGTTCAAGTAGTAGATATACCTGTGTGCCTCCGACACCGCTTAGTCAACCTTTTGAGGAAGAAGTAGGTGTACCTTTAGGTGTAGGTGCTCACGATATGGATTATGTAGAAGCTCAGAAAAATTACGCTATAGAAGAAAAAAATTAAGTAGATGTGGTTAATTTAGATAAAGATAACGAAAATATTGCTTAGACACCCGCAGTAGGAAATGCTAACATTAGATCTGAATCGGTTAATTTCTCTCCCCATCCTCCTCGTGCCCCAAGACCTCGTAAAACAATTAGTATTGCATGGCAATTTTTTGAACGTATATCAGATATTGAGGTGCAATGCAATATTTGTCAACAAATATATAAGCATAGAAGTGGAGGCAAGTAAGGGGGTACAGGTATGTTAATGAGACATATAGCTGAAGCTCACAAAAGAGAGTTAAATATTGCACAAGGTGGTGGGGATGTTGGTGGGCCAATGCAAACTAGAATGGACCAAGCAACCGGTCTCGTAGTGAAGAAGTATAATAAATTGAGGGACCGGAAAGAAATAGCTAAAATGGTAGTTGTGGGTTATTTGCCTTTTAGTTTTCCTTCTTCTGATGCCTTTATTCATTATATACAAGCAATTTATAATCTCATGTTTAACGGTATTCCTAGAAGTACTTGTCGGTCTGATATTTTTAGACTTCATTCACAATATTATTTTTATTTATCAACATTGTTAAAAAATATTCAATGTAGATTGTCCCTAACTTCTGATCTTGATCGTGCTGTAAATAAAAATGATTATTTAACCGTTACTTGTCACTGGATGGATAGTAATTTCGTGATGCAAAAATGTATTCTTGCTTTTTTATATGTTGAAGATCGTAAACATACTGGACAATTTATTGCTGATTCTATTGTTAAAATTGCTGAATATTATGGTATCAAAAATAAAATTCTATGTATTTCTTTTGATAATGCTTCTAACAACAAGACTGCTATAAAAAAATTAAAATCTACGCTATCTTCGTCGTTGCCTGAAATTTTTCATATTAAGTGTGCATGTCGTATATATAATTTAATTGTAAAAGATGGTCTTGAGTTTTTTGAGCTTTATATTGAAAAAATTCGTCTTGCTGTTGGTTTTATTCAAGGAAATAATCGTAGATCGAGAATTAAAGAATTTAAAGTTAAATGTCAAGAAAATGAACTTACACTGATATTGATGCCTGAGGAAATTGATACTAGATGGAATTCTACGTATGATTTTTTTAAAAACTTGTTATAAATATAGAATTCCTATTACATTAGCTTTTAATCAATATTGCGGTTCATTTGTTGATTCTGCTGATTGCATGCTACATGATTCTGATTGGGCTGTAATTAATGATCTTATTAAGTTTTTAGAAAAAATTTATGTAGCTACGGTTGAATTTTCCGATGCTTATTATCCTATTGTTTGTAATATTTTGGCATATATAACCGATATTTCTGGTTTGCTCAAAGAATATAAAAATAAAGAAGGTTATAAAGAAGTTGTTAGTGCCACGTTTACGAAATTTTAAAAATATTTTTCTTGATTCCTCCTATTTACTTGGTTGGTGCTATGCTAAATCCGTGTATGAAATATAATAATATGTGTCACTTTAGTACTCTTATTTATACTAACTTAGAAATAAATACTAACCATGATTCTGAACAAGTACAACCTGATTTGTGGACGGCTACGGCTGATGCAAAGGATTACATAGAAAAATTATATAATCACTATGCTGATTTATTTAATTTAGCCATACCTACAAATATCACTCAAACTGTCGCTCATCATCCTCCCGAGGAGCCATCATCTTCTAAAAGGCCGGCACATGGTGATTTTTCTGATTCGTTTTATGATTTAAATTGTTGGAACAATGTTGATGAGAGAACTTACACATCAACTTATTGGGAAGAGCTGAAATATTATCTTCGGACGGCACCAGAGGATCGCAGACGACGGATCAACATGTTGGATTGGTGGAGGGGTAATGAAACATAATATCCTGTGCTTTCAAGATTAGCTAGAGATATCTTGAATGTTCCAATGTCAACCGTTGCATCAGAGAGCGCCTTTAGTCAGGGATGACAGCAGCTTGGAGACAACCGACACTCATTGGGAAGCAATGTAATGAATGTTCTAGTTTGCCTCAGAGATTGGATTAGAGCGGAAAGAAGAAACCAATGAATGGAACCGGAGTGGAGCGATGAGCTGAAACTTGAAGAAATTATGACTTCACGGGAGAAACTCAGCAGAATCAAGTCCAATGCATGGTTTTGCCCCAGTTGACTTCGACTATCCTATGCAAATTCCCATTAATATTAACATGAATGAGTTGAAAAAAATGATGCATAATTTGTAGATTTTTCATTCATGTAAATTATAAATTTTGGATTATTTTGCAATCAATAAAATTCCCCAAATTCATTCACTCCTTAGTCCTTGCTTTTTATATTTTTTTCATTTAACGATTTAAAATTTTAAATTGAATTTCTAGTTTTCTACTTTAAATTAAAAACTTACTTATAATATATTATTAATTTATTATATTAAATAACATATGTTTTGTATATTTGTGTATATATCTTCTATAGAAGTGTATATTTAACGTATACATGTGTATATGTTTTATAAATTAGTATATAAGTATCTCTATATATATTGTAATGTATATATAATGTAGTATATTTTATAAGTAGTACTATATATACATTGAATGGTGTGTATATTTGTGTATATATCTTCCATAGAAGTGTATATTTAACATATACATGTGTATATATTTTATAAATTAGTATATAAGTATATCTATATATATTGTAATGTATATATATTGTAGTATATTTTATAAGTAGTAGTATATATACATTGAATGGTGCGTATACACGTGTATATATCTTCTATAGAAGTGTATATTTAACGTATACATGTGTATATGTTTTATGAATTAGTATATAAGTATATCTATATATATTGTAATGTATATATATAGTAATATATTTTATAAGTAGTAGTATATATACATTGAATGGTGCGTATACACGTGTATATATCTTCAATAGAAGTGTATATTTAATGTATACATGTGTATATGTTTTATAAATTAGTATATACGTATATCTATATATATTGTAATGTATATATAATGTAGTATATTTTATAAGTAGTAGTATATATACATTGAATGGTGCGTATACACGTGTATATATCTTCTATAGAAGTGTATATTTAATGTATACATATGTATATATTTTATAAATTAGTACATAAGTATATCTATATATATTATAATGTATATATAATGTAGTATATTTTATAAGTAGTAGTATACATACATTGAATGGTGCATATACACGTGTTTATATCTTCTATAGAAGTGTATATTTAACGTATACATGTGTATATGTTTTATAAATTAGTACATAAGTATATCTATATATATTGTAATGTATATATATTGTAGTATATTTTATAAGTAGTAGTATATATACATCTAATGGTGCGTATATATGAGTAATTGACTAATTGTGTATATGTGTATATATTTTTTAAATTCTAATGCCGTATATACTATATATATATATATATGTTCTATATATATTATTTAACGTATTTAGAATGTATATAGGTGGGTATATGTAATGTATATTGAAAGAAGTTTTTTTTTTTATATATATTTTTGACCGGATTTGATCGATTTTTTAACCGGGTTTAGGTGTGTTTGATCGGGTTGAGTTAAGTGGGCCGGGTTCGAGTGGGTTTTAATTTTTTCACTGTTGTGCCCGGTCCGGCTAGCGCCAAACCCGGCCCTCAACCCGGTTAAAATATAAGGGCCGGTTCCAGGTTGGCCCGGCCCGGCCCGTTTGACACTCGTAACGAGTAGACATTAGCCCAAATACATAATAATAAGTCCGATACAATAAAAACATACTCGATTTAATTTCATAAGTGGAGTTTGGAAATAATAATGTATATGCAGTCTTATCCGTACGTATCTTATGAAGGAAGAAAGACTATATTTGTCATCCAATACACTATTAAATCATTCAATATATCCAATTAGCTAGGCTATTGAATAGTGTAAATTGAGATGCATCTCACTGTATTTTATATTGCCATTTGCAGAGTTGTGACATTGACCGCTTAGAGAAGCATATTAAATTGATGTTTAGATCGAGTTTATAAGAATTAATGGATAATAATTGACTTGAATATTGAACTATTAGTAGTGATCTATCTAGATTATATGATTTTATTTGTTTAATTAAGAATTTCTTGATAATTGTTACATTTCTTGAATGAAAATTTAATCTGGATGATTCTGTGGGGCAATGAAAAATTATTAAAGTAATTTGATATGAATACTTTATTATGATGTTCATTTTCGTAAAAAAGGAAATTCAATTTATATGCATGCATGTTGTAATTTTAACGGACACAATCACACAACCAACAAAGTTGTGTGTGGTTATGTACTTTCCCCATTTGATAATAAAATAACTTGTTATGCAAGCTGTTTATTAAGTCAATATATCAGTAGGCCTTCCTAACTAAGCTTTCTAGGTAGAGCGGGGCATAGTTTGGGCAAAATTGAAATTTGATTTTTTTAATTCTTTGATTTGGATTTTGCATATTTGGATATATATTTTGGAAATTTTTCACTTTGAGTCTCATATGCCATGTATTAGTTGTATGCAGGGGCGGATTACAGGGGTTCACAGGTGGCATGACACCCGCAAATTTCGATCGGATAACTATATATATATATATATATATATATTTTGAATAAAATCGGTATATTATTTAAGTGTCACCCGGTGCAGTAGTTGAGGAAGTCGTGTCAGTGACAAACGCGCTGAAATTTCACGTACTATACTAGAGTTCAAGTCCAGACGCCAGCAGTATTTTAATTTGTTACTTTTTGTTCGTTATTCTATTTTCTATAAGTTTTTTTCCTCTTGACCTAATCTTCGTTTGACTCCTTTTTTTTTGGGTAATCTTTGTTTAAGAATTTTTAAGTTAAGTGTAGAACATAATTGAAGATTCCTTCTTCCTTCAAATTTATAGTTAACATCTCCTCGTAAATGATAATAATGATGCTTGGCTTGATGTTATAATTTCTTAACAATAGAATTGGAAATATCCATTGAATGTTGACAACTATTTTGTACTTTCATGTTGACTGATAAGTTGAATTTAACTCTTGTTTACACAATTTATAGTAATAACAACAACGACAACAAACCCAGTGTATTCCCACATAGTGGGGTTTGACGAGGGTAAAATGTATGCAGTCCATACACTACCTCCGAAGAAGTAGAAAGGTTGTTTTCGAAAGTATTTATAATAATAATCACATTTTTATTATTTGATCTATTTTTCTATACAAATTAAAAAGACAAATAATCAAATCAAAACTCAAAGTCTGTAAAATCGACAAAATATTTGTCTTATTTGGGGCAGTGTAAATATCAAAACGTAAAGCAAAAAATTAATTGATTTCTAGCTGAATTCATAAAAATTAGGTTCTTCAATAATGTTTCAACGAAATTTTCCTTCAAAAATCTCTTACTAACAAGCCAAATTTCAGTGGGACGCTCATAAAAATTATTCTTTTTAAGTAGTAACTTTAACGTTAAAAGTGACATGACACCCGCAACCTCAAAATCTTAAATCCGCCTCTGATTGGATGAGACATTTAATATTTTGATAAGTGGATTTTATGGTCCCATCTGCTAGAAAATTCTTTTTCATCTTCCCTCTTCATTTTCATTTTTTTTGCTCTTTCTTTTTGGATTATCTTTTACTTATTGTTTTCTTTAGTTTTCTTCCTTTATACACTTTTTCTTTCAAATTATTTTTTAGTGTTCTTGATACCAAGTAGTTAGTATATTGAAGGCTTTTTTTTTTCCCTCTTTGTTCTTATTTATTTATATTTTTATGCAAATTAAATTTATACGGTACTCATTTTTTCATTTGTTTATCTTATTTTTTAAATTTTTTTAAAAAGATTATTTCTTTTATTTTGAAATAATTTTTTAATTTTAATTTTTCACATGACATATTTAAAATATTTTGAATTCTAAATAATTTTAAATTAAAATCAAAAGATTTTAAAGTCCTTCTTACTTTTTAAACCGCGCAAAAGAACAACCTGACAAATAAACTCAAAATGGGGAGTATTGTATCCAGCAGTTAAATATGTGAATGATAACTCAGCTTATAGCAATTGACTGCCAAAATTACTCAACTTTATTTTGTGTTTCAAAAGTCATTATTTTTCCTAGTTAGTTTTCGTAATTATTTTAGCCCGAAATATAATTTTTGATTTATATTTCATGATATGACAGCTTTAAATTTTTAAGAAAAAATATTTAAAAAATTAAAATCAATATTTAGCTTTATTTAGGACCAACTCATTCTAAAGTCAATCCAATTCTTGACCGACCGCTTTAAAAAAATCTTGCTATAGAGGAGATTATCTTAATAATTAAAAAAAATATATATTCTTCAATTTCTAAAATTTTAATATTATAGATGCCCTTAATAATATCGAACCACAGTAAACAACATTATATAAACTCAATAAAGAAAAGTAGATTCATCAACTAGAAATTCAATTTCAAATTTTTGATAGTCAAATTTTCCAATACCAACAAAAAGGAGAGCATAATTAAAAAAATAAAAATTATCGTCATGAGTGAATGACCAAAAAAACTAATTTTCTTACAAATATGTACAAATAAGTAGGTGACAGCTATTCCGTAAAATTAATTAAGGTGCGCGTAAACTGATTCAAACATCACGATTTTTTAAAAAAATTATACCAATAAGAGTCAAGGATGGAAAAAAAAGAAGCAAAAAAAATTAATCAATCTACGTAGTATCGAAACAGGGGGAAACACCAATTTGAGAAAAAAAGCAAAGAAAAAAAAAAGTTAATGACCGAAAAAGAAAGACAAAATGACCTTCTGGATCCCTCTATTATGTCAGTTTTGTAAGTTGGACACTTCTACTTACATGTTTGCCATCTGGATCCTTGAACCCATCAAAAAACAACATTTCGCACCCTTTGACCGTTGACCTTACCTATGTGGCAAGGTCATGCTGACTAGGACAAAAAGAGTCTAACCACTCGCCTAAGGATGCGAGTGAAGATCAATTTTTGGCCAATTTTACATTAAGATAATTAAAAAAATATATACTAAAATTTTAAAAAAATAATTTAAAAGGGTCCTTTTTTTACTTCATCTTTTTAAATTTAAAAATATTTTTAAAAATTTAAAAATAACTTCAAAATATTTTTAAAAATTTTAAAATATTTTTAAAATATTAAAAAATATTTTTAAAATTAAAAAAATTAAAAAGGGATTGTTTTTGTTCCTCCATCTTTTTTAATTTAAAAATATTTTTAAAATAATTTAAAAATAATTTTAAAAAATAAAAAATATTTTAAAAACATTTTCAAATTTTTTTTAAAAAAATATTTTTCTCCCTATCCACCCCACCCCAGCCTGTCGCCACCCCCATACCCCATCCAGCCCGTCCCTACCCCCACACCCCCTAGCCCCTCCTTTTTTTCCTCCATCCTTTTTAATTTAATTTTTTTAAAAAAAATTAAAAATATTTTTAAAAATTTAAAAATAATAAATTTAAATGTTTTTTCCAACCCCACCCCCCTCTCCATCCCCTCGCTACCCCACCCAGCCTCTCCCACCCCAACCCATCTCCACCCACCCCTCCACCCCACCGTATCCCATCCCTAGCCCACCCAGCCCCACGTAACCCCTCTCCTTCCCAGCCCCCCACCCAACCCGTCCTCATCCCACCCAGCCCCACGCAACCCCTTCCCCAGCCCCCCACCTCACCCAACCCCCTTCCTTCAGCCCCCCACCCCACCCAACCTCTCCCCCAGCCCCCACCCACCTATCCCCACGCAACCCCCTCCCCCCACCCCATCCCAGCCCTACCTAGCCCCTCCCTCCACAATTAATTTAAATTAAATATTTTAAATATGTAAATCATATTTAAATTAATTAATTATTTAAGTAAAATTTATTTAAATTTGGTAAGAATTTTAAATTTGATAAATTAATTAATTTAAATAAATTAATTAGTTAAAAATTTTAATTAATTATTTTTTTACTAATTTAAATTTAAAATTTAAATTAATTAATTAAATTAATTTTAATATTTAATTAATTTTAATGTAATACTTTTTTTAATTATTTTTTTATTTTAAAAATAATTATTCAAAATTTTCAAATTTTAAAAGGATGATTATTCAAATTTTTCTACAATTTATATATTTTTCTTATTTAATTAAATTAATTTTAATATTTAATTTGTTATGTAGCATTTTAAAAATGACTTGGAATTTAATGTAATACTTTTTCTATTTTTTTATTTTTTTATTTTAAAAATGACGTGGCAGATGACGTGTCAGGCATGACTGATGTGGCAGACGTGGCAACTGACGTGGGAGAGAATGTATTACACTCACCAAAAAAGGGTTTAAAATATTGCTTTTTAGTAGGTTCAAGGGTCCAGATGACAAACATGTACGTAGAAGTATATAACTTACAAAACCAACATAGTATAGGGGTCCAGGAGGTGATTTTGCCAAAAAGAAAAGAACATGAAGAATAAGGAATTGATCAAATAGTGGGCCCAAAAGGTCCATTTGTCAAGATATTAAATACCTCAAATAACTATGAGGTGGCATATGAAATTCATAATAAATTTTTTGGTATATTTTGTGTTTACTTTCTTAAATGATCAAATCTGTGATTGAATTTGAACTTGCATTTTTTATATCCGAATATTTTTATTTTATACCTAATATTTATCCCTAACGATTAGACATAAGCCCATATGCATAGTATTAAAAACATACTGAATTTAATTTCATAAGTGGTATTTAGGATGGGTGGTACATATGCAACTTTATAAAGGTGGAGACACTATTTTTGAAATCCAATACCCTACTAAATCATTCCATATAGAGTATCCTATTTAGGCTAATAAAGTAGGGATGGGCTTGGGTAGTTGAGTTGGATCATAAAATTGTTGGCCCAAGTCTGAGTATTAGTTTGTTGTTTTTTTTGGAATTTTTTTAGAAATAGCAATAATTTGGTGCTTGATTATCAAACATAGCCATAGTTTGGATGATTACCAAATTTATCAAGAATTTTTGAAATTCGCTCTGTATAAGTGATACATCAGTTTCTGAAATTTACCCTATCTATATAAATGATACATAAATTCGTGATGTATCAGTGATGCACTAATAGATACATAGAGAATTGCTAAATCAGAGCGAAGCGAATTATTATATCACTCATAAAGAAAGAATTCTAGAACTTTCACTAGTATAATCTAAAACATCAATACCCCTAATTAACAAAGGCTTCAACAAAACCAGAGAATATATCACGTTTAAAGTGAACAACTTTCAAAAGCTTAAAATATAATGGAAACTCATTAAAAGAGAAATTTAAGTTTTGTGTACTATCAGTGTATAAAATATTTTACACTATCAGGTAAACTTAATATGCTATTAAAAAAATGAATAACCTGTAACAGCAGATCGAATTTAGCTAATAATTTGTACTTTGTATGCACAAAACTTTAGTGGTTGTATATCAGTAAATGACTAATTGAAAAGCAAACATCATTAAGCATCTCCCTCTCTCTCCCTCTCTCTATGCAGTGAGCATGATCTGATTATGATTTTCATATAAAACATCACACAGTCTTATATACTACCATGAGTTTGAGAAAAAAAAAAACTTTCATGTTTTTTGCTAAACGAAACCTTTATTTCATTTATATAGTCCTATTACAAGCAGAGTTTGAGAAAAAAAAGAAAAATTTTCGTCTTACATTGTCATGACTCGACTTTGATCCCTAGCAATGACGAAGGTAATATTTTAGCTTCTCTTATGCTTTTCCTTTGTATTTTCACATGCCCCTTCAATTATACATAATCCAGAGAGTTATTACTCAGACTAGTGCATATATAAAACACAAGCATATATATACTTCTGGAGCATACATATTTATTCTCCAAGTAACATAATTAAAGTACATAAATTAAAATCAGACACCACAATAGGTCTTCAGAGGAGATTCACATCTTATGCCTTCTTCGGAGTAGCAAAAAGCTAGGAATTCAAGATGATCAAAGGGCTTATAGAGTAAAGGATGCTCTTCATCTACCAGGTCTTGTGGTGCCTGGATCATGTATCCGACTTTATTAGGTATTGAAAACAAACCAACTGAGTACCTTTCTTCGTTTCCTGTCATCATCACTCTATGATATGGCGAATGCAACCGACCATTTGTCCATGCCTTCGGAAAAAAAATCATACAAACTATCGTTCATTTCCAGATAAAACGTAAGACTTGAAGGACAGATAGGTCCGTTTATTGGATATGTAACGTGAAAAACAGGATATACGACGTGCTATAATTATAAATAAAAATAAGTTGATATAATAATTTTTTTTTGTATATACATTCAGTGGCGGACCTATAAAAGACTAAAGAATGACAGTAGGGTGGTCCGTCGAGCATCCAATCTCAGGATAGAACAATGTGCGCGCTAGTTTAAAAATTGAATCCGCCACTATCCTAAGTTAAACCAAAAGAAAATAAGAGCAGAGCTAAATGTTAGAAGAACTTACATGCAGACAGTCTCCAATCATGACAGTGAAAGTGTTTGGCGTAGGATCGACATTGATCCACTGCCCATCTTTGGTCAAAACTTGAAGACCCTTCACCTGATTTTGGCACAGTATGGTAACAATGTTCTTGTCTGTGTGAGCACTCAGTCCTAGTTTAGTTTCACTGCTTTGAGGTGCTTTATAGTTCATCAGTCGAACAATATAGTTGGTCGAATTCATATGCTCATCCGTGTACTTTTCGAGGCCTAAGCTCTCCAGAATCATCCTCCTTACTATCTGATCTAACTCTGATAGTTCCTCCGAGTATGACTGAATAGTTTTACTGCCATCACATATAAGAATTGAAATATTATAAATTGCTAAAGAATAAGTTTTTACTACTAGGCATAACATCTATGCACCATGATACAGATTTAATAATAATTGATCTCATTTAATATTGAAGGGGTTACAGCTGTATATATAGAGAACTGAAGAATAACTAATTACAGAATAACCCAGATGTATTTAATAATTATATATGTAGTCTATTATCCCCCCGCAAGCTGATCAGCGGTAACGAGGGGCAGCTTGGAGCAGAGAGACTGAAAAGGCTGTAACGGAAGAGGCTTGGTGAGAATATCAGCAAGCTGGTCAGTAGATGGGACATAGTGCGTGGCCATCGCTCCTGCAAGTACCTCATCGCGAACAAAGTGACAGTCAGACCCAACATGCTTCATACGATCATGAAGGACTGGATTTTTGGTAACACAAATAGTGGACTGATTGTCACAATAAATCTGTTGTTTCGTGGGGGGAATGCCAAGTGCATCCGTAAGGTATCGTAACCACATGGCTTCAGCAACACCCGCAGCCATGGCACGATATTCTGCTTCTGTGGAGGAACGGGACACTCGCGTTTGCTTCTTGGTGCACCAGGAAATCAGATTCGGTCCCATCATAACAATATATCCAGTAGTGGACTTTCGATCATCTTTGTCGTTAGCCCAATCCGAATCAGAAAAAACAGATATATCAAACGAGCCCTTTTGAAATAAAATTCCACAGTGAAGAGTACCTTGAAGATAGCGCAGAATGCGTTTCAAGGCCTGAAAGTGTTGTTCTGTGGGAGCATGCATTGATTGGGAGACTCGATTGACTGCATATTGGATGTCCGGACGAGTAACAGCAAGATAATGAAGTCCACCGACGAGGCTCCGATATAGTGTAGGATCGGCAAAGAGAGTATTCGGCCCTGGGGATTGGCGGACTGCCATGGGAGTGACCGCGGGTTTGCAGTCTGTCATTCCAGCCCGATTTAGAAGTTCAAGGGTATATTTTGTCTGATGCATCAATATGGTTCCCGATTTGCGGATGAGTTCGAGGCCAAGAAAGAACTCCAGAGGACCGAGGTCCTTAAGTTTGAAGTCACGATGCATAGCTTCAGTAATTTCAGTGATGAGTGACGACGAGCTTCCTGTAATAACAATATCATCCACATAGATAAGAATGATGACTGTCCCTCGAGAACAGTGAAGGGTGAAGAGGCTGTTGTCATGATGGTAGGTGCGAAAACCAAGACCCTGCAGAAAAGTAGAGAGACGTGTGTACCAGGCACGAGGGGCCTGTTTCAGGCCATACAGTGATTTGCGAAGCTTGCAAACATAGTGAGGACGGTTGGGATTAACATATCCCGGTGGCTGAACCATATAGATTTCTTCCTCAAGATGACCATGAAGAAAGGCATTGCTGACGTCTAGCTGATGAAGCGGCCAATCATAGTGAAGAGCAAGAGACAAGACCAGACGAATAGTCTGTTGCTTAACAACAGGGCTGAAGGTCTCCTTATAATCCACACCATACTCCTGATGATACCCTTTTGCAACCAGACGTGCTTTATAGCGAGAAAAAGATCCATCTAAATTTCGTTTGATGCGAAACACCCATTTGCACCCAATAGACTTTCGGTTACTAGGCAGAGGTACCAAATCCCATGTACGTTGTTCATTCAGAGCCTGAAATTCCTCATCCATAGCTTGGCACCAGAAACTATTTTTGGAGGCTTGGTTGTAGGTAGTAGGCTCAGTTGTGGGATGTGCATCAAAGGGTATTTGAGTGTGGTAGGCTTTGGGTTTGAAGGTACCGGCCTTGGCTCGGGTTGTCATAGGATGAGTGTTGAGTGGAGGGTGATTAGGAAGGGGTGGTGGAGTTGTATGATGTGTGGGCGGGGGTTGGGTGGGGCTGCCGTGGGAGCTGGGATGTGCAGCGGTGGATGGGGTGGCTGTATGTGTGTTAGGAGTATGATGTAGGGAAGTGGTGGGTTGTGTGGCAGTCGGCTGGGTGTTCGGGTGGGAGGTTTGGGTTTTCGGGTGGGTAGTGGTGTAGTGGGGTACCGGGTTAGGTGCCGAGTGAGCCGGAGCATGAGCGTGAGAAAAGGACGGAAATAATGGCACAACGCCAAGTGGATTGGGGGAGTATGGAGTAGAGGAAAGACTTGTGTAAGGAAATTGTTCCTCCACAAAACGAACATGACGGGAAACATATGTTTTCTGAGATACAGGATCGAAATATTTGTAACCTTTGATAGTGGGATGATAGCCTAGAAAGACACAAGGGGTGGACCGAGGTTGAAGTTTATGTTGAGTGTGCGGACGCAACCAGGGATAAACTAGACACCCAAACGGGCAGAGATGGATATAGTCGGGTGGATGATTGTAGAGACGGGCATATGGAGTGGAGTTGGAGAGAGTGTGAGTGGGCATGCGATTTATGAGGTAGTTGGCAGTAGCAAGGGCATCAACCCAAAAGGAAACAGGTAAGGTGGAATCATGGAGGAGCGCAACAACTGTTTCTATTAGGTGACGGTGTTTGCGCTCAGCAACGCCATTTTGTTCAGGGGTATATGGACATGAAGTGTGATGAAGAGCCCCTAGATTTGGAAGAAAAACACCAAATGCATTGTTGACAAATTCTTTGCCATTGTCACTTCGAAAAATTTTGATTTTGGCATTAAATTGATTTTGAACCATTCGGTCAAAGTTTACAAAAATAGTATAAGCTTCGGATTTAAATTTCAGAGGATAAAGCCAAGTGAATTTACTGTAATCATCAACAAAACAGATATAATAACGAAAACCTTGAACAGAAGGAACTGAGGTTGGACCCCAAACATCAGAATGAATTAATTGAAATGGCGCAGTGGCCTTGTGTTCAGACAGTGAAAAAGGTAAACGACAAGATTTAGACACTGAACAGGACTCGCAATGTAATTTTTCTGAAAAATTAAAACCTAAGGAAGATAAAATGGATTTGGTGATGGCGGATGATGGGTGCCCAAGCCGGCGATGCCAGGTTGACGAGAGAATGGCTTGACTCACAACAGACGGAGACCTGGATGGAAGAGTGTATAGCCCATGCTCACAGCGGCCCGTGTACCGCACCCGGTTCGTGGTATTGTCCACTATCTGGAAATTGGTGTCATTAAAAATGAGGGTGCAGTTATTTTCTTTAGTAAAGCGATAAACAGATAAAAGATTGGATGTGAGGGAAGGGACGTGGTGAAGGGTTGAGAGATGAAATTTACCATTTGGGGTATAGACATACCCAGAGCCGGTGTTTGTGATGGGAAGGGATTGACCATTGCCTACTGTAATAGTTTCTGAGCCATGATACGGATGAGGAGCTTGAAGTTGTGAATAATCCGACGTCACATGGGTGTTAGCACCTGTGTCTAGATACCAATCGCCAGATTGAGCGTTTGTGGACGCATGCATCGCCCTTGATCCTCCGGACTGGCTATTTACATTCTGCGAGTCATCATAACGATACCAGCAATTAGCCGCAGAATGGCCCCGTTTAGCACAAATTTGGCACGTCGGAAGATCTCGTGTGGGCATCCGCTGGTTTCCTCGTCCCTGTCCGCGGCCTGACTGGAAGCCGTCCCTCGGTGGAGGCCCGCCTCTGCCTTGCTGCCCGGTGTTTCGACGGTCACCGCCGCCGCTGCCTCGCCCTTGGTTACGGCGATCGTCACCGCGACCCCTGGCCGAGCCTCCGCTGCCAGCCGAGTAAAGAGCCGTGACGCCAGGGGTGGAACTGGCTTCTCCGAGCAGTAATTTGTGTTCCATGTCTAGATTCAATTCTTCTGCATTAAGCCATCCAGACAGTTGATTCAGAGTGATTTCGACAGGCGAGAGGCGAATATGCTGTTTGAGAGAGGAATAGCCAGCCGGAAGACCACGTATCACGGCATTCACCACGTCTCGTTCAGGAATAATCTCGTTCACAGCATCTAGGTCAGACAGAATAGAGGCCACATCATCAAGGTATTGAGTCATCGTCTTCGTTCCCTTCCGAAGAGTATGCAATTTGTCACGCAACTGAAAAATATGAGCCGTGGACACAGAGTTGTACCTTGTGGCTAGTGCGTCCCAAAGTGAAGCCGATGTGAGAAAACCCCGGGCGTGTTTGTGCACAGAGGGGCTAATAACTGCGAGAAGACAGGCTCGGATCTGAGTGTCTACGATCATCCACGGAAGGTAGTCGGGATTTGGGAGCTTGACGCCGTCCTTCTCGGCTGTCTCGGGCTGCGGCTTCTCCGCACCGTCAATCCATCCGAGCAGCAAGTTGGCTGCGAGGGCGGTGCGGACGTTAAGTGCCCAGGCCGGGTAGTTGTTGTCAGATAATTTTTCGGGGATGAGATTGTGGAGATTCCTGAGCAGTAATTTTACTCCAGACGGTAATTTTGACAGAGGATCAATAACCTTGTCCATGGCGCCGACCTACGGCGGAGGAGGGAGGCCGTGCGGCGTGGTGTAGACGGTGGCGGCGGCGCACACACGTCGGAAAAGAGGAGAGATTAGGGTTTGGGCGGAAGAAGAAACCCTAGCTTTGATACCATGATACAGATTTAATAATAATTGATCTCATTTAATATTGAAGGGGTTACAGCTGTATATATAGAGAACTGAAGAATAACTAATTACAGAATAACCCAGATGTATTTAATAATTATATATGTAGTCTATTACACCATTTAGTAGGGCTGTGCATATTCCAGTCCTTTCTTTGACTTGGTGATGAACTCATGTCATGATGAATAAACCTCAATAACCCAATAACATATCTCCTGTTTTGGACTTGTCAAGCTTGAATGGTGCTACTAATTCCTACTGGAGTATTTGTTTCCATTGACTACTACTATTGACTATTTGAGTTTAGCTCAAGTGTTAATTAAACATAGAACTTTAGTGAATATCAGATAAAATGTTTAGTGAATATGTGATAAGACTTAATTAGGGTGTCTCGGTACGAACGAAAATGCTTTTCAGGAGAGTAATTGAATTTCGTAGTTACCAAATTTTGCCCAACTTCCTTATTTTTACTGATTTTAACCTCTTTGTATAAATATATAGTTACACTGTTGGGGTCTCTACACTGTTTATACATTATTATATGGAATATATATATATACACACACATTGTGTGTGTGTATAAAGAAGAACAATAATATAAAGTCATGTTATAATGAGGGGTTAAAGGAGAATGATGTTTTACCAAAAAGTAGGGTTTCCTTCTGGCCAAAGAATTTGAGTGAATTTCTCAACTTCATGAGGGATGTTAGCATCATCAATACCCATGCTTTCGTAAAGTGGAACTGCAGGATACTGTCCAACATAGCCATGGAAAGGTTTGGTTGAAACATTTCTAACTTTGGTTTTTAAAGGGAGATTAAAAACCTCTTGTGAGAATTCAAAAATGGAATTTCGAAGGTGTGTAGGAATTTTATCAAAGGTTGCTCCAAAGCAGCCATATTCTACTAGTGCTTTGTGAACTTGGCTTTTCACTTGGTTCCATACAAGTGTTCCTGATTTTAGGTCTTCATGAGAAAAGTCTATAATTGGAAGCTTCATATTTTCAGAACCCATTTTTGCTTTAATTTTCTACTCTCAGGTGTTCTTTGTTTGTTGAGCTGAACCTATTTATAAAGAATTGGAGTAATTAACTTGGTAGAGTTATTTGGTTGAAGAGAAATTTATATGCATGCATGTTGTAATTAAGACACACAACCAACAACGTCGTGTGTGGGTACTTACGTTTCCCATTTGATAGCAAAGTAACTTGTTAATGCACGTTGTTATTAAGTCAATGTATTAGTAGGCCTTCCTGATCACTAAGGGTAGTTTGCTAGGGTGTATTAAGAATAACCTAAAATATGGTGTATTGGTAAAATTTTCCTTAAGTAATGCTTGCATTCAAGGACGGAGCTAGCATATACTTAGGGCGTTCATCCGAACCCCTTCGAGGAAAATTATATTATTTATACATGGTTAAAATTATTTTTTATGTATATATAGTAGATGTTGAACCCCATCGGCTAGTTCGCGTGTGCTCTTTTGAACCCCTTAATGAAAATCTTAGCTTCGCCATTGCTTGCGTTAGTCATGCTTGCATTTTCCAAATGCAGTGTTTGGTTTGGTATATTAAAAATAACAATAATTGTATAATCTAAAAAAATAAATAAAAAAATTTAAATAAAAATATCCCCCATAAATATGATGGAAAGGATGTAGAAAAAGTTTTAAGGGACTATTGTGGCTTTAACTATACTAATGCATGCATTAAATACATTCCATTACTGACAGGGGCAGAGCTACCCTTTGCCGAGGGGGTTCGGATACCCCCTTCAGCAAAAAATTATGCTATATATACATGGTTAAAACTATTTTTTATGTATATATATTAGATGTTGAACCACCTTCGGTTAGTTCGTATGTTCACTTATGAACCTCCTTAGTGAATATCCTGGCTCCGCCACTGATTACTGATACCATGGATTTCCACGCATCAATAATACACTCCTTAATACCAAATAGAGTGTAAAACTAATACAAATATTAATAATATATAGGATAAAAAAGTGTACCAAACAAGTTATTAGTAATACACAAAGCTAATGCATGCATTATCTTTTTAATACTCTCCGCCAAATGGCCCCTAAGTGTTTTAGGTAGAGATAGGCATAGTTTGGGCAAAATTGAAATTCGATCTTTCAAAATCTTTGGCTTGGATTTTCAGATTACGAATAGAATATATAATCTGGGTTTAACTTCTAAAATTTTCAAATCTATGATTGGATTTGAACTTTGGAATTTTGATATCCGAATTCAAATTTTTTATACCTAATATATCCTTAACGAGTAGAGACTAACCCAAATACAGAACATTAAGTCCAATGCAATAAAAACATATTTGGTTTAATTTCATAAGTGAAGTTTGGAAAGGGTAGCTTATGTGCAGCCTTATCCGTAAGTATCTTGTGAATGTAGAGAAACTATATTTGTAATTAAATACCTTACTAAATGATTCAATACATCCAATTAGCTAGTCCAATGAATAGTGTAAATTGAGATGCATCTCACTGTATTTTATATTGTCATTTCAAGAGTTGTGACATTGACAGATTGACTCCTTAGGGAAGCATATTAATTGATGTTTAGATCGAGTTTATTATAAGAATTGGTGGCTAATAATTGACTTGAATATTGAACTATTAGTATAGTGATCTATCTAGATTATATGATTTTATTTTGTTTGTTAAATTAATACTTTCTTGATAATTGTTCCATTTGTTGAATGAAAATTTTATCTGGGCGATTGTGGGGGTTATTAAAGCAAAATTTGATATGAATACCTTATTTGAATGTTCATTTTTGTAAAAAGAAGAAATTCAATTTATAGACTCAAAACTTGAAATCTAAAATAATCAAATCAACAATGTTTCAATCTAAAACTCAAATTTTAGCCAACACAACCAACAACGTTGTGTGTGGTTACGTACTTTCCCCATTTGATAATAAAATAACTTGTTATGCAAGCTATTTATTTAGTAAATGTATTAGTAGGCCTTCCTAACTAAGCTTTTTAGGTAGAGCTAGTCATAGAACATAGTTTTGGACCAACATGGGTTGTGTTGCAGTGGATGAGGCTGCTCCACACTTAACCAGAGGTCGAGGGTTCGACCCTGGGTATGGAGAAAACTCTGTTGGGAGTGCTGTCACCTTAATGAGCCCTGCAACACGTGATCCGGATTAATCGAGGCTCCAATGCAGGCACCGGACACCGGATGGGAAACCAAAAAAACAAAAAAAAAAAGTCATAGTTTGGGCAAAATTGAAATTCGATCTTTCTGAATTCTTTGGTTTGGATTTTCATATTTGGATATCTATTTTGGGTTTAACTTCTTAAATGGTCAAATGAACTGTGATTCGATATGAGTTTGCATTTTTGATATCCGAATTTTTTTATTTTATACCTAATATTTATTCCTAACGGATAGACATAAGCCTATATGCATAATATTAAAAATATACTGGGTCTTATTTCATAACTGGGGATTTGGGATGGATGGTGTCTATGCAACTTTGTAAAGGTATATTGAGGCTATTTTTGAAATCCCATACCCTACTAAATCATTCAATAGAGTGTATCCTATTAGGCGAATGAATAGTACTGTAAATTGAGATGAATTTTACTGTATTTTTTTTATTGTCATCTGAAGAGTTGTGACACTGAGTCCTTAAGGAAGCATATTAATTGATGTTTAGATTGAGTTTATATAAATTAAAGGACAGTAATTGACCTGAATATGAACTATTAGTACGTAGTATGATCTATATATCTAGATATGATTTTTAGTTTTTAAAATTAAGAATTCCTTGATGATTGTTCCATTCTTGAATGAAAATTTTATTTGAATGATTGCGGTGGAAATGGAAAATTATTAAAGCAAGTCGGTATGAATACTTTATTCGGATGTTCATTTTTGTAAGAAGAAGAAATTCAATTTATAGGCTCAAAATTGAAAATCTAAAATAACTAAATCAACTAATCTGTTATAAACTAATAAAGAATAAAGAAGAAGAGTAGGAGAATAGAGACAATGATTCTTATTTCTTCTCTTTGAGAGATGATTTACAATAAAGGAAGCCCTTCTATTTATAAGGGAAATTTGTCCCTATTTTCACACTAAAAGACAAATACATCAAATCCTGATAGATATCAACTAGATCTTATTAGATCTTGATAGACATTCACTATAATGTAAATATATTTATAACACTCCCCCTTGAATGTCTAGATAGATAATGTGTCTCGTTAAAACCTTACTAGAAAAAATCCAATAGGAAAAAAAATCTAGTGAAAGAAAAAGAGTACACATTTCTAACAATACGCATATCGGCTGCCTCATTAAAAACCTTACAAGGAAAATCCAGTGGGACAAAACCTCGTAAGGAAAAAAGAGTACAACGCGTATTAACTCCCCCTAATGAGAACATCCTTGAACCTTTGCATCCCGATCTTGTGCACCATCTTCTTAAAAGTTGTAATTGGAGAAAACTTGGTGAATAAATCAGGCACATTTTCACTTGAACAAATCTGTTGCACATTGATATCACTATTCTTTTGTAGCTCATGTATGTAGAAAAGCTTTGATGAAGTGTGCTTCGTTCTATCTCCTTTTATGAATCCTCCATTAAGATGTCTATGAATGATGTATTATCTCCGTATAAAATTGTGGGTAGATTATTGTCATATTTCACACCACATTTTTCTCGAATGAGATGTATCATAGACCTCAATCATACGCATTCCCGGCTTGCTTCATGAATAGCTATTATCTCAGCGTGATTCGATGAAGTGGCTACGATAGACTGCTTTGTATATCTCCAAGATATTGCAGTACCACCACATATGAACACATAACCTATTTGAGACCGAGCTTTATTTAGGTTAGATAAGTATCCAAAATCAGCATGACCAATAAGATCGGGACTGCAAACTTTCTAACAAATTAACTAAAAAAAAGGCTATATCAGGCCTTGTAGTATTTGCAAGATACATTAGTGCATTAATTGCACTAAGATATGGTACTTCATAACCAAGGAGTTCCTCATTCTTTTCTTGAGGTCGGAATGGATCCTTATTCAATTTTTGCATATTTCTCATTTAAGCAAATATTCTATTACTTTTGAAAACTCTCCAAGAGTTTCAATGATACTCAAATCATCAAATTATATCTTATGAAGATAATAAAAAGTTTTCCAGAAACTTTATATGCTTCAGGCATTTTGAATCATTTAGGGATTTTCATATGGATGTTTGTCAAGTAACAATATCCAACATGTCAAGTGTGATATCTTCAAGTGTCTGGACTGCAAATCAAATAAGTTTTACGCTTACCAAAATGCATCCTTTCAGGTCACTTGATAAATATTTCTACGCCAGCATGCTTAAATTAACGTAGAATTCATATCCTCATAATCTTTTACAATATTGCGCCAATAATCAAAGATATCGTCGATGATTTTTTATTTTGTATTGATTCACAATGCGACATAACATTTTGAGATCTCACCACTTCATTATTTTCAGGTACCTAAACCTCTCATAAGGTTTCATGAAGTGTTATGTCATAGGCTCTTCAAGAGCACATTGCCTTCTTATCATGATCATTTGCTCATTATCCTTTTCAAGAATTATTTTATTTGGAACCGATTGGTCAATCATGCTTCACGCATGCATAAAATTTATCCTTTAAGGACACAAAATAGAAGCACTTGCAGCTAAATATGAGATGCCTTCGGCATTTGACTTGAATTATCTTTTGAATGAGGATCTAATGATAATTCCTAACATATTTCATAGTTGCTTATAATCTCCCCCTTATGTTAGGAAAACTAACATACATCCTCCATCTTCTTTGAGGAATCCATCTTTGAGCATCATGGTATATTTATTAATCGTATACCGCACATCAAAACTATTAGATGGAATAGTTGGTTCCTGGCCTTGAACCAATTTAGAGTGAAGAAATAATCATAATATATTAGTCTAATGCATACAAGTACTATTGTATGCAATATATCATATTTCATACCAATACATGAAACTTTTTTCTCATTAGTAATGGTTCAACTATTTATGGAAGACATTCAATGCTAAACCATCATCATCAAGTTGAATTATCTTGATTATACAATCTGAAAATTATGCTCAATTTATATTGAACAAGTAACTTTATGAATGTCAAACGTAGGTTGACCATGAATGTACATGTGATCATCTTATTGATGCATCTTTTCAACATATCACATGATAGGTGAACGGACCCATATTCACCTTTTATTCTTTTCAGATTTTGAGGGATCCAATCCCAAAATTAGTTGGTCTAACCAACTTATCATGAGAACAAGCAACATTAAAGTTCATGAAGAATTTTCTAATTCTTCATGTTCAATACTCAGTATGCACATCTTCGAGATATCACAATCGTTCATGTCAACTTATGAACTTTTAATGTAGTAAACTCCAAGTTTACCATGATATGTGTTTTTGCTTTAGTAAATTTCAAATTTACTATTATATGAATAAATTTCAGATTTACTACTTCAGAAGTAGATTTCAAAATTATTCAACCTCTTTCGGAGGTGAGTTGTGATACAATCACAATCAAGTACACGTTTGCATTAATAAGTTTCTCATTCTCCATGAATGGAATATAATCGTGCCTTAAGCCTATCAAATTATGATAGCTTATAACCTCTTTCAAGATTTTGCTACTTCAGAAGCAAATCGAGGCATACATATGATGTAGAGAATTTTTCTCTAGTATATCTTATAATCATATAAGTGTGTGAAAATATCATCATTTTTATGATCATTATCTTACTGTCCCTCCATGCATATATTCGTGCATTCAATCACTTGTCTTCTTTCAGACATATTATGCACTGCTACCACATACACCTCAAGAATGAAGTAAGTAGTCATATTTCAGATTTATCATATATTGCTACCACATTCACTTCATGGAGTGGAGCATATTCAATGGGTCGAATTTTATGATTTTTCATTAAACACCCATTATTTTACCTTAGTCATCATAATATCATCAGTATGGTGTATTAAGATTTAAACTCAACATCTTATCCATATAAAAACGTCTTAGACATGAATCGATGGGACTTGAATCCAACATATTATCATCCTTTTTGATAATATTATTCTTGAGGAGTAAATTTAAAATATAAATGGTTCCAAACCAATTATTTTTCCTCAAATCCAATAATAATTATATTAGTAGTAGCAAAAGAAAGATAACATAAAGAATTACTAACCTTGAAATACTTCATATTTATAATCTCTCCTTGTTTGACAGAGTCTCGTGCTGATAACATGTTATAAACTAATAAAGAATAAAGAAGAAGAATAGAGAGAATAGAGAGAGTGATTCTTATTCTTCTCTTGAGAGATGATTTACAATGAAGAAGCCCTTCTAGATGATTTACAATGAAGAAGCCCTTCTATTTATAGGAGAAATTTGCCCTTAGTTTCACACTAAAAGACAAATACATCAAATCTTGATAGATATCAATTAGATCTTGATAGACATTCACTATAATGTAAATACATTTATAACATAATCTGAAATCTTACTAATTAAGAAAATCGATCCAACCAAACTTATTTGGATTGAATTTGAATTTCAATTACTTAAATCAAAAGGAATGAAAATTCTAGTTAAAATTTGTATACCGGATCTAAACTGCCGCACCCCTATTCTTAAGTGGACCTCTAAGATATCAAGAGATTGAATGGGCTAAAGTAGCATGTTTATTTAAGAGTTAATGGGAAAATAAGAGAAAAAATTACACATTATAGATAAAATAATTTAATAATTACATGGTATGGTTAATATTTAAAAAAAATTATAATTCATAGTTAATTATTTTTAATAATTACATGGTCTGGTTAATGTATATATCAAGGGGAAAGAAAAATAATAACACCTAAAACTAAAATAATTCCACGAAAATAAATCCTAAAATTAAAAACCCGGTAAATAGCCATTCGCATACCTTTAACTTCATATAACCGGAAATGCGTTAAAATAAAAATATAACTTTACCTATTTTCTTTCTTTTTCATTCACATTTTCCTTTTGATTCAAACTCCTAATTCTCCCTTTCATTACCTTTTATGATACTCATCTTTACCTTTTTCACTCCACAAAATTTTGTATAAATCTCTAAGAATCTACATTCAATTAACTTCAATAGTTTTTCACCAATAAATGATAAATCATCCTCAATAAGTTCATAAACAGATAAAGGATCGTCTTTCATCACTTTCTTGCTTGTTTTTTCATTTGATGGACCCGATTTTTCCACCATTTTCAACAAAAATCTTAAAATCAAATAGAGAATTTCGAAGCAAAGTAAGAATTTTTAGGTAGGTTATACGGTAGAAAAGTGTTACAAAAAAAGATTTATTGATATCAAACTACGGAGTAAAAATATACTCCCCGTTTCTATCTTTTTTTTTTTTAAATTATTATTTTTCTTAGTTGGGTGGTTAATAGAAAATAACTACTGTGTATGCTTGCACATACTGTATCAATGTGGTATAAAAGTGTATTAATCTAGTATAAAAAATATATCAATTGAATATATGGACACTGCATATGCATGCATAGATTCTCCTTCTACCTTGTTATAAAAGTATATCAATGTGGTATAAAAGAGTATTAATTGGGTACAAGATCCCCTTTTTCTTTTTTAAAAAGTGTATCAATGCAGTATTAAAGTGTATCAATATGGTATAAAAGTGTATCAATTGGGTATAGAAACTACATGTGGTTGACTGGGCCAATGGCTAAAAGAGGAAAATAAATTGGGCCGACTGGCTACAGTTGTCCATATTTTTAAATTGCGGGCCATTTTTTTTAAATGGTCAGCCCATGTCCTTTTGCCATGTATCAAAGGCAAGTAAAACTTTCTCTCTCATAATTAATTTTTTGTTTTATCTCTTAGCTAGAGTGTTTAGCGGTAATATGTTATTCTTTTATTGAACGTTTTAGTGGCAGTATATATTCCTCCTAGTAGGGTGCTTGGATTAGCTTATAAGTTGGTCAAAACAACTTATAAGTTATTTTTTGCTTTTAATGGTGTTTGGCAATATTTATAATAGCTTAAAAAAGTTGATTTTGGCTTAAAAAAAAGCTAAAAAAAAAGTTGGTATTTGCTACTTAATTTTTTCTAACTTATAATCTATTCCCCATTGACCAAGTAAATGACTTTTTTGCCCTTATAATTTTTCCTTATTTCAAAATTGTCCTCTTGTTGCCCTAAAAGACTCCTCTTTCATTGCCCTAAAAGACTACTCTTTAATATATAACTATTTTTTTCAAACACAAACATTCAACACTAAAACTCTTAAAAAGAAAAAAAATTTAGCGCACAAATTAATAGTCATTCATTAAAATATTTTTTTAATATATATATATATATATATATATATGTATATATTAATTTTAATTTAAATTATTTTAGCAATAAAAATTAATAACAATCAACTCTATATATTATTAACAGCTATAAGGATATTTCAGTCATTTTGATTAAAAAAAGTGCTTAAAAATATTATTTACCAAACATATCAATAACTTTTTTTCAGTTTCAACACTTTTATCCAAACACTTAACTGCTTATTTTTAAAATAAGTTCAGCACTTTCAAAAGCACTTTTAAAGAACTTTTTTTTAGCTTATCCAAACGGGCTCTAATTCAACAAAACTCAAAATTTATTCTAACATATATCAAAGAATATTTTTCTTTCTATTTCTTCTTCCAAATTTTTTGATATTTTGTGTTTTTCCCTACACATTCACTGTATTTTTTCATAGAAGATTTTCTTAATTTAACTAAATTATTATCAATTGTATATTATGTGTCAATTATATATGTGTATATGTATAAGTTATATATTAATTATACATATATGATGTATTTGTATAAGTCGTACATGTATAAGTCAATTGTATAAGTCGTATATGTATAAGTCATACATGTCAATTGTATATGTTAATTATATATAAACATATATGTGTAAGTTGTTAATTGCATATGTTCATCAATTTTTTTTTCAACTGTGTATCTGAATGTTTGTATATTATCATAGTGTATATTAAATAACTATATATCTGTATATATACATTTTTCAGAATGTATATTGAGTGTGTACATATACATTTTTCATGGTGTATATACAAATATACAAATTATTTTTTTTAATTCAATCGTTATTTTCTTAATATAACTTAATTGTTATCAATTGTATATTATGTGTCAATTATATATGCGTATATGTATAAGTTATATATTAATTGTATATATGATGTAATTGTATAAGTCGTATATGTATAAGTCATATATGTCAATTGTATATGTCAATTATATAAGTCATATATGTATAAGTTGTTAATTGTATATCTACATCTAATTTCTTTTTTTTTCCAATTGTATATCTGAATGTTTGTATATTATCATAGTGTATATTAAATAACTATATATCTGTATATATACATTTGCAGAATGTATATTGATTGTGTACATATACGTTTTGCACAGTGTATATATAAATATACAATTCTTGAAATTATAAAAAAGGCAGAATGACTCGATGGACCCTTGTACTATGTCTTTTTTGTAATGTGGATACTCCTATACATGTTTGTCATCTGGACCCTTAAACCCATTAAAAAGCAACATTTTAAACACTATTTGTGTGTGACACACTCGCCTCACATCAGCTGCCACATCAGCTTCCATATCATTTTCAGGTATTACATTAAATTCCATGTCATTTTTAAAATGCTACATAAGAAATTAAATATTAAAATAAATTTAATTAAATATTTTTTTTTATAAATTGTAAATTTTTTTAAATAATCATATTTTATTTTTGCTCACAAATTAAACATCAAATTCATTCAAAATAATTAAAATTCTTCTCCAACTAATTTAAATTTTTAACTATAAATTCATATATACAAACATAGTGAATTTTTTATTTTTAAATTTGAATATCTTTAACAAATTCACAAAAACTTTAAGTCTTTTCAAGCTTATTCATGAAATTCACTAATTTTTCAATATCCATTATCACTCACTTTCAATTCAACTTTAAATTTTAATCCCAAAAGAATATGAAAAAAAATTCAAATTTAAATTTTAATACAAAAAAAATATGAAAAGAGAGGAAAAATTTTAAAAATAAAATAAAAAGAGAGTCAAAGTGTGCATTGGAGGGTGGGGGTTAACTGTTGTGAAGGAAGGGGGTTGGGGAGGGCTGTAGGTGCGTGGGGGCTGGTGCGTTGGGGTGGGGGGTGGCTGGTGAGAAGGAAGGGTGTGGAGGAAGGGTTGTAGGTGGTGCTAGGGGTGCTGGATGCGGGGAGGGGGACGGGGGTGCTGGACGGGGCTGGGGGTAGGGTGGGGGTGTTGGATGCGGGGGAGGGGGCTGGGGGGTGCTGGACGACGCTGGGGATGGGGTGAGGGGTGCTGGACGGGGGGAAGGGTTGGGGGAGGGCCTTTTTTAAAAAAATTATTATTTTTTAATTTTTAAAAGTATATTTAAATTTAAAAAGCTATAGTTGGGGGACTTTTTTTTTAAATAAAGTTATTTTAATATAAAATTGCCCCCCACTCGCACCCTAGGCGCATGCCTGCACGTGTTTCGTCCTACTCAATCATTTTAATGCCATATTGGTCTGGTCAATGATAAAAGAGTTTAAAATTTTGCTTTTTAATGGGTTCAAGGGTCCAGATGATAAACATGTAAGTAAGAGTATCCAAATTATAAAACGGACATAGTACAAGGGTTCATCGAGCCATTTTGCCTATAAAAAATAAAAGAATGAGAAAGAGAGGCGGGGGGGGGGGGAGCAAGATAGAGGGATGAGAATGGAGGAAGGGGAGAGAGATGGGAGAGAAAAGGAGGAAAGAGGCGCGAAAGAGGGAGAGAAAAGGAGGAATTTAAGGTATATTTATGTTTCATAATTATGCAAACTTTAACTATGTCTTGTAATTATGGACTAAAAGTTACCTATATCTGAATTTTTGCCAAAAGAGAAAAAAAATACTTAAATGTATTTTGGTTTCTTAAGTGGTACCTAAATTATCAGGCGCATGAGTTTTCTAGTTGAAATATCATCAATTATCTATAATCTATAATATATTAAAAGTGTGAAGCATTTTAGAAAAGTGATTTGAATTTTTTGTCCTTCATTAAAAGTCTCTCCTTTAAAAAAATTATCTTTTCATTATATTATTTAATTTATTATTTAATTATTTTTTATTATATTAACTAGATTCCTAAAATATATGGAGGGAGAATCAATTAATATTTTTCTTTGTATTGGTCAGCTAGAAAAATACTTCTAAAATATGATCTTATTAAGGAAATACTTCTATAAATATTAAGATGCACATTACACTAGAGAAGAAATCAATTTACCTATTGGGAGAATATGATTGATGATAGTCTAACTTAATTCGGTTGCATGTCTAGATTGGTGGATGCTTAATTTTCTAACCCTCAACTTCTTCACTGTTTTTGTCAACATAATAAAATTCAACGTGTGTATCTCTCCTTTAGACAAAATTGTCTTTTCATTATTTTATTTAATTTATTAGTTAATTATTTTTTATTATATTAATTAGACTCCTAAAATATATGGAAGGAGAATCAATTAATATTTTCCTTTGGACTGGTCAGCTAGAAAAATACAGAAACCAATTTACCTATTGGGAGAGTATGATTGATGCTCATTTAACTTGATTCGGTTGCACGGTGGATGCTTAATTTTCTAACCTTCAACTTCGTCACTATTTTTGTCAACATAATAGAATTCAATGTGTGTGTGTATGTATGTATGTATGTATGTATGTGTGTGTGTGTATGTATATATCTTCCTTGTTTTCATTCAAGTCATTCTTTAGAGTCAAAATTTTCGCTTTGACAAGAATTATTTTCATCAAAATCGAAGCTTTGTGATCACTATTTTATTATTTTGTTGTAGTTTACAAGTCATAGATGAATGTCGGTTGACTTTGAGGGATTTCTTATATAAATGTTAGATTTAATTATATTATTTTGATGTCTTTATTATCATATTATTTTATTTTAATTTACAGGTGGTAGATAAATGTCGGTCAGCTTTGAGGATTTTTTATTAGGTAAAGATTAGGTTTAATTGTATTGTCTTAATATCTCTATTAGTTTATATTTTGTGGTAGTTTACAGGTCGTAGATGAATATCGATCGGCTTTGAGAAAATTTTGTGTGTAAAATTTAAATTTAATTGTATTATTTTGATATCTCTTTTATCGTATTGTTTTGTTGTAGTTTGCAGGTGGTAGATAAATGTCGGTCGACTTCGAAGAATTTTTTTAGGTAAAGGTTAAGTTTAATTGTATTACTTTGATATCTCTGATTTGATAATTTTTTTTGTGTAAAGATTAGGTATAGTTATATTATTTTGATATCTCTATTATCATATTATTTTGTTATAGTTAACAGGTGGTAGATGAGTGTCAACGCTTTAAGGAAATTTAAGTGTAAAAGTTAGATTTAATTGTATCATTTGATGTCTCTATTATCGTATTATTTTATTGCAGTTTACAGGTGGTAGATGAATGTTGATCGGATTTGAGAATTATTTTCGGTAAAGTTTAGGTTTAATTAAATAAATTCTCCATCGATTCAATTGTTTTCGAATTAGTTTCTTTGTTCAAGTTTTTCGAGTAGTTATGATGTGACTTTCACAAAAGTCCTCTGATGTTAAACTGGGGCAAAAATTTAATTCCTGTTTTGTAGATTTTACTTTTCTGGCAAATGGAATCTCTTTATAATAATCTTTGTTGGAATAATTTTCTTTGTAGTTTTGATGTGATTTTAGGAGCCCGCCTAGAGAACAAGGTGAAGAAATTGAAAGTCAACAGATTAATGAAATAGCAAGTCCGGAGCCCGCCTGAAAAATAGGGTAAAGAAATTGAAAGTCAACAGATTAATGAAATAGCAAATCAGGAGCCCGCCTGGAAAATAGGGTGAAGAAATTAAAATCCAAACAATAAGGTGATGAAATTGCAAGTCGGGAACCCAGAGAACAAAGTGAAGAAATTGTAAGTCAGGAGCTCACCTGGAGAATAGGGTGATGAAATAGCAAGTCAAGAGCCAAGAAAAGTTGCATAGATAGGACTTTTATAATTTTATTTAGCTTTTAAATTATAATTTTTATTTTTATTTTTGATGTAATGACAGAGCCACGGACTGGAACTTTGATGGGGCCTCTCTCGACTCTCCAACTCGGTTGTCCTTCTTCCTTCTATTTCTTTCCTTAAATAATGGCCGGATCAAAATTCTGTCTCGTTGTCTACTTTTTTGTATGAAAACACTTTGTGTTTACATCTAAAGAGGGGCATGATGTAGATACATAATTTTGTCCTTCTCCGATATCATTTTTTACTCATTTACCCCGCCTTACCATGCACCTTAACCCATGTGATAAATTTCACACAATAACAAATCCAACAAATTCTTAACAATTTTTAACACCTCATCCTAATAAAAATAACAACCTACCATAACAACTTTGACACATCACACCCCTATCTTACCCCCATCTTACCACCCCCTACACATACCCATATATCACCTACCTGTGTACTCCCTGCCCCTTTGAGAACATATACGGATACATACATGCACACTAGGGGGAGCACACAATTTTCACTATAAAAGAATAGGACACACACTTGAATAGATACAACAATACACAACACAGATTCCTCCATTTTTCTTATTATTCACTAAAATACACAGAATAATGCACGCACACATAGCTATAGAGGGAGAATAAGATTCACACACCAACAAACTCACGCACTCCTCCAATCGACAATTCTCCATTGATTTCATAGTAACACACGAGGATAAAGAGAGAGCAAAATTGAGTGAAAATAGAGGAGACGGGAAAGATGAACGGAGGGAGATAGATTGGAAATAGTGAAGGAACGGGAGAGGGGAGATCGAGAAAGATACCACCAATGAGAAGAGAGAGAAATTGCAAGAGAGAAATACTTTTTTGGCGAGTTCTCTTCCGGAAAACATTGTTGTCGTCCCTTCTTCTCCGATTTCGTCACTGTCTGAGCTTGCCTGAGCTTTGCCAAAATGAACCAGTCACTACCCGCTTATTTTCTATCAAAACCAATCGCTTTAGGTCAGTTCTTGCGAAATAACATTAGAAATCAGCCAAAAAAATACCAGTCAGTTTCCATACCCATTTCAGTGAAATCCATCGTGAAAACATGCGGGTTACTCATTTTTGGGGGATTCGAGTTGCGGGTTTGGGTAGATGGAAAATAGTGAAGGCTATACCGAGGTTGGGATTGTTGGTGTTGATGTTCGAATCGAGGTTCTCCTGTTGCCGGTTCCGTTTTTTCATAAGAGTAATATTGGATTTTGAAAGCTCCGTATTAAGGTCCAACTCTATTCTCTCCCTCTTTTATTTCATTGTTTATTATATTCGGTGCATCAAATTGAACATTACACGATGATTGATCTTTGTTGTTGGTGAATAATTGCTTGGTGTTGATTCGTTATTGGTTTCTTTGGTTATGAATTATGTAATGAGATGATATCTCATTTGAGAATTAAAATCATTGTTAGGGGCAGGAATTGGAAAATCGATAAACGTGAATGTGACTTTATGTTGATTCTTTGTTGATTGTTTAAATTGAAATGAACGTCAATTATTTCAAATGCGATAGTATCATATTTTAAGCCGAGGATTGTTAGTCAAATCTTAGGCTCGGGTAGGCAAATTTAGAACTTGTGAATTGTTGAATGTTTGAAATTTTGTTGAATGATTTGATTTTATCGCATTTGATTCAATTGTACTCATTTGGTCGGGGAATGACCCGAGGAAAATTGTATTTGTTATCGGAGAATGCCTCGCGATATTTTATACTCAGAAGATCGATCGTGATCAAGGCTCGAGACATCGAGTAAAGCATAGTGCAGGATAGATAGAATAGTTTAGTTTTTAATTTTAGTATTTTTATTTCGGTTTGTAAATAAATTGGACTGGAGACTTTTTTTAAAGTTTTGGGTTGGTTGATTGTTTGTTCTCTTGTTGTGTGTTTTGTGTAGTGTATACATTCGTAGTGTCGTACTAGCCTCCACAAAGTGACCGTGGTCTAACCACGGGATCGAGGGGTGCTTAACACCTTCCCCTCGATCAACATAATTCCTTAGCCGGAATCTCTGTTCGTGGATCACTTTTAAAGAGAGAAACCATTTTGAAATGAATTTTCAATGGTGACTTGGCACACCAGGTTTATGTCAAGTGGTGACTATGAGTTCAAATGAAAAAAGAATTTTTTTCGAAATAAATTTTATCTTTTGTCACTTAATAACAAAAGCCCTTTAAAACTTAAAATTTAATTTTTTCGGTTAAAAAAAAGGTGTGACACACTTACCTATGCCTCATCCCCAAATGCAATAAAGCTATCAACCTGAGGAACTTCAGACCCATTGGGATCTGCAACATTCAATAAAAAATTATCACCCAGATCATTGCTAATAGGTTGAAACCTCATATGCATACTCTCATCAACTTTAGCCAGTTAAGTTTCCTTGCTAATAGAAGGGTTGCTGACAATGCCATCATTGTTCAGGAATACATTACCCATTTCTCTAAAACAAAAGGCAAGAAAACTAACATGATTCTCAAAATTGATCTAGAGAAGGCTTTTGATAGGATAAAATAATCTTTTATTAGACAAGCTCTCCACTTCTTTAACATTTCTGCCAAAATGATCAAGTTCATCATGTCATGCATCCCCACTTCTCGCATATCTATCCTAATTAATACGGGAAGGACCAACTTCTTAAACCCTACCAGGGGAATTAGGTATCCCTACATATTTAAAATGTACATAGAACTTCTTTCATGAAGGAT
This sequence comes from Capsicum pubescens, assembly GCA_030864215.1. Taxonomy (NCBI): domain Eukaryota; kingdom Viridiplantae; phylum Streptophyta; class Magnoliopsida; order Solanales; family Solanaceae; genus Capsicum; species Capsicum pubescens. The sequence goes on from CM061543.1 coordinate 39,206,907, forward strand.
TGACCATGAGGTTGGTCTTCTAAACTGAACCTCTTTCTCCATCAGTACCAGGGGACCTAAAATCTCCCACCTGTTCTTTGCTAATGATGTTACCTTATTTGTTAGGACTGATTCCAAAAATTGTCAAACCATAATGAATCCTTTAAATAGTTTTAGCCACCACCCAGGACAGAAAGTTGATCCCTCTAACTCCAAAGTAATTTTCTCTCAAAATTGCTCCAAAAAAAATCGAGAGCTCCTAGCTCAGGGACTCAATATAGAGGCTAGGAATGACTTTGGAATATACTAGGGCTTCCCCATTTTCCACCATAAGCCTTAGGTTAGATATTTTTAATTCATCTTAGATAAACTCAAGGGCAAGCTGGGAGGATGGAAAACCAGGTTCCTTAACATGACTGGCAGAACCACTTTGGCAAAAGCCTCCTTAATCACATCATGCAGTTTATTGACATCCCCAAGAGAACCCAGAAGCTTATTGACAAAGCCCTTAGGGAATTTATATTGAGTTCTACCAATGAAGAAGGAGAGATGCATCTAATCTCTTGGAATATAGTTACCCTTCCCAAAAAAGAAGAGGGAATAGGTATTCGAAAGTCCAGAATAAAAAAATAAGTTAATGCTCATGATCCTGGCATGGAGATTTATGCATAACTTTTCCAACCTTTGGGCCAGAGTTTCAAATGAAAATATAACTCTAAAGGGATGGCTCATTCTAAAACTGGGTCCAGACCCTGGAGAAGCCTTCAGTGAAGCTAGCACCTGAAGTGTCAAAAATGACCATAACATCAGATTTTGGCTTGACAGATGGATCCCTAAAAAACTGGCTTTGAGAGATACCATTCATAGTCCTCTCACCCATGCCGAGGAAAACATTAAGCTTTCGAAGGTGTGGAACAACAACTCCTAGAGTTTTGACACTCTCTCCCTAGAAATCCCTCAAGACCTCAAGCACCACATAGCTAGTTCTTTCTTTCCTAATGCCAAGATCCCAAAAGACACTCCCCTATGGAGACTCAAGGGAGATGGTAGATTTTTCAGTAACACTGTGTACCATCACCTTGTAAGCAAAAAAAAAGAAAGCTGATGCAAACCAAAGAGGAACTAGGTCTGGTTGTGGAAACTTTACACATCTAATAAGATTAAATTTTTCCTTTGAAACCTCCTCCATGACAGGCTGCCCTCTAATATGAATCTCTCTAAGATGGGTTTGAACATCAACCCCAACTATCAGAATTGCACTAACTCTCCAAAGGATACTAACCATATTTTCTTTGACTACATCACCTCTAAATATCTTTGGAAGAAACTTCTTAATAAAGTCAGACAACCCTCAACGCTTAATCTCACTAATTTCTCTCCCCATAGCTGGAATAATACCTGGAAATCTGTACAAACAAGAGTTATGACAACCTGATCCTGTGGTCTGAAATTCTACCTTTTTGCATTTGGTCATCTGGAAGACCAGGAACAACAACCTTTTCAATGGCAAAGCCAATAAAGCTTCCCTTTCCCAAACTTATACCCAAGCCATTGAATTTACTCATCATCATAATACTGACCGAGTTCCCAAACCCATCATTTCCATTACCATCAAATGGAATCCTCCCCCAAGAGGAACCTTCAAGGTCAATATTGATGGATCGTGTCTAGTCAATCCTGGGAAGGGGGAATAGGAGGTGTGATTAGAAACCATCATGGTGACTGGATGCTTGGGTGCACCAAAAGCTTCATTAATGAAACCAACAACCAAATAGAGTTGTTAGCCCTGCATGATGGTCTTAACATCATAGAAGAGCATAATTTCACCCCTATATAGAAGTTAACATCGACTCCACAGAAATTATCAAAATGCTTAAAGAAGGTAACCATCTCTATAATGGTATTGTTGATGAATACAGGTTCTGGTTAAGAAGGCTGGGAAATCCAGTTATACACCGCAACTATAGGGAACAGAAAATGATGGTGGATGTGCTTGCTAAGATGGAAAACATCTCCACAACTCTTGAAAGGGCTAGACTTTTGGCAGTTCCTCCAGTGTATGGTCGACATGCATTATGGACAAACACGCTAGAAACTACATTTGAAAAGAATGTTAGAAGCCGTAATGGTAGTCAAATAGATCAGAACTACAAAGTTTTTTTATATCAATCCAGATTGATAACACTGGAAATGTGTAAACTATTAACACTATATTCTTAGTTATTTAATTATTATCTCTGATTACCAAAAAAACAAAAGAAAAAAAACCTTGTGGCAAAGCAATAAAAGTACTAAAAATTACACAAATACACAACTTATGTTTTCAATATTACAAAAATTCCAACTCTCTAAACATATTACAAAAATCCCAACATATACACAGAATGTCATGTGTATGTCAGCTATGTTATGTATATTAATAGGGAGAGAGAGTAAAGTAACTAAAAAAGTGGGAGAGAGTGTAATTACTTCCAAAAGAGTTGGTATTTATGTTATTTATAAAAAAAGAAGAAGTATTTTTGGCCCAAATTCTCTTCCTTTATTTTGACCAGAATAAACTTCGACATCTTTCTTCCAATTGTAAATTAGTTTGTCTCAATTCAATTACCAATCAAGGAATTTGACGTTCTATTTAACACATATATTTGCAACACAAGATGTCAAAAATACTTTACAATAGAAAATTTAATCAAAATATTAGACTCAAACAAATCTCAAGCTAACATTGCAATTCAATTATAAAGTAAGGATTAAACAGATCATTTGCATGAGAATAACTCAGAAAGTGCAATATTGTTGAACTGATTAAAATTATTCTGTAGTAGATTTAAATCGTGTTAAAGAAGTTGAGAGGTATCATTTCATCAGACCGACGTAATTGATGTTTAATTTGCTTCTTAAATTCAATACGCAACACAAGTATTATATTTTCAACTGTTACATTTCCTAAAAGTTAACATTAGATTATTCATTTCAATTCTCATATTGAACATGAAAAACTAGATTTGAGCGTGAAATAAATCCAATTCCTTAGATACATACACAATATATTAAATTGTCATCTAGAGAAGGAAACAAATTACAAACTATCAACGTACAATATTTTATTGGATTCATTATACAAATACGTAACAAAAGAAGAAAATAACTCTGTTGGGATATAGAAATCAAAGAAACCAAACATAAATTACAAGAAAATTCATATAATTTCAAACGCCACAATAATCTTTGAGTAAATTCTGTGATCTTAGACCACGTTCTGTGGCAAAGAACTTGATCAAATCTGAATGAACAAATGGCTTGAACTTCAATTGATGTTCTTCATCAACTAATTCTTCTGCCACTTCTATAATTTTATCATCCTTAATGAAAGTAAATAATCCAATAGTGGATCTTGTTTCACTCCCATTTATATCCAGAACTACCTTATGAATTGGAGCAAGCACCCTATCATTGCTCCAACCCTGAAAAAATAAAAGTGATCAGAGTTTAAGTTATGTATACTGATTGTGAATAAAATAAAAATATCGTGATCGAGGTAAGTAGTAAATTAAAAATTTACGTACTCTGCATGCTTCACCAGCTAGGACTACAAAAGAAGATGGTGGTAACTCAAGGGTTATCCATTGACCATCTCTAATTTGAAATTCCAAGCCTGAAATTTGATTTGGATAGAGTATGGTAATGAACGTTTTATCAGTATGTGAAGGGAAAACCGTACTAGTTTCTTTCGTCTTTGGTATGTCATAATTGACGTGTCGTAGGAGATACCTTGTTGATTCAACGTACGATTCACAGTTTTTCGTTATTCCATAGCTCTCAAACAACATTCTTACAACCTTCTTATCCAACTCTGCCACAATCTTGGAAAACATCAACGAACTCTCACTAAAACAAATTATAAAAAAAAAAAAAAAAAAAAGAGGAAGAATTATTTCTCATTAGCCAATTAGCATATATAAGTTGAAATCCCTAGTCTTGAATAGAGATGATTCAGAACGAGTTCAACAAAACATAGTGCCTTCTAATAAAATTTTATATATATATGTGTATGATGATGATGATAAAGTCACGTAAATTCTAAAACAACTGAATATAAATTCCTATATGATCATGATATTAAATGTAACTAAGAAAATAAGAAATGAATTATGATGGAATAAAATACCAGAAAGAGTCATTTCCTTGAGGCCACATGAGGTTGGAGAAGCTTTGAATACCTTGAGTAGTAGTTGCATAATCAATACCAAAAGCTTCATGATGAGGTAAAAATGAACTTCTGCCAACATAGCCATGATAAGGTATTTCATTTGTGTTTAGGAGTTTTTTCTCTAAAGGGAGTTCAAATAATTGTTGGAAATTTGTTTGAAAAATGGATTTTTGAAGTTGGGGTGAGATTTTATCATAAAGTGCTATGAAACAGCCATGGTTTTCAAAGGCATGCCTAATTTCTTTACATGTAGATTCCCAAGTAGTTGTGCCTGGCCTTAATTCTTCATTTTTGAAGTCTACTATTAGTAGTTTTGGTTATGGGTGTCAAACGGGCCGGGCCAACTCGGAACCGGCCCTTCCTTTTTAACTGGGTTGAGGGACGGTTAAGGGTCGGTTTGGACGATAGCCGGGCCGGGCCGGGCCAAACAGTAAAAAAATTAAAACCCACCCTAACCCGGCCCACTTAATCCAACCCAGTCAAATCCACAAAAACCCGGTCAAACCCGGTCAAAACCGTTTAAAAAATAAATAAAAAATCCAATATACACTATATACACTCCAATATACAATATATATTTTTAAAAAAATATATAAACAATTGCACATATATACGTAACATTCAATATATAATTATATATGACTATACGTACTACTTTAAATAAAACATAATGCTATAATAGTATAATATATATATATATATACACTACAATATATATATATATATATATATATTTATATACTAATTTATAAAATATATACACATGTATACGTTAAATATATACTACTTTAGAAGATATATACACATATATATGCACCATTCAATATATATGTACTACTTTAAATGAAATATACACTACAATATACATATATATATATATACAACAATATGTATATATATATATAGTTACATACTAATTTATAAAACATATATACACTTCTATACTTTAAAGATATACGTTTATAGAAGATATATACACATATATACGCACCATTCAATATATATGTACTACTTTAAATATATTGTAGTATACTACTTTAAATAAAGTATATACTACAATATATATATATATATATATATATATATATACTTACATACTAATTTATAAAACATATACACTTGTATACGTTAAATGTATACTACTTTAGAAGATATATACACATATATACGCACCATTCAATATATATGTACTGCTTTAAATAAAATATATACTACAATATACATATATATATACAACAATATATATATATATATATATATATATATATATATATAGTTACATACTAATTTATAGAATATATACACATGTATACGTTAAAGATATACATCTATAGAAGATATATACACATATATACACACCATTCAATATATATGTACTATTTTAAATAAAATATATACTACAATATACATATATATATACTACAATATGTATATATATATAGTTATATACTTATTTGTAAAACATATACACTTGGATACATTAAATATATACATCTGTAAAAGATATATATACACTTTGAAAACGAAAATTGTTCCTGCTTGTTACTCCTCTTTGTCTAGGGATGGTAATGGTGCGGTGCGGGTTTTTTCTAAACCCGCAAGTTTTAAAACCGCACTGAACCTCATTACCTTTAAACCCGCATAAACCCGCCCCGCATTCATACCCGCGCATAACCGCACTGTCCCATGTTTTTATTTTTTTCTTTTTTTTTTGAAAAATTCGTAACTCCATTGAAAATCATAATATTTTCAAATCTACAACTAGGAAACAATAATTAATTTCTATTATATCACTTTTTACTAAAAAATTGTCAAAAAAAATAACGTGTACAAGTAATGATCAAATATTATATTTATATTAAAATGAATAGAGATGTTAAAAAAACGACTATAAAATTATTTATTTGTAGCATTATACATGTTGTTTAAGTATCATAAAATTTTATGTAAACAATACATATAATTTTAGGTATATTCACGAGAACAATACTAATTTTTAACTTTTTTTTAATTTAAACCCGCAACTCGCACCATTTAAAAAAAAACTTACTTTAACCCGCACCGCATAACTTAAAACCCGCACCGCCCCACATAGCTTAAAATCCGCACCGCTCCATTGCCATCCCTATCTCTGTCACCTGCGTACGCGTACGCGTACTTATCATATACTAGATAACAAAGTTTAGGATATGTAATTGATAAGGAATTGATAGATATAAGAGTAAATATGGGAGTAGAGAGTGTATTTGTTATATTGTTGAATCAACTGTTTGGCTTCTCGATATGATGTTGAATCGGCTGTTGAACTTTTCGATGTAGCATTGGATCAGTTGTTTGGCTTATCAATATAATGTTGGACCACTCGATCAAAAAAAATATAATTAGTATGTATCGAAAGCAAATTATACATCTCGACAGATCCGCAAAAATAAAATTTTCGATAATTATGCATAACATCATAATTTTCTATAATAAGGGTGTACCAGGTCCCTCCCTCCCTCACCCCCCGAGCAAAATAAAAAACCTCCCAATGTGTATTTATATAAAGTGCCTCAAATCACAATAATACAAACCCTAAAACATATCACGAATTCCAACTATGTCGACCTTTGCTGCCATTAACCCTAAATTTTCTAGTCTCTTGTTCTCGTCAAAGAAACATTCAATCGCCCTCAAATCCAGAATATCTATTGCATTTCAGCATATTTACTACTCAATACTCTGTAAATCTGAACGTGGTAAGTTTACATCAGGACCAAATCAGATACGCCGAAATGAAAACATCCGCTGGAAGGAGTCCCCCAAAGTCAAACTCTCCCAGAAATAATTTTCTCCGAGATGAATTCACTTGCAACGCTGTTTTACCCTCCGGCGAAAGATGTACTATTTATAACACAGACATTCTCTTTGCTCATATTACCGAGCACCATAAGAATCAATTCTATAAAATATGTTTGTGTGGAAACGGGGCTAAAACAAAAGAAGATTATGTAGCCCACAAAAGCCAAAAAAATCATTTTTGCATTCTAAATGTCTCACCCTCTAATTCCGCTAGAAAAAGTTTCTTTGACAAAAAAAAAACTTTGACCGTGATATTATTGATCCACTAAGGTATGACGCCAAGAAAGTGTGGTACGATTAATCCCTTAAATCTTCATCAACGTAATCGTACCACACTTTCTTGGCGTACCTTAGTGGATCAATAATACCACGGTCAAAGTTCTTCTTTTTTTGCCAAAGAAACTTTTTTCTAGTGGAATTAGAGGGTAAGACATTTAGAATGCAAACATGATTCTTTTGGCTTTTGTGGGCTACATAATCTTCTTTTGTTTTAGCTCCTTTTCCACACAAACATATTTTATAGAATTGATTCTTATGATGCTCGGTAATATGAGCAAAGAGAATGTCTGGGTTGTAAAAAGTACATCTTTCGCCGGAGGGTAAAACAGCGTTGCAAGTGAATTCATCTCGGAGAAAACTATTTCTGGGAGAGAGTTTGACTTCATCCCACCCGCTGATGTGAGAGTAGTAGTTAATTAAGCATTTCGATTACAGATTTGGTCGAACTTAATAATTTTGATCGAAGTTGTTTGTTTGTAATTAATAAAAGATTTATTGAATATACAAGATTATGACTAATTTAGAACCCATAACTTCTAAGACTAGGATCTGGAAAACATAACTCAAATTTTAGCTCCACCTCACATGTCTAGGTCTAACAATTAGAGCGTGAACAAGATAAAATGAATCGAACATAGAGTGAAACAAGGATTGGGTTAGCTTGATTATGACATCATGGTTAAAAAACATAAATTTGCGCTTAATTAATCCCCAACAACTAGCATAAAGCGTAAAATTTACCCAAGACTATGATGGGGACAAATTATCATAGAGTGAAACAAGGATTGGGTTAGCTTGATTATGACATCATAGTTAAAAAACATAAATTTGCGCTTAATTAATCCCCAACAACTAGCATAAAGCGTAAAATTTACCCAAGACTATGATGGGGACAAATTATCATATGAATTCTTGAAAGACGGTTTTTGGCGCGTTGCGTGATTCTGCTACTTCATTTAAGCATCCAAAAAATTGTTGTGCTTCATCTTTTATGCTTTTTGCTTTTTTCATATCTTCAGGTCACAGATTCTTTGTAGTGTATTAATGTTTGTCTGATCCCTAGAATTTTAATTTTTAAATGGTCGAATCACATTGAGGTGATTATCTTTTGAAGGGGGAGCCTTGGAGTAACTGGTAAAGTTGTTGTCATGTGATCAGGAGGTCACGGGTTCAAGCCTTAAAAACAGCCTGTGACAGAAATACAAAATAAGACTGCATACAATACACCTTTGTGATGGGGCCGTTCTCCGGACACCGCGCATAGCGGTATTTTTTGTGGACCGGGCTGCCCTAGTATGTGAAGGCAAATAGACAATTGTTCTTGTTGAGGGCCGAACCCCTTTAATAAGACCTTATTAACAGCATACATGAATCGGAACGGGGAGCTTGGACCCTCGAGAATTCACACACCTCCACGGGAGAGAATTCCTTGGAAAAGCTCCATAACCTTCTGAGTGCTTCTTACTTCTATAAACAATAGAAAAAAATAAAAGTGGAAGCGGCTTCATTTATGCTGCACAGACATGGTACTTGTTTGAAGAATAAGAGGAACATTTTGTTGGTTGGTAACGTTCCATCCTTTCTAATTTAATTGACATTTTTGAAGAAATTGCACCATCCCTTCCTAATATATATTTACTTCTGAAACCTCATATTTACTTTCTAGATTACAGTTCCCCAGTAGGTTTTTGTAAAAACAAATCCTCCTCTACCATCAGGTTAATCTTTGTCTGTGGCATGCTTGATTGCGTCTTTGTTGTTTGTGCCTTTGATAGAACTCAAGGACTGATTAGCATTTCTGTTTGCTGTTAAAAGAGGACCATTCAATGCTTCTTTAACATTTTTGTTAAATGTATTACTGTTTTTTTGACATTTCATTTATTTCAGGTTTATGCTCTCACCAAAGAAAGGGATACACTTCGCAGGAAACAGAATAAGAAAAGTGATGTTGCAGCTCTTCTCAAAAAGAAAGATGAGATAATTACTCAAGTAATGGCTGAAGGTATGACAAACTCAGAGTCTGGCTATAAAAGTGGTTTTAATACATTATACCATCATTTGGCTTTTGTTTCACATGAAGCTTCTAAGTTGAGCAGACTCTTCACTTTTGATACCGCACCCGTGTCGGATACTCCAAAAATACACTATTTTTGAAGAATCCGAAACGCACCCGTTGACGTATTTGAAGAGTCCGAGCAACATAGGCTACTATATGTGGCATATAAGACAGTTATAGTTATGAAGCTTAGATACCATCATTTGGCCTTTGTTTCACATGAAGCTTTGCTACTATATGTGGCATATAAGACAGTTATACAGTTCAGACAAGGTAAATTTACATTAATTTTTAGGTGGTATCTTTGTTTTTATATAGACTATGAAGCTTAGATACCATACTTATGCCAGAGCGTGGGGGTCATACTTGCCAATTAACCAAAATAAGAGATGTGTCATAGTTGTCGCAACTATGTATATATGGTCAAACAAAGATTTGAAACAGGAAGAAGGAACAATGTTGATGCTGTAAGAAGTTGATGCAGTGTGTTAGGAATTAGGATTGAAAAATATCATTTTACTTTATGTTGAGCTAGGTTTGCACATTTACATTTAGTTAAAGGCTTGATTATGTAGTTAGTATTTGAATGCTTTGAATCCTATTATGATGTCCGATGATGCAATTTAACAGTTTCTGCTACTGCACAAATAACAGCTCATTACATGTTCTTACATTTCTCTGAATGTAATAATCTGTAGATGCTTCTTGCAATTGTTTTGTTGTTTATTTAGGCTTGTAGGTTAGTGGCATCTTAAAAGAGCATAGGACTACAAGCCACCTTAGACTTTGTTATGCCACTTCGAATTATCTCATAAGGTAGTACTAGAGGTGGAAACTGATTTGAAACAGTTGAGATAGTAGGCAATGTGTTCCTTGGCACTCTGGTGAACTAAATTAAGGTTACTTTGAGAGGATAGGACACTGGCCCAATACTAGACTTCTAGGTACACCAGTCTTTAGAGATCTAACATTTTTAGCCCAGATTTCTATTATTTTGTGCTGCTATGGCTGAGCCTTTGGCAAGAGTCTCTGTTTTTTTTATTGGTAACCTTTGGCTTGAGTTTCTTTCAGTTTAGTCCCTGGGTGACAGGTATACCAGATTATCTGGAGAAATATATTGATCTTTTAAAGTTTGTAGCCCTATATTCATCGATTTAAATAATGGAAAATTTAATATCTAAATTATATCGAGAATGATTGGAAAGGTGGAAACAGACTAGATGTATTTTGATCATTATAAACAAATCCAAAATCTTTATATATAGAGCCAATAATATATATATATATATATATATATATATATTATTGCAATTTCAATGTCTAAAACTTATTGTTTCTTCCAGGTGAGCAGCTTTCAAAAAAGCAAGCTTCCCAAGAAGCTCAGATGAGAAAGTTAAGGGCACAGGTGTGGAATCAGTCATACTTATTCTGTTTCAGTAAAATATTTAATAAGTTTTAACAAATCTTCCATTTGTTTTGACAGTTAGTAGATCAGAGAGCTTGAAGAAGAGAAGAAAGGTTTACATACCAAGCTTGAGGTCAGTCATTTCTAATTTATTCAGAGACCTGATTATAGATATTATGAGGGGTGTTTGAATTTTTTGTTGTTGAATATTAAGATGTGTCTTACTTTCAGCTCTCTTCTATTATAGTTAATGTGTTCCTTTATGTTAAAATGTTGAATTCCTTGTTTTCATTTTCACAAAATGTTTCTCGAAGTTTTCAGCTAAGTTGTTCTTAGTTTTTATATGCCTACTATAATAATTCGAGAGTTAAAATATTTTCCAAAACTAACCGTAGATACAGCTGAAGTTCATCTAAAGAGGGGAGAAATGTTCAAGATCTGTTTGGTATGAAGGAAAATATTTGTTGATGATAAGTCACTTTTTGGGGTTTTGTTGCCAAAAAATATTTTCCACCAAAAGGAGAAGGGGTAAATGTCTTCTTTTACATATGTATGGAAGTTATAGTTTCCTTCACAGTTATCACAACTTCTAACTTCATACAACAGCTCCGACCAACACTTAGAATTATAAATCCTTATTCATCAACATACTACCCAATTTGCTAACATCATTATTAGCTCTTTCATAAATTTTTTTCTTTTTTTCGATACGAACTATTTTTCTACACACGAATGTACCACCGGGAGGCATTTTTCATACTTGTAGCAAACACATTTCATATTTTCTGATAGTTCTGCTTGGATAACTTGAATCCGCTTTGAGAAAGATTTTTCTTTTCACCTGGTATTTGTTTTAAGTGAGAGGTAGCCTTTTGTCTTAGAAGTTGCCTCTTGCTAAACACTTGAGTTGAATCACTCAAGGTGAGTGTTTTACATAGCAGGCTTCAGCGCACTACTTTTGAAGGAACACCCCTAAAGAATTTTGGATTACTAGTAATTTTACTTCAATGTTCCCTCACTCGGTTCTTGAGCTATTAAAGGAACTTTAGAGCTGTTTTGAGACAGTTCTTAAAGTCTTGTCACTTAACAGATGTTTAGTTGTGGTTGATTGCCTTACGCTTCTTATTAAATTTTATGTGGGATCATGGTAGAAGTTATGATTTCAAGTTACATACTTGTGCCTTTCCTAGGTTGAAGAGAACAAAGTAGAGAGTATAAAGAGGGATAAGACAGCAACAGAAAAGTTGCTTCATGAGACAGTAGAAAAGCATCAAGCAGAACTTGCAACTCAAAAAGAATACTATACTAATGCCTTAAATGCCGCAAGAGAAGCAGAAGCTTTAGCTGAGGCACGGGCAAACAATGAAGCTAGAACTCAACTAGAGGGTCGCCTCAGAGAGGCTGAAGACCGTGAAGCCATGCTTGTTCAGGCACTTGAAGAATTAAGGCAAACACTTACCAGAACGGAGCAGCAGGTTTATATTCTTGAATAGTTTCCTTTTGGGATTGTCTATCTAATTTCCCAGGGCCTAACATTGTATTTGTCTGCAGGCAGTTTTTAGGGAAGATATACTGTGCAGAGACATCGAGGATCTCCAAAAAAGATACCAAGTATAGCTGCTTTCTTTTTTGCAACTTTTTCTGCTCGACTACTTAATTAAGTTTCCTTTATATATACTTATTCTGTGTTCAGGCGAGTGAGCGTCGCTGTGAGGAGTTGATAACACAAGTTCCTGAATCTACCAGACCTCTTCTCAGGCAGATAGAAGCCATGCAGGTTTTACTGCAGCTGAGATCTTATTTTTCAGATCCTATGAATGGTCATGGTAGATGGACCGCTTTTTTAACGTGTATGTTTTATGCCGCTTCACTGTTTACAGGAAACAAATGCTAGAAAGGCTGAGGCTTGGGCTGCTGTTGAAAGATCTTTGAATTCACGTCTTCAGGTTTTAAGAGAAACATATAGAAACTTTATTTATAGTTGAAATTCGAAGAAATTCTTAACTTTACTCTGCAGGAAGCCGAGGAAAAAGCTGCAACTTCAGAGGAAAAGGAACGATCTATTAATGAATTCCTGTCTCAAACCCTGTCTTTGAATCAATGTTCTTGAGGCTCAGGTTCTTTACTTATTGCTTTGATGCTGCTTCCATAGAGATTCTACCAGGAATTTACTTACAAATTAAGTATTGCAGATATCTTGTCTTAGATCTGAGCAGACACAGCTAACAAGGTCCCTTGACAAAGAGAGACAGAGGGCCGCAGAGAATAGGCAAGAATATCTTGCTCTAAAGGAAGAAGCTGAGACTAACGAAGGTCGTGTGAATCATCTTGAAGAGGAAATTAAGGAACTCAGAAGGAAACACAAGCAGGAATTACAAGAAGCAGAAACTCACCAGGAATTCCTGCGTCAGGTAAACCGTATTATGTTTTACTTTCCTATTAATTAGTTGTGCCAATGCCTGTTTTCATCGATGATTCTCGTGTTTTTACGTGCAGCATAAGGTAAATATGATTAAGATGCTTCAATCAAAGAATATGTGAATCTTTTTTTTTTGGTTGATTTACTCGTTTTTTTAAATTACTGAACTAATGTTTGGCCTTCTCGATTTTTGCATTAGTTTATTCAGTTGAAGTTCTCAGTCCTGCTAAAATGGTCTTTTAGCAAGTTTCTAACCAGTGGCAGTAAATTTCCTGTCAACTGTTCTTCGCCACTACAATTGTCATTGTTCCCCTTTTAATATCGTCTTTAATAGCATTTAAATAAGACATTTGGAACTTTCTTCTTATATAAGCAAGGACACAAGTTTTCTGATTGTATCACTTAGTCTGCCGGTTTTATTACCAATAGTCAGAGCTTCAGGTGAAGCTATTCATCCATGTACAATAACTTTTTATATGATTTGACTCTATTCTTCTCCTATTCAGAAGTCTGTGCCTGTCAACCCTGATGGCGAGGGAAGAGAAATGTTATGTAGGATGGTGGTAGAATAACCTTTATCACATATATATTGGTGGGATCTGTTTAGACTAGATTAGTACCTGGAGACAACATATGATTGCTTGTGACTTTGTTATTGATGCATTTATTTTGTTTACGAGAAATGCATGTCTAAGTCTGTCGTCACCAAATGTTTCACAGGAGTTGGAACGGGAGAAAACTGCTCGTTTGGATCAAGAAAGGGCATCTCGTACTTCTAATTTTGTGCCTGATCATAGCCCAATATTGAAGCAGAAATCTGGGATTGAAAATGGTAGTTAATACCAAATTTAGTTTTCAATATGATGCTCCATACATTTATTTTCTCTGAGTTTAACAATCATCTAGCTGCAGGAAGTTTGACACGTAGACTTTCAAGTGCTAGCAGCTTGAGTAGCATGGAGGAAAGCTATTTTCTGCAAGCATCTTTGGACTCATCTGACAATTTATCTGAGCGTAGAAATGCATTAGATGGTAATATGAGTCCATACTTCAGGAAGAGCATGACACCTGCACTCCGGCAGAAGGAAGGGGAACTTGCTTCCTATATGTCTCGACTGGTATGGATTCTCCTGACTGATTCTTTTAATCGCATACCATCTACATTCATGTTAGAATTTTGAAGTTTTAGTTGGCCTCTTTTCACAGTATTTTGTTAAGTTAATTCAGTGGTAGCTATAATCTTAGTGGCTGACCATTTGAGCTAAAACTTATAGTGCTATGTTTTCATGCAAGGCTTTTTTCCGTTTCAACCAGTTTTTTCCGTTTGGCTCCCTAGTACTAACTTATTGATTCTTCCAGGCATCTATGGAAGCCATCCGTGACTCCCTTGCTGAGGAGCTGGTTAAAATGATTGCAGAGGTCAATTCTTTTTCCTGATTTCTAACATCTTTTCTTTTTTCCTTAGTGCTTGCCCCTGCTTTTTCTTTCCTTTTTTTTCCTTTTTTGATAAGGGAATCATTAGAAATACGACGTCTTTTGTATTTTTAATGTGAAAAGCTACGTTCAGAAGCTTCCATGCTGCCTGGCATCCGAGCAGAGCTTGCACTTAGGAGGAGACCTCGGCAGCTCTTGAATTGATGGGTGAACGTGATGAGGAGGTACAAACTAATTTTTCTATGTGATTCAAAAAATTTCTCTGCCACAACTATGTTTGTTGATGATCTCAAATTTGGCTTTATAAAGGGAATTTTTCTTCCTTTTTTTTTTTTTCCAAAAGCAACATTTTCATTTGGGAAATCATATCATGAAGTGGAAACTCTAGAAATTTTGTTGAAATCCCTCAAAATAATATGTTGTGATGTATATAAATCAAGTGTATAAATTGTATGAATCATCTCACCATTGTGAATTGTTCATTTTGGACGAGTAATTTGCGCATTGACCTTTCAACATTCTGAAACAATCAGTTCCCTTTTTGTTTGAAAGGTCTGGTTCCATTTTTGGTTCTCCTTGTATTTTGGAGGAACTGTGCAAATTGCCACCTAAAATATGACTTACGGTGAAAAGAAAGAGTTATACTTCCTCTACCTTTGCCTTTAAAGCCTGCACTACTAGAGGTCTCGCTTTGCTCTGATTCCAGGCTTATTACTGGGCAGATTGAGACCCAGTCAATATAGGATGGTGTTATCCTTTTTCAGTGTCTTTCTCTGTTTTGTTCGTGTCATCGCGTACATGAATATTTTCCTTTCTTTTATAATAAAGGTGTTCATTTTTGTAAGATTTTTAAATTAAACTATACCTTATAGAAAAAAGAGTATATTAAATTGAATATTGGTTCTGCAAGCTATTTCAGTTTTTTGAAGTACATATTAGTGGGCAAACACTTGGTCTTCAAATACTTACCTGTTTTTCTTTATTTGGCGTCGTAGTGATGAGTGAATTTATCTGTTTGTTAGGTACAGTTTCTCCATGTTTGGTGATCATTCTTCATCCCTTTAAAGGATCTTCATTCTAGTTAGATGTCTACCCTTTCAGTTTCATCATTCTTTGTGACATTATCGTATCTTTCTATGTTGCTTGGACTCTTCAAAAATGTTGCCCGGTGCTTGTCGAGTCCTCAAAAATAGTGCATTTTCGGAGGATCCAGCACGGGTGTTGCAGCAGTTTGAGAGTCTGAGGTACACATCTTCTGAACCACGTTGTAAAGAATAGACTACATCTTTCTGTTTCACTGATTTTTTTTTCATGAAGTACCTTTTTCCACCAAAAAAAGCTGCCCCAAAATGCTGAAGTGCCCCTTTCTCCTCCAGTTTAGCACAATCCACTTGTTGCATCAGAAATGTGCCTAGTACATTCTCCAGGTCTTATGTACTCTAAAAGTTCCATTTCTACTCACCCTAGTAGACACTTGCATCTCTGCCTTTGGGATCTTTATGTGTTGATACATATTCTTGCTCCTCTAGCCAAGGCCTGAGCGCAACCCTCCATTTACAAACCCATCGCACTTTAGATAGTGAAGAAAATTCTTTAAACAATGGAAGTATGATACAGATTATGGGTTGGCTGATGTCGGCTTGATCATCTTAAGTTAGGTTTTCTAGTTGTTCGATGTTATTTCATCATTCCTGAATTTGGCAATACTTTGCAATAGTTATTTGGCTGTACTGCCGTGTGCAGTTGTCCAAAGGGAGTTTAATCACGTAGGGATGCAACTGGTCAAATATCCTTTATTTGTGTTATTTATAGATCAGCTGTCCATTTGAAATTTAATCTATATCCACAGTGAAGTATTGATCTTTCTCCTTAGTGTTGTTTGCATCTCTTATTCACTGGACTTGTCTTTTTGATAGTTGGAAGAACTCCGTGCCGATATCATTTATATGAAGGAGATGTACAGAGAGCAAGTAAATATGCTTGTGAATAAGGTATGGCATTGCTCAATTATTTAGCTGAATCCTTTCCTTTGTGATTAGTTGATTACTGGAAATCCATGTTTAGAATTCTCAATACTTTTAGCTCATCAATGAGTACCACCTGACAGAGCTGATCCGTTGATGTGTGGCTTGTTCTGGTCTGTTGCGGCATGTAGGGTACTGCAGTGAATGTGGTGTATTCACATTGATTTTGGACACGATAATTCTTTTGTCACCAGTTTATTATAAGTCTATAGAGGAACTTACCTTTTACAGGTTTTCTGTTGTAACTTTAAGAGAGTTGTTGTATAGCATATTCTTTTAACAGTGACGTATTTCTTTATTAAGCTTGATAAACGGTTTTCAATTGTTCCCCAAGTTCAAGAAAGGAGACCCAACAAGTACCGTCTTAGGAGAAAAATGGTTGGCTACGTGAACTTTCATCTTGGTCAGAATTTAAACACCTTGAGTAACAAAGGTCTAATTTTCAGATTGTGCAAATGGTGTTGGTGGGGGGACGGACATGAGGAAATAATGACATGAGGAGAGTTATAAAAAAGGAAAGGTCGGTGAGTTGAGTTTAAGCAACAGATGGGGAATAGGGCGATATTTGAAAACGGAAATTGTTCCTGCTTGTTACTCCTCTTTGTCTAGGGATGGTAATGGTGCGGTGCGGGTTTTTTTTTTCTAAACCCGCAAGTTTTAAAACTGCACTGCACCTCATTACCTTTAAACCTGCATAAACTCGCCCCGCATTCATACCCGCGCATAACCGCACCGCCCCATGTTTTTTTTTTTTTGTTTTTTTTTGAAAAATTCGTAACTCCATTGAAAATCATAATATTTTCAAATCTACAACTAGGAAATAATAATTAATTTCTATTATATCACTTTTTACTAAAAAATTGTTAAAAAAAATAACGTGTACAAGTAATGATCAAATATTATATTTATATTAAAATGAATAGAGATGTTAAAAAAACTACTATAAAATTATTTATTTGTAGTGTTATACATGTTGTTTAAGTATCATAAAATTTTATGTAAAGAATACATATAGTTTTAGGTATATTCACGAGAACAATACTAATTTTTAACTTTTTTTTAATTTAAACCCGCAACCCGCACCATTTAAAAAAAAACTTACTTTAACTTAAAACCCGCACCGCCCCACATAACTTAAAATCCGCACCGCCCCATTGCCATCCCTATCTCTGTCACCTGCGTACGCGTACTTATCATATACTAGATAACAAAGTTTAGGGTATGTAATTGATAAGCAATTGATAGATATAAGAGTAAATATGGGAGTAGAGAGTGTATTTGTTATATTGTTGAATCAACTGTTTGGCTTCTCGATATGATGTTGGATCGGCTGTTGAACTTTTCGATGTAGCATTGGATCAGTTGTTTGGCTTCTCAATATAATGTTAGACCACTCGATCAAAAAAAATATAATTAGTATGTATCGAAAGCAAATTATACATCTCGACAGATTCGCAAAAATAAAATTTTCGATAATTATGCATAACATCATAATTTTCTATAATAAGGGTGTACCAGGTCCCTCCCTCCCTCACCCCCCGAGCAAAATAAAAAACCTCCCAATGTGTATTTATATAAAGTGCCTCAAATCACAATAATACAAACCCTAAAACATATCACGAATTCCAACTATGTCGACCTTTGCTGCCATTAACCCTAAATTTTCTAGTCTCTTGTTCTCGTCAAAGAAACATTCAATCGCCCTCAAATCCAGAATATCTATTGCATTTCAGCATATTTACTACTCAATACTCTGTAAATCTGAACGTGGTAAGTTTACATCAGGACCAAATCAGATACGCCGAAATGAAAACATCCGCTGGAAGGAGTCCCCCAAAGTCAAACTCTCCCAGAAATAATTTTCTCCGAGATGAATTCACTTGCAACGCTGTTTTACCCTCCGGCGAAAGATGTACTATTTATAACACAGACATTCTCTTTGCTCATATTACCGAGCACCATAAGAATCAATTCTATAAAATATGTTTGTGTGGAAAAGGGGCTAAAACAAAAGAAGATTATGTAGCCCACAAAAGCCAAAAAAATTATTTTTGCATTCTAAATGTCTCACCCTCTAATTGCGCTAGAAAAAAGTTTCTTTGGCAAAAAAAGAACTTTGACCGTGATATTATTGATCCACTAAGGTATGACGCCAAGAAAGTGTGGTACGATTAATCCCTTAAATCTTCATCAACGTGAAGAAAAAAGAAGAAAACTCAAGGGAATTCCTCTAATGGCTTTATCTTCACAATTGTATGTTGATCTCCGTCTTGAATTTCATCTTGATATATTGGAAAAACTCCCAGTTCGTCTGTTTTGCAGCTTCTGTAGAAAACACAGCTTGCTATTGTATCAAGAACCAGAAGAACTGAATACATATAAGCAATGAACATTGCTTCTAAAGCAAGAAGAAAAAACGTGGTATTTTCTTGATGATAAGCTCTTACGATTCTGTATTGAAACAGAGCTTCGACTGGAGCAAGAGCTAAGTTCGACGGCACTGCTAGTGATAATGCTGTTGCTGTTCGTCCTCTGATTAAAACACAAGATCTCAGAATGGCCATGTAGCCCCCAGTTTTCTCGTTTGCTGATGTAACCAATGCTAAGTTACAAATGATTAAAGTGTTTGCGAGAATGATTGAACAGATTACTGCACCAGTTGCTGACAGTAGAAGCACTGATCTGGGAGACGAGAGGCCGAATACGTAATCAAAAAGATTGAAAATGAAGAAGAGGAGAGTGAAACAGGCGGCGTATGTCGAAACGATGAGTAAAGAGTTGCAGAGTTGGGTACTCAGAAGGTCGAAATACGAAGGAAATGTAGTTCTATGAGATGGTTTTGAGTAACTGAGAGACTCGATGACTAATGATTTGCTGAGGAGGAAAAAGGAGATCGTGAAAGGGAATGCAAGAAAAGATAGAACAATTGTTTGAGAAATCTTGGAATTGAGAAGAGTGAAGAATTCTGATGAAGATGGGAACCCTGCTGCATCGAAAAGCAAATGCAAACGCTCATAGATTACTATTGAAAGTACATCTTTCGCCGGCGGGTAAAACAGCGTCACAAGTGAATTCATCTCGGAGAAAACTATTTCTAGGAGAGAGTTTGACTTCATCCCACCCGCTGATGCGAGAGTAGTAGTTAATTAAGCATTTCGATTACAGATTCGGTCGAACTTAATAATTTTGATCGAAGTTGTTTGTTTGTAATTAATAAAAGATTTATTGAATATACAAGATTATGACTAATTTAGAACCCATAACTTCTAAGACTAGGATCTCGAACCCATAACTCAAATTTTAGCTCCACCTCACATGTCTAGGTCTAACAACTAGAGCGTGAACAAGATAAAATGGATCGAACATAGAGTGAAACAAGGATTGGGTTAGCCTGATTATGACATCATGATTAAAAAACATAAATTTGTGCTTAATTAATCCCCAACAACTAGCTTAAAGCGTAAAATTTATCCAAGACTATGGTGGGGACAAATTATCATTCCATCCACCGATGTGAACTATTAACAAAGAAAATATTACCTGAAAGGATTGTTTCCACTTGGCCACATGAAATTGGTGAAATTTTGTATTCCTTCGAGTGTATTAGCATTATCAATGCCCATACTCTCATAAAGAGGAATAAATGGGATTTGGCCAACATAACCATACAAAGGTTTGCTAGACTTATTTTGGACTTTTTTCCGAGTGGGAAGATCAAACAACTCCTCTAATGCTTGAAAAACATCATCATGAATCTTTGATGCAATTTTATCATACAATGCTACAAAATAACCATACTCTTCAAGAGCACAAACAGCTTCTTTACGTGCTTTGGACCATGAATTTGTGCCTGGTTCCAAATTCTCCATTGTGAAATTAATAATGGGCAGTTTGTGGGGAACAGACAGAGAACTCATGGATTTTTTAGTATTGTCTCTTTAATTTCTTGAAATTGATGTGTATATGTGTGTGTTACACAATATATGTGAGAAACATCTAATTTTCCACCTCTTTTATATAATGGACTTGCTGAATACTCACTCCGCTCCTTTATAGTTGTGACGCCTCATTTTAGTAAAGTCGGTTGACTATTTTTTAAAGCAAAATTAAATTAGATTAATTCGATATTTTAAAATAAATTTTTAGATATTCATAAATTATATGAAAAGTATTCTAAATTATACTTTTTTTAATATCAAAATGATAAAAAATTACATTTTGAAATGTTTATCAAAATTTATATTACTATTTAATTAATAAAATGAAACTGTGGCAATTAAAAAGGAACATATTGGTTTGTCACCGCATTAAATGATGTTGGTGGAGGCTAATGACATCGAATATTGTTTTTTTATATTTTAGGACCATAAGTATGACGTAAAATTCATTTATATTTCTGTTTCTCCTTTTATCGTATACAAAGAGGACATACATTACAATATACGAGGGACATATTATATGAATATTTATTACTGAGTGAGTACCTACATGACGAAGATAGCGATTTGGATTCAATATATTAAGGACAATTTTACTATATGCAGCTATAACTTGGAAGCTAGAGTATTGAAATTATTTTCTTTTATTATCGGAGAAGCAACTAGTGGATGCACGGTTAAGGAAGACAAAGTGATAAAGTTTTATTTTTCTTTTCTTTGGCTTTAATGATGTGATTTCCTTTTGACTTATATAGGTAATCTATATATAATATAAAAGAGAAATATTAGAGTAATGATGTGGCATGTCTCTAAAGTCAAGAATAACATTTATCTTTTTTCTCAATTTTTTGAATTTTCTTTACATTTTTAAATTAAAAAAAAATTCAATACTCTTGCTGATAATTAAATTGCCACATTAAGTATGGAAGAAAAACATTATTGCAGTTTTAAAAATTTCTTACTAAAACGTTCCTACCTCTTAATTACACATTTATTACTCTTCCAATTGCTGCAACGTTTCATTTTTTTTTTTTTTATTACTTTCCTCCTTTTAAGTTTCATTTTCCTTACCCATTAAACATATATACGTTTTTCTTTATGTTTATCTCTCCATGTGACTCTCTTATAGTTATTCTTTTTATCTTTCATTTGCTTACACTTTTATGTGATTGTTTGCATAGACAAACAACTATTTTCGTTATTAATCTATCTTCTGTAATTGTAAAATAAAATAATTGTTGCACAGATTTCACAACGTATGTTAATATATATACTTGGTTGTTTTTCAGGTTTCATTTGCAAAGATTCGGATGCTACAAAATAGTGTATGAGATTTTAGAAGAAGGTTAGACGAAGATGCTCTGAATGTATATTGCATAAAACTATGTATTTAATTATAGTACTAGAATTTATAGATATATTAAGAATTTCTTATAATTGCAAAGAAGAAAAAGGAAATTCCATTTTAGTAGGCGATTGATCATGAATATTATTCACAATATTTTAAAATATGTTTTCATTTTATTTCACAATTTCACAATATTTATTTGATCATTAATATTTTTGAATACATTTTCACAATATTTGAAATTTTGAAAGAACATCTCAAGAGGTATTTTCACTATTTTTGGATTCACTTTTTGCACTTTTAATTTATTTTTAAAAAAATATCTAAATTTTTATTTTCCTAAATACAACCCATTTTTCATAAAACTTTAAATTTATTTTCACTTTTATATTTTTTTAACTTCAAAATAGCCCATTTTTAAAATCCCAATTAAGTAAATATATTTTTAATTTTCTTGTCAAACGGGTCCTTATGGAGAAACTAGCAAGTTAGGGGGAAACAAAAAATGAGCAAAAAGAAAGGAAGATACATACGTTTCTTCTTTTCTTTTTTTTTCTCTTTTTATGTCTGTACTTTTTTTTTTTTACCTAAAGAAAGGTGATAGAGGCACTGGAGGGTGAAAAAAGTTTGAGAAAGAAAAGAGAGAAATAAATTTAAAAAAAAATACTTTCTTTCTAATCCTTTTTTGCGTAGCTTATCAAAACGTTTTAATTCATGACATTTTTTTTTTTGGTTTTTAAATTTCTCTATTTCGTTATTTGATGAAAAATGAATGTGACTATATAAGAAGGTGAAATGAAGATGTTTTGCATATAAATTGCATAAATTTATATATTTAATTATACGAAATAAAAAGTAAATACATAAATGGCTTATTTAATCTATGAGATACTATATTTTATAGATGTATCTAGAATTTGTTATAAAGCCAAATTATAAGAAGAAAAAGTAGAGTTTAGCTTAGTAACAAGGTAGGGTGGAGAAGGGAAAAGGAAAAGACAAAAAAGAGTGAAAATAAAAAACTGCTAGATACATTTTTTTTATTCTCTATCTTATATATATATATATATCTTAAAACAAAACGATCTCTTAGTTTTAGTGATAGAGGAAATAGAGGGAGAGAATAAGGACAAAAGAAAAAAAAAAAAGGAGAGAAATTAGAGCAAATAATAGATTTAATTTCAATTTTTCTTTCTTTGTGATATTACAAGAAAATTTTAACAATACAAAAGATAGTGTGAAGTGTACATTTCAACCATCTTAAGCGTGAAGTTATCTACTTTAACTTATAATTTCTAATCACAATTTTTTTTTATCTATTATACTGAAAACTAAAAATCTTAAATGGTATGAGATGTAAAAGAATTATTTATTTGAAAGAGTTGATTTGTATGCATTGACAGAGAAAGTTGCTTGGATGGTAAACACTCTTCACTTCCAATTTGTAGGTTGTGAGTTTGAATCATCATAAAAGCAAAAGAGAAGGGAGCTTCTAGGAATGGGTAAAAAAATTTGGTACGCATCAAGTTGTAGAAAAAATTTATATAGTAAAGATATATTTTATTCGATTATACTTAAAATATAAACATTATGAGAAAAATATGAAGAAAACTGACATTACAATAATATTTTCTCTACTATGTAATTGTCTTTATATTTTCGACTATATATGAATCACATCACGCATATGTAAAATAAGACTTTTAATTAATTTAGTTCTGAAAAAAGTATAAATCTTAATGGTGTATTGGTGTTCCATTAAAAAGTTAAATGAAAAAAAAAAGAATATTGAAATATCTAGGATGGTTCATAGGAAAAAAATCATCAAAAATAAGTGGAATTTTTTTTTCATAGTTTTCCGATGTTAATGACAAGACAATTTTGTTATGAATCAACCAAATCAATGATTTATCATATATACATATTTTAATTAGTTTTATTTGCTATTTTTACCCCCCTTCCCCCCCAAAAAAATGTTTGTTACTAAATGATTTTATCTATATAAATATTAAATATACATTATTTTAGTCACATTATCATTTTTTTTGCCTTCAAATTAATATTTTTTGAAACTGATTAAGAATTTTAAATATATATTAAAATATTTTTAAGACCGCGCGAAGCGCGGACATAATCACTAATATATAATATAAATGCTACTCACCGGCAATTATCTATATGTTATGTTTATGTTTGTATGACTTCTTCGTATTAGATGTTAACATAAATAAAAAAAATAATCTAAATATCACATATTTCCAATGTAAAAAGACAAAAAAAAATAAGAATTTTTTTTCCCTGCAGTCTATCAGTAATTGTGTGTTGCTAATAATACTTGATAGTAAATTAGTAATATATTAAAAATAAGTATTTAATTTAAACTAGAAATTCAATTTAAATTATTAAATGGAAAAAATTACAAAGTTAGGGCTAAGGAGTAAATGAATGTGAATTTTATTGATCACAAAATGATCTAAAATTTATAATTTACATTAATGAAAAATCTACAAATTTTGCATCATTTTTTTCAACTTATTCATGTTAATATTAACTGGAACTTGCATAGGATAGTCAAAGTCAATGGGGGCAAAACCATGCATTGAACTTGATTCTGCCGAGTTCTCCCGTGAAGTCATAATTTCTTCAAGTTTCTGCTCGTCGTTCGGCTCTGCCTCCATTCCTTGATTTCTTTGTTCCGCTCTAATCCAAACTCTAAGGCAAACTCGAACATTCATTGCATTGCTTCCCAATGAGTGTCGGTTGTCTCCAAGCTGTTGTCGTCCCTGACTAAAAGCGCTCTCTGATGCAACAGCTGACATTGGAACATTTAAGATATCTCTAGCTAATCTTGAAAACACAGGATATTGTGTTTCATTTTTCCTCCACCAATCCAACGTGTTGATCCGTCATCTGCGATCCTCTATAGGTGTCTGAAGATAATATTTAAGCTCTTCCCGATAAGTTGATGTGTAAGCTCCCGCCTCAACACTGTTCCAACAATTTAAATCATAAAAGTGATCAGGAAAACCACTATGTGCCGGCCTTTTAGAAGATAATGGCTCCTCGAGAGGATGGGGAAAGACATTTGAACTGATATTTATCGATACAGCTAATTCAAGTAAATCAGCATAATGGTTATATAATTTATCTATGTAAGCGTCTGCATCATTGATAGTCGTCCACAATTCTGGTTGTTCATGTTCAGAATCATTGTTAGTATTTATTTCTTAGTTCGAATAAATAAGAGTACTAAAGTGGCACATAGTAGTATATTTCATACACGGATTTAGCATATCACCAACCAAGTAAATAGGGGAAATTGGAAAAAAATATTTTTTAAATTTAGCAAACATAGCACCAACAGCTTCTTTGTAACCTTCTTTATTCCTATATTCTTTAAGCAAACCAGAAATATCGGCTATATATGCTAAAATATTACAAACAGTAAGATAATAAGCAACGAAAAATTCAACCGTAACAATATAAAATTTTTCCAAAAACTTAACAATATCATCAATTATAGCTCGATCAGAATCATGTAGCATCCATTCAGTCGAATCAGCAAATGAACCACAATGTTGGTTAAAAGTTAGTGTAATAGGAACTCTATATTTATAACAAGTTTTTAAAAAATCATACGTAGTATTCCATCTAGTATCATATTCTTCAGGTATCAATATCGGTGCAAGTCCATTTTGTTCACATTTAAGTTTAAATTCTCTAATTCTTTTTCTTCGATTATTTCCTTGAATAAAACCAATAACAAGACGGATTTTTTCAATATAAAGCTCAAAAAACTCAAGATCGTCTCTTACAATTAAATTATATATATGACAAGCACACTTAACATGAAATATTTCAGGTAACGGCGGAGATAGCTTAGATTTTAACTTTGTAATAGCAGTCTTGTTGTTAGAAGCATTATCAAAAGCAATACACAAGATTTTATTTTCAATACCATAAAATTCGACAACTTTAGCAATCGAATCAGCAATAAAATCTCCAGTACGTTTACGACTTTCATCATACAAAAAGGTTAGAATACGTTTTTGCATAATATAATTACTATCTATCCAGTGACAAGTAATGGTTAAATAATCATTTTTATTTACAGCACGACCAAGATCAGAAGTTAGAGACATTCTACATTGAATATTTTTTAACAATGTTGATAAATAAAAATAATATTGTGAATGAAGTCTAAAAATATCGGCCCGACAAGTATTTCTAGGAATACCATTAAACATAGGATTATAAATTGCTTGAATATAATGAATAAAAGCATCAGAAGGAGGCAAACAACCCACAGCTACCATTTTTGTTATTTCTTCCCGGTCCCTCAATTTATTATACTTCTTCATTACGTGACCGGTTGTTGGGTCCATTCTAGTTTGTGTTGGCCCACCAACATCCGCACCACCTTGTGCAATATTTAACTCTCTTGTGTGATTATCACTTATATGTCTCATTAACGTCCCTGTACCCCTTTGCTTGCCTCCTCTTTTATGCTTATATATTTGTTGACAAATATTGTATTGCACCTCAATATCTGATAAACGTTCAAAAAATTGTCATGCAATACTAGTTGTCTTACGAGCTCTTGGGGCACTGGGAGGATGGGGAGGGAGATTAACCGATTCAGATCTAACGTTAGCATTTTCTACTGCGGGTGTCTCATCAATATTTTCATCATCTTCATCTAAATTAACCGCATCTACTTCATTTTCTTCTTCTATACCGTAATTTTTTGGAGCTTCTACATAAGCCATATCGTGGGCACCTACACCTACTTCTTCCTCAAAAGGTTGACTATGCGGTACCGGAGGCAAATGCACACGGGTATATCTACCACTTGAAGTACCTCTACCGCTAGCAATTCGCTTTTTACTATCACTACCACTTTTGGGACAAAAAAATTTTACACCTTTAGTGGCGAGGTTTCTTAATTTATCCATAATATAAATTAAACTTAAAAAATTCAAAACAAAAATATAATAAAATTAAATATTCAACAATTAATACACTAATTAAAAATTAAAAGTAAGAGATGGAACGAAAATACCAAATTTTGAAAGTATCCGAAGGTTGCGACTTTAGAAACTTTCACTCGTACTTTGTAATCATAAAATTTAAAAATTAAAGTGAGCACTATAGGAAATATATAGAATATTTGAGAATTGAGAATTAAGATTTGAGAGAGAATGAGATTCGAGAGAATGAAAAATTGTGTGAAAATGATTTGAAGGTGTAGAGTATTTATAGGATTTTTTTTGGGTTTAAAAAGATATTTTTAATGATTTTTTTTTTATTAATATAATTGGCAATTATAGCCGTTTTGGGCTCCCAATGGTCATATAGCCGTTGGGCCCAACGGCTATAATGGCCCAACGGACCATTTTATAAAATCCCAAAATTTAAAAAAAAAAAAAAAAAGTTATTCTGGCTAGGTCGTTTAACCGACGGACTTGGACCGGTTTTGGACCGGACCGGGTTAATCGAGCCCAAAAAAATTAACCCAGCCCAGGACCTGGTACCCTACAGCCCGTGGGCTGATCGGATCGGGTCGAACCGGGCCGAACCGGGCCGGGTTTGTTAGTCAGGCCGGGTCAACCCGGCCCGTTTGACAGGATAATGCATATAACATGGAGATAGGAATAAGTAGATAATAATTTTTTTTTTTGGGAGTTTTCCATTCGGTGTTCGGTATCCGCATTGGAGTCCGACTAATCTGGATTCGCGCTGGGTAGCTCCCTACCAAGGATTTTTCCATACCCAGGGCTCGAACCCGAGACCTCTAGTTAAGGGAGGAGCAGCCCCATCTACTGCACCACATCTTTTGGTGTTTAAGTAGATAATAATTGAACGTATACTAGAATGAATCCGAAAATAAAATATTATAAAAATAAATTAGTGGTACCACCTTGCAACCAAAGTTAAAATATTACCAATAATTTGACAGATTTATGGGGCATAAAATTAGAAGCAGTATCATTCAAATTTGAAATTAATTGCGTTAACATATGTTAATTCTTGGCCTTAACTCTTTATTGATTCTATAATTTTGGCATTACATATTTTCAAAATTTGGATTTTTTCAAAATGGAATATGCTTTAAACATGATGATGCAAGGTACATATACAAATCAAATCAATCCAACCAAACAATTTTGTTTGCTTACCGAAAAGTGGTCTCAATTTAGTTCATTTAACTCTGATTAGTCGACTAAACTAAGGTGCCGTTTGGTTTGCATTTTGGATGTAAATAATCCCGGGATAAAATAATAATCCCGGGATAAAAATTTGTTTCATTTGTTTGGTTGTCAATATCTGGGATAACTTATCCCGGAACTAATAATTAGTCCCGAGATAAGTTATCCATAAATATGGTGGAATTATTATCCCATGATAAGTTATCCTTGGGATAAAATTAGAATAAGACACAATTACCTTCCAAATCCTTTTTATATATATATATATATATATATATGTATGTATGTATGTATATATATATATATGTATGTATGTATTATTATTATTATTTTTTTAATAAAATATAAGGTATTTTTATAAAATTGTGGACAAGTTACTAAAGTATGTTGACATTCCTTTCTAACTTAATACATGCTTAATTATTAAATAAAAAATATTTTTATATTTAGCTAAAAATATTTAAAAATTTAATTTTTTAAAAAATATAATTTGTCTCTTCAAATATTAATGATACTAAATAATAAAAAATGAGAGTATTCTTTTTCACATTTTTTGATGATGAATTTTTTTTAACAAAAAATGAGATTATCAATATTTTATGGAATTTAGAACAAAATAAGTAATTTAACAAGAAATATTAGAGATTCATACACATTTAAGAAATATTTTATTTATGAATATATTATACGTTAAATTTATTTGAATAATTATTATGTTTATTTATATATTTTAATTTCTCTAAAAAATAATAAAAATGTCGACTCCATTGAATTACATATTTTAAATTAAATAATTTTTTAATCACTTAAAATTTGATATTTTATATATCAATTAAAATGAATTTTAATATTCTATATTATATGAGTGATATGTATTTAAATGAAGTGACATAAACAACAAATCATCTTTTACTTTAATAAACTTAAGTTGAAACTTTTCATTTCAAACCAAATAAGATGTAGTTAGATTTTTTTTAAACACACACGACATAATCATGGGAAGACACACGCAAAAAAATTAAAGCTAAATAAGATGAAAGTTTTATTTTAAAATACACACGATATAATTATGGAAATGCACACACACAAAAAAAATTAAGTTAAATAAGATGAAATTTTTATTTTTAAGAATAAATATTTAAAGCTTGTGAAGAAATATATATATTAATTGGCTTACAGTTGATATCTATATATATATAAAAGCAAAACATAGGCTAGACAAGATGCCACATGTCAAGATATTAAAATAGCCACGTGGCAATTTTTAAGACAATATTCAAAAATATTTTAAGACAAAGTTAAAAATACTGTAATAACAATTTTAAATTAAAAAATTAGGTATTTGAATTTGAATAAATTATCCTTTTGCAAAAAAAATTTTCATTATCTTAAAAATAGAGACTAATAATTAAAGAGTTCTAATAGATATATACTATTTCAAATTTATCTCATATAAAATTTAAATATTATAAAATATATTTAAATATAATTTATTTACATATTAGGAAATTTATATCTATAATAATAATTAATTGTAGTAGTGTTGGCAATTGTATAGTACGTACATAGTATGTAGAACAACAACAGCAACAGCAACAGCAACAACAACAGCAACAGCAATAACAACAGCAACAGCAACAGCAACAACAACAACAACAACAATAATAATAAAACAAAAATAGCAATAGTAGTACATACACAAATGATAAATAATATTATTTGATTTCAAATAATTTTTTAATTTAAATATAATATTAGAAGATAAATGTGCATTATATTTAAAAAATTAAAGATAATGAAGAACTTATCTTCTTTCAACAAATTGAAATATTAACAAGAACAACAACAATAATAATAATAATAATAAAATAAAAATAGCAATAGTAGTACATACGCAAATGGTAAATAATATTATTTGATTTCAAATAATTTTTTAATTTAAATATAATATTAGAAGATAAATGTGCATTATATTTAAAAAATTAAAGATAATGAAGAACTTATCTTCTTTCAACAAATTGAAATATTATTTGATTTTGAATGAAAGTTGAAATGGAATGAAATTCTACTTCTTAGTCTATTTGAATTTGAAGTACATTATCCTTTAAAAAAAGATTTTTATATAATGTGGTTTGATTTTGAATAATTCTTTTAATTCAAATATAATATTAAAATATAAAACTATCTAAATATAATTTATATAAATATTAAATAACAGAAAAAAATATAATAATAATATTAATAATAAATAATAGCAATAAAATTAGTAGTAATAGTGCGTAGTAATCTTCTAGATGTATTATAATAAATAGTACAAAAATAGTAGCAATAGTAGTACGGATTTTGTTTAGTAGTAGTATTATTAATAATAATAATAAAAATAATAAATTGATAAGTATTAAAACAACAGTAGCGGCAATATACTAACAAACCAAAAAGTACGTAGTAGTAACAATAATAATAATAATAATAATAATAATAATAATAATAATAATAATAATAATAATAATAATTAAAACAACAACAACCACCCTAGACGTCCCTTATCCCTAATTAGCTGATAAAAATTACTTTAAAATTTGAATTAAAAATAAGTTGTTTACTTCGTGTGAGGGCTCCTTTTTAATAGCATATCCTCCACCTTGATAGGAACTAAAAGTTTTTGCTCTTTTTTTTATTTTTATATCTATATTTATTCAATCAATATCCTAATATTCTTATAATAAACTGATATGATATTGATAAAAATAAACTTTACTACGTAGTTAAAAAATAAAACTACCTTTAATTGAGAAATTAAGTTGACTCTTTTTATACATTAACTTTTTTTATTATTTCTATATAATTATTTTAAAAAAAATACTCATAGTATTTTGTGTGTTTCTATTTTATGTGAAATTTTTTAATATAATGTCGTGAGATTTTTTACATATTTCAAGATTAACAACAAAATGTACTAAAACACCAATCAAATTTAATGTTATTCGCATATTTAATTTTAATAAGGATAAATTATGACATTTTATTTTCCGTAAGTTCGAAATTAATTAAAATGATAATCTATATTGCAAAGATAATGCATTATTTACTAGCTCTTGGTTAATTCATGCAAATTACAAACATATCAAGAGTTGACCTTTTTTTTCTTAAAAGTCATAATTGTTGATTTGATAGTATATATATGATTTAATTATTCTTATTTATTTTGGATAAACATATGATTATCTTAGCAATTATTGCTTTCATGCACTTTTAGCTTAACCTATATATTACATATACACATTATTATTGCAATTTTTTTTTATATAAATATAACTTTTCTCTATTATAATAGGTTATTTACCACATCTTTTAAAACACTGAATAGATGTAAATTCATAACTTAAATAATATGAGTTCAGGTTTGAAATTCTACATCAATCATTCAATTTATTAGTTTTAAATTTATTATTTTTAAATATTTAACATATGTACACAAATTAAGTCATTATTGCATAATTATATTATTGTCAAATATTTTTAATTTTTTTCAATAATTTTTTCATCTAAAAATCTAAATCAGATTTAAACAATTTTAAATACTTGATAAAATTTAAGTTGTGATGGCTTATCTATTTCTATTTGAATGTGAGATGATAATCTTCTGGTGCTAAGAAAGGTAATGCTATAATAGATAACATTACATATATATTTAAATTTCTAATAGATAGAGTTTTAAAAAAAAAAAAAAGTCATGATGACTAAACCACAAGCAACAACATAAATTTTTTACAATGATAGTTTCTTATGCCAATAATTTTTATCACTTAAATTTTTTATTGAAAAAAATAAAATATTAAATCATAGTCTAAAAAATAATTTTTTTAATATTGTAACTTAGAATATAATTAAATATAATCTACACGGTTGCACATTAAAATTTGTTTTCAATGAATAAATTATGATTTTACTTTTTATTTTAAAATTCATATTCAAAAAATAATATTCCAGAATTTTGCATGCATTATGAAATTTCTTTTAATTTTTAGGGCAAATTAATAATTATTTGAATCTTGAGTAAGAAAATAAGAATATGAGAAAAAATTACATATCTCTAGATGTGAAGGTGTTTAACTTTAATTTTAGATTATAATCATTTTTAATATATTATATTATTTTAGAGTATTCTTCTAATCTATTTTTTATTTATTTTGGCATAACAAGACTTATCTATTCGAATTTTTATATTTTAAGATAAGAGAGAAGAAAACTCAATTGCTTATGCGCATGACATAAAAAATAATTTCATTCAAAGTTAAATTAGAGAAAAGTAAAATAATTGAATACAATAAAATAAATTGTACACCAACGTTTTGTGTGGGAGAGTGGGGGGGGGGTGAATTTTTTTTTGAGAATATAAATTAGATAATACACATATTACTATTTATAAGTTTTAAACGAAAGAGATGAGGAGATGGTAGAATAAAAATATAAGTTATTTTTGACAATCTGAAATCTTTAAATTATTGTAAACAATATAATAAAGAAAAATCTAAAACATTAAAACTTATTTTGCAATTACATTTTTTTTTTCTCATATAAATTTGATTAGAGGTGGGGTGTAATGGTGATGGTGGATGGATGGAGGAAAAATATTAACAATGTAATACCTTTAAAATGTGAATAATATTATTAAAAAAAATACGAAACATGTATATTATTTTTACAGTTACACAATTTTTTCATATGAATTTGGTTATAGGTGAGATGGGAGAAGAATGATGATGGCGGCGTGGTGGGGGGAGGAGGGGGGGGGGAGGGGAGGGGAGGGTGATAAATTATCTTTTTTCTTTTTATTATAAAAAATTGAGAGGGGAAGGGGGGGGGGGGATTGGGGGATGGAGGTGGAGGTGGTTAGGGGTAAGGATAATTTTTTTTTCTTTTTGCATTACATTTAAAAAATGATATGATAGTTGATTTTTTTTTTTTTTGAGGTAATATGATTTGACATGCTCAGATGAACAAACAGATATAAAATGATTAATACTTTAAAATTATTCGCGCATCGCACGAGTACATATACTAGTTTTAGTAAGTAGAAGTGAATAAATGATATTTTGGTACAATGTTATTGATTGACCGTCTTATAATTTGATAATGACACTAAGTAGATCTACACTATAAAATATTATTGATTAATTAATTTATACGTCAATAATTATAGTAAAATAGACATGTACCTTTAATATATTCATTAAAATAATATCAATTTATGAACTTATATGATAGTTAGACTAAATAAAATGTATTTGCAACTTGATTGGCCTCTCAAAAACAATGTGAAGTTCCATATGAAAATCTAATGTTGAGCACAAACGAAGGTAGAATTCTGAGTAAAATCTAGAAATATATATTTATCATATCTCATAAACATATTATATTATTTTAGCAGGGCCTTGAATCATATATATAAAATTAATGGCAAAAAACTTGGCTTGTCAGTATGAAACAAAATCTCATTTGCACTTTCACTTGCACCGTGTAACCAAATTTATATATGTCAGTCATTGTCCATGGGGTATAAAGCGTTGTCCTATCCTGAATATGAAGTTAAATTGCCTGTGGGTTGGTATTTAGTAAACAGTTCAATTTATATATATTGTCTTCTTTATATATAAATAAAATTTTATATTATTAATCATTTAAAAAGTATTACTATAAACGAGTCTCTTCAAAATATGAGACTTGTAATATAGAAAGTAACAAAAATTATCATCAGAATTCTAATTGCAGTATTCACCAAACGGCAGGAACTTATTTGTGTGTAATATTTATATCAAATAAATGAATGCATAACATATTTGTTAGAGCATGTCTCCTCGGTCCTCCTTTTAAACTACTGGAAAAAGGGGCTATGGCGACGTTTGTCATACCGTCTTCATGGACCCCAAAACCGTCCCAATAGATATATCGCGACGGTTAGAGAACCCTATACAACTGAAGGCGTTACACATATGGCGACGGTTTTCAGTGTGTTGGGACGGTTCCAAACCGTCCCTATATATCTGCTATAGCGACGGTGATAAATATAATGTGTCGACGATTATGAGGCTGTTGAGACGACTTTAAACTGTCCCTATATATCTGATATTGCGACGGTTTACTATATGTTGGGACGGTTGAAAACTGTCCCTATAAAACTTATTGGGACGATTTTTTAAGCTATTGCGACGGTTACCTATATATCCTATTGGGACGGTTACCTACATACACAAGTTTTTCGAACAACTAGTGTAACATAAAACCAATGATTGATCTCTTAGGTCAGGTCTAATTCATCAATTTCGTTTCCGCCATCTTCTATGTCATGATCACCTACTACAATAAGAAAAACAAAATTAAAGTTGAGCAACAAACTACAGAACAACAATAAAAATTGAAAAAGATCAAATTACAACAAATAGGACAAACTAAACGATAAACAACCAAAAAAGTAAATTAAACAGTAAACAATCAAAATGTCATGATCCTCAACATAAACAGAAGTTTGATTACATTTATGCAGGTTCATATGCAATCATTACTCACAGAGAACAGGATTTTCAATCACATTCTAAAGGTAGAACTTAACATGATATTCACTTTATATTCATTATATTCACATTCCCAACCATTAAAGGTTTGCACACAAAACTTCCCCATACAGATATGCAAAACTTAAGCTTTTTTTTTTGGAACAAAGGGTACATTTATTCCTTCAGATTTCGATCACATAACAATATGTTCTAAACTCAGAAGAGTACTCACTACCAATAAACAACAGGTATATTTATCCAAGAGTGAGATGCAAGCAAAACATCATCATTATTAGCCTCAGAAAGCAAATTTAAAGAAATCAAAGTAGTTGCTGCTGTAAAAGTTTTTCAGGAAATTAAAGATGCCCTGATCTTTATGTCCAAGGTCCTGCACAAGACCTTGGTTACCTACGACGTGTTTTCCAACAAGATGGTGTCTCTGCTTTGAGTGGTCCACACAGTTCTTTAACTCCTCCATGCCCTTGAACAACAACATGTCAATTACCTTGGGATTAGTAATGTCGGAATTTTTGCGAACTTCAGCAGCAAGACAATTCTCGGGATGCAAAATGTACTAGGCAATTAAGACGCACAGTGACATGTTGCATAGTTAATAGAGAGACTAGGCAATGATCATCACTTGTTTTTATTTTTTTAATTCGGTAAGATGCTTAAATTTCACAAACCATTAAAAATTGAGGTTATAATTCTCAAATGAGAAATTGGTCTCAAGGACTCATAGTTAATGAATAAGCATGTTGGTCTACCTAAAGTTTCCACCTATATGTTATTGATAACTGTGGTGTTACTAAAACCTTTCTCCTTCGAGATGATACTAGGTGATAGAGAGCTGAATCCAGAAGACCTACCTAATGGTTGATTCTATCAGGCATACTGTTCACTTTTGAAACAACCCAAACAAATCGAGACACCAAATAGGAAAACCCCTTTTTTATTTTGATCAACTCATTAACAAAGCGCTACCTGTTAATCTTGCTTAATAAAACTTCTCCAAAAAGCGATCTTTACCCTGTTAATGGCTTCTTGTGATGAGAGTCAACTACATTTGGGAAACAACACTTATAAAGATACCTCACAAGTTGTTGGTTATACATATATTATCAAGCATAACTGAAGGTTAACATTACCAAAAGATCAAGATTTACCGTTAAAAATATATGTAATGATACCAAAATCCAGCTTGGTTAACTGAATTTGGAAAATAATTGGTCAAGTAAAATACCATGGAATCACCATCACTATGATCATCAACTAGTAACCAGATGTATCAATCAATCAAACACATCTCAATCACAAACTAGTTTCCACAACTTTCAAGTCTAGTAAGATTAACAAAAATCTCATTATATTACATGCTTAATAATATCAAACACACATTCACCACATCCCATGTAAATGCACAAGTTACATACTCAAGGCACCAAGAATTTCAACTCACAACCCTTAACACAACTCATATCAGTAGTGAACATCCCACATAATCACCATGCTCAATTTCAATTTTGACAAGTGAAATGGAAGTTATTCCAATAACATAACTCGGCACACTCACAAAACAACGAATTAAAATCAAACTACGAAGCATAGTTCACCAAGTCATGTTCATGTGTAGGTGCACAAACTATTGTTATAGTTCAAGAAAAGCAAAATAATTTAAAAGCATATCAATACCATCCAGAATTTTAAACAATAAATAATAATACCCTGATATATAACACACAGTTACCAGCTATCAATAACCATCCAATACAGTCCAACAACAACAACAATATCAGCCACCAAATGAACTACATTCAGAATTTCAAACACTAACCTTGACTGTTTTGACTGTTTCTTCTTGTAGCTACAAGTGTAGATGTAGATTTTTCTTGGTGAAGGAATGGACAATGCCGCGAGTATATTAGGATCAACTAATCCTGTATTCTGAAGTTGAGCAATTACATCTGTAATAACTTCTTGTCAAATGTTTTTTTTTTCTCAATTTGATCCTCTATTTTTTGCATCCTTTCTTGCATTTGTTGTACGACATTATTGATGGCATTTAAAATTGGTTCAGAAGTGCCATTTATTCTTTTAAGAAAGTCTTTGTAACCCCGATTCCATTCAGCCTTACACGTCCTGAATGTTCACGACTCATGACTGCTGAAAATACATCAATAGACTGATCATTTATACCCTGTTGTGTTTCAATTTCCTCTATTTTAGCCTAATAAATCATATGCAAAAGCACATTCAAGTAATTAAAAATTAAGAACTGGATGTCAATATAAACTTAAAATAGATAAGTTTCATACAATTTTACTAGTGGTACTTTATTTGACGTCTTGTATGTACGATCAGGTTTTCTTGCTCTTGTGACCGCAAATATTTCTTTCAGTGATAAAGTTTTCCCTTCTCTTTTTCCTATTAATATGAAAATGAATATAAAAATTATTTAAATGACAAGTTAAAACTCAATAAGAAATAAGAGAACACACCAATTTATTGCGAATTAAAGAAAAAAAATTTTGCCAGCAATGTGTGAATCCATCAGCTTCTTCCGACTCTTAATATTTGTTTTGAACATTTTTTATAAAATGAATCAATAACATTAACTAAAGTAATAACGAATCTATAGAACTAATAGTAATATGATCACAGATGTTGAAATACGTTTTACCTGAAATTTTTTAGACTTCCAATATATGAGGAGCTCTTTAAATTGACATTCTGAAACACTTTTTGACCTTTTCACCATTCAAACTTCATCATCATACGGATCGTAATGTCCTTCCTTCAAATCATCTCGATGCTTTCTCCAAGATTCTTAAAGTCTTTCCAAAATCCAATCTTTTGCGGCATTAGGAATATCATATTTTGACTATAAGTTTGTGTCATTCAGTTAGGACAACAGTAAAAAAAAAAATCTGCACCAAAAAAGGATCTGGACTACTATTGTTCTATCTATTAAATGGTTACAAATGTTCTATATATTACGACCCCATTTGTAACAGTTTATATATTAACTGATTTCATATATTTCTTTAAAATATATAAACCTTCTATTTTCTTACCAATACCAATCCCCTTAAAATTTGAGGGTCCTGCAACACTCAAAGGATAGGATAAAAGGAAACAAAGAACTGAAGATCATAGTGAGTTTAGAAACCTGAGTATAATTCTATAAATTCTTTTTAGTATTCATCAGCCTCCAATCAAATATATCCAATGAGCAAAGGATCGCATTTTCGCCAATGTGCCAAGAAAGCTGCCTAACTCAGTTATAACTTCATCAATAGGACCAATAGATTGATTTTGTTGATTTAGTATGATTCGTTTTTTCTCTTATCGATCATATACCTTGTGCATTTTTGTTTTGCCTCTTATTTTTTTAGTGGAAAGTCCTTCAACTATAAGAAAATAGAAAAAAAATTAAAAGTCACGAATGAATTCAATAAGTTTCTAAGCTATATGCTACCTTGTTCTTCAGAAAGTTCAACTATTATTGAAGTGGCTGAATCATCTATTTGCACTTGATCCTCTACATGTTGCTCATCATATGTATGTTGCTCTTCTACAACATGATACTCCACTATAGATTGTTTAACTTCTTGAGATGGTGGTTGTTGTACTGGTGGCTATTTTTCTCCAATTAATTTTAGAAAATTTTCTTTCTCTGATTGTATAGCTTTAATTATTTCATTTGTTATCAATAATCACCATTTTTTATTTACCATGGCTGATAAAGATCCAAATTTAGTAAATACCTTGTTGTTTGCTCTTTTATTATTTTTTAAAGGCCCTTGTTGATTCATTTTTATTCAAACCTACATAAAAAGAAGATGGATTACCTGATTAGTACAAAACAAATATGTGTTCAAACAATAATTCATATAGAAGATTTATGAATCCCCTTTTAATCTCCTTCAAGAAAAGCATGCTCATGGTCCTTGGAGGGTTTTGATTATTTGCATTCTTATAAATTGCACCACTGGTATGCATGTAATTGTTTCCACTGTTTCCTTCCTTAAGTAGTCAACAAACTTATGATTCTTGAGATGTTTGATTTATGTGGCAAGATAAAGTTTTCTGCATATTAAGCAGGAGTATACTATGAGCAATTAACAAATAAATTTTAGACCTTCAAATGATGTATAGGCATATTTTTGTTCTCAATAAAGGAGATATGCGGGCAGCTAACTGATTAATTATTGTGTCAAAGTATCAACTAATTTATTGCTTTGCATTATATTAAAAGTATCGGTGCACCTATTTTAATGAAAAGTATGTAAGTCGTAGCCAATTTTGTCCCCTTTTCCTATTGATTGTTGATAAGAAATGGGGAAGTGAGAGACACATAGTTATTTGTGTCTTCAATATTGTATAATGATTTTATTATTCTGCTTATAGGATCACTTACCAACAGTTATCACATGCACAAGTTAGAAGAGTGACAGAAGACTTTTTCACTATGTGTTCAAATGTAGTGGCTGCTACAGAGGTTGCACCAGAGGATATTGAAAAGTTGATAGGTCCTTTAGGATTATATAAGAAGAGGTCACTTTCTATTTCACGGCTCTCTCAAGAATATCTTGGAAAAAATTGGACTCATGTCACACAGCTGCATGATATTGGCAAGTAAGGAAAACTACCTTTTGTGCCTAAATAAATACTATATTTTATCTCAGAGAAACTGACTTGATAAATCTTTTGCTTTCCAGGTATGCAAACTGACTTAAGTCCTTTTCTTTACAGGTATGCAGCTGATGTTTATTCAATATTTTGTGAAGGCAAGTGAAATCAAGTACAACCAAGTGATCATATGCTAAATAAATACTGAGATTTTCTGCATGAACTTCACGCAATTGGCTTTACCTGAGGGTGCAATGTATTTGAAAACAGATAATGCATAGTTGGGGGCTTATATTTTTGGGGTCAGTTACATATTTTTGGTAGATTAATTTTTGATTTTTTTTGTGGTCTATATAGTAAAGCTTAAGCCATTAGAGGTAGGTGTTTTTCGGAGGTGGTTTATTTACCTAGGCAACTGTTTAATATATCATCTATGTATTTCTTCACCTTTAAATTTTTATCCATGAAATGAATTACATGAGAATCAAAACTTGATAGTTTTTTAGTTTCAAAAGAAGGTAAACAGTTTATTGAAACTATAATCAGGACATTGCAACTTCCGTTCATACATTAAATTTTTTTCATGCATTTGCTCTTCAGAGGCTGGTGGACACCGCTGCTTTTTACAGCTGCAGTATCATCCCACAAAATATTTCATTCGACATGTTTCAAATTAGAACACCCTAACTCAGGCTCGTAGGAACATTTCTCGTCACTATGATCTAGTAAATAACTTGTATACTATAGTCAAGATCATAGTGAAACTTGTTGTTTTCTTGTGACTTTCACATCTTACATATGCCTATAGCTTCAAGTGTAGATTGATAAGTATAGTTATCATTTTTTTCAGAGTAATGAACTCTTCTCGCTTTTTTAGACGAAACAGTGACATATTCATGTGCAATTTTTAAGGTAAGAGCTCTAAGATACATTTTCTGTTCTTTAATCGTATTCTTAAGGTGATCTTTTTTTCTTTAATAATTGTTCTAGAGTGAAGAGGAAGACCTGAAAGTTGCGCAGAAGAGGAATATTTCTTTTCTCATTGAAAAGGTAAGTAGTCAATAAAGTAAACAATCTCTCATTTCTACATAATTTTCAAGTCTAACTTAATTCTGATTCCAATATACTTAGGCAAAAGTTAAAAAGGAACATCTATAAAAACAACTCCAGGCCATTGGCTGGACCTCCTTTATAAAAAATTCCAACATAAATTTGTATATTCAATCGAACTACAAAAAACTCTGCTATTTTACCTATGAAATGTATGGGTCACTAAAAATGAAAATCACCACAACAAAGCAAACAATAGCATTTTCCCTCATCGTATTATCCATTTATGGTCAATTTTCGATTGATAGATATTAATAGTACATGGCCCTTATCGGTTTATCGGGTTGTCCGATAAAAAATTCAACTAACCCGAGCTTCGACCCAAAAATTCATTAACAAAAATAATAAATTCGAGCTCCGATCCTATTGTTTCTGAAAAACTCTCGGCTCAAATGTCACTATTAAAGATTTCACAAACAAAACCCTAAACATCCATCAAACAACTATAATTATCATACATTCTTCACTAAATAAAAGACATTAAGTAATATTCTCTTTTTATTCGTAAGTTCTTCAACATAACAAACCACTAAATCAATACATATATCAATTATACTCCTAATTTCAATCACGAAACATCAATTCAGTCAAAAACAGAAGCTACAAGAAGAGTAAAAGGTTACCTTATCAGCATCACCCCCACACTCAGCGTCGAGGCAGCTGGGGCATCCTATAAAGAAAGCAAAATAATAAAAACTCAACATCAAATTCAGCAAAATAAAGTGAAATAACAAAACACCCAACATCAATATATCAAAAAGGAATGCAAAATGACGAACGCCCAATATCAATTCTCCAAAAAGAAAGCAAAATGATGAATACCCAACATCAAATTCAGCAAAAATAACGAATACCCAACACCACAATTTAGCAAAATGACTAACGTCCAACATAAGTTCAATAAAATGACCAACACCCAACAAAAGTTCAGCAAAATGATCAACACCCAACATCAAATTCAGCAAAAATAACAATACCCAACACAATAATTCAGCAAAATGACCAACACCCAACATCAAATTCAGAAAAATGGCCAACACCTAATATCAAATTCAGCAAAAACAACAATGCCCAACACAACAATTCAACAAAATGACCAACACCCAATATCAAATTCAGCAAAAACAAAGCAAAATAAAGAATACCCAACATGAAATTCAGCAAAAACAACGAATACCCAACACAACAATTCAGCAAAATGACCAACACCCAACATAAGTTCAGCAAAATGACCAACACCCAACATGAAATTCAACAAAAACAAAGTGAAACGATGAATAGCAACATCAAGTTCAGCAAAAATAACGAATACCCAACACAACAATTCAGCAAAATAAACAACGCTACCCAACATAATGATTTAGAGAATTAATAAAATCAGAGACCTACCTGAGAAGAAGACCTTTTTTGGAGAAGTAAAATAGCAGAAGAACGCTAGAGAAGAAGACCCACAAAATCTTGCCACAGACCCACTAAAATTTATCACTTATCACTAAAATCACAGAAGAGGCCAGAGATTTTAAGATTGTTATATATCTTCGGACAGGTGCTGTCGAGTATCGAACGAGAAAAATGATTGTCGACAGTAGAGAGAAGAAAAATTGGGGTTTCCTAATCCTAGACCGACAATTTGACTTGTCCTAAATTGAGGCTGAGAGAAAACTTATTTTATTTTTTTAATAAAAATAACTAAAAAAAAAAGATATAATAAGTGTTGGAGCAAAAATTTTTGCGTAATGCCATATTTTAGTTGATAAAAAATATGGGACGGTTATATATTTGTTACCATAGATATGTATTGGGATGGTTATAATATCTGTTATTATAGATATAGTTATTGGAGCGATTTTGAAGCTTATGCGATGGTTATCTTTAATTATTGTCCTAATACATTTTATAATAATATGTGACGGTTGTAACCTTCGTTATAGCTTATTTATAGTAACGGTTATCTAACCGTTGCTAATTAATTGTCCTCATAACTATCATTTCTAGTAGTATATTTAGTCTTAAGTCATCGATAAGACCTTAAACTTATCTCGAAATTATCCCTAACCCACACGAATTTGATCCACCCAGATCTTTTTTACCCACATGACACGTTGTGTGAAAATCACTCAAAGTGAGCGCGTGAGAGATGATTTTTTTTGCCAATCATGGAATTGAGGGCCCCCAAAAATTATAAGTAAAACAAAATTTAAAAAAAAAAAAAACTCAACCTTCATCTTTATCCATCCACCCCCACACCCATCTGGTACCCCCCCCTTCCCCCCTTCATCTTCTTCTCCTACTGCGTCTTCTTCCTCATTTTTTTTAAAACTTAATTCTCCTCCCATTTTTTTCTATTTTGTCTTCTTTTTTGAATCTTGTTTGTTCTTAGTTTTGAATTTATGTTTGGATTCAATTTGAAATTTTTTTGTTCGTAGTTCGATTTTGTTCTTAATTCTTCCCCATCATTCTTTCATCTCCATTTTCAGCCACCTCAAAACAAATATCGTCACACTAATTAAAATATAAATTCAATAAGTGTATCAAAATATATATATATATATATATAAAGGACTTTGTTGGAAAAAATGAGAGTTTGCCGGAAAAATATAAAAAAAAAAAATCACAAATCAATAATATTGTAAATTTGATTCAAAAACAAAAATAAAAATGTTATTTTCATAGATCAACAAGTCATTTCATCTTCCTCAATTCATTTTGAGTTTTCTCCATCTCATTTTTCATTGTAGAAGGGGAGGAATTTTGTCGAAAAAAAATGAAGTTACATCAAAGTTTTTTGAGTAGAAGATGAAGAGGGGAGGGGGGGGGTAGTTTTTTTTTTTTTTTTTAAAAAGTTATAATTATGTTTTAATTATAATTTAACTAGTTCTGAAATATTTTTTAATTACTTTTGGATTCAATGCCAAATGTCATCGTTTAATTCATCATTTTTTTCAC
Organism: Capsicum pubescens; assembly: GCA_030864215.1. NCBI lineage: Eukaryota > Viridiplantae > Streptophyta > Magnoliopsida > Solanales > Solanaceae > Capsicum > Capsicum pubescens. The sequence continues at coordinate 39,250,291 of CM061543.1, forward strand.
ATCATCGCGTGTATGTTGCACACACTTTATGCTTTTAGCTGATTGATAAAAAAAATGTTCAAATGATTTAAATTTTGGGTAGGTTGGGAGTTTGATAGGTACAAATCCGAGTTAAGGAATTCAAGTAAAATTTCAAAACAAATTTAGGTTCCTATTAATCACTAAACCTTTTATTTAGAATTACTAAATACTGACGGCCCGTGCTAGCACGGGCCCTATATATATATTTGTCTCTTAGGTAGTCAATTATTAAAATAATTTAAATTTTTAATTATTGTGATTTATAATAGTTTTTCTTCAATTCCAATTTAAGTGACGTTAATATAATAATTGTGGCACTAATATAGTTTCGAGAGTCAACCAAATTTTTTATTTTGACATATCATTTTGTGTCTATTTTACCTTTTTATGAAATATTATTAATTTTTTAATACTTAGATAATTATAATAATTAATTTGGGGTGATATAGTAAAATCACGATTGAAGCTGCGAAGCAGACATATCTTAAATGACTTATAATAACTAAGAAGAAGTGATATAACAAAATTATCATAAAACATACTTGTGAAAAAAATTTAAATGTCATATAAGACATCAACTTAATTTAAAACATCAAGAGTTAAGTTATCATTTTATGTTTTTTTTTTATATATTGTTAATTTTTTAATACTTAGATGCCTTATAATAATTAATTAGAAGTGCTATAGTGAAATTATGGTTGAAGCAACTGAAGTAGATATGTCATAAATGACTATTTTATTTTATTTATTAAATATTTCTAATGTTCTAATACGTAAATAACTTATAATAATTAATTAGGAGTGATATAGTAAAATTGTGGTTGAAGCAGCCATGTCAAAAATGTCTATGTTACTTAAATATTATTAATTTTCTAATATTTGAATGACTTATAATAATTAATTAGGGGTGATATAGTAAAGCACGGTTGAAGCAGGCAACACAAGTAGGTATGCCGACCTAATCACAACACTTTTTCTTCTATTTCAATTTAGGTGACACAGATATAGTTTCGAGAGTCAGCCAAATATTTTATATCTTTTAAATTTTTTATATTGTCAATTATTGTGATTTATAAAATTAATTTACATATTTGTTTGAAATATATAACAGATTAAACTAAAATTTTATTGATAGTCAATTATATTTTTAAAATAATCTAAATTTTTAGTTATTGTGATTTATAATACTTTTTCTTCTATTAAAACTTAAGTGATACTGATATAATTTCAATAATCGGTCGAATATTTTATATCTTTTAAATTTTTAAGTTATTAATTGTTGTGATTTATAATTTATAATATTTTTTTACATATTTTTTAAAAATATATAAAAATTTTAAAAAATAAAATAAATAAATTAAACAAAGAAAAAGAATCAATAAAAAAGTAACAAAACAGGCAGCAGATCAACGTGTCTGCTAGTAGTAGTGTATTGGGCCCTTGCCATTTATTATTAGGTAGAATTTCTTTTATGCTATAAAAAGAGATGGCTAGTCTATATCAAACTCTCACCATCACGGGAGATGAAAGCGTGGATGATTTTTAAAAAGGAAAAAAGAAAATCATTTAGATCGCATTCTTTGTGTTGTCGTTAGTTTAATTTGTAGTTTGTACAAAATGATTAAATTGGAACTGCTGAGAATCATCTTGATTGATTAAGAATTATTTGCAGATTATTTGTGCTATATACATTGTAATACTCCTCTTAGTTTGACTCAGAGACGAGAAAAATTTCGATAAGAAAAAACAAATAGGAATTCACAAATTTCTCAATGAGGATAAAGCTCTTTAGATCTTATTTTTCACATAGAGATGCAGTCGTTTAGAGATTGAGAGAGAGAGAAATTGTGTTCTTCTTGTTAGCTTCTATTTTGGTTGTAAACAACAATTCAACATATGGGTTTCAAGTAAAATAAAGTAATTAAAAAAAGGAAAAAGACTCAAATATGCCACTGAACTATCAGAAATGGTTCATTTATGTCATCCGTTAAAAGTTGGGCTCATTCATGCCATCGCCGTTACAAAACTGGTCCATCCATGCCATTACTTTTAACAGACAGTTTTTAGAAAACAGCTTTGCCGTAGCATATTAGAGGTCCACGTCATTTTTTAAAAAAAAATTTAAAAAATAAATTTAATTTTTTTTTATCCATTAAAAATTAGTTTGATCTATGACGATTAGGTTAATAGTAGAGTCAAAATTTTCATTAAAAGATTTTAAAATAAGATAAAATATATATGAAGAAATCAATGAATATATATATATATATATATATATATATATATATATATATATATATACATTAATTTATTTTATACTCCCAAACAAATATATACTTCCATGTTATCTAACTTATCAAAAATATATTGGATTTACTTTTGTTTTTATATATGCCAACTGGTCTTAGACTATATTATACAAATTCCATGTCATCTTCATTTTATTCTTTCTTCTTAGATATTTTATTTCATTAAAGAGAAAAGAACAATAAAATTTTGGAATTAATCAATTCATTGAATTAAGTATATAATGAAATGATAAAGACTATACATACATAATACTTGTGAGTTGTAACTTGCATGCGTGGCTTATATATTGTTTTTATTAAATTTCTAATTAGGATTGGACCACTTAAAATTAATTATATAAGGATATAAAACTATGACGTCTCACCAATTTTTATGTAACTATATCATTAAATCAAATTATAATTTAAGAAAAATATAATTATAATTTAGAAAAATATTCTGCCTCCAGTGATTAATGTTGATTGTCAAATAATTATCTTAATATATGATTGTGTCAAAATATTAAACGACACAGTAAAAAGGATGAAAGGTAGCAGTATAATGAGTGTTTGAGAGAACAATGTCTCACGTGAAAAGTAAAAAAGAAATGAATTTATTTATAAAATGTCGGATATTTAAGGTCTCTTGAAAAAAAAAATGTCAATTTGGTTCAAAGCGAATGATATCATACAATATTAAAAGCATTTTATGGTAATTAATTAGCACAATAATTGATATCAACGCCACTGTACTGAAATTTTTGCAGGATGGGTATGAGGATGATAGAGTGACGGCATGAGACGTATTGTCCTATTGTCTTTGCTTGTCTATGGATCAATTTACTATATTTGACCACAATTTTACACCGCATACAACTAAAAAAAAAATCGATGAGTTTGGTAACTATAAATACATGGATGATATGAGGCGATACACAAATAATCTCAAAATTAACTCATTAACAGTAATTAATCAAGTAAAACTTAGTTCAAAGGGAAATGATCATATTATTGATCCGTATTGTGAACAGATTCACATATGAAAGTCAGAAAAGGAAAAAAAAAACTATTGATATGGGGCAATATACAAATAATCTCAAATTTTAAAAGTATAGATCAAACTAATTTTTAATGGATCAAAAAGTTGGGTGGATTCTTTTTAATGCATCAAAAAAATAAAAATTAATTTATTTTTTTAAAAAAAATTATTTAAAATAAATAAATAAATATATATATATATAAAATGACGTGGACCTCTAATATGCCGCCACGTGGCAAAGTTGTTTTCTAAAAATCAGCTGTTAAAAGTAATGGCATGAATGAGCCAGTTTTGTAACGACGATGGCATGAATGAGCTCAACTTTTAACAGATGGCATAAATGAGCCATTTCTGATAGTTCACAGTGACATATTTGAGCCTTTTCTCTTAAAAAAAAAGATAACACCCATGCCTCTAAGGGAGATCAATTCCATGGTGATGGGAATAAGCACTTCAAGGGTTTATTCCATGCCATCTAGTCAATATATATATATTTTTAATGAGTTCCCAACAATAATATTTTATTATTTTATTCTATTTTTTAATATAATTATCGGATCTACGGTAGCGGGTGAGGGTTCCAACACTGTAGATCCCCTGAACCATGTTCTTTTGTTGCTCGTTGTTTGGCACTTGCTTTGTGATAAGTTTTGAAGAACAATATTGTAACTCTTGGTGATAACCGTGAAACTTTTGGTTGTGATTTTTTACTCTTAATATCGAAGAATTTTTACGCATATTTGATATCTCGTGTGATTAATTTTATTCTTTTCTTATCATATTTATTTTGATTGATATATTTGTTGTCTTATTATCATTGTGCTCGGAATTGTTTGTTTCTCCTAATTCAAATTGAAAAGAAAAGTTTTGACTTGGGTATTCTTTCGATCCGCTGCTATCCTGTCGTGCATTCTTGTTAATGCCTTGTCTTTCCCAACAGATTCATGATAAAAAAAACTTATTTGCATCCAATGTTTACACCAAAGCCATGCATATTAATTAACTGAAACTTATATATTGTTTCCCTCTTTTATCTCGAAGAAATTAAAATAGTACAAGTAATTTACATGTCAAACACCACAGTATGTTTTGAGAGCACATTCGAGCCTTCTGTTTTCCTCTTTGCTAAAGAAATGAAGATAATCAAGATGGTTGAATGATTTGAATAGTAAAGGGTGCTCTTCATCAATCAGCTCTTTTGGTGTTCCAACCATAAATGAATCTTCCATAAAAGAAAATTGTGCAATGGAGTATCTTGCTCCTTTCTCTTCCTTCATCACTCTATGATGTGGAGCTTTTATCCTGTTATTGCTCCATGCCTATATCCAACCAATATATTAACATCAAATATAAAAATAAGAATTTTTGTATACACTAAAATCAGAGAAGAATTATATTTTTCTGTTGTATGTATGTATACTAGGTTACTTATACATCTTATTTTCATGTTGATAATTATTTCACAAATTATTTGATATTCTTGTTATGATAGGCCCTTCCCCGAATCCTGTGCATAGCGAGAGCTTTAATGCACGGGCAACCCTTTTTAACATATGATATTACTTATAAAACACTTTTAGACCGAGGTAAAATTAGGATTTTAAATTTGTGAGTTCTTAATTCTAAAATAGTTGAATTTTTATACGTATTATGGTGAATTTTAATACAAATATCAAATTTGAATTAAAATTACTTGAGTTCGGCCAATCCCATGTGTTGGTTTCAGGCTCCACTGCTGCTTCTACACACTGTGTAAAGGACATAAGCTCCCAATAATTTATTCACACATGATGTATTTATGTATATAACTTTTATTTGTTTCAATCATGTGTCTTACTTTCCCTTTTAAAATGTCACTCCTCATATTCAGTTGCTCTTTAAATTCCAATAATTTCATTTTGCCCCTTAGTGATAATCATTTGTAGGATTGTGAACAATTGTTTAGGACCACAAGATAATAAAAGAACATTTTTGTTACTATGTTCATAATTAATATCTCATCCTTACTTTTAAAAATTTTCTAATAATCAGTCAAATTAAGACACATAAAATGGAACGAGATACCATGATTGCATCGCCGGCCATGACGACGATGGAGGAAGGGGAAAGCTCAACTCCGAACCACTGACCGTCTTTTTCTTTGATCTCCAAACCATTAACTTGATTTTGATGAATTGTTGACATGAAGCTCTTGTCTGTATGAGCAACAAATCCAAGTTTTGGTTCTTCTACTTGGGCTTCTCTATATTTCATTACTCTTGCTAAATAATTCACTGATTTGACGTGTGTTTCATAGTATTTCTCTACACCATAGCTCTCAAAAACCATTTTCACTACCATTTCTTCTAGTTCTGCTGCTGCTTTCGAGTATGCTAGGAAAGCTTGGCTAACAAAATGAACAGAGAAAAATAAATAGAATTATGGATTAGTGAGTTCTGAATATACTAAAATTGGGAATGATATGTGGTAAGAAAATGAGTCCCGCGCCGAAAATATCAAAAGCTAGCTCAACAATAGAAGTCTAAGATTATATAAGGAGATAGTCATCCCACCCGCTGATGCGAAAAATAATAGTTAATTAAGTGTTTCGATTACAGATTCGATCGAATTCAATCATTTTGGTCCAAGTTATTTGTTTGTAATAAAAGATTTATGGAATATACAAGATTATTACTAATTTAAAACCCATAACTTTTAAGACTAGGATCTCAAACCCATAACTCAAATTTTAGCTCCACCTCACATGTCTAGGTCTAATAACTAGAGCGCGGACAAGATAATATGGATCCAACATCGAGTGAAACAAGAATTGGATTACCCTGATTATGATATCATGATTAAAAAGCATAAATTTGCGCCTAATTAAATCCCAACAACTAGCTTAAAGCATAAAATTTACCCAAGACTATGGTGAGGACAAATTATCATTCCATCCACCGATGTGAACTATTAACAAAGAAAATATTACCTGAAAGGATTGTTTCCACTAGGCCACATGAAATTGGTGAAATTTTGTATTCCTTCGAGTGTATTAGCATTATCAATGCCCATACTCTCATAAAGAGGAATAAATGGGATTTGGCCAACATAACCATACAAAGGTTTGCTAGACTTATTTTGAACTTTTTTCTGGATGGGAAGATCAAACAACTCCTCTAATGCTTGAAAAACATCATCATGAATCTTTGATGAAATTTTATCATACAATGCTACGAAACAACCATACTCTTCAAGAGCACAAACAACTTCTTTACGTGCTTTGGACCATGAATTTGTCCCTGATTTCAAATTCTCTATTGTGAAATCAATAATGGGAAGTTTGTGGGGAACAGACAGAGAACTCATGGATTTTTTAGTACTATTTTTTCTCTTTGATTTCTTGAAATTGGTGTGTGTGTGTGTGACACTATTGTGAGAAACAACTAATTTTCCACCCCTCTTATATAATGGTTTATGAATGTACTTGCTGAATACTCACTCCTCTCCTTTTTAGTTGTCGCATTTCATTTTTGTAAAGTTAGTGGACTAATTTTTAAACGTAAATTATATTAGATTAATTTAATATTTTTAAAAGAAAGTTTAGATGTTCAAAAACTATATGAAAAGTATTATAAAATGTATTTTTCTCATATCAAAATGATTAAAAATTATATTTTGAAATATTGATCAGTTATATTGTTTGATTATTAAAATGGAACTGTCACAATTAAAATTAAAAAGAAACGGAGAGAGAGTATATAGGATAATAATATTGGTTTGTCACCGCATCAAATGTTGTTGTTGGAGGCTAATGACATCGAATATTATTTGTTTATATTTTAGGATCATAAGTATGACGTAAAATTAATTTGTTTTTTTATTTCTCCTTTTATCATATACAAAGAGGAAATACATTACGATTTACGAGGGACATATTATATGAATATTTATTACTGAGTGAGTTCCTACATGACATATTATTCAGCAAGAATTTTTGATAATTATATTTTTTAAGAAAATCATTTATATTTAGTGTAGGAAAAATAATTATTTATTTCAAATAATTTATAATAGCAGTGCGGTTATTTTACTTGAAAAGAAGAAATTTTAAATTTTATGCATGGTTCTTTCTTACCACATGATTAACACTTGGCAAATGCTTATTAAAGGGTGGCTTATTTGCATGACAATATTTTGGACAAGTGTCCATACTATAAATAGACTACATCTTTGCCATATTGCAGTACCAATCTTCCATTTTAGCATTAGTTTTCTTGCTTTATTTTCTTATTATCTTTTCCTCCTTCCTATTTTATTATATGTTTAATTAAAACGGTTCTATTAATTATATCACCATCTATATTAACTTATTGGTATTTATATAAATAATTTTATTGATTTTTGTATCCTCTAATTAATTAAGTGTAAACAATATAAATCCCCTAGATAATGAAAATAATTACACAAAATCCCTTCTTGTTTTCTCTCTTCCTTTTTTTGCAAACATACTCATACATTCGGTCACATATTATACATTGGTCGAATGTATAATGTAACAGTTAATCCTATATTTAAGGTAAAAGAATCTTGAATTATTTTACAGTTCCTTAATTAAAGACAATAATTAGTCAACATTAAGTCATTTATTGATAGAACATGTAACTGATATTTGAATTTTAAAATTTTTGTTATACATAATTTTTTCCCCTATGATTCACGATCTGGAAAGTAAAAAAACAACCACTTTCTTCTACATCCGTTCTCCAAAACTACTAAAATCTTCTTCTACATACGTTCTTCAATACTAGTAAAATCAATATGAATATCCCGATATTATTGCGACATTCTGGAATTTGGGAGTCAGAAATTAGTTATACATCATACAAAAGTGACACAATAGTAATTTCGGTAAATGCGGACGAGTCGATCACACCCGCAGGACTTGCGATTTCTTTCCAAAGGAATCATGAAGAATATAATATGATTTTCTATGTGAGGATACTTTGAATGATTTTGGTTGTATAAATATTTTTTATTAGTTTTTTTTTAATGCTGGAGCAAGTAATTTATATTTTTTTATTGATTATAGATGTTAATTTCTTTAATCAATGATTTATATTAGTATAAAAATTTTAAGCATTTTTCCTATATCATAGTTCGTAACCATATAACTTGAAGTTAGAACACTATTATAAAAGCACATTAACTATATAACTTACTCTCTATAGGAGTAAGTAATTGTTGAAACGCACGGTGTATTAAACTGTTGTACATTAATAGTTAATTTGTAATAAATGTATGATATAGCATTATACGTTTTTAACATATATGAGGTTAGAAATACAATAACGAAATTTAACTGAATTCAATTTTTTTAAAAATAAATTATGCACAGTATCATTCCAGTAAATTTATGAATGTATAATATGTTTTTATACAGTCAAATCAATGTATAATAAATGTGTGTCTTTCCAGTAAACGTTTGAATGTAAAATAAGTTGTTATACATTCAAAGCAACGTATAGTGATACTGTGCCATTCCAGTAGACTTACGAATGTATAATATTTGATTATACATTCGTATCAATGTATGATATAGCATCATACATTATAAATGTGCATGGTATTAACATTTCTGTAATTTTTTTTACAAGTAATAAACGTTTTACAACATGTATGTTGTTATGTAATACATACGTTTAAAACGTATTAGTCTTTAGTTTAATGTAAGATTCATTTATAAGCAAAGGTACATAACAGGAAACATACTATGTGTTCAAAATACAATGTCAGATTAATTAGTAATATGTTGTTTTAATCATTAACAAAATAAGTGAAAAGGAAATTCAATAAGTACCATGAATCAGTTAGTAACATTGCAGTACTGTCTCAGTGACTAAAAAACATATTCTCATAAGATGAAGACATCCATAAATGTAAATTAACATCCAGAAAGTAATCTTTGAATTCGTTTAACATCACCATAAAACTAAGATTTAGTTGATTCAATTTCGACTTTTATTAAACAATGCTACTCTAAAATAACAATTACACTTTCATCAATTTCTTGGAGCACACTATTCCTTGGCCGAGGAGGATCGCCATTATTACTCGTGTACCCTTCATTTGCATTTTCTACTCCTTAAGGCCATAGTAATAAAGCATTGTGTGCACGTTGATTTCCAGCATCAAATACGCATGAATGCACTTGCTGCCCTTCTCTTAATATTTCTGCATAAGCAGCAACAAAGACGCCACAATCCCTGATTTAAAAAAAATAAAAATGAAGTAACAGTAAGTACATTAATTTAAACATAGTTATACATTATAAAAAAATTGTAATTTACTTACAAACTTTCAGATGCTTGTTGGGGTATGTTTTGAACATGTTCAACATCAAATGTGTTTTATTGACATGTATGATGGTAGCTTATACATTTAAAAAATGTAATATCGGATATACTTATACATCTCAAATGTAATATCGAATATTCTTAAACTACAGACAGACATGTATGATGGTAGCTTATACATTTTTAAAAAATATTCTTTAATGAATAATGTCAACTTATACAATAATCTTTTTAACTGCCTCTTTTATGTACATCTTCTTATTGTATAATATAATGGAATATAAAGCAGAAAACTAATATTATACATTAGTCTAAAAAATAAAGTAATGTATAATCAAATAATATAAACGTATAATATCAAATATGTCAGGAACAATGAGCATCTAACTGATTAAGTCCTAAACTAAAGCTAGGACGAGAATTCATTACCAAATTTATACTATATTGATTAAGCAATCGTAACTATAAACAAGAAATTCAAAGATCTGACTTGTATTATATGAAAAAAACAGAAAAAATCAACTAACAAACTAGAATGAGATTGCAAAATAAGGTACAACAACAACAACAATAACAAATTCAGTGTATTCCCACAAAGTGGGGTCTGGGGAGGGTAGAATGTACGCAGTCCATACCGCTACCTCCAAAGAAGTAGAGAGGTTGTTTCCGGTAGACCTACGGCTTAAGATAGAGATTGCAAAATAAGGTAATTTCATAAAAATCAACATGCAACCAAACAAGAATCCGAATAAGAACTAACAACTTTAAAAGAAAAACAAAGATCTGACTTTTAATAAATGAAAAAAAAAATGATATTATCGAACTATCACACTGAAATGGATTTGCAAAAGCAATTAATTTCATAAAAAAAGAGAAAAATGCAATAAAAAATCGACCCAGATTGTGATTTGGTAAAGTTGAAAAAAAAACTAAAAATTATTGAAAAAAAAGCAGTATATAAGTTCAATAAATGTTTGATAACTTACAAATTGGTAACCTCTAAGTATACGATTGCTTGAATTTGAGCGTGAAAAAAGGTATTCAATAATGGAGGAACAATCGGTTGTTTAATGGAAGAAAAAATGGAGCAAATATGAAAAAGAGAGAGAAAGTAAATGGGAAAGAGAGAGAAAGTAAAGAATTGTTTAATGGGAGAGAAAAAGAGAGTAAATATGGGAAAGAGAGATAAAATAATGATAAAGATTGTATTTTTTTTTATGTATAAGAGGAATGAGAGAGAAAGTAAAAAAATAGGGAATTTTAGTAATAAGTTTGAGATTTATGTAATTAGTTTGTTAATATGGGATGTGTTGTAATAAGGTAAAGTTAGTTTGTGTATATATGTAATTTTTAGATTAATTAATTAGGAAAGTGCTTGTTTAATCGTGAAAAATATTTCACTCTGCGAAAATAATTTCTTAGGACAGTGCGTAGCACGACTCAAGTATAATTAATAAATTACTTAAAATAATATCGTTATTATATTTATTTAATATTCAGTATAATTAATTTGTCAAAACGTAATTATATTACTGTTACTGTTATTATATTAATTTTTATATTGATTATTAGAAGTAATATTTTTATATACTGTTATAATTATTATATTGGTTATAATATTATTATTTTAGTATTGTTATTTATTATATTTTGTTGTACTTCTATTATTATTATTATTATTATTTTGTTAACAGTTAAATAATATTGTTATTATTATTTTACCGTCTTCCCCAACAATCTAAGAAACTATGGCAGATAATTCTGCTCTTGGTACTTGTACTACCAACGCAACTCCTTATACTACTGTTTCGGTTGTTCTACCGTATGCAAAATCATTTCCTGATGTTTCAAATATTGAAATATTTGCTAATGAAAATTTTAAAAGATGGCAAGAACGAATATTTTCACTACTTAGCGTTCATGGTGTTGCATATGCTTTGTCACAAACACAACCTGACGCAAACGTTAACAACAAAATTTTGGAGTCATGGCAATACGCCAATAAGGTATGCCGCCATACTATTTTACAAATAATTTCTAATGAACTATTTGATGTGTATTGCAGTTGCAAAGAAGCAAAAGTCATCTGAAAAACTTTAATTAAGAAATTCACGACAGAAGATGTAACCAAATAAAAGTTTGTGGTTGAAACTTTTTACAATTGGCAAATGAGTGATGGGAAAGAAATGAAAATTCAAATAAATGAATATAAAAAATTGTCAGAAGATTTGAAGGCTGAGGACATCGCTTTACCAGAAAAATTTGTTGATGGGGTATTGATTGAAAAATTACCCGAATCATGGAATGACTATAAAAATAACCTAAAACATAAGCAGAAAAATTTACTATTGAGGAGATTATAATTCATATTCTAATTGAAGACACCAACAGAAAGGAGTCATTCAAAGCTAAGCAAGCTACACTCAAAGTAAATTTAGTACAAGGTCAACACAACAACAGAAGGTATGGTAATAAGTCTCAAGGTTACAAGCCTAATAACCCCAATTTGAAAAAAAAAAGCTACTTATTTTACTTGTGGAAAACCAGGTCATTATGCTGCTCAATGTAGGCACAAAATAAGAAATAATAAAGAAACGAGAAATCATCCCAAAGCTAATTTAGCTGAAGGAGATGAAATAATTGCAGCTGTTATTTCTGAAGTAAATATGGTGGCACATATAAAAGAATGGGTGGTAGACTTTGGGGCTACTCGACACATTTGTGCTAATCGAGAAGCATTTGCCTCCTATACATCAATAGAAGATGACAGTGAAGTGGTCTACCTTGGAGACTCGAGAACTGCTAAAGTGTTGGGCAAGGATAACGTGCTCCTAAAACTCACTTCGGAAAAAACTTTAGCCCTCATAGATATGCTACATGTTCCTACGATGCGAGCAAATCTGATTTTTGTGGCTTTGCTGGATAAGTTGGAATGAAAGTGTCTGTAGAATCTCATAAGATTATTTTGACAAAAAAAAATGTATTTGTGGGAAAAGGCTATTGTAACCATGAACTTTATGTACTTAATGTTATCAATAATAATGCATCAATTTCTGTTTATATGATTGAGTCTATTTCTTTATGGCATGCTAGATTAGAATATGTTAATACTAAATATATAAAGAATATGCAATTACTTGGTTTAATATCTGGTTTGGATTTCAGTAATTTCGATAAATGTGAAATATGTGTTGAAGTTAAAATAACTAAAAAAGTCATGTTTTTCAGTTAGTAAAAAAACTGAACTGTTATCTTTAATTTTTACTGATTTGGGTGATTTAAAACAAACTATGACTAGAGGTGGTAAAATATATTATGTGACATTTATTGATGATTTTTCTAGATTTACTAAGTTGTATTTGCTTAGAAATAAAGATGATGCATTTGATGCTTTTATATCTTATAAATCTGAAGTTGAAAATCAGCTTAGTAGAAAAATCAAGAGAATTAGATCTGATAGAGGTGGAGAATATGTATCTTTAAATTTTTTTTTGTGAAAAAGAAGGTATTATTCATGAAGTTACTCCACCTTATTCACCTGAGTCTAATGGTGTAGCTGAAAGGAAAAATAGGATTTTGAAGAAATGATGAACTCTATGTTAATTAGCTCTAATGCATCTGATAATTTGTGGGGTGAAGCTATTTTATCTGCATGTCATTTACAGAATAGAATTTCTCATAAAAGAATCGGCAAAACCCCTTATGAATTGTGGAAAGGTTATAAACCTAATTTGAAATATTTAAAAGTGTGGGATTGTCTTACTAAAGTTCTTCTTCCTGAACCTAAAAAGAGGAAAATAGGTCCTAAATTTGCTGATTGCATGCTTATTGGATATGCTGAACATAGTGTTGCATATAGATTTCTTGTATTGAAAAGTGATGTACTTGATAGTAATACTATAATTGAGACAAAAAATGCTGAATTCTTTGAACATATTTTCCTCTATGTGATAAAATCTCTCATGCGCCTGTTGAAAGAGAAAATGAATCAACCTCTAATATTAAGGAACTGAGAAGGAGTAAAAGGCCTAGAAAAGAATATTTTTCTTATGGAAATGATTTTCATACTTTTCTTGTTGATAACGAACCATCAAATTATTTTGAACCTGTATTTTCTTCTGATGCTAAATTTTGGAAAGAAGCAATAAAAAATGAACTTGATTCAATTATGAAAAACAATACATGAGTTTTAACTGACTTACCTCCTGGTGTAAAACCGATTGGTTGTAAATGGATTTTCAAAAAGAAACTTAATCCGGATGGATCGATTGATAAATATAAATCCCAGTTAGTAGCTAAAGGATTTTCTCAAAAATAAAATATTGATTATTTTGATACATTTGCACTAGTAATAAGAATTGCCTCTATTCGAATATTAATTGTTTTGGCATCAATTCATAAACTTTTTATTCATCAAATGGATGTAAAAATAGTTTTCTTAAATGGCGATTTAGAAGAAGAAATTTATATGGTTCAACTTGAAGGATGTGTGATTTCTGGACAAGAAAATAAAATTTATAAATTAATTAAATCCCTTTATGGCCTTAAACATGCTCTTAAACAGTGGTATGAGAAATTTGATCAATAAAAGACGATTTTTCTTCTGTTGAGGTAGATAAATGTGTTTATACAAAAGTAGTCGACAATGATTATGTAATAATTTGTTTGTATGTTGATGACATGCTTATAATTGATACATGTTTAAATATTGTAGAACGTACTAAATTATTTTTGTCTACTAACTTTGATTTGAAAGATCTGGGTGAAGTAAACATGATATTGAGAATTAAAGTTATAAGGAGTGAAGATGGAATAATGTTGTTACAAGAGCATTATATGGAAAGACTTCTTAAGAAATTTGAATGTTGGGAGGTAACTCCAGTAGCCACTCCTTATGACGCTAATTCTAAACTAAAAAAGAATTATGGTGACCCAGTAGCTCAGTCTAAATAAGCACAAATTCTTGGGAGTCTGATGCATTTAATGAATTTTACTAGACCAGATATAGCCTATGCTGTGTGTAGACTGAGTAGATATACTCATAATCCCAATAATGAGCATTGGTCTGCATTATTTGAGAGGAACTGTGAATTACGGTATCTTGTATAGTGAATTTCCTTCAACTTTAGAAGGGTATTGTGATGCAAACTGGATCTTTGATTCAGATGAGACAAAATCCACTAGTGGTTATGTATTCACCCTTGGTGGTGGTGCAGTATCATGGAGATCAGCTAAGCAGACGATCATTGCTAGATCAACTATGGAATCAGAGTTTGTGGCTCTGGAATTACCTTGTACTGAGGCTGAATGACTAAGGAATTTCTTAGCAAATATTCCTTTTAAAAAGGATGATCTGTCACCTCATATCCCTTTAAAAAATGATGATCTGGTGACTCCTGTGTATATACACTGTGATTTTCAAGCCGCAATTGCTATTGCAAAGAATAAATCTTACAATTGTAGGAGTAGACATATGAAACTGAGGCATGATGTTATTAAGCAATTTCTGAGAGATGGAATAATTTTCATTAATTATGTGATGTCAGAATTGAATTTGGCTGATTCACTGACTAAACCTGTGGGAAGAAATTAATTCTTCAAACCCCACAAGAGATGGGGTTAAGGCCAATATGATTGTCAATAAAGATGGTAATCCAACCTATATGATTGGAGATCCCATGAAGTAGGTTCATATGGGTAATAACAAGTCGATATTGACTCTGCGTACTTATTGAGAGTGCTTGAACTGCTACTAAAATTGAGGGATGACTTATTAACTCTTAATGAATTCATAGTCCTTATGGATGGTGTATTTAAAGCAGTGTACACTTGATGAATTCACCTATATGAGAAATGGAATGAAGCCGTTCCTATAAGACTTTTGGCCTTAGTCTCTATAACTCTCATGAATACCAGGCACGCGTATAACCTTCGAGTGTATTTGCATTATCAATGCCCATACTCTCATAAAGAGGAATAAATGGGATTTGGCCAACATAACCATACAAAGGTTTGCTAGATTTATTTTGGATTTTTTTGCTGAGTGGGAAGATCAAACAACTTCTTTAATGCTTGAAAAACATCATCATGAATCTTTGATGAAATTTTATCATACAATGTTACGAAACAGCCATACTCTTCAAGAGCACAAACAACTTCTTTATGTGCTTTGGACCATGAATTTGTGCCTGGTTCCAAATTCTCCATTGTGAAATCAATAATGGGCAGTTTGTGGGAAACTGTTAGAGAAGCCATCGATTTTTTAGTATTGTCTCTTTAATTTCTTGAAATTGATGTGTATATGTGTGTGTTACACTATATATGTGAGAAACATCTAATTTTCCACCTCTCTTGTATAATGGTATATTAATGGACTTGCTGAATACTCACTCCGGTCCTTTGTAGTTGTGACGCCTCATTTTAGTAAAGTCAGTTGACTATTTTTTAAAGCAAAATTAAATTAGATTAATTTGATATTTTAAAATAAATTTTTAGATATTCATAAATTATATGAAAAGTATTCTAAATTATACTTTTTTTAATATCAAAATGATAAAAAATTACATTTTGAAATGTTTATCAAAATTTATATTACTATTTAATTAATAAAATGAAACTGTGCCAATTAAAAAGGAACATATTGGATTGTCACCGCATTAAATGATGTTGTTGGAGGCTAATGACATCGAATATTATTTTTTTATATTTTAGGACCATAAATATGACGTAAAATTAATTTATATTTTTGTTTCTCCTTTTATCGTATACAAAGAGGACATACATTACGATATACGAGGGACATATTATGTGGATATTTATTACTGAGTGAGTACCTACATGACGAAGATAGCGATTTGAATTCAATATATTAAGGACAATTTTACTATATGCAGCTATAACTTGGAAGCTAGTGTATTGAAATTATTTTCTTTTATTATCGGAGAAGCAACTAGTGGATGCACGGTTAAGGAAGACAAAGTGATAAGTTTTATTTTTCTTTTCTTTGGCTTTAATGATGTGATTTCCTTTTGACTTATATAGGTAATATATAATATAAATGCTACTCACTGACAATTATCAATATGTTATGTTTAAGTTTGTATGACTACTTCGTATTAGATGTTAACATAAATCAAAAAATAATCTAAATATCACATATTTCTAATGTAAAAAGACAAAAAAAATAAGGAAAAAATTTCCCTGCAGTCTATCAATAATTGTGTGTTGCTAATAATACTTGATAGTAAATTAGTAATATAT
Organism: Capsicum pubescens; assembly: GCA_030864215.1. Lineage (NCBI taxonomy): Eukaryota > Viridiplantae > Streptophyta > Magnoliopsida > Solanales > Solanaceae > Capsicum > Capsicum pubescens. The sequence goes on from CM061543.1 coordinate 39,267,231, forward strand.
TAAAACTAAGTATTTAATTTAAACTAGAAATTCAATTTAAATCATTAAATGAAAAAAATTATAAAGTAAGGACTAAGGAGTAAATGAATGTTGAATTTTATTGATTGCAAAATTATCCAAAATTTATAATTTACATTAATGAAAAATCTCCAAATTTGCATCATTTTTTTCAACTTATTCATGTTAATATTAACAAGAACTTGCATAGGATAGTCAAAGTCAATGAAGGCAAAACCATGCATTGGACTTGATTTTGCCGAGTTCTCCTGTGAAGTCATAATTTCTTCAAGTTTCTACTCGTCGTTCGGCTCTGCCTCCATTCCTTGATTTCTTTGTTCCGCTCTAATCCAAATTCTAAGGCAAACTAGAACATTCATTGCATTGCTTCTCAATGAGTGTCGGTTGTCTCCAAGCTGTTGTCGTTCCTGACTAAAAACGCTCTCTGATGCAACAGTTGACATTGAAACATTTAAGATATCTCTAGCTAATCTTGAAAACACAGGATATTGTGTTTCATTTTTCCTCCACCAATCCAACGTGTTGATCTGTCATCTGCAATCCTCTATCGGTGTCTGAAGATAATACTTATGCTCTTCCCGATAAGTTGATATGTAAGCTCCCGCCTCAACACTGTTCCAACAATTTAAATCATAAAAGTGATCAGGAAAACCACTATGTTCCGGTCTTTTAGAAGATAATGGCTCCTCGAAAGGATGGGGAGCGACATTTGAACTGATATTTATCGATACAGCTAATTCAAGTAAATCAGCATAATGGTTATATAATTTATCTATGTAAGCGTCCGCATCACTGATAGCCGTCCACAAATCTGGTTGTTCTTGTTCAGAATCATTGTTAGTATTTATCTCTTAGATCGAATAAATAAGAGTACTAAAGTGGCACATAGTAGTATATTTCATACACGGATTTAGCATAATACCAACCAAGTAAATAGGGGAAATTGGAAAAAAATATTTTTTAAATTTAGCATACATAGCACCAACAGCTTCTTTGTAACCTTCTTTATTCTTATATTCTTTAAGCAAACCAGAAATATCGGCTATATATGCTAAAATATTACAAACAGTAAGATAATAAACACTGAAAAATTCAACCGTAGCAATATAAAATTTTCTCAAAAACTTAACAAGATCATCAATTACAGCTCAATCAGAATCATGTAGCATGCATTCAGCCGAATCAACAAATGAACCACAATGTTGGTTAAAAGTTAGTGTAATAGGAACTCTATATTTATAACAAGTTTTTAAAAAATCATACGTAGCATTTCATCTAGTATCATATTCTTCAGGTATCAATATCGGTGCAAGTCCATTTTGTTCACATTTAAGTTTAAATTCTCTAATTCTTTTTCTTCGATTATTTCCTTGAATAAAACCAACAACAAGATGGATTTTTTCAATATAAAGCTCAAAAAGCTCAAGATCATCTCTTACAATTAAATTATATATATGACAAGCACACTTAACATGAAATATTTCAGGTAACGGCAGAGATAGCTTAGATTTTAACTTAGTAATAGCAGTCTTGTTGTTAGAAGCATTATCAAAAGCAATACATAAGATTTTATTTTCAATACCATAAAATTCGACAACTTTAGCAATCGAATCAACAATAAAATCTCCAGTACGTTTACGATTTTCATCATACAAAAAGGTTAGAATACGTTTTTGCATAATTTAATTACTATCTATCCAGTGACAAGTAATGGTTAAATAATTATTTTTATTTACAGCACGATCAATATCAGAAGTTAGAGACATTCTACATTGAATATTTTTTAACAATGCTGATAAATAAAAATAATATTGTGAATGAAGTCTAAAAATATCGGCCCGACAAGTACTTCTAGGAATACCATTAAACATAGGATTATAAATTGCTTGAATATAATGAATAAAAGCATCAGAAGAAGGCAAATAACCCACAGCTACCATTTTTGTTATTTCTTCCCGGTCCCTCAATTTATTATACTTCTTCATTACGTGACCGGTTGCTAGGTCCATTCTAGTTTGTGTTGGCCCACCAACATCCGCACCACCTTGTGCAATACTTAACTCTCTAGCGTGATTATCACTTATATGTCTCATTAACGTCCCTGTACCCCTTTGCTTGCCTCCTCTTTTATGCTTATATATTTGTTGACAAATATTGTATTGCACCTCAATATCTGATATACGTTCAAAAAATTGTCATGCAATACTAGTTGTCTTACGAGCTCTTGGGGCACTAGGAGGATGGGGAGGGAGATTAACCGATTCAGATCTAACGTTAGCATTTTCTACTGCGGGTGTCTCACCAATATTTTCATCATCTTCATCTAAATAACCGCATCTACTTCATTTTCTTCTTCTATACCGTAATTTTTTGGAGCTTCTACATAATTCATATCGTGGGCCCCTACACCTACTTTTTCCTCAAAAGGTTGACTATGTGGTACCAGAGGCGAATGCACACGGGTATATCTACTACTTGAAGTACCTCTACCGCTAGTAATTCGATTTTTACTATCACTACCACATTCGGGACAAAAATTTTTTACACCTTTAGTGGCGAGGTTTCTTAATTTATCCATAATATAAATTAAACTTAAAAAATTCAAAATACAAAAATAAAATAAAATTAAATATTCAACAATTAATACACTAATTAAAAATTAAAAGTAAGAGATGGAACGAAAATACCAACTTTTGAAAATATCCGAAGGTTGCGACTTTAGAAACTTTCACTCGTACTTTGTAATCGTAAAATTAAAAAATTAAAGTGAGCACTATAGGAAATATATAGAATATTTGAGAATTGAGAATTAAGATTTGAGAGAGAATGAGATTCGAGAGAATGAAAAATTGTGTGAAAATGATTTGAAGGTGTAGGATATTTATAGGATTTTTTTTGGGTTTAAAAATATATTTTTAATGATTTTTTATTTATTAATATAATTGGCAATTATAGCCGTTTTGGGCTCCCAACGGTCATATAGCCATTGGGCCCAACGACTATAATGGCCCAACGGACCATTTTTTAAAATCCCGAAATTTAAAAAAAAAAGTTATTCGGGCCAGGCCGGTTAACCGGCGGACTTGGACCGGTTTTGGTCCGGGCCGAGTTAACCGGGCCCAAAAAAAATTAACCCAGCCCGGGACCTGGTACCCTACAGCCCATGGGCTGACCGGGCCGGGTTTGTTAGTCGGGCCGGGTCAACCCGACCCGTTTGACAGGATAATGCATATAACATTGAGATAGGAATAAGTAGATAATAATTTTTTTTTTGGAGGTTTTCTATTCGGTGTCCGGTATCTGCATTGGAGTTTGACTAATGTGGATTCGCGCCGGATAGGGCCCTATTCGGGGGGTAACGCTCCCTACCAAAGATTTTTCCATACCCAGGGCTCGAACCCGAGATCTCTAGTTAAGGGAGGAGCAACCCCATCTACTGCACCACATCTTTTGGTGATTAAGTAGATAATAATTGAAAGTATACTAGAATGAATCCGAAAATAAAATATTATAAAAATAAATTAGTGGTACCACCTTGCAACCAAAGTTAAAATATTACCAATAATTTGACAGATTTATGGGGCATAAAATTAGAAGCAGTATCATTCAAATTTGAAATTAATTGCGGTAACATATGTTAATTCTTGGCCTTAACTCTTTATTGATTCTATAATTTTGGCATTACATATTTTCAAAATTTGGATTTTTTCAAAATGAAATATGCTTTAAACATGATGATGCAAGGTACATATGCAAATCAAATCAATCCAACCAAACAATTTTGTTTGCTTACAGAAAAGTGGTCTCAATTTAGTTCATTTAACTCTGATTAGTCGACTAAACTAAGGTGCCGTTTGGTTTGCATTCTGGATGTAAATAATTTCGGGATAAAAATTTGTTTCATTTGTTCGGTTGTCAATATCTGGGATAACTTATCCCGGGACTAATAATTAGTCCCGGGATAAGTTATCCATAGATATGGTGGGATTATTATCCCATGATAAGTTATCCTTGGGATAAAATTAGAATAAGACACAATTGCCCTCCAAATCTTTTTTAGATTATATATATATATATATATATATATATATATATATATATATATATATATATGTATTATTTTTTAAAAATAAAATATAAGGTATTTTTATAAAATTATGGATAAGTTACTAAAGTATGTTGACATTCCTTTCTAACTTAATACATGCTTGATTATTAAATAAAAAAATATTTTTATATTTAGCTTTTAAATATTTAAAAATTTAATTTTTAAAAAAATATAATTTGACTCTTCAAATATTAATGATACTAAATAATAAAAAATGAGAGTATTCTTTTTCACATTTTTTGATGATGAATTTTTTTTAACAAAAAATGAGATTATCAATATTTTATGGATTTTAGAACAAAATAAGTAATTTAACAAGAAATATTAGAGATTCATACACATTTAAGAAATATTTTATTTATGAATATATTATACGTTAAATTTATTTGAATAATTATTATGTTTATTTATATATTTTAATTTCTCTAAAAAATAATAAAAATGTCGACTCCATTGAATTACATATTTTAAATTAAATATTTTTTTAATCACTTAAAAATTAAAATTTTATATATCAATTAAAATGAATTTTAATATTCTATATTATATGAGTGATATGTATTTAAATGAAGCGACATAAACAACAAATCATCTTTTACTTTAATAAACTTAAGTTGAAACTTTTTATTTCAAACCAAATAAGATGTAGTAACATTTTTTTTAAACACACACGGCATAATCATGGGAAGACACACGCAAAAAAATTAAAGCTAAATAAGATGAAAGTTTTATTTTAAAATACACACGATATAATTATGGAAATGCACACACACAAAAAAATTAAGTTAAATAAGATGAAATTTTTATTTTTAAGAATAAATATTTAAAGCTTGAAAAGAAATATATATATATATATATATATATATATAAGTTAAATAAGATGAAGGGCATTTTGGTAATCAATTAATTTATTTCTAGAAATTATACCATGCATATCACTTTGAATACAATAAACCAAACACTCAACAAAAAATAATCCCAGCGTAACTAATCCCAGTATAACTTATCTCATTACAACTTATCTCAACATAACTAATCCCGATATAACTTATTTTCAAACCAAACAACCCCTAAAAGTTTATTAATCTTCCATCTAAATTAAGTGCAATGTGTTAATATTGGTGCAGGGCCAGATCTGAGATAAGCTTAATAAGTACTTAAGAATAGATTTTTCAATGATAGATTTTTCACTTTTATATTATTTTTTAAGGGGTGTGTCAAGTCTAAAATAAACAATTAAAATGAATGATGAATGAAGTGTTTTTTTTCTATGGTTGGACAAGCTTATTTTATATCTTTGTTTAGAAAATCAGGTTAAATGTTTAGTTGCTTCTGTAACTTTACCATGCATGGACGGGGATCAAACCCAGGTCACCCGAGTGACAAGCGGGAATAATCACCACTATACTACAATGAAATTTTTTGCTGAAATTATTATTGTTTTAGAAATTTATATTTAACTATCTTTCGCTTCGGAAGAAAGTAGAAACTCATATTGCTGATTTAAATCAATGTTAACTAGGGTGTGTCAATGGCTTTCTATAAGTCAATTTTTTGATAGAATCGATCAAATGGAATTTTAGGTTTCTTTTAATAAAATTATAGGTTTTCATATAAATTTATAACTATTAAATAATTAGCTAGGTTTTCAATTTCATAAAAATAAACCCCAAATAATATATCGAATAAATTTGTACGTGAAAGGTATATTTTATATATCAAATTTTAAAATAATGAAACATTAAAAAGTAAATGACAAATTGAAAAAGTGGTCATCATCATTAAGCATCTCTCTTTCTCTGAACGTATTCTGGTTCAGATTTTATCAACCATGCAATTATATAGTTGATATTTTTTATAACTCCCGTATTTCTTCAAAATGAAATTCTGTTTTATTTTATATAATTCGAGTATAGACAGAGTTTGAGAAAGTAAAAAAATTCTCCAGAGTTATGTGACAAATACTAACACTAGCCTATCTATACTCAAATTATATTTGGGATTCCTATGTTTTCTTCTGATTTCGTTCTTGAATTTCTTTTAATTCTTGTTCTTTAGGTTGCGTTTGACTTACTTGTCCGTTGAGTGTGACAAGTATCATCACATATCTATTTTTGAATCATGACAAATACCAACACTACTTGTCATGACCAACAACGACGAATGTATTTTTTTTTAATCTCTCTTACGCTTTTGCTCCGCATTTCACATGCCCCCTTCAATTATAGATCATCTAGAGAGATACAATCAAAAACAACCAAACTTTTATTAGTCTGGTTTTAGTTGGTCTAACAATATTATTACTCAAACCAAATTATAAAACAAACATATATATATATATATACATACTAGTTTAGGTGTACGTGTTTTGCACGTGTATATAATTAATTAACAATAATAGAATATCAAAAGAACAAATTATTGTGTGTACGTTATAATATTAAGTTAAAAATTTAAAAAATCAACACTAATTTTAAGACAAAAAATGTGAAGAACATGATAATTCACCGTACATTTTCTAATGTCTCTTTTAATTATTATAGACATGTGAAATATATTAAAATATATTTTAATCTTGTAGTTTTAAATATACTGTATGAAAATTTAGAAATAGAGTATTTTAAAAAAAGATATTGAAATGAACTAAAAAAAAGGTAAGATATATTGGATTCGTGTATTTTTTCGTATGCTAAAGAAATAAAATATTTGTGTGCTAGAGTATGTATGTATACAGGAAAACATTTCTTTGTGTAATTTCTTTTACACCGACCATTAATTACTCTTTTTTTAGAGTTTTTTTTTTACGTTTCATGCCTTATAGAGTTTTAAAATACTACTACTCCTTTAGGTACACATTTGTAGTGCTTTATAGCTAATTAAGATTTAATAACCTTTTTTTAGTTGCTTTCAAAGTTCTAAATATTTTTTTAAAAGAATCAAATTAAAAAAATAAGATTAAATCACAATTAGTACAAAATTTTCAAAAAAGTTTAGATGAAAATACATGAAAAAAATTCATGGTATTCAAAATTAAGGAACAATATGGAACAAACTAAATAACCATTTTTATGTCTTATTTCAGTGCTCAATTAACTTGAAGTATCTAACTACAAAAAAAAAACAAATAAGATCTATTAGAAAAATAACAATTAACATCCTAATGATCTATATTTAAATTGTCAGAATCCTCTATGAAGGTTCGAATCAATTATTATACTGTATTTGTATTGTTGGATGGAATTCACTATTTAGGAGAAGAAATCAATTAAGAAAAAACATTGTAAAAAGTCAAGTTACAAGCCAAACAATTAATAAATAAAAATCAAATCTCCTAAAAATCTAATCCCATGAATAATCCTCAGAACGTAGTATACGTAGTTTTTTAACCATAAAATATAGCTAAAAAAAATCTTTAATTAATAAGATAACTAATTATTATGCATTCAGAATGACCTATCAATTTTTCGTAACGATGCGACGATCCAAATAATTTATCCAAAATCATAAATAAGTCAATTTCATTACTAATTATCATGAATTTCGAATGACCAATCAATTTTTCGTGACAAAATGCGACGATCTAAATAATCTGTCCAAAATTGTAAATAATTCAATTTCAAATTACTAATTGTATATGAAATACTATAAATAAAACTCACAAAGAAATTTCTCAATTTATAATTGTTTATCAAAAAATACATCATTTATTATTGTAAACTTCAAAATCAGTCTAAAATTTTAGAAAACATACCTCTGGACAAATTCACTACAAGTATCTGTAATTTTGATAAAGAATATGAATGATATATTTATGGTGGAAAACATAAAAGAAAGTAATAAGACAAACATTAAGATCTATTATAAAAGAAAAATTCGTAAAGAAAGAAAATCTAGAAATACAAAAGTGATAAAGTTTATGAATGAGATTGTACAATAATATTTTTTTATATATATAGGAGATCCTAAACCAAAAAGAAATTAAAATAAATAAATATTGTCTAAACCAAAAAGGAATTAAAAAAATAAATATTGTCTAAACCAAAAAGGAATTAAAATAAATAAATATTATAGATTCCAACACCTAAAAAAAAAACCTAAAACATGAAAACTTTTTGAAGAAAAAGACAATAGACTCTACTTTAAGAAAACATTACGTAAATAAAAAATATAAAATTTTGTAAAGTATAGTTATAGAGAATTTTAGCACGGTAACGTGATTTGGATAAATATGGTAATTTAAGAAAAAATAATAATTTTGGAATTTATGCTCTTAAAATATATTATAGTATTTATATGATTATAAGAGTTTTTACTACTAGGCATAACATCTATGCACCATTTAGTAGGGCTGTGCATATTCCAGTCCTTTCTTTGACTTGGTGATGAACTCATGTCATGATGAATAAACCTCAATAACCCAATAACATATCTCCTGTTTTGGACTTGTCAAGCTTGAATGATGCTACTAATTCCTACTGGACTATTTGTTTCCATTGACTACTACTATTGACTATTTGAGTTTAGCTCAAGTGTTAATTAAACATAGAACTTTAGTGAATATCAGATAAAATGTTTAGTGAATATGTGATAAGACTTAATTAGGGTGTCTCGGTACGAACGAAAATGCTTTTCAGGAGAGTAATTGAATTTCGTAGTTACCAAATTTTGCCCAACTTCCTTATTTTTACTGATTTTAACCTCTTTGTATAAATATATAGTTACACTGTTGGGGTCTCTACACTGTTTATACATTATTATATGGAATATATATATATACACACACATTGTGTGTGTGTATAAAGAAGAACAATAATATAAAGTCATGTTATAATGAGGGGTTAAAGGAGAATGATGTTTTACCAAAAAGTAGGGTTTCCTTCTGGCCAAAGAATTTGAGTGAATTTCTCAACTTCATGAGGGATGTTAGCATCATCAATACCCATGCTTTCGTAAAGTGGAACTGCAGGATACTGTCCAACATAGCCATGGAAAGGTTTGGTTGAAACATTTCTAACTTTGGTTTTTAAAGGGAGATTAAAAACCTCTTGTGAGAATTCAAAAATGGAATTTCGAAGGTGTGTAGGAATTTTATCAAAGGTTGCTCCAAAGCAGCCATATTCCACTAGTGCTTTGTGAACTTGGCTTTTCACTTGGCTCCATACAAGTGTTCCTGACTTTAGGTCTTCATGAGAAAAGTCTATAATTGGAAGCTTCATATTTTCAGAACCCATTTTTGATTTAATTTTCTACTCTCAGGTGTTTTTGTTTGTTGAGTTTAACTCCATGCAGCTGAACCTATTTATAAAGAATTGGAATAATTTACTTCGTAGAGTTATTTGGTTGAAGAGAAATTTATATGCATGCATGTTGTAACTAAGACACACAACCAACAACGTCGTGTGTGGGTACTTACGTTTCCCATTTGATAGCAAAGTAACTTGTTAATGCACGTTGTTATTAAGTCAATGTATTAGTACGCCTTCCTGATCACTAAGGGTAGTTTGCCAGGGTGTATAAGAATAGCGTAAAATATGATGTATTGGTAAAATTTGTCTTAAGTAATGCTTGCATTCAAGGACGGAGCTAGCATATACTTAGGGGGTTCATCCGAGCCCCCTTCGGAGAAAAATTATATTATTTATACATGGTTAAAATTATTTTTTATGTATATATAGTAGATGTTGAACCCCATCGGCTAGTTCGCGTGTGCTCTTTTGAACCCCTTAATGAAAATCTTAGCTCCGCCACTTGTAGACACCTAATTTCGTCCCTCCCCGATGTCGTTTTTACCCATTGTTATTTTTATCCTACCGCGTACCCTCACCCATGTTATTATACCCGCACAAAATACAAAAAATAAATAAATAATAAGATAACAAATCTTATCCTAACTAATTCTATCTTATCCTAACAACCTACCCAATCAAAATAAACCACACCACCTTATACCCTACCCCACCTACCCTACCCCAATACCCAAAACACAATATATATACACAGATACACACAAAAACAAGAGGGGAACAATAACCAAAAAAAAAGAAGGACCTGAGCATATAGAAAAAAAGGATCAGCTCCATCTTCTCTCTAAGCTCTCACCCTCTCTTCGCCGGCGACAATAGCGCCGGCGCCGGCGCCGCCGAGCTCCCTCACTCTCTCCCTCTCTCTAGACTCTACTCTCTCTCTCTAAAAAAAAAAAAAAGAAGATCGGCATCCGCGAGTCCTCCCTCTCCGACGATAACGCCGTCAAACCACCGCCGCTCCAACTCCCGATCTCCCTCCTCTCTCCCTCCGGCGAGACGCCGCCGTCGTCTCAACCACAACGACGACGGCCAGCCCGCCATCACCGTGGCTTTCTCTCTCTTGGTCCACGCTTTTCTTCGGCGACAGCAGCCGGCACCGGTAAGCATCCAACCGCCGACCCGACCTCTCTCCGGCGACGGCAGCAGACATCGAAAACAGTGACGCCGGTGACCGGCAACGACACCCAGTCCGTTTTCCACCGATTCCGATGAAATGTCGCGTATGGATCTTCTCGATTTTTCATAATTTCAGTCTCGGTTCTTTTGATATTTCTTATTTCTTAGGGTTTTAAATCCATCCGAGTTGGTTTGGTTCGTGCAAGGTTAGTTGGAAATCGTTGGTTTGGGGTTTCGAATCTGGGATCTTGGGTTGTTTTTGAAGTTTATTCGGATTTGTGGGTTATTCATCGTGAGGTTTTGTCGTGGTTTTCCGATCTGTCCGGTTGAATTCAATATCGAGTTTGGAGTTGTTCGTTGTGAGGTTCTCCGATCGAGTATTTTGGTCTTCAGATTTCTTTATTATCGACAAGGGATCAGTTTCATCGAGGTCCATTTCTTCTACCGAATCTTTATTTTATCTTAATTTTTTTTTGTGATGTGGTGGGTGTGGATGATTTATTTGTTATGTGTTTGATTTGAATCTTCGTTGTTAGTGTTTGTTTGATGATTGTGACGGGGTGATATATTTCGATATTATGTTGGAGAAATTGCGATTACCGTGGTTGATTTGATCGAGACTTATTTAATCATGTTGGTTGAAATAAATTTGGGAACGGGAATCGAAAATTGATAAAAGTAAATATTATGATATTTTGGATACATTGTTGATGTTGAATGTCGTATGTTGTCGAGCGGGTAGACAAACAGTAAGCTCGGGTAGGCAAGTTTAGGATTGGTGTAATGTGGGAATGATTGGAATATTTGTTGAATGTTTTGTTTATCGTATTTGGAAAGTATATTTATTTAACCGGGGAATGCCCCGAGGTAATTTGTATTTACTCACCGGGAAATGCCCCGAAGAATTTTGTACGCTAAGGATGTTCGTGATCAAGGCCCGAGGCATCGGGTAAAGCATAGTTTAGGACTAATGTAGGTTATTTTAGTATTTTTTATTTCGGGTTGTAATAATTGGACTGGACTTTATATTTTTTGGATTGTTTTGTTTTGTTTATTGTTTGATTATTTGGCGTGCTTTTGTGTGGTTTGTACATTTCGTGATGCCAAAATAGTTGATACGCTCTACCAAGCGACCGTGGTTGAACCACGGGATCGAGGGGTGCCTAACACCTTCCCCTCGGTCAACAGAATTCCTTAGTCGGAGTCTCTGTTCGCAACCCAGTTTAAAGAGTCAAATGGTTTTGAAAAGGATTTTCCAATGGTGACTTGGCACACCAGATTATGCCAAGTGGCGACTCTGAGCAAAAAATGTAAATAATCCTTTTCCGAAACAAATTTTTCATTTCTTGTCACGTAAATAATAAAACCCTTTCGAACTTTAAAAATGAACTTTTGGAGTACGCGTAAAAAAGGGGGTGTGACAGCTCTGGCGACTCTGCTGGGGACTATTTCAGAATCCGACCTTTTTTTTTTGGAGTCGAATAGGCTTTGTTTGGCATTATGAGTGTATAAGCATTGTTTGTGATTATTGTTTTGTTATTGTTTTCACTTTTGTGCGTTTTCATGCTCTTTGTTTATAATATTTATCCTATGTGTTACCGCTTTATATCTGTCATTATGAGTCCATCCCCCCGGCCTTCTTTCTACAACAAATCTCGGAGCGCACATCGTGCGCACGAACTCTAGTTGAGTCACCTTTATTTTAGGGGGGAGCCGTTGGATGTATGGAGTAGGTGGAAAGCAAAACAGCCACTATCGACCATATGCTCCCCTGAACGGCCTTGTTAGTAAACCACAACGTAGGTCAGCCTTTAGGTCATTCTTATGTGCATCGTATTGAGACCTAGCGAGGCCCACACGGTCCTTTGTAGGAGACTCACCTTTAAAGCATCCCTACGTGTTAAATGTTGCATCTTTGAGAGTAACGTGGTCATTTGACGGACCGATTTGGGGAAAACATGTATTAGAAGTAAAGTGTGAAAAAAAAAAGTGAGTCGAAAAGAATGAATCAAAAAGAGTGTCGTAGTTTATTTTAGAATTCTTTATGGCTTTGGTTCTTCATGATCCAAAAACTCAATTTTTTTTTTTTTTACATTTTTGCATTTTGTCTTCTCAAAGTACCGTAAATTCAAAAAGGAAAAAAAAGTTTTTTCTACGTATTTGTCAAAAGCAAAAATACCAAAAAGATTTTTTCCATAATTGATGGTGTCAGTCTTAGTTAAAGTGTCTAATTGAAAAATCCAAAAAAAATTTTATTCGTTTGTTTTTGGTTTTGTCTCTTAAGTTAGGGTCAATTTATTAGTTAATCGTTAGTTGTCCAATCTGGACGAACTACGCATACCTGATTTTCGTCCCTCGGGGCGGGATACGTAGGCAACCCTCGGTGGGTCCGGTAACCTTTATTTTGGTCTTCATCTTAGTCTTAGGCTAGGTCTTTTACTCCGTAACCTAGAGTTGTTAGCCAAGTAGGCTGATTTTATTCAGCGTTACTGTTCGGCGATTTGGAGTCATGAAGCGGTTCGTCTCATTGACGTATGTCCGCATCAAATTCCCATTGGTTGGGAACCTTTTGCTCTTATAAAATTTTGAGATAATTTCTTATCTGCTACTACAGGATGGATCTGTCCACAAAGTCTAGAGTCCTTATGGTTGTCAAGGTACCCAAAAAGTTGATCAAGTGGTGGGGCACATTCAATTACTCTGAAAAGCACGAAGTGAGGAAAGTGTTAGGCAATCTTGTAACATTCATGGATCTCACACCTCGTCCGGATTTAATAGAAGTTGTGTTGACTTTCTGGGATCCAAATAATTTGGTGTTTAGGTTCGGAAGTTGTGAATTGACTCCTACCCTGGCAGAAATATCTCGTTTGTTTCGGTTGACTTACATGGGTCAGCAGATGATTTTAGCCCGCAATCATACTCGTAAGAAATTCCTTCGACTCTGTGGATTAAAAGATAACAAACATCTGGGATGTCTCAAACAATCTTGGATTTCCTTGGACTATTTGTTTGCTAGATTTGGGTCCTTAGAGGGTTTCGATTGCTTTTGGGATGAATTTTGTACTACCAAAAAAATCTGGGAACAACGTCGTCTTGAGGTTTTCTGTCTGGCTTTGTTGGGTATCTTAGTGTTTCCGTTAGATGAGAGGTGTATCAATACTCGTCTACAATCAGTGGTGATAGCTTTATTCAAGAAAAAAGATGAGGTCACCATTGTACCAATGATCTTAACAAAAATATATAAGGCTTTAACTGAAGTAAAAGGAGGGGTACGATTTTTTGAGGGGAGTAATCTGATATTGCAGCTGTGGATGATGGAGCACTTGCATACGCCTTCTTTGATTAGAGCAGATGTGATCGACCGTTGTCTGAATGATCGAGTGCAAGCCATGCAAGAAAGAATGCGTTTTGACAAATTTTCTTTTCCTATTGGAGTCAATTCTTGGATCGAATTTCTCGAATCAAGAACTCCGAACAACATTCTTTGGTGCTATATGTGGTTTTGTCCTAAGAAAATCTTGTTTGGATCTCAAATGCAACTCTTTCTAGTTTTGATAGGACTTAACTGCACTAGGCCTTACAGTCCAAGAAGGGTGATGCGTCAGTTGGGTAGGATGCAAGACGTCCCCCCAATAATGGACCTTCTAAAGGATGTAGAGTACTTTAAAGACCAAGCCATGGGGGAAAGCAAATATGAGCAATTCTGGAATAACGCGATAAAGTTAGGTGTCGATATTTTCGAGGAAAATCCAGGTTGCACTCAAAACTATGAAATCTGGCTACAATCTCTGCCCTGTGGCATTAGTAGATCCTTACCAGCCCAACTTAGAGGGCGAATACGGGAAGCAATCATGGTAGAAGATGATGAGCAGGAGGATCCGGGTGCCAAGGTGGAGTTTTTGAGAGTTCAGTTGTCGCGTTTGATCATAACCGTGGATGGTTGTCAGAGAAACCTTGGTGGGTGTACTCTCCCAGAGGCGGGGATACGGGCAAGAAATTTGTTTCCGGGTATCAAAACGTCGTGGCAGGATATGTTACAAAGTCTGAGTGGAAAAGTGGGGACTTCACAGATGGGTTCATCTCAGCTGGGGACATCACACAGAGCACCAGTTTGAAAGAGCATGTCTTATCTTTATGTAGTTTTGAGTCTTTTATGTTTCTGTCATTGTAGGTTGGTGTCTGTGTTAAGTCGGAGTCAAGTTGTTGTTGATATTCGGGTCTTTATTGCACGCATGTCGTTAGGGGTTTAAAGTGTTGTTTTGTATTTTTTTTTGTTTTGTTTAGTTTTAAAGTGGTCCTAAATTCGTTGTATGTTTTGCTGTCTTTCATCGAAATGTTAGGATGTTACGTCTTTCTTTTGTTTACTTGTTTTCGTGTTTCGTGAAAAAAAAACCTTCAATTGTGTAATGTTTATGCATAAGCTGCCCGAACTACGCAAGATCTGATTCATGGACAACATGATACGTAGGTAACATACTTTTGGGTTCGATCTAATCATTTTGTTTCGTTGTTTTTCATTATTTTTCCTCTTTTAAAGAAAAAAACAAAAGCCATAAAAAATAATAAAATAAAGGTAGATAACGAGAGAAGTGGAAAGAATAGAGGTGGATAAAAAAATAAAAATAATAATAATAAAAAAAAGAGTGTAGATAAAATCGGGATGATGTTGAAATGACCTCGCTACCCTCAAAAGCTGTTAGAAATGAACATGAATTTAGGACCATTTTACCAATGTGATTCCCATGCTTGTTGTGTGCCCTAATCCTAACGGATGTCGTCTTTGATGAACATGTTCTTTCAGATAACAGTGGTAGGTTTGCAACACTCTGGCTAGTCACCCATACTTCACTAGATCCAAAGCAAAGCTCGCCATGGCTAGCAGGGAGATTGAAAATTCGCTCATTGACCCGGATCAGGATCACAGGGAAGAAAGTTCAGAACACAATGATGAGGTAGTAAGACTCAGGCAACAATTGATAGATTTGCACCGGGCATGGGCCAGCGGAATGCCTCCTCCTCCGCTCCCTGAAGGTCTTGGGAATATCTCTAATTGCCCACCGCTCTCTCAGGCACAATTCTCTGCTCCTACTGAGTCACCTGAGCACACGCCAGGATTCACTCTGCGACATTATTATCCTGGCAATTCTGGTGTGCCCTTGGAAGCTCCCCAATCAAGACCAGCTGCTCATCCAGCTCCACCGATCACACCGGTATTCGTGGCCCCGCCACCACATGAAACTCCTGCATATGTTGTGCGTCCGACAATGGGGTTTCCTCGGTCTGCCAGTGAGCCAGTATTGAAGGTTCCAGATAGTCAATATTATGCCCTGGAGCCGACTTTGAGAATGAATGAACCGTATGGGTACACTCAGCCACCTGCATTTCCATTTAATTCAGAGAAACCTGTCGCAACAGAGATACAGGAAGTCATAACGCGGAAGTTGAAAAGTTTAGAACAGGACATGAGAAATCTGCAGGGAATCGGAGGTTATAAGAGTGTTTCTTATAAAGATCTGTGCATGTTCCCAGACATCAACCTTCCCCTCGGTTTTAAAATGCCTAAGTTTGAGAAGTATGCAAGACACGGTGATCCCGTGGCCCACTTGAGACGCTATTGCAACCAGTTGAGGGCTGCAGGAGGAAGGGAAGAGCTGCTCATGGCTTTCTTTGGCGAGAGTCTTTCTGATCTAGCTTCAGAATGGTTTATCGATCAAGATATCGAAAAGTGGAATAGCTGGGACGACTTGGCTTCTGAGTTTGTGCAACATTTTCAGTATAACCCTGTCACACCCCTTTTTCGACTCCAAAAAAGATATGTATTTTAAGGTTTGAAAGGTTTTTTTATTAAAGTGACAAAATGAAGATTGGTTCCGAAAAAAGATTGTTTTTACATTCAAAATCAGAGTTGCCACTTGGCATAATCTGGTGTGCCAAGTCACCATTGGAAAATTCTTTTCGAAACCATTTGACTCTTTAAACCAGTTTACGAACAGAGATTCCGGCTAAGGAATTCTGTTGACCGAGGGGAAGGTGTTAGGCACCCCTCGATCCCGTGGTTCGACCACGGTCGCTTGGTGGAGCGTATCGGCTAATTTGACATTACAAATGTACAAACCACATAAACACACAAAACAAGCAAACAAATAAATCACACAAAATTCAAAACAAACAAAAATAATGTTCAGTCCAAATTATACAATCCAAAATAAAAGAGGTGCTGAAATATAAAACCTATTCTATTCTAAACTAATCCTAAACTAAACTCCACCCGACGTTCCGGGCCTTGATCACGAGCCTCCTTTGCGTACATGATACTTCAGGGCATTCCCCGGATAAATCAATACAAATCCTTCGCGGCATTCCCCGACCAAATGAGTACAATTTAAACTTTTCGTGCAATAAAGTAGAAAGTACCATTCACGCACATATTCAAACACTCCAATAAATTGTTATTCCTAAATTTGCCTAACTGGCCTACATTTGCCTACCAAGTTCAACATATCACAATTCTATCATGTTTAACATTATCAATACATCAAAATTAATCAATATTCATTTTCCTCCATTTTTAATCCCCACCTTAATTCATTTTTAACCACGTGATTAACCCATTTCAATACACAATCCACCAATCGAGAATAACGAAAATTCACCAATCATGCTTAGCACATCACACACCTAAATGTCACCAACAGTTCACATCAACAAACAAACCACGGTATCGAATCACACGCAATCATAATCACATAAGAATTAAATAAAAGAGAAGAAAGAATTGGACCTTAAATTTGAAGCTTTCAAACTCAATGTTATTCGAATAAAGAGAGTCCGCACCCGGAAACCTCGAGCCGAACCTTAACACCAACAATCCAACTCGACAAATAATGACCCGTTCACCGTCACTTTTCACGCCGTCACTGTTCACCGGTACTGTTCACCGGTCACTGTTCACCGGTTACTTTTTTTTTTCGTTGTTGTTCTTGTTCTTGTGAGGAAGATTATTTGGTGATTCTTGTTATTGTGGAGAAGATGATGATCAAAGAATGAGCCCCCTTTTTCTTCTTAGGATTTTTCTTTTATAATGAGCATGGATTTGTTATCATGTGGGAATTTTGGTGGGTCCCCCATATATTCTTTCTTTGTGGACAAGAAAAAGGAGGGGGGGGGGAATCACATGGGTAGTTAGGGTAGGTGGAAACTTTTGATTGGGTAGGTTGTTAGGATAAGATAAATTAGTTAGAGGTATTTTTTGTTTATTTTTGTATTTTTGTGGGATATAATTACATGGGGTTGGACACATGGTAAGGTGAACTAAAAATGAATAAAATTAGATTTCGGGAGGTACAAAATTAGGTGTCTACATCATGCCCCCTTTGAATGTAAACACAAAGTGTTTTCAGATAAAGAAGTAGACAACGAGACCAAATTTTGACCCGACCATTATTCAAAGAAAGAAACAGAAGGAAGAAGGACAACCGGGTCTTGACTTAAGACATCCCACCTACTCACATTATGAGGGGATCGAGTGACAAGTATATCAACTTTTGGAGGGAGATGGACTATATCGAGTTGGAGAGTCGAGTGAGGTTCCATTGAGGTTCCGGTCCGCGGCTCTATCATTAGCTCCATCATTACATAAAAAAAATGAAAATTACAAGTTAAAACATAAATGAAATTACAAAAATCCTATCTATAAAGCTTCTATTGGTTTTTGACTCGACTTTCATCACTCTATTCTTCAGGCGGGCTCCTGACTTGCTATTTCTTTAACTTGTTGCTTGCCTTTCAATTTCTTCACCCTGTTCTCCAGGCGGGTTCCTAAATTGCTAGTTCATCAACTTGTTGCCATGCTTTCAACTTCTGCACCCTGTTCTGCAGGCGGGCTCCTGACTTGCTATTTTTATCAACTTGTTGCTATGCTTTTAATTTCTTCACCCTGTTCTGCAGGCGTGCTCCTGACTTGCTATTTCATCAACTGTTTAACTTTCAATATCTTCACCTTGTTGCTTGGTTTTCCATTTATTCGCCCTGTGCTTCGGGCATGCTCCTGAAATCACATCAAAACTGAAAAAAAATTATCCCAAATAAAGAAATGCAATTTCTATGAGTTAATTGGAATGACTCGACTAAAAGGTACGTCTTATAGGAATCCAGGGGGATGACTCGACTAAAAGGTACGTCTTTTTGGAATCAAGGGAAATGACTCGACTAAAAGGTACGTCTTCTAGGAATTAAGGGAAATGACTCGACTAAAAGGTACGTCTTATAGGAATCAAAGGGGATGACTCGACTAAAAGGTACGTCTTATAGGAATCATAGGGGATGACTCGACTAAAAGGTACGTCTTATAGAGGTCAAAGGGGATGACTCGACTAAAAGGTACGTCTTATAGGAATCAAGGGAAATGACTCGACTAAAAGGTACGTTTTCTAGGAATCAAGGGGGATGACTCGACTAAAAAGTACGTCTTATAGGAATCAAAGGGGATGACTCGACTAAAAGGTACGTCTTATAGGAATCAAGGGAAATAACTCGACTAAAAGGTAAGTCTTATAGGAATCAAAGGGGATGACTCGACTAAAAGGTACGTCTTATAGGAATCAAAGGGGATGACTCAACTAAAAGGTACGTCTTATAGGAATCAAAGGGGATGACTCGACTAAAAGGTACATCTTATAGGAATCAAGGGAAATGACTCGATTAAAAGGTACGTCTTCTAGGAATCAAAGGGGATGACTCGACTAAAAGGTACGTCTTATAGGAATCAAGGAAAATGACTCGACTAAAAGGTACGTCTTCTAGGAATCAAGACTTAAGTTAGGAAGTTCATTACCGAAGAAGCAAAATTCAAATTACCCAATCAAGGAAGTGTGTTTCCTTATCAATTTTGTTGGAATTATCAAAACAATGAAGTCCGTCTCCTTACCAAAGCTGCTTGAATTACCAAAACAAGGAAGTGCGTCTCCTAGAGATATTGAATTATGAGTTTTACCATGGTTTTGATTACCAAACCTGTGCAGCAACCTTGCCTTTTGCATTTGTTGAGGTGAGAAATTACGGCCTTTGATGTTTAGGCTCTGAAATCCTTGATCTGAATGCAACATGTATTCCTATTACATACAAAGAAAACTTGTGAGTTTAAAAAACATGGTGGCTAGTTTGTGGCTTTGGCTTTTGAGGCAATTGCTCCTGCCCCCGTCACATTTAGCTTTGCTTCCAACCATTAGCATATGTCATTGACTTGCTGTATCATTGACTCAAACTCAGCTTATTAAGAGTGACTCTGAAACAAACACAGTATTTATGCTTTGTCGTGTTTCTCAAATAAACCCTTTGAACCTTGGTATTTCCATGAGTTCCCCGACTTCTCTGTTGACAAAACTTCCTGCATGCCCTTTTTGGGTTCACAATAATGTCTCTTTCATGTGCTAGCTTTTGTCTTGCTTTGAGCAATTAAAGAAGCTGGTAGCCAGTTTTGAAATCTTTTCTCATTTGTTTTGACACAGATTTGACTCAAAGACAAGAAACAAAAAAAAAATGATAATTTTTGTTTTGATAACTGACTCAAGAAAGATAAAATTAAAATAAAGAGAAGAAAGAAAAGACAATGAATGTCCCCTTTTAAAATAAAGAAACGAAAAATTCATCTAAAAATGACAGTCAACACTAATGATTATGCCATGCATTTTGGATTAAGCAGCTTGATCCTTTCATCCAAACTTTCTACCCATTGTTGTTGAGTTAATGGCCTTGAAACTGAGTCACTTTCTTAGGTCAATTGCATTTAAGACCCCATTGGCTAGTGGCGCCTTGAAGGGTTTTAGCCAACAAGCTTCTTTCATTTTCTCTCGGCTCACTATCGCCTTATGGTGCCCGTGAGGGTTTTCACCAATAAGACTCTCTCATTTTTATTTCTCTCTTGATTCCCTATGCTGAGGAAGACAAATAGTTCTCAAATGCATCATCATATTCCTTGCATGCTCTGCCTTAACATCCTCAAAGATTGATCTGAAGGTCTTTTTTTAGTTGTAACTTGGCTTTTGGATAAGGTTAGAAAGAAAGGATGACATGGGGCCCAAACGACACTTGAATTGGGGTAGGACTTACAACTTTTGGAATCGACTCAAACAATGAGGATTAACTCATGCCCCAGTTTCTTTTGACTGGGCGACACTAAATTGTTTATTTGGTTGGACTGAGCCCTGAGTGGGGCAGCCTACGTATCTCACCCTTGAGAGAGGAGAATCAGGTCATGCGTAGTTCTGGCAGCTTATTTTGCTTGATTCTGATTTTTTTTTTCTTTTTTTTTTTGGGATTTTTCCGACTCTATTTTTCTTCACTCTTTTTTACTTTTTTTTTTTGACACATTTTTTCTCTTTTTTTTTCTTTTTTTTTGAACTTTTCTGACTATTGTTTTGCTCGACATTTTTTCTTCGAGCTTTGCTGACTATATTGATTCCAAAAGAGGTGTATGAAAGAAAAATAAAACTAAAGCTCAAATGGGGTAAACAAAGGATGACACGATGTTTGGATGACAGAATGAAATGCCTTCATCATATCAATCTTTGAAAATGCAAGTACATATCATGCAATATGAAAGTGCACGATCAAGATCACTTATGAAATGTTTTACAACACTAACTTGCCCCGAGCATGTGTGCCACCTCTTTTCTACACTTGCCCAGCATACAACTCCACTTTGTTGTACATTCCTCATGCTGAAGGACTCATGACTTCGTGGAGCTAATTTTCTTCCTGTTCCTCTTGATAGGATCACGTAGACACTGTTTGACCTAATTAAGACATGTCTTTCAATTGATGACCAAGTTATTCTCACGATTTTCAAAATAATAGCCTTAATTTTTAAAAAAGGTTTCAACTTAATCACCAAATGCCCCAGCACTCTATCTATTTCCTCAGATGCTCTCTTTTTCTAACTTTAACCCTCTGATTCAATGTTCATTCTTAAACTGGATGTTAAGATCTAGCTGTAAATTTCACTAGGATATCATATCACTAGAGTCAACATAAAATGTACTATGTAAAAAAAACAAAACAAACAAACAAAACATATTTAAAACACAAAGAAAAAGAGGACACTCCATTTAATAAAAATGAAAGATAGAAGGGTTTGAACATAAACGACAAAGGGACAAAACAAGATAAATTCCGAACTCAACCCTAAAATAATTCGGAGAACAGAAAATAAAACAAAACAAACTACCAAACCCCTTCCTGGTAAGGAGATGGCTGACTTCTCCATTGCTCAGCCTGACATCTTAGCCACTGGCTAGCATATCAACATGACTGGAGCTTTCACCACTGTCAGACACATTTCCTTCAACAAATAAGCTCTGGATCACCATGCTTAACTCATTGCCTCCCACAGATTGTGCAGTACCGCGTGCTGGTGAAGAACTCTGTGGGATGGTCGAAGGGCCAATGTTTTGCACCACAATCAATTTATCTTGAATTATCTTTTCTATTTCTCTTTTCAAAGTGCGACAATCTTCAGTACTATGACCCTGAACATCAGAATGATATGCACATCGCACATTAGGATCAAAGCTTCTTGAATGCGGGTCAGGAGTATACCCAAGAAGAGGAGTGACCATGCCCTGTTGTACCAATCTCTGGAATAAACTGGCATAGGATTCCCCAATAGGAGTGAAATTATCTTTTTCCTTCCTCCTCTTTGCGAACTCTGGCCTCGGATGAAATTTGGATTTAGAGGTCCCTTGGTAAATTTGTGGGGGTCGAGGACGATGTTGAGGGACAGGGGCATGCCATTGTGGATAAGAAGATGGATGAGCATACAATTGTGCATTGTTCACAGGATATCGAGGAAGTGGAATGAGATTTCTTGGATTTCGGAGAAAGAAACCTTGTTGCAAGTGGTTATGTGGATCTGATATGTAAGCTCGGTATTGAGGCTGACAGTATTGGTGGGTTAAACCTCTCAAACTCTGCTTTGGCCCTGTCATGACAATAGGTGCGTTTTCCTTCTTCTTTCCTTCAGTTTCCCTTGGTTGATTGCAATGTCGTCCCGAATGTTTCACAGAATTCTTCTGTCCATCAGGCTCCCCAAATTTTGATGTCTCAAAGCTGGGAGGAAGGTTAACACTTAAAGACATGCCCCAATTTTTATATGAAACATCTTCATAGCCCATAAGTCCAGGGGATTTTTTCATATCATTTTCTATACTCTTCACTTTCCCAACCATTTTCTCTGGCTCTTTTGGCATGCTAGGCTTCTTAGTAAGAAATTTTGGCGGTTCACTTAACTTAACTGTAGGCTCAAGAGTATACCAATGATCATCAATAGTATTGAACGTGGAGTCACTAGTGGACTGGGAAAGCACAATCGTTAGATTGATAGACAAAGTGGAAGCCTTAGTAGAAGGTTGAGCAACAAAAGCACAGACGGTATGTGGTGCTGTGAATGTGGTAGACTTATACTGAGGAGATAAAGAAAGAGTGGTGGAAGTATTGAGGTGCATTTGACGTGGAATGGATTCTGAGGCATGCTGTGGTGCATCAACAACAGTAGGAAACTGACTTTGTGATTTTGGTGGAAGACTCAAGGTATTTGCAGGGTCAAAAATGGGGAACGGAGGTGGAGGCAGCCCACTAGCCCAAGCTCGGTACATTCCCATCATTTGTTGTCTCAGTCTCAAATTCTCTTCCTTTAAACTTTCAATTTTCCGACTCTTTGTTTCATCCATGATGCCACTCTCTATATCCTTGTTGGACACAACTAATCCTTCCTTGGATTTGATGTGATATGGAGGACCAGCCAGGAAACCACAAACCAACCACCTTAAACTAACTGAACAAGAGGTAACAAATATGTTAGAGTTCAACATTTTTTTTCCTTCAAAACCTCTTCTTTTTTTTTTCTTGAAAAAAAATCACCGAACCCTAGAAGGGCGCCTACGTATCTCACCCCCGAAAGGGGAGAATCAGGTGTGCGTAGTTCGTGAAGTTTTGCCAAAATGACCAATTAAAATCTTTTTTTTTCTTTTTCTTGAAACTTTAAAAAGAAAAGAAAATAACAAATTATCAACAGAATTGACGAAAATCTTTTTGCATTTTTTAGGTTTAAACTCCCTATACAAAAATAGAATCTATGATTACCAAAGAAGAATCTTTTTGGGTTTTCGATTTAGAATTTCATAGGAAAATGAAACTTGAAACTATTAAAGAAAAATCTTTTTGTAGTTTTCTTTTAGAGATGTATATGAAACACCTACTCTAAGTGAAGAGTGAAAAAAATCTTTTTGAATTTTTCAGATTCCTGCACAACATGAAATCTATGGTTACCGAAGAAAATATTTTTGGATTTTCGATTTTAAATTTCATACGAAAATGAAACTTGAACCTATTAAAGAAAAATATATTTTTTTGCTTTCTTTTAAAGATGTACATGAGACACCTACTCTAAATGAAGAGTGAAGAAAATCTTTTTTAAATTTTTGAAATAAGATCCCCGAACCTAAAATAGGTTGCCTGCGTATCTCACTCCCGAGAGAGGAGAATCAGGGGTGCGTAGTTCGTCCAGATTGGACAATTAACGATTAACTAACAGATTGACCCTAACTTAAGGGACACAACCAAAGACAAACGAATAAAAACTTTTTTAATTAGACATTTCAACTAAACTGACACCAACAATTATGAAGAAAAATCTTTTTTGGTATCTTTATTATATGAAATGAACAAAACTTCTACCATTTTTCATTTTCTTTTACAAAAACTACTAAAAAAAATCTTTTTTGAAAATTTTGAATTATGAATGCATGCTAAAGGAGACAGTGAGAAATCTTTTGATGTTTTGGTTTTTGAAAGAATGAGTGCAAAAACTAAAGAAATCTTTTTGAATTTTTGAATTGTGAAAAACAAAAGCCATAAAGAACACTAAAAACTACGACACTCTTTTTTTTTCTTCTTTTCGACTCACTTCACTTTTTTTTCTCTATTTTTTTCAACAGTTCTTGCCTACACACCTTACTTCTAACACATGTTTTCCCCAAATCAGTCCGTCAAATGACCCCATTACCCTCAAAGATGCAACATTTAGCACATAGGGATGCGTTAGAGGTGAGTCTCCTACAAAGGACCAAGTGGGCCTCGCTAGGTCTCAATATGATGCACATAAGCATGACCTAAAGGCTGACCTACGTTGGGGTTCACTAACAAGGCTGTTCGGGGGAGCATATGGTCGACAGTGGCTGCTTTGCTTTCCACCTACTCCATACATCCAACGGCTCCCCCCATAAAATAAAGGTGACTCAACTAGAGTTCGTACGCACGACGTGCGCTCCGAGACTTGTTACAGAAAGAAGGCCGGGGGGATGGACTCATGATGACAGATATAAAACGGTAACACATAGGATAAATACTATAAATAAAGAGCACGAAAACGCACAAAAGTGAAAACAATAACAAAACAATAATCACAAACAATGCTTATACACTCGTAATGCCAAACAAAGCCGATACGACACAAAAATAAGCTCGAATTCTGAAAAATCCCCAGCAGAGTCGCCAGAGCTGTCACACCCCTTTTTCGACTCAAAAAAAGATATGTATTTTAAGGTTTGAAAGGTTTTTTTATTAAAGTGACAAAATGAAGATTGGTTCCGAAAAAAGATTGTTTTTACATTCAAAATCAGAGTCGCCACTTGGCATAATCTGGTGTACCAAGTCACCATTGGAAAATTCTTTTCGAAACCATTTGACTCTTTAAACCAGTTTACGAACAGAGATTCCGGCTAAGGATTTCTGTTGACCGAGGGAAAGGTGTTAGGCACCCCTCGATCCCGTGGTTCGACCACGGTCGCTTGGTGGAGCGTATCGGCTAATTTGACATTACAAATGTACAAACCACATAAACACACAAAACAAGCAAACAAATAAATCACACAAAATTCAAAACAAACAAAAATAATGTTCAGTCCAAATTATACAATCCAAAATAAAAGAGGTGCTGAAATATAAAACCTATTCTATTCTAAACTAATCCTAAACTAAACTCCACCCGACGTTCCGAGCCTTGATCACGAGCCTCCTTTGCGTACATGATACTTCAGGGCATTCCCCGGATAAATCAATACAAATCCTTCGGGGCATTCCCCGACTAAATGAGTACAATTTAAACTTTTCGTGCAATAAAGTAGAAAGTACCATTCACGCACATATTCAAACACTCCAATAAATCGTTATTCCTAAATTTGCCTAACCGGCCTACGTTTGCCTACCAAGTTCAACATATCACAATTCTATCATGTTTAACATTATCAATACATCAAAATTAATCAATATTCATTTTCCTCTATTTTTAATCCCCACCTTAATTCATTTTTAACCACGTGATCAACCCATTTCAATACACAATCCACCAATCGAGAATAACGAAAATTCACCAATCATGCTTAGCACATCACATACCTAAATGTCACCAATAGTTCACATCAACAAACAAACCACGGTATCGAATCACACGCAATCACAATCACATAAGAATTAAATAAAAGAGAAGAAAGAATTGAACCTTAAATTTGAAGCTTTCAAACTCAATGTTATTCGAATAAAGAGAGTCCGCACCCGGAAACCTCGAGCCGAACCTTAACACCAACAATCCAACTCGATAAATAATGACTCGTTCACCGTCACTTTTCACGCCGTCACTGTTCACCGGTACTGTTCACCGGTCACTGTTCACCGGTTACTGTTCACCGGTTACTTTTTTTTTTTCGTTGTTGTTCTTGTTCTTGTGAGGAAGATTATTTGGTGATTCTTGTTATTGTGGAGAAGATGATGATCAAAGAATGAGCCCCCTTTTTCTTCTTAGAAATTTTCTTTTATAATGAGCATGGATTTGTTATCATGTGGGAATTTTGGTGGGTCCCCCATATATTCTTTCTTTGTGGACAAGAAAAAGGAGGGGGGGGGGAATCACATGGGTAGTTAGGGTAGGTGGAAGCTTTTGATTGGATAAGTTGTTAGGATAAGATAAATTAGTTAGAGGTATTTTTTATTTATTTTTGTATTTTTGTGGGATATAATTACATGGGGTTGGACACATGGTAAGGTGAACAAAAAATGAATAAAACTAGACTTCGGGAGGTACAAAATTAGGTGTCTACAAACCCCTTAATGAAAATCTTAGCTCCGCCACTGATTACTGATACCATGGATTTCCATGCATCAATAATACACTCCTTAATATCAAATAGAGTGTAAAACTAATGCAAATATTAATAATATATAGGATAAAAAAATGTACCAAACAAGTTATTAGTAATACACAAAGCTAATGCATGCATTATCTTTTTAATACTCTCTACCAAACGGCCCCTAAGTGTTTTAGGTAGAGATAGGCATAGTTTGGGCAAAATTGAAATTCGATCTTTCAAAATCTTTGGCTTGGATTTTCAGATTACGAATAGAATATATAATCTGGGTTTAACTTCTAAAATTTTCAAATCTATGATTGGATTTGAACTTTGGAATTTTGATATCCGAATTCATTTTTTTTATACCTAATATATCCTTAACGAGTAGAGACTAACCCAAATACAGAGTATTAAGTCCAATGCGATAAAAACAAATTTGGTTTAATTTCATAAGTGGAGTTTGGAAAGGATAGCTTATGTGCAGCCTTATCCGTAAGTATCCTGTGAATATAGAGAAACTATATTTGTAATTAAATACCCTACTAAATGATTCAATACATCCAATTAGCTAGGCCAATGAATAGTGTAAATTGAGATGCATCTCACTGTATTTTATATTGTCATTTCAAGAGTTGTAACGTTGACTCCTTAGGGAAGCATATTAATTGATGTTTAGATCGAGTTTATTATAAGAATTGATGGCTAATAATTGACTTGAATATTGAACTATTAGTATGGTGGTCTATCTAGATTATATGATTTTACTTTCTTTGTTAAATTAATACTTTCTTGATAATTGTTCCATTTCTTGAATGAAAATTTTATCTGGGCGATTGTGGGGGTTATTAAAGCAAAATTTGATATGAATACCTTATTTGAATGTTCATTTTTGTGAAAAGAAGAAATTCAATTTATAGGCTCAAAACTTGAAATCTAAAATAATCAAATCAACAACGTTTCAATCTAAAACTCAAATTTTAGCCAACACGACCAACAACGTTGTGTGTGGTTACGTACTTTCCCCATTTGATAATAAAATAACTTGTTATGCAAGCTATTTATTTAGTAAATGTATTAGTAGGCCTTCCTAACTAAGCTTTTTAGGTAGAGCTAGTCATAGAACATAGTTTGGGACCAACATGGATTGTGGTGCAGTGGATGAGGCTGCTCCACCCTTAACCAGAGGTCCAGGTTCGACCCTGGGTATGGAGAAAACTCTGTTGGGAGCGTTGTCGCCTTAATGGGCCCTGCAACGCGCGATCCGGATTAGTCGGGGCTTCAATGCGGGCACCGGACACCGGATGGGAAACCAAAAAAACAAAAAAAAAAAGTCATAGTTTGGGCAAAATTGAAATTCGATCTTTTTGAGTTCTTTGGTTTGGATTTTCATATTTGGATAGCTATTTTGGGTTTAACTTCTTAAATGGTCAAATGAACTATGATTCGATATGAGTTTGCATTTTTGATATCCGAATTTTTTTATTTTATACCTAATATTTATTCCTAACGGATAGACATAAGCCTATATGCATAATATTAAAAATATACTCGGTTTTATTTCATAACTGGGGATTTGGGATGAATGGTGTCTATGCAACTTTGTAAAGGTATATTGAGGCTATTTTTGAAATCCAATACCCTACTAAATCATTCAATATAGTGTATCCTATTAGGCGAATGAATAGTACTGTAAATTGAGATGAATTTCACTGTATTTTTCTTATTGTCATCTGAAGAGTTGTGACACTGAGTCCTTAAGAAAGCATATTAATTGATGTTTAGATCGAGTTTATATGAATTAATGGACAGTAATTGACCTGAATATGAACTATTAGTACGTAGTATGATCAAATATCTAGATATGATTTTTAGTTTTTTAAATTAAGAATTCCTTGATGATTGCTCCATTTCTTGAATGAAAATTTTATTTGAATGACTGTGGTGGAAATGAAAAATTATTAAAGCAATTCGGTATGAATACTTTATTAGGATGTTCATTTTTGTAAGAAGAAGAAGAAGAAATTCAATTTATTATAGGCTCAAAATTGAAAATCTAAAATAACTAAATCAACTAATCTGAAATCGTACTAATTAAGAAAATCGATCCAACCAAACTTATTTGGATTGAATTTGAATTTCAATTACTTAAATCAAAAGAAATGAAGATTCTAATTAGAATTTGTCTATCGGATCTAAACTGCCCCACCCCTATTCTTAGGTGGACCTCTCTAAGGATATCAAGAGATTGAATGGGCTAAAAGTAGCAGTGTTTATTTAAGAGTTAATGGACAAAATAACACTTTAGATGTATTTTGATTTTTTAAGTTTCATACCTAAAATATCAGGTGCATGAATTTTCTATTTGAACTATCACCAGTTATTTATCAAAACACGTCTCAACTATCAGTTGTTATATAAAATATCACCCTCGTTTAGGAACAATTAATAGTTGAAATGTAGTTGGTGATAATTTTGGAGAGAACTCATACACTTGATAATTCAGATATGAAACTCGAAAACAAGAGAAACTTTAATTTATAGGTATATTTTGAGCCTTCACTCTTTATTTAATCATATCTTTTAGCTATCTTCCTAACTTCTTCATTGCCCTAAATCACAATAGAGCTTCTTAGACAAGCAACTGTCAAGCTTACCCATTGCTACAGAGAAGCAAATCAATTGGCTGATTGGCTAGCCAAATTGGCCATGGACTCACAGGCTAACAATATGTATTTCTTCATCATGGATAAGATACAAGTTCCAAGCATTAGATCAAAAGTGGATAAGGCTAATTTTTTTAAGTTAATCTAGCTCCATGTATAGTAGTAATGAGTAAATGCTCATTACTCTTTTGAAGGATAGTTGTTATCCTTGTGTTGTAATCAAACTTTATGATTCAACTGTTGATCAAAGAGTTATACAAGTGACAAACTTTTAACAATATGATTGTCCGAGTTAGTCTAACAAGATTATTACTCAGACTAGTACACATGCAACACAAGCATATATAAACTCACAAGGAGCATACATATATTTATTCTCATAGCAAACATAATCAAAGTACGTAAATTAAAATCAGACACCACAATAGGTCTTTAAAGGAGATTCATATCCTTGGCCTTCTTCAGTGTAGTAGAAAGCTAAGTTGCTCAAGACTCTCCAAAAATGTTGCCACACGTGTCGAATTCTTCAAAAATACACTATTTTTGAAGGATCCGACACATACTCGTTGACATTTTTGAAGAGTCCGAACAACATAGGTAGAAAGCATAGGGAGACCTCTTAACTCACGATTTTCAAATTATTTTCTTAATATTAATCGCACTTAATTAATTGACTAGGGATCCTTAATTAAATAGTAAGGCTAGTATAATGCTTACTTTTTTTCTAATCGCTATACATAGAGTATATATTAATTGTATACGGTTATATACATATTATACATGTGTTATACATTAGCTAACTGTTTTTAATTTATTTAGTAGGTGAAAGTTAATTTTTCTTTTCTTTTATTTTAACTGAAGTTGGTTTAAATATTGTAATCTTCTCAAAAGTGTTTTTCAAAAAGATATTTTTGAGAAAAAAACTACAAAGCAGCTTCTCCCAGAAGCACATATTTTCTCCCAACTTAAACACCCCGCATTTTAAATAACCATTTTTAAAAGAAAAAAATATTTGACCTCTCAAAAGCTTGATCACTGTAGACACCTAATTTTGTCCCTCCCAAGTCCAATTTTATTCATTTTTACCTAACTTTATCATACACCCTTACCCACGTGATTATACCCTCCATAAAATGACAAAAAATAACAACCCTTAACAAATTTTATCTTGTTTTGATCCTATCCTAACAAACTTTATCCTTACACCTCACCTACCCTACCTCTACCCCACCTAACCTACCTCACTACCCTACCCTCACCTCACTGGAATTGAATTCCACTCACAATATAACAACACTTCACACACAGAAAAAGGAACCGGACCAAAAAAAAAATACTCTCTCCACCTACACTTACAGCACACGAAAAAAGAAGAAGAATTCACCTTCTTCTCAAACAACATTCTCTCCATTTTCACATATATCACACACAATACCCACCACCGACTCATATACACATTCACTGAAATTCTCATCACACACACACGAATCCACACAGAGCTGGCCAGAAATGAACAAACACACAACACACAACACACAGTAGAATGGAGTTAAAGAAAAATCGAGGGAGAGAGGAAAAACAAAAAGAAAAATCAGGAGATCGATAAAGGAGCACCGTTTTCTGTTTGGGTCACTGTTCCGACGATAATAGGCTAGATCTAAGCCTTTTCCGGCGAATCCTTCGCCGGAATCGGTTCCAGCTCGTCCAATTGATCCAAACAAACTTATAATCTCTAAAATCTTTTCAGTTTTTCTTGATTTTTCAAGCAAATCCGATCGGAATCCGACCCATTTCTTCAGTATTTTTTTTGCCGCCGTCTGAGATCGCAGGAGATCCAGCGCAACGTTAGTCAGAATCGACTTTTGATTCGTTAGGCGACCATTCCAACTCTCAAAAGCTTGAGATTTCTCTGTTTCCTTTTTATTTCTGAGCAAATCCGGCCTGAAAACGTCGAAACGCGCCGGAATTTGTCTTGATCCGTCGTTCCTGCTGTCTTCGGAGCTCACCGGAGCTCGATCTACGCTGGGCTTCGATGTCCTGTCATTTTTTTTTGGGGTTTTAGGTTCATTCGTCTCAGTGATTCCTTTCGAAATCGGGTTCCGGGCTTATCAGTTTTGTTCCGGATTTAAGAATTTAGTTTTCTGTTCATATAATCAGTCCATCGAGATCAGTTTTAGGGTGTTGAGTTTGTCGATATCGAAGTAGGAGTCATCGCAGTTGAGGTTCTTTTCGAAATCCCAAGGTCAATTATCGGAAGGTCCATCTCTACAACTCTTGCTTCTTATTTTATTTTTCTTTGGTATATTGATGTTGTGATTATGATTGTTGGATTTTGTTGATGTTTTGATTATGTGCTTGACGATGTGATTTTGTTAATATGCGGAACGAATTTGAGTAATTTTGATGGTGCGATTGATAAAAAAGAAGTTGGGTTGGAAATTGAAAATGGACGAAAAGGGTAGATTTGGATTAATTTTGATTTATTGTTGGTATAAAAATGTGATAGAATTATGTCTTTAGTCGAGCATGAATAGGCAAACGGTAGGTTCGGGTAAGCAAATTTAGGCATGGTGGATTGATGGCATGTTTGAAATATGTATCGGAATGGTTTTGTTTTATCGCATTTAATTTAGTTGTACTCATTTGGCCGGGGAATGCCCTGAGGTACGTGTATCTATTCACCGGAGAATGTCCTGATGTATCATGTACGCAAAGGAGGTTCGTGATGAAGGCCCGAGACATCGGGTAAAACATTGGAGTATAGTTTAGGATTAGTCTAAATAGGATTTACCTTTTCGTATGTTTTTATTTTTGAACTGTATAATTGGACTGAACATTATTTTATTTTTTTTGGTTTTGGATTGTGGTTTGACGTGTTTGTTGCTTGTTAATGTGTTTTATGTGGTTTATACATTCTTAGTGTCAAAGTTAGCCGATACGTTCCACCAAGCGACCGTGGTCGAACACGGAATCGAGGGGTGCCTAACACCTTCCCCTCGGTCAACAGAATTCCTTAGCCGGAATCTCTGTTCGCAAACCAGTATTAAAGAGTCAAAACCATTTTGAAAAGGATATCCATGGGTAAATCATATTTAAATTAATTAATTATTTAAGTAAAATTTATTTAAATTAGGTAAGAATTTTAAATTTGATAAATTAATTAATTTAAAATTTAATTAATTAATTAGTTAAGAATTTTAATTAATTAATTTTTTACTAATTTAAATTAATTAATTAAATTAATTTTAATATTTAATTAATTTTAATGTAATACCTTTTTTGTTATTTTTTTATTTTAAAAATTATTATTCAAAATTTTTAAATTTTAAAAGGATGATTATTCAAATTTTTCTACAATTTATATATTTTTCTTATTTAATTAAATTAATTTTAATATTTAATTTGTTATGTAGCATTTTAAAAATGACTTGAAATTTAATGTAATACTTTTTCTATTTTTTTATTTTTTATTTTAAAAATGACGTGGCAGATGACGTGGCAGACATGACTGACGTGGCAGCTGATGTGACAGCTGACGTGGGAGATAGTGTGTTACACTCACCAAAAAAAGGTATAAAATATTGCTTTTTAGTAGGTTCAAGGGTCCAGATGACAAACATGTAAGTAGAAATATCTAACTTACAAAACCGATAAAGTATAGGGGTCCAGGAGGTCATTTTGCCAAAAAGAAAAGAACATGAAGAATAAGGAATTGATCAAATAGTGGGCCCAAAAGGTCCATTTGTCAAGATATTAAATACCTCAAATAACTATGAGGTGGCATATGAAATTCATAATAAAATTTTTGGTATATTTTGTGTTTAACTTCTTAAGTGATCAAATCTGTGATTGGATTTGAACTTGCATTTTTTATATCCGAATATTTTTATTTTATACCTACAATTTATCCCTAACGATTAGACATAAGCCCATATGCATAGTATTAAAAACATACTGAAATTAATTTCATAAGTGGTATTTAGGATGAGTGTAAAGGTGGAGACACTATTTTTGAAATCCAATACCCTACTAAATCATTCCATATAGAGTATCCTATTAGGCTAATAAAGTAGGGATGGGCTTGGGTAGTTGAGTTGGATCATAAAATTGTT
The DNA here is from genome assembly GCA_030864215.1 of Capsicum pubescens. Taxonomy (NCBI): domain Eukaryota; kingdom Viridiplantae; phylum Streptophyta; class Magnoliopsida; order Solanales; family Solanaceae; genus Capsicum; species Capsicum pubescens. The sequence goes on from CM061543.1 coordinate 39,300,729, forward strand.
GGCCCAAGTCTGAGTATTAGTTTGTTGTTGTTTTTTGGAAATTTTTTAGAAATAGCAATAATTTGGTGCTTGATTATCAAACATAGCCATAGTTTGGATGATTACCAAATTTATCAAGAGTTTTTGAAATTCGCTCTGTATAAGTGATACATCAGTTTCTGAAATTTGCCCTATATAAAGGATACATAAATTCGCGATGTATCAGTGATGCACCAATAGATACACAGAGAATTGCTAAATCAGAGCGAAGCGAATTATTATATCACTCATAAAGAAAGAATTTTGGAACTTTCACTAGTATAATCTAAAACATCAATACCCCTAATTAACAAAGGCTTCAACAAAACCAGAGAATATATCACGTTTAAAGTGAACAACTTTCAAAAGCTTAAAATATAATGGAAACTCATTAAAAGAGAAATTTAAGTTTTGTGTACTATCAATTTTACACTATCAGGTAAACTTGACCTGCTATTGCAGGTTCTCAATTTTTATGTAAAAAATTGAATAACCTGTAACAACAGGTCGAATTTAGCTAATAGTTTGTACTTCGTATGCACAAAACTTTAGTGGTTGTATATCAGTAAATGACTAATTGAAAGCAAACATCATTAAGCATCTCTCTCTCCCTCTCTCTATGCAGTGAGCATGATCTGATTATGATTTTCATATAAAACATCACACAGTCTTATATACTACCATGAGTTTGAGAAAAAAAAAAAACTTTCATGTTTTTTTCTAAACGGAACCTTTATTTCATTTATATAGTCCTATTACAAGTAGAGTTTGAGAAAAAAAAATAAAAAAACCGTCTTACATTGTCATGACTCGACTTTGATCCCTAGCAATGACGAAGGTAATATTTTAGCTTCTCTTATGCTTTTCCTTTGCATTTTCACATGCCCCTTCAATTATACATAATCCAGAGAGTTATAAAAGCAGCCATACATTCATTATTCTGATTTTCTGAGTTGGCCTAACAATATTATTACTCAGACTAGTGCATATATAAAACACAAGCATATATATACTTCTGGAGCATACATATTTATTCTCCAAGTAACATAATTAGAGTACATAAATTAAAATCAGACACCACAATAGGTCTTCAGACGAGATTCACATCTCATGCCTTCTTCGGAGTAGCAAAAAGCTAGGAATTCAAGATGATCAAAGGGCTTATAGAGTAAAGGATTCTCTTCATCTACCAGGTCTTGTGGTGCCTGGATCATGTATCCGACTTTATTAGGTATTGAAAACAAACCAACTGAGTACCTTTCTTCGTTTCCTGTCATCATCACTCTATGATATGGCGAATGCAACCGACCATTTGTCCATGCCTACGGAAAAAAATCATACAAACTATCGTTCATTTCCAGATAAAACGTAAGACTTGAAGGACAGATAGGTCCGTTTATTGGATATGTAACGTGAAAAACAGGATATATTACATGCTATAATTATAAATAAAAATAAGTTGATATAATAATTTTTTTTGTATATATATTCAGTGGCGGACCTACAAAAGACTAAAGAATGACAGTAGGGTGGTCCATCGAGCATCCAATCTCAGGATAGAACAATGTGCGCGCTAGTTTAAAAATTGAATCCGCCACTATCCTAAGTTAAACCAAAAGAAAATAAGAGCAGAGCTAAATGTTAGAAGAACTTACATGCAGACAGTCTCCAATCATGACAGTGAAAGTGTTTGGCGTAGATTCAACATTGATCCACTGCCCATCTTTGGTCAAAACTTGAAGACCCTTCACCTGATTTTGGCACAGTATGGTAACAATGTTCTTGTCTGTGTGAGCACTTAGTCCTAGTTTAGTTTCACTGCTTTGAGGTGCTTTATAGGTCGTCAGTCGAAGAATATAGTTGGTCGAATTCATATGCTCATCCGTGTACTTTTCGAGGCCTAAGCTCTCCAGAATCATCCTCCTTACTATCTGGTCTAACTCTGATAGTTGCTCCGAGTATGACTGAATAGTTTTACTGTCATCACATATAAGAATTGAAATATTATAAATTGCTAAAGAATAAGGTATTACTACTAGGCATAACATCTATGCACCATTTAGTAGGGCTGTGCATATTCCAGTCCTTTCTTTGACTCGGTGATGAACTCATGTCATGATGAATAAACCTCAATAACCCAATAACATATCTCCTGTTTTGGACTTGTCAAGCTTGAATGATGCTACAACTCTACAACTCTTTTCGAAATTGAGGTTCTTTTCGAAATCCCAAGGTCAATTATCGGAAGGTCCATCTCTACAACTCTTGCTTCTTATTTTATTTTTCTTTGGTATATTGATGTTGTGATTATGATTGTTGGACTTTGTTGATGTTTTGATTATGTGCTTGACGATGTGATTTTGTTAATATGCGGAACGAATTTGAGTAATTTTGATGATGCGATTGATAAAAAAGAAGTTGGGTTGGAAATTGAAAATGGACGAAAAGGGTAGATTTGGATTAATTTTGATTTATTGTTGGTATAAAAATGTGATAGAATTATGTCTTTAGTCGAGCATGAATAGGCAAACGGTAGGTTCGGGTAAGCAAATTTAGGCATGATGGATTGATGGCATGTTTGAAATATGTGTCAGAATGGTTTTGTTTTATCGCATTTAATTTAGTTGTACTCATTTGGCCGGGGAATGCCCTGAGGTACGTGTATCTATTCACCGGAGAATGCACTGACGTATCATGTACGCAAAGGAGGTTCGTGATGAAGGCCCGAGACATCGGGTAAAACATTGGAGTATAGTTTAGGATTAGTCTAAATAGGATTTACCTTTCCGTATGTTTTTATTTTTGGATTGTATAATTGGACTGAACATTTTTTTTTTTTGGTTTTGGATTGTGGTTTGACGTGTTTGTTGCTTGTTTATGTGTTCTATGTGGTTTATACATTCTTAGTGTCAAAGTTAGCCGATACGTTCCACCAAGCGACCGTGGTCGAACACGGAATCGAGGGGTGCCTAACACCTTCCCCTCGGTCAACAGAATTCCTTAGCCGGAATCTCTGTTCGCAAACCAGTATTAAAGAGTCAAAACCATTTTGAAAAGGATATCCATGGGTGACTTGGCACACCCGATTTATGCCAAGTGGCGACTCTGAGTTTTGAATATAAAAAGTCTTTTCGAAATGAATTTTCATCTTTTGTCACTTTAATAATTAAAACCCTTTCGAACCATAAAATCAATTCTTTTGGAGTAAAAAAAAAGGGGTGTGATAGCTCTAGCGACTCTGCTGGGGATATTTCAGAATCCGAGCTTTTTTGGAGTCGTATCAACTTTGTTTGGCATTACGAGTGTATAAGCATTGTTTGTGATTTTTGTTTGTGTTTTCACTTTTGTGTATTTTCGTGCTCTTTGTTTACAGTATTTATCCTATGTGTTACCGCTTTTATATTTGACATCATGTGCATAACCCGAGTCATTCTTTCCGCAACAAGTCTCGGAGCGCACGTCGTGCGCACGAACCCTAGTTGAGTCACCTTTATTTTAGGGGGGGAGCCGTTGGATGTATGGAGTAGGTGGAAAGCAAAACAGCCACTATCGACCATATGCTCCCCCGAACGGCCTTGTTAGTAAATCACAACGTAGGTCAGCTTTTAGGTCATTCTTATGTGCATCATATTGAGACCTAGTGGGGCCCACACGGTCCTTTGTAGGAGACTCACCTTTAAAGCATCGCTACGTGTTAAATGTTGCATCTTTGAGAGTAACGTGGTCATTTGACGGACCGATTTGGGGAAAACATGTGTTAGAAGTAAAGTGTGTAGAAAAAAAAAAGAGAGCAAAGGTGAATCAAAGAAGAGTTTCGTAGTTTTTAGGTTCTTTATGGCTTTTGTTTTCCACAATTCAAGAATTCGAAAAAAAAAAATCAAAAAGATTTTTCTTTTGCTTCCTTTAGCAAGCTTTCACAATTCGAAAACTCCAAAAAGATTTTTTTTAGGGGGTTTTATAAAAGAAAAATTCAAAAAGAGGTGGTAGAAGTTTTGTACATTTCATTTAACGAAAATACCAAAAAGATTTTTTCTTTCATAGCTGTTGGTGTCATTTTTTTTTCTTTTATGTAAAGTGTCGAATTAAAAACTCAAAAAAAAGAGACTTTGTTATGTTGTTCATCATGTGTCTTTGGTCGTGTCTCAAGTCAGGGTGTCATTTGTTATTTAATCATTAATTTTCCAATCTGGACGAACTACGCATACCTGATTCCCGTCCCTCGGGGCGGGATACGTAGGCAACCCTCGGTGGGTCCGATAACCTTTATTTTGGCCTTCGTCTTAGTCTTAGGCTAGGTCTTTTACCCCGTAACCTAAAGTTGTTAGCCAAGTAGGCTGATTTTATTCAGCGTTACTGTTCGGTGATTTAGAGTCATGAAGCGGTCTGTCCCATCGACGTATGTTCGCATCAAATTCCTATTGGTTGGGGACCTTTTTCTCTTATCAAATTTTTGAGATAATTTCTTATCTGCTACTACAGGATGGATCTGTCCACAAAGTCTAGAGTCCTTATGGTTGTCAAGGTACCCAAAAAGTTGATCAAGTGGTGGGGCACGTTCAATTACTCTGAAAAGCACGAAGTGAGGAAAGTGTTAGGCAATCTTGTAACATTCATGGATCTCACACCTCGTCCGGATCTAATAGAAGCTGCGTTGACTTTCTGGGATCTAAATAATTTGGTGTTTAGGTTCGGAAGTTGTGAATTGACTCCTACCCTAGCAGAAGTATCTCGTTTGTTTCGGTTGACTTACATGGGTCAGCAGATGATTTTAGCCCGCAATCATACTCGTAAGAAATTCCTTCGACTCTGTGGATTAAAAGATAACAAGCATCTGGGATGTCTCAAACAATTTTGGATTTCCTTAGACTATTTGTTTGCTAGATTTGGGTCCTTAGAGGGTTTCGACTGCTTTTGGGATGAATTCTGTACTACTAAAAAAATCTGGGAACAATGTCGTCTTGAGGTTTTTTGTCTGGCTTTGTTGGGTATCTTAGTGTTCCCGTTAGATGAGAGGTGTATCAATACTCGTCTACAATCAGTGGTGATAGCTTTATTCAAGAAAAAAGATGAGGTCACCATTGTACCAATGATCTTAACAGAAATATACAAGGCTTTAACTGAAGTAAAAGGAGGGGTACGATTTTTTGAGGGAAGTAATATGATATTGCAGTTGTGGATGATTGAGAACTTGCATACGCCTTCTTTGATTAGAGCAGATGTGATCGACCGTTGTCTGAATGATCGAGTGCAAGCCATGCAAGAAAGAATGCGTTTTGACAAATTTTCTTTTTCTATTGGAGTCAATTCTTGGATCGAATTTCTCGAATCAAGAACTCCGAACAACATTCTTTGGTGCTATATATGGTTTCGTCCTAAGAAAATCTTGATTGGATCTCAAATACAACTCTTTCTAGTTTTGATAGGACTTAACTGCACTAGGCCTTACAGTCCAAGAAGGGTGATGCGTCAGTTGGGTAGGATGCAAGGCGTCCCCCCAATAATGGACCTTCTAAAGGATGTAGAGTACTTTAAATACCAAGCCGTGGGGGAAAGAAAATATGAGCAATTCTGGAATAACGCGATAAAGCTAGGTATCGGTACTCTCGAGGAAAATCCAGGATGCACTCAAAACTATGAAATCTGGCTACAATCTCTGCCCCGTGGCATTAGTAGACCCTTACCATCCCAACTTAGAGGGCGAATACGGGAAACAATCATGGTAGAGGATGATGAGCAGGAAGATCCGGGTGCCAAGGTGGAGTTTTTGAGAGTTCAGTTGTCACGTTTGATCACAACTGTGGATGGGTGTCAGAGAAACCTTTGCGGGTGTAATCTCCAAGAGGCGGGGATACGGGCGAGAAATTTGTTCCCGGGTATCAAAACGTCGTTGCAGGATATATTGCAAAGTCTGAGGGGAAAAGAGGGGACTTCACAGATGGGTTCATCTCAGTCGGGGACGCCACACAGAGCACCAGTTTGAAAGAGCATGTCTTATCTTTATGTAGTTTTGAGTCTTTTATGTTTCTGTCATGGTAGGGTGGTGTCTGTGTTAAGTCGGAGTCAAGTTGTTTTTGATATTTGGGTCTTTATTAGTAATTGAACGCATGCCGTTAGGGGGTTTAGAATGTGGTTTTGTATTTGTTGTTTAGTTTTAAAGTGATCCTAAATTCGTTGTATGTTTTGTTGTTTCTTTCATCGAAATGTTATGATGTTACGTCTTTCTTTTGTTTACTTGTTTTCATTTTTTTCATGAAAAAAAAACCTTTAATTGTGTGATCTTTATGCATAAGCTGCCCGAACTACGCAAGATATGATTCATGTACAACATGATACGTAGGCAACCTACTTTTGGGTTCGATCTAATCATTTTGTTTCGTTGTTTTTCATTATTTTTCCTCTTTTAAAGAAAAAAAAACAAAAGCCATAAAGAAAGATAAAATGAAGGTAAATAGCGAGAGAAGAAAAGAAAGAAAGGATGATGAGACAATAAAGGGAAAGAACAGAGATTGATATGAAAAAAAAAGTGTAGATAAAAATCGTGATGATGTTGAAATGACCTCGCTACCCTCAAAAGCTGGTAGAAATGAACATGAATTTAGGACAATTTTACCAATGTGATTCCCATACTTCTTGTGTGCCCTAATCCTTACGGATGTCGTCTTTGATGAGAATGTTCCTTCAGATTGAAGTGGTAGGTTTGCAGCACTCTGGCTAGTCACCCATACTTCACTAGATCAAAAGCAAAGCTCGCCATGGCTAACAGAGAGATTGAAAATTCGCTCAATGACCCGGATCAGGATCACATGGAAGAAAGTTCAGAACACAATGATGAAGTAGTAAGTCTCAGGCAACAATTGATAGATTTGCACCGGGAATGGGCCAGCGGAATGCCTCCTCCTCCGCTCCCTGAAGGTCTTGGGAATATCTCTAAATGCCCACCGCTCTCTCAGGCGCAATTCTCTGCTCCTACTGAGTCACCTGAGCACACGCCAGGATTCACTCCGCGACATTATTATCCTGGCAGTTCTAGTGTGCCCTTGGCAGCTCCCCAATCAAGACCCGCTGCTCAGCCGGCGCCACCGATCACATCGGTATTCGTGGCTCCGCCACCACCTGAAGCTCCCATATATGTTGTGCGTCCGACATTGGGGCTTCCTCGGTCTTCCAGTGAGCCAGTATTGAAGGTTCCAGACTTTGAGAATGAATGAACCGTATGGGTACACTCAGCCACCTGCATTTCCATTTGATACGGAGAAACCTGTCCCAACAGAGGAACAGGAAGTCATAACGCGGAAGTTGAAAAGTTTAGAACAGGCCATGAGGAATTTGCAGGGAATCGGAGGTTATAAGAGTGTTTCCTATAAAGATCTTTGCATGTTCCCAGACATCAACCTTCCCCTCGGTTTTAAAATGCCCAAGTTCGATAAGTATGCAGGGCACGGTGATCCCGTGGCATACTTAAGACGTTATTGCAACCAATTGAGGGCTGCAGTAGGAAGGGAAGAGCTGCTCATGGCTTTCTTTGGCGAGAGTCTTTCTGATCTGGCTTCAGAATGGTTTATCGATCAAGATATCGACAAGTGGAACAACTGGGATGACTTAGCTTCTGAGTTTGTGCAACATTTTTAGTATAACATCGACCTGATTCCGGACGAAAAATCCTTGGTCAACATGAAGAAGAAAAACACTGAAGGTTTTAGGGAATACGCGATAAGGTGGCATGAACAGGCCGCCAGGGTAAAGCCTCCAATGAAAGAGAGTAAGTTGGTAGAGGTTTTCATTCAGGCACAGGATGAGACCTATTTTCAACATTTACTTCCGGCAATGGGAAAGTCTTTTATTGAAGTCCTCAAAATGGGGGAGATGATAGAGGACGGAATCAAGACCGGCCGAATAGTGAGTTTTGCTGCATTGAAAGCCACCACACAAGCGATTCAAGGTGGATCTAGCGCATTCGAAGGTAAAAAGAAGAAAGAGGACATGGCGACTGTCGTAGCTGGAACCCATTCCTATCCCAAAAGACCACCTCGCCCCTATCCTTAATCCCAAGCCCAAGTCTACGCCCAAGCTCCATATATTCCTCCCCACCATTACTACCCTCCACAAAACCCTTTATATTCCATTCCACCACCCCCGTACCCAGTATATAGTGCACAACCATATGCCCAAACCCCTTCTTACCCGCAATGGCGTGTGCAAGCTCCATAAAATCGCCCATCCGCTCCACCAAATTACCAAAACCCCTCCAGACCCGGTTTTCAACCTAGGCCCGAGTATAAGAAAAAGAAGGCGGTCAAAAATCAATTCACACCTCTTGGGGAGTCATATGCTAGCTTGTTTGATAGGTTGAGAAAGTTGAAGGTCTTAAGCCCAATTCAAGGAAGGCTTTCAAATCCACCGCCGAGGAATCTCGATTATTCTTTAAGGTGTGCGTACTATTCTGACATGCCAGGCCATGATATTGAGAAATGCTGGCATTTGAAGAGAGTTGTCCAAGATTTAATTGACATAAATCAGATGCTGGTCCAGGCCCCGGAGGATCCAAACATTAACCAAAATCCGCTGTCAACCCATGCTGAAACTAATATATTAGAATTGATATATGACGGGAAAGAGTCTTCAAGGTGTTATAAGCCTATTGTCAAGATGCAGACCATTGAGGAGAAATCGGTGAATGTAGAAGAGTCTTTGAAAGCAATGTCATCACGCCAGGAAGGAATGAGAGAAGATAAAGCCCAAGAAAGAACAAAGAAACCCCTGATCACAGTACAAGGTGACAAAAGGTATGTTGATTTAAATCAGGATAAACCTAAGTTGACAGTGGTAGGAGCTCTGAGTCAGCCCATCTTGATGATGAATGATGCACTGGCAACGCCTATTGTCCTCAAACCGGTGACCTAACCTCAAATAGTTGATACGAAAAGGGTTTCCTGGAATTATGGGTGGACTGTGATGACCTATCACGGGAAGGAAGTAGTGGAAGATGTAGATGAGGTAGGGGGTATGACTCGGTCAGGAAGATGCTTCGTGCCTTAAAGCTTAAGAAAGTCCAAGCCAATGGTGAGTGGACCGTCATCTATCAAAAAGCCTATCACCGAAGAAGAAGCCGAAGAGTTTTTGAAAAAGATGAAATTGCCAGAGTATTCAATAATAGACCAGTTGAAGAAAACCCCTGCTCAAATTTCCCTCTTATCTTTGTTGTTGCACTCCAAGGAGCATTGTGATATTTTACTGAAGGTATTAAATGAAGCATATGTTCCTAGGAAGATTATAGTAAATCAGCTTGAGAAAATGGTTGGAAAAATCTTTGAGGTGAATCGGATCAGCTTTTCTGATGATAAATTGCCCGTTAAAGGTACAGGGCATAATCGGGGCCTTTACATTACAGTGAAGTGCGAAGAGTTCTACGTCACTCATGTTATGATTGACGGAGGTTCAGGTGCAAATATCTGCCCTATTTCTACTTTGCAAAAGTTGAATATTGGTGCTGAGAGGATCAGACCCAATAATGTATGTGTTAGGGCTTTCGATGGTACAAAATCAAACTCCATTGGTGAAATAGAACTAATGTTGATTATAGGTCCTGTTGAGTTCGCCATAGAGTTTCAAGTATTGAATATAGACTTCTCTTACAATCTGTTGTTGGGAAGGCCGGGGATCCACAAGGCCAAGGTGGTTGCATCTACACTGCACCGAATGATTAAGTTTGAACATGACAGGCAAGAAGTTGTTATCACGGTGAAGGAGATTTGTCCGCCGGCGAAGATTCTCCCTTGTCTCTTATTGAAGCAAATAACGTAGAGGAGACATTCGTCTATCAAATTTTTGATACAGTGCCAGTGAATCGTATCCTTGAATGACAGGTTATACCAGGACCGCAATTGTCTTCCGCTTCTATCATAATGGTGAGTGAACTTTGGAAATACAGATTTGATCCAGGAAAGGGTTTGGGAGCATCTCTGCACGGTATAGTTCGTCCCATATGTCCGAGTGAGAACGTGGGCACGTTTGGTCTGGGATTTGAGCCTACGGTTGAAGATCTGAAGAAAGCCAAGGGAAGGGAAAAGGAAACATGGTCACTCCCTCGCCCAATGTCACTACTCAGTGAATCATTTGTTAAGAGCGGTGTCACGAAGCATGTAGAATTTGAAGTTGAATTGGTTGATGACTGCCAGAACTTTTTTATTGAAGTTGACATGGTCGAAGCAGGAGAAGGTACCAGTATGGCAGACGTGCAATTCATAGGTCCAGCTGTCCAGCTCAATAATTGGGAAGCCACTCCTCTCCCCGTCAGGAGGGAGTTTTGGTAGTTTATTTTGTTTTTCTTTCTGTTTATCCGAGTTATTTCAGGGTTGTAATTCGGAAGTTAGTTTGTTTATGTTATGTTGGCATCTATGTTTAAACCCTTCTATCTTTTTATTTTAATGAAATGCAATGTCCCTTTTGATTCGTGTCTAATATATTTATTTTTCTTTTTATATACAGTTCTCTTTATGCTGATTTTAATGACATGACATGCATGCGGAATTTTCAGCCTGATCTTAAAATCCAAAATAATCAAGATGTAATGAAGCAGAATGGGGAATATGATGAAGAAGAAGCACTAGAAGAAATAAGCAAAGAGTTGGAACAGTTTGAAGACAAACCGAATCCTAATTTGAATGAGACTGAGCCAATAAATCTAGGGGATCAAGAAGATGTTAGGGAGACTAAATTCAGTGTACATGCTTTGCCACAACTAAAAGATGGAATGATTCCAGAATTAATTGATTATAAGGATGTTTTTTCATGGTCTTATGATGATATGCCTGGTTTAAGCACTGAATTAGTGGCTCACAAATTGCCAACTGGTCCTGCGTTCCCTCCTGTCAAACAAAAGTTGAGGTAGTTTAAAACTAATGTAAGTATTAAAATCAAAGAGGAAATCATGAAACAACTTGAAGCCAAAGTAATTCGAGTGGCTCGTTATCCCATGTGGTTATCCAATGTTGTTCCTGTACCAAAGAAAGATGGCAAAATTTGAGTGTGTGTTGATTACTGTGATTTGAACAAAGCAAGTCCGAAAGATGATTTTCCACTGCTCAACATCCATATTTTGTTAGACAACTGTGCTAAACATGAGGTTGCCTCTTTTGTGGATTGCTATGCCGGATATCACCAGATCATTATGGATGATGAAGACACGGAGAAGACGTTTTTTATCACACCATGAGGGACCTATTGTTATCGAGTGATGCCGTTCGGTTTGAAGAATGCTGGAGCAACATACATGAGATCCATGACCACTATGTTTCATGATATGATGCATAAGGAGATTGAGGTATACGTGGATGATGTGATTATTAAGTCAAAAAGTCGGGCCGACCATGTTAAAGATTAAAGAAAGTTATTTGAAAGGCTTCGCAGGTATAATCTCAAGCTCAACCCGGCAAAATGTGTATTTGGAGTTCCATCTGGAAAGCTGTTGGGGTTTGTGGTCAGCCGTCGGGGGATTGAATTGGATCCCTTGAAAATCAAAGCCATTCAAGATTTTCCCCCGCCCAAGAATAGGACGGAGGTGATGAGTTTGCTTGGTAGACTGAACTACATTAGCAGGTTTATTGCTCAACTCACAACCACTTGTGAGCCCATATTCAAGTTGCTGAAAAAGAGTGCTGCGGTAAAATGGACTGGAGAATGTCAGGAAACGTTCGACAGAATCAAAAGATATTTTTCAAATCCGCCCGTGTTGGTAACCCCGGAGCCTGGTAGGCCTTTGATCTTATATTTCTCAGTCATGGATAATTCTTTCGGTTGTGTCCTGGGTCAACATGATGTCACAGGCAAAAAGGAGCAGGCTATTTATTATCTTAGCAAGAAGTTCACCGCATATGAGGCCAGGTATACTCTTCTTGAAAGGATGTGTTATGACCTAACTTGGGTATCACAGAAGTTGAAGCATTATCTCTCATCCTAGACTACTTATCTCATCTCCCGCATGGATCCTTTGAAGTATATCTTTCAGAAGCCTATGCCAACAGGTCGATTGGCAAAGTGGCAAATATTGCTTACCGAGTTCAACATTGTATATGTGACTCAAACCACCATGAAAGCCCAAGCCTTGGCAGATCATCTTGCTGAGAATCCCATCGATGAAGAGTACGAGCTATTAAAGACATATTTTCCTGATGAAGAAGTGTCGTGTGTCGATAAAGTCGTTATAGATGCTGATCCAGGTTGGAAGTTATTCTTCGATGGAGCTGTCAATATGAAATGAGTCGGAATAGGTGCGGTTCTTATCTATGAATCGGGACAATATTTCCCGGTAACAGCACAACTTCGATTCTACTGTACTAATAATATGACAGAGTATGAAGCCTGCATTCTTGGTTTGAGGTTAGCTGTTGATATGGGAGTCCAGGAATTATTGGTGTTGGGGGATTCGGATTTTCTCGTCCATCAAATTCAAGGCGATTGGGAGATGCAAAATTTGAAGCTTATCCCATATCGACAATGCTTACAAGAGTATGTCAACGGTTTGTGTTAGTAAAATTTAGGCATATTCCAAGGATTCATAATGAAATTGCTGATGCTTTAGCCACTCTGTCTTCAATGATCCAACATCCTGATAAAGCCTACATCGATCCAGTGTATATACAGAGTCGTGATCAGCATGCTTACTGTAATGCGGTTGAAGAAGAGCTCGATGGAGAACCCTGGTTCTTGGATATCAAGCGATACGTTCAGTCAGGAGAATACCCAACATATGCCACCAACGATCAAAAGAGGACTATTAGGCATTTGGCTAGTGGATTTTTCTTAAGTGGGAGAATCTTATATAAGAGAACCCCAGATCTGGGACTTTTGAGATGTGTAGATGCAAGAGAAGCCTCGACAGTCATGGCTGAAATACACTCTGGAGTATACGGGTCGTATATGAACGGTCATGTCTTGTCAAAGAAGATTCTTCGAGCAGGTTATTATTGGCTTACTATGGAGATAGATTCTATTCAATTTGTTCGAAAGTGTCATCAATGTCAGGTACACGGTGATCTGATACGTTCTTCTCCTGTTGAGTTACATGCAATGGCCGCTCCATGGCCGTTTGTGGCTTGGGGAATGGATGTGATTGGACCGATTGAGTCGAAGGAATCAAATGGACATAGATTCATTTTGGTAGCCATTGACTACTTCATAAAGTAGGTAGAAGCAGTAACTTTCAAGTCAGTGACAAAGAAGGCTGTGGTAGATTTTGTTCATGCCAACATCATTTGTAGGTTTGGAATTCCTAAGATGATCATTACAGACAATGCTGCCAACCTCAATAGTCATTTGATGCAAGAAGTGTGTCAATATTTTAATATCGCACATCGAAATTCTACTCCATATCGTCCAAAGGCCAATGGTGTTGTAGAAGCCGCCAATAAGAATATAAAAAAGATACTGCGAAAAATGGTATAAGGGTCTAGACAGTGGCATGAAAAGTTGTCGTTTGCATTGGTAGGTTATCGCACCACTGTTCGCACTTCAACAGGGGCAACTCCATATTTATTGGTGTATGGGACAGAAGCAGTCATCCCTGCAAAAGTTGAAATTCCCTCTCTTCAAGTCATTGTAGAAGCAGAGATTGATGATGGCGAGTGGGTCAAAACCCGACTGGAACATTTGAGTTTGATTGAGGAAAAAAGGCTAACGTCTGTGTGTCATGGCCAGTTGTATCAGAGAAGGATGGCTCGAACGTATAACAAAAAGGTCCGTCCCAGGAATTTTGAAGTTGGTCAGTTGGTATTGAAATGTATCCTTCCTCACCAGGTTGAAGCGAAAGGCAAGTTCTCCCCTAACTGGCAAGGTCCCTTCGTTGTGAAGAAAGTGTTGCCCAATAGAGCCTTATATTTGACAGATATTGAAGGCAAAATGGCAGAAATGACTATCAATGCTGATGCGGTCAAAAGATATTATGTATGATATTTTGTCCTTTGTTGATTTTATTGCATGTTTAGTACTTACATTTTTGAAGATTGATATGATGAAAGTATTTTATTCTTCTATCCAAACATTGAGTCATCCTTTGTTTACCCGTTTGAGCTTCATTTTATTTTTCTTTCATATCCCTCTTTTGGAATCAAAATAGAGTCAAAGATAAATGTCAAGAAAATAAGAATAAAAGAAAGAGTTCGAAAAAAAAAATCAAATCAAAACAAAGAACAAGTTGATGGAACTACGTGCGACCTAATTCTCCTCTCTCGGGAGTGAGATACGTAGGCTGCCCTATTTCGGGCTCGGTCCAACCAAATAAAGATTTTAGTCACCCAGTCAACAAAAACTGGGGCATGAGTTAATGTGTTGTTTGAGTCGATTCCAAAAGTTGTAAGTCCCACCCCCACTTCAAGCGTCGTTTGAACCTCTTGCCATCTTTTTCTAACCTTATCCGAAAGCCAAGTTACAACCAAAGAAAGTCCTTCAGATTAATTTTTGATAATGTTAAATCTAAGCATGCAATGGATATGATGATACATTGTGAGGTACCACTTGTCTCCCTCAGCATAAGAAATCAGGAAAGAAATACAAAAATGAGAGAGTCTTAGTGGTGAAAACCCCCGTGGGCATCATAAGGCGATGGTGAGTTGAGAGAAATGAAAATGAGAGAGTCTTATTGGCGAAAACCCTCGCAGGCACCATAAGACGATGGTGAGTGAAGAGAAATAAAAATGAGAGAGTCTTATTGGTGAAAACCCTCACGGGCACCGTAAGGCGATGGCGAGTTTAAGAGAAAAGTGAAAAGTGAAAAGAAAGAGATTTGTTGGCGAAAGTCTTTAAGATGTCTTCAATTGAATGTGATGTATGATTCCAATAGATTTGAAGAAGCGGCTCAGCGGCAAAGGCACGAACTCAACAACAAATGGGGAGTTTGGATAGGAAGATCAGGCAGCTTAATCCAAAATGCATGTCATACTCATTGGAGTTGTTTGTCGTATTCAGATAAGTTCTCTTTTGAATATGGGACATTACCCTTTTCTTTCATTTGCATATTTGCGCTTTTTGTCTTTTTATGTCATTTATCAAAATAAAAGTCACCATCATTTCTTTACATTTTAAGTCAAGTCTGTGTCAAAACAAGCGAGAAAAGATTTCAAAATTTACTACCAGTCTTTCCAATTATATGAGGAAAAGCCAAGGACCAGCACATGAAAGAAATATGATCACAATTCAACACGAAGCAAAGGAAGTCTATCAACCGACAGGCTGTTGGATTCATGGAAGCATTCAGATTTGGAAAAGGGAGCACCTCAGAGGCATGGTAAAATGGAAACCCATTGTTCAAGTCATAACTCATTTCCCTCAATCTGAATTCGGGTCAATGATGCGGCAAGATAGGGCAAGTGTCAGCGATTGGGAACAAAGATAAAAGGAACGAGCGCTGGGGCGGATACCTGAGAAGCCAAGTGCTGCAAGCCACCACTAAGTTTTTAACTGACAAATTTTATTTGTTGAAACAAGGGCAAATTCACTTCACTTAATTCAACTACCATTGGAAAAACACATCCATGGGGATTTTAGTTTCTGTTCAGAACCCTCCTGGAAAATGGGATTTTACCTTATGTTCAGGACCCTCCTGAAAATGGGAATTTACTTTATGTGCAGGACCCTCCTGAAAAATGGGATTTCACTCTATGTTCAGGACTATCCTGAAAAATGATAATTTATGTTCTGTTCAGAACCCTCCTGGAAAATGGGAATTTACTTTCAGTTCAGGACCCTCCTGGAAAATGGGAATTTACTTATGTTCAGGACCCTCCTGAAAAATGGGAATTTACTTTATGTTCAGGACCCTCCTGAAAGATGGGAATTTACTTTATGTTCAGGACCCTCCTGAAAAATGGGATTTCACTCTATGTTCAGGACTCTCCTGAAAAATGAGAATTTACTTTATGTTCAGGGCCCTACTGGAAAATGGGAATTTACTTTCAGTTCAGGACCCTCCTGGAAAATGGGAATTTACTTATGTTCAGGACCCTCCTAAAAAATGGGAATTTATTTCAGTTCAGGACTCTCCTGAAAAATGAGAATTTACTTATGTTCAGGACCCTCCTAAAAAATGGGAATTTACTTTCAGTTCAGGACTCTCCTGAAAAATGAGAATTTACTTTATGTTCAGGACCCTCCTGCAAAATGGGAATTTACTTTCAGTTCAGGACCCTCCTGGAAAATGAGAATTTACTTATGTTCAGGACCCTCCTGAAAAATGGGAATTTACTTTCAGTTCAGGACCCTCCTGGAAAATGGGATTTTACTTTATGTTCAGGACCCTCCTGAAAAATGGAAATTTACTTTATGTTCAGGACCCTCCTGGAAAATGGGAATTTACTTTCAATTCAGGACCCTCCTGGAAAATAGGAATTTACTTATGTTCAGGACCCTCCTGAAAAATGGGATTTTACTTTCTGTTCAGGGCCCTTCTGAAAAATGGGACTTTACTTTCTGTTCAGGACCCTCCTGAAAAATGGGACTTTACTTTCTGTTCAGGACCCTCCTGGAAAATGGGACCACGTTTTCAAAAAGGAAATACTACTTTACTATAATTTTTGTTTGGGATAATTTTTGTTCTAGTTTTAATTTTGGGTTTCAGGAGCCCTCCTGAAGAACAGGGTGATGAAATAGCAAGTCAGGAGCCCGCCTGGAGAACAGAGTGAAGAAATGAAAAGTCAAGCAACAAAGTGATGAAATAGCAAGTCAGGAGCCCGCCTGGAGAATAGGGTGAAGAAATGAAAAGTCAAGCAACAAAGTGATGAAATTGCAAGTCAGAAGCCCGCCCGAAGCACAGGGCAAATAACTGAAAAGTCAAGCAACTAAGCGAAGCAATTGAAAGCCAAGCAACAAGTTGAAAGAAATTGCAAGTCAGGAGCCCGCCTGAAGAATAGGGTGATAAAAGTCGAGTCAAGAGCCAACAGAAGTTGTATAGATAGGATTTTATAATTTTATTTATGTTTTAACTTATAATTTTCATTTTTGATGTAATGACAGAGCCGCGGACCGGAACCTCGATGGAACCTCACTCGACTCTCCAATTCGGTATAGTCCACTTCTCTTCCAACCCTTTGAGATACTTGTGACTTCCTCATGACTTGGGTAGATAGGGTGTCCGATAGGATTCAATTGTCTTTCTTCCTTCTGTTTCTATCTTTGAATAATGGTCGGGTCAAAATTTGGTCTCGTTGTCTACTTCTTTGTCTGAAAACACTTCATGTTTACATTCAAAGGGAGCATGCTGTAGACACCTAATTTTGTCCCTCCCAAGTCCAATTTTATTCATTTTTACCTAACTTTATCATACACCCTTACCCACGTGATTATACCCTCCATAAAATGACAAAAAATAACAACCCTTAACAAATTTTATCTTGTTTTGATCCTATCCTAACAAACTTTATCCTTACACCTCACCTACCCTACCTCTACCCTACCTACCCTACCTCACTACCCCACCCTCACCTCACTGTAATTAAATTCCACTCACAATATAACAACACTTCACACACAGAAAAAAGGAATCGGACAAAAAAAAAATACTCTCTCCACCCATACTCACAGCATACGAAAAAAGAAGAAGAATTCACCTTCTTCTTAAACAACATTCTCTCCATTTTCACATATATCACACACAATACCCACCACCGACTCATATACACATTCACTGAAATTCTCATCACACACACACGAATCCACACAGAGCTGGCCGAAAATGAACAAACACAAAACACACAACACATAGTAGAATGGAGTTAAAGAAAAATCGAGGGAGAGAGGAAAAAAAATTAAAAAATCAGGAGATCGAGAAAAGAGCACCGTTTTCTGTTTGGGTCACTGTTTCGGCGACAATAGGCTAGATCTAAGCCTTTTCCGGTGAATCCTTCGCCGGAATCGGTTCTAGCTCGTCCAATTGATCGAAACAAACTCAAAATCTCTAAAATCTTTTTAGTTTTTCTTGATTTTTCAAGCAAATCCGATCGGAATCCGACCCATTTCTTCAGTTTTTTTTTGCGGCCGTCTGAGCTCGCCGGAGATCCGGTGCAACGTTAGTCAGAATAGACTTTTGATTCACTGGGAGACCATTCCAGCTCTCAAAAGCTTGTGATTTCTCTGTTTTCTTTTTATTTCTGAGCAAATCCGGCCTGAAAACGTCGAAACGCGCCAGAATTTATCTTGACCCATCGTTCTTGCTGTCGTCGGAGCTCACCGGAGCTCAGTCTACGCTGGGCTTCGATGTCCTGTCATTTTTTTTTGGGTTTTAGGTTCATTCGTCTCAGTGATTCCTTTCGAAATCGGGTTTCGGGCTTATCAGTTTTGTTTCGGGTTTGAGGATTTGGTTTTCTGTTCATATAATCAGTCTATCGAGATCAGTCTTGGGGTGTTGATTTTGTCGATATCGAAGTAGGAGTCATCGCTGTTGAGGTTCTTTTCGAAATCCCAAGGTCAATTATCGGAAGGTCCATCTCTACAACTCTTGCTTCTTATTTTATTTTTATTTGGTATATTGATGTTGTGATTATGATTGTTGGACTTTGTTGATGTTTTGATTATGTTCTTGACGATGTGATTTTGTTAATATGCAAAACGAATTTGAGTAATTTTGATGGTGCGATTGATAAAATGGAAGTTGGGTTGGAAATTGAAAATGGACGAAAAGGGTAGATTTGGATTAATTTTGATTTATTGTTGGTATAAAAATGTGATAGAATTATGTCTTTAGTCGAGCATGAATAGGCAAATGGTAGGTTCGGGTAAGCAAATTTAGGCATGGTGGATTGATGGCATGTTTGAAATATGTGTCGGATTGGTTTTTTTTTATCGCATTTAATTTAGTTGTACTCATTTGGCCGGGGAATGCCCCGAGATACGTGTATCTATTCACCGGGGAATGCCCCGACGTATCATGTACGCAAAGGAGGTTCGTGATGAAGGCCCGAGACATCGGGTAAAACATTGGAGTATAGTTTAGGATTAGTCTAAATAGGATTACCTTTCCGTATGTTTTTATTTTTGGACTGTATAAATAGACTGAACATTTTTTTTTTTTTGGTTTTGGATTGTGGTTTGACGTGTTTGTTGCATGTTTATGTGTTCTATGTGGTTTATACATTCTTAGTGTCAAAGTTAGCCGATACGTTCCACCAAGCAGTCGTGGTCGAACACGGGATCGAGGGGTGCCTAACACCTTCCCCTCGGTCAACAAAATTCCTTAGCTGGAATTTCTGTTCGCAAACCAGTATTAAAGAGTCAAAACCATTTTGAAAAGGATATCCATGGGTGACTTGGCACACCCGATTTATGCCAAGTGGCGACTCTGAGTTTTGAATATAAAAAGTTCTTTTCGAAATGAATTTTCATCTTTTGTCACTTTAATAATTAAAACCCTTTCGAACCATAGAATCAATTCTTTTGGAGAAAAAAAAAGGGGGTGTGACAATCACATTCTATAATTTTAATATGTTATATGTGTTCCGATCTGTATTACCAATTAAATTTGGATATTCAATGCAAAACTAGCTACAAAGTCCAAAATGTATTGTTTAGGGGGATCTTTATCTTTAACAATCTTTTATGATTAAATAGAGTGTTTGATTGGTGATTATGGGTGTGAAAATATTTTGTTAGTCTACTACTCACTAGTAAAGAACAGTTATAAAATATTAGTGGTAAGACATAACTTATTTATACAAATTTATGCTGATAAAGGATGATTAAGTTTTCTAAATCTTTGTTGGACTAAGTAAAGGTTCCCCAAACTTTCGTAAAAAATTATTACGTAAAATTTGCAAGTTAGAAGTTATTTTTTACATGGCCTAATTTATTCATGCGAACTTATGCTAACAAAGATTAACTTCTCTAAACATTTACCGGACCAACAAAGGTTTTTTAAACTTTGCTTTGCAGAATTAGGTCATAATTAAAGATACTATCACCCACAAATTTTTGTTAAATAAGAAGCAAGGATAAAAATTAAAGATCACTAATTTAAAGGACAAAAATTTAAAACACCCTAAGATAAAAGCAATTCGTCCAAAAACTTGTTTGTTACGGCTAATGAAAATTATTCTATTGAACTGTATATTTGCCTAAGAAACTTCGTGGCAAAGTAAAGTCTTAGTGAGAGAAGGTCCACATTCTCTCTAAAATTTCCAATCGTGTCATGAATGATACAATTCCAATCAAACATATCCCACCTGAACCGCTGGACAAGGGAGAATGCCAAATGGCAATCGACATCTGTAGATCGATATGGTAAAAGAAAACAACTTCATTACGGCAAACTATTCCTTCACCTTCCAGAATGAAACAACACTGGAAACAATGAAATAACCAAAACATGAAATTTTACTTTCAAAAGAGGACAAGTTGAGGATCTACAACCCTTGGAGATTTTCGGTCATAATACAAGCGGTGGGGAAGAGATTCAACCACCAAAACCTAAAGACCAAACTGACTAAACTATGGAAGATCCAAGAAGTCTTTGCCCTCATAGATCTGGGAATGGAGTTCTTCACTGTTAAATTCAACAGTGAAGAATAGTGAAGAATACCAGAGAAAGGCATTACAACAAGGTCCTTGGTTCATAGCAGGGGCATACTTATCAGTACTGATTTGGGAATCAAATTTCTGTTAGGATTTTTGTGCCGATTTTCTTCCCAAATTTAAGTTTTACTTTTTCTTAAAAGGAAAATAAAAGTAATACCATAATTACTTTTACTTTTTCTAAAAGTAAAATATAATTTTTTTTCCATATTTGGCTAACTTGTTTCTAAGAGGAAAAGTTTTGGAATTATATAAATAGAATACTCTCCCTTCTCATATAATAACACAATAACATCCACCATGTACACATTTAAGAGTTTTTTTAGGAGAGATTTTCTCTCAATTAGTTTTTATGTTTTTGATTTAGATTTTTAATATGTAGGCCAATTGGCCGAATCATATCAATAATATGTCCTTTTTAGTATTTTTTTTGTCATCTGAATTATTGTTCGTTGGTTTGCAAACTATTAACTTCCGCATGATGCCCTCTCAATTTCGAACCCAACAAGTGGTACAAAGTCCACGGTTCAAAGATCAATGGTTTGGTGAAACGAGTGATATTAGAGCCTATGGTTCAATGGTCCGATGGTTCAGATTGAGGACGTGTTGAGATCAAAGTTACAACCAATTTGATGATAATGAAGATCTTTGTCTAGCTACATATGGAGAAAAGTTTCAAATAAATTTTCACAATCCTGGTGCTAATCCATAGTTAAAACCAAATCAATTTTCAACTCATGTTTATGGGCTCCAACTTTTAACCCCTGCTTACTTTCAATGTTTGGGCTTCTTTTCAACTCATGCATATACTTTTAATGCATATGCCCCACTATTAACCTGTGCTCACTTTTAATGCACAAGGCTCCACTTTCAACCTTGTTTACTTGTAATACAGGGCTCCAATAATATCAACTCATGCTTTTATTTTTAATGCATAGAGCCCCAATTTTTAACCCATATCAAATTTTAATCATGGTAAGCAGCAGTGATATATGAGGATCATGTGAAGAAGGAAGATCAAGATTATTTTTCTAGAAAATCAAGTCAAAAGGGGGAGATTTGTTAGGGTTTTTGCCCTGATTTTCTTACCAAATTTAAGTTTTACTTTTTCTTAAAAGGAAAATAAAAGTAATGTCATAATTACTTTTAATTTTCTGAAAGAAAAATTGAGAACTTTTTCATATTTGGCTAACCTCTTTCTAAGAAAAAAAGTTTTGGAACTCTATAAATAAAAGACCCTCAATTCTCATACAATAACACAATAACATCCACCATGTAGGCATTTAAGAGTTTTGTTTAGGGGGAAATTTTCTCTCAATTAGTTTTTATATTTTTTATTTAGGTTTTAAATATGTAGGTCAATTGACCGAACCATATCAATAATATGTCATTTTTAGTATATTTTTCTTTGTCATCTGAATTATTGTTCGATGGTTTGCAAACTATTAACTTTCGCATGACACCCTCTCTATTTCGAACCCAACAACTTCATTCCCACAAAACCTAAGATTCAAAGCACGATAATTTGTATCCGATTACCACATCTCCCGACGGAGTTCTACACTATGAGGATAATGAAAAGGGTTGGAAAAAACTTGGGACCCTGGTAAAGATTGATACATGCACATCCTCAGCACTGGGAGGATGATACACATGCATTTGTGTCCAGGACCCTTTGGAAACCCAGCTAAAAACATCGATAATAATTGGAAGCCATAAGCAATCGATCCGATACGAAGGCGAGAGATTCCTTTGGAAAATATGTGGGGATCTGGGGCACACAACTGCTATCTGCAAACTCCAATCAAATTCTAAATTCTAGATCGAGAAGATATTCAACGGGAGTCTTCACCAACGGTGATCCATGACCAGGAATAGAATACAGTCTCTTTCAACAAGGGAAAGGGGAAAAAGGTAATTGTCGAAAGAACCAACACCGGCAAGGATAACCCAGGTAAGTCTCCTCATCTAAAAAATCCCCAAATCAAAATCACTACAACGTCGTTGGGACCTGATAGTGGAGGCAAGGGAAAACCCCTCTTGTGATGCTCCAAACTAATTTGGGCAGGTCAAATCCACGAGGAGGTGATATGATCTACCTTTTAAGGAGACGGAGTCCCCCCTCCCCCGAGGACTCCTCCTCCCCTGAGGACCATCAATAGGAAAGGCCCATCAACATCTATCCAACTGGGCCTTTTTAAATTAGACAACCCTAACCCCTAGCCTAAATACCATGCTCTTAACTCTACCATTCCCATACCCAAGACCAGTGGTATTAACAAAAAAGTCAATTGAGGACCAAGAAAGAGATAATTACCAATTTCCACAAAGAAGTCTTGTCGGAGGAAAAAATAACTTTCATGCCTCAAAATTTGGAACTCCTTCATTCCATCAGTAGCCACTTGATGGCTCCTAATTCAAAAAATTATATCCCCCCTATCTGTCAAATCAATGACCTTGATATGACTAAATGGGGAGATACAAATGGTGAGTGAGAGACTTTCCTATTCTAACTCTAACCCTTTGAATTTTTATTCTTTTAGTGTTTCCCTTTCTTTTGTAGGTCTTCTTGAAGAAGAACACAAAATAGATGACTCAACATGGAGAAAATATCAAGACTTGAAATAAGAAAGTCAAGTTTGGGTTAATTCATGTGAGAAAGTGAGATTAATTTTAGAAAATTAAGTTAAAGAAGATTCTTTAAGTGTTCATCAAGGTAAAAAGGCTAATCCTAACTCTTTAGTTACTTCAAATGAACTTGATAGTAACTTGAGTGTGAATGTTAGACCATCTTTTGGTGAGGTTGATGACTCTTTACTTTGCGTCAATAGACAAATGGATGGTTGCCATACACTTGTTGAATATGATTGTGGAGCTAAAATTGTTATTGATTGTGAGCTTAAAATATTTCAAGCTAGTGTTATATCAAATATAAAAAAAATATGGTGTTTCTTTGAATTCTTGTGATGAAGATGAATACATTTCTTCTTTAGCTACTAGGAACACTAAAAATGTGATTGATGATGAATGTCTCTTTGCACGTGAGTTTGATCGTAGAAATTCTTTATCTTGTAAGGACATGAATATGCTTTGTGATAGTACACTTGGAATGGAGCATGCAATGTGTGATAATATTATTTTTGAGCCTAAAGAATATCAAATGTTTAAAATATTTGACAATCCTTTATTTGGTGAAAATATTCAAGAAAATTTGAAAGGTGGTTTTTATGTTGATAAAATGAGTCATTCTTTAAGTTGTTCTAATCTTGATTGTGTGATTCACAATGAACATAATTTGAAAATTGAATTTAAAAGTGTGAATACTATTGATTAAATTCAATTTAATGATTCTTGTCTTATTGTCTCATATGCACTTGATGAAAGTGACGATTCAAAAAAAATTAAAAAGTGCGTGATTTGTGAAAATAATTCTTGTGGCTTACTTGAGATTGCTAATTGTTTGAATGTTAGTAATCTAACTCCCAAATTATTTGTCCAACATTCTTTTTGTGTTGAAAAGTCCTCTAAAATTGAGAAAAATCTTTTAAAGAATGGGGGAGACACAAGTGATTGGAGTAGTAAATTGATAGATGCTAGCTTTTGTGTTAATTTATTTACTTACACTCCAATCTTGCTTTTGAGGATATAATTTGAGCTGAATTTTTAAATGCTTCTAGAAGAAAATGTAAATATGATATATTTGAAGCATTGTCAAATATTTAAGGGCATAAATATGACAATTCTTCTTTTGATGAGTATGCTAACCTTGTTGATCTATTTGTAAAATACCATCAAGAGAGGATATACAATAAGGTAAGATACTTGAGAGAATCTTCTTGGGCTACAAAAAAATTTGAGGTATCTTTGCCTTCTAAATTCAGGAATGATTTGTTTGAATGACTAGTGCTTATTTTTGGACTTTCTAAAGTCATGAAGGTAAATTTCTCTGTCTTTGACTTTTATAGTAGCAACTTTGTTGTGATTAGTAAAAATGCTTTGGTGTTGCTATTTGATTCATGTTGTGAGTTACTAAGTGAGAAATACAAAAAGTTTTGAGATTGTTGTTTGTGCTTGATTCCAAAAATGTATACTTTTATTTAAATTTTGTGGATGACATTATTAGTTCTCTTAATCATGTGGCTAGAAGAGTACAAATCAACTGTGAATTAACAAACTACTTGGTCCAAGTTGTTGAAGAAAGTAGTTTTGACTTGAAAGTTCTAATGTGTAAAATTGTTAGTTTCTTTAACTTTTTTTATGATTGTGGTATACTTTTGAATAAAGTTCTTGATACTATATTTGAAAAGTTGATTTTTATGGGACTTCATGATTCTTGGCTCTATCACAAAAGTGTATATTTTGGAGAGTCGTATGTCACTTTTTTAAAAAGACTATTTTTTGACTTGTGTACTAATTTATCTTTATGATTTTCTAGGTTCGAATTCGAGGTTGAATTCTTTTCAACAAGGGGAGAATGATGCAAGTTCGGTAAGGGTTAATTGCATGAAAGGATTTCAACTTGATATTGAAAGTTTGGAGTGTTTCAAGAGAGTGTGAAAACCAAAGAATTAATACAAGAAAATATTTATATTATATTTTAGGATACTTTTTAGTCATATATGATGCACATGTAACTAAGAAAATTTATGTCATTTTCTATCTTAGCTAACCCTAGCACTATAAATAGAATAGGGTGAATATTATTTTAGTTAGACAATATTTTTAGGTTGAATACTCTTTGGTGAGTTTGTGGGTTTATTCCTTTGTCTCTACATTGGATCTCCATTGAATATCTTTTGGTAAGATTATTCATGTATAAGTTCAATTCTCTTCTCCTTTGAAATCAATCATGTAATTGTTTGTTCAAATTAGAGAATTACAAATCTATATTTATCTCTAATTTATTTAAATTGTGGAATTATTTCTTTCTTTCTTCTCTATCTTCCATCTATTTCTTGATTATCCATTCAATCTCTATATCTTGTATCCCGTTTTACATCATTCACCCATCCCTTCTAGGACTTCTTTTAGTACTAATACTAATAGTAAACCCCTTCTTAGAAAGAAAACCATCCCCTCTGATCTTAATCCTTCTCAGGATAACAAAGATGGGAATACTACCCACTTCCTCCACAAATATTGTCCTGAACCAAATAACCTTAACCACCACCCCTTCCAATAGATCATCAAACAACCTCTTGGTTCGAAATGGGTCTACTGGAACAGATGATCCCGCTTTACCTGAACTGGGAGGGAAAGAGAATCAGGATCATCATCTAGAAACCTCATTATTTAGCTGAAGTAATAATAGAAGGGTTGAGTCAAGGGTTACAGAACTTTGGTCAGAACATATGGATGACAACCCTTATAAAGCTGAACAACCAAGCCCTATCAGGACACCTGACACCAGAGGCACTAAATGCAAAAATGGGAATAACAAGTCAATCTCTACCCTTCCCCCCCCATAATAACAGACTTATTACAGAGGGGACCTCCTTTTGTGCTAGCCTTTGGGGACAACCCCCACCAGTTAGCATCTAAAATGCTCCCTATGAGCCCACTCCCAGCTATGGAGATATTGAAGAAGGAAAAACACTAGAAGCATTAAGGGAAGGCAACCAGGAAATAAAGAGAATTTTGGCATCGCTAAAAGTACCAAGAACAGAGGCAATAACTCTAGGAAGGGCAGTTCACCTTACATTTGAGGAGATAACAAGTAAGATAGCCATAGTTCTTATTCCCAAAGAACTCAACCCGTTCGACCTGGAAATAGTACAACCAATCCAAGTCATAGGCAGTTTTTATACAGACAAAAATGTCAACTCTGTGAAAAAAAAGAAAGAGGTCAGAGAACCCAATGGGGAAGGGCAAAGAGATCTTTCAAGATCTTCAGGACTGGAAGATACCAATAATGCGAATGCTGAACTGCATCATTTGGAACACTAGAGGATCCAACAATACTGAGTTTAGGAGTCATTGCAAGGCCATGGTAGATATGTGTCGTACCCTATTTTTACCTGAGGTCAAAACAAATACGACGTTATGGACTCTAAAAGAATGAAAATTGTACAGAGTCGCCACCTAATTTTTAAGAAAAATAAGGAAACCTATTTATTAACAAATATTATTAATGTTTTTAGTCTGCGAAAACCAATTTAAGATTCTAGGTAAGGGTTCAAGTTATCCCAAAGGGAAAGGGTTAGACACCCTTCAGGATCCACAAATGTGGTACCCGGCTAGACTAAATTTATCAATGAAGGAGGAGGTATAAATATTTAAAATAATGTAAAGTATGTATATTTAATTATAAAATAATTCTTTAAGAATATAAATATTTTAAATTATGTAAAGATATATGTATATTAAATAAATAAATAAATAAATAAAATATTATTATAAAACATATACAAGATATGTATAAATAAAATGTGTAAATACATGTGAAAAGTATTTTATAATGCATGAAAAAGAAGGGTATTTTAATATGTCATAAAAGAAATGTATTTACAAGTAATATTTTTTCATTTGATTAAAGTGATAAAGAAAAGTAAAATTTATTTGAGAAGAAAAGACTACAAAATTTGTAAATTACTTAATTAACTTGACTCTTTTATTTAGGTGTAATAAAATAATATATATATATTTTGTAAAAGTATAAACAAAATTATATTAGTATATGCATATAAAAAAATAAAAAAATAAAAAAACTAAATCGAAATAAGAAAACTTGTTTAAAAGAAAAGACTATGTAACATATAAACATATGAATTACTTGATAAAGTTAATTATTTTGTATAAATATTAACGACCTAAATTTTGCCTAAAAGAGATGAAATTATGTATAAAAACATTCCCGCCCAACGCCCCAAAAAATAAAATTTCACAATAATAATGTTTGTACAAATATAAGAATATAAAATACAATACAAAATTAAAAGGCATCTTTGAATGCAACGCCCGACGAGTATTCCAAATAACCTGTACAAACACTTGTAAAAATGTTAGTAACAAATAAATAATTATTAAATATAAATTAAAAAGATGTGTAAAAAATGTAATTTTAAAATAAAATATTTCATTAAAGGTGGGGTCAAATTCAGTTTTAGACTCGCCATGACTGCGAAATGGTTGCTCGACTGATCGGCCGTCCTAAATCGCCTCGCCAAGATACGAATCATAAAACCTTTTGTGGTGTCTATGTTATAAAAAGGTTCGTCATAGCCCAAAAAATATTTTTATTACGTATTTGTCTATGTAAAGTCCATCTTTTATTTACGAAGGCCTCAAATTAATAATAATTTTTTCATCGGCCCAATTAATGTAGTATTTGTTTATTATTAGTCTAATAAATAAATACAGTGGAGAAATTTTAATCCAGGGGATAAAATTTCAGTCTAATTGAGACCAAACTTCCATATCAATAATAAAGGATAATTACCCATCTGCATAAAACAAATACTAGTGTAGCCAAACAACAATATTCTGACTAACAAAAATAAAATAACATCGGAACATCTGAACAACAAATAAGAGAAGAAAACATCATTTTTCTCATAGATATAGTGTTTAGGGGAGGTAACACCGGAGAAACCTCTATAGTATCCGGGGTTGTAGTGTAAAAGATAGGGAGGAAGTAGCGGTGTTATGGCACATGCGTGGTGGTGGCATGACTAGAGGTTTGTGGTTGAAGTGGGTGGTTGATTGGAGCTCGTTAGTTTTGGGAAGAGAGTGGCGCGTGTATGGTGGCTGGTTAGTGGTGCGT
Source organism: Capsicum pubescens (assembly GCA_030864215.1). NCBI lineage: Eukaryota > Viridiplantae > Streptophyta > Magnoliopsida > Solanales > Solanaceae > Capsicum > Capsicum pubescens. The sequence goes on from CM061543.1 coordinate 39,329,059, forward strand.
TGGTGGTGTTGGGTGGTCGGCGACGGGATGAGTACAGTGGAGGCGGCGGCAGTGGCGGTGAGGAGAGAAAGAGAGGAGATTTTTGAGAGAAAGAGAGTGCCGACAAATTTGTATGTTGTGGGTACATACAAATTGCTATATCTCTATGTTAGTGTATTGTATGTAGAAAAATTATTTTTGAAATTTTTCCTCCCCCAAAAAACCTTGTTCTCCGCCTCTCCCTGAGAATGGTGATCTTGAGGCTATTTATAGCCAAAATCCAAAATTGAGAAAAGAAGATGCAAAATCCAATAAGAAAAATTTGAAATTCAAATTCGAATCTCCAAAATCTTTAACTTTTTCAAAGTTATGATGGCAGATTTATCAAAAGTAGGTAATATCATTAATTTGGGTCTATTTTTTTCTGATTTTTAGATTTCACGGGATTATAATGAAGAAAAAAGAGACTCTGGCATGGGTAGGTGGCATTTCTTGATCCACGAGCAAATTCTCCAAATCTCACATTTATAAGGAGTATTATATATATATATATATATATATATATATATATATATATATATATTAGATGGGACACAGCTGACAAAAGAAGAATTTGAACCACTTTTGATCAACTTTTGAAATATATATATTTGGCAATTTGCTGGAAAGAAAAGGAGGAACAATGGGAGCAGTTATTTTTGATCGGACCATGTGTTGATTCTTCTTTTAAAATCCCATAAGCATTTAAATTGGGAAACATATATATATATATATATATATATATATATATATATATAATAAAAAGGACAAATAGCTGAATATCATTACTTTTTGGGAAAAACTTTGACAATATCACTATAAATCTGGTCAAAATAGGAAACGCATAGTGGAGGCCTGCACAAGGATTGGTCAAATTAAATTAAAATTTGATATGAATTAATTCCTTATTTAATTTCAAGCTTCTTGATTTAATAAAATCAAATACATATTTATCCAAATAAATTATTTTTAAGAATAAATTATATTTAAATCCCGATTTCAATCCTTTAAATTTATTCCAAGACAAACCTTGATTAAAATTCGATATTTTATAAAAATAAATATGTAGGTAGCAAAATTATATAATTTTGCATAATTGAATACGATAATATATAATCGCTACTTAAAATGACAAACTTTACCCAGATAAATATTTTGAAAGCTTTTTATCTGGATTAAATAAATATTGTAATTTTATTTAAAATTGAAGAAACTCAAAATTAAACTGGGTTGTGGAGGGTCAAAATTAGGTGTCAACATATGTGGTCATAACATTGCCTAAAAAATAATATTAGAAAGAATGTGAATGCGATTACCAAAAGATATTTTTATTTTATTATATTTGTTAAAAATTTTAATTATATTTGGTCAAAAAATATTTTATATTATGATAAAAATAAATAAATTTTCTTTTATTTAAAAATTTACAAAATAGAGGTAAAATACGAACCTTATTTCTTAAAAAAAAATATTTAGGGTGAAGAACATCGATAAAATTAATTAGAGAAAAAGAGCGAGCCAAAATTGGGTGTCAACAGTTTGCCCCTGAGTGGACAAAGATTTAGGTGAAAATCGTTGGACACTCACGTTGACGTAACCAATTTTGTTTCGGGAAAAATAGTGTGTTTGTAAGATTCTGGCCGGGCTCCAGTTTCTGAGTTGCCTACATATCTCGGGTTTCATGAGAAGTAAGGTCATTTGTAGTTCGAATCATAACAAAATTTTGATAGATATCAAAATTTGCCCCAGTGTAGAGTTATGGTGACACTGGGTTCCTTCAAGGATGATAAAAAAGATTTTAACACAAATGGAATGAATACGGGTGCGTGTTCCAAAATTGGTTTTTTGGGTAGCTGGAAATGAGGAGATATCGGATAGCAATATTTGCTGGGGACTTTGAGAGAAAAAGAGATTGTGAATTTTCAAAGATTGCCTCATTATCGGATTAAGACGACACTGAGTGATGATAATAAGGATTATAAAAAATGGGAGTTTTGGGTCGAGTTGAATTGAGTTTCTTCGCCAAAATTCCTGACGTAATTAGGGATGACTGACATTCCGCTAGCTTGCCCCAGTTTGCTGCTAAGAGGATAGTTCCATGTTGTACTGCATGTTCTAGTATTATCTCTATTTTTTAAGGCAATCCGCCTGGCAGGGTAATAACTGAAATGTAAATAGCCTCCATCGGCTGAGTAGCTGTTTGAAAGTAAAAGTCTCCGTCGGCTGAGCAGTTGATAAAAAAATAAATAGCCTCCGTCGACCGAAATGTAAATAGCCTTCATCGGCTGAGTAATTGCTGAAATGTAAATAGCCTCCGTTGGCTGAAATGTAAATAGACTCTGCCGGCTGAAATATAAATAGCCTCCGCCGGTTGAAATATAAATAGCCTCCGTAGGTTGAAATGTAAATAGCCTCCGTCGGCTGAAATGTAAATAGCCTCCGTCAGCTGAAATGCTTGTTGGGGAAGTGAAAGTTGCATTATATGCCCTATTATTGGGGGCGGGTGTGCTCTGTCCTATTGTTCGGGGTGGACTTGCCCTGTCCTATTGTTCGGGGCGGACTGCCCTATCCTATTGTTCGGGGCGGACTGCCCTGTCCTATTGTTCGAGGCGGACAGCCCTGTCCTATTGTTTGGGGTGGACTGCCCTGTCCTATTGTTCGGGGCGTACTTCCCTTTGTTATTTTAGAGTTTTGTGAACATATGTTAGTACTTGATGACCGAGTCTTAATAGGGATATCCCTTTAATGTGACCTGCAAAAAATCAAGAAATTTCTTTTAGAGTTCAAAAGTATTAGCGAATGAATTGATAAAACCTAGCTTCCTGGCCTGTGATAAAGATGTGATATTGAGTTTTTGATGGAATGTTGTAAGATACTTGACACGTTCCTTCTTGAGCATTATTATGACCTGCAAGATTCAAGAGGATTCCTTAGTGTCTTGGAATAGTTATGGATAAATTGATGATACCTCGATTCTCAGCTTGTGATGGTGAGGCAACATTTAGGCTTCCAAGATGTTTGAACCTTTGTTGTAGCGATGTTGTACCTGCGCTCAAAGAAAGTTTCTTAGTTTGGAGAGGGGATGTTGATTTTGTGTTAATCGAGAACTCGGCCTAGCAGCTATCTCATCCTTCAATCTTTCGACAATCGGTAATCTATTCGGAATTAGGAGCAGTGACACTTCCTAACTCCATATAATGTGCTTATACTAGTATGTCTTCTGGTGGGAACTTTCTCCATCTTGATCTTCGCTTTTGGACTTCCATCAAAGTGATGCGGTTGATGTGGCTTGAGATGATAAATGAAATTTAAAAGGATGGAGAGAATATTTTGTTGATATGACCGAGCCTGTCTCAGGCTGCCTAAGTATCCTATAATAGGAATCAGGTCAAAACGTAGCTACGCGTGAGAAGAATTAAGAAAATTAAAAGGAGAATCAAGAAAATCTGGCCATAAGGGTGGGTGGGTGGAGCATGGTAAGATTGATATTTATGAGCTTGCCTTTAAAGGCCCATTTGGTCAATTACGAGTGGTGTCTCTTATGTTAGAGTCTTCAGCATCTTATCACTTTTTCTTATGATGACAATTAACATCAAAGAATTCCTTAATTTGATCGATGCTTTTGTAAGTTGTTAGAGTCGATCAAGCGTTGAGATTTGCATCTCAATGTCGGTTCCTTCATGTCATGGTTTTGAGCTGAAGAGTAGTGAACGCGTTCTATAGGCTATCTTCATATATAGCCTTACTGAGTTGTATTTCATGGAAGCAAGAGGCTTAGGTACATGCGCGAGTCTTCTTTGCGTAAACTCTGAATATTTCTTGGATGCCTTCTCGAAAGTCTCCTTATCTTGTGAGCGTCTTCATATATGAAATCTTTTTGGGTCCACTACAATCGTCCTTTCGTGTACCTGTTTGGAAGAAAATAACTTGCAACAACAAACACAACAACCTTTTTAGTTGCTGCATAACTATTTGTCAGTTGAATATGTCTTCAAAGTGGGGTGCCTCTTTTGGACACCAACGACACTTATGCAGAACGGTCCCTGTGATCGTGTAATCTTATGTTGATGCGGTAACCCTTTTGAGTCACCATAATTCTTGTGGAATGATAACTGCTCTGGTTATTGCTAGTAATTCTTCGCATATGATCTCGGATAAGTCTTGCGCATCTTTTGTATCAATACGACTTATAGATTCCTCTTGAATCATCAATCTTTCAATTATTTTGCTCATTATTTGATGTTGGATACGAGGCGACTTATAGATATCCTTTGAATTGCTAGCCTTTAGGTAATCCTGCACATTATCCGACTTTGGATACGAGATGACTTATAGATATCCCTCCAATTTCTAGCTTACAGGTGTTCCTGCACATCATCCAACCTTGGACACAATATGACTTATAGATATCTTTCAAATTGTTAGTCCTTGGGTAATCGTTCACATAATCGATCTTGGATATGACGTGGCTTATAGAGAACCCTTGGACATACCAATTTGATGATCTCGCATATTCTCTGGTAAGGATTTAGTTGCGACTTATGGATAACCTTCGGACTATCAGTTTTTGGGTAACCTTGCATACTATCCGGTTAGGATGTTATTGCGGCTTACGAATGACCTATGGACTATCAAATCAGAGGCAATCTTGCACACTATCTTATTTCAAATAATATGACTTATAGATGATCCTCAAATTATCAATTTCAAGGAAATCTCATATGACGTTCGCTTTCAGATAGAGCCTCAAAGACGAATCATGTGCTTTTGATGAATTCAGATGTTTATTCATACGATGATGAGATATCCTCGACGCCAACGTATGCTATCTCACGTGTTAACAACTATTGAATGTTGATATCCTCGATTGATGTATTAGTCATAATCCAAGCTTGAACACTTTTAAGCATATTTTGGAAATCCTCCTGAATATTTGGTTGACCTCCTTATGATTGAAGTAAAGAGTGTTTGATCCTGCGCTGATCGTCGATGTGATTTTGGAGCATTTGTATTGATAGTATCTTTTAAGAATATTTGTAGAGAAGATCTTTGGTTAAGTGATGGAAGTGTCTTCTGTATTGACCTTTAGTGCATTTCTCTCGATATTGTAGTCAATTCATCCCCCGTTGATGTCTTGTAGCTTTAATGATGTCTTGCATTATATGGTACAAATCAACCTTGATTGTAACATTTCCAAGTTGAACGTCCTAGTCTTCGTTGATTTTCGAAACGTTCTTCAAAATTTTGCCCCAGTCTCTTGGAGAGACTTTCTCGATGATTCTTCATTGTGTATCTTGGGATAGTCTTGACGGATCATGTCGGGTTTTCTGGATACCTTCACGTTCAAGTTTCTCTCGTCAGTAGGGAAAAATGGAATTTTGTATTATAAAGGGACCGAGCCTTATGTAGGCTACCTACGTATCCCGCCGAGGGAAATCAGGTCATACGTAGTTCCAATTACAAAAGGGCAAATGACTCTACTTAAGTACAACCGAACTCGATGAGGATTGCCTACGTATCTCACCATGAGAAATCAGGTCAGAACGTAGTTCTATACATGATAATCCGAGTGGAATCCGATGCCCTCAAATATAAGACTATATTGCTTGCTTCTGAGTTGATCAACTTGGATTCATTTCCATCGCATTCCTACTAAAGTTATCGCCTCTCTGTAGAGTGGCTTATATGATAGCCTTTTCAGCTCGACATGGAGGATGGTGTACCACATGTCATATATAATCTTCTATTTTCATGACTGGCACCGGATCATTATTTGCATTTGGTTGTACTACAACGCATTGGATTGCCCCGGCCTTGATCAAGCACTCAATTCTATGCCTTAGCCTATTACAGTCTTCAGTATCGTGCCCCTGAACTCCAGAGTGGAAAGCACATCACTTTCTTTCATCGAACCATTTAGGTAATGGGTTAGGAATCTTCCTCAGCTCGGGTTGCAATAATTTTATAGCTCTTAGTCTCTCAAACAAAAGTGCCAATGGTTCAACAAATTGAATGCGGCTTCGATTGCGCTTACCCTTTGGATTTTGTCTAAGTGCAAAAGGTGTCTGATTTTGATAAACTGATACTTGGATTGGAATGCGTGGTCATGATGGAATTTGGTATGTGGGAGCTTGGGGTTGAAGGTAATTTTGTTGGATATCGTAGGTATAATGTAGTTTGTGACTCGATATTTGTATCAGTTTGTTATTAGGATTTTGAAGTGATTGGGATGATTCAGGTAATGAGTGGTGTGGTATCACAACAAATACTTCTTCTTCATTTTCTGCCTTGTCTCCTTCGATGAACTCTAACCGAGTAGACTTGCTCGAGTTATTTGCCAACTTAATCTTTCTAGAGTTACTCGTCTCTTCTATAAAATTCCCCATTTGACACAATCAGCAAACTTCTGCCCCAATGTGGACATTATCCTTTCAAAATAGACACCCTTTTGACTGCGGATAAAATACTTCGTTAATTCACTTTCGTCCATTGGTGGTTGGACTTTTTCCGCTTTGGACCTCCATCGTTGAGCATATTCCTGAAGTGATTCAGAGGGTTTCTTCTGTATACTGATGAGGGAAAGTTGATAAGGTGCGATTTCTGTGTTAAACTTGAAACGATTCATAAAGTCTTCAGCCATGTCACTCCATATGTGCCAATAACGAGGGTCTTGATTGGTGTACCAGGCTAGAGCCTCAGCAGATAGACTTCTAATGAACAACTTCATTATGAGCTTCTCATTTTTGGCCAATCCCGACCAATTTATCACAGTATGTTCTCAAATGGGTATGAGGATCACCGGTTCCATCAAACAAGTAAAACTTAGGTGGCTTGAACCCGACAGGTAAATCAACATCTTGGATGGATACATAGATATCCATAGTCTAAATGCTCGCTGACTTGAGTTTTTTGGAGGTGTTTCATTGCCTCTTTTACGATTTTGTCATTCTCCTCTTTTGTCCCTGTACTTATCGGATGCCTACTTTTAGCAGGCATGGTAAAAATGGGTGTCTCAGTCAAGCACATTGGAGAAATATATTATTCTTGAAAGGTAGCGTGATTTTTCATTGAATATTATGAGCAGATGTGACAATATTTGGATGTGGGGTACAATCAGAAAATTTATGGGAGGTGATGGGTGTGAACGGGGATGATGGATTTGTTAAACCAACAGTCATTGGGGGAGGTTGTACTGACTGATAGTGTTTAGGTATTAGAGTTTCTAGCGATGAAAAAAATAGGAGGGCGCGGATACGTGGGGTCCCTTCCTTGGTGTAGCTCTCCTCTTAATGTCTAGAGTTGTTGCTTCAAGACAAAAATACGTTCATCTTTATCTGCATCATCTTGTCTTTTGAAAGTCCCTGATATATTTTCTAGTGTTGGAATACTTCTAGTTGAGTTGACGACATTGGTGTTTATTCTTAAGATATATAGCTTAAGTCGGCTAGTTCTATCGATCAACGCAATTAACCTCTGTCGGGGGGATAATGCCAACATAAATAAAAGTTAAGGAGTTAGTTCATGTCGATGGACAAGCACATTCAGACAACATCAAGTAAGCACATCTTATATTGTGGAGCCTCATTTTGTCAGAGGTAGGTTTTCGTTCAAATAAACTGACATAGATGAATCTAGAGTTTGGCACATTTTGGATTCAAAACAATTTTAAGTTTTCTTGAAAAGGGAATGCATCCAACAAGTGCGGCTAAAAAGGCCTATATAGTCGATAAGAATTGATAGAAGCGGGCTAAAATGATGCCTTTAAAAGAGTGAGTATCTCAAGTCTCGTTATTGATGAATGAGGATCTTGTGGTAGAGATATCGAATGGAGGAGAAGTATCTACAATGCCTCACGCTCATTGGCTGGAAAGAGTTAGAAGTGGGTAAATATGAATAATATTCCACATTCATTGTTTTGAAGAAGAGTGTCAAATAATTGTAGAGTTTTGAATAATATTCTACGTCTGTTGACTAGAAAAAGGAATCAAACATTGGAAGAATGCTTGACGACATTCCACTCTAGTTTGGATAAAAAACAGTTAGACATAGGTGGAGTTTTTAGTGACATTCCTTATCTGCAGACTTGAAGAGAAAGTCGAACGAAAGCAAAGCATTTTTAGAACACTCGGCTTTCATGGACTTTGATAAAGATATTTGTGAAGTGGAGTTTTAACAACACTCTGTATTCGTGAAAATGGTGTCAAATATCGGCCAGTCTGGGTAATACTTTATGTCTATTGACGTGAAAATGATGTCGAATGAAGGAAGAGTAAAAGAAGGCCAATTTGATTGTTCTGAATCCATTAATGTTCGATTTCTGGATTATCGGAATCATTTCTATCACGAAATATGTCATAAAGGTTTCATAACCTTCTGATAAAAGGGTGGCTTCCTAGTTGCGAAGATGATATCTTGAACCGTGCCTCCTAAGGTATATGCAATATGACCTATTACTAGAGTAGGTTTTTTCCCTGAATGTTCAAGAGTGGGACTGAATATTTGCGAGAAGGTGCACTAACCTAACTGCACCGACTCTAAAACTAAGGAATCCAAAGAAGGTTCGGAGGAGTGCAGTACACCCCTCGCGTGTACCACAGTGTGTGAATTGTGTACGGCCAAAGACTCGATAGGAAAATGTAAGTAACAAAGCAGTAACAAGTAGTGTTATTCAAACAAATAAGGAACACAAGTTTGGATTTGGCTTGCGTCCTTTCACACATAGCATAATATAAAAATATGTAAAACAAATAACATAATAAAGCATAAAAATCCTAAACGAAGCATGATAAGGACAAGAAAATGTAAAGAATTTATGAGCAAATTCACCTAATCTGCAGTGTAATAGGTAAGGAATCAAAGAATTTAATCATATACAAAAAATGTAAAAATACCTCCCTCGATTGAAAATCGAGTCGATCATGGTTAGAACCTGTTGTCTTCCCCAGTAGAGTAGTCATTCTGTCGTACCCTATTTTTACCTGAGGTCAAAACAAATAGGACGTTATGGACTCTAAAAGAATGAAAATTGTACAGAGTCGCCACCTAATTTTTAAGGAAAATAAGGAAACCTATTTATTAACAAATATTATTAATGTTTTTAGTCTGCGAAAATCAATTTAAGATTCTAGGTAAGGGTTCAAGTTATCCCGAAGGAAAAGGGTTAGGCACCCTTAAGGATCCACAAATGTGGTACCCGTCTAGATAGAAGTCTTGTACATTTCTTCTAATGAAAATACCAAATAAAATATTTTCTTTCAGAGTTGTTGGCGTTAATTTTATGTGAAGTGTCTGATTAAAAATCTCACAAAAGATTTTATTGAAGTTTTTTATTGTCTATTTGTGGTCGTGTCTCTCAAGTTAGGGTTTAGTTGGTTATTTAATCTTTAATTGTCTAATCTAGATGAAATACGCACACCTGATTCTCCTCTCTCGGGAGTGAGATATATAGACAACCCTTCTAGAGTTCGGTGATCTTATTTAATAATTCAAAAAGATTTTCGTCACTCTTCATTTAGAGTAGGGATTTCATATACATCTTTAAAATAAAACAAAATAAGAATTTTCTTTTAATAAGTTCAAGTTTCATTTTCATATAAAATTCAAAATCGAAAACCCAAAAAGATTTTTCTTTGGTAATCATAGGTTTCATTTGTAAAGGGAGTCTAAAATTAAAAAATTCAAAAAAAGATTTTCGTCAATTCTTATGACAATTTGTTATTTTCTTTTCTTCTCAAAGTTCAAAAAAAGGAAAAGAAAGAGAGTTTAATCGGCCATGTTGTGCCAAAACTTTACGAACTACGCATACCTAATTCTCCTCTCTCGGGAGTGAGATACGTAGGTACCCTTCTTGGGTTCGATGATCTTTTCCAAAGGAAAAAAAAGAAAAAGGTTTTGAGAAACTGTTGAAATCTAACACGTTTGTTATCTCTTATTCAGTTAGTTTAAGGTGGTTGATTTATGGCAATTTGGCATTGTAGCTGGTCCTCTACATCACACCAAATCTAAGAAAGGGTTAGTTGTATCCAGCAAGGATTTAATGAGTGACATGATGGATAAAACAAAGATTCAGGAAAATGAGAGTTTAAAGTAAGAGATTTTGTGACTAAGGCAATAAATGATGGAAATGCATCGATCATGGGTCAGCGTGTGTCCTCCTCCTCCATTCCCCACTATTGACCCCGTAAATACCTTGAGTTTTCAATGACAATTGAAAACTCCTATTCCTAATGTTGCTGATGCACCACAACATGCCTCTGAATCCATTTCAAGCCAAAAGCATCCCAATGCTTCCATCACTCATTCTCTAGCTCTTTAGTATAAATCTACCACATTGACAACAACACATACTCTTTATGATTTTACTGCTCAACCTTTTACTGAGGCTTTCATTTTGGCTATCAATCCAACGGTTGTGTTGCCCCAATCTACTAGTATACCCATGTTCAATACTCTTGATGATCATTGCTATACTCCGGAGCCCACATTAATGTTAATTGGATCACCAAAATTTCTTAATAAGAAGTCTAGAATGTTAGAAGAGCCAGAGAAAATGGTTATAAAAATAAAGAGTGTAGAAATGGCTATAAAAAGTTTCCTAGGACCTGCGGGTAAAAAAGATGTTTCATAAAAAGACTGGGCATGTCTTCAAGTGTTAACCTTTCTCCAATCCTTGAGATGTCAAAATTTGAGGAGCAAGATGGACATGAGGAATTCGTGAAACATTTTGGACAATATTGCAATCAATTAAGAAAACTGAAGGGAAGAAGAATGAGGAATATGCAACTGCTATTATAGTTCGACAATAGGAACGTCCAAGATGACCACATCGTCAACCTCAGTCTCATGTCCAAGTTCATACCCAAGATATATATAACCACTCCCAAAATCCATTATACTCCATTTACCTACCTCCATATTCGATATATATCGCACAACCATATGTTCAATCCCTTTCTTATTTCCAAGGTATGCACCAACTTCTCAGAGTCATCTTTCAACTCCACAAACATATCAAAGCCCTTCTAGGCCCGATGTTTAATCCAAGTCAAACAAGGAAAAGAGGTAGAAGCCTAGGGATAATTTTACACCAATTGGGGAGTCGTATGCCAGTTTATTTCTGAGATTGAGAGCGTTGGACATGAACACTCCTCTCTTCAAGTGTACTCGTGATCCATAGTCAAGAAGTTTTTATTCTCATGTACGATGTGCATATCATTATGATGTTTAGGGTCACAGTATTAAAGATTGTAGTGCTTTGAAAAGAGAAATAGAAAGGATGATTTAAGAAAAATTGATCATAGTGCAAAACATTGACACTGCAAAAGTCACACAAAATCCTTCATCAACGCACAGTAATGCATAATATGTGGGAAGCAATGGATATGATGATACTTTTTGGGAACTATTCTTCTTCCTCAGCATAAGGAATTAGGAGAGAAATAAAAATGAGAGATTCTTATTGGTAAAAAATCCCACGGGCATCATAAAGCGATGGAAGTTGAGAGAGATAAAAATGAGAGAGTCTTATCAGTGAAAACCCTAACGGGAACCATAAGACGACTGTGAGTTAGGATAAATGAAAATAGGAGTCTCATTGGTGAAAAACCCTTATGGACACCATAAAGCAATGGTGAGTTGAGAAAGAGAAAATGAGAGAGCCTCATTGGCAAAAACCCTTCAACGCGCCACTAGCCGAATGAGGTTTCCGAATGCAATTGGCCCAAGGAAGTAACTTAATTTCAGGGTCATTAACTCTAGAATAATTCGTAGAAAGTTTGGATGGAAAGATCAGATAGCTTAATCCAAAATGCATGACATGATCATTAGAGTTGACTCATTTTTAGATATTTTTTTTTATTCTTTATTTCAAATAGGGACATAAATTGTCTTTTCTTTATCATCTTTATTTTTATTTTATTTTCTTGAGTCAATTATCCAAATAAAAATTAATGTCATTTTTTTCTTGTCTTTGAGTCAAGTTCATGTCAAAACAAGTGAGAAAAGATTTCAAAACTGGCTACCAACTTCTTCAATTGCACAAAACAAGACAAAAGGCCAGCACATGAAAGAAATATGATTGTGAGCCGAAATAAGGCATGCAGAAAGTTTTTCAACAGAAAAGTCAGGGAACTCATAAATATACCAAGGTTCAAAGGGTTTATTTGAGAAGCATGGAAAAGCAGAGATACTATGTCTATTTCAGAGTCACACTTAATAATCTGAGTTCAGGTCAATGATGCAGCAAGTCAATGACATATGCTAATGGTTGAAAGCAAGATTAAATGTGACGGAGGCAAGAGCAATTTCCGCGAAAGCTAAGTCCACAAACCAGCCACCGTGTTTTTAAACTCACAAGTTTTCTTTGTATAAAACAGTAACACATGTTACCTTCAAATCAAGGATTTCAAAGCCTAAAAATTAAAGGTCGTAATTTCTCACTTCCACAAATGCAAGAGATAATGTTGTTGCACAAGTTTGGAAATCAAAATCATGGTAAAACTCATAATCCAATATCTCTAGGAGACACACTTCCTTATCAGGAGATGCATTTCCTTGGGAAATTCAAGTGGTATTTTTAAGGAAACGCATTTTCTTGTATGGGTAATTTAACTGACATTTGTAAGGAGACGCATTTTCTTTTGTGGATAATTCAAGCGACATATGTAGGGAGACGCATTTCCTTGGTCGAGTAATTGAAGCGGCATTTGTAAGGAGACGTACTTCCTTATTTGAGTAATTCAAGCGACATTTGTAAGGAGACGTATTTCCTTGTTTGGGTAATTCAAGCAGCATTTGTAAGGAGACGCACTTCCTTGTTTTGATAATTCAAGCGGTATTAGTAAGGAGACGCACTTTCTTGAACGGGTAATTTGAATTTTACTTTTTAGGTGATGTACTTCTAACTTAAGTTTTGACTCCTAGAAGATGTACTTCCTAGTCGAGTCATTCCCCTTGATTCCTTAAAGATGTACTTTCTGGTCGAGTCATTCCCCTTGATTCCTAGATGATGTACTTTCTAGTCGAGTCAGTCCCCTTGATTCCCAGAAGATATACTTCCTGGTCAAGTCAGTCCCCTTAATTCCTAGTAGATGTACTTCCTGGTCGAGTCATTCCCCTTTATTCCTAGAAGATGTACTTCCTGGTCGAGTCAGTCCCCTTGATTCCTAAAAGATGTACTTTCTGGTTGAGTCATTCCCCTTGATTCCTAAAAGATGTACTTCTTGGTCGAGTCTTTCCCATTGATTCCTAGAAGATGTACTTCTTAGTCGAGTCAGTCTCCTTGTTTCTTAGAAGATGTACTTTCTAGTCAAGTCAATCCCTTTGACATCCTAGAAAATTGACTTTCTAGTCGAATCATTCCAATTAACCCATGAAAGATGCATTTCTTTGTTCGAGTTTTTCAAATAGTTATGATGTGACTTTCACAAAAGTCCTCTGATGTTAAACTGGGGCAAAAATTTAATTCCTGTTTTGTAAATTTTACTTTTCTGGCAAATGGAATTGATTTTTATAATAATCTTTGTTTGGAATAATTTTCTTTGTAGTTTTGATGTAATTTTAGGATCCCGCTTGGAGAACAAGGTGAAGAAATTAAAAGTCAACAGATTAATCAAATAGCAAGTTAGGAGCCCGCCTGGAGAACAAGGTGAAGAAATTAAAAGCCAAACAATAAGGTGATGAAATTGCAAGTCAGGAGCTCGCCCGGAGAATAAAGTGAAGAAATTGTAAGTCAGGAGCCCACCTGGAGAATAGGGTGATGAAATAGCAAGTCAAGAGCCAAGAAAAGTTGCATAGATAGGACTTTTGTAATTTTATTTATCTTTTAAATTATAATTTTTATTTTTGATGTAATGACAGAGCCACGGACTGGAACCTTGATGGGGCCTCTCTCGACTCTCCAACTCGGTTGTCCTTCTTCCTTCTATTTCTTTCCTTGAATAATGGTCGGATCAAAATTCTATCTCGTTATTTACTTTTTTGTATAAAAACACTTTGTTTTTACATCTAAATAGGGGCATGATGTAGATACATAATTTTGTCCTTCTCCGATATCATTTTTTACTCATTTACCCCGCCTTACCATGCACCACCTTCACCCATATGATAAATTTCACACTAATAAATCCAACAAATTCTTAACAATTTTTAACACTTCATCCTAATAAAAATAACAACCTACCCTAACAACTTTGACACATCACACCTCTATCCTACCCCCATCTTACCATCCCCTACACCTACCCATATACCACCTACCTGTGTACCCCCTTCCCCTTTGAGAACATATACGGATATATACATGCACACTAGGGGGAGCACATAATTTTCACTATAAAAGAATAGGACACACACTTGAATAGATACAACAATACGCAACACAGAGACCTCCATTTTTCTTATTATTCACTAAAATACACAGAATAATGCACGCACACATAGCTATAGAGGGAGAATAAGATTCACACACCAACAAACTCACGCACTCCTCCAATCGACAATTCTCCATTGATTTCATAGTAACACACGGGGATAAAAGAGAGAGCAAAATTGAGTGAAAATAGAGGAGACGGGAAAGATGAACGGAGGGAAATAGATTGGAAATAGTGAAGGAAAGGGAGAGGGGAGATCGAGAAAGATACCACCACTGAGAAGAGAGAGAAATTGCAAGAGAGAAAGACTTTTTTGGCGAGTTCTCGCCGAAAAACATTGTTGTCGTCCCTTCTTCTCCGATTTCGTCACTGCCTAAGCTTGCCTGAGCTTTGCCAAAATGAACCAGTCACTACCCGCTTATTTCTTATCAAAACCGACCGTTTTAGGTCAGTTCTGGTGAAATAACATTGGAAATCAGCCAAAAAAATACCAGTCAGTTTCCATACCCATTTCAGTGAAATCCATCGTGAAAACATGCGGGTTGCTCATTTTTGGGGGATTCAAGTTGCGGGTTTGGGTTGATGGAAAATAGTGAAGGCTATACCGAGGCCAGGATTGTTGGTGTTGATGTTTGAATCGAGGTTCTCCTGTTTCCGGTTCCGTCTTTTCATTAGAGTAATATTGGATTTTGAAAGCTCCGTATTGAGGTCCAACTCTATTCTCTCCCTCTTTTATTTCATTGTTTATTATATTCGGTGCATCAAATTGAACATTACGCGATGATTGATCTTTGTTGTTGGTGAATAATTGCTTGGTGTTGATTCGTTATTGGTTCCTTTGGTTATGAATTATGTAATGAGATGATATCTCGTTTAAGAATTAAAATCATTGTTACGGGCAGGAATTGGAAAATTGATAAACGTGAATGTGACTTTATGTTGATTCGTTGTTGATTATTTAAATTGAAATGAACGTCAATTATGTCAAACACGATAGTATCATGTTTTAAGCCGAGGATCGTTAGGCAAATCTTAGTCTCGGGTAGGCAAATTTAGAACTTGTGGATTGATGAATGTTTGAAATTTTGTTGAATGATTTGATTTTATCGCATTTGATTCAATTGTACTCATTTGGCCGGGGAATTCCCCGAAGAAAATTATATTTGTTACCGGAGAATGCCCCGCGATATTTTATACTCGAAAGACCGATCGTGATCAAGGCCCGAGGCATCAGGTAAAGCATAGTGTAGGATAGATACAATAGTTTAGGTTTTAATTTTAGTATTTTTATTTCGGTTTGTAAATAAATTGGACTAGAGACTATTTTTAAAGTTTTGGGTTGGTTGATTGTTTGTTTTCTTGTTGTGTGTTTTGTGTAGTGTATACATTTGTAGTGTCGTACTAGCCTCCACAAAGTGACCGTGGTTGAACCACAGGATTGAGGGGTGCTTAACACCTTCCCCTCGGTCAACATAATTCCTTAGCCGGAATCTCTGTTCGTGGATCACTTTTAAAGAGAAACCATTTTGAAATGAATTTCCAACGGTGACTTAGCACACCAGGTTTATGTCAAGTGGCGACTATGAGTTCAAATGAAAAAAGAATTTTTTTCAAAATAAATTTTATCTTTTGTCACTTAATAACAAAAGCCCTTTAAAACTTAAAATTTAATTTTTTCGGTTAAAAAAGGGTGTGGCACACTTACCTATGCCTCATCCCCGAATGCAATAAAGCTATCAATCTGAGGAACTTCAGACCCATTGGGCTCTGCAACATTCAATAAAAAATTATCACCAAGATCATTGCTAATAGGTTGAAACCTCACATGCATACTCTCATCAGCTCTAGCCAGTCTAGTTTCCTTGCTAATAGAAGGGTTGCTGACAATGCCATCATTGTTCAGGAATACATCATCCATTTCTCTAAAATAAAAGGCAAGAAAGCTAACATGATTCTCAAAATTGATCAAGAGAATGATTTTGATAGGATAAAATAATCTTTTATTAGACAAGCTCTCCACTTCTTTAATATTTCTGCCAAAATGATCAAGTTCATCATGTCATGCATCTCCACTTCTCTCATATCTATCCTAATTAATATGGGAAGGACCAACTTCTTAAACCCTACCAGGGGAATTAGGTATCACTACATATTTAAAATGTGCATAGAACTTCTTTCATGAAGGATTGACTATGAGGTTGGTCTTCTAAACTGAACCTCTATCTCCATCAGTACCAGGAGACCTAAAATCTCCCACCGGTACTTTGCTAATGATCTTACCTTATTTGTTAGGGCTGATTCCAAAAACTGTCAAACAATAATGAATCCTTTGAATAGTTTTAGCCACCACTCAGGACAGAAAGTTGATCCCTCTAACTCCAAAGTAATTTTCTCTCAAAATTGCTCCAAAAAAGATCGAGAGCTCCTAGCTCAGGGATTCAATATAGAGGCTAGGAATGACTTTGGAAAATACTAGGGTTTCCCCATTTTCCACCATAAGCCTTAGGTTAGATATTTTCAATTCATATTAGATAAACTCAAGGGCAAGCTGGGAGGATGGAAAACCAGGTTCCTTAACATGGCTGGCAGAACCACTTTGGCAAAAGCCTCCCTAGGCAGCTTCCCTAATCACATCATGCAGTTTATCGACATCCCCAAAAGAACCCAGAAGATTATTGACAAATCCCTCAGGGTATTTATCTTGAGTTCTACCAATAAAAAAAGAAAGATGTATCTAATCTCTTGGAATACAGTTACCCTTCCTAAAAAAGAAGGGGGAATAGGTATCCGAAAAGCCAGAATAAAAAAATAAGTTAATTCTCATGATCCTGGCATGGAGATTTATGCATAACCTTTCCAACCTTTGGGCCAGAGTGTTAAATTAAAAATATAACTCTAAAGGGATGGCTCATTCGAAAACTGGGTCCAGAACCTGGAGAAACCTTCTCAAAGGCTGGCAAGCTTGCAGTGAAGCTAGCACCTAAAGTGTCAAAAATGTCCATAACATCAGATTTTGGCTTGACAGATGGATCCCTAACAAACTGGCTTTGAGAGATACCATTCATGGTCCTTTCACCCATGCCGAGGAAAATATTAAGCTTTCGAAGGTGTGGAACAACAACTCCTGGAGTTTTGACACTCTCTCCCTGGAAATCCCTCAAGACCTCAAGCACCACATAGCTAGTTCTTTCTTTCCCAATGCCAAGATCCCAAAAGACACTCCCCTATGGAGACTCAAGGGAGATGGTAGATTTTTCAGCAACACTGTGTACCATCACCTTGTAAACAAAAAAAAGGAAAGATGATGCAAACCAAAGAGGAACTAGGTCTGGTTGTGGAATCTTTACACGCATAATAAGATTAAATTTTTCCTTTGAACCCTCCTCCATGATAGGCTGCCCTCTAATATGAATCTCTCTAAGATGGGTTTAACATCAACCCCAACTATCAGAATTGCACTAACTCTCCAAAGGATACTAACAATATTTTCTTTGACTACATCACCTCTAAAGATGTAACACCCCGCATTTCGAGCTAGAATAAAAACCATGACTCTGACGTGTTGATAATCCCAGAGCCTTAAATCCTATGCCAAGTTGGCATGTTAATCAATTATGTAGTATGTGAATCCATTTGAGCATGAATTTAGACCATAGAGTTCCTTCAAATCAAGGATGAGTTGAAACTATTTCAATCGATTAAGTTTTAGTGGACGTTGTATTTTGTGTCAGCTTCCATCGACCATAACTCTCTGTATATGTAGAATTAGAGATCCTACTATGTGTCAAATGATAGGTCTTTGGTTTAACTTTACAACGATACCAATTTTTCTAAAATTTGACACCCGAGCAAGAAAATATGGCCTTTCAAAGTAGTATGTGTCGCCTAACCAATCGCAAATGGCCACTAGAAAGCATATGCGGCGCCTATGTAAATATAGGCGATATCATATGCGGCGCCTATGTAAATATAGGAGATATCATATGCGGCGCCTATGTAAATATAGGAGATATCATATGCGGCGCCTATATAAATATATGCGGTATCATATGCGGCGCATATCTTATGGTTTCAAGTGACTTAAACACTCCGTTTTTGAGGCAAAATGGTCCTTTTCCCACCCTTATTCAGCCATAAACATGAAATTCAGTCCCCAATTCTCCAAAATACATCCACATTCATCTAAAGATTCTCAATAACACTCCCAAGGGTTTCAAACTAAAAAACAAATAAATCAACATTTAACTATGAGTTTTCAAAATTGATTAGAGATTCGGAATCCCCAATCTACAGGCTTCAAGAAACACCCATTATTTTTCGAAATAGAGGTACGTGGGGTTTATCCTAAAAACTACATGGGATTGAAATTTGATAAAAGAATGATTTAAGTTTTAATGCATGTATTTTATGGGGGTTTTGAAAACTATATTATAGATTATGTGTTTCAAAGGTTTAAATGCTATTATGCTTTGTTATTATGGTTTTTCCCCCTAAATTGATTTACAGGTATATGTTTATGTATGAAACTAAGATTTGATCTTTGTTTGAGAGCATTAATTATGGACTCCCTCTCTTGTATTAACTTAAAGATTTTGACTTTATTGAAAAGAGAATTGAAAATGCATGTTTCTGTGATTTGAAAAGTCATGGCTTTTGGAACAATGTCTTAGAGTTTTCGAGAGGGTGTCTTGATATGACTATGTTTTGATTCAAAGAGAAGAGTTATTTTCATGTGTAAGCATGAGTCTATTCTTGAACTATTTTATTGATATGATGGTCCCGAAACTTATGTCTTGAAATAGAGATTTTTGTATGTTAATGATGGCTCAGAGATATGACTTGCAAGTCAATGGTATGAAGATACCATATGTAATTATGCCAAAACAGAGTATGTTTTCAGAGTATGTGTTCAGAAGATGTCTTCAGAGTATATTTTCAGAGAATGCATGTTTTCATAGTGTTTTAAAAAGGGGCTTAAAGAGTGTTAGGTGGTTACCCGAAGAAGGCGTGAGTTCAAGTAACTCTTAGCCTGAAATCGTATTTGCCGATACGGGTAGATTATTATTGTACGCTGGCAACGGCCGTGTGGCGTAGTAGAGTTAGAGACTCCGACCCTTGCAGCACACTTGGGTTGGGGGCTTGGCTCCCGAGTCAATGGCAGTTTCCATATGACCCATGGAATTTTCAAGAATTGTAGGGTATACCGCCTAGCGCAGAAAAGTATAAAGAGTGTTACAGATTTTAGATGTTTTTCACAGAGTTTCTTAAAGATGCCCATGAGATTTCCTACTATACGATCGTTTATGAACTATTTTGAATTGCTCTCATTTATGTTAATTATAAAAAATTATTTTTGGATTAGCTCTGCGTACCAGTACTTTTGTGCTGACCCCCTCCCCCTCTCCAACCTCTCAGGTTCTGAGGCTCAATCTAGGGGTCCAGATAAGCAGTAGATAGTCAGACTTGCAGATCAGACTGTGCAGTGGTGAGCCTTCTTTACTCCAGAAGGCCTGCAGATTTTTCAGAGTATTATTAGTAGTTATATTTTGGTCTACTGGGGGCCTTGTCCCAGTTTCTTTTCAGACAACTGCTTATGTTCTTAGTAGAGATTTCGCAGACTGATGTTAGATTTTTCTATTTCAGATTCGACCATGTTTTCGTATTAAATTTCAATTCCGCATTATCTTATGTTTTATGAATATTGTGCATGATTACCAGATAGACAAAGGGAATTCCGGGCCTTCAAGTTCGGGAATGCTCATCACGGCCAGAGCCCCAGTTCGGGTCGTGACTAACTTGATATCAGAGCACAGTTTATGGTCCCAGGGTGTCTGCGAAATCACGTCGGGTAGAGTCTTATTTATGGGTGTGTAGCGTGCCACACTTATAAGCAGGAGGCTACAAGGCATTTAGGAATGTCTCTCATTCTTCATGTTCTAGTTCGTGCTATAGAGTCAGAATGTTCCTCCTTCATACTCTAATTTGTGCTATGGTGTCACCCATACGAAAAGAAGAGTTATCCTAATTTCTTCCTCACTCTGGTGTTTCCAGGTATTCTCCGATTATCTAGAAGAAATTTCAGAAGTCCCACAAAGGACGGGAGAGGAGTTCCCTAGTGTAAAATTGTGTCCTCATTCTTATGAGGCGTTCAGTTAAGACAAGAGTAAGATGTGTATTCTTGAGTCATTGAATAATGTGTATCAAACTTCTATCTCTTGTAATCTTGATATCAGTGTGTTGTTGAAAACAAAAGTCTAGTGAAGCCGCGTGAGGCCTATTTCGATTCACTAGCAACTTACTATTCATCTTGTTGTTCTTGTGTTTGTTGGAACTGTATTTCCACCCGAGTAGTAGTATAAGTTAGAGTGTCGGTGTCATGACCTATTGATAGTGAAATTAGACCAAGAAGTTTGTGATATGAAGTCATAAGGTTAGAGGTCAGAGTGAGGGTAACTTTTGTGATTAAATATTTATAGTTGAATAACCGTTGATTGAGAATGATTTACCCTTTCGTGGTGGTAGACTAATGTGGCGGTACCATTTATGGATTGTATGGTAGTCCATAGAGGAAGTGTTGACTCAGAATGTTATTTGTTTTCTTCCTTTCAAAATAGAGAAAGAGCCTAGAGTGGATATTTAAGGTGGTTATAGAAACCCCTTATAGGCTATGAATAAAAATGGATAGATTAGCCAGTAGGTTGTAAGTATAGACTCATTGTCATATGGGGTATCTGAAGGTAGTCTAAATGCCCATTGGGGTAAGCAAGTGTGATGTGAGAAAGTCGTATAAGTAGATAAGATTGTATGGTTATAATATAAGCTTAAGGTTGATCATGTCTATTATGTGACATTACCCCTTAACCTTCTTCTCATTGGTAGTTGTAAACTAATACTACTTGTGAGAAAGTATGTATTATATTTTTGAAGTATTTGGGTAGAATATCCCAATTTGAAGGATTAGTATATTTATATTATGTTTCACTCTTCATTGGTTGTAAATGATTGATGCTAGACTATAGGCTTAAATTTAAATGGTGTGGTGGTGAATAGTGGCAAGAGATTGATGATACGTGTTTCATGGGATTCGATTTGTGAGCTTGATGTGTTGAAATAGTACGTGCTGATGGATTATGACAAGGAAAACCGTAAGGTCATGATCGATTATTGTGGTTATGAAGTTCTAGTGTACTAGTGTTTCTTGATGTTTATTTCATAGTTTCTAAGTGAGGATTGTGTTTAAGGTTGGTTGTAAATCATGTTTAGCACTAGACATTAAGTTTGAAACAATTGATGGCCATGGAGGTGGATGTGATGATTCCTTGGTTAATGATACTAGTTATATGGAAGTGATCTATAGGCTTGAATAGTGTATGCAAGTGCCTAAGTTTATTTGATTCGTAATGAAGTATGACATTGTATATGTGATGTAGAAGTATGCCCAAGGTGGTATGAAGTTGTAGTATTTTTCTAAGGCTATTACATGTTGTGTGTGGCTACTGGTACCGTTGAGTTTCTACGTGGAAAAAGACTAGCTAGATGGTATATGGTGTTCTAAATAGCCAAGTTAAGGACCTTTGATTGATAGAGTTGAGCCTTTGTATATGAGCTTGATTCTCATGGTAGAGGAAAATAAGTTTAAAGTTGCTATATTGGTATACTATGATAGAAATAGGGTGGCTCATTGAAGACTTGGTGATACCCATGTTAGGTATTATAATCTAAGCTCGAGTCCTTGAAAGTTGTGCTAATAGAAATAAGAGTAGAGGCACTAGAGGGTGTGCACTTCAACTTTGGGATACTTATGAAGATTCGAAGTTAGTAAGTGTTCGAGTAATAGATGATGACTATTGGGGTTACAGAATGATAGAGTGTGCCTCAGGAGGTAGTATTAGCAGTGGGCATTCCACTCTCATGTGTGGTCTTTCGGGTTAAGTTTTATTAATTTTGTGTATTGTCATATTTCAGAACCCAGAGTGCAGTGAGTACAGTTAAGTTTAAAGTCTAGTAAGGTACCTCCCAAAACCTAAGATGATGGCTTGAAGCTAAGGGGGAGATGACTAAACGAATAACCAAGTAAGACTCTCAGATTCTTGTAGTGATGTCATGATGATGTAGAATATCAAAAAGTAAGGGTGAATCTCAACCTATTCCTATCTCAGTATTTCTCAGTGATCCTAATACCTACTCATGCTTTACAATTTAGTTCCATGATCAGTTCACGTTCATACATATGATAGAGAGTCGTGTACTCACGCTTTATAATGTGCTCCATTTCTATAACTCATGTTTTACGCCAAATGATTGGCGAGATTCAGCTTATATCCATGAATACCCTAAATTCAGAGCGCTTTGGTGAGTCTTTGTTGTTGTTTTGCTATTCCTCAGGCCTCAGATGAGTGTCAAGCTTCATATAGTATCATTCCATGCCTCCAGATCTTATGTTCTAACCTTTTTATGACTCCTCCTTATGCAATGATAGTGGTGGTGAGTAATTATTCCTTGTTGATAGAAGATCGTAGTACGCTTGTTTAGATAAGGCCATGAGTATGAAGTAAGATTTGGGGCCAAGTTTTTATTTATGTAATGGTTAGTGGAATTTTGTATGTGTATGTTCTTGGGGTAGCTCGTGGGAGTGATATTGATAGTGGTTTAGAGAATATGTGAAGTATGCCTTTATGAGTGTTTGCTTTGAAGTTCATATGTGGTTATAAAGATAGGCTTGAATGACATGTCGAGATTGTTGTAAAGGATTGCTATATGCGCTAGCGGCTTCATAGTAAGAGCTCAGAGTAGTCATTGAAGTAGTAAGGCATGCTATACTTAGGATGTGATCTTTAAAGGAGATATAGAAGATTGCATCATATGGTTTAGAATAATATCATGGTCTGGCATGTTGTATTTTTGTGACTTAGAGTTAGGCTTGATCACGGCGAAGGGATTAAGTTATTTCCGACATTAGTAGAAAG
The DNA here is from genome assembly GCA_030864215.1 of Capsicum pubescens. Lineage (NCBI taxonomy): Eukaryota > Viridiplantae > Streptophyta > Magnoliopsida > Solanales > Solanaceae > Capsicum > Capsicum pubescens. Next base: position 39,352,412 of record CM061543.1, read on the forward strand.
ATTTGTCAATGCTCATATGAGAATTTAAGCTGAGTTGAATGAATATGATATTTAAGAGAATAGTATAGTTAAGTGATATTCGAGAAGTGTTCTAAGCTTGAAAGTAAGAAGTTGTAATGCCAAAAGCCTGATAATTCTATCCTGATTCAGGAGTTATATGCCTATGTTCCAAACTGCAGAGTAGTGTCAATGTGGTGATTCCTCAGTTGGATGTCTTGTGTAATCCATACCCAAGATTCATGGCTCGCTATTACTGCTAGAATTTCTTTAGAGAATTGTGATGAAGAGATACTCCAGTTAAGTATGAGGGTGTAGTATAATTCAGTCTGTATGGCCAATAAGTCAGTTTAGCAGTCAGATTTGCATGACTTGTTTTCTCGTCTTTGCACTTATTCATACTACTCGAAATCTCAGACATGCTACTATTCCAAGATAGAGTATACCAGTAGTTACGAGTATAGCCTAGTTCATGCATCATGCATTAAATTCAGATTCCAGATGTTCAGTTATGATTCAATTCGTAGGTGCCCTGTGCATCGCCTCAGTTTTCCGAGTATCTTAGTGAATTGAGCATTCATAGAGGGACATAGGGTACCAAGGGGGAGATACCCCATTCAGTTGCATGCATAGATTCTTATTACAAGCTTCACATCATTTATTATTGCATATTTATCCATACGTTCATACGTTAGTTCAGTCAGATATGCATGCATTAGAAATGCATGTTCAATAGAAAAGTTCAGCTTATCAGTGTATTCAGTCTTGCATTCATGACAACAAATCGGTCACAGTTCCATGCATCAGATATGCATGATTAATTATGAGAATTTAGCCTATGAGTAGCTTCAGTTGTGTATTCCACGCCTCGGATATGCATGTCCGACATAAGCATTTAAAACATCAATAGTTCCAATCTTATAGTCATGTTTCCGATCAGTGCATTCTTTCTTAGGGAACATATCACGTCCGCGTTATCCCATACCCTTAAGACTTCGACATTCTATCCATCATTCGGGGACGAATGATCCCAAGGGGGAGATAATGTAACACCCTGCATTTCGGGCTAGAATAAAAACCATGACTCTTATGCGTTGATAATCCCAGAGCCTTAAATATTATGCCAATTTGGCATGTTAATCAATTATGTAGTATGTGAATCCATTTGAGCATGAATTTAGACCATAGAGGTCCTTCAACTCAAGGACGAGTTGAAACTATTTCGATCGATTAAGTTTTAGTGGACGTTGTAATTTATGTCAGCTTTCATCGACCATAACTCTCTGTATATGTCGAATTAGAGAGCCTACTATGTGTCAAATGATAGGTCTTCGAGTTAACTTTCCAACAATACCAATTTTGCTAAAATCCGACACCCGAGTAAGAAGTTATGGCCTTTCAAAGTAGTATGCGTCGCCTAACCAATCGCACATGGCCACTGGAAAACATATACGATAGCATATGCGGTGCCTATGTAAATATAGGCGATATCATATGTGGCGCCTATGTAAATATAGGCGATATCATATGCGGCACCTATGTAAATATATGCGATATCATATGCGGCGCATATCTTATGGTTTCAAGTGACTTAAACACTCCGTTTTTGGGGTAAAATGGTTCTTTTCCTACCCTTATTCAGCCATAAACACGAAATTCAGTCCCCAATTCTCCAAAATACATCCACATTTATCTAAAAAATTTCAAGAACACTCCCAAGGGTTTCAAACTAAAAACCCAAATAAATCAAGATTTAACCGTGGGTTTTCAAAATTGATTAGAGATTCGGAATCCCCAATCCACAGGCTTCAAGAAGCACCTATTATTTTTCGAAATAGAGGTACGTGGGGTTTATCCTAAAAACTACATGGGCTTAAAATTTGATAAAAGCATGATTTAAGTTTTAATGCATGTATTATATGGGGGTTTTGAAAACTATATTATAGATTATGTGTTTCAAAGGTTTAAATGCTATTATGCTTTGTTATTATGGTTTTTCCCCCTAAATTGATTTACAGGTATATGTTTATGTATGAAACTAAGATTTGATCTTTGTTTGAGAGCATGAATTATGGACTCCCTCTCTTGTATTAACTTAAAGATTTTGACTTTATTGAAAAGAGAATTGAAAATGCATGTTTCTGTGATTTGAAAAGTCATGGCTTTTGGAATAGTGTCTTAGAGTTATCGAGAGGGTGTCTTGATATGACTATGTTTTGATTCAAAGAGAAGAGTTATTTGCATGTGTATGCATGAGTCTATTGTTGAACTGTTTTATTGATATGATGGTCCCGAAACTTATGTCTTGAAACAGAGATTTTTGTATGTTAATGATGGCTCAGAGATATGACTTGCAAGTCAATGGTATGACTATACCATATGTAATTATGTCATAACAGAGTATGTTTTCAGAGTATGTGTTTAGAAGATGTCTTCAGAGTATATTTTCAGAGAATGCATGTTTTCATAGAGTTTTAAAAAGGGGCTTAAAGAGTGTTAGGTGGTTACCCGAAGAAGGCGTGAGTTCAAGTAACTCTTAGCCTGAAACCATATTTACCGATATGGGTAGATTATTATTGTACGATGGCGACAGCCGTGTGGCGTAGTAGAGTTAGAGACTCCGACCCTTGCGGCATACTTGGGTTGGGGGCTTGGCTACTGAGTCAATGGCAGTTTCCATATGGCCCATGGAATTTTCAAGAATTGTAGGGTATACCACCTAGCGCAGAAAAGTATAAAGAGTGTTACAGATTTTAGATGTTTTTCACAGAGTTTCTTAAAGATGCCCATGAGATTTCCTACTATACGATCGTTTATGAACTGTTTTAAATTGCTCTCATTTATGTTAATTATAAAAAATTATTTTTGGATTAGCTCTGCGTACCAGTACTTTTGTGCTGACCCCCTCCCCCTCTCCAACCTCTCAGGTTCTGAGGCTCAGTCTAGGGGTCCAGATAAGCAGTAGATAGTCAGACTTGCAGATCAGACTGTGCAGTGGTGAGCCTTCTTTACTCCAGAAGGCCTGCAGATTGTTCAGAGTATTATTAGTAGTTATATTTTGGTCTACTGGGGGCCTTGTCCCAGTTTCTTTTCAGACAGCTGCTTATGTTCTTAGTAGAGATTTCGCAGACTGATGTCAGATATTTCTATTTCAGATTCGACCATGTTTCCGTATTAAATTTCAATTCCGCATTATCTTATGTTTTATGAATATTGTGAATGATTACCAGATAGACAAAGGGTGTTTCGGGCCTTCAGGTTCGGGAATGCTGGTCACGGCCAGGGCCCCGGTTTGGGTCGTGACAAAAGATCTTTGGAAGAAACTTCTTAATAAAGCCAGACAACCCTCAACGCTTAAACTCACTAATTTCTCTCCCCATAGCTGGAATAATACCTGAAAATCTGTACAAACAAGAGTTATGACAACCTGATCCTATGGTCTGAAATTCTACCTTTCTGCCTTTGGTCATCTTGAAAACCAGGAACGACAACTTTTTCAATGACAAAGCCAATAAAGCTTCCCTTTCCCAAACTTATACCCAAGCCATTGAATTTACTCATCTTCATAATACTGACCGAGTTCCCAAACCCATCATTTCCATTACCATCAAATGGAATCCTCCCTCAAGAGGAACCTTCAAGGTCAATATTGATGGATTGTGTCTAGTCAATCCTGGGAAGGGGGAATAGGAGGTGTGATTAGAAACCACCATGGTGACTGGATGCTTGGGTACACCAAAAGCATCATTAATGCAACCAACAACCAAATGGAGTTGTTAGCCCTGCATGAAGGTCTTAACATTATAGAAGAGCATAATTTCACCCCTATATAGAAGTTAACATCGACTCCACAAAAATTATCAAAATGCTTAAAGAAGGTAACCATCTCTATAATGGTATTGTTGATGAATACAGGTCCAGGTTAAGAAGGCTGGGAAATCCAGTTATACACCGCAGCTATAGGGAACAGAACATGGTGACGGATGCGCTTGCTAAGATGGGAAACATATCCACAACTCTTGAAAGGGCTTTTGGCAGTTCCTCCAGTGTATGGTCGACATGCATTATGGACAGACACGCTAGGAACTACATTTGAAAGGAGTGTTAGAAGCCGTAATGATAGTCGAATAGATCAGAACTACAAAGTTTTTGATATCAATCCAGATTTATAACACTGGAAATGTGTAAACTATTAACACTATATTCTTAGTTATTTAATTATTATCTCTGATTGCCAAAAAAACAGAAGAAGAAAAACCTTGTGGCAAAGCAATAAAAGTACTAAAAATTACACAAATACACAACTTATGTTTCCAATATTACAAAAATTCCAACTCTCTAAACATATTACAAAAATCCCAACATATACACAGAATGCCATGTATATGTCAACTATGTTATGTATATTAATAGGGAGAGAGAGTAAAGTAATTAAAAAAGTGGGAGAGAGTGTAATTACTTCCAAAAGGGTTGGTATTTATGTTATTTATACAAAAAGAAAAAAAAAGTATTTTTGGCCCAAATTCTCTTCCTTTATTATGACCAGAATAAACTTCGACATCTTTCTTCCAATTGTAAATTAGTTTGTCTCAATTCAGTTACCAATCAAGGAATTTGACGTTCTATTTAACACATATATTTGCAACACAAGATGACAAACATACTTTACAATAGAAAATTTAATCAAAATATTAGACTCAAACAAATCTCAAGCTAACATTGCAATTCAATTATAAAGTAAGGATTAAACAGATCATTTGCATGAGAATAACTCCGAAAGTGCAATATTGTTGAACTGATTAAAATTATTCTGTAGTAGATTTAAATCGTGTTAAAGAAGTTGAGAGGTATCATTTCATCAGTCCGATGTAATTGATGTTTATTTTGCTTCTTGAATTCAATACGCAACACAAGTATTATATTTTCAACTGTTACATTTCCTAAAAGTTAACATTAGATTATTCATTTCAATTCTCATATTGAACATGAAAAACTAGATTTGAGCGTGAAATAAATCAAATTCCTTAGATAAATACACAATATATTAAATTGTCATCTAGAGAAGGAAACAAATTACAAACTATCAACGTACAATATTTTATTGGATTCATTATACAAATACGTAACAAAAGAAGAAAATAACTTTGTTGGGATATAGAAATCAAAGAAACCAAACATAAATTACAAGAAAATTCATATAATTTCAAACGCCACAATAATCTTTGAGTAAATTCTGTGACCTTAGACCACGTTCTGTGGCAAAGAACTTGATCAAATCTGAATGAACAAATGGCTTGAACTTCACTTGATGTTCTTCATCAACTAATTCTTCTGCCACTTCTATAATTTTATCATCCTTAATGAAAGTAAATAATCCAATAGTGGATCTTGTTTCACTCCCATTTATATCCAGAACTACCTTATGAATTGGAGCAAGCACCCTATCATTGCTCCAACCCTGAAAAAATAAAAGTGATCACGAGTTTAAGTTATGTATACTGATTGTGAATAAAATAAAAATATCGTGATCGAGGTAAGTAGTAAATTAAAAATTTACGTACTCTGCAGGCTTCACCAGCTAGGACTACAAAAGAAGATGGTGGTAACTCAAGGGTTATCCATTGACCATCTCTAATTTGAAATTCCAAGCCTGAAATTTGATTTGGATAGAGTATGGTAGTGAACGTTTTATCAGTATGTGAAGGGAAAACCGTACTAGTTTCTTTCGTCTTTGGTATGTCATAATTGACGTGTCGTAGGAGATACCTTGTTGATTCAACGTACGATTCACAGTTTTTCGTTATTCCATAGCTCTCAAACAACATTCTTACAACCTTCTTATTCAACTCTGCCACAATCTTGGAAAACATCAACGAACTCTCACTAAAACAAATTATAAAAAAAAAAAAAAAAAAAGAGGAAGAATTGTTTCTCATTAGCCAATTAGCATGTATAAGTTGAAATCCCTAGTCTTGAATATGATGATGATGATAAAGTCACGTAAATTCTAAGACAACTGAATATAAATTCCTATATGATCATGATATTAAATGTAACTAAGAAAATAAGAAATGAATTATGATGGAATAAAATACCAGAAAGAGTCATTTCCTTGGGGCCACATGAGATTGGAGAAGCTTTGAATACCTTGAGTAGTAGTTGCATAATCAATACCAAAAGCTTCATGATGAGGTAAAAATGAACTTCTGCCAACATAGCCATGATAAGGTATTTCATTTGTGTTTAGGAGTTTTTTCTCTAAAGGGAGTTCAAATAATTGTTGGAAATTTGTTTGAAAAATGGATTTTTGAAGTTGAGGTGAGATTTTATCATAAAGTGCTATGAAACAGCCATGGTTCTCAAAGGCATGCCTAATTTCTTTACATGTAGATTCCCAAGTAGTTGTGCCTGGACTTAATTCTTCATTTTTGAAGTCTACTATTAGTAGTTTTGGTGAAGCTGTTAGAGAACCCATACTATATTTCTATATTTTCTTGTTTTTTTTTTTTTTTGGTCTTTTGGTTTTCTTGGTCTCTAATTACTTCATTTAAACAGGTTTCTTATAGAAATTTACAATATTGCCAGAACGTACACTTACAAGGTAATTTTATAATAAACATCTATAAGTAGCGTGGTAAAAATGATAACTAACCTATTATCGATATATACAAAATAAATCCCCTGAAATGTGAAAAGTAAGTCGGACAACCTTGCTGTTTCAACATGTTCAATTATATTTTTATACATAAAATATTTATTTACATCGTCAACATCTATGTAAGGTAAAATATTTAAATATTAAGTCATCTTTATTAGACATTTCTATTGATCAAAAATATCCAATATAATAATCCATTATGATATTGATCATAAAAAGTTGGGATACTGTAATTTAATTACAACCCACAACGCTACATTACACCTTATTTTTTTCTTATTTCTTTTAAATTGAGGGTAGGAGAATGGAAAATTAGGGAGGAGATTTCATGATGGGGAATCGAAACTTCACCTATAAGGTGGGAGTTCAGATAGTGAACCAACTGGGCTATTAAGATTTTCAACTACGTTGCACCTACATAGTCAAGTATTAGAGTTTTCTTTCGCATAATTCATTTTCTTTTACAGTAGATAGATGTTCATATAATTTTAATTTTTTTGTTTACAACAGTGTTTACAAATTAACCCAACATAAAAAATATTATACACCCAGTATACTAATATGTGTTGTACGAAATTATAAGAGGCATTTATACGCCTATATACACAATTATACTAGATTATACAAAAACTAATTTCGTCTTCTTCCGAAATTTAACTCAAACATAAATACTCTCCAAATCACTTCAAATTTATGTTTCCAACTCTTCTTGATGTTTGGAATCAAATGTAAACAACACCAAACCCAAATAACTAACATACTCGAAAACTCAAATCTGAAATTTAACTAAAATCTACTTCAAATTTCAATCATGTTTAAGTTTTGAACTCCACTAAATGATGTAACCTATTATAATAATTGTATTTGTCCATGATTAATTCTAAAAGGTTTCAATCTTTCTTCTATAATCTAATCTATATTCTCTGATTAACTATATTATCTCACCAGGACCAAGACCTATTCTTCAACGTTTGAGAATTAAGTGAAGGGACAACGAAGGCCAAATGGTCAATCAGATAAGATACTTTTTAATTTTGGCTAATTTAAAATTTCCAAATAATTCATATGGAAACGTCACAAATATTAATTAGGAATAGGGTGGGCTGTTGGTGTGTTTTTAATTTGTTTACGGAGTACATTATTTATTGGTTAATTGGTTGTTTTCTATAGAAAGTTTTTTATTTATTTATTTTTATAGTACTATCTAATTTTGGTTTTCTCTGTGTTATGATGTCAAATTAAGATTATAAAAAGCAGGTGTGGAAGGCATGGTATGAGGGGACCTGAAGGCAGAAACCAAAGCTACGTACATGATGATAGATGAATATAATTTTAATTACACTCAATCAATCGACTTAATTTTCTTAACTGGAGTTGGTTTATGTTAAATGGTATGCATGTGTGTTTGGGGTTGGGGGGTGTAGATCTGATAATTAGTACTGGTGTACCTTGGTGCAATTTGATAATGAAAAGGATTTAATGTACTTTTTAAACAGAAACTTGCTATATTGTTTAATTAATTGTTAATCTGGGTATGACTAGCTAGAAAGTCCAAAATGTATTTGTTAGGAGGATCTTATCCTTCGTAATGTTTTATGATTAAATAAAGTGTTTGATTGGGGATTATATATTAGTATAATGTATACTTCCCCCACCCCCGATCATCTTCTCCAAAACACCACAGCAATCCCACTCCCACCTCCAAATCTTCTTCTTCAAAACACACATCAATGAAGGTTGAATTTAACAAATTTATTCTCACCAACTTAATTTAATTTTAACAAATTTTTAACTTATCAGAGACGATTACTCTCAAGTTAATGAAAAACTTCTAACATCAATGGCGATAATCAATGACGACGGAAAACTTCTAACATCAATTTTCGAAATTTATATTAACAAATCTTTTGCTCTTCTTCTTAATGAAATTTTAGATTTAATGATAACAAAAATAGAGAGATTGTGTGTATCGATTTTGTGAAAGTATTCTATGCTATATTGATATCATTGGGGAAGATGGCAGTTGTGATTCATTTATTTCACTGGAAATTTTCTAACGAAAAAAATAAGTTGATAAATGGGCAAAATTGATGTTTAGAAACAAAAGAAAGGGTAAAAAAAAATGAAAGCAATTAAATATTATTATTATGGCCAAGTTGGACGTCATATCAGACAAAAAACAGTAATCACGCGCTTAAAATGGGTGAAAAACACGCGAGCTGCCATCTATGCAAAAAGTGTCAAATAACACATCCGTACACTAGTTGAGGTGCCAAAAGTGAACAACGTCCAGTTGAGGTGTCAAAGTGAAAGATCGTGCCAAGTTTAGGAAGCCGTCGATGGATTTGACCTTTCTTTTGATAAATCTCCCCAGAGAACACACATAAAAAATATCCAGTTCATGAATCGAATCATGTCTCCAAAAGACTGATTTTGGGAAATTGTTTTGGTGGCCACCAGTTTGACGATTTCAAAGGTACACAATTCACAGCTCTCTTGCTCCGCGAGTTAATTTGAAAGTTACGAAAAGTGCAATATTATAGAATATAGCATGATTTGATTCGCATATTGTGTACTGTGTATGAAACAATCTTTAATTCTCAATCTTATTTAACCGTTAAATTGAAGATTTATAAACTATAAGAATATATTTACCAATCATAACTCTGACAATACTTATGATCACAGAACTTGAAAAAAAAAAGTTAGACCAATAGAATATCGTTCATGAAATGAAAAATTTGTTAATGATATAGTAATGGGTGAGCGCGGATTTTGGACACATGACTATTGATGAAAAATTAAATTTTATAAATTTTTGGCTTATTTAATTTTATATTATAGATAATCTTGTAAAAATATTTGTCATAATGAGGACTGGATCCCCATGCCTAAAAACGCCAAAGGGGTGATCTAATTGATGTAGACATTAGAAGATACAACTAGGCTTTCAAATTGTATCTAACAACAACTGATTATACAAAAGGTTGTTCATTAATCAATGATTTAAGTAGGTGTATTTTCAAAAACATAAAAGGGAAAAGGTTTAATTTTCCTCCCTTCTGAAATTTGTAATTCATAAATGTTGTTCAAAGATTCAAAACTTTATGAAAACATTAGACCATTGCAATCGTTGGGAAACGACCTATTAGAAAGAAGAGATATGGTAAAGAGAAAAATAATTTTTTAAGGAAAAATGATGGATTCAATATAAGTTACAATATCTGAATATCGTTTGATCTCTTACCTTAATGTTAAATTCACTAATCATTATCTTGGTTGATTTTGCCAACAGTACCTTCAGCCAGGGAGCTGCCACTGAAGTCAAGGTCCAAGGACATGCTTTCTAAAGTGTCATTAACCACCCTGAATAAATCAAACCGAAATAAAATGCCAAGTTTGAAAAAAAAAAAAAAAAATAGAAGACAAGGTCAACATTTAACCAACTAAAAAGGTAAGATTTATGAAAGAAACTAAATTTGAAAGTTCACTCGTACCCAAGATGGTAGCCAAACAAGAATGATGAAAAAATTGCCACCAGTATATGCGGCAATGGGCGCTTCCATGAGGGTTTCCAATTTCTTTCCACTCACCATTTTCTGGACTACCTAAAAACACATAAGAAAGAAGCAAAAATCAAATTCATACAAAAATATATCCTTTTATTTCATTCCTCCGTTTCATTTCTTTTTTGTCTTCTTTTGATTTGACACAAAATTTAAGAAAGTAAAGAAAACTTTCTATTCTTATGGTCCTAAACTACAAAATATCTAGAATGTACCAAAATGTGTTTAATCTTGTGGTCTAAAAAGGGAAAGATGCATTCTATTTTAGACTGCTAAGTAGAACAAAAAAATTAAATGGAAGGAGCATGTCCTATGGATGTCTCTAAGTTGATGGTATATTGGAGGAATATATTACTATTTTATTGAAAAATGGAGACATCCTTCAACCAAGTTGGCAAAATTTTATTTCTCTATTTGAGCTCGTAAGAATCAGACAGTAGCTTTTCAGAAAGAAATCTCATAAAAATACATATTGTATGATTTCATTATTTGGAACAAGAGAGAGAGAAATAGATCTTAAACTTGACTCATAATTTAAAAAGCACACCTCTTGTGAGCACCCTTTGAACCCCATATAAATTTGCAGCAAACTTAACATGTTCCTTTCTACTCCTACAATATAATACATATCCAAAAAAGGAAAAAATTGTACTCAAGTGGCATAGCCACCGCCCACATGTAGTGCAGGGTGAGCAGTTGAACACACTTCGTCGAAAAATTATACTATGAATATTATACAAGTATATAGATCAAAAATTATTTCTCACAAGTATATATGCTGTGATTCTAAATCTTGGATCCGTCCCGCAAATAAAAAGAAAAGAGTGTAAAGGATACCTATATTCTCTTGTCTATCTTCATAATCAGTACACTGGTCTTTAGTTGATGCACGTTTGTAGATGGAGTAAGCATCTGCAAGACGACCACCTCTCATACTGGAAATGTGATCGATCTATGCTGATGTAACAAATATCCAAATCATATTTATACACACGTCAACCTACAGTGCCCAGATCCATTGGTATGTATAAAAACGATTAGCAATATGTAAATGAAGCAAAAACCCAGATCTGATTCAACACTCAAAAAAATGCCAAATTTCAAGAATCGTAACCGACAATTCAATACTAAAATAAAAAAATTAAAAAAAAATCTAATCTTACAAATCAAAAATGGGAAAATAGAAATACAAAATCTTTTACGTTTTCAAGTGAAACTAAATTTGTTAGCACTACATATAAGCAGAGTGAGTCAGTGTGTGTATGTGTGTGTGAGTACTTGTTAATTACCTCCTGAAAAGTGTTGCAGAGCGCAATAATCAGAATAAAAGGCAGAAAATGCAGCTAAAAATGGAGTGGCTGGTTATTGGCATTTGACAGTTGAAGTATTATTAGAAAGTTGAAAAGGAAAACGTGTAGATGCAAAAGGGTGGCTAACGTGTTTTCATTTGTAAGCAAAGAAAGAAAGTACATAATGCACATGCATTAGCGGTGGTACTATGGAAGGAAGGCAGAAGAAAACAGAGATGATGACACGTAAACATCTACGAACTCTGTGAGAGCTCTGAGGTTAACACCTGGTCCAAACATCTACATACTCTACGAGAGCTACATACTCTATGAGAGCTCTGAGGTTAACACGTGGTCCAAACATCTACATACTCTACGAGAGCTCTGAGGTTAACACCTGGTCCAATCTTTGTTGCTTTTTCCTGCTTTGTTTGTTATGCTTTTGGGTGTCATCCTGTCATGTTCTGACACATCATCCTTTGCAATCTAGTACTTTCTTTCATTTATGAAACGTTAAACACTTTTACTTTTATCAAAATAAAATAAAATGAAACACTTCAACTATTACCACATAATTGTGTGTAACTTTTTTTTAATCTCACAAAAAAATTATCTCAGAAAATTTATGACTATAATAGTGTAAGATTTATGATTGAAAAATGTTGTAGTATAAGATTTAGATCCATTTGTTTGTGAGATTATAGAAAAACGTCCCACAACTTATATTTAACTTTGAAACTTAAAAAATCTGTGTTTTTCTAAACTTTGAAGTAGTGATTTATGAGATCTTTCTGTTTGAACGGATTTTAGTTGAAATTTTCTTAAAAAAAAATTGTGAGTGAAACTGAATGTTCCTCCAAAAAAAGGTTCGAACCAATTTTGAAACTTGAGAATGAAAACCGTTTTTGTTTTAAAAAATTTTTTTGGTTCAAAATCTATAGCTAAATAAATATTTACACATAAAATTTTAAATCAAAATCTATGGCTAAAGGCCGGCTAAGACGCACAATGGAGTTATGTGATGTTTTATGCCGGACACCAAGTTTATTTTTTTTTCTAATACAATCTTCACAACTCATTTACGCAATTTACGACCAAATGGAAAGAGGCATTAACAAATCAGTAATGCTAAATTATTGATTAAGTAGCCTAAACAAATTACGTGTGAGACTCAAATAAAAACTTCGCGCCATATATGACTAATCAATTCCAACTAAAAATTTTGGAAACTTATATTCTCTTGCAGGCATTGAGTAGTGGAATTACTTGTTGATTTCTGTTCTTTTCTTGATTTTTCTAGTGTCTTGTTATATTCTCTTCTTTGGATCCATCCCCAGAGACGCGGCTACGGAATCATCACCGTGAAATTTGGAAGAAAACATATAGAACTCTTCCTTTAAGATCAATTAATCAGAAAATTCGACCTTTGTTACTCAAGGTGCATAAATCCCGACCAAGAAGAAAGTTCACATAGCCAGCCATTTTTCTCCTGATACGGGACTTGTTGGGTCTCCTTTCTTGAACTTGGGGAACAAATGAAAACAGTTTATCAAGCTTAATAAAGCAATACGCCACTGTTAAAAGAATATGCTATACAGCAACTCACTCTTAAAAGTTACAACAGAAAACCTGTAAAAGGCAAGTTCCTCTATAGATTTATAATAAACCGGTGACAAAAGAATTATCGTGTCCAAAATCAATGTGAATACACCACATTCCCTGCAGTACCCTACATGCCGCAACAGACCAGAACAAGCCATACATCAACGGATCAGCTATGTCAGGTGGTACTCATTGATGAGCTAAGCACCTGGATCTGCAAAAGTATTGAGAATTCGAAACACTGATTTCCAGTAATCGCAAAGGAAAGGATTGAGCTAAATAATTGAGCAATGCTATACAAGATTCACGAGCATATTTACTTGCTCTCTGTACATCTCCTTCATATCAATGATATCGGCACGGAGTTCTTCCAACTATCACAAAGACAAGTCCAGTGAATAAGAGATGCAAGCAACACTAAGGATAACGATCAATACTTCACTGTGGATATAGATTAGATTTCAAATGGACAGCTGATCTATAAATAACACAAATAAGGGATACTTGACCAGTTGCATTCCTACGTGATTAAACTCCCTTTGGACAACTGCACATGGCAGTACAGCCAAAAAACTCTTGCAAAGTATTGCCAAATTCAGGAATGATGGAATAACATCGAACAACTAGAAATGAAGATTAAATTAACCTAACTTAAGATGATCAAGCCGACATCAGCACAGCCCATAATCTGTATCATACTTCTATTATTTAAAGAAATTTCATCGCTATCTAAAGTGTGATGGTTTGTAAATGGAGGGTTTCGCTTGGGCCTTGGCTAGAGGAGCAAGAATATGTATCAACACATAAAGATCCCAAAGGCAGAGATGCAAATGTGTCCACTAGGGTGAGTAGAAATGGAACTTTTAGAGTATATAAGACCTGGAGAGTGTGCTAAGCACATTTTCTGATGATAAGAGTAAATATAGCATATATGGCAGTAGATGCAACTTGTGGATTGTGCTAAACTGGAGGAGAAAAGGGCACTTCAGCATTTTGGGGCAGCTTTATTTGGTACAAAAAGGAACTTCATAAAAAAAAATCGGTGAAACAGAAAGATGTAGTCTATTCTTTACAATGTGGTTCAGAAGATATGTACCTCAGACTCTCTAAAACTGTTGCCGCATCCGTGCTGGATCCTCCGAAAATGCACTACTTTTGGAGGACTCGACAAGCACCGGGCGACATTTTTGAAGAGTACAAACAACATAGAAAGATACGATAATTTCACAAATGATGACACTGTAAGGGCAGACATCTAACTAGAATGAAGATCCTTTAAAGGGATGAAGAATGATCACCGAACATGGAGAAACTGTCCCTAACAAACAGATGAATTCACTCATCACTACGACGCCAAATAAAGGAAAACAGGTAATTATTTGAAGCCCAAGTGTTTGCCCAATAACTTGCAGAACCAATATTTAATTTAATATACATCTTTTTTATATAAGGTATCGTTTAATTTAAAAATCTTTAAAAAATGACATCTTTATTATAAAGGAAAGGAAAATACCCATGTATGCGATGACGCGAATAAAACAGAGTAAGACACTGAAAAGGGACAACAACATCCTATATTAACTGGGTCTTAATCTGCCCAGTAGTAAGCCTGGAATCAAGGCAAAGCGAGACCTCTAGTAGTGCAGACTTTAAAGGCAAAGGTAGAGGAAGTACAACTCTTTCTTTTCACCATAAGTCATATTTTAGGCGGCAATTTGCACAGTTTCTCCAAAATACAAGGAGAACCAAAAATGGAACCAAACCTTTCAAACAAAAAGGGAACCGATCATTTCAGAAATATTGAAAGGTCAATGCGCAAATTACTCGTCCAAAATGCACAATTCACTATGTTGAGATGATTCATACAATTTATACACTTGATTTACATCACATAGTATTTTGAGGGATTTCAACAAAATTTCTAGAGTTTCCACCTCATGAAATGATTTCCCAAATGAAGATGTTGCTTTTAATGAGTATTATGGAAAAGAAGGGAAGATAAAGTTCCCTTTATAAAGCCATTTGAGATCATCAACAAACATAGTTGTCGCAGAGAAAATTTTTGAATTATATAGAAAAAATTAATTTGTACCTCCTCATCACGTTCACCCATCAATTCAAGAGCTGCCGAGTGTCTCCTCCTAAGTGCGTCTTAGCTCTGCTCGGATGCCAGGAAGCATGGAAGCTTCTGAATGTAGCTTTTCACACTAAAAAGAAATACAAAAGACGTATTTCTAATGATTCCCTTATCAAAAAAGAAAAAAAAAGAAAAAGAAAAAGCAGGGGCAAGCGTTACGGAAAAAAAAAAGATGTTAGAAATCAGGAAAAAGAATTGACCTCTGCAGTCATTTTAACCAGATCCTTAGCAAGGGAGTCACAGATGGCTTCCATAGATGCCTGGAAGAATCAATAAGTTAATACTAGGGAGCCAAACCAAAAAAACTGGTTAAAACGGAAAAAAGCCTCGCATGAAAACATAGCACTATAAGTTTTAGCTCAAATGGTCAGCCACTAAGATTATAGCTACCACCGAATAAACTTAACAACACACTGTGAAAAGAGGCCAACTAAAACTTTAAAATTCTAACATGAATGCAGATGATATGCGATTAAAAGAATCAGTCAGGAGAATCCATACCAATCGAGACATATAGGAAGCAAGTTCCCCTTCCTTCTGCCGAAGTGCAGGTGTCATGCTCTTCATGAAGTATGGACTCATATTACCCTCTAATGCATTTCTACGCTCAGATAAATTGTCAGATGAGTCCAAAGATGCTTGCAGAAAATAGCTTTCCACCATGCTACTCAAGCTGCTAGCACTTGAAAATCTACGTGTCAAACTTCCTGCAGCTAGGTGATTGTTAAACTCGGAGAAAATAAATGTATGGAGCATCATACTGAAAACTAAATTTGATACTAACTACCATTTTCAATCCCAGATTTCTGCTTCAATATTGGGCTATGTGTTGAAGTTGGTTTTTTGAAGAAAGAAAAGTCCTTTGCCTTCCACATCGGAAATTTACTTTGGTTGGGAGGACGTTGAGAGTTATATTATTTACTATTAAAGAGGTTTAGAGATAATTTTTTTGGAGATGTCTTTGAGAATAGTATTTTAGGAAGTGAGGGTGTGTGAGAAAAATAGTGTATTATATGGCGTAATAATTTCCATATAGTGAATATTTTTCTAGGAGGCCCGTGGTTTTTCTCCAATTGGGGAGTTTTCCACGTTAAATCTTTGTGTTGTTCTTCTCTTTAATTTCTCTGTTCTTTTCTGCTTGAAAGCGGTCCGGAAGGGGTGGGAAAAATAGTCGAGCAGCTTTGTCTGATCTTCCACATCAGAAATTTTTTTGAATTTGAATTATTGTCCTCAAGCAGAAGTTTCGTCCCGGTGGAGTAGCAAGTGGAGTCCGATTCCAGTGGAGTTTGCTATTCTGGTGGAGTTACTTTGTGGTACTTGTATATTTGGTAATAGTGGAAATAAGTACAATCTAAAGAGGTTGGCTAAGGAAAGACTTGGTATTTAAGTGTATCCCTTATGATCCACCTCTCTTTCCTGGGAACTAATTTAGTGGGTACTTTTCATTACTATTGTGTCACGACCCGAGCCTAGGCCCTAGCCGTGACGAGCATCCCGAACCATGAAGGCCCGGAACACCCATTCTCTATCTGGTTATCATGCACAACATTCGTAATCATAATAAAATGCGGAATTGAAACTGAGTACGGAAAACATGGTCAAGTTCTGCAACATTTCTGAATAATACTATCTGACATCAGTCTGCGAAATCTCTACTAAGAACATAAACATCTGTCTGAAAAGAAACTGGGACAAGGCCCCCAGTAAATCAAAAACATAATAAATAAGATAATGTCTGACATAATTAGGCCTTCCGAATAATAGAAGGCTCACCACTGTGAGATCAAGTCTACAAATCCGAGAATGTCTACTGAGTAGCTGGACCCCTAGACTGTGCCTCAGAATCTGGAAGGAGGGGGGGATCAGCATAAAAGTACTGGCACGCGAAGCAATCCAAAAATAGTATAATGGAACATATATATATATATATATATATATATATATATACATATTAAGTGAAAGCAATTTTTCATCAAGACATCATGTATAAAACTGTTTCTGAAAAATACATGGGCACTTTCTGAAAACATGTAACCTGTCTGTTCATTTCAAATCATGATCTGTGTTTTACTTCTGAGTTAGGTGGTATTCCCCTACAAGTCTGATATTCCACGGGTTGTATGGAATCCTCCATTGACTCGGCGGGGAAGCCCCAACCCAAGTGTGCCGCAAGGGTTGGAGTGTCTGAGTCTGATACGCCACAGGACATTTAAGTCAGCGCATAATAGTATACCCGGGTCGGCAAACCACGGTTTTAGGCAATGAGTCGCTTGAACTCAAGCCCTCTTCGGGGAACCACCTAACATCTCTGTATGCCCATTTTTAACCTTTTTTGTACATGCAACATTCTGAATGTCTAAAATCATGAAAGTCTGAAATATCTGTTAGTCTGAGTCTGATATGACATTAGTCTGGATTGGTATCGTCATACCAAGACTTGCAAGTCATGATTTTTCTGAGCCATAATGTATTAAGCAAGAGCTTTTATTCAAAACATAGTTTAGACCACCAAAACATGTAACTGATGTAAAGGATTTCATATTCCGAAACTTAAAGTTCAATTCATGCAGAAATTTCATCAAACACCGGGTGGTCAAATGTCTTTAGCAAGTTCATGTATTCAAAACTGAAACACATTCATTCATATATGTATATAAACTGTCAAATCGCTTTGGAGATGGTCAAAAGACCAAAATAATGATGTTAAAACATCTTATACATAAATATATATACATAATTTAAAACCCCATTCTAAAACATGATTTTTCTATGCCCATGAGAATTTAGGAAAAACCCCGCGTACCTTGTTCTCCACGAATTTTGGGTGTCTATCGAAGCCTACGTCGAGGGGATTCAAAATCTGAAATTTGTTTCACGAACCCGCGGTTGAATCTTGAGTTGCTTGGGTTTTAATGTTGAAACCCTAGGGAGAGTTCTTGAGCAATTTTGGGGAAAGTATGTGTATTATGGTGCTTGAGGGATTAAATCCCGTGTTGGTGGTATATATAGGGGTGGAGAATGACCAAAATACCCCTAAGGAACAATTAAGGTCAAATCTGTCCCTCAGTTGACAGTTTGATAGGCTGAAGTAAATCAATTATAACTTTTTAATCATATACTCAAATTGGATGAAACCAACTGAATTTGAAAGAGGACTCAAAGAGATTTCGTTTGATATATTATATCTCACACAGTTCATTATATACATGGAGTTATGATCGTTTGAAGTTGACCCTGAAATGCTGAAAACTGGGCAATAGGCTATGCATTTTGCTACTGTTTTGAAATCCAAACGCAGCCTTATGCGTTCTGAAAAATTCCGAAACTTATCCAAGATGTACTATGAGATTGCCCGATCATAGCACAACTTGAAAATCTAAAAACGGATGTCGGAAGGGTTGAAAAGTTGTATCCCGAAGATTGCCAGCAAAAATGACTCTAAGTCCTTATTTCACTTAGAAAAGTTTTCAAGTTTTTAACTCTAAGGGCACTCTATTAAAGGCTAATCCATGCACGACTTTTATGGGGTATTACATTATCTCCCCCTTGGGATCATTCGTCCTCGAATGATGGGTAGGAACTTGTTGAAGCCTTAAATATATGGAATAATGCGGACACGACATGTCCTCTAATAAAAATACACTGATCTGAAACATGACCATATGGCTGGAACTACTGATATTCTGAATTCTTATATCGGACACGCATATCTGATGCATGGATTTGTGACTGAGTTGATCTCATGAACGCAGGACTAAATACACTGATAAAGTGAACTTTTTCTATTGAACATACATTTCTAATGCACGCATATCTGACTGGACTAACGTATGAATGTATGACTGATTACGCAATGATAACTGGTGCGGAGCTTGTAATAAGAATCTATGCATGCAGCTGAATGGGGTATCTCCCCCTTGGGACCCTATGTCCCTCTATGAATGCTCAATTCACTAAGATACTCGGGAAAACTAAGGCGATGCACAGGGCACCTACGAATTGAATCATAACTGAACATTCGGAATCTGAATTTAATGTATGATGCATGAACTGGTCTATACTCGTAACTACTGGTATACTCTATCTTGGACTAGTAGCATGTCTGAGATTTCGAGTAGCATGAATAAGTGCAAAGACGAGAAAACAAGTCATGCGAATCTGACTGCTAAACTGACTTATTGGCCATACAGACTGAATTATACTACACCCTCATACTTAACTGGAGTATTCTCTTCAACACTCTCTCTAAGGAAGCTCTAGCAGTAATAGGGAACCATGAATCTTGGGTATGGATTACACAAAACATCCCACTGAAAAAATCACAACGTTGACACTACTCTGCAGTCTGAAATATAGACATATAACTCCTAAATTAGGATAGAATTTTCAGACCTTTGGCAATACAACTTCTTACTTTCAGGCTTAGAGCACTTCCCGAATATCCCTTAACTATACTATTCCCTATAAATATCATATTCATTCAACTCAGCTTAAAATTCTCATATGAGCATTGATAATTAAATTATTTTTTCTCTACTAATGTCTAAAATAGCTTAATCCTTACACCGCGATCAAGCCTGACTTTAAATCACAAAAATACAACATGCTACACCACGCTATTATTCTAAACCATATGATGCCACCTTCTATACCTCTTTTAAAAATCACATCCTAAGCATAACATGCCTTACCACTTCAATGACTACTCTAAACTCTTAATATGAAGTCGCTAATGCATATGGCGACCTTCCACTACAATCCCAAAACGTCATTCAAGCCTAATTTATAACCACATGTTAACTTCAAGGCAAACACCCATAAATACATACTTCACATAGTTTCTAAACTATTATCAATATAACTCCCACGCGCTATCCTAAAAACATACACACACAAACTTTTCCACTAACCATCACATGTATCAAAGACTTGGCCCCAAATCTTACTTCATACTTATGGCCTTATCTAAACAAGCATACTATGATCTTCCATCAACAAGAACATTTACATCATCACCACTATCATTGCATAGGAAGGGTCACTAAAAGGTTAAAACATAAGACCCTCAAGCGTGAAAAAGATCTTTATACGGGACTGAGCACACTATAAAGAGTGAGTACATGAGTCATGAGTTGCATGACCTCAACTAGAGTTCATAACATAAGGAATGTGACTCCGACTACTTGAATGAACTAGAACTCATTATCTTGGAACTGGAAGAGTATGTGACTCTCTATCATATACCGGAATCATGAACTATTATCATGGAACTGCATCGTAAGGCATGAGTAAGCATCCGGCTAACAAAAAAAAATATTGAGGTAGGAATGGGTTGAGATTCACCCTCACTTTCTGATGTTCTAAATCATACTGCATCACTACTAGAATCTGAGAGCCTTACTTGGTTATTCGTTCTATCATCTCCCCCTTAGCTTCAAGTCATCATCTAGCATTTGGGAGATCCCTTACCAAATTCTAACTGAACTACACTTACTTCACTCTAGGGTCTGAAAAAAAATAACAATACATGCATATCATAGAACTCAACCCGAATGACTACCTTCTGGGATACACTCTATCTTTCCATAGCCACCAATAGTCATAGTATAATGCTTGCTCACTTATTTCTATCCGTTCAACCTTCAAAACTCAAACTTAGATTCTAACACTTAACATGGATATCACCAAGCCTTTGATGAATCATACCACTTCCGTCCTAGCATACCAATATTGCTACTCCAAACTTATATCTCTCTACTATGAGAATCGAGATCACATCAAAAGGCTCAACACTATCAATCAAGGCTCCTTAACTTGGCTATCTTGAACACCATATATCATCTAACTAGTCTTTTTCCAACTAGCAACTCCACGGTACCACTAGTCACACAAAACATGTAATAGTCTTAGAGAAATGCCACAACTCCGTATCTCCTTGGTCATACTTACACACCATACCTACAACATTATACTTCATTAAGAATCAATGTAAACTTAAGCCATTTCACACACCGTTCAAGCCTATTAGATCACTTTCATATAACTAACATCATTGATCAAGAAATCATCACATCCACCTTTATGAACTTCAACTATTCAAACTTAATGTCTAGTGCTATGCATGACTTACAACCCAACCTTACACAAATTTCACTTGGAAACTATAAGTAAACATCACGAAACACTAGTGCACTAGAACTTCATAACCACAATAATCGATCATGACCTAACAGTTTACCTTATCATCATTCTGTTAGCATGTACTATTTCAGCACCTCAAGCCTACTAATTTACTCCCACAAAACATGCATCATCAAACTCTTGCCACTATTTACCACCACACCATTTAAATTCAAGCCTATAGTTTAGTATCAATCATCTACCACCAATGAAGAATGCAACATAATATAAATACACTAATCCATCAAATTGGGACATTCTACCCAAATATCTCAAAAATCTACTACATACCTTCTCACAAGTAGCACTAGTTTACAACTACCAATAAAAAGAGGGTCAAGGGGGTTAAAGCCTTATAATAGACATGGTCAACCTTAATCTTATATTATAACCCTGTACAATCGTATCTACTTATACGGATTTCTCACCTCATACTTACTCACTCAATCATACATTTAGACTGCCTTCAAATTTCTCAAACAACCATGAGTCTATAATCATAACTTACTCGCTAATATAGCCATTTTCACATTCAAGGAACCAACAAATCACCCTGACCAACAACTCCTTCTCTACCTTCTACTAATAACACACAAGGATGAATCACTTCATTACCAACTCTATCTCATGCAAACAGATTCAGCCCTACATATATTAAATTAATGAAAGAACAACAAGTTGGACAACAAGTTGCTAGTGAATCAAAACAGGCCTCACAAGGCTTCACTAGACTTTGGTTTTGTATTTTGAACAAGAAAATGAGATGGATGACAAGGCAACTATGCAAGTGAGTCGAAAGAGCCCCACACGGCTTCACTAGACTTTAATTTTTTTTTTCAAAAACATCATGATAACAAGATTACATATTAAAAGGGATAGAAAATTGACACATAATATTTAATGGTCTAAGAATATACATATTATTCTGTATAAATGAAAATCTGAGTAGAACACTTCCTCCATGGACTACCATACCATCCACACACGCTGCTAGCTACCACATTGGTTTATCACTATAAAGGGGTAAATCATCCTCAAACATCGGTTATTCAACTGAAATATTCATTTACATAAAATCACCCTCACTCTGACTTCTAACTTTGTGACTTTACATCACCAACTTCTTGGTCTAATATCACTACCAATAGGTCATGACAACAACACTTTAACTTATGCTACTATTCGGGTAGAGATATAGTTCCAACATTCTGCTATACATTGTCCACATCTGTAACAAGATTTTGAGAGGGACAAGATACACTTAATACCGTAAGCTGGAATGCCCGATTCCATCAAGATCAATATTTACATCAGAATCAACATATATTGATGCACTAACAGACTCCTATTGAGTCTTTGCACAATTTTTAAAATCTTATAGGACTCAATCGGAAAGGAGTATATCATGTATATTCTAAACTTTTTGCACTTGAATTAGCCCAATAATGGGACATATCTGAGAATATCAGAGTAAGGAAAGAATTTGGAATAACTTCACTTTTATATGGGTGACACCATAGCAAGAATTAGAGCATGAAATAGGAATATTCTGACTCTATTTCAAGAACTAGAACATGAAGAAAGAGATATTCCTAAACGCCTAGTAGCCTCTTGCTTATAAGTATGGCGCGCTACACACCCATAAACAAGACTCTACTCGACGCGATTTCGCAGACACCCTGGGACCATGAACCGTGCTTTGATACCAAGTTTGTCACGACCCGAGCCTAGGCCCTAGCCGTGACGAGCATCCCGAACCATGATGGCCCGGAACACCTATTCTCTATCTGGTTATCATGCACAACATTCGTAATCATAATAAAATGCGGAATTGAAACTGATTACAGAAAACATGGTCAAGTTCTGCAACATTTCTGAATAATACTATTTGACATCAGTTTGTGAAATCTCTACTAAGAACATAAACATCTGTCTGAAAAGAAACTGGGACAAGGACCCCAGTAAATCAAAAACATAATAAATAAGATAATGTCTGACATAATTAGGCCTTCCGAATAATAGAAGGCTCACCACTGTGAGATCAAGTCTACAAATCTGAGAATGTCTACTGAGTAGCTGGACCCCTAGACTGTGCCTCAGAACCTGGAAGGAGGGGGGGGTCAGCACAAAAGTACTGGCACGCGAAGCAATCCAAAAATAGTATAATGGAACATACATATATATATATATATATACATATTAAGTGAAAGCAATTTTTCATCAAGACATCATGTATAAAACTGTTTCTGAAAAATACATGGGCACTTTCTGAAAATATGTAACCTGTCTGTTCATTTCAAATCATGATCTGTGTTTTACTTCTGAGTTAGGTGGTATTTCCCTACAAGTCTGATATTCCACGGGCTGTATGGAATCCGCCATTGACTCGGCGGGGAAGCCCCCAACCCAAGTGTGCCGCAAGGGTTGGAGTGTCTGAGTCTGATATGCCACAAGACATTTAAGTCAGCGCATAATAGTATACCCGGGTCGGCAAACCACGATTTTAGGCAATGAGTCGCTTGAACTCAAGCCCTCTTCGGGGAACCACCTAACATCTCTGTATGCCCATTTTTAACCTTTTCTGTACATGCAACATTCTGAATGTCTAAAATCATGAAAGTCTGAAATATCTGTTAGTCTGAGTCTGATATGGCATTAGTCTGGATTGGTATCGTCATACCAAGACTTGCAAGTCATGATTTTTCTGAGCCATAATGTATTAAGCAAGATCTTTCATTCAAAACATAGTTTAGACCACCAAAACATGTAACTGATGTAAAGGATTTCATATTCCGAAACTTAAAGTTCAATTCATGCAGAAATTTCATCAAACACCGGGTGGTCAAATGTCTTTAGCAAGTTCATGTATTCAAAACTGAAACACATTCATTCATATATGTATATAAACTGTCAAATCGCTTTGGAGATGGTCAAAAGACCAAAACAATGATGTTAAAACATCTTATACATAAATATATATACATAATTTAAAACCCCATTCTAAAACATGATTTTTCTATGCCCATGAGAATTTAGGAAAAAACCCGCGTACCTTGTTCTCCACGAATTTTGGGTGTCTATCGAAGCCTACGTCGAGGGGATTCAAAATCTGAAATTTGTTTCACGAACCCGCGGTTGAATCTTGAGTTGCTTGGGTTTTAATGTTGAAACCCTAGGGAGAGTTCTTGAGCAATTTTGGGGAAAGTATGTGTATTATGGTGTTTGAGGGATTAAATCCCGTGTTGGTGGTATATATAGGGGTGGAGAATGACCAAAATACCCCTAAGGAACAATTAAGGTCAAATCTGTCCCTCAGTTGACAGTTTGATAGGCTGGAGTAAATCAATTATAACTTTTTACTCATATACTCAAATTGGATGAAACCAACTGCATTTGAAATAGGACTCAAAGAGCTTTCGTTTTATATATTATATATCACATAGTTCATTGTATACAGGGAGTTATGATCGTTTGAAGTTGACCCTGAAATGCTGAAAACTGGGCAATAGGCTATGCATTTTGCTACTTTTTTGAAATCCAAACGCAGCCTTATGCGTTCTGAAAAATTCCGAAACTTATCCAAGATGTACTATGAGCTTGCCCGATCATAACGCAACTTGAAAATCTAAAAATGGATGTCGGAAGGGTTGAAAAGTTGTATCCCGAAGATTGCCAGCTAAAATGACTCTAAGTCCTTATTACACTTAGAAAAGTTTTCAAGTTTTTAACTCTAAGGGCACTCTATTAAAGGCTAATCCATGCACGACTTTTACGGGGTGTTACATATTGTCCATTTATTAGTACTATAAATAAGATGGGGATAAAATTTGAGATTGAGAAATTTGATGGGAGAACTAATTTTTGCTTGTGGCAAGTGCAAGTCAAGGATGTGTTAATCCAATCTTGATTACACAAGGCATTGAAAGAGAGACCAACTAGCGAAAAAGGTGACACGGGTTCAGAAAAATTTGAAAGCATTAAAGACTCAAAAAAATCCAATATTAGTGATGAAGAATGGGAAGAGCTAGACATAAAAGCGGCAAGTCAAATTCGCTTGTGTTTAGCCAAAAATGTTCTTGCTAATTTGATTGGATTGTCTACAACAAAGGAGTTGTGGGAGAAACTTGAAGAATTGTACCAAACCAAAAGTATTTCAAATAGGTTATATTTGAAGGAGCAATTTCATAAATTGCAAATGGATGAAGGTACAACTATTTCTGATCATCTGAGTGTCTTGAATGAGATTGTTTCTGAATTGGAATCTAATGGAGTGAAAATTGATGATGAAGACAAGGCACTTCAACTCATCTGGTCTCTTCCATCTTCCTACAAGCACATGCAACCCATTTTAATGTATGAGAATGAAACTATGATTTTCTCAAAAGTGACAAGCAAATTGATTTCTGAGGAAAAAAGATTGAAGAATAGAGATGAAAAATCTCCAGAAGATTCAACTCTTGTTGTTAAAGGAAAATGAAAGCAAAAGAAGAAGGTCAGCTCCTGGAATTGTAATCAACCGGGACATGTTAAGAATAAATGTCCAAATAATGGGGTTAGTTCAGCTGTAATCTCCAAAGAAAATGCTGTCAATGTTGTCTCCCTAGAACAGGGGATGATATTTCTTTGTAAGAAAGATGAAAATCCTCATGGCATGAATGCTACCTTTAGAATTGCAATGGAAGAGGATGTTTAATTGGTAGCTGGTCCATAAATTTGTACCTGAGCATTGGTTGATAGGTGATGCAAGGTGTACGGTGAAAAGGATGTCGATGGCTAATGAACTCTCAAGAAATCAATAAGAGGGTTGCACAAGTTATTAGCAGATTTTTTTCGACATGTGCCGAAAATGAAATTCTTGAAATTGGGAAGTGATTTCAAGTGAAAATTCTTGGATTGGTTTTTCAATCTGAGTAGATGTTCTCTTTATGGTGGGGGTATGATAATTCTTGAATTTAAAATTTTGATTGTCAGTAGTAGACAATGTGAAAGTTGCAGTTACACATGTTGGCTGAGTTTAGAGTTAAGTGGGGAACTGATTTTGTTATGTGTAGCTGGACAACTATAAAGGGCCAACGAATTGC
The DNA here is from genome assembly GCA_030864215.1 of Capsicum pubescens. NCBI lineage: Eukaryota > Viridiplantae > Streptophyta > Magnoliopsida > Solanales > Solanaceae > Capsicum > Capsicum pubescens. The sequence goes on from CM061543.1 coordinate 39,378,922, forward strand.
ATTTTCATCTCTTCAAAAGGTGGAGATTTGTTGAAGTTGGTTTTTTGAAGAAAGAAAAGTCCTTTGCCTCCCACATCGGAAATTTACTTTGGTTGGGAGGAGTTTGAGAGTTATAAATAAACTCCACCTCCTTCATTGTTTGGACACACAAAAAAATATTTATTTCCTTGTTTACTATTAAAGAGGTTTAGAGATAATTCTCTTGGAGATCTCTTTGAGAATAATATTTTAGGAAGTGAGGGTGTGTGAGAATAATATTGTGTATTAGATGGTGTAATAATTTTCATAAAGTGAATATTTTTCTGGGAGACCCGTGTTTTTTCTCCAATTGGGGAGTTTTCCACGTTAAATCTTTGTGTTGTTATTCTCTTTAATTTCTCTATTATTTTCTGCTTGAAAGCGGTCCGGAAGGGGTGAGAAAAATAATTGATTTTCCAACACTATGATCAGGCACAAAATTAAAAGTACAACCTTTCCTTTCTTGATCCAAACGAGCATCTTTCTCCCGTTCCAACTCTTGTGAAACATTTGGTGACGACAGACTTAGACATGCATTTCTCGTAAATAAAATAAATGCATCAGTAACAAAGTCACAAGCAATCATATGTTGTCTCCAGGTACTAATCTAGTCTAAACAGATCCCAACAATATATATGTGATAAAGGTTATTGTACCAACATCCTACATAATATTTCTCTTCCCTCGCCATCAGGGTGGACAGGCACAGACTTCTGAATAGGAGAAGAATAGAGTTAAATCATATAAAAAGTTACTGTACATGGATATTAGCTTCATATGCAGCTCTGACTGTTGGTAATTAAACCGGCAGACTAAGTGATACAATCAGAAAACTTGCATCCTTGCTTATATAAGAAAAGTTCCTAATGTCTTTATTTTAATGCTATTAAAGATGATATTAAAAGGGGAACAATGAAAATTGTAGTGGCGAAGAACAGTTGACAGGAAATTTACTGCCACTGGTTAGAAACTTGCTAAAAGACCATTTTAGCAGATCTGAAAACTTCAGCCGAATAAACTAATACAAAAATCGAGAAGGCCAAACATTAGTTGATTTATTTAAAAAATGAGTAAATCAACCAAAAAAAAGATTCACATATTCTTTGATGGAAGCATCTTAATCATATTTACCTTATGCTTCACGTAAAACCACAAGAAACATCGATGAAAACAAGCATTGGCACAACTAATTAATAGGAAAGTAAAACATAATACGGTTTACCTGACGCAGGAATTCCTGGTGAGTTTCTGCTTCTTGTAATTCCTGCTTGTGTTTCCTTCTGAGTTCCTTAATTTCTTCTTCAAGCTGATTCACATGACCTTCGTTAGTCTCAGCTTCCTCCTTTAGAGCAAGATATTCTTGCCTATTCTCTGCGGCCCTCTGTCTCTCTTTGTCAAGGGACCTTATTAGCTATGTCTGCTCAGATCTAAGACAGGATATCTGCAATACTTAATTTGTAAGTAAATTCCTGGTAGAATATCTGTGGAAGTAGCATCAAAGCAATAGGTAAAGAACCTGAGCCTCAAGAACATTGATTTGAGACAGGGTTTGAGACAGGCGTTCATTAATAGATCGCTCATTTTCCTCTGAAGTTGCAGCTTTTGCCTCGGCTTCCTGCAGAGAAAAGTTAAGAATCTCTTCGAATTTCAACTATAAACAAAGTTTCTATATGTTTCTCTTAAAACCTGAAGACGTGAATTCAAAGATCTTTCAACAGCAGCCCAAGCCTCAGCCTTTCTAGCATTTGTTTCCTATAAACAGTGAAGCGGCATAAAAAATAAACGTTAAAAAAGTGGTCCATATACCATGACTATTCATAGGATCTGAAAAATAAGATCTCAGCTACAGTAAAACCTGCATGGCTTTTATCTGCCTGAGAAAAGGTCTGGTAGATTCGGGAACTTGTGTTATCAACTCCTCTCAGCGACGCTCACTCGCCTGAACACAGAAGAAATATATATAAAGGAAACATAATTAAGTAGTCGAGCAAAAAAAGTTGCAAAAAAAAAGCAGCTATACTTGGTATTTTTTTTGAAGATCCTCGATGTCTCTGCACAACATATCTTCCCTAAAAATTGCCTGCAGGCAAATACAATGTTAGACCCTGGTAAATTAGATGGACAATCCCAAAAGGAAATTATTCAAGAATATAAACCTTCTACTCCGTTCTGGTAAGTGTTTTCCTTAATTCTTCAAGTGCCTGAACAAGCATGGATTCACGGTCTTCGGCCTCTCTAAGGCGACCCTCTAGTTGAGTTCTAGCTTCATTGTTTGCCCGTGCCTCAGCTAAAGCTTCTACTTCTCTTGCGGAATTTAAGGCATTAGTATAGTATTCTTTTTGAGTTGCAAGTTCTGCTTGATGCTTTCTACTGTATTTTGAAGAAACTTTTCTGTTGCTGCCTTATCCCTCTTTATACTCTCTACTTTGTTCTCTTCAACCTAGGAAAGGCACAAACATGTAGCTATAAAGGTTTGAGATGTAGAGTAGAAAAGATGAATGTTATTCACGTACAACAACAGCTCTTTATAAAGCGGATACAAACTATATGATAAGTACAAAGAAGCAGAAACACTTAAAATACAGAAAACTATGAGACTCCTAAATATAATACATAACTAACTACCATAGTTGAGTATATCTAGATAGCTATAATATCTTAAGCTAATAACAAACTGAGGTGGCATATATTATCTGTTAATACGCCCCCGCAAGATGGGGGTGACTGGAACAAGCCTCAACTTGTGAAATGCCGCAGAAAAGCTGTACGTGGAAGAGGCTTGGTAAGGATGTCAGCAACTTGATCAGCGGAGTGAAGGTGACAAACTTCAAGGGCCTTTTGTTGAACTTGCTCATGAACAAAATGGAAATCAATAGCTATATGCTTCATCCTACTATGAAAAATTGGATTAACACAAATGTAAGTGGGCTAACACTGTCACAGAGAATGGTTGGTGCGGAAGACAGTGATAGGTGAAGCTCCTGGATCAAATTCATGAGCTAAATGACTTCAGAAACAACAACAGTAACAGCTCGATACTCAGCTTCCGTGGATAAGCGTGAGATAGACTTTTGCTTTTTGAAAGACCATGAGATTGGTGAGTTCCCAAGGTAGACAACATAACCTGTTGTTGATGTTCTGTCATATGGATTTTCAGCCCAATCAGAGTTAGAATAAGCAAGCAAACGGTTTGTTGATTGTCGACTTAACTTGACCCCCAATATGCTTGTTTGCTTCAAGTAGCGCAACAAGCGTTTAGTAGCCTTCCAATGAAAATCTTTGGGATTATGCATGAACTGAGACAACTTGCTCACAGCAAACCCGATGTCAGGCTTAGTGAAGGATAGGTAGTGAATCTTACCAATGATTCATTGGTAAAGTGAAACATCAGCGACTGAATCGGTCTCTAAGTCAATGAAGGAGCAGGTTGATAACATTGGCATTGGAACACCCTTGCAGTCAGCCATATGCAATTCATCTAGAATATCCATGACATATTTGTGTTGGGATAAGTATATGGCAGTTGGCGTGGATATTACCTCAACACCCAAAATATAATGCAAGAGCCCAAGATCGTTGAGAGAGAATCGCTAGGAAAGTGATTTAATGATGGACATGATACTTTACTGAGTGCTACCCGTAATGATTATATCATCAACATATATAAGAATGTAGACAGTAACACCAAAATTATGGAGGATAAACAATGATGAGTCAAATTTTGATTTAACAAATCCAATACTTGTCAAGTAGTTGGTGAGCTCAGTGTACCATGCCCTAGGAGCCTGCTTCAGTCCGTAAATGGCCTTTTTGATCTTGCAAATATAAATAGAATTTTCAGAGGACTCAAAACCAGGAGGTTGTTTCATGTATACTTCCTCTTCAAGTCTACCTTGTAAGAATGTATTATTGGCATCTAGTTAATGAATAGGCCATGAACGTTGGGCAGCAATTGGAAGGACTAAGTGGATTGTTGCAGGCTTGACAACAGGGCTGAATGTGGAATGATAATCTAACCCGGGTCTTTGAGTGAAGCCTTTGGCTACTAGGCGAGCCTTATACTTGTCAATGCTTCCATTAGGATTATGTTTAATTCTAAATAACCACTTACAGTCCACAACATTTCGGGAGGGATCACTAGGGACCAAATCCCACGTCTGGTTTTTGACTAGAGCATCATATTCTTCTTTCATCGCTTCTTTACACTGAGGATATAGTTGTCCTTGATGGTAGGACCGAGAATTGGTGGCAGAAGATTGGTTTGGGCAAGAAAATTCTTGGGTTTTAGACTATTTGTTTTTGAGCGAGTAACCATTGGGTGCGAAAAGGTGGCTGGTTTTGGTTGTGGTGGAAGGGCAGTGGTTGGTGGAACCTGAGGAGCTTGGACGGATGGAGTAACTTTAGAGTTTCGACGGCTATAGGTCCAGGTGATGGTTGGAGTCTTTATTGCTGCTGGAGAAGGGGGGTATAGGAGATGATGTCGTTGAACAGGGATAAGGGCTGCTTGATGGATTTTTGGGAGAAGGTAGAGAAGTACCTGAGCTTGGCGACGCCGCTGTGGAAGGAACACAGAGAGGCATTTGTTCACCTGTAGACAATGGCTGAGGTAGTTCAAAACAATGTGGCTTTATTGAGATATCAATGTCCATCTCTTTTGAAGGAGATCACTCATCCCAAGAAATTTTCAAATTCTATTTTTTATAATTAGAAAAAATATTGGCAAAAGGATAACTAGTTTCAAAAAATACTACATCTCTCGAAAGATAGACTTTGGAGGTGGTCGGGTCAAAGCATTGATGGCAATAATGTTTGTTTGAAAAACCTAGATAGACTTAGGGCTTTGATTTTGAATCAAGCTTATTTTGTTCATACGGTTTCAGCCATGTATAACATAAAGAACCAAAAATTTTGACGTTGTCATAATTTGGTGATTCTTGAAATAAAAGCTCGTATGTACACTTATCTTTTAGATTTGGAGATGTCATTCTGTTTATGAGAAAAACCGCTTGATGACATGCAAAACTCCAAAAGGTGGCTGGTAAAGAATCTTGGTGCATTAGAGTTTTTGCAGTCTCGACAACATGTCGATGTCATCTTTATACTATAGCAACTTGTTGTGGAGTATAAGGTGGAGAAATTAAGTGTTCAATGCCTTGTGATTTCAAATAAGAAGATAAACTTTGAAATTCACCTCCTCCGTCAGTATAAAAAGATAATATTTTTGTTTGAAATCGGCGTTCTAGTAATGGATGTAGTGTTTTGAAAACATCTAAAACCTCATGTTTGGCTTGAATCGTGTGGAGCCACATGTATTTGGAAAATTGATCAACAAACAAAACATAATATCTTTTTCTATCAACGGACAAGACAGGTGATGGACCCCATACATCACTGTAAATAATTTATAGAGGCTTGTGACTCTGCAAGGAATTCATAGAAAAAGATTGCCTGTGGCTTTTATTTGATTGGCATGAATTATAGATTGAAAGAGAGCCTTTCTTACCAGGAATGGAAAATTTATTCAAAAATATATCTAGAGTACGGTGTGGCGGATGCCCCAAGCGCCAATGACACAGATCTAAGGACACAACCACATTGCATTGCGGTTGAGAAGAAGAAACATTGTCTGGCGGTAACTCATAAAGGCATCCTCTACTCCGCCCTTGAACTAGCGGCGCCCCTGTACTCAAATCCTTCACAAGATAAGAGAATGGAAAGAATTCAATGGATGTTTTATTATCACGACAAAATTGAGAAACTGAAATCAAGTTATCAGTAATGGAAGGGGAGCAAAGTATATTGGATAATTGAAAGCTAGAATTAGATGCAGATAAGTTAGTGTTACCAGTGTGAGAAATTGGTATGGTGTTACCATTTCCCATAGTGATTTCTTCTGACCCATTGTAGTCAGTAATGTGTGTGAGACTTTGGGTATCCGATGTAACATGGTGTGCAGCCCCTGAATCAACTATCCATAGGGCTGATTGCTACCTTTTTTGTTCAGCAAAGTTGGCCCGAGCCTGAAAATAATTGTGAGACTGAGAGCGACAAACGCAAGTAAAGTGTCCAGGTTGGTCACATAACTGACACACTAAGTTGATTTCTTGCAGATTGGTGCGATGATTACGCCCTGCCTGAGAACGTTGTTGTTGTTGCTGCTAGTAGTTGTGTTGTTGTTGTTGCTGCTGGTAGTTTTTTTGATGCCTATTGTTATTGGTGACGTTGGTCCTTATTTGAGAGTAGGACTTTTAAGAAACAAAAATAGTAATTGTGGTGGAGTGCGGCGGAGCGTTGTGTTTGAGTAAAATTTCGTGATCAATAATCTTTTCAAACAGTTCGGCATATGAAATTGGTGTGTCACATGCATGAGTTGCTGCTGAGATTTCTCGATATTCTGGTCCAAGACCAGTGAGAATATTGACAATGAGTTCGTCGTTTGTGATAGGTGATCCTACAGTGGAAAGCTCATCACAGAGAGATCGAACTTGGTTGAAATAGTCCATCACTCGAAGACTCTCTTTTGTAAGACGAGCTAGGCGATCTCGCAAGCTGAAAATGCGAGTTTGTGATCTATTGGCATAAGCAGTATGTAGGAAATCCCAGTCTGCTTTGGCAGTGGTTGCAGTGGCAACAGTGGCAACAATAGTTGTATCTATGGATGCTAAAATTGCATTTTGGATCAATTGGTCCTGACAAAACCAATTAACGTAATCAGGGTTGTCAATTGTCCGATTATTTGTGGTGGTGGTCACAACAGGAGCAGGGATAGTCCCATCTAGATGTCCGTAAAGATTGTGTCCTCTCATGAGCATAGATACTTGTGCCTTCTAGAGAGAAAAATTATGCCTGCCAGTAAGTTTAATCGGAAGTTGGCTAACCGGGTTGAATTAGAAAATATTGGTGGAGTTGGTTGCATCGGAGTTGGTAATAGAGAGAGCCATTTTTGATGGTTGGTTAAAAAAAATCTTAGAACTTCATTAGAAGAAAAAAAGCTCTTGATACCATATAAAGGTTTGAGATGCAGAGGAGAAAAGATGAATGTTATTCACGTACAACAACAGCTCTTTATAGAGCGGATACAAACTATATGATAAGTACAAAGAAGCATAAACACTTAAAATATAGGAAACTATGAGACTCCAAAATATAATACATAACTAATTACCGTAGTTGAGTATATCTGGATAGCTATAATATTGCTTAATAACAAACTGAGGTGCTTAATACAAGATAATTATGTATTCCTTTACTAAACCGCCATAAACATGATTTATTTTCATTTTCTCCTCCTCTTTTATTTGTTAACTTGTTCTTTGAAGTTAAACTAAATTAATATTTTAAATTCAAATTTTAAGTGTTTCAAAAATTATATAGAAAAAAAACTATAGTTACCATTTTTCATATTAATTTAAATTATTTGACTTTGAGAACACGATAAAACATACTTATGTAGATATTTTATTGAACTTTGGTTTTGTATATGTTCCTTCTATTCAAATGCGGAGTCGTTTGTTAGAGTGTATAAAAATAATGCCGATAGAATGTATTAATAATGCTTGTATTAGTAATATTGATATTATTTATGCAAATATTATTTCTTATACACTTTTTGATGTACAGTGTACTGTATTAAAACTTGTATTTTCAATTTGATATATTTAAACCAAAGTTTCAAAAAAAGTTGAATTGCATATATACATCCTAAGATTCATCCGAGATCTAGCATGAGCTCAATATATATTTATTTGTCTCAATTTTTGTGATACAAATTGAATTTAGATAATCAATCATACTTTTAATATGTTTTTAGATATTTTAAGTTGTTAATATTGTAATTTCTAATATTTTTATGTAATTTTTAAATAATATATGATACTCTCTTTATCCAAACTTTTGTGACATTGATAGTCAATTATAATTTTAAAATAATCTAAGTTTTTAATTATTGTGATTTATAATATTTTTTTTTCTGTTTCAATTTAAGTGACACTGATACAATTTCGAGAGTCAACCAAATGTTTATATCGTTTAAATTTTTTAAGTTGTTAATTATTGTGAATTACATTATTTCCTTAAGTATTTGTTAAAAATATATAATAGATTAAATTATTTTAGATATTTAAAGTTTTTAATTATTGTAATGTCATGACCCGAGCCGGGGTCCTAGCCGTGACAAGCATCCCGAACCATGAAGGCACGAAATACCCTTCTGAGTCTGGTAATCATGCACAACATTCATATAATAAAGATATGCGGACATACAGTCTAATACGGAAACATGGTCATAATACTGAAAACTGAATACCAAATCTATCTGAATAGTAATGTCTGACTCAGTCTGTGAAATCTCTACTAAAACTAAACAATACTGTCTGAAAACTGGGACAAGGCCCCCAGTAGACCAAAACCATTACTAATGATAAATTTCGGAAAATAATTAGGCCTTCTGAAGTATAGAAGGCTCACCACTGAATTCTGCACTGCTGTCTAAAAAGATCTACTGCTGATTAAGACCCCTAGACTGAGCTTCAGATCCTGGATGGGGGGGGTGTCAGCACAAAAGCACTGGCATGCGAAGCAATCCAAAATAGAGTATGTATATAAAATAAATGAGAGCAATTTAACAACACTTCAAGCATGAATTATTTTTCTGAAAACACATGGGCATTATTCGAATATCATAAGATATTCTTGTCAAAATAGTTTCAGATCTTTGTATTACTTCTGAGTTAGGTGGCACTCCCCTACAATTCTGATATTTCATGGGCCATATGGAATCTGCCATTGACTCGTTGGGGAAGCCCCCAACCTGAGTGTGCCACAAGGGTTGGAGTTTCTGATTCTGAATACGCCACACGGCTCTAGGCCAACGTAGTATATAATACCCGGATCAGCAAATCACGATTTCGGACAATAAGTTGTTTGAACTCATTCCCTCTTCAGGGAGCCACCTAACATCTCTTTCTGCCCATTTTTAACCATTTCTATACATGCATCATTCTGAGTCTGAAAATCTGAAAATCTGATTCTAAATATGCATTCTATTCTATTCTGAATTAACATGTCAGTATCTAGATTGGTGTCGTCACACCAAGACTTGCAAGTCATGTTTTCTGAGCCATATAACATTAAGCATAGTTTTTCATTAGAACACAATTCATACCACCCAAATATGCAATTAGTATAAGAGGTTCCATGTTCCGAAAGTCAAGTCAAAACTATGCAAAAACTTTCATCAAACATATGGTGGTCATGTATTTTGGCAAGCATGCAACTCTTTCATTAGATGAATATTCAACCTTTATCAATATGCACAATCCCTCTCTTCCTAATTCAAAAACCATAACTCAATCATAGCATTTATCAAGATACTTCATATCATGCCTTTCAAGATGTATTCAAAGCAATTTCATAGCATATCATAAGTAAGGAAAAATTACAACAAGAGAGGGGCTTTACAAGAATCAAGCTCTCAATTCTTTCATAAATCATAAAACATGTGCATACGTATATATATATATATATATATATATAAATTTCAAATTCATTTGGGGGAAGGCCTAAAGACCAAACAATGATGCCAAAACTTCTAAAACATGATTATATTCATGAATTTCAAAACCCCAATCTTAAAACATAATTTCTATGACCATGAAATTTTTAGGAAAACCCCACGTACCTCTTTTTAGGAAATTAATTGGTGCCTCTTGAAGCCTACGACCTGGGGATTCCAAATATGCGATCAATTCCGAAAACCTACGGTTGAATCTTGAACTACTTGAGTTTTTATTTTGAAACCCCAAGGAGAGTTCTTGGAGTAATTTGATGATAATAGATGTATTTTGGTGTTATTGGGGATAAATCTCGTGTTTAAAATAATTGGGGGTTGGACAATTACCAAAATACAGTTAAAATCTTGGAGAAGCTGAAAATTTTGGCTTGGTGCGATTTATCAGGCGGCGCCCGCCTTGGAACAACGCTCTAGGCCAGGCGGCGACTGCCCTATCGCGGGCTTCAACCCAGTCCAGGCGATCTGCCAAGCGACACCTGTAGATCACGGACCCTTATTAGATTGACACTCCAAATGTGCCCTTATGCACGTCTAAAAATTTTGAAACTCTCCCGAGGCGTACCCTTAACTTCCCTGATCACAATGCAATAAGAAAATCTGGAATCGGAGCTTGGGAAAGTCGAAAATAAAATCCCTAAATATTGACAACTAAAAATGAGACTAAGTCCCTATAACACTTAGAATATTTTCAAGTTTCCTATCCCATGCACATGCTAATAAGAGATAACGCATTGCACAATTTTTTTTACGGGGCGTTACATTATCCCCTCTTTGGGATCATTCATCCCCGAATGATGATGCAGAATACAGTCAGGCACGATTTTCAAACATACTATGGCATAGGAGAAATAAGAAAAGGATCGTACCTTCTATTACATCATTCGCCGGATCAAACAAGCTTGGGTATCTAGCTCGCATGTCATCTTTGGATTCCCAAGTTGCTTCTTCAACTTTCTAGTTTCTCCACAATACTTTAACTGAGGCTATATCTTTTCTTTTCAACTTTTGAACCTGACGATCTAAGACTGTAATAGGTTCCTCCTCATAAGCTAAGGAGTCCGTCACCTTAAGTTCTTCTACAGGCAACACCAAAGAATGATCTCCGATGCACTTCTTCAACATAGAAATGTGAAATACCCGATACACAGACCCAAAACTTGGAGGCAATTCTAACTCGTATGCAACTCCACCTATTCTTCTCACAACCCGGTACGGTCCTATATAGCGAGGACTCAGCTTACCTTTCTTCCCGAATCACATGACTCCCTTCATGGGAGAAACCTTGAGAAACACCCAATCTCCAGCCTCAAACTCTAAATCTCTCCTCCTAACATCGGCGTAGGATTTCTGACGACTCTGAGCTATCTTAAGTCGTTCTATAATAAGCTTCACATCTTCCATTGCCTGATAAACTAGATCAGGCCCAAACATCTGCATTTCACCTACTTCATACCATTCTATTAGAGACCTATATCTTTTCCTATACAATGACTCAAATGGTGACATCTTAATACTGGAATAGAAGCTATTATTATACGCGAACTCTATCAGTGGCAAGTGCTTCACCCAACTACCCTTGAAATCAATCACGCAGGCCCTCAACATGTCCTCAAGGGTCTGAATGGTGCACTCGGCTTCTCCATCAGTCTGAGGGTGAAAAACAGTGCTTAGGTTCACCTGGGTACCTAAACCCTTCTGAAAAGATCTCTAAAACTGCGAAGAGAACTGTGTACCACGGTCGGATATGATAGAGACAGGTTCCCCATGCAAATAAACTATTTCTGCAATAAAAATCTTAGCATAATCCTCTCCCAAATAATTAGTCCTGATGGGCAAAAAGTGAGCAGACTTGGTTAGCCTATCTAGAATCACCCAAATCGAATCATACTAGTTTCGGGACTTCGAAAGTCCTGTAATGAAGTCTATATTAATCATCTCCCACTTTTGCAAAGGTAGAGCTATCTCTTGTGAAGGACCACTTGGCCTCATAGGCCAGGATGAACAACATACCTCGAAGTGTGAGCTTCGTCAAGGATTCTCTTCTGCAAATCGTCAACATCTGGAAAACATAATCTACCCTGATATCTCAAAATACCATCACCACCAATTTCAAAGGACATAACCTTCTATTGACCCACATCTTTCTTGATCTGCATCAAGATGGGATCTTTAACCTGCTTCTCTTTAACCTTGGCACAAAGGGAAGATTTAGCTACCTTGCAACAACCACTCCTCCATCTTTGGAATCCAAAAGTCGCATTCCTAGATTCACAAGTCGGTGAATATCCTTCACCATCTCCCTCTTTTATTTTTCTACATACGTAAGACTGCCCATAGATAACCTGCCGAGGGCGTCGGCTACCATATTCGCCTTACCAGGATGGTAGTGCAAGCTCATATCATAATCTTTCAGAAGATCCAAACATCACCTCTGCCTGAGATTTAATTCTTTCTGCGAGAAAACATATTGCAAACTCTTGTTGTCAGTGAAAATATCAACATGCACCCTATAAAGATAATGCCGCCAGATCTTAAGTGCAAATACCATAGCCGCTAGCTCCAAGTCATGAGTGGGGTAATTTAGATCGTGCACCTTCAAATGCCTAGATGCATAAGCTACTACCTTACCATGCTGCATCAGTACACAACCAAGTCCCACTCGGTATGCATCACAGTATACAACAAAACAATCTACACCCTCGGGAAGAGTCAAAACAGGTGTTGTAGTCAACTTGTCTTTTAACTTCTTAAAAATATTTTCACACAAATCAAACCACACAAACTTTGCCTTTTTCTGAGTTAATTTAGTGAGTGGAGCAACTATGGAAGAAAAACTCAATACAAACCTCCTGTAATAACCCGCCAAACCCAAGAAGCTCCGAATGTCGGTTGGAGTCGTGGGTTTAGGACATTTTCTTACTGCCTCAACTTTCTGGGGATCCACTCTAATCCCTTCACTAGACACAATATACCCCAAAAAGGCAATAGTATTCAACCAGAATTCATACTTAAAAAATTTAGCATACAATTGATGATCCTTGAGGGTCTGAAGGATGATTCGGAGGTGACTGACATGATCCTTCTCATTCTTGGAATAGATCAGAATGTTATCAATAAATACAATGATGAACAAGTTAAGAAATGACGGAAAACTCTGTTCATAAGGTCCATGAAGGCTGCAGGGGCATTAGTCAACCCGAAGGACATGACCAAGAATTCATAATGACTATATCTGGTTCGGAAAGCTATTTTAGGAATATCTGACTCTCTAACTTTCAACTAATGGTATCCCAAATGAAGGTTTATCTTTGAAAAACATCTAGCACCCTAAAGCTAGTCAAAAAGATCATCAATCCTAGGAAGTGGATATTTATTTTTAATCGTGACCTTATTCAACTGGCGGTAATCTATGCATATACGGAGGGAACTATTTTTATTCCGTACAAAAAGAATCGGTACACCCCAGGGAGACATACTGGGGTAGATAAAACCTTTATCTAGAATATCTACTAGCTGTTCTTTCAACTCCTTTAGCTCTGCAGGAGCTATTCTATATGGAAGAATAGAAATAGGATGGGTATCTGGCAATAAATCAATACCAAAATCTATATCCCTATCAGGTGATATTCCTGAGAGATCATCTGGAAAGACTTCTGGAAATTTATTTACTACTGGAATGGACTGAAGAGGAAGACTTTCGACACTAGAATCTTTAACCTGAATAAGATGATACAAAAAACCTTTAGAAATGAGTCTACGGGCCCTGAGATAAGATATGAAATGCCCTCTAGGTGCTAAAGAATGCCCCTCCTATTCTATCACTGGCTCATTCAGAAAAGAAAAAGTGACTCTTTGGGTTCTACAATTTAATGTGGCATAGCACGAATGGAGCCAATCCATCCCTAAGATAGCATCAAAGTCAACCATGTCTAAATCTACAAGATATGCCATAGTATCCCAGCCACACACAGTCACCACATAATTTCTATACACCCTTCTAGCCACAACAGAATCTCCCACAGGGGTGAAAACAGAAAAAAGGTTCAGAAATCATATCGGGCTCAATCCCAAAACTAAAAGCCACAAAAGAGGTCACATAGGATAAGTTAGACCGGGGATCAAGCAACACATAAACATCACGGGAAAAGATTCGTAGCGTACCAGTGATAATATCTGGTGAGGCTTTTGCCTCCTGATGATTGGTCAAAGCATATAGCCGGTTGCGACTACTCCCGGCTGCTGATGTAGAGCCTTTATGAGGTGGGAGAGACGCAGAAGAATTAGCCTGCGATTTAGAACCACCTGCATTTCTCCTAGCGGAGAGATAATCCTCCTGGAAGTGACCCATCTGACCATATAAATAACATACAAAAGCGCCCAACTAGCACTTTCCTAGATGATGCCGTCCACAAGTCTCACACTGTGGAAAAGTATGGTGCTGCTGAGCTACACTGCCCTGTGACTGAGTATCTGGGGCTCTGGATCCTTGGTGAGTCTGAAAACTCTGGGACCGTCTATCTGCTGGTGGTCTGGCCGCTGGGGTGCTGGCAACAGACTGAGAATAACCCTAAAATTTCTTCTTCTTTGATAATTTATTACCCCAGTTACCACTCTGAAGCTAAATATGGGGTTGATCTGCTATTCTAGCCCTTTTGGCTAGCCTGTCCTTCTCTCTAGATTTTGCAATCTTCTTCATTTTTTTTTTCTTCTTCTTCTTCTTCTTCTTCTTCTTCTTCTTATTTTTCTTCTCTACCCGCTGTATATGCTTTGACAACCTAGCAAAATCAATGTACCTGTTCAGCATTGCCCCTTGACACTCAAGTGCTAGGTCATCGAAAAGGCCAGATGCAAACTTCTTCATTCGGGCTCTCATGTTGCTAGACATCTTTGGTGCATAGTGAGCTAATCGATTAAAATTCAAGGTGTACTCCTGGACACTCATATTCCACTGTTTTAGATTCATGAACTCTTCATACTTTCCCCCCCTTAACTCTAAAGGAAAGAATCGGTTAAGGAAAGCATCTACGAACTCATTCCATATCGAGGACTCAGCATTGTCGTCCTTTGCATCCTCCCAATCATTATACCACTAATTTGCAACATCCTTGAGCTGATAAGCTATTAAATCTACCCTTTCCACCTGATCCACATGCATTACCTTGAAGATCTTTTCCATTTCATCCACAAACTCGTACAGATCCTCCTCAACGTTGGTACCCGTGAATTTGGATGGATTCATTGTCATTAATTGGCCCACCCGAGTAGCTTTGGAAGTAATAGATGTAGACCCAGTATCTTTTGAACACTGAGCCTGCACCGCCACCAACTGTGCTAGCATATGAATAGATTGTCGAAACTCTGCATTGGAGATATCTCTCTGAGTAGTTGGGGGATGATTGACATTGGTCCTTGGATCCCTTGGTGTACTGGTCGGGACTGGAGGGACTCTTGGAGTAGGAACAGGCTCAGATATATGGGCTCGGTTACGTGTCCTCATCCCATGAGTGGGACAAACCTTATCTGATTGAGCATTCTGATCAATGTTGCGACGGGGAGGCATAACTGTGTTTCTGAAATACAAGAGATCATTGACTAGGGGACAGTTCAGACTCTAAAGCACGAACTAAATCACAAAGAAAGGAAACATTCCTTAATGCCTAGTAGCCTCCCTCTTATGAGTGTGGAGCGCTTTACACCCATAAATAAGACTCTACCCGATGCGATCTCGCAGACACCCTGGGACCATGAACCGTACTCTGATACCAAGTTTGTCACAACCCGAGCCGGGGCCTTAGCCATGACGAGCATCCCGAACCATGAAGTCCCAGAACACCCTTCTGAGTCTGGTAATCATGCACAACATTCATATAATAAAGATATGCGGAAATATAGTCTAATATGGAAACATGGTCATAATACTAAAAACTGAATACCAAACATTTCTGAATAGTAATGTCTGACTCAGTCTGAAAAATCTCTACTAAAACTAAACAATACTGTCTGAAAATTGGGACAAGGCCCCCAGTAGACCAAAACCATTACTAATGATAAATGTCTGAAAATAATTATGCCTTCTGAAGTATAGAAGGCTCACCACTGAATTCTGCACTACTGTCTGAAAAGATCTACTACTGATTAAGACCCCTAGACTGAGATTCAGATCCTGGAAGGAGGCGGGTTAGCATAAAAGCGCTGTGATGCGAAGCAATCCAAAATAGATTATGTATATAAAATAAATGAGAGCAATTTAAGAACACTTCAAGCATGAAGTAGTTTTCTGAAAACATATGGTCATCATTCAAAAATCATACGACATTCTTGTCAAAATAGTTTTAGATCTTTGTATTACTTCTGAGTTATGTGGAATTCCCCTACAATTTTGATATTTTACGGGCCATATGGAATCCTCCATTGAGTCGGTGGGGAAGCCCCCAACCTGAGTGTGCCGCAAGGATTGGAGTTTCTAATTCTGAATACGCCACATGGCTCTAGGCCAGCGTAGTATATAATACCCGAATCGGCAAATCATGATTTTGGACAATAAGTTATTTGAACTCATGCCCTCTTCAGGGAACCACCTAACATCTCTTTCTGCCCATTTTAACCATTTCTATACATGCATCATTCTGAGTTTGAAAATCTAAAAATCTGATTCTAAACATGCATTCTATTCTATTCTTAATTAACATGGCAGTATCTGGATTGGTGTCGTCACACTAAGACTTGCAAGTCATGTTTTCTGAGCCATATAACATTAAGCATAGTCTTTCATTATAACACAATTCATACCACCCAAATATGCAATTAGTATAAGAGGTTCCATGTTCCGAAAGTCAAGTCAAAACTATGCAAAAACTTTCATCAAACATATGGTGGTCATGTATTTTGGCAAGCATGCAACTCTTTCATTAGATGAATATTCAACCTTCATCAATATCCACAATCCCTCTCTTCCTAATTCAAAACCCATAAGTCAATCATAGTATTTATCAAGATACTTCATATGATGCCTTTCAAGATGTATTTAAAACAATTTCATAGCATATCATAAGTAAGGAAAAATTACAATAAGAGAGGGGCTTTACAAGAATCAAGCTCTCAATTGTTTCATAAATCATAAAACATGTGCATATGTGTATATATATATATATATATATATATTTCAAATCCATTTGGGGGAAGGTCTAAAGACCAAACAATGATGCCAAAACTTCTAAAACATGATTATATTCATGAATTTCAAAACCCCAATCTTAAAACATGATTTCTATGCCCATAAAATTTTTAGAAAAACCCCACGTACCTCTATTTAGGAAATTAATTGGTTCTTCTTGAAGCCTACAACCTGGGGATTCCAAATATACGATTAATTCCAAAAACCTACGGTTGAATCTTGAACTACTTGGGTTTTATTTTGAAACTCTAAGGAGAGTTCTTGGAGTAATTTGATGATAATAGATGTATTTTGGTGTTATTGGGGATAAATCCCGTGTTTAAAATGATTGGGCGTTGGACAATTACCAAAATACCCTTAAAATCTCGGAGAAGCTGAAAATTTTGGCCTGGTGCGATTTACCAGGTGGCTCCTTCCTTGGAGCAATGCTCTAGGCCAGGCGGCACCTGCCCTATCGCTGGCTTCAACCCAGTCCAGGTGATCTGCCAGGCGACGCCTGCAGATCGCGGACCCTTACTGGATTGTCACTCCAAACGTTCCCTTATGCTCGTTTAAAAATTCCGAAACTCTCCCAAGACATACCCTTAACTTCCCTGATCATAACGCAACAAGAAAATCTGGAATCAGAGGTCGAAAAAGTCAAAAATAAAATCCCCGAAGATTGACAACTAAAAACGAGACTAAGTCCCTATAACACTTAGAATATTTTCTAGTTTCTTATCCCATGCATATGCTAATAAGAGATAATGCATTGCACGAATTTTTTTTACGGGGCGTTACATGTAATTTATAATATTTTATATGTAATTTTCAAAAATATATGCTATTCTCCTTGTCCAGAGTTTGTGCACTGAGAGTCAAATTATATTTCTTAAATAATTTAAATTTTTAATTATTATGTAAAACTTTTTCTACTCTAATTTAAGTGACATGGTGCTTAGATAACCATAATAATTAATTAGATGTGATATAGTAAAAATCACGATTGAAGCAGCGAAACAAACATGTCTTAAATGAGTCACAACAACTAATTAGAAATGATATAATAAAATTATTGTAAAAGATACTTTTGAAAAAAAGTGAAATCTCATATAAGAATTCAAGTTACTTTAAAACATCAAGAGTTAACTTATAATTTTATATCTATTTTATCCTTTTTATTGAATATTATTTATTTATTTAATACTTAGATAACTTATAATAATTAATTAGAGGTGATATTTAGCAAAATTATGATTAGAGCAGCTGAAGCAGACATGTAATAAATGTCTATTCTATTGTTTTATTATCTATTATTATTTTTTTAATATGTAAATAATTTATAATAATTAATTAGGAATGATATAGTAAAATCACAGAGCAAATAGCTGAAGCCGACAAGTCGATGGAGAGCTTCTTTAAATACTTAGATGACTTATAATAATTAATTTGGGGTGATATTTAGTAAAATTATGATTAAAGCAGCTTAAGCAGATATGTCATAATTGTCTATTTTACCCTTTTTATTAAATATTATTAATTTTTTAATATATAAATAATTTATAATAATTAATTAAAAATGATATAATAAAAAGTAAAATTATGATTGAAGCAACTGAAATAGACATGTCATAAATATCTATATTTTTAAATTAAATATCTTTTTTAATAAATAAATCGCTTATACTAATTAATTAGGAAAAATATAATAAAATCACGATTGAAGAAGTTGAAGCAGACAACATAAGCAGGCATATCATAATTTTCTCTTCTATATATTAAAAAAAATTAAATTAGGTGAAATTGTAGTAACAAATAAGAAAGAAAGTAAATTATATGTTTGATATGAAATTAAATAAAGAAGAAAATTTATTTGATTGTATCAATTATAATTAATTTTTATAATAAATTACCATCTTACTAATTAAATTACTTAAATATAATATAGTATTTGAAACAATTTTACACATAAAAAGATAAATACTAAGAAGCCATGTGTGATGACATTATGGTAAATTTCTTAGATGACATTGTCGGTAATTAAAGAGAAAAGAATTGGCTTTTATTAAAACTTTTGATGAGGTACGAAAAACAATGCATAGAAAATTATCAAATTGAGCTTAGAACTTATGTTTAATGACTAAACTACCCTCAAGATTTATGGGCATCCTTTCTCAAGTGGAGGAACAAAAGAGGGAGATGGTGAAAGATATTCACCGGCTTGCAAATCTAGGAGTGCGGTTCTTAGATTTCGAAGATGGGGGAGTGACTGTCCATGAGATAGATAAGTCATCCCTTTGTGCAGAGATTAAGGAGAAGAAAATTGAGGATCCCATCTTGATGTAAATCAAGAAAGATGTGGGTCAGCAGAAAGTTATATCTTTTAAGATTGGTGGTGATGGTATTTTAAGATATCAGGGTAGATTGTGTGTTCCGAATGTAGATGGTTTGCGGGAGAGAATCCTTGGCGAAGCTCACACTTCGAGGTATGTTGTTCATCTAGGCTCTACTAAGATGTACAATGACCTAAAATCTATATATTGGTGGAATAATTGAAGTGTGATGTGGCTAACTTTGTTTCTAAGTGTTTGAATTACCAACAAGTTAAGGTAGAGCATTTGAGGCCCGGTGGTTCTTCCCAAGAGATAGCTTTGACTTTGTGGAAGTGGGAGATTATTAATATAGACTTCATTACAAGACTTCCGAAGTCCCGAAACTAGTATGATTCTATATGGGTAATTGTTGATAGGCTGACCAAGTCAGCTCACTTTCTGCCTGTCAGGACTAACTATTCGGGAGAAGATTATGCTAAGTTGTTCATTGCAGAGATAGTTTGTTTGCATGGAGAACCTGTGTCCATCATATCTGACCGAGGTACATAGTTCTCTTCATAGTTTTGGAGATTATTTCAAAAGGGTTTAGGTACCCAAGTGAATTTGAGCACCGCTTTCCACCCTCAGGCTGATGGGAAAACTGAGAGCACCATCCAGACCCTTGAGGATATGTTGAGGGCCTGCGTGATTGATTTCAAAGGTAGTTGGGTAGATCATTTGCCTTTAATAGAGTTCGCATATAATAATAGTTTCCATTCCAGTATTAAGATGGCTCCATTTGAGGCATTGTATGGGATAAGATGTAGCTCTCCGATAGGATGGTATGAAGTAGGTGAGATGTAGATGTTTGGGATTGATCTTGATTACCAAGAAATAGAGGATGTGAAAATCATTAGAGAACGAAGACAGCTCAGAGTCGTTAGAAGTCATACGCTGATGTTAGAAGGAGAGAGTTAGAGTTTGAGATCGGTGATTAGGTCTTCCTAAAGGTTTCCCCTATGAAGGGAGTCATGTGTTTTGGGAAGAAAGGTAAGTTAAGCCTACGCTATATAGGGCTGTATCAGATTTTGAGAAGGATAGGTGGTGTTTCATATGAGCTAGAGTTGCCTACAAGTTTGGGTTCCATGCATTCAGTATTTCACATATCCATATTAAAGAAGTGTATGGGAGATAATTATTTAGTGTTTTTGGTAGAAGAGATCAAAGTGAAAGACTCCTTATCATATGAGGAGGAACCCGTGGCAATATTGGATCATTAGGTACGGAAGTTGAGAAGCAAAGAGATTGTTTCGATTAAGGTATTATGGAGAAATCAAAAAGCTGAAGAGGCCACTTGGGAATCAGAAGATGACATGAGAGCAAGATACCCCACCTTTTCGATTCAGTGAACGATGTTATAGAAGGTACAATCCTTGCTTTATACTTTCCATACCTTATCATTCTTGTAATCGTGCTTGACTGTTTACCATATCATCATTCGGGGACGAATGATCCCAAGGGGGGGTATAATGTAATGCCCCGTAAAAAGTTGTGCATGTGTTAACCTTTAGTAGTGTGCTCCTAGTCTTGAAAACTTGAAAATATACTAAGTGTATAGAGACTTAGTCTCATTTTTAGCTCTTAATATTTGGGAATCTTATTTTCGACCTTCCCGACCTCCAATTCTAGATTTTCTTGTTGCGTTGTGATTGGGGTGCCTTTCCAGTGAGGGTCCGCTATCTGCAGGCACCGCCTGGCAGATCGCCTGGCCTAGGGGGGAGTCCGCGATATAGCAGGCGACGCTTGGCCTAGAGCGGTGCTCTAAGGTTGGCGACGCCTGGTAAATTGCCCCAGGCCAATCTCTTCAGCTTTCCCTGAATTATTAAGGGCATTTTGGGTATTTTTCTTTCTCCTATCAACTTAAACATAGGATTTAATGCCTAAATAGCCAATATAGAGCCTCATTCATCAAATTTGCTCAAGAACTTACTCAAGAGTTTCAAAATAAAAACCCAAGTAGTTCAAGATTCAACCGTAGGTTTTTGAAATTGATTGCATATTTGGAATCCCATATCGTAGGCTTCAAGAAGCACCTATTGTCTTCCTAATTCGAGGTATACGGGGTTTATCCGAAAAACTACATGGGCTTGAAATTGTTAAAGTATGATTTAAATATTTTGATGCATGTATTTTATGGGGGTTTTGAAAACGATACTATTGATTATGTATTTCGAATGTTTTAATGTTTGCTAATGTTTTAGCCTTGTGGTTTTCCCCCTTAATTTATGTATACGTATATGTATGAAATTGAGATTTGAGATTTGTTCGAGAGCATGAATTATGGACTCCCTCTCTTGTAATAATTTAAAGATTTTGGCTTTGTTGAAAAGAGAGTTGAAATGTATGTTTGTGATTTGAAATGTCATTGCATTTGAAATATTGTTTTAAAGCTATTGAGAGGGAGTCTTGATATGACTATGTTTTGTGTTAAAGAAGAATTGCATGAGAAAGAGATTTTCGGGCATGACCATCATTGTTTGTAAAACTGTTGATAAAGAGTTTTCTTGCATGTGTATACATGAGTTCATGAATTGTTTGATTGATATGGTGGTTCCAAACTTATTTCTTGAAAAAAATAGAGATTTTTGTATGCTTACAATGGCTCAGAGATGTGACTTGCAAGTATATGGTATGACGATACCATATGTATTTATGCCATGACAGAGTATGTTTTCATAGTATATTTTCAGAGCATGTTTTCAGACTATGCATGTTTTGATTGAGTTTTAAAAAAGGGATTAAATAGTGTTAAGTGGTTACCCGAAGAAGGCATGAGTTCAAGCAACTCTTATCCTGAAACCGTATTTGCCAATACGGGTAGATTATTATTGTATGCTGGCGACGACCGTGTGGCGTAGTAGATTCAGAGACTCCGATCCTTGCGGCACCCTTGGTTTGGGGGCTTCGCTGCTGAGTTAATGGTAGTTTCCATATAGCCTATGGAATTTTCAGAATTGTAGGGTATACCACTTAGCGCAGAAGTAATAGAAAGAGTGTCACAAAATTTAGATATTTTTACAGAGTCTTTTGAAATGTCCATGAGATTTTCACTATACGATTATTTATGAACTGTTTTAAACTGCTCTCTTATATATTGAATATAAACTGTTATTTTGGATTTTCTCTGTGTGCCAGTACTTTTGTATTGACCCCCTCTCCCTCCAACCTCTCAGGTTCCTGAGGCTCAGTCTAGGGGTCCAGAAAAGCAGTAGATAATTCAGATCGTAGATCAGACCGATGTAGTGGTGAGCCTTCTATCTTCCAGAAGGCCTGTTTGGTTTCATATATTTATCTTTAGTCATGTTTTTGGTCTACTGGGGGCCTTGTCCCAGGTTTCAGACAGTATTATTTTGAGATAGTAGAGGTTTCGCAGACCGAGTGAGATATAAATTTTGTTAGATATCCTTGAATTTCAGTATTATGATCATATTTAGATTGACCATGTTTTTGTATTAGAGTTCTATTTCCGCATTAACTTTTATCACATGAATGTTGTGCATGATTATCAGATCCAGATGGGTGTCCTGGGCCTTTATGGTTCGAGAATGATCATCATGGACAGGCCTCGGTTTGGATCATGACAAACTTGGTATCAAAGCACGGTTCATGGTCCCAGGATGTCTGCGAAATTGCTTCGGGTAGAGTCTTGTTTATGGGTGTGTAGCGCGCTACACTTATAAGCAGGGGGTGACTAGGCGTATAGGAATGTTTCCCCATCTTTGTGATTTAGTTTGTGCTTCAGAGTTTGAACTGTCCCCTAATCAATGACCTCTTGTATTTTAGAAACACATTTATGCCTCCACGTCGTATCATCGATCAGAATACTCATACAGATGAAGTCCGTCCCACCTATGGGATGTGGACTCATAACAGAGCTCACACTCTAGAACCTGTCCCTACTCCGAGAATCCCTCCAGTCTCGACCAGTCCACGTCGGGCTCTACGAACCAATGTTAACCGTCCCCCGACTGTTCAAAGGGATATTTCAAATACAGAATTCAGACAGTCTATTCATATGCTGACACAGTTTGTGGCTAATCAGGTTTAATGGTCAGAAGATGTTGGGTATGTATCTATTACGTACGAGGCTACTAGGGTTGGTCATTTCATAAAAATGAACCCACCTAAGTTCACTAGTACCAAGGTGGAGGAAGATCCATAGGAGTTCGTGGATGAGATAGAGAAAATCTTTAAGGTAATGCATGTGGATGGGATAGAAGGGGTGGAATTAGCAACTTATCAGCTTAAGAATGCTGTGAATCAGTGGTATAACGACTGGGAGGATGCAAAAGGTGAGGATACTGAGCCCACAGTTTGGGGCGAGTCCGTGGAAGCTTTTCTTAATCGGTTCTTTCCTCTAGAGTTGAGGGAGGCCAAGGCGGAAGAGTTTATGAATCTGAAGCAGGGAAGAATGAGTGTCCAGGAGTACACTTTGAAGTTTAATAAATTAGCCCTTTATGAAACAGAGATGACTAGTAATATGAGAGCTAGGATGAGAAAATTTGCGTCTGGCCTTTCAGATGACTTAGCACTAGACTGCCAGGGAGCGATGCTGAATCGGGATATGGATTTCGCTAGATTGTCAGTCTATATACAGAAGGTAGAGGAGAAAAAAAAGAAGATTGTTGAATCTAGGGAAAGGGACGTGCAGGCAAAGAGAGCTAGAACTGCAGAACAACATCACAGTCAGCCGCAAAGTGGTAAGTGGGGAAATAAATGGAAAAAGAAGAAGAATTGGGGTAATGCACATTCTGCAGCTAGTGCTCCGATTCCCATACCTCTAGCGTATCAGCGTCCCCAGAATTTTTAGTCTAGCCAAGGGCCGAGAGTGCAGGGTACGCAGTCTCAGGAAAGTATAGCTCGGACCTCTCGGTCATACCTTTGCTGTGGGAGATGCAGGAGGAATCATCTCGGGAGGTGTCAGCTTGGCGCTTTGGTGTGTTATTCATGTGGCCAACCAGGCCATATTTAGAGAGACTATCCAATAGCAAAGAGTAATGTTGGAGAAGCCAAGTCACAGGCAAATTCATCTGCACCACCACCTCAGAAGGGTACCACTTCAGCTGCTGGAACCGGCTGAAACCGATTGTATGGTTTGACCAATCGTCAGGAGGCTGAAGCCTCTCCATATGTTATCACTGGTATGTTATGAATATTTTCCCGTGATGTTTATGTGTTACTTGATCCCGGGTCTACCTTATCTTATGGGACCCCGTATGTGGTTGGTAGTTTTGGGTTTGAACCCGAAGATATTGCTGAACCCTTCTCTGTTTCCACTCCTATAGGTGATTCTATTGTGGCTAGGAGGGCGTATAGAAACTGTGTTGTGTCTATTCTTAGTCGGGATACTGTGGCAGATCTTATAGAGCTTGATATGAATGATTTTGATGCTATTCTGGGGATGAACTGGCTCCATTCATATTATGCCACACTTGATTGTAGAACCCGAAAGGTTACTTTTTCTTTTTTGAATGAGCCATCAATTGAGCGGGCAGGAAATTCTTTCGCACTTATAGGGCACTTCATATCTTATCTTAGAGCTCGAAAACTCATTTCCAGAGGTTGTTTATATCATCTAATCCAAGTAAAAGACTCTAATGTTGAAAGTCTTTCTCTTTAGTTAGTCCCAGTAGTGAAAGAGTTTCCAGAAGTCTTTCCCGATGATCTCCTAGGAATGCCACCTGATAGGGAGATAGATTTTGGCATTGATGTGTTGCCAGATACCCGTCCTATTTCTATTCCGTCATATAGAATGGCTCCTGCAGAATTGAAAGAATTAAAAGAGTAGTTATCGGACCTCCTATATAAAGGTTTTATATGCCCTAGTGTTTCCCCTGGGGTGCACCTGTGCTTTTCGTGCGAAATAAAGATGGGTCCCTTTGTATGTGTATAGATTTCCGCCAGTTGAATAAGGTCACTATCAAAAATAAGTATCCTCTCTTTAGGATTGATGATATTTTTGACTAGCTTCAGGGTGCTAAGTGTTTTTCAAAAATAGACCTTTGTTCGGGTTACCATTAATTGAAAGTTAGGGAATCAGACATTCCCAAGACAGCTTTCCGAACCTGATACGGTCCTATGAATTCCCAGTCATGTCCTTCGGGTTGACTAATGCCCCTGCAGCGTTCATAGACCTTATGAATAGAGTTTTCCAATAGTTTCTTGAGCTGTTTGTCATTGTATTCATTGATGACATTATAATTTATTCCAAGAGTGAGAAGGATCATGCTAATCAACTACGAATTATCCTTCAGACCCTCAAGGATCATCAACTGTATGCCAAATTTTCTAAGTGTGAATTCTGGTTGAATGCTATTGCCTTCCTGGGGTATATTGTGTCCAGCGATGGGATTAGAGTAGATCCCCAGAAAGTTGAGGTAGTGAGAAAATGGCCCCGACCCACGACTCCAACCGATATTCGGAGCTTCTTGGGTTTGGCGGGTTATTACAGAAGATTTGTAGAGAGTTTTTCCTCTATAGCTTCTCTGCTCACTAAATTGACTTAGAAAAAGATGAAGTTTGTTTGATTTGTGTGAAAATAGTTTTGAGAGACTGAAAAACAAATTGACTACTGCTTCTGTTTTGACTCTTCCAGAGGGTACAGAGGGATTTGTTGTATACTATGACACGTCCCGTGTGGGACTTAATTGTGTACTTATACAACATGGTAAGGTAGTAGCTTATACATCTAGGAAGTTGAAGGTGCATGAGCGGAACTACCCCACTCATGACTTGAAGTTAGCGGTTGTGGTTTCTACACTTAAGATCTAGCAACACTATTTGTATGGTGTGCATGTTGATATATTTACTGACCACAAGAGTTTGCAGTATGTTTTCTCATAGAAATAATTAAATCTCAGGCAGAGGTGATGGTTGGAGCTTCTGAAAGATTATAACATGAGCCTGCATTACCATCCAGACAAGGCAAATGTGGTAGCCGATGCCCTTAGCAGGTTATCTATGGGCAGTCTTTCTCATGTGGAGGAAGAAAAGAGGGAGATGATGAAAGATATTCACCGGCTTGCAAATCTAGGAGTGCGGCTCTTGGATTTCGAAGATGGGGGAGTGACTGTCCATGAGATAGCTAAGTTATCCCTTTGTGCATAGGTTAAGGAGAAGCAAATTGAGGAATCCATCTTGATGCAGATTAAGAAAAATGTGGGTCAGCAGAAAGTTATGTCTTTTGAGATTGGTGGTGATGGTATTTTAAGATATCAGGGTAGATTGTGTGTTTCGAATGTAGATATTTTGCGGGAGAGAATCCTTGGTGAAGCTCACACTTTGAGGTATGTTGTTCACCTAGGCTCTACTAAGATGTACCATGACCTGAAATCTATAAATTGGTGGAATAATATGAAGCGTGATGTGGCTAGCTTTGTTTCTAAGTGTTTGAATTGCCAACAAGTTAAGGTAGAGCATTTGAGGCCCGGTGGTTCTTCCCAAGAGATAGTTTTGCCTTTGTGAAAGTGGGAGATGATTAATATGGACTTCATTACAGGACTTCAGAAGTCCTGAAACCAGTATGATTCCATATGGGTAATTGTTGATAGGCTGACTAAGTCAGCTCACTTTCTGCCTGTTAGGACAAACTCTTTGGGAAAAGATTATGCTAAGTTGTTCATTGCAGAGATAGTTCGTTTGCATGGAGCACCTATGTCCATCATATCTGACCGAGGTACACAGTTCTCTTCACAGTTTTGGAGATCGTTTCAAAAGGGTTTAGGTACCTAAGTGAATTTGAGCACCGCTTTCCACCCTCAGACTGATGGGCAAGTTGAGCTGTCATGCCTCAAATCCTATTGGGGCGGACTGGCACCCGTAACCGAGGAGGCCCGGGAGAACCAGCTCATAACCTTATACTTCCCATGCCTACCTCTATGACAACCCAAAATTTGGACAACATCATGTCGCATATAAAAGGAAATAATCACCTGTATAAGCTCGAGCACACATATATATATATGTATATACAATACTTGGCCATTGGAGCCATCACGTCTATTAACAAAACACCACCTTGACTGTACATTAGGTCTACAAAGCCTCTAGACAATACACAGAGTTTAACTAAGGTCGGGACACACCCCACCATATAACTAACTTCTATACACTACCAAAAGTGACTGGATATGACACGAAAAGCCCCGAAGCAAACTAGAGCTCACCAAAAGCAGCTGGATATCCTGGTTTCTACTTGTGCGGTGTATGAGCTAAGGTACCTGTGCCTGCAACATGAAATGCAGGTCCCCCGTGGGGGACGTCAGTACAAAATATGTACTGAGTATGTAAAGCTGTAGATAATCACATATGATATAGGAGCTCAATAGAAATCAGAAACAAGTGAATAAATCGTAATAGGAGTGGACCACACTTACTAGAACTTGTGACAACCTGTACATTGTATTTATTCAATCACTTTACCTTCATTTTTATCATCTTTGTAATCATTACTGTACTGTACTGTGACCATTAGGCTGCCTCCAGTACATATCAACTGGGATCGACCCATGATAGGCTTATGCCCCTGGGATACCACCCATAAACACATAAATAGGGATCGAACCATGATAGGCTTATGCCCCTGGGATACCACCCGATAAGAGAGAACTTCCATCACTTAGTTTAATTAATCTTTGAGAATGTTATTTCGATCGCCACCGTATTTTTTGATACTTTGAAATAATGATACATCAATAAGAGACATATAAATAGACCATCAATGCAATAACGATGAAGTAAGAACTCATTGGCACATCAATGAAGTGTTTGGAGTCATCAATGCCATAATAATGAAGTAGGAACTTATTCGTATATCAATGAAATATTTTGGAGTCATTAATAGCACATGGATCTTGTTTGAGTAACTGGATACCTTCTGACATTCATTAGTGTAATAAACATGTAAGATTTGGAAAACAGGTAAGTATTGGAATGTCTTGAGTATTGGAATGTCTTTACATCTTGTAGGGTGGAAACAAGTTCATTGGTAACGTAGGACATCATACAAAACCATTATAGATCACATGTTATTGAATAACTTTGGAAACTTTCTTAATAGAACAATTGTTCCCTTTCATGCCAAAGATATGGTATAGAGTATGCTTTACATACCTGACTGTCAACATTCAATACTAGTTCCAAATGGACTTCTCGTCATTTTGGATTACTTATCTACAATGAACATATATAGCAATCTAGTATTAGCAACCAAACGTCAGAATTCAATTATTTGAATTCACCAAACTAGTGGTTAAGTAGTAAGCCTTATTTACACCATAAAGGGTGTCACTTTAACCCTCTTATACTCCAATTGTATTCACATGCCATGCATATTCATACAACATCCTCCAATATCAAGTTTGGATTCATTTATCCTTCCAACCAATCCATTAAACCAAATTGAGCCATAGACATAAATAATCATCAATTCCATAGTAAATCACCATATCCACCTTCCATAACT
Organism: Capsicum pubescens; assembly: GCA_030864215.1. Classification (NCBI taxonomy): domain Eukaryota; kingdom Viridiplantae; phylum Streptophyta; class Magnoliopsida; order Solanales; family Solanaceae; genus Capsicum; species Capsicum pubescens. Next base: position 39,407,499 of record CM061543.1, read on the forward strand.
CAATTACCATATCCACCTTCCACAATTCAATACAACCAAACCATGCAAAATAGTCCATAACCCTATTTCCATCACCTTTCAATAACAACCAATACATATAATCCTCTATCACACATATACATATGGAAAAGAATAAAGGCAACAATATTGACACCTTAGAATTCACCTCTTGATTGTTAAATCCTATTTGCACAAATAATATGTGTCGTTCGAAGCTCTCGAGATGACAAACACAGTTATCAGATTACTTTGGAATTTCTACGGTTGAATCAAAAGTAATTTAAAGGTAAAATTTGGCCAGGGTTTGTTCTTTCTCAACGATTGATGATGAAAATAAGTTTTTGAAATCATATACATGTATATATACACATATTTCTGTCCATAATATAATAGGAAACGACCAACATGCCTTTAAAATTTAAATAACGTTAAATCTGTCCTTTGGTGGACTATTTTGATAAGATAACGTAGATCGACTATAAATTTTTGATCCGATATTGGATTTATGTGAAATTGGTATCGTTGTAAGGATAATTCAAAGGTATTTCATTTCATATAAAGTAGGCCACCCAGTTCGTCCTGTACAAAAAGTTATGGTCATTTGAAGTAGACCTAAAAATCTATTTTGATAGTCTGAAGTAAAATGAGTATAACTCCTTACTCAGACGTTGGATTTGGATGAAACTAATTGAATTGGAAAGAAGACTCAAAGATGTTTCTTTTCATAGGTTTTAGCTCTCCTAGTTCATTATATTAAGGGAGTTATGATCGTTCGAAGTTGACCCAAAAATTCAGCTGGCCTCAGTAGTTTGTGTGCAGGAAATTTTCCTGCATATTTACTATTCCCAAATATCCCGGCCACCGTTTTATAGTTTCGAACGTGCTCGATTTTATCCAAAACCTATCCATTTTTTGAAATCTTTATATTGCTGGAAAGCTTATTCAATAACCTTCGCATGGAACCATCGACGGCAAATTCTGATATACATAAAATAAAATAAAATTAAATTAATTCCATATAAATAAGACTAATACACGTACTTGAATACGCCAATACACGTACTTGAATATGGGGTGTTATATGAGCGCACCATCCAGACCCTTGATGATATGTTAAGGGCCTGCGTGATTGATTTCAAAGGTAGTTGGGTAGATCATTTGCCTTTAATAGAGTTCGCGTATAATAATAGTTTCCATTCCAGTATTTAGTTGGCTCCATTTGAGGCACTGTATGAGAAAAGATGTAGGTCTCTAATAGGATGGTATGAAGTAGGTGAGATGCAGATGTTTGGTCTTGATCTTGTTCATCAGGCAATGGAGGATGTGAAAATCATTAGAGAATGACTCAAGATAGCTCAGAGTCATTAGAAGTCCTACACTGATGTTAGGAGGAGAGAGTTAGAGTTTGAGATCGGTGATTAGGTCTTCCTAAAGGTCGTCCCTATGAAGGGAGTCATGCGTTTCGGGAAGAAAGGTAAGTTAAGCCCATACTATATAGGGCCATATCAGATATTGAGAAGGATAGATGGTGTTGCGTATGAGCTAGATTTGCCTGCAATTTTCGGTTCCGTACATCCGATATTTCACGTATCTATGTTAAAGAATTGCATAGGAGATCATTCTTTAGTGTTTCCGGTAGAAGAGATCAAATTGATAGACTCCTTATCATATGAGGAGGAACCTGTGGCAATATTGGATTGTCAGGTACGGAAGTTGCGAAGCAAAGAGATCATTTCGATTAAGGTATTATGGAGAAATCAGAAAGATGAAGAGGCCACTTGGGAATCAGAAGATGACATGAGAGAAAGATACCCCCACATTTTTGATTCAGTGAACGATGATATAGAAGGTATAATCCTTGCTTTATACTTTCCATACCTTAGCATTCTTGTAATCGTGCTTGACTGTTTTCCACATTATCATTCGGGGACGAATGATCTCAAGGGGGGGATAATGTAACGCCCCGTAAAAAGTCGTGCATGTGTTAGCCTTTAGTAGTGTGGTCTTAGTCTTGAAAACTTGAAAATATACTAAGTGTATGGAGACTTAGTCTCATTTTTAGCTCTTAATCTTTGGGAATCTTATTTTCGACCTTCCCGACCTCCGATTCTAGATTTTTTTTATTGCGTTGTGATTGGGGAAGTTAAGGGTACGTCTCGAGTGAGTTTCAAAAATTTTAGACGAGCATAAGGGCGAGTTTGGGGTGCCTTTATAGTGAGGGTCCGCGATCTGCAGGTGCCGCCTGGCAGATCACCTGGCCTGGGGGAGCCCGCGATATAGCAGGTGACGCCTGGCCTAGAGTGGTGATCTAAGGAGGGTGACGCCTGGTAAATCATCCCAGACCAATCTCTTCATCTTTTCTCGAATCATTAAGGGCATTTTGGGTATTTTTCTTTCCCCTATCAGCTTAAACACGGGATTTAATCCCTAAATAGCCAATATAGAGCCTCATTCATCAAATTTGCTCAAGAACTCTCTCAAGGGTTTCAAAGTAAAAACCCAAGTAGTTCAAGATTTAACCGTAGATTTTTGAAATTGATCGCACATTTGGAATCCCATATCGTAGGCTTCAAGAAGCACCTATTGTCTTCCTAATTCGAGGTACGCGGGGTTTATCCTAAAAACTACATGGGCTTGAAATTGTTAAAGCATGATTTAAAGATTTTGATGCATGTATTTTATGGGGTTTTTGAAAACAATACTATTGATTATGTATTTCGAAGGTTTTAATGTTTGCTAATGATTTAGCCTTGTGGTTTCCCCCCTTGATTTATGTATACGTATATGTATGAAATTGAGATTTTCGATTTATTCGAGAGCATGAATTATGGAATCCCTCTCTTGTAATAATTTAAAGATTTTGGCTTTGTTGAAAAAAGAGTTGAAATGCATGTTTGTGATTTGAAATGTCATACCATTTGAAATATTGTTTTACAGCTATTGAGAGGGCGTCTTGATATGACTATGTTTTGTGTTAAAGAAGAATTGCATGAGAAAGATATTTTATGGCATGACCACCATTGTTTGTAAAACTGTTGATAAAGAGTTTTCTTGAATGTGTATACATGAGTTCATGAATTGTTTGATTGATATGGTGGTCCCGAACTTATGTCTTGAAAAAAACAGAGATTCTTGTATGCTTACAATGGCTCGGAGATATGACTTGCAAGTCTATGGTATGACGATACCATATGTATTTATGCCATGACAGAGTATGTTTTCAGAGTATATTTTTAGAGCATGTTTTCAGACTATGCATGTTTTGATTGAGTTTTAAAAAGGGGCTTAAATAATGTTAAGTGGTTACCCGAAGAAGGCATGAGTTCAAACAACTCTTATCCTGAAACCGTATTTGCCAATATGGGTGGATTATTATTGTATGCTGGCGACGGCCGTGTGGCGTAGTAGATTCAGAGACTCCGACCCTTGCGACACACTTGGGTTGGGGGCTTGGCTGCCGAGTTAATGGTAGTTTTCATATAGCCCATGGAATTTTCAGAATTGTAGGGTATACCACTTAGCGCAGAAGTAATACAAAGAGTGTCACAGAATTCAGATGTTTTTACAGAGTCTTTTGAAATGCCCATGAGATTTTCACTGTACGATTGTTTATGAACTGTTTTAAACTGCTCTCTTATATATTGAATATAAACTGTTATTTTGGATTTGCTCTGCGTGCCAGTACTTTTGTATTGACCCCCTCTCCCTCCAACCTCTCAGGTTCCCGAGGCTCAGTCTAGGGGGTCCAGAAAAGCAGTAGATAATTCAGATCGCAGATTAGACCGGTGCAGTGGTGAGCCTTCTATATTCCAGAAGGCCTGTTTGGTTTCAAATATTTATCTTTTGTTATGTTTTTGGTCTACTGGGGGCCTTGTCCCAGGTTTCAGAAACTATTGTTTTGAGATAGTAGAGGTTTCGCAGACTCAGTCAGATATAAATTTTGTTAGATATTCTTGAATTTCAGTATTATGATCATATTTAGATTGACCATATTTCCGTATTAGAGTTCTATTTCCGCATTATATTTTATCACATGAATGTTGTGCATGATTATCAGATCCAGATGGGTATCCTGGGCCTTCATGGTTCGGGAATGCTCGTCATGGCCAGGGCCTCGGTTCGGGTCGTGACATTAGATGAACTTCAGCTGTATCTATGGTTAGTTTGGGAAAATATTTTAACTCTCGAATTATTATTGTAGGCATATTAAAACTAAGAACAACTTAGTTGAAAACTCGGAGAAACATTTTGTGAAAATGAAAACAAGGAATTCAACATTTTAACATAAAGGAACACATTAACTGTAATAGAAGAGAGCTGAAAGTAAGACACATCTTATTATTCAACAACAAAAAATTCAAACTCCCCTCACAATATCTATATTCAGGCCACTGAATCAATTAAATATGACTAACCTCAAGCTTGGTATGTAATCCTTTCTTCTCTTCTTCAAGCTCTCTGATCTAACTTTAAAAAAAAATGGAAGATTTGTTAAACTTATTAAATATTTTTCTGAAATAGAATAAGAAGTATGACTGATTCCACACCTGTGCCCTTAACTTTCTCATCTGAGCTTCTTGGACAGCTTGCTTTTTTGAAAGTTGCTCACCTGGAAGAAACAATAAGTTTTAGACGTTGAAATTTGCAAAAGAAGTGTATGTGTATATATATATATATATATATATATTATTGGCTCTATATATTAAGATTTTGGATTTGTTCATAATGATCAAAATACATCTAGTTTGTTTCCATCTTTCCAATCATTCTCGATATAATTTAGATATTAGATTTTTCGTTATTTAAATCGATGAATATAGGGATACAAACTTTAAAAGATCAATATATTTCTCTAGATAATCTGGTATACCTGTCACCCATGGACTAAACTAAAAGAAACTCAATCCAAAGGTTACCAATAAAAAAAACAGAGACTTTTGCCAAAGGCTTAGAAATAGCAACACAAAATAATAGAAATCTGGGCTAGAAATGTTAGATCTCTACGGACCGGTGTACCTAGAAGTCTAGTATTGGGCCAGTGTCCTATCCTCTCCAAGTAACCTTAATTTAGTTCACCAGAGTTCCAAGGAACACATTGCCTACTATCTCAACTGTTTCAAATCAGTTTCCATCTCTAGCACTACCTTATGAGATAATCCGAAGTGGCATAATAACAAAGTCTAAGGTGGATTATAGTCCTATGCTCTTTTAAGATGCCACTAACCTACAAGCCTAAATAAACAAAAGAACAATTGCAAGAAGCATCTATAGATTATTACATTCAGAGGGAAATGTTAGAACATATAATGAGCTGTTATTGGTGCAGTATCAGAAACTGTTAAATTGCATCATCGGACATCATAATAGGATTTAGAGCATTCAAATACTAACTACATAATCAAGCCTTTTACAAAATGTAAATGTGCAAATCTAGCTCAAGATAAAGTAAAATGATATTTTTCAATTCTAATTCCTAACACACTACATCAACTTCTTACAGCATCAATATTGCTCCTTCCTATTTCAAATATTTGTTTGACCATATATACATAGTTGTGACAAGTATGACACATCTTTTTTTTTTGGTTAATTGGTGAGTATGACCTTCGCACTCTAGCATAAGTATGGTATCTAAGCTTCATAGTCTATATAAAAGCAAAGATACCACCTAAAAATTAATGTAAATTTACCTTGTCTGAACTATATAACTGTCTTATGTGCCACATATAGTATAAAAGCTTTCATGTGAAACAAAGGCCAAATGATGGTATAATGTATTAAAACCACTTTTATAGCCAGACTCTGAGTTTGTCATACCTTCAGCCATTACTTTTGTAATTATCTTATCTTTCTCTTTGAGAAGAGCTGCAGCATCACTTTTCTTATTCTGTTCCCTGCGAAGAGTATCCCTTTCTTTGGTGAAAGCATAAACCTGAAATAAATGAAATGTCAAAAAATCACTAATACATTTAACAAAAATGTTAAAGAAGCATTGAATGGTCCCCTTTTAACAGCAAACAAAAATGCTAATCAGTCCTTGAAATCTATCAAAGGCACAAACAGCAATGATGCAATCAAGCATGCCACAGACAAAGATTAACCTGATGGTAAAGGAGGATTTGGTCTTACAAAAATCTAACTGGGAAACTGTAATTCTAGAAAGTAAATATGACGTTTCAGCAGTAAATATATATTAGGAAGGGATGGTGCAATTTCTTCAAAAATGTCAATTAACTTAGAAAGGATTGAACGTTACCAACCAACAAAATGTTCCTCTTATTCTTCAAACAAGTATCATGTCCGGGCAGCATAAATGAAGCCGCTTCCACTTTTATTTTGGGAAAGAAGGTTATGGAGTTTCTCCAAGGAATTCTCTCCCGTAGAGGTGTGTGGATTCTCGAGGGTCTAAAGCTCCCCATTCTGATTTATATATGTTGTTAATAAGGTCTTATTAAATGGTATTAAAGTGGTTCAGCCCCCTACAGGCATAATCATCTTCACATACTAGAACCATTTAAAAACTAAAATTCTAGGGATCAGACAAACATTAATACACAACAAAGAATCTGCAACCATAAGCTATGAAAAAAGTGAAAAACATAAAAGATGAAGCAGAGCAATTTTTGTGATGCTTAAATGAAGTAGCAGAGCCACACAACACGCCAAAAACCGTCTTTCAAGAATTAATATGACTGCTGTGATGTGCAGGGCTGGTCATCAAGTCATAAAGCAAGCACTTAGTAATGGAAGTTAAAGATGAAACATTGCTGTGAACACATTCATACCTTCCTCTCAAGAGCAGCAACCTTTTGATGGCACTCTTCTCGCAGAGATTCATCTGCATCATTGGACTTCCTTTGTAAAAATGAATATGTAAGTAGAGAGAGACAAAATTGAGATTGGGGTGAAGTTTTACATAGAAAGGAGTTTTGAGGGCTGAAAGATGAACCTAAAGTCAAGATAAAGGGAAAGATGCACGGATGAGGGTTTAGAAAAAAGTTTTAGAAACTGCATTAGAACTCATCAGTTTAAATAAAACTAACAAAAGAACTAATTAAAGTTTGGCTTCAATGCCCATGTAATCAGTACAAATAAATGCATTGGTGTGTTGTATGTTGATCCCAGAAGCAACCCAATTGCACATTTGATATTAGTATTAAAGCAAAATTAAATGAACAACAGAAGATTTGCTTGGCAGGGATGATTGTTCCCCATAATTTTTTGTAATTTAATTGATATAGGAAATTATCAGTTATGAGAGAGTGAAAGAGCATATGAAGCACAAATCATCTGACTAAAGAGATAAGCTAGAATTCGTCTAAGAGAAATGCAATGAGTATTGATGTGAAAGCAGTTTAATTAAAATAGCCAATGATGTGACTTGTGAGTCATGTGACACTATGCAACAACAACAATTCTTCCTACTCTCCCCACATCTAGTCTAGAAGTCTGATTATTGATGATGTTCATAAGTGTGTCCTTAATAAATTAGCTAGTATTTAAGATGACTCAATCAGTTAAGCAGAGAGCTTACACAATATCTGGCCCATATGCAAGATTTACCTATCTAGATGAAAAATTGCAAGCAGGGCTGAAGAGAAAGAAATATCACCAAATAAAAAGCAGAAAAATAACACTAGCAGAATCATAGAAATTAAATTTATGAAATTGGCAATCCATTCTGAAACAAAAGGGACTATAGTATGCCTTTGATTCATGCCATTTGAAAAAATGAAAGACAACAATAAACTGAGTTAATAGCCTTGAAAGGAACTTTAAAATGATAAGAACTTACTCTCAGATCCTCAATGACAGCCTTCAGTTGCTCATTTTCATTCATCAACTTCGCAATTTCATCAGCTTTTGCCTGAGGAAAAACAGTTACATGTCATCTCGTTGAATATTTGTATTTACAAACAAGATACTGAAGTTCCAGTCTAGCACACACCAAGTAAATTCTTTTTTCAAGAATGATGCATAAAAGTAAGTATGGACATTGAAAAATTACGCACACAAAGAAAGAAATTAGTCCCAATAATTCGAAAACCTGAAGTATATCTATTGGCTGAGAAATAATCCTCCTGCATAATAAGAAAGAGCTAATTGCAATAAAACATGGGACGCTACACATTTGAAGCTTCCCTCTAAGCCTCGTCGTTAGGCGTACACCAACATCATATGCCAGCGAATTCCGTAACTTTAGGAAGGACCCACAGATTAAGGAGAAAAATATCCATGTTTTCAGGAATTTGGGCCACAAGATAGGAAACTATGTCATATTTGACAAATGCAAAAGAATATTAATGAAATGAGTCATTGACACACAAACACAGGCCAAATCAAGACTTTTTTTAACTGGAGGTACTTTTAGTCAATATTGAAGCAACTTTTATCCATGACTTTGCAAGTTGGGAGGAATAATTCAAGATGAGCGCAATTCAGCTAATTTTTAGGTGCCAACCCAGTGTTTATTTTACCATCTTATTTGTGATTGCTAAATCCACGTGCTTGAAAAAGAACATACTACGAGTTATACTCCTAAATCCTAATTGCATGCGTGCGAAAATACTCCAACCCTATAATAGGAATATATAGAATATCCAACGCCTATATGTAGTTTTAAAGTACTTTCGATTTCAAAGGGAGATTTTATGGAAATAAGGAATGGTATAAGTTGGCTGCTTTTTGCAAGTTGTTTTGAGGGGACCTCACATTCACACTTACACAATTGAAACTCCAGAACTATCGAGGAGTTCAAAGTTCAAACTTAAATATGTGAACTCAATCTTTTTGAAAAAAAAAACCCGAGATTAAATGAATAAAAGTTGAAATTTCATGAATTATGCTTGAAGTTGAGAGAGGGATGGTGAAAGCACTCTTCTTTCCGTTGGACAAATGTCATATTAACAATTATAAATGTAAGAAATTGCAGTTCTCAAACTTAAATCAGATGTTATTTTTTACCTTAAGCAGTTCATTGTCTATGTACACACTCAGTTTAATACTAAGATTAAAACTATCATAAGTGATAGTGGAAGTGAGTTTACTAGTAAATCCACAGCTGAATTACTATGCAAATATGGCATTATACATCAGAGGTATTGTCCATACACACCTCAGAAAAATGGAATTGTTGAAAGAAAACACAAACACGTCCTAATATTACACTAAGATATTGGGGGATATATGTTCAAATTGTTGTATATATCTTTAATAAGCTTCCCTCTTATGTTCTTAATGGAATTTCCCCTTATGAAAAGTTGCATGCTAAAGAAGCTGCGTTAGAATATTTCCCGAAATCCAGTGGTGTGAAGAAGGTTGCACCAGGAAAGGCTTTAAAAAATCGAACCTCCACTCCGTTCATAACCTGTCACCCATAGTGGTAGATGAAAGGGAAATTGCTATTAGTATTAAAAAATCGGTGATGAACAGAAGGAGGCCCCGTGATCTATCTTTTTCTGTCTCAATTTTTCTTTTTGTATTTTACTGCTTTTAAAAAGGCATCGGCATATATTTGCGCGGGTCATGAGCTATTGTTTGTAATTATTTCCTAAATTTCAATGAAAAAGCCTGCCATTATTTAAGAAATTATTTTGAAACACCTTTATATTAGTATATTTTACTATCTTGTTATCATCTAACTTGGTTTGTTTGTTTATTACAGTAGTAGTAAATTAAAACCTGCCAATGTCATGTCATGTCAAAGCTTAGACGGACAAAATAAGGGGAATGATGATGTCTGGAAAGAAAGTGATGAGTAGTGGTTAGTGAAAGATATAAAAGAATTTAAGAACCGAGAGAAGCCCAACCTGGAGGAAACTAAAATAGTCAACCTGGGCGATTATAATGAAATCAAAGAAACAAGTGTCAGTGTTCACTTAGCAGAAACACAAAAAAAAGAACTCATTCTCTTATTGCGGGAGTACATTGATGTATTTGCTTGGTACTACGATGATATGTCAGGATTGAGCACTAACATTATGTCGCATAAGTTATCAATCAGTCCCCGAGTTTGATCCAGTTAAGCAAAAAATGCAGAAATTTAAGCCAGAATTAAGTTTGAATATCAAGGAAGAAGTGACAAAGCAAATTCAATCTAAGGTTGTGGAGGTCACAAAATATCCAACATGGCTAGCCAACATCATCCTAGTGCTGAAGAAGGATGACAAGATTCAAATTTGTGTTGACTATAGGGATTTGAATAGAGCCAGTTCTAAAGGTAATTTTCCACTACCTAATATTCACATTCTCTTTGATAAATGTGCAGAGCATGAACTGCATTATTTCATGAATTTTTTTATTGGGTATTATCAGATATTAATGGATGATAAAGATACAGAAAAAATAGCTTTCATTATGCCCTGGGTGTTTATCATTACAGGGTGATGCTGTTTGGTCTAAACAATGTGGGAGAAATATAAATGAGAGCTATGACAATGGACTTTCATGATATGATTCATAAAGATATTGAAGTGTATGTGGATGATGTAATTATCAAATCCCGTGAGAGTTCAGATCATCTAACTTATCTGGAAAAGTTCTTTGGCAAACTAAGAAAGTACAACTTGAAGTTAAATCCTACTAAGTGTGCTTTTGGTGTGCCATCTAGGAAACTACTGGGGTTCATAATCACCAGAAGAGGTATCGAGCTAGATCTATCCAAGATCAAGACAATTCAAAATTTGCCACCGCCAAGGAACAAGAAAGAGATTATGAGTTTCCTGGGTCATTTGAATTACATTAGCAGATTCATGCCCAGTCAATAGTCATATATGAGACCATTATCAAGATGTTGATGAAAGATGCATTGAATGAGTGGGCAATAGGATGTCAAAAATATTTTGACAGAATCAAGGAATATTTGTTTGCTCCTCCAATTTTGGTTCCACCAAGGTAAGGAAGTCCATTGTTTCTTAACCTGTTAGTCTTAGAATGTGCTTTCAGATGTGTCCTCGGGAAACATGATGGGACCGGTAATAAAGATAAAGCAAACTACTACTTGAGCAAAAAGTTTACGCCATATGAAGCTTGCTACACTCTTGTAGAAAGGACATGTTGTTCTTTGACCAGGGCTGCACAAAAGTTGAGGCATTATCTATCCTCATGCACAACATATCTTATTTTTAGAATGGATCCATTGAAGTATATATTCCCGAAAGCCATACCTACGAGAAAGCTAGCCAAGTGGCAAATATTGCTGAGTGAGTTCGACATTGTGTATGTGACTCAAAAGACAATAAAGGGGAAAGACTTAGCAGATCATTTAGCAGAGAATCCAGTTGATGATGAATATGAGCTACTTCAAACTTACTTTCCAGATGAGGAGATTTTATTCCTGGGAGAAGACATTGCAGAGATATACCCCAGATGGAGATTATTCTTTGATGGAGCGGTCAACTTCTAAGGCTCAGGAATCAAAGAAGTTTTGGTGTCAAAAATAGGCCAACATTATTCAGCAACTGTAAAATTGCGCTTCCCGTGACCAATAACATGGACGAATTTGAGGCTTGCATCTTAGTTCTCAAGTTTAACTGGATATGGGTGTTCACAAGTTATCAGTTATCATAGACTCAGATTTGCTGATCCACCAGGTACGGGGATAATGGGCGGTAAAGAATTCCAAGATTACTGTAAGACCCCGTAAATTGCCTAGTCATTAAAGCTCTTTTAAGCATGTCAAGAGAAGCTTAACACTTAGAAAAATTGGCTAAGTGTTGGAACTTTTTCATTCCATAAGCCTTCGAACTTTGATGAATTATTTCGTGACCTTCCCGACCTATATTTTTTTATTTTCATGTTGCATTATGATGGGGCAAGTCAAGAGTACATCTCGGATGAGTTTTGGAATTTTTGGAATGGCATAAGAGCATGTTTGGTATCCAAACCAGTAGCAAAAGGTGTTTAGACTGCGCCGCCCTGGCTAGTCCCCCAGACTAAGAAGGGCACCACCCAGGGTCCTCCCCTGAGATAGGAAAGGCGCCACCAGGGTTCTCCCCCATGCTAGGAAAGGCGCCGCCCAGGATATTGCCCCGGGCCATTTTTTTCACTTCAGCTCCATCCTCTAAAGGGAAAAACGGTTAATTTCCAACCCCTATATATGTCTATAACACGAGATTCAACATTATTTCACCCAAATATTATTTTTTTCTCCCAAATTTCCCCACAAACAAGACCTAGGGTTTCTAATTCAAGACTCAAATCATCAAGGTTTCACTGTTAATCTTCCACGAATCTAATAGCAAGCTATGTTAGATGTTGATTCTTAGGTTCCTTCCACCTAAGAAGTTCATGAATCCTTTTCTAAATTTATGAGTTTTCATGATTTATGTGAATTGAAGTTGAATTTCATGTTGTTGTTGAGTTTTAATTCATGTTTTGATTACAAAGTTTCAAGTTTTGATCCTAATATGTGATAATTATGTGATGTTCATGATAAGACCCCTTCAAGTTGCATGTTATTGATGTATTCATGTTAATTAGGTATAGAATTTGTTGAATAATCAAAGCATGCTCCTCATATGTTTGATAGAATGCTTATGTGAAAGAATTATGATACAAGGTGTTTGTTTAAATATGTATCAATTAATGCATACAAGGTGTTTGTTTAAAGGCCTTAGTTAAAGAATTATGATATGTTGCAAGCATTCCTATCCGTGTGCATTCCTTATTGAATAAACTATGAGATATTATATGCATTCCCTATACATTTACATGTTTTCAATCTTCAAGTGATTAACGAGATGTTGCATTGATTGTGTTGTCAATGATAGTCTATTGTCATGTTATATATGAGTTGTCTTATCTTGTATTAATTATGTTATCGAGTGCTGGGGGTATTTATACCCGATAAATTAGCTGATTGTCTAGATCCAGCGTCAGTTTCACGATAATCTTAGTCAATCCATGATCAGTAGAATTCAATAAGCTATAGAACTTAACAAAATTCACTAATCTCAGTATCAGTCCCATCCAGTGTAGTACTCAGTTCGGACTCTAATATTATTCAGTTCAAAACTCAATATCATTCAAACAGTTAGTAGAATTCAGTAGTATTCCGTCAGACAATGGAACCAAGCAAACTAAGTTAGATCAGTCAAGTAATATGATCAGTAACAGATTTATCTCAGTCTAGTACAGTCTAAAAATCAGTTCAATGTCATTTCGTTGGAAGTAGAAACTAGCACTGAGCGGGTGCAGGGATGGCAGCTTCCCCGGTAGAGAGGCAGAGTCATTAGTAGTAGTCTCTGTACTCCAGATTTGCGTAGCCAACACAGAATGAGGAGTGACCCATTAGATTAAGGCTTGGCTACCTACCAGGAGTCACCTGTTAGATTAGGCTTGACTTTCTATTCAGGGTTACCCATTAGAGAGGCTTGACCATAGTAGTGTCTTTACCCGTGGCACAGTACTGACACCCTTCCAGCTGGGGTTACTAGTTGGACCCCACTAGCTAGATTTGGGATATGTTGATTAAATGAAAACTCCCATAGTTTCAGTTTATAGAGTAGAACTCAAAAATCAGAACTGTCAGATATAGTCACTCAACTAAGTGAGGAACTTAGATAGTTCCATAGATTCAGAGATCACCCACTAGAAAGGATCGATCTCAAATTCAATTAACTATTATCAGTATTAGTATATTCATAGATCACCCATTAGATAGGCCTGATCTCAAGATAAAATTATTCATTATCCCTATAAATAGATTCAGAGATCACCCGCTAGACAGGCCTGATCTCAGATATAACCCATCATTATTACTATCAGTAGATTTAGAGGTCACCCGCTAGATAGGCCTGATCTCAGATATAGTCAATCGTTATCATCATGAGTAGATTCAGTTATTTAGTATCCTATATTTAGTGAACTCAGATATAAGTACTAGTAGACTCAATCATCTATAAGTCAATATTCAGAAACTAGTATTCAGAACTCAGCATTCAGAGTTACTGCAATTTCAGTTTTAGTTTGTGCATTCATACATATATCCTCATTCAGTATTATTATGTTATTAAGTTAAGTAATGTTCATGCATAAGCCATTGTATTTAGCCTTACCTCATCTAGAATACTAGTTCATTCCATTGTACCGACACATGCTTTCCTGTGCTTTAGTGTTTAATACCATAGGTTCAGATGCATGGGATCTCAAGCACCCATAGCAGTTATATGGAGTTGGTCGGGGACATGTCCCATCAAATCCATAGTTTAGATAGTTTAGAGGCTTTTTAGATAGATGTATCAGTATTTAGTTTTCAGTATTGAGTATTTTAGATGTTTTGAACCTTATGGCAATTTTCCACCAGTTTTCTGCATTTATTTCAGTATATTATGTAGTACTCAGTTATAGGTACTAGTAGAGGGTTAGATTATGTTACTTTGGGATCATGAGCACTATGTGGCATTCCAAGCACCAGGCTCTGGCCGTTACAATTACTCCTTATGTAGAGTTGGCACAAGATTATGCGGAAAATTCAAGGAAGTTGATTTCAGACAATCCCAAGAATATAGAATAAGTTTTTTGATGCTTTGTATACCATATACTCCATGATTCAACACCTAGATTAGAGTTACATCTATCATTTAGAAATAAGCTTGAAGGAACAATCCACACATTGTGTGCATATCGAAGAGGAGCCTAACGGAAAATCATGGTACTATGATATTAAAAAGTATTTAGAATGTGGAATATATCCTGATGAGGCTAGCAACAATTAGAAAAATACAATTGGGCATTTGGCAAAGAATTATTTTCCAAGCAAGGAAATCCTTGTTAGGAGGACTCCCGACTTAGGATTCTTAAGATATGTCAACGATGTGGAAGCTAATAAATTAATAAAGGAAGTACACGCTGGAGTTTGCGGGCCCCACATGAATGGATTTGCCTTTGCTAGAAAGATCATGAGAATTGGTTACTTTTGGATGACTATGGAAAATTATTATAGCAAGTGTGTGCAGAAATGCCCAAAATGCTAGATAGACAGAGATATGATTTGAATGCCTTCACAAGAGCTTTATGCGATGAGTTCACCTTGGTCTTTCGTATCTTCGGGTATGGATGTTATCTAATAGATAGAGCCACCGGCGTCAAATAGGAATAGATTCATTTTGGTTACTATTGATTACTTTACTAAGTGGGTTGAAGCCGCTTCATATAGAGCCGTCACTAAGAAAGTGGTTGTAGATTTTGTCAGGAATAACTTGAATTGTCGATTTGGAATGCCAGAATTCATCATTACTGATAATGGAGCTAACTTGAACAGTCACTTGATGATTTAGAATTGTGATCAGTTCAAGATTGTTCATCGTAACTCAACCGCATATCGTCCACAAATGAATGGGGTCATGAAAGCCTCTAATAAGAACATCAAGAAGATCTTAAGGAAGATAGTCTAGAATGATAGATCATGGCATGAGATGTTGCCTTACGCTCTACTCGGATATCGTATAATAATTCAAACCTCCACTGGGGTAACTCCATATCTATTTGTTTATGGGAATTAAGATGTGATACCTATTGAGGTTGAAATACCTTTCTTAAGGATTATTCAAGAAGCCGGACTAAGTAACGAAGAATGGGTTTGCATTCGCTATGAACAACTCATGTTGATTAATAAAAAGAGATTGGATGTCGTGTATTATGGTCAGTTGTACCAACACAAGATGATCCTTTCCTTCAATAAGAAAGTAAGAGCTCGAATGTTTGACGTTGGCCAATTGGTCCTCAAGTGCATATTCCCTCACCAAAAAGAGTAAAAAGGCAAGTTCGCTCCGAATTGGCAAGGACCATACATAGTATGCAAGGTACTACCGAAGGAGCCATGAACTTATCTGAGATGGACGGTCGAAAGTGGACCAAAACAATTAATTCTGATGTGGTAAAGAGATATTATGTTGAAATTATGTTTTAGTTTTGTTTTCTTGGTTTACTTGTAATGACCTCTATAATAGTATTTGTTTTCTAATTTGTAATTTCCTAAAACCCCATTTCCTTTTATGTACGAACTATGATTAACCTGAATTCCTAAGAAAGGGATACGTAGGCAGCCTATGTATGCTTCGGTCAAACCCCTTAGGACATTTTATATTTTCCTTTTATGTATAAACTACGTGATAACCTGAATTCTCAATAATGAAAGACGTAGGCAGCCTATGTCGGCTTCGATCAACCAATTAGAATTTTATATATACCCCTAGCTTACCCTTGAACTACATTTAATCTGATTCCTTCTTCAACGGGATACGTAAGCTCCCCAACGGATCGGTCATATAACCACAGAAAATGGAAATTGGAGAAATATTTTTTAGAAGAAGTCTCATAAAATTCACTAGAGGAAGATCATCATTCGACAAAGAGAACGAAGGGAAACAAAGACTTTTGATCCTCTCGAGCTGAGATCATCTCAAACAACTTTAAATTGGGGTAGAAATTTTGAGGAAGTCCTCAAAATTTCCACTCATATATTGGAATATATTTCAAATACTCCAGCACAAGAGGTCAAAGTCAAGTTTTGAAAATCACCAGCTGCGACAAAAGTCTAGGTATACTAAATATCCGGCTATGACAGAACTTTTGATAGAAACCCTCAACAATGATGACGATTCCCTAGAATTCCTCCGTCAAATGTTGGATACAGTCAGAACCAAGAGAAAGATGTTCATTGAGCTAGTAACTGACATGACTGGCAGAGATTTCCTACTTCTTTTATAGAAGTTTTGAAACTAGTTTTTAAAAATTAAGACTACTTTTGAAAATCTATGCAAATTTTTCTACTTTGTAATTACCTAGGCATCTATTGGAACTAGAGGTCAGGTGGAAGTACCAACATAACCGAGTATCCAAAAATGGCAAGGAGCAAACCAAGGATTGAATAAGGTCAACACAGAGTAGTTTCACTCAAGACTAATCATTTTTGTGGATGTAGGAATCAGTACATAAAAAATAAAAATCTTTTTTAAAAAATCCCCAAGCGGGTTGCAAGCCACACCAAATCATTTAATACCAAAGCATATAATGCGTAAGAATGGTATTTTTGGTAGCTAGAAAGGCAGGTTTAATACCCACTTATCGAGCTTGTTTTAAGTTGTCTAACTCATTTCTTGAGACCATGAAGGACAAACAAAGGCGCCTTATCTTCTATATGAATAATTGTATTTAGGATTCTTTACATAATAGTAGTCGCTAGCATAAGTGGCTTTATGTCTATTTAATATTTACTTTGAGAGCAGGTGCATTCAAAGGAGTCGGCATAGCAAATACAACAATCAAAAGGATCACACAATAGAAGAAAGAGCGAAAATTCTTTGTCAAAATTATTTGAAGCGGAAAGAGCGGTATCTGAGTGACCCTAAAAAGGGATTTTACCCACTCATTTATATCTGGTGGGTATGCTATTTAAATACTCCTTCAAAAAGAGGATGAGTAGAGAATTAAACCATTTACATTATGATGCCGAGTATTTTTCATTTAAACTTTTGCAAATTTGACTGTGGTTGCCAGTAAGAGCAGCATTGTGTTTACTAACTGTCTACATTGAGTACAGGTACATGTAGAAAGCAAAAATGAAGGTAGACGGACTCAGGTGAAATCGTTTTCATTGCCCGGGGGCCATGGCACAAAAGAACATCAACATTCAATGTTTTTTCACATGCGATACACAAACGTTGGTGTCGAAGATATCATTAACATTTAATATCAATTGACACATGAGACACAAATGCTGGCATCGAGGATATCATCAGCATTTAATATTTGTTGACATGTAAGATATAAATGCTAGCATCAATGATATCATCAGCATTTAATATCTATTGACACATGAGACACAAATGCTGGCATCGAGAATATCATCAGCATTTAATATCTGTTGACATATTATACACAAATACTGGCGTCGAGGATATCATCAGCATTCAATATCTATTGACACACAAGACACAAACGCTGGCGTTAAGAATATCACTAGCAATCAATATCTATTGACACGCCAGACATAAATATTGGTGTCGAGAATATCATCAGCATTCAATATTTGTTGACACATGAGACAAAAAATACTGGCATTGAGGATATCATTAGAATTCAATATTTATTGACATGCGAGACAAAAATATTGGCATTGAGGATATCATCAACATTTAATAGCTATTGACATGCAAGACATAAATGCTAGCATAAAAGATATCTTATTATTTTATGAATCAGCTTTTGAATGCATCAAAAGTATGCGATTTGAAGGGACGTCTTTAAGTCGCTATCTGAAGACATGTGATATATGAGATTTCCTAGAAATTGATGGTTTAAAGGTCATCTATAAGTCATATTATTTGATGTAGGATAGCTTTAAAGTTTACCTATGAGTGGATAGACCATAGGTCATCTATAAGCCACAATGATATCGTAACCGAGTAGTGTGAAAGGTTACCCAAAAATTGATGGTCCAAAGGTTATCCTAAGTCGCAACTAAAATCCTTATCTGAGAATATGCGAGATTATCAAATTGATAAGTCCAAGGGTTCTCTATAAGATCCATCATATCCAAAGATCAATTATGTGCAGGATTTCCCAAATACTAGCAATTTGAGAGTTATCTATAAGTCATATTGTATGTTAGGTCGGATGATGTGCAGAAATACCTGAGGGCTAGTGATTAGAGGGATATCTGAAAGCCATCTCTTATCCAAGGTTGGATAATATGTAGGATCACCTAGAGGCTTTCATTTCAAAGGAAATCCATAAGTCACCTCATATCCCACACTAAATAATGTGCAAGATTATCCAAATAATATCAATTCAAGGGAAATCTATAAGTCGCATCAATACAAAAGATGCATAAACTTACCCGAGGTCACATGCATAGAATTATTGTCAATAACTAGAAAGGTTATCATTCCACAAGTATTATAGGTGACTCAAAAGGGTTGTAGAATCAAAAAAAGATTACACGATTGCAGGGAACGTTCTGCATAAAGTGCGTCGGTGTCCGAAAGGGCCACCCCACCTTTAAACATATTCAATCGACAAATGAGATAATTATGCAACAACCAAGAGATATTTTTTGTCCGTTATTGCAAGTTGTTCCTGCCAAATAGGTACATGAAAAGATGACTTTGCTTTTTAGGCAACAACTCATGTGGAGATATGGTAAGAAACTATACACCTTTTTTGTGAATTGTGCTTGTTCCTAATGATTTTTGTTTGATATGTTTTCAAGAGCATCCAAGAGGATGAAAATATCAAAATTAAAACAATAGGTGCGGAAGACTCCAAAAAGGACACGACACAATGTGGAACTCTTTCTTAGCAGTAAAATGGGACATAGTCTATAGATGGATGTCAAACTCTTTGGATGCGAGCTAAAGAAGGATATCCACCACCATCCAACCAAACCTCTATTATAAGGCATGTGTGTATTCTATTATATTCCGGTTTCAGATTCACCTTTGCAATATTTCTAAACTTACTTTAAGCGTAACATTTTTTTTTCAAATTCGAGCGACAACATACTTAGAGTTTTGGAAATTATATCCCGGTAAGTTCTTACCTATAAATGTGAAGGATCCCGCATTCATGGTTAAGAGTTTACAAGCCTCTTTTCCGCAACTGAATCAACTTGTCACTCATCTCTAGTCAAAGATTTTCTAAAATAAAAGATTATCTTTTCTATTGATTGAGTAGAACTATAAGCAGTCTGATTCACTAAGTCTCGAGGATATGTAGGTTGAGATTTATGTTGAAACTCGACTGCATTCCAACCTCCCCCCAAATCCCTCTATTTCCTAGCTTTTTGATTTTGAAAAAAATTAAAATCGAGATAGCTTGTGAATTTTTGAAAATTTGCTTTAAATCCTACAAGTGGCCTGAATTCTCATAAAACCTGAGATATGTAAACCTGATATCGAGGACCAGCCATAACTCCAAAACTCATGCGAAAATCAACCTCTTTTAGAAATAAATTTGTGTTCGGACAAAAATTAAAACGTCAAACTCTTATTGCCCAGGGTTACTTACATCCACCATTTTTAAGGGGGAGGTGTAACGCCTCAAAATCTTACCCAGGATTGTCACAGGGTGCTTAAGATTACAAGTAGCCCCAAGCTAACCCGTGAGCCTGTTACTATCTCTATCTCTTGCTTTTGTATGTCAACCAAACAATAATACTATGATATATCAACTCAAAATTGAAATACTGGAAAAACATAATCTGAAATATCGAATACTAAAAGTCTAAAACACAACTGCAAGTCTAATATGACAAAGCCTATACTACTCAACTGAAGAGCCATTGGGACAGACCCCCAACTGACTCAAACTTATCTGAAAGTAATAACAACTGGAAAATCTGAGATATAGGTCCTCGAGCCATGAGGACTCACCAACAGTGGGATGTAGGCAAAGTCATTTGGGAATCATGATCACTGCTAAGACTGAGCACCTGAACCTACAGTATAAAACAATGTAGTATACAGACGTATATGTGGATCAACACTTTGGGAATGAACTGAGTATATGAGAGTCTATGTATTTACATAAAACAATATAGTCACTCTTAATAAAAGAATGAATGCAAATATAGATGACCCATATGGCATGAATAAGTCTAAAATGTAAAGCTCATAAATCATGAATGGGGAAAACATGTAACACAAATCTCACGAGTCATCATACTTAACTTTAGAATCTGTACTCTCCTCTTATTATCAAAACTTGAAGTCTAAAGAAAACTTTAACAATGCTTTCAAACTCATATTTTTATCTTGTGGAGAGTAAAAACTTCTTCAAAACTTAAGGACTTAGAACTTTTAGGAATTTTTAATACTCTTTTTTGAACTTAGGATACTTGGGGACTCTTGGGACTCGGGACTTTCTTCTAACTGACATAAACTATGTGAGATACATGGAGTCCAACGTCTTGTCCTCCTAAGTAAGAAACCTCATGTTGGAGAGAGCCGTCATACTCTTGCTAGGGAGTATAACCTCAACTCAGTAATCACTATCTTGGCCTCGGGCCCATAAATCTAACTCCTATGGTGGTACATAGTTCTGGAGTATGAGACCTCGAAATCATACCCAACTTGGTTCTAAATACTACCCCCATACTCATCTTAAAAATCTAAGTAAATCCACCTCAAAATAACTCAAGGGTCTATAATGAAGAACAAAACATATTTCTATTTTCTTTAATTCATAATCAATATGGATTCCTATCTCAACTCAGACCCAAAGGGTCAAATCTTTGTCTAAAAGTCTTAAATTAGCTTAGCTAAGGGTAATTATGACCCAACAATTCTTGAACAACACTCTTCAAAAGGGGTCTATTGACTCAAACTATACATCTCAAATTAGATATCTCAAAATCCAAGCATAAGAATGCAATTACTCATAAAATATGTTGAAATCTGTAAATTTCATTATTAGGCATGAAGACATAAATAGAATCATGTAATTCAACTCTCAATTCATGGAAAATACCAAAATCTTGCAGTAAATGATAGAGGGTGAGAAAACCTAACTCAACTTCATGTAAAATCTCATAAATTGCAGAAAACTTATTATTTAAATTAAGCCTTTAGGAACAACGGTGAAAGGATTACCCTTGTTCAAACCCCACATACCTTGGATTATGACTTGTAGATGAAGAAGCTTGCTTAAGACTCTTTTCTTACTCTTGAGAGAGGGTTATTACAACCTTTGACTTGGGAACCTTGAATCTTAACTCAATTTGTAAAATCTATGGAGGATTCTTGAATTTCTTAGAGAAGCAATTTAGGTTTGTTCTTGAGGAAGAAACCCTAGCTTTGAGATACTTTTGGATGAATATGAAGCTATGTGCTTTGTTTTGGATTTTATCTGAATGTTAAAAGGCGGAAAAGACCAAAACACCCTTTTAAAAGTGACTTAAAATAACTAATTAAAATAGGCGAAGGTGGGTGCGATGGTCTGTCGTTGGGTCGACGGTTCGTTGGCCCTGACCGTCGTACCTGGGCCTGGATTGGACTTTCTGTCCTGACGGGGATGGCTTAGTCGATGTCCAATTGCTAGCTCGATGGTCCATCAGACCTTCTGTCAATCCTGAACAGTAAGATGCATTACTGTCTACTCTACGATAGTTTGGGTGACGGTCTATCGATAGACCGATGGTCCATCGACCCTCTTTATTGCACCTAGGAAGAATGGGGTCTCACTATCTCCTCTACAATTTTGGGCAATGGTCTATATCTAGCCTGATGGTCTGTCAGCCATCCCCATTGTACCTCAGCGGTTCTGACCGCTTTTTGGAAAATAGACATATCTTTCTATTCTGACATCAGATTTTAACACAATTCACTTTGGAAGTCATTTTCTAATCTTTTAGAGGTGAAATTAGGCATCACTTGACTTTCTCTAAGGACTTATAATATGAGCTAAATATGCGGGGTCTTACAATATCTCCCCCTTAGGAACATTCATCCTCGAATGTCGCTAGTTAGGCTCAAAGTTCTGAGAACTCGAGGGATTCACAGTTGAACAAATCGCTAAACTGACTCTATATCTTCCTAAACTTTTGAATGCTTCGAGAAGTGCAAGAACATATGCAAGAATAGATACATAGCTGATATTTAGATAAAAAGAGCGGAATTAAGGAGGAATCATACCTTCGACTTGATCTAATCTCGCGGAGAAGATGTACGGATACTTGGTTCGCATGTCTGCTTTTGCTTCCCAAGTAGCACCCTCAATTGACAGATTCTGCCAAAAAAATTTTACCAAGGGGAACCTCTTTGTTCCTCAGTCTATGAACTTGGTAATCTAGGATCTCAACTGGAATCTCATCATAGGAAAGACTATTCTGAATATCTGAGCTCTATGAAGGATCTACTACAACGGAATCACCAAGCGTGGAAACATGGAAGATGGGATGAATAGCTGACAACTCTATGGGAAATTCAACTTCATAGGCTACTTTCCAAACACGGCTCAAAAATCTATAAAGGCTAACATAACGGGGACTAAGCTTCCCCTTTCTACCAAACCTCTTCACCCCCTTCATAGGTGAAATCTTCAAGTATACCAAATCACTTACGTCAAACTCAAGATCTCTTCTCCTCACATTGGTATATGAATTTTGACGACTCTGACTTGTCTTCAACCTCTCTATAATTAACTTCACCTTCTCCATAGCTTTAAATACTGTATCAGGTCTAATTAAAGCAACTTCACCCACTTCAAACTAACCTATAGGTGATCTACATCTTTTACCATACAAAGTCTCAAAGGGCGCCATTTTGGTACTTGCATGGTAACTATTTTTATAAGCAAACTCAATCAATGGGAAATGCTCATCCCAACTACCTTTGAAATCAAGAGTTCATGCTACAACATATCCTCTAATGTTTGGATGGTCCTCTCATCCTGACCATCAGTTTACGAATGAAAAATGGAATTCAAATGAACTTGGGTACCAAGACCCCTCTAAAAAACTCTCTAAAACTGAGAAGTAAACTGGGTACCCCTATCCGAAATGATAGACAAAGGAACTCCATGCAATCTGACCAAATCTCGGATGTACAGTCTAGCATAATCCTCAGCTGTATAAGATGTATGAACAGGCAAAAAATGCGTTGACTGAGTCAGCCTGTCTACAACCACCCAAATAGAATCATGATAACAACGCGAAAGAGGTAAACCAGTCACGAAATCCATATTTACCTCTTCCCACTTCCACGTAGGTCTGCTAAACTCTAGTATCACAGCACCAGGTCTTTGGTGCTCTACCTTAACCTGTTGGCACGTTGCATATTTCTCCACAAACTCTGCTATATCCTTCTTCATGATTCTCCACCAATATATTTCCCACAAGTTGCAGTATATCTTAGTAGTACAGAGATGAATAGAATAGCACGTTCCATGTGCTTCAGCCATAATCCTATGCCTCAGATCGTCAACACACGGAACACATAATCTACCCTGCAATCTCAATACACCATCTCCCCCTTAGGAGAAAACCTTTACCTTTTAGTCCTTACATGACTTTTTCAGTCTGACCAAACTAGGATCCCTGTATTGCTTCTCCTTTACTTTTGAAACTAAAGAGGATTCAGAACTACACTGCACCAAAATATTCTCCTCAGCAAAATCAAGCAACCTAACACCCAGTATAACCGAACGATGCACATCATGAGATAACTTTTTATTATCTTTCTCTACATGAGAACACTACCCATAGACAACCTGCTAAGGGTACCAACCACTACATTGGCCTTGCCCGGGTGCTACAACATACTCATCATAATATTTTAGCAAGTCTAGCCACCTTCTCTGTCTAAGATTGAACTACCTCTGAGTGAACATATACTGCAAGCTCTTGTGGTCAGTAAACATGTCAACATGGACACCATATAGCTAGTGCCTCTAGATTTTTAAAGCAAAGACCACGACAACTAACTCTAAATCATGGTTTAGGTAGTTCTTTTCATGTGGCTTCAACTGTCTAGAGGCATAGGCTATAAATTTACCTCTCTGCATTAACACATAACTTAAGACTACTCTAGAGGCATCATAATACACCACAAAACCATCCGTACTTTCAGGAAAAGTTAACACAGGGTCTGTTGTGAGTCGAGTCTTTAACTTCTAAAAACTCTTCTCGCAAGAATCTGACCAAAGGAACTTAACTTTATTTTGGGTCAACCAGTTTATGGGAGACGCAATGGAAGAGAAGCCTTTAACAAAATGGCGGTAGTATCCATCTAAACCCAAGAAGCTTCTAATGTCAGACGAAGAGATAGGTCTATGCTAATTTCTTACAACTTCTATCTTTTAGGGATCAACTTTAATGCCTTCGGCTGAAATAATATGAGACAGAAAGGCTACCGATCTTAGCTAAAATTCCCACTTGTTGAATTTGGCGAACAACTGGTGATCTTTAAGAGTTTGCAAGACAATTCTAAGATGGTTTACATAGTCATTCTTAGTATGGGAGTACACAAGGATATCATCTATGAATACTATAATAAACATATCAAGGTATTGCTTGAACACTCTATTCATGAGGTCCATGAAGGCTGCTGGAGCATTGGTTATCCCAAAAGACATGACTAGAAACTCAAAGTGATCATAACGGGTTCGGAAGGCTATCTTTGGGATATCACACTCCCTCACTTTAAGTTGATGATAGCCATATCTAAGTTCTATCTTGGATAAATAAATTTCACCTTGCAACTGATCAAACAGTTCATCAATCCTCGAAAGAGGGTACTTATTCTTAACTGTGACCTTGTTAAGCTGATGATAGTAAATGCACATACGCAAAGAACCATCTTTCTTCCGAACGAATAGGACAGGTGCACCCTAAGGAGAGACATTGGGCCTTATAAAACCTTTATCTAGATGATCTTTGAGTTGCTCTTTCAAATCCTTAAGTTCTGTGGGTGCCATACGTTATGAAGGAGTAGAAATAGGTTTCTTGTTGGGAAGAAGGTTGATCTCTAACTCTATCTCTCTATTGAGAGGTACCCCTGAGAGATCTTCCAGAAAAACATTAGGAAACTTATTAACAATGTTGATCGACTAAATAGTCGAAGCATCAGACTTAGTATCCTTAACTCTAACTAGGTGATAGATTCAACCTTTGGATATAAGATTTTTGGCTTTAAGATAGGAGATGAAATGACTCTTGGGAGATACTGAATTCTCGGACCAAAATCCACCATATCCAACTCTATCAAATTAGTAAGTATGACTCTATGAAGAACAGTAATAGGACAATTCTTATACACTAGCCTCATAATAACTGACTCCTTTACCGGAGGAGAAACTAGGAAAGGCTCAGGAATCTTTTTGGAACTTATTTCAAAGTTCACAACCACTAATAGGGTCACATAAAAGAAACTTGACCCAGGGTCCAACAACACATAAACATCAAAGTGAACTACACGGAGCATACTAGTAAAAATATCGGGAGAATACTCCTGATCCTATTGGGAAGATAGGGCATAGAACCTGCTCTGGCATTGACCACCAACAGTACTAGATGAAGCACCCTGAGTAGGGGATGGACGGGCGGAAAGAGCTGGTTCACTAGTGGCTTGTGTCTGAGGTTGGGTATCTCTGTTCCCTTGCCAGGAAAGCGGGCACTCTCTAAGTCTGTGACCCGACTTTCCACCACCAAAACAACCCCTCTGATATGCTAAGCACTCACCGGGATATTCCCTACCATATTTAGCATATAGAGGATAATGAGGTATGTTACTAACACTGTTCTGTGACCTAGGAGTAGAAGACCTATTCCATTGCTTCTGCCTATTTCTGGGTATGGGATCATTAGCTAATGAAGGCGCAAGCATAGAGGAACAACTCTGAAACTATGGACGGTTCCCTCCATGGGACCTAGCCTGACCATACTCATGCTGCTCAAATCTAGACAAATCCATATCCCTATTTAGCATCGCAGTCCTACACTCATTCAGTACCAAACAAGAAATACCTATCACAAACTTACTCATACTAGCTCGGGTGTCAGCAATCAAATTAGAAGCCTACTTGGCTAACTGGTTGAACTTCAAGCAGTTGTAAGACCCCATAAAGTTTCCTCATTATTAAAGCCTTTGAAAAAAGTCAAAATAAGCTTAACACATAGAATTCTAGTTAAGTATTCAACACTTTGTTCATTTTTAGCCTTCGAACTTTGATGAATTATTTTGCAACCTTCCCGACCTCCATTTCTTGATTTTTTGGTTGCGTTACGATGGGGCAAGGTCGTAGTACATCTCAGGTGAGTTTTGTAATTTTTAGACAAGACTAAGGTCATGTTTGGGGTGGCAAAAGAGTAGCTAAAGGTTGTAAAGGGGCGTCGCCTATCCTAGCTAAGGCTTTGGGCAAGGTGCCGCCCACCTTAGCAAAGGCTCTGGGAAAGGCGCTGCCCTTGCCATATCTTTTGTACCCAGTTTTTAGCTTTTTTTCTCTGTCTTATTAAGGGTAAAGTTGGTATTTTCCACCCCTTTTCATCCTTAACACGAAATCAAGCCCCCAAATCACCATTCTATTGACACTTTCATCAAAATTACTCAAGAACTCTTATTAGGGTTTCAAACTAAAGATTAAAATATCTCAAGATTCAACCGTAGGTTTTTGATAATTTTTCAAGATTCGGAATCCTAATTGCAAGGATACAAGAAGCACCTATTAGTTTCACGAATAGCAACCCGAAGTTAGGAGTTCACTCAAAGCTTCAAGTTTAAGGTATGTGGGGTTTGAACAAGAACACTCTTTTTGTTCTTGTACCCAAAACTTGAATTTATTTATGAAAATATATGATGTTTATGTGTTTTTCCATGAATTCAAAATTTTAATTTATACCCTATGATGTTGTTCAAGAGATTATGATATTTTCAATGTCTAGAAGATAAATTCCATGGGTTTGATGCTATTATTATGCTTTGAACTGACAGATTTCTGAATAAATTATGCATATTTACGATATAAAGCATAGACTTTGAAATGTGTTGTCAAAGTATTGATATATGGATCATTAAACCCTCTTTGAGATTGATGTTTTGAGAATTTATGTGCTATATGCACCCATGTTTAGACTATTTTGAAATAATTTAGAAAGACTTTACCTTTTGGTCACAAGAGTACTAAAATCCACTTTACAGAATGATACTACAGACTTCAAAATTGATTTCTTTATAAATCATGAGATTACTCGTAAAGTGAATTTTTTTGAGATTTTGAGCATAGTATTGGGAGTAGTATTTAGCACCGAGTTGGGCATGTTACTACGATTTCATACCCCAGAACTACATGCCACCGTAGGTTGAGACATTTACTTCAACTATATGTGGATAATTGAGATAGTGATCACTAAGATAGGGTAGAACAACCCTAAAATTATGATGTCTAGTCGTGGGACATCGTGGATTCTCATATGGTGTACATGCCGATTAGAAGAACCTCCCAAATAGATGTTACCCATTTTTAGAACAGTTACTGATTTAAAAGAATAAATGTGCAGACTTACTATGCAAGCTATATTTCGGATTTCACTTAGCTCACTTGATTTGAGAACAAGAGAAGAACAATTATATTTCAATTAAGTGTAATGGCTCATGACATTCAAATTTCTTATGCTTTTTTATTCATTATGTATGATCTCAGATTTTAGATTTCATTGAGCTATATGAGCCATTTACAATTGATATGCATGATTTGAAAACTTGTGATATTATTATAAATGGAATGTGCGCCCATATACTCAGTACATTTTTAAGTACTGATTTACATACTTGTCTGTGTGCAACATTTTCTCATAATGTAGGTTCAGGTGCTCAGTCCCAGCCTCGTCAGTGATTTTCTGAGTACCTTATCTACATCTCCATAGTGGTGAGTCCTCATGGTTCGAGGACCTATTTTCAGATATTTTAGTATTTTAGTAGATGTTTTACATGTTTTTAGTTTAGATTGAGTCAGTTAAGGATCTGTCCCAATGGGTCTTCAGTTCATTGAGTATTATAGGCTTTGTCAGACTAGATTGTCAGTATGGTTAGACATTCAGTATTTTGTTACTTTCACAATACTTATTCCTATTTCAGTTAGACATGATATGTTTCATATGTTTCTCTCAGTATATTGATTTTAAGCATTTAGAAGTAATAGCAGACTCAAAGGGTTAGCTTGGGGCTACTTGTAGCCTTAATCACCATGTGACATCTCGAGACCCATTTTTAGGGAGTTACAGTAGTACTCCTTAATAGTTATGGATCCCTGCCTTAACTTTATAAACCCGTCAATTTTCACTTCCCTCATCTCAAGAGGGAAGAACTTATCCAAGAATGCATCTTGGAACACCTTCCAAGTCACAGAGGCATCATCTTCCCCTCTATTCTTCCTCTATGCCACAACCCAGTCATACACAATATCTTTCAATCTATACGACGCCAGCTCAACACTTTCCTTCTCAGACACATGCATCACTTAGGTGATTTTCCTTACCTCCTGAATATATAACTGTGGGTCCTCATTAACCTTAGACCCATAGAACTCTGGCGGATTCATCCACATGAAATCAAGAATCCTAGCAACAGCTAAATTACCTCCCTGCTGCTGTGGGACTGCGACCTTATTGTTGGCTTGAACATTCATTGTGACTGCTTGGGTAAACGCCTGAAAGGCTGCTCGAAACACAAAATGAGACACAGTCTCATTTAAGGGATCAACAGGTTATGGTTGCTCATTGTTTCTGCAGGTGTTCACTCTTCGGGGAGACATTTTTTGAAATAAGAAAGCATGAATTATTAGATGAGGGAGACAACTATTGTCATGATAGATAAAGAAATGACTTTTCCTAAAACGTTTTGTAGCCCCTTGCTCATAGATGTAGCGCGCTACACACCGATAATCAAGATTCTATTTAACGTGGCTTGTCAGACTCCCTAGGACTCTTTAAACCTTATTCTCTGATACTAAGTTTATAATGCCTCGAAATCTCACCCCAAAATGTCACACGGTGCTTAAGGCTACAAGTAGCCCCAAGCTAACCCTTGAGCCTGTTACTATCTTTATCTCTTTCTTTGGGATGTCAACCAAACAATAATACTATGATATATATAATCAAAACTGAAAAACTGGAAAAACATAATCTAAAATATTGAATACTGAAAGTCTAAAACACAACTGCTAGTCTAGTCTGATAAAGCTTCTACTACTCAATTGAAGAGCCATTGGGATAGACCCCCAACTGACTCGAACTAATATGAAAGTAATAACAATTGGAAAATCTGATATAAAGGTCCTTAAACCATTAGGACTCACTTATAAGACTGAGTTTGACAATATGTCATCACTTCTCGAATAGGTGATGACATGCGTGATGCCTTATCAGGAGTCTGACAACGTATCTAGAATGTCGTCGGCTACTTCTCTAGTTTTGACACTTCCAGCTTAAGGCTGAGGATAAAGCTTGATGGATTATCAGATATGTAATAACTTATCAGAGTTGTCATCACTTCTTCACTCCAAATCCCATTCACTGCCTAAGCTTGAGGATGAGCCTGACGGCTTTTCACACTTCTGATAGCTTATCACAGGTCGTTGTCACTTTGTTCAGCTAAAGTATGTTCTTTGTCTAAGGATGATGTTGACTTTGACTTCTTATCACAGGGCTGACAACTTATCAAATAAGTTGTCAGCTATACTTCCATTCTATTTGCATCAAAATTCAACTCTTTTACTTCTATTATTGTTGGTTCTCTTGCATCTTGGCTTTTTATGCAATATCAAAGATAAAACAATCAAAAAATACCGAAGTTGCTCAAGACTTTGCAATTATTTATAGTTAAAAGCCTCAAATATGTTAGCATAAGCTCACACATCAACACCCTCAACTTAAAACAATTGCTTGTCCTCAAGTAACTAAAACACAACCAAGAGGATACAAAGTACATTCGATAGTCATTCATCTATATTATCTCAAAACATCTTTACCTTCTCCAAGGTCAATCAATTCAAAAGAAACTATGTATATTATTGGAGAAAAAACATGCAACACACTACAATCAAGCTATGGTATCAATTCAGAAACAAAAACTATGTATGTACCAATATTACACTATCCAAATAAGTTAGCAACTATTAACATACTCAGTGTGCCCTCACAACAAAGAAATCCCTCTTCACTCATATCAGAAGTCACATATGTAACCATGGGGATAATCAAAAGATTCTCACTCTCAAAATGAAGTTCCAGTCAATGTATGCCAAATACCATAGTCTTGCCCTTATTTTCATTTCCAAGGTTTTCAGACAGGCCAATTAGGATCATTGTAGGTCTTTTCTTCGTCTTGTGATGTAGGTTGGGGCTGGTATGATACTCAAGGATATTTAAAGTGACTAAGCCTCCTTGACACTACACTCACTTTTGGGGATCCACTTCTTAACCTTTTTCTATTTTTCTCTTTTCTTGATCACACATATTCAAGATGGATGCGGTCTTTTCAACAATCAATTCTACCTTTTCACAACCTTTTCTTTTCTTATTCCTTTTCTACTACATCCATATTTTAATTATTTTCTTCTTATTCAACCTTTCTTCATACTCATTTTACATTACGCACCCTTATGATAGCCACCCTCAACTTAGGACTTTTTCCTAAGTCAAGGTGCACAGTGTCCAAGGGGGACCAGGGCCAAAACAGGTTCATTGTGATATAAATAGGAAGGTGATCGGTGTCATAAAAAGAAATAGGCATTCAGGCTCAAAATAGTGATCAAAGGATATCATGAAAATAGGGAAGGTCATTTACACTGAAAGTGGACTAATATCAAAATGGCCTATGATCCTTTCCTAAACCCTATCCTACAACCGAGGCAAGACTAACCGGGAAAGTTTTAGATTCAATATACAAAGGGAACTAATTACACCTTACGCACACATGGCACACAAGTACATTACATATCACTTACTTATCCGCTTCATGCAATGTTTTAGCAATGATTATCAAGTTACTAGAACTAACGCCATAACAAGATGAAAAATGGTCACACATAGATGCAATTCACACAGTTATTCACACAACAATTAGAGAGGTGTTCAAAAATCACAAAATATGCTAACTGCCTCAAGTACTTTTATTTCTCCTAGTCATCTACATAATTGTTACAATAACAACTTACCCTACACCCTCAACTTAAAATCAGAAAAAAAACTGAACTAAGGGTTAGGGTATACCTGGAGTAGATCAAGCATGAGGATCATGGGTCCCTGACCCAGTAGTTGTGTCCTCCGCAGGAGTAGTCTCATCAGTAGCCCGCTGGTGGGCTGGCACAGCTGTCACTACCTCAGAAGGGGGTCTGCTAGTCGATGCTTCGACAGCTCTAGCTCCTAGCTCTTCTTCCCTTCTTTCTTCTTATGCCCTTGATGCTTGCCTCGCCTTTTTCAACTCAGATTTTTCTTTCTTCTTCCTTGCCTTTTTTCTCTCTCTCATTTCATCCTTACTATCAGCTCTCTTTCTTTTGTTCTTTACTTTTTTATCACTTCTTTCTCTCTTTTCTTTCATTAGATCCCAGTGAGGTCAAGCAATGGTATTTCACCCTCAGACTCATCAACTACCTGTTCTACCAACACCATGAGTTGGTGCTATTATCACACCCCAATATCTGTATTTACCTTATCCAGGGTTACTCTGAATTGTGCAAGGTCTGAGATGGACATCTCTCTTAACTGTGCATTAAAATGTTTTTCTAATTCATTAATTCTACCAGGCATGGCTCGAAGGAGCTCAAGTGCGACCTTGATCCTCTTGTCTACCGTGGTGGCAAATTACTTGGAAAAAAGCTACAGTTGTGCCTCACACCACTTTTCTTGCTTTGCCACTCTCCTAAAATTTAGTGGGTTAAAGGAAAATTCTTTCGATGAAATAGTAGCTGAAGGATTTGTTGAATTTTCAAGCACTGAATCTACTCATTTTAAGGATGCTAACTGTGCAACTTTAGAATGTTGTACCTCTACATTAGGTGTTGAGCTGGTACCTGTAACTAGTGGGTCTGCTGCAACCCCTACTTCTCTGTTAAATGTCAACCTCGACTGACTTGTATCATATCAGATTGGGTTATGAGTCTTTTTGGCAGGCAATTCTTGATATATGCCCGCAACCTTAGGTACATTAGCCGTATCTCATAACCTTGTAATCAAACATAGGAATGGGTATTCAGTGTCTGGCCTTTATACCTAAATTTTCATATCTTCAGCAATAATCTCTCTGAAGTCCAGGTGAAGTTTAGCCATAAGGCTTGCCACTAGTATTACTCGATCGTCACCCAGAATGTTGTCTCCCTCGGTAGGCATCAAATGGGTGCTTACTATACCCCACCACAATCTTTCCTCTGGATTTAGGGAGGACTTGAAGATCCGTTCACTTGGGTTGGTCAGCCACTCAGGTTCTCCTTCAGCTATAAGGTTGTCCAACCACTGACACTGATTTGGACGATGTCTTAGATAAGCATAGAAAATCGATGAAGTGGCCTGAGGAGTGAAGTTTATACCATCAAGAAATATATTGATTGTCGAGTTTGAGAGATTCACCATCATACCCCATACTACAACTCTCTCCAAAAAAGGTTGATCTGCTACCTTTTCTCCTTATTTACATATGTTTTCTAATGTAGCCTGGTAGTTCGCATAGAACTCTCGGACTAGTGAAGGGAAATATGAGTTTACTCCTTTTATGGTCCATCCTAAGTCATACTCTCGAAATTTCTTCTCTATTTTCGGTTATCTTCTCAACTCGGTAGTGATGATCCTCTTTTCTTCAAAGATTGGCCTTTTAATAGTTCTCCTTTTAGTTCTAAGAAGCCCATTAAAAAAGATTTTATGAGCCTTGGGAATTTGTCACCTGGAACTATCTCTGACCCCAGGGTTCTTGCATTTGATTAAGGTCTCCTTTATTGGATACTCCTCATCATATTATTGCTCAGTGGATGGTCCCTCAGATTCAGGTTGCTCAAAATCATCATGTTCTGACTCAGGTTCCTCAGACTGAGAATGCTTAGACTCATGTTGCTCAGAATACATCTGCTCAGAAGCTATATGGTCAGATGATGTTGTTGACTCAGTATCACTCTCCTCCACTTCAATTGGTGGAGGTGGTGAAGGATTTTTTGAGCTTTTCTTCTTTCTTTGCTTTCTGAGCAGTGGCTTCTTTTTCTCGTATTGGATTCCTCATTAAAGAGCTTTTGACATACACTCCCCTTTGTCACCTTCTTTGTTGAGTTGGGACTCTTTTCTTTAGGTGCCATTACAAGACATGTAGCAAAAAAGAAAAGATTCATTTAGCACTCATGATCATGTAATTCAAGCTAGTCATTCATTATAAGTCATCACTTCTATGATAACTTATTAGCTATGTCTTCAGCCTTAAACTGAATCAGCTCATTCTTCTCAACTTCTAACAACATGTCTAATAAGCCATCATAATTGTGATAACTTATCAGGTATGTCGTCAGCCTCAAACAGAATAGGCTCACTTTTCCTCAATATGTAATGACATGTCTGATAAGCCGTCACAATTGTGATAACTTATCATACGTGTCGTTAGCTCAGAACACAACCCCAACTCAAATCCAAATTTCTTCTTAAAATCCCATTGAGTTGAGTTCTTTAGCTGAGTTTTAGTCTTTTATGCATAATGCATCATAGAAAACCCTAGTTTCAAATTGGTGCACATTATTTTTCTCGATTTTAGCTCAACCTTCTTGAAACTAAGGCTTTAATTTCTTCTTCATTCTTACCAAAAAAAAAGAAGAGCTAAGTTACAAGCATACCGGATCGTTGACTTTAACTTGGCTAATTCAGCTTTGGCCACACAAATGAGAGGAGAGTAGTAAGATGAAAGACAAGTTCTTTGATTTTTGAGTTCAAGACCTCTCTCACATGGAAAGAAATTTTTCTTGTTTTACTTAGGAAATTAGTTGAAAAAGAAAGTTAATAAACTAACCATGGAAAGAAATAAAACTTTAAAGAAAAGTAAGAAAAATAGTGGGAAGGTGAAGAGATAACACTGAAGGTCGGGTCGGATCTTTTTAACTATGCCCAAAATTTTATCTGACAGCTTATCATTTTCTAATAAGTCGTCACTGATGTCATCATCTCAAGGCAGTATGTTGCCTCCTTTTGAATTTTTTGACGACATTTCTGATGGCTTATCACAAGCGTGATAGCCTATCGCAAACATCGTCAGCCTTAACATAGCATGTCTTGGATTTGATTTCTTTGATGTGAAATCTGATGGCTTATCAAAATTGTGATAGCCCATCAGAGATGTCGTCGAATTCCATAAGCTGGCTACATCAGTTTCACCTTATTTAAACTAGAACCTAACTACAAAAATAACACTTTGCTTAAAAAATAAAAATTTTGGTTTGCCTCCCAATAGCGCCTGATTTAGTGTCGAAGCATGACTCGGTTATCTTAACTACTCAGACTTCGTCAAGACAACCTATTGATACCTCTTTACCATCTTCATAGAACACATCCATAATGGAGAAGACACTCATCTCCTTTTTTGTGTCATGGATGAGTGCATTTTGAACCTTGCTTCTTTATCATTGAGCCTGAACTTCAGCTCATTGAGCTCCATGTCCACTATCAGTCTCCCATTCGCGAGGAATGGTTTATCCAGCATAATGGGGTCTTCAAAGTTCACATCACAATTAAGGATCACAAAATCAATAGGAAGTATAAAGTCGGCCACCTTTACCAATACATCATGTAATATACCCACTGGCCTCTTTTCAGACTGATCTGCCGTTACTAATTGCATATTTATCGAGGTAGGATCACCCAAACCCAGTATTTTGTAAACGGCTAGCGGCATCAGATTTATGCTCGCTCCCAGATCACATAAGGCCTTAGTAAAATTTAGAGACTCAATTATGCATGGAATGGTGAATGCTCCACGATCGACCTTCTTCTACACCAAGGACCGTGTAAAAATGGTAATATAATGGTAGAGGTTATCCACCGACTCGTATCTTACTTCCCTCTTCTTCTTCATTAGGTCCTTCATAAACTTAGCGTATCCTGGCATTTGCTCAAGTGCCTCCGCCAAGGGTACATTCACTGTCAGCTATTTTAGCATTTCCATGAGCTTGCTAAATCTTGCATCCTCAGCTTTCTTCTCAAATCATTGAGGAAAGAGAGGTGGTGATTTTGTAATAGTGGACACCACTAGCTCCTTCTCCTCTCTTTCCCCTTTTTATAGTATCTGTAGAACTATCTAGTTTCTCAGACTCCACTGGACAATTTTCTTCAGTTTCATCATCAATAACCTCTTCGACTAAACTTTTTCCCATAAAAAGGATAGGTAATATCTTACCACTCCTAGTGGTAATTTCAATACAAAAGCCATTATTTGGCGGGTTCTGAACTGTGTCACTTGGTAAAGTACCGCTCTTTCTTTGATTTAGGGCCGCCAAAAGTTGGCTCATCTGCTGTTCCAGCTGCTTGATAGAAGTTGAGTGTGAGGCCACCAACTTACTCATGGTTGAAAAATCACTCTTCATAGTGGTAACCCCAGAGTTAGTAGCCTCAACTCTTTTCAATAATTTCTCTATCATGTCCTCCATAGACATTTTGCGAGAGCCAGAAGTAGCATTATCTCTACTTCTGGAAGGGAGATAAAGGCCACTCCTATCATTATTGCTCATCTAATTTCCTTGTTTCCTATCTTTGTAACCAGGCTTTTCATACAAGTTCCGACCTTAATTCCCTTGGTTATTGCCTCAAAAAACCCTTGATTATTTAGGTAGTTTGCCTCTTCTTCTGGATTAGCATCACCCTGAGATGCAATCACTTTTACCTTCTCAATCTTGCCAGACAATAACTATTTGGTGAGCAAGTCCATCTGATTCTTTAGATGAGCCATGTCTTGATCCCATCCCTCATCTCTTCGATGTTGTTCTACAGTCATACCAATAGAAATAGTGGGGTTTTCTACCTCAAAATATTTGGTATGCTAAGACCGACTCTGTTTGGTCATTCTTTCCAGCATCTTAAAGGCTTCTAGGAATGTGAGATCTACCAATGAACCACCAGTAGCATTATCTACAATCATCTTTGTCACATAGTTAAAATCTCTGTACAGAGTCTCCATCAAGTGTCTGTCCGTCATGTTGTGGTTCGAACACTGCATCATCTTCCTTTTTAATCTCCCCTAGGTCTCATGCAAGGCTTCTGTTGGGAGCTGTCTGAAATTGCTGATCTCGTCCCTCAACTGCACCCTTTTAGAAGATAGAAAGAATCATTCTAGGAACGCTTCTTTTAATTGCCTCCAATGTATTATGGAATTAGGCATCATCTCATTTAACCACATTGTTGCCTCACAAGACAGATACAACGGGAATAACCTCAACCGTATAGCATTCTGACCCACTCCTAGATTGTTAAAATATTTATAAATGGTGATAAGTTCACCAAGTAAATGTTCGGATCATCTCCAGGCAGGCCACCAGCCAACCCCTTCAGATTAAGGAGCTGAATCATATTACCTGTAATGCTGAATTTTGCACTAGGTGCCAACAGTGGAGGAATGATCATACCCGTTGTACCTACTCCATCCATTCCATCATCATCATCATTTAACTTGTACTGGACAGGCTGGTGATCCCACCTTCCTCTAAATAGATGATTTTTGTTAACATTTTGCTGAACTGGTGCAGCTATCTACTCTGCTCTTCTTGGGTTTCCAGGATTCAAAAAATCCTTGTCTCCAAAGTCTTCATCCTCAGGGTTTGGATGACGTACTTGTTGATCGTCATTTTGTATGTTCACTTGAGCTCGCGCTAAGGTTGTCAATCTGTCAGCCTCATATTGGTCTGCCATTCTTCCAATTTGTTGTGGTTTTGTATCAAATGATAATAATGGAGTTCTGGAACTTCTGGTTCTTGGATTAGACCTCTAAAGTACTGAAATAAACAAAACAACAAATAAACATAAAATTAGGAAACTTAACTAACAGTCAATTAGCGCATACAAACTTAAATTTTCAATCGTATTCCCCAGCAATGATACCATTTTTGATAACGTTCAAACTACACCTATCATGTAATAATGTAAGCGATCATTGTCAATATATAACCCAACTAGGTTGGGGTCGAATCCCACAGGGAATATGGTGCAAATTTAATTGTTTGTGAGTTAATCAATTGGTAGTTGATTGTTTCCTGTAAAAGGGGGTTTTGAAGTTTAACAAATAATTAACCGTCATCTTTGATTAAATGCTTGTAATCAATATTATGTGGAAAACTAGAGTTATGGGTACTATGGGTATTAGTAATTGATAGACACTAGTAACGAATCAAGATTCTTATGGCGGAAAGGAGCTACAGACTATCCTTCTCGAAGTGATGTCTAAATGTTTATCAACCTATTCAAATATTTATTTTCCCAATACTTTCAAGCTTAGGGAATTTCTAATTCATAATAGATGTTGTCTTAGGTTAATTAATCTTGTTACAGCATTAATTATTAGATAGAAGTTTAACGCCTCTAAATCCCTGTTGATAATTCACTTCCTACTAGATATGATTTCTTATTTCAAGAAAATGACTAGTTAGGGATGACCTATTGTTTGCAACCAATATACAAGTTTTACAACCAAAGAATTATCAAGAATCTCCTACCACCTTTAGAATCTTGGTCACATCTAGTTACTATGCAAGACTAAAACCATAGATCCCACAACTCGGGTTAAAGGGATTAGTTATGCATGATGTAAGAAACAAAGCAACATGTTGAATTCATAATGAGATAGATGATACTTACAACACAATGAATAACAAAAAATGTTTCTTAGATTTAATCACCAAAGAAATCCTCCAAATAATAGTAGTAATCTCTCAAAAGTGAATGGTAAAATTGTATCCAAAAACTAGAGAGAAAATTTACCAAGTACGTGAAGTTCAAGATGCAGAATTTGATACCAAGAAAACACTAAACAATGCTTTAAATACTTCAGCCTAATTATGGAAAAAACATCACAGAGTGCAGTATTTTTCTTGGACAGGTGACGACATGCGTGACGCCTTATCAGGAGTCTGACGACGTATCAGGAATATCGTCAGCTCCTTCTCCATTTTTGACACTTCCTTCTTAAGGATGATAATGAATATTGATGTCTTATCATATATGTGATGACTTATTAGAGTTATTGTCACTTCTATACTCTAAATCCCATTCGCTGTCTAAGCTTGACGACGAGCCTGACGGCTTATCACACTTCTGACAGCTTATAACAGGTTGTTGTCACTTTGTTCAGCTAAAGTTCATTCTCTTTCTAAGGCTAACATTGATCTGACAGCTTATCAAAGGGCTGACAACTTATCAAACAAGTCGTCAGCTATACTTCCATTCTACTTGCATCAGAATTCAACTCTTTTACTTCCATTATTGTTGGTTCTCTTGCATCTTGAATTTTTTTGCAATATCAAAGATAAAACAATCAAAAAATACAAAAGTTACTTAAGACTTTGCAATCATTTATAACTAAAAGCCTCAAATGTGTTAGCATAAGCTCGCACATCAATAAGATAGGGTAGACTCGGGATCAAGTAACACATACACCTCATGAGAGAAAATCCTTAATATACTCGTGACCACATCTGGTGAGGCTTCTTCTTCTTGGTGGTTCGACAAAGCATATAACTGGTTGCTACTATTCCCGGAAGCTGAAGTAAATCCCTCTAGATATGGCCTGGATGGCCACACAAATAACATACCATGGCACCAAACTGACATCTTCTTGGATAATTCCTTCCACATCTTTCATAGCGTGGGTATGTCTGAGAAGTCTGAGCTACACTTCCCTGAGACTGCGTACCCTGCACTCTCGACCCATGACTAGACTGATAATTCTGTAATAATTGATCAGCTGGAGGTCTGGACACTGAAGCATTGGCTGCAAACTGAGAATTACCCCAATTCTTCTTCTTCTGCCACCTGTTCACTCAAGTACCATCCTGTTGCTGACTATAACTCTAGTCTGCTGGACTGTCCCTATTGGCTTGCCTATTCTTTTCCCTTGCCTCAGACACCTTCTTATTTTGATCCTCTACCTATTGTGTGTGTACTGACAGTCTGGAGAAGTATATGTCTTTGTTCAGCATTACCCCTAGCATTCAATCACTAAGTCATTTGAAAGACCAGAAGAAAATTTTAGCATTCGGGCTCTCATATTACCATCCAACTCTGGAGCACAACGGGCTAGTTGATTGAACATCAGAGTATACTTCTTCACACTTATTTTTCCTTTCTTTATATCCATAAACTCTTCGGCTTCGGTCTCTCTCAACTCTAGAGGAAAGAATTGATCTAGGAAGGATTCCACAAACTCACCCCATACTGTGGGCTCAACATTCTCACCCTTCGAATCTTTCCACTCTCTATACCACTGATTCACAACTTCTTAAAGCTAATAATATGCTAATTTCACCCCTTCCACCTCGTCTACATGCATCACCCTAAAAATCTTCTCCATCTCATCCATAAACTCCTGTTGATCCTCCTATAACTTGGTTCCAGTAAACTTGGGCGGGTTATCCTTATAAACTTACCCACTCGAGTAGACTCAGAAACAACAGATGCAGACCCAATATCCTCCAACCGTTGAGTCTGTGTGGCCACTAATTATGCAAGCATATGTATTAACTACTAAAATTCTGCATTTGTATCTCCCTCTCTGAGGTTTGGTGCAGTTAGTCCTAGACCGGGGAGATCTAGGTGCCTTGGGTGGACTGGTCTGAATAGGCGGGACTCCCGGAGTAACAACAACTTTCGAAGTATGAGCTCTATTGTATGTCCTTATCCTATGAGTGGGGTGGACCTCATCATTATGGGTATTCTAATTGTTAGTGAGACGTGCAGGCATGGTTGTTTTTCTGAAATGCAAGAGATTATTAATTAGAGGACAGAATAGACTCTAAAGCATGAACTAAATCACAAAGAGAGGAAACATTCCTAAACTCCTAGTATGCTCCTTCTTATAAGTATGGTACGCTACATACCCATAAATGGGACTCTACCCGACGTGACTTTGGAGATACCCTAGGACCATGAACCATGCTCTGATACCAAGTTTGTCACTACCCAAATAGGGGCCCTGGCCATGATGATCATTTTGAACCATGAACGCCCGGATTCCCTTCTCTATCTGATAGTTAAGGACAACATTCATAAAATAAAATAAAATTCAAAAACTTCATTTAATACGGGATTATGGTCATATTCTGAATTCAGTTTAAAAGATGAAAAGTAAAACCCAACAACGACTAGACAACCTCTGAACTAGTCTACAAAACCTCTAAGACATGATAAAATAACAATTATTTGAATCTGGGACAAGGCCCCCAGTAGACACAAAACAAAATGAAAGACATAGTCTGAAATAACGAGGCCTTCTGGAATAAAGAAGTCACACAACTGCACAGTCTCTTCTCTTTGAAATATCTACTGCTTAGTCGGACCTCTAGATTGAGCCTCAGACCCTGGAAGGTAGGGGTTCAATACAATTTTACTGGTACACAGAGTAATTCCAAAGTAATGGTTTTTATTCAACATATATGAGAGAAATTTATAAATAGTTCATAAATAAGTCATATAGTAAGAATCATATAGGTATTTTTAAAAGACTCTATAAAATTATTTAAACTCTATGACACCCTTTGTTTTACTTCTGCACTAGGTGTTACACCCTACAATTCTGAAATTCCACAGGCTATATGGAATATTCCATTAACTCGGCAGCCAAGCCCCTAACCCAAGTTTTCCGCAAGGGTCAGAATCTCTGTCTCTACTACACCACAGGGTTGTCGCCAGTGTACAATGATAATATACCCCTATTGGTAAAACATGATTTTAGGATATGAGCCGATTGACTCATGCCCTCTTTGGGTGACCACCTAACCCTCTTTAATCCCATTTTTAATTCTTTAAAATATGCAATCTCTGAAATTAAACTCTGAAAAACTAAATTTCTATTATGGCATACATTTATATGGTATCGTCATACCATTGAATTGCAAGTCATATCTCTAAGCCATTATTAGCATATAATAATCTCTGTCTCAAAACATAAGTTTGGGACCACCATATC
This sequence comes from Capsicum pubescens, assembly GCA_030864215.1. Lineage (NCBI taxonomy): Eukaryota > Viridiplantae > Streptophyta > Magnoliopsida > Solanales > Solanaceae > Capsicum > Capsicum pubescens. The sequence continues at coordinate 39,449,120 of CM061543.1, forward strand.
AATAAATCATTTCAAAGAACTCTTTTTTAAAGCTTATGTAAATATATGCAAGAAACTCTCTCATTTTTTAACATTTCAAATACACAAGGTGGTCATGTAAAAGTTCTCAATTACATGTAATTCTTTCTCTTTAAAACAAGATACATGACTATATCAAGAAACACCCTCTCATCATCTCTAAATCATGTTTAAATACTACAATATTGAGAAAACTACTTTTAAACCATTAAAACATGCATTTCATCTCTTTCCCAATAATATCATCAACTTTAATTCATCACAAGAGAGGGGTTTCATATTTTTTGCTCTCAAACAATATTCAATCTCATACATATACATATAGGTGTAAATCAATTTAAGGGGGAAAGGCCTAAAGGCCAAAACAATAATATCATCAAAACATCCATCATGCAAAAATTAAAGCATAAGTTCCAAAACCCTTTAAAATTCATGCTTGATAAACTTTAAATCATGTTCTAGTGTGTTTACAAGCCCATGTAGTTTAGGATAAACCCCATGTACCTTAAATTAGGAAATTTGATGAATGTTCTTGATGCTTTTGGTTTGGGAATTCCGATTCTCGAATCAATTTTGAAAACCCATAGTGAAAGCTTGAGTTATGTGGAATTTTGGATTGAAACCCTAATGAGTGTTCTTGGTGGATTTTGAGAAAAATATCAGTAAAGTGGTGTTTTAGGAGTATAATCCCATGTTTAAGATGAATAACAGGTTAAAAATACCCAAAATATCCTTAATATCTCGGGGTGAAAGATGAAATTTGGTCCAGCATAATTGGCAAGGCCGCCTTGCCTGGACCACGGGATAGCAACGCAACGTGATAAGCAGGGCGCCGCAGCCCAATGTGAAAAATCCTTTTGAGAAAAATAGTTATTTTTATTTAGTAAAAAAAATAATTTATTTCATAAAGTTGATCAGTTAATCAAAATTTTTAAGTCGCCGATGACTTTTTCGGTAGTGGTTAATTCCGACGAAGCTCGTAGTCTCATTTTGCTGCCTTGAAAAAGGTGAACGTGCCTCTCCCTTTATTTTTATTATCAATTTCTTCTTCATATCTTTCTCCATAGTAATATTTATTTAGTCGCAATTGTGAATGAGGTTGGGATTGTTTGTTGTAGAGGCTTTGATGGTCATAGGACTTGTTAGTGATGATTATGATATTTATATCGTTATTTCAAGTTGAAGTTGATTTATATTGTTGTTGTTGATTCTTATTCATTATTTTAGCTTCATGTGTTACGTTTTAGGCTATTGTTATCATATAACTCAAATGGTATTTTGTTATGCTTGTAGGTTGTAATTTCACTTAGTTTTGTCAATCTAGTGCAAGAGTATCAATTTTTAGTTCTAGTATGTTGTTTGTAGCCTGATTGTTATGGTTTTGATTTTGTTCGGTTTATTTGTAGTTTCTTTGAAAAATTGCTTTAATTCAAGTTTTCCCCTTTTGTTGTGTAGTCAAACCGCTTCTAGATTTTCCTTGACCTTTAATGTCAATGGAAAAAATGAATTCGGTTTATAAACCAAAATTTCTACCCGAAGATCCTTTTATGTATGAATTAATCGTTATGGTTTCGATTTTATTCAGGTTCATTTTTAGTTTCTTTGAAAAATTGCTTTAGTTTAAGTTTTCCCCTTTTGGTGTGTAGTTAAACCATTTCTAAATGTTCCTTGACCTTTAATGTCAATGGAAAATCTGAAGTCAGTTTATGAACCAAAATTTCTACCCGAAGATCCTTTTGTATGTGGATTAATCATTGTGGTTTCGATTTTATTCGGGTTCATTTTTAGTTTCTTTGAAAAATTGTTTTAGTTCAAGTTTTTCCCTGTTGGTGTGTGGTCAAACCGTTTCTAAATATGTCTTGACCTTTAATGTCATTGGAAAAATGATGTCGGTTTGTAAACCAAAACTTCTACCCCAAGATTCTTTTGTTTGTGGATTAATCATTGTGGTATCGATTTATTTGGGTTCATTTTTAGTTTCTTTGAAAATTTACTTTAGTTCAAGTTTTCCCCTTTTGATGCGTATTTGAATCACTTCTAAATGTTCATTGACCCTTAATGCCAATGGAAAAATGAAGTTGGTCTATAAATCAAAATTTCTACCCGAAGATCCTTTTGTTTGTGGATTAATCATTATGGTTTCGATTTTATTCCGGTTCATTTTTCGTTGCTTTGATGAATTACTTTAGTTCAAGTTTTTCTCTTTGATGCATAGTTGGATCACTTCTAAACGTTCTTTGAACTTAATGTCAATGGAAATATGGAGTTGGTTTTCAAGTCAAAATTTCAACCAGAAGATCTCTTTGTTTGTGGGTTAATCATCGTGGTTTTGATTTTGTTCGGGTTCATTTTTTGTGCTTTGAAAAATTGCTTTAGTTCAATTTTTTATTCTTATACATAACTAGACCGCTCCTAAGTGCACCTTGACCCATAATGTGAAAGAAAAAGATAGGGTTGGTTCATAATCCAAAAGTTTTGACCCGAGGATCCCTTTATGACTTTATTCGAAGTTTACTTTGAACTTGCAAAAAAGAGGAAGGAGGTGGAACAATCTTGGTCAATTAATTCGTCTATTCTAAAGTACTATCTAAACTCGCTTTAGAATTTGAATTTTAGTTGAAGGTTTGCTCTGCGCATTTATGTTGAGCTAAGTTGTAAAATAATACATTTTTATGAAGTTTTCTCAAGATTCATTCTTATATTGTTAAATAAGAATATGTGCTAAAGCGTTCGTTTCAGTCTTGGTGCTTTTTTTTTCTCTTTATCTTTATTTGGAAGTTGTCTCTATGTCCTAAATTGTTATTTTTCTGTTTATTCAAGTTAAAAATGTGAAAGTCTTTGAAAATTTGTTACTACTTTCAAATTGATTCTAATCTTTCCTTTTTCTTCTTTGTTTAACATGTAAAATGTTGAGTCCAAATGGAATCTCCTCATATGCATTTTGATGGTGGGCCACAGTGCCCTTTCGAGTCATCCTTTCGAGCCTATCAAACTAGTAAAATTTTCGGAGAAAGAAGTTATCGTCGATGGGAAAAAATGGGGTTAAAGTTTGTTTTAGTAGTTAAGAGACATGCAAAGTCTCATTTCATTTTTATTGCTTTATTTAGTAGTATGCATTTAGTTATTTATTTATTCATTTGAGCCTCAAAGACAAAGTTGCAAATTAATACAGGTGAAATCGATTACGGGCCAAAAGATCCAAAAGATAGTTTAGGACAGGTTATGGACCAAAGACCAATATCTACATTAGGACCGGTGAAGATGGGCCCAAAGCTCAATTAGACTAGGACAAGGCTAATAGATTTGGGCTTAAGAGCCTAAATCGCTTATTTACCTCCCCCCCCTCCATTTTTTCTATGTCTATTTGCTACTTAATTTTGATTTGCTTAGAACTAGTTAGATTTCCTACAAAGTCGTTAAAAGACTGATTTTGCATAGAACTTAGAAAAAAATATTCCTTAAGCAATATCTTTTCAACAATCAATTTTTCTTTAGAAGTTAGTCAAAAGAATTATTTTCAAACAATCCGGATAACCACAAGTTAGCGGACATTTAGGTGCCTTAAAAACCTTCCTAAAATGTTAATGAGAACCACTTACCTAGAATTTCTAAACTTAGATGATTTTTTTCTTTTTTGAATAACTTATAAATGTTTTCTTAATTCCTCTTCAAATAAATTAAGTGACGACTCTACAAGTCTTATTTCTGCAAAACCATATCTCTCACAATAATAAGATTTTAATGTAAATTTTTCTTTATTTATCTTTTACTCGATACATAATGACAAACACAAATCTTAAGAAAATATTCATTATGAATTTATTTTATTAAATTAAATTTATTAATTTTTTACTTTCAAAATTAAAAGTTAAGTTTAAATATTAGTATTTCCATAAAAGAAAAAAAAAATTACAATTTAAATTTACTAAAATAAATAGGCACAAAAATTAATTTTGAATATAAAAGTCAATTAAAATAATAAAACTAATTTAATTTATATATTTATTTGAAATTAATTAATATAAAATTATTGTATTATTAAATTACTTACAAAAACAACAACAACAAGAGGCCAGTTCTCTACCGCTTAGTGCGCTGACCGTGGAACAGAGGATTAGTCTTACGGCTGTCAGCTGTGGGGATACCTTGGGAAACCAAACAACAACAATAACAACAAAAAAAACCAGTGTAATCCCACAAAGTGAGATCTGGGGAGGGTAAAATGTACGCAGTCCATACCTCTACCTCCAAAGAAGTGGAGAGGCTGTTTTCGATAGACCTTCGGCTCAGGCTAAATTACTTAAATTTAAATAATTTAAATTAAATCTATGCAACTTGGAGGGAAATATTGTAAATAAATAGAATAAGGTGACCTTTTTTTAAGGGCATGGTCTGTAATTAAATTAAAGACTGTGGGTATTTTTTAAAGTTATTAATAAGGTACAACTAACATAGCACAAAAGACAAATTCTTTTAGCAACTTTTTCTTATACAAAGACGAAAATGCCTTTAGCCTTTCATGAAACTCCACCAAGCTGACATGTCGAAGTCAGCTCTTCTTATATATAACTAGAGGAGCATGGCTCGTGTCAGCACGGGCCCAACATTAAAATATTTTAATTATATATGGTAAGTAGATTGATGTTAATAAAAATTATGAATTACAAAAATATAATACATAAATATATTAATTACTTGATAATATCTTTCAAGGATCCAAATTATCTTGCAAGATAATTATGTACAACTTATTCATATAAATAAAAAAAAAATTGATACATTTTAATGGTTAGATCTTTAATTATATGACTGAGATTTTCTACATTAAGTATAAAATATGATATTAGAATTAATACATAAGACTTGACACTTGTTGTATAAAATAGAAAATAATTATTGAAAAATATAAATGGTTATCTAGTCATTGCATATTACATTACATGTGGATTGCAATTAATAATCCAAAATTGCATTTTATTCCTCTACTAAGCCGACATAAACATCCTTTGCTCTCATTTTTTCTTCTATTTTATTTGTCAACTTGTTCTTTGAAGTTAAATTAAATTAACATTTTAAATTTAAATTTTAAGTGTTTCAATAATTATATAAAAAAAATTATAAGTTACCACCCGTCATATAAATTGAAGTTATTGACTTTGAGAATACGATAAAACATAATTCTGTAAATGTTTTATCGAACTTTGCTTTTGTATATGTTCCTTCCATTGAAACATACGAGTCGTTTGTTAGAGTGTCTAAAATAATTTTGAATAGAATGTATTAGTAATGTTTGCATTAATAATGCTTGTATTGGTAATATTGATATTATTTATGCTATCATTATTTCTGATACACTGTTTGGTGTGCTGTATTAGAACTTGTCTTTTCAATCTTGATATATTTAAATAATATTTAAAAAAAAAAAGGATTGGATATACATTCTAAGATTCATCTGGGATCTAGCACGGGTTCAATATATATCTTTGTCTTAATTTATATGACACATATAGAATTTAGATAATCAATCATTTTTATAATATGTATTAAAATAATTCAAGTTGTTAACTATTATAATTTATAATATTTTTAATGTAATTTTCAAATAATATATATTACGTTTCTTATCCAAGCTTTTGTGGCATTGATAATGTAAGACCCCGTGAAATCCTAAGTCTAAAATTTAGCTCCTTAAGCTTTAAAAGGTCCGACACCTAGGAAGTTTTAGCTAAGTGTTCAAAACTTAGTCTTATTTTAAGACTCTGGACTTTGGATATTTATTTGAAGACCTTCCTGACCTTCGTTTTCTAATTTTCAAGTTGTGTTGCGATGGGGCAAGGTCATAGTACATTCCGGGTGAGTTTCAAAATTTTTCGGATAGCGTAAGGGAATGTTTGGATTTCCAAACCAGTAGCTCAGGGCGATCTAACTGCGTCGCCCTGGCTATATCACCGCTCCAGGCAAGGCGCTGCCCTGGGTTCAGCACCGCTATAGCAAGGCGCAGCTCAGGTAGTCCCCCGGGCTAGGTAAGGCGCTACCTTGTGGATCGCCCTAGGCCAAAAACCTGTACTCCACCTCCGTGTTTTGAAGGACATTTTGGTTATTTTCCCACCATATATATTCTATCTAACATGGGATTTAGCTCCAATTGAAGCAAAATATTCTTCTTTTCTCAAAATTCTCTCAAGAACAAGCTATGGCTTTCAATTAGGGATTCAATTACAAGCAATTCTCTCCATGAATCTTTGTGGAATTAAGAACTAAGTTATGTGTTGTGTTGATTTATGGACTTTTTTCCTCCATAAAGCTCAAGAACCCTATTTAAAATTATGAATCATGTTATTATGTTGTGGGTTGATTATGTTTATGTGATTGGTATTGTATAACCCCTAAGTTAGGATCTTTATATGAAATTATGAAACTATGTTAGTGTATGAGTTGAAATTCATGAATTTGGTGGTTTATGATTTGTGAATTTGATGATTCCACCTATGCCTTAAGTTGTGCATGTAAGGGGTTTGATAAAATTCCAAAAGAGATATAAATCATGTCTTATAATTAAATTGTGATCCAAATGATAAATGCATGCTTTACCTTTATTATCAAAATGACTTTTATGATTTTGTTGTGCATCATGGATGTTTAAAGGATTACTTATGGGACTAGTTGATGAAATGTTGATATGTTGATATGTATTCCCATTCATGTACAAGATTATGATAACTATGATTTTCATGAAATCCCCAACTTAGTATATTTTGGATTGATGATGTTGGTCATGTATTCAAAAAAGTCATGCTATGTCAGTTTTCTTCTATTGAGTCATGTAAGTACTTGTACCCAAAAAATATAGATGTGTTCATAGAGTCAGTGTCATGTTTTCACGATATCCTCAGTCAAGCCATGATCCATAGGACTCAGTCAGTCATGTGACTCAGGAAACCTCATTAATTCAGTAATCTCAGTAGTACTCCGTCATTCAATGGAACTCCATGAATTTAGTTTAGTCAAGTTTAATTAATCATGTTCAGTGTCTATTCAGATGGGAGTAGTAATTAGCACCAAGTGAACCCAGGGATGGGAACACACACTGTCAAATGAGGGTGTGATTCTTAAAAGTTATCCTTCCATTCCAGAACTATATAGCTAGCATAGGTTGTGACATCAACACTGTCAGACGAGGGTTGATGAGGTGGATAAACACTGTTAGATGAGGGTCCCACCGTTCTCTTTTGGGGACACTGTCATATGAGGGTCACCCAAGCTTGTCTTTACCAGTGGTGTGGTATTAACACCCTTCCAATCAGGGCACAGATTGGATCCTAGTTCAGCTATAATATGTTATTTGAGGCATGTCTGTTAGATGAATACCTCCCACAGTTTCCGTCTTGGTTTCAGTAAAAGAACTCAGATAGTTTTTCAGATTTCAGGATTATCAGATACAATCATCTCAGATACAGTACAAAACTTAGCTAGTTCCATCAGATTCAGGACTGTCAGATACAGTTACTCATATAGCAGTTATATCAGTTATCTGTAAACTCATGTTATTAGTACTAAGACTCAGTAATAATGTTATCGCGATTTCAGTTACTATGTGTTAATGCATGCATTCTCGCATTCATGTTAGCTAGTTAGTATTGTTCATGCATATGAACCCCATGCATTAGCCTACCTCAAATGCATACCGGTACACTCAATCGTACTGACGTATTCATGCTATGGTGTTTTATTATATACCATAGATTAAGAAGCAGGAACTTCAGAACCTCAGTAGCATTCCAGTATTTAGCAGTTAGAGTTAGTAGTGAGTCCTCATCCTTCGAGAATAGGATTACTATTTTATTATTTAAGTTTTAAGTTTATTTCAGTAGATGGAGTTAGTTGGGGACATGTCCCATCAACTCCTTATTTAGACAGTTAGAGGCTTTTCAGACTATCATGTTTCAGAAAGCTTATTTTAGTTGTTTTGGGTATTTCATACCCCACCCAGATGTTATGTTTTTATCAGATTTTATCCTTATGGCCTTACAACCTTTATTTCCGTATTTATTTAGTACATAATGTAGTGTTCAGGTACAGATATCAGTCATGGGTTAGCCTGTGGTACTTCAAGGTCATAAGCACCGTGTATCATTTTGGGTACCGTATTAGGGCCGTTACAAACTTAGTATCAGAGACTAAGGTTCATAGTATCCTAGGAAGTCTGAAAGCCACATCTAGTAGAGTCTTATACATGGGTCTGTTGCACGCCAAATTTATGTGCAGGAGGCTATAAGATGTTTTATGAATAGTTTCCATTCTTTCAGTGCTCATGTCATGTCAATGAGCATAATCTCAAGTTAATCTCTCAATCTAATCCTTTTTTGTTCTGTTTACAGAACATGCCTCCCAAGAAGAGAACTAGAAATCAGTCAGTCCCTCAGCCCAAAGATCCTTTGGGCAAACATATCTCTCATTCAGAGTTCAGAGCTATATTCACTATACTTTCTCAGTCAGTTGCTGCTCAGAATGAACAACCACTTGTCGTTCCATCCAACTTAGTGGCCAATTCAGCTGTAGCAAGGATTTGGGACTTCACCAGAATAAATCCTTTATCTTTTTTCGGGTCTAAGTTAGAAGAGGATCCTCAGTAATTCCTTGACCAAGTTCAGAAGGTCACAGATATCATGGAGGTGACTTCTTATCAGAGTACTAACCTAGCCACATATCAGTTGTAGAATGTGGGATCACACTTGGTTCAAGCAGTGAAAGTCAGAGAGGTCAGTCGATGTAGGTTGTATAGATGGGAGGAGTTTGTCACTGCATTCTTAGATAGATTATTTCCCCTAGAGCTTAAAGAAAATAAGGTGTTAGAATTTATCAACCTCAGGCAAGGCAATATGACGGTGAAAGAGTATTCTCTTAAGTTTACTCAATTAGTCAGATATGCCCACTAGGGCCAAGATGAGTAAGTTTGTTTTAGGGGTAAATAATAGCATGGTGAATAAGTGCAAATCCGTCATGCTGAATAGTGACATGACTTTAGCTAGTATTATGATGCATGCTTAGCAGATAGAGGATCTAAAGATTAAGATGTAGGAGAAGCAAAATAAGAGAGCAAGAACAGGTAGTTTCAAGTTTTCTCAACCCAAATCAGAAGGAGGAAACCATTCTCAGTTTTGTCCTAAGCCATCAGTTCCAACTTCCTCTTCAGCTAGTGCTCCATCTTCTAAGTTCATAGATAGGGCTCCAGGCTCTCAGTCTCAGGGCGGTGTTGATGTATGAGTAGATGCTAACACATTTGAGGCTTTTAACTATATATAATTATGATGTCTTAAGCAACTTTTATTGTTTTTGATTGATTTTAGTGTGTTATTTAAGATGTAGTAAAGATGGGAGGAAATAAAAAGGAAAGGAGAATAAACCAGTTGAAATCTGGTGCAAAAGAGCTGAAGTGTGGCTGACGACATTTCTGACATATCGTCAGCCCTGTGATAGGTTATCAAAGAAGGTTGTCAGAAGTTGCAGTTTTATGACATTTCTGAAATATCATTACAAATGTGATAAGGCATAAAAGTTTTCGTCAAGCTTAGGAAGAATCAAAAGAAATAAAGTAAAGTGTGATGACAATTCTGATATGTTGTCACAACCACGATAAGGCATCACAGAATCCCATTAAGCTAAGGCAGTGAATGGAGTATAGAGTGATCAAGTGACGACATTTCTAACATATTGTCACATATCTGATAAGTCATCAAGGTTTTGTCATTGGGAGAAGCAACAGATGTTAAGTTACTAGAAGACTTGACGACATTCCACACATGCCGTCAGAACCCTGACGCGCCGTCACAAATGGTGTCACCTATCCGAACAACAGCTGCAGCTTTGTGATTTTGTTTCCTTAGTTAGGATTAACTATTTAAAGCATTTATTTAGGGTTTTCTGAGTATGAAACCATTATCGTTTAACATTGTGTGGTTGACTATTAAGAGTTTGCTCATTATTTTCTCTCTAGTTTTCAATTACACTTTTGATCATAACTTTTGGAGAATATTGTTACCATTATTTTGGGATTTATAGTTGGATTAAATTCTAGAAACACTTTTGACTATCATATTTGTTGTAAGTATACCTTCTCAATTATGAATTCAACTTGTGAACTTATTTGCTATAACATGAGTGGCTAAAACCTTCTAGACTGAGTTATGGGATTTGTGGGATGGGTTTTGACTTGATGCTAGGTGTCTAAAGATTCAAAAGGTGGTAGGAGCTTCTTATAATTCCGTTGTTTTATACTTCATCATCTATTGGTTGCAAACAATAGATCCCGCCTTAGGTTTGTTTGCTCGAACAGAGAAATAGACTAGAGAAAGCAAATTATCAACAGGAAGTGGGAAGGCTAGCTCTCATCTAATGATTGATGTCGTAACAGGATTAATCTACCTGAGATAACATCTGAATATAAAATATAAGTTATCTAAGTTCGAGAGAATTAGGTAATAAATTGTCTGGATAGGTCGAGAGACATTCAGATAGATTTTTGGCAAGGATAATCTGTTGTTCCTACCTACCGAGAGAATCTTGAACTGCATCTAGTATCTATAAAATATCAATGCCTATAGTGAACATAACTCTGGCTTGTCCTAAAATCTTGGTTATAATCATTCAAACTACCATGACAACTATTTTTTTGTTAACACTACAAACCTCTGATTCATAGGAAGCAATAAACTACCAGTCAGTTAACTAGCATACAATTTAATTTCACAAGAGTATTCCCTGTGAGATTTGACCCCAACCTAGTTGGGTTTTATAGTGACGACGATCGCTTACATTCTCATATTAGAGGTGTACTTTGAGCATTATCAAAAATGGCATCGTTGATAGGGAAAACGGCTGAAATTTAAATTATGTGTGTTAATTAGCTGTTAGTTTAGTTTCCTGATTTTACGTTTATTTGTTGTTTTTGTTTATTTCAGTATTTCTGTTAGTGTATGCCAAAAACAAGAAGTTTCAAAGAACCATTGTTACCCCTTCAGAACTATAATTGATAGGAAAAATGGTAGACCCCGCTGAGGTTGAAAGATTAGCAGCCATGGCTCAAACTCAAATAAACTTACAAAATAATGGACAACAGGCACGTCATACTAACCCTTATTTAGAGGAATATAGGAACACCAGCCTATCCAATATGAGATCAATGACGATGATGATAAGATGGATGGAGAAAGTGTAACGGGTGTAATTATTCCTCCACCCTTAGCACCTGGTGCCAAATTTAGCATAACTAGTATGATGATTCAACTCCTTAATCTCAAAGGGTTGTTTGGTGGACTGCCTGGTGACGATCCCAATATGTATTTGGTGAACTTTGTCACCACATGCAAATCCTTTTATAATCCAGGTATTGGCCAAAATGCTATCCGATTGAGGTTGTTTCCATTTTCTCTGTCTGGGGAGAAAACTATGTGGTTGAATGAGCTGACGCCTGACTCCATCACCTATTGGAGGTAGTTGAAAGATTTGTTCCTAGAACGGTTCTTTCCGCCTTCCAGGAGGGTACAACTGAGAGATGATATTAGTAACTTCAAGCATCTCCCTACTGAAGCTTTGCATGAAACATCGAGCAGATTTAAAAAGAAGCTGACATAGTGTTCGAACCATAACATGACGAACGTACACTTAATGGAGACTTTGTATAGAGCTCTCAACTCTGTGACAAAGCCGATTATTGATAATGCTGCAGGTGGTGCATTTGTGGACCTTACTTTCTCAGAAGCTTCTGAGATATTGGATTGGATGACTAAGCAGAGTCGGGCTTGGCATACCAGGGTTTCTATGGTATCAAGCCCCACTATGTCGGTTGGTCTTTATGTTGAACAACGAAGGAGAGATGAAGAGAGAGATCAGTACATAGCCCATTTAAAGATGCAGATGGACTTGTTGGCAAAATATTTGTTGTCAGGCAAGACTGAGAAAGTAAAGGTTGTGGGATCTCAATACAGATCTGATTCTGATATCGAGAAGAAGGCAAACTATCTTAGTGATCAGAGGGATTTTCGAGGCTATGGCCAAGGAAATCATGGTCGAAACTTTTATGATAAGCTTGCTTACAAGGATAGGGAACAAAGTAATTGGAGAGGAAATACTGACAGGATTAATTTGTATGTTCCTCTTGGAAATCGAGAGACTGCTCCATCTAGATTGAGGAACATGTCCATGGAGGACATGATGGATAAACTATTAAAGGGAGTTAAAGAGACTAACTCTGGGGTAAATACTATGAAAGCTGAGTTTTTATCCATGAGTCAGCTGGTGGCTTCACACTTTGCTTCTATCAAGAAGCTGGAAGAGCAGATGGATTAACTTTCTGCAACCCTAAACCAGAGAAAGAATGGTACTCTACCTAGTAATATGGTTCAGAACCTGAGAAAATATAATTCATGCATGTCTATTACCACTAGGAGTGGTAAGGTACTACCTGGCTCGTCTGAGGGAAAAAATGTGATTGATGAGGTTTCTTTTGATGAACTAAATGAAAGTTTTCCAGTGGAGTCTGAGAAACTGCACAAACCTGCTGATACTATTGAGATGAAAGAAGAAAAGGAGAAGGAAGTAGTGGTCAAGCCTATGACAATACCACCACCTCTTTTTCCTCAAGGATTGAAAAAGAAGGTTGAGGATGTTAAGTTTAGCAAGTTCCTGGCAATGCTCAAGCAATTGACCGTGAGTGTACCATTAGTGTAAGAGCTTGAGCAAATGCCAGGATACGCTAAGTTCATGAAGGATCTGCTAACAAAGAAGAGGTAGAAACTGTGAGCTGATGGACAATATCCACCACTATAGTACTATTTCTTCACGATCCTTAGTGCAGAAAAAGCCTGATCCTGGAGCATTCACTATTCCATGAACAGTTGGGTCCATAAAGTTTGTAAAGGCTTTATGTGACCTAGGAGCAAGTATTAATCTGATGCCGCTTGCTTTCTATAAGAAGCTTGATTTGGGGGGCCCTACCCCCACAAATATGTGAATTGTGATGGCAGACAGGTCAGTCAAACAACATATTGGTATTCTACATGATGTGCTAGTGAAGGTAGCCGACTTTATTCTCCCTGCGAATTTTGTGGTCCTGGAATGTGATGTTGATTTTGATGTACCCATTATTTTGGGATGACCATTATTAGCCACAGGGAGAGTACTGGTTAATATGGAGCTCAATGAGCTCAAATTCAGGTTCAGGAAAAAGGAGGCCAAATTTAAATTGCACTTGTCCACGATGCAACAAAAAAAGATGAGTGTCTTGTTAATTGTGGATGTGTTCTATGTGGATAACAAAAGATATCAGCATAGTATCTTGGCAAAGTCTAAGTAGTCAGGATAACTGAGTCGTGCTACGACACTAAATCAGGAGCTATTGGGAGGCAACCCAAATTTTTATTTTCACGCAAGTGTTTATTTATGTAGTTAGGTGTCGTATCAAGGAGGTGAAACTATGCAGTTATCTTAGTAACGCTAACAGCATGTTCTGATGGGCTATCACAATTGTGATAAGCCGTCAAAAATATCATTAGGATAACTAGGTCAAAGCCAAGTTCTGTTATGGATAACGACATTTTCGATGGGCTATCAAATCTCTGATAAGCCATCCCAAATGTCGTCAGACAACTTTGGGCCCAAGTTTTAAAATTTTGATCTTACCCGGCCCATTGAAGCTGTTCACCTTCCCGCGTACAGTAGAGTCTTTCCTTTTTAGTTTATTTACTTTCCTTAGGTAGTTATTCACTTTTCTTTTCAAATTTGGTTCCAAGTCAAGTAAGTAACATCTCTTCCTTGTGAGTGTGTGTTTGAAGCCTAAGTGAGAACCCTCTTTGTCTCATCTAAATCTCTTTTTCATACATAAATTCTCAGTGTTGCACTAGCCAAAGTTGAGTCCAAAATTAGGTATGTTTCTAATTAACTTTGCTTTTCTTTTGGGTAAGCATTAAGAGGGAAATTAATCTTGGTTTCAAAGGTGCTTGGTTAAAAAAATTGTGCAAAAAGTTATAAGCAACTTTGAAACTAGGGTTTTGGTACTACATTGTATGAAAAAGTGAGAACCCAGCTCAAGAACACTGTGCAACTTGAAATTATGAAGAAAATTAGATCAAGAATCTAGAAAAATAGAGTTTGAAGTTGTGTTCTGAGCTGATGAAAAGATGATAGGACATTGCAAGTGTGATAACTTATCAGAAATGTTGTCACAAGATAAGAAAAAGATGTTGGTTCTGTTTAGAGCTGACAAAATTTATGATAGACCATCACAAATGTGATGAGTCATCACAAATATCGTCAAAAGTTGAGAAAATTTTTTGGACACTGCATAAGGCTGATGACATTCATGATAAGTTATCACAAGTATGATGACTTATTAGAAATGTCATCATATCTCTGAACTAAAATAGTACTAAACCCTTTTCAGGGATGTTGAGCATGAGTGATCTAACTTCTTTACTTGTGTGATCTTAGATACTAACTAATGATTTTATATTGATACAGGTTTGATCATGGCACCCAAAAGAAAGAGCCCAAATACTCCAAAGAAAGCAACCAAGGAAAGTATGCCTCGTAGACTCTTTAATCAGGAGTCTGACTATGAAGAAGAGGAGCCATTTCTCAGAAGGAAAACGAAAAAAGAAGACAAGTCAAAAGGTGTCCTCACCACTAAAACCAATTGAGGTGGAGGATAGTGAGGACACTAAAACAACAACACCATCTGAGTAGGTTTCTCAAGAGCTTGAACATGAACACACTAAGCATGAGGTTGGCAAAAATGAACTTGAGTCTGAATATGAAGGGTCTGAATCACCTGAATCTAGAATACCATCAACTGAGTCACCATCCTCCGAGTAACAAGATGATAAAGATTCTCCAATACGGGGAACCTTAGTGAAATGCAAGAACCCCAAGGTTTGATAAAATACTAGGTGGCACATTCCAGGAGCTCAAAAGATCAATCTAGATGGACTTCTCAGAACTCAGAGAAGATCCGTTAAGAGACCAATTTTCGAGGAGAAGAAAATCATCACTAAAGGGTTGATCATATACCCTAAAGTGATGCAGAAGTTCCATGATTATGGATTGGAATGGACCACTAGAAGAGGAGACTCTTATTGCCCTTCACTAGTCTGGGAGTTCTATGCAAACTACCAGGCTTCAGTGGAAAACATGTGCAAGTAGGGGGATAGGACTTCTAATCAACCAATGTTAGATAAATTTGTAGTACCGGGGGTGTTGGTAGATGTTTCTGAGACAACAATAAATAGGTTTCTTCATGGGCCAAATTTCACTCCTCAGGATACTTCACCCTTATTCTATACCCGGTTGAAGCATCGATCAAGGAAGTATAAGTGTTTATCTTCAATCAGAGCAGATGGAGAACCCGAGTGGTTGACCAACCCAAACGATAGGATATATAAAGCTTCTTTGACTCAAGAGGCAAAGTTTTGGTGGGTGTTGTTCAAACTCACTTGATCCCTACTGATGGGGACAACATATTGGGTGATGCCAGAGTGATATTGGTTTTGAGCTTGGTAGCTAATCTCAACTTGAATTTTGGAGAAATCATTGCGGAAGAGATTAAGATCCGAGTAGCTAGGCCCGACACTGTATATTTATTCCCGTGTCTTATCACTAGGTTGTGTGAGGCAGCACATGTGCTTGAGATAAAAGATGTAGATAAATACTTTCCTGCCAAAAAGACTCATAAACTGATCAAAAATGATGAAAATCAGTCAAGGCTAACACCTTATAAGGAGGCAGGGGTTACAGTAGATCCACTAGTTACATCTATTGACCTAGCACCTAATGTGGAGGTGCAAGATTCTAAAGATGCACCACCACCATCTTCTTCAACATAGGAAGATTTAGTTCTTGAAAGTGAGCCAAATCCTTCAGTCCCTTCAGCACTAACAAGACTTGCCTTCAATCTTCCAAATTCTAGAAGAGTGGAAAGGCAATCTCAATGGTGTGAGGCTCAATTGAAAATTTTTTCTAAAAAATTTGTATCCTTTGTGGATAAGAGAATAAAAGTTGTACTTGAGCCTTACCGATCTTTGCCTAGCCGAATTAAGGAATTTGACAACCATTTTGATGCAAGGTCAAGAGAGATGACTCGTGCAGATCTTGCACAATTCAAAGTATCCCTGAACAAGGTCAGTACAGAGGTTGGGAAGTTACAGAAGCACCAATTTATGATACCAGCAAATCTGGTAGCTGAAGAGTTTGAAGGTAAATTTCAAATGTTTGCTCTCACTAGGGAACTGACGAATAAACAAAAGAGAAAGAAGAAGAGAAGAAAGAGAAGAAAAGATAAAAGGAGTAGATAATGAGGAGGAAAGTAGAGGATAGAGAAAATCAAATAGAAAGGAAGAAAAAGTGAAGATGAGAAGAACTATGAGATCCTCGAGGGAAGAAGCAGAAAAAAGCGAGGAGGAGTTACGGGCTAGATCTGCTGGTGCATCGACTAGTAGAACTCATCCAGAGGCTGTGACAGTTGTCCCAGCCCAGCAGCAGGCTATGGATGTGAGTATTCTAGCAGAGGATACTGCTACTAGGTCAAGGGCCCATGATCCTCATACTTGATCTCTATCAGGTACACCCTAAAACCTTAGTTTAGTTTATTTTTTATTTTAAGTTGAGGGTGTGGGGTGTATGTTTTTGTAACAAATGTGTGGATAATTAGGAGTGATACATGTACTTGAGGCAGGCAGTCTGTTCTGTGATTTTTGTGCACCTCCCCATTGGTTTGACTTTATAACTGTGTGAATTGCATATGATTGTAACCGTTGTGAGTCTTAATTGTTGCATTAGTTCTAGTGACATTAAACATTGCTGAACAACTTGCATAAACTGAATGAGTAGTGACTGGTGATATGTCTGTGTGCCATGTGTGTGAAAGGTTTACTGATTTCCATTTGTGTGTTGAAGCTAGAACTTGCCCAATTTTTAATGCTTAGGTTGTAGGATAGGAGTAAGGAAAGAATCATAGGCTGTTTTGATATTTAGTCCACTATTAACCTAAAGGTCCTCCCCGATTTGCATGATATCCTTTGATCCTTGTTTTGAGCTTTAATGGCCATTTCTTTTTATGATACCTATCACCTTTCCATTTGCATCATAATGAACCTTTTTTGGCCCTGGTCCTCCTTGGACACTGTGCACCTTGACTTAGGCAAAAGGCCTAAGTTGAGGGTAGCTACTCTAGGGGTGCGTGATGTGAAATGAGTATGAAGAAAGGTAGAATAAAAAATAAATAATAAAATGTTGGGTGCAGTGAAGGAGAAAAAGAAAAAGAAAAAGAAAAAAAAAGAAAAATGTTTGTTCGACAAAAAAAAACCTGCACCCATTCTGAATGTAGGAGGTCAAGAAAAGTGGAAATAGCAAAAGGTTAATAAGTAAGACCCCAAAAGTTATTGTAGTGCCAAGGAGAATTAGTCACTTTAAATGCCGGTAAATACCATACCAGTCCCAAGCCTACATTACAAGCCGAGAAAAAGACCTATAGTGATCCTAACTAACCTGTCTGAAAACCTTAGCAATGAGAATAAGGGCAAGCCTATAGCAGATAAAATACAATGATGAGAACTTCCTTGTGAGAGTGTGTATTTTGTTTGGTTATCCTGTGTTACCATATGTGATGTATGATATAAGTGAAAAAAGGGATTTCTTTGTTCTGAGGGCACACTGGGTATGTTACCGGTTGTTAACTTGCTTGGGTAGTGTAATGTTGACCCAGGCATTATTTTTTTATTGCTGAGTGGATGCCATATCTTGATTCCTGTGAGTTGCATGATGGTTTTCAAATATGATACACAGTGCTTTTAATTTATTTTCCTTAGAGAGGGTGAATGTGTTTTTGAGCTAATATGAATGATTGACTGCCAATAGTATTTTATATCCTCTTAGTTATGTTTTGGTTGCTTGAGGACAAACAATTGTTTTAAGTTGAGGGTGTTAATGTGTGAGCAGATGCTAACATATTTGAGGCTTTTAACTATAAATAATTGTGAAGTCCTAAGCAACTTTTGTTATTTTTGATTGCTTTTAGTGTGTTATTGCCGATGTAGTGAATATGGGAGGAAACAAAAAGGAAAGACGAATAAACCAGTTGAAATATGGTGCAAAGGAGATGAAGTGTGGCTGAGAACATTTCTGATGTGTCTTCAGACCTGTGATAGGTTATCAAAGAAGGTCGTCAGAAGGTGTAGTGTTAAAAGAACTGAATTAAAGATGTGACGACATTTCTAAAATGTCATCACAAATGTGATAAGGCGTCAAAGTTGTCGTTAAGCTTAGGCAGAATCAGAAGAAGTGGAGTGAAGTATGATATCAATTCTGATAAGTCTTCACAACTATAATAAGGAATCACAGAAACCCGTCATGCTAAGGAAGTGAATGGAGTATAGAGTAATCAAGTGACGAAATTTTTGACATGTCATCACATATCTGATAAGCCATCAAGGTTTTATCGTTAGGAGAAGCAGAAGATGTTAAGTTACTGGAAGACTTGACAACATTACACACATGCCGTCAGAACCCTGACGAGCCATCACAAATGGCGTCACCTATCCGAACAACAGTTGCAGCTTTGTCATTTTGTTTCCTTATTTAGGATTAACTATTTAAAGAATTATTTTAGGGTTTTCTGAGGATGAAATCATTATCATTCAACATTGTATGGTTGACGATTGAGACTTTGTTCATTTTTTTCTCTCTTGTTTTCAATTACATTTTTTATCATAACTTTTGGAGAATATTTTTACCATTATTTTGGGATTTATAGTTGGATTAAATTCAAGCAACACTTTTGATTATTATATTTTCTATAAGTATACCTTCTCAATTATGAATTCAAATTGTGAACTTATTTTCTATAGCTTGAGTGGCTAAAACCCTTTGTCCCGAGTTATGAGATCTGTGGGTTAGGTTTTGACTTGATGCTAGGTGTATAAAGATTCAAAAGGTGGTAGGATCTTCTTGTAAATTTTTTGTTTTATACTTCATCATCTATTGGTTGCAAACAATAGATCCTGACTTAGGTTTGTTTGCTCGAATAGAGAAATAGACTAGAGAAAGCAAATTATCAACAGGGAGTGGGAACCTAAGTCTATTTTTGTTTCTCAATTGAAAATTTTTGCTAAACAATTTGTATCCTTTGTGGATAAGAGAATAAAAGTTGTACTTGAGCCTTACCGATCGTTGCCTGGCCGAATTAAGGAATTCGACAACCATTTTGATGCAATGTCAAGAGAGATGACTCGTGTAGATCTTGCACAATTCAAAGTATCCCTGAACAAGGTCAGTACAGAGGTTGGGAAGTTATAGAAGCACCAATTTATGATACCAGCAAATCTGGTAGCTTAAGAGTTTGATGGTAAATTTCAAATGCTTGCTCTCACTGGGGAACTGACGGATAAAAAAAAGAGAAAGAAGAAGAGAAGAAAGAGAAGGAAAGATAAAAAGAGTAGATAATGAGGAGGAAAGTAGAGAATATAGAAGATCAAAGAGGAAGGAAGAAAAAGTGAAGATGAGGAGAAATATGAGATCCTCGAGGGAACAAGCAGAAAAAAGGGAGGAGGAGTTACGGGCTAGATCTGCTGGTGCATCGACTAGTAGACCTCATCCAGAGGCTGTGACAGTTGTCCCAGCCCAGCAGCAGGCTATGGATGTGAGTATTCCAGCAGAGGATACTGCTACTAAGTCAAGGGCCCATGATCCTCATACTTGATCTCTATCAGGTACACCCTAAAACCTTAGTTTAGTTTATTTTTTATTTTAAGTTGAGGGTGTGGGGTGTATGTTGTTGTAACAAATGTGTGGATAATTAGGAGTGACACATGTACTTGAGGCAGTCAGTCTGTTCTGTGATTTTTGTGCACCTATCCATTGGTTTGACTTTATAACTGTGTGAATTGCATATGATTGTAACCGTTGTGAGTCTTAATTGTTGCATTAGTTCTAGTGACATTAAACATTGCTGAACAACTTGCATGAACTGAATGAGTAGTGACTGGTGATATGTCTGTGTGCCATGTGTGTGAAAGGTTTACTAATTTCCCTTTGTGTGTTGAAGCTAGAACTTGCCCAATTATTAATGCTTAGGTTGTAGGATAGGAGTAAGGAAAGGATCATAGGCTATTTTGATGTTTAGTCCACTGTTAACCTAAAGATCCTTCTCGATTTGCATGATATCCTTTGATACTTGTTTTGAGCTTTAATGGCCATTTCTTTTTATGACACCTATCACCTTTCCATTTGCATCATAATTAACCTTTTTTGGCCCTAGTCCTCCTTGGACACTGTGCACCTTGACTTAGGCAAAAAGCCTAAGATGAGGGTAGCTACTCTAGGGGTGCATGATGTGAAATGAGTATGAACAAAGGTAGAATAAAAAATAAATAATAAAATGTTGGGTGCAGTGAAGGAGAAAAAGAAAAAGAAAAAGAAAAAAAAAGAAAAATGTTTGTTCGACAAAAAAAAACCTGCACCCATTCTGAATGTAGGAGGTCAAGAAAAGAGGAAAATAGCAAAAGGTTAATAAGTAAGACCCCAAAAGTTATTGTAGTGCCAAGGAGGGTTAGTCACTTTAAATGCCGGTAAATACCATACCAGTCCCAAGCCTACATTACAAGCCGAGAAAAAGACCTATAGTGATCCTAACTAACCTGTCTGAAAACCTTAGCAATGAGAATAAGGGCAAACCTATAGCAGATGAAATACAATAATGAGAACTTCCTTGTGAGAGTGTGTATTTTGTTTGGTTATCCTGTGCTACCATATGTGATGTATGATATGAGTGAGAAAAGGGATTTCTTTGTTCTGAGGGCACACTGGGTATGTTACCGGTTGTTAACTTGATTGGGTAGTGTAATGTTGACCCAGACATTATTTTTTTATTGCTGAGTGGATGCCATATCTTGATTCCTGTGAGTTGCATGATGGTTTTCAAATATGATACACAGTGCTTTTAATTTATTTTCCTTAGAGAGGGTGAATGTGTTTTTGAGCTAATATGAATGATTGACTGCCAATAGTATTTTATATCCTCTTAGTTATGTTTTGGTTGCTTGAGGACAAACAATTGTTTTAAGTTGAGGGTGTTAATGTGTGAGCAGATGCTAACATATTTGAGGCTTTTAACTATAAATAATTGTGAAGTCCTAAGCAACTTTTGTTATTTTTGATTGCTTTTAGTGTGTTATTGCCGATGTAGTGAATATGGGAGGAAACAAAAAGGAAAGACGAATAAACCAGTTGAAATATGGTGCAAAGGAGATGAAGTGTGGCTGAGAACATTTCTGATGTGTCTTCAGACCTGTGATAGGTTATCAAAGAAGGTCGTCAGAAGGTGTAGTGTTAAATGAACTGAATTAAAGATGTGACGACATTTCTAAAATGTCATCACAAATGTGATAAGGCGTCAAAGTTGTCGTTAAGCTTAGGCAGAATCAGAAGAAGTGGAGTGAAGTATGATGACAATTCTGATAAGTCTTCACAACTATGATAAGGAATCACAGAAACCCGTCATGCTAAGGAAGTGAATGGAGTATAGAGTAATCAAGTGACGAAATTTCTGACATGTCATCACATATCTGATAAGCCATCAAGGTTTTATCGTCGGGAGAAGCAGAAGATGTTAAGTTACTGGAAGACTTGACAACATTACACACATGCCGTCAGAACCCTGACGAGCCATCACAAATGGCGTCACCTATCCGAACAACAGTTGCAGCTTTGTCATTTTGTTTCCTTATTTAGGATTAACTATTTAAAGAATTATTTTAGGGTTTTCTGAGTATGAAATCATTATCATTCAACATTGTATGGTTGACGATTGAGACTTTGTTCATTATTTTCTCTCTTGTTTTCAATTACATTTTTTATCATAACTTTTGGAGAATATTGTTACCATTATTTTGGGATTTATAGTTGGATTAAATTCAAGAAACACTTTTGATTATCATATTTTCTATAAGTATACCTTCTCAATTATGAATTCAAATTGTGAACTTATTTGCTATAGCTTGAGTGGCTAAAACCCTTTGTCCCGAGTTATGAGATCTGTGGGTTAGGTTTTGACTTGATGCTAGGTGTCTAAAGACTCAAAAGGTGGTAGGAGCTTCTTGTAATTTTTTTGTTTTATACTTCATCATCTATTGGTTGCAAACAATAGATCCCGACTTAGGTTTGTTTGCTCGAATAGAGAAATAGACTAGAGAAAGCGAATTATCAACCTAAGTATAGGTTTGTTTGCTCGAATAGAGAAATAGACTAGAAAATTTATTACCTAATTCTCTAGGTAATAAATTTTGAGAGAATTAGGTAATAAATTTTCTAGATAGGTCGAGAGACATTCGGATAGATTTTCGGCAAGGATAATCTGTTGTTCCTACGTACCGAGAGAATCTTAAACTGCATCTAGTATCTGTCAAATACCGATGCCTATAGTAAACATAACTCTGGCTTGTCCTAATATCTTGGTTACAATTATTCAAACTACTGTGACAACTATTTTTTTGTTAACACTACAAACCGCTAATTCACAAAAAACAATAAACTACCAGTCAGTTAACTAGCATACAATTTAATTTCACAAGGGTATTCTCTTTGAGATTCGACCCCAACCTAGTTGGGTTTTATATTGACGACGATCACTTACATTCTCATATTAGAGGTGTACTTTGAGAGTTAGCAAGTATTAGCGGTGCCCGCACTTATCCCCTTTGTCAGACTTGTGGTAAGAACCACAAGGGTGTTAGAAGATCTGGTAGCGATCTCTGTTTTGTTGTGGCAAGACAGGACACATATTCAGAGATTGTCCCTAGTCAGGTTATTAAGGTCAGAAGAACCATTCCTCAGCTTAGTCCGATCACACAAATTAGTAGGGCACCACCTCCAGTGCTACTAGTGGGCAACACCCAAGTAGGATATATGCTCTCCAGTCCTAATAAGATCAGGAAAATTCTCCTGATGTGGTTACTGATATGTTACAGATTTTTCATGTACATTTTATGGTTTGCTAGATATAGGAGCTTCTTTGTCTTTTGTTACTCCTTACATAGATGTTAATTTTGAAGTCAGTCCCAAAATTCTAGCAGAGCCCTTCTTAGTCTCTACCCTAATGGGTAAAACTATCATAGATCGATGGGTATACATGAACTATCCAGTTATGATATTTTAGAAAGTCACTTTAGTAGACTTAGTCGAATTAGAGATGACTGATTTTGATGTCATTCTTGGCATGGATTGGATTCATTCCTACTATTCCACAGTCGACTGCAGAAATAGAATAGTCCAATTTTAGTTTCTGAATGAAACCTTCCCTAAGTGGAAGGGTAGTGTATCCGCTTTTAGAGGTCGGCTTATTTCCTACCTTCGGGCGCAAAAAATTATAACGAAGGGATGTGTCTATCATCTTATTCATGTCAAGGACTCTAGTTCTAAAACTCCCAGTCTTGAATCAGTTATAGTCGTGAATGAATATTCAGATGTCTTTCCCGAAGATCTTCTAGGAATTCCTTTTTAAAGGGAAATAGACTTTGACATTGATTTTCTTCTAGATACTCAGCCTATTATTATTCCATCGTACAGAATGGCACCAGAAAAACTCAAAGAACTGAAAGAGTATTTGAAGGATCTCTTAGATAAGGGATTCATCAGACCTAGCATTTCTCCGTGGGGTGCACTGGTCTTGTTCGTGCAAAAGAAAGACGGTTCTCTCAAAATGTGAATTGATTATCGTCAGCTTAATAAAGTTACGATCAAGAACAAGTATCCTCTTCCTAGAATTGATGACTTATTTGACCAACTTTCAGGTGCCAGTTACTTCTATAAGATAGACCTCAAATCCGGCTATCATTATCTCAGAGTCAGAGAATGTGACATTCTGAAGACAGTTTTTCATACTCGATATGGTCACTTCGAATTCCTATTCATGTCCTTTGGTCTTACCAACTCCCCAGCAACTTTCATGGACTTGATAAACCATGTGATCAAGCAGTACTTGGATATGTTCATTATAGTCTTGATAGATGATATCCTTTTCTATTCCTGTAGTGAGAGTGATTATGTAGAACATCTCAGGACAGTGCTTCAGACTCTCAGAAATCATTAGCTATTCACTAAATTCAGTAAGTGCAAATTTTGGCTAAGGTTAGTAGCATTCCTTGGTCATATCATTTCTGGTGACGGTATTAGGGTGGATCCTTAAAAGATCAAAGCGGTAAGAAACTGGCCTCGCCCTATTTCTCCATCAGATATTAGGAGTTTCTTGGGTTTGGCTGGCTATTACAGATGGTTTATTGAGGGATTTTATTTTATTACATCCCCTATGTCCAGATTGACTCAGAAGAAAGTCAAGTTTCAGTGGTCAGATCCTTGTGAGAAGAGTTTTTAGAATTTGAAGACTCGACTCACCTCAGCTCTAGTTTTGAATCTTCTAGATGGGTTCATAGTGTATTGCAATGCATCCAGAGTAGGTTTGCGTTATATCCTCATGCAGTATGGTAAGGTCAAATCCTACGCCTCCAGACAGCTTAAGCCCCATAAGAAGAATTATCCTACTCATGATCTTGAGTTAGCAGCAGTAGTATTTGCTTTAAAGATTTTGAGGCATTATCTATATGGAGTTCATTTATGTAGATGTATTCACAAATCATAAGATCCTTCAGTATGTATTTTCTCAGAAAGATCTGAACCTCCATCAGAGAAGGTGGTTAGAGCTCTTGAAAGATTATCACAAGAGGATCATTTATCATTCAGGAAAGGCCAACATTGTCGCTGATACTCTCAGTAGACTGTCTATGGGTAGTGTTGCTCATGTTGAGGACAGTAAGAAGAAGTTAGCTCAGGAGGTTGATCAGCCTACCCAACTGTGTGTACGCCTAGTTTATTCAGCAGAGGACAACATATGTGTTCAGAGTAGTTCAGAATCATCTCTAGTTTTTGAGGTGAAAGAAAAATGAGATAGAGATACCAGCCTAGTCAACATGAGAGAATCAGTCAGAGATCAGAAAGTAGAGGTTTTCTCCCAAGGGAGAGATGGTGTCTTGCGTTGCTAGGGTCGTTTCTGTGTTCCAAGTGTAGATGACTTGAGGCAGTGAATTCTTGTAGAAGCACGTAGTGCGCTCTACTCTACTAATCCAGGGGCCACTAAGATGTAGCGCGATTTGTGGGAGATCTATTGGTGGAGTGGGATGAAGAGAGATATTGCAGAATTTGTAGTTAAGTGCTCTATATGTTAGCAGGTTAAGATAGAGCATCAAAATCCTAGTGGTTCCATGCAGGAGTTCACTATTCCTACTTGGAGGTGGGAAGAAGTGAACATAGACTTTGTGATGGGTTTGCCTCAAACTCGCTATCAGCATGATTCAGTTTGGGTCATTATAGACAAGATGACCAAGTCAATTCATTTTCTTCCTGTTCATACCTCTTATTCATCCAAGGATTACACCAAGCTCTACATCAGAGAGTTGGTCATATTACACAGTATTCATTATCTATTATCTTAGACAGAGGTACCCAATTCACCTCTCATTTCTAGAGAGCGTTCCAAAAGGGTATTGGCACCCAAGTCCATCTCAGTACATCCTTTCATCCTTAGAAAGATGGTCAATATGAGAGGACCATTCAAACCTTAGAAGATATGCTAAGGGCATATGCAATTGATTTCAAGGGTAGTTGGGATGACCACTTGCCTTTGATTGAGTTTGCATACAACAATAGCTATTATTTCAGTATTAAGATGGATCCGTTCAAAGATCTCTTTGGTAAGAGATGCAGATCTCCAGTAGGTTGGTTCGATGTTAGTGAGGCTGTAGTCTTAGGTCCTGACTTAGTATTCGAGTCCTTAGAGAAAGTTCAACTGATCAGAGAAGGACTCCAGGCTACTTAGAGCCGACAGAAGTTTTATGCTGATATTCGTAGAAAGGATCTCGAGTTTAAGGTTGGTGACTTTGTCTACCTAAAGATCTCACCTATGAAGGGAGTGAAGAGATTTGACAAGAATGGAATGCTCAGTTCCCGATATGTCGGTCCCTTCAAGAATCTTAGTCATTTCGGCAAGGTATCTTATGAGCTCGAATTGCCTTCAAATCTAGCTTCAGTTCATCCAGTCTTCTATGTCTCTTTTCTCAAGAAGTGCATAGGTGACCCAGTAGTTGTAGTCCCTATTCAGAGCATTGATGTTTAAAACAACCTCTCTTATGAAAAGATTCCAGTCAAAATTCTTGACTATCAGACTTGTAGACTGAGGAACAAAGAAGTCCCTCTAGTCAAAGTTCTTTGGCAAAATCAGTCCATTGAGGGAGCTACTTGGGAAGCAGAAGCAGACATGCGTACCAAGTATCCTTACCTATTCTCTGCTAACCTAGATTCAGATCAAGGTAATAGTTCTCCTTAAGCTTACTCAGTTTCATGTTCAGTATTTATCACAAACTTGGTATTTAGTTCATACTCATGTCTCCATTATAAACTTGGTATCAAGTACCATTACATATTCGGTCATGCATTCATGTATTAGTTCATTCATATAATCATGCATCAGATATGCACTATCGTTATGAGAAACTCAGTTCAACAGAACACTCAGTCATGCATTCATGAATCGGTTACTCATGCATCAGATGTGCATGTTCAGTAAGATATATTCAGTTTGTCAGTCATGTCAGCCATGAAATCATGTTTCAATCGTACATGTTCAGTAGGTGTTTCAGTTTATCTATTCTCCCCTCTCAGTTGGTCTCCATTCGAGGACGAATGTTCCTAAGGGGGATATATTGTAAGACCCCATGAAATCCTAAGTCTAAAATTTAGCTCCTTAAGCTTTAAAAGCTCCGGCACCTAGGAAATTTTAGCTAAGTGTTCAACACTTAGTCTCATTTTAAGCCTCCAAATTTTAGGGATTTATTTGACGACCTTCCCGACCTCGGCTTTCTAATTTTCAAGTTGTGTTGCGATGGGGAATGGTCGTAGTACATCCCGGGTGAGTTTTGGAATTTTTCGGATAGTGTAAGGGCATGTTTGGATTTCCAAACTAGTAGCTCAGGGAGATCTACCATGTCGCCCTGGATATAGAACCGCTCTATAAAGGGCACCGCCCTGGGTTCATCACCGCTATAGGAAGGCGCCGCCCAGGGTAATCCCCCGGGCTAGGCAAGGTGCCGCCCTGTGGATCGCCTAGTCCAAAAAACTACACTCTACCTCCGTGTTTTGAAGGGAATTTTGGTCATTTTCCCACCATATATATACTTTCTAACATGGGATTTAGCCCCAATTGAAGCAAAATATACTCTTTTTCTAAAAATTCTCTCAAGAACAAGCTAGGGCTTCCAATTGGGGATTCAATTACACGAAATTCTATTTGTGAATCTTCGTGGAATTAAGAACTAAGGTATACGTTGTGTTGATTTATGGGTTCCTTTCATCCACAAAGCTCAAGAATCCTATTTTAAATTATGATGTTATTATGTTGTGGGTTGATTATATTTATGTGATTGATGTTGTATAACCCCTAAGTTAGGATCCTTATATGAAATTATGAAACTGCATTAGTGTATGATTTGAAATCCATGAAGTTGGTGGTTTATGATTTGTGAAATTTGATGATTCCACCTATGCCTTAAGTTGTGCATGTAAGGTGTTTGATAAAATTCCCAAAGGGATATAAATCATGCCTTATATCTAAATTGTGATCCAAATGACAAATGCATGCGCTACTTTTATAATCAAAATGACTTATATGATTTTGTTGTCAATCATGGATGTTTGAAGGATTACTTATGGGACTAGTTAATGAAATATTGATATGCTGATATGTATTCCCATTCATGTACAAGATTATGATAACCATGTGTTTCATGAAATTCCCAACTTAGTGTAGTCTGGATTGATGATGTTGGTCATGTATTCAAGAAAGTCATGCTATGTCAGTTTCCTTCTATCGAGTCCTGGGGTTACTAGTACCCAAAAAATATAGATGTGTGCCTAGAGCTAGTGTCATGTTTTGACGATATCCTCAGTCAATCCATGATCCATATAACTCAATCAGTCATGTGACTCAGGAAAGCTCAGTAATTCAGTAATCTTAGTAGTACTCCATCAGTCAATGGAACTCTATGAATTCAGTTTAGTCAAGTTCAGTTAATCATGTTCAGTGTCTATTAAGATAGGAGTAGTAATTAGTACTGAGTGAACCCAAGGATGAGAACACACTGTAATATGAGGGTGTGATTATAGAAGTCATCCTTGTGTTCCAAAACTATGTAGCCAGCATAGGTTGAGACATCAACACTGTTAGACGAGGGTTGATGAATTTGATAAAGACTATCATATGAGGGTCCCACCATTCTCTTTTGGGGAAATTGTCAGATGAGGGTAATCCACTACTTGTCTTTACCAGTGGCACAGTATTGACACCCTTCCAATCAGGGCACAGATTAGACCCCAGTTCAGATAGAATACGTTATTTAGGGCATATTGGTTAGATGACTACCTATCACAGTTTTAGTCTCAGTCTTAGTAAAAGAACTCAAATAGTTCTTCAGATTTCAGGACTGTCAGATACAATCAACTCAAATACAGTATGGAACTCAGCTAGTTCCATCAGATTCAGGACTGTTAGATACAGTCACTCATGTTAGCAGTTATATCAGTAATTAGTAAACTCATATTATCAGTACTCAGACTCAGTAATCATGTTATCACGATTTCAGATACTATGTATTCATGCATGCATCTCACGTTAATGTTAGCTAGTTAGTCGGTATTGTTCATGCATATAAACCACATGCATTATCCTACCTCACATGCATACCAGTACATTCAATTGTACTAACGCATTCACGCTATGGTGTTTTATTCTATACCATAGGTTCAGAAGCACGAGCTCCAGACCCTCAGTAGCATTCCAGTATTCAGCAGTCAGAGTGAGTCCTCATCCTTCGAGGATAGGATTAATATTTTATTATTTAAGTTTTAAGTTTATTTCAGTAGCTGGAGTCAGTTGGGAACATGTCCCATCAACTCCTTATTCAGACAGTTAGAGGATTTTCAGACTATCATGTTTCAAATAGCTTATTTCAGTTGTTTTGGGTATTTCATACCCCGCCCAGATGTTACGTTTTTATCATATTTGAACCTTATGTCCTTACAGCCTTTATTTCCACATTTATTTAGTATATAATGCAGTGTTCAGGTACAAATATCATTCATGATTTAGCTTATGGTTCTTTGGGGTCATGAGCACTGTGTAGCGTTCTGAGTACTGGATTCGGGGCTTTACAAATAGTGAATTATATTTTAAAAATAATTTAAGTTTTTAATTATTGTGATTTATAATACTTTTCTTCTATTTCATATTAAGTGATCACACTAATATAATTTCGAAAGTCAATCAAATATTTTATATCTTTTAAATTTTGTAAGTTGCTAATTATTGTAATTTATGGTTTTTTTTATGTACTTTTTGAGATATATAAAAAATTAAATTGTTTTTAGATATTTTAATTTTTTAACTATTATAATTTATAATACTTTTATGTAATTTTTAAATAATAAATGTTACTCTCCTTGTCCAGAATTCTGTATCGTCGATAGCCAATTAAAATTTTTAAATAATTTAATTTTTTAATTATTGTGATTTATAATTTTTTTTTCTATTTCAATTTAAGTGGCACAATGCTTAGATGATCATAATAATTAATTACGGGTGATATAGTAAAATCATGATTGAAGTCGTGACACATAAATGTCTTAAATGACTTAGACCAACTAACTAGAAGTGACAAAGCAAAATTACTATAAAAAATACTTGTGAAAAAGATTTAAGTGAAACTCATATAAGACGTCAAGTTAATTTAAAATATCAAGAGTTAATTTATTAGTTTTATATTTTTTTACCTTTTTATTAAATTTTATTAATTTTTTAATATTCAAGGGACTTATAATAATTAATTAGGGGTGATATTTAGTAAAACTATAGTTGAAGCAGCTGAAGCAGATATGCCATAAATGTCTATTTTACTTATTTTAATCATATATTATTAATTTTTTTAATATAGAAATGACTTATAATAATTAATTAGGGGTGATATAGTGAAATCATCCCTAATTATATATTATTTGGGGTGTATTTTCATTTTGCATTCACATGTTATTTATTTAACAAACCAAACAAAGATGAACTAAATATAGCATTCAAAGATGAACTAATGCTCGATTTAGTTAATCTTTGTTTGGTTGTTAAACAAATAAAATGCAATTGCAAATGGAAATGTTTCTGCCTTTTCTTTTGAACGAGGAGTGAATCTAGTGAGGTTGTTGATGTCGTAATTATGTGTAGTCATTGCTGAAAACTTTCTTATTTTTTGAATGTCTTCTGAAGACTTTCGTACAAGATTTCCTTGATATTGAGAGATTACTAATAATGTCTTCTGAAGACTTTCGCTCTGGCAAGATTTCTACTGATGGTGTAGACTTTTGCATGGCGGATATTTTGTCATCAGCAGAAATTCTTGCCGTAGAGAAAGTCTTGATAAGGCATGTTTAGGAATCGCTTAATATCACTTGATATTGAGAGATTACTGTTGATTCCTTCTGAAGACTTGCGCCCTGGCAAGCATTTCTGGCAATGGTGTAGACTTTTGCATGACGGATATCTTGTCATCTATATTCGAGAAGAGCGATCAGCAAAAAGGCTGCGAGATTGAGCTCGTTTTATTTTTTCATTAACTTGAGCAAAGTTTTTTTATAGGGTAATGATCCTAGAGTTACGTAAAGTTTGATAGGCTTAGTAGAGTCGATTTAGATTAAGTGTTACATAACTTTTTGCTTATTAATTTATCAAATCCTTTGAATGTTTATTGAGAAACACTTGATAAAAGTGAGTTGTTCAACGGTTGGAATCATATCTTCAGTATGCATCAACACATTTTGACCTAAAAACATACACAATGACCCTACATGTATCCTTTAAGGCTTTGAAGAAAGTGTTCTGAAGGCCTTCTACGATGCCACAACTTCAAAGATGGTGTTCCTGATCGAGCTCACAAAAGACCAGAAAATCTATACCAAATTCAAAGGCGGTAACAACAAGCTTGAAGACCAAATCAGCAAGCTGTAGGCAAGTTTGAAAATTATCAAAATTTACATACTAGAGCAAGCCTCTGATTTTCTCCAATATATGTTGAAAGCATGCTAAGGCTATAAAACACAATCAATATAACCATATTGCTAAGGAAGTAATGATATTTAATTCGTTTTTCAATCTCGTTTGTGTTTCTGATCAGGTCAATAATAGTGGACCTAATCAGAACCACAAACAAGAAGACATGGGATGAAATTTAAAATTCATAAATTTTTGCCTTCGCTTAGATTCCTTACTTTAAGAGAAGTTGTTGTTGGCGCAAGTTTTCTAGACTTCCTGTACATTATTACAACCCTCGATGCCCGTAAGGCTACTTTCTTGGTCTTCTGCTATTTTCTATATAGGTGTTAATCCCGACCACGCTACCTAGTCCATGCTCCCTAACAAAGTGTCTATCTACATTATTTTTCTCTTATAGAAACATCAGATGGATTTTACATTACCAGATACAATTTCATATTTGTACTCGATTCAGATTTCTCATGTTTTAAGATAAGTTCATCAGCTAGATTCGCTAGAAGTTACTTTCTACCCTATGTTTCTTCTTCAATTAACTCTCAGATGATATAGTCTTCATCAACTTCTCTTTCCCTCACAGGCATTCTCCTTTGGTTCCTTCTGGCGTATAATCATCTTCTCAATCAACCCTTTCTTATAAATTTGATTCAGGGGAATTTCTATTGGATTTTCATTCTTGTTTGATGCAGTACGAGGCTTTGAAGGCATTCTCATAGTCTAATTCACACTTAAAGTTAAGTCCAATCACTATTGGATCTCTGCAATGACACCAAATATTGATTCCCTATCAAAACTTGACACACATAAATACGAGCAACAACCATCAGTAATTCATAACAGGGTATCTGAACCATCTTCATGGAGACTTCGGCCTTATCAGATTCGAACCCATCAAACTTAACTATATAATGCAGGATCTTGCGTGAGTGATCAGTGCCTAATCGGTTAAAAACTGCATTAATAAAAATAATATACTTTGTGTGTGTTGTCCAAGTGACCTTATCAGTAATACGTACTTAACTTCCACACATATGATAGTGGATCCATCTGCACGCACCTTATTCTTCCTAGCACATTTATGGCTTAAATTGAATAAACAGATGACTAGCTAGTTGCAACAGATGTTATATCTGTTTAAATTGTCAAACAATTGTAGACATCTGTTACAACAGATGATCAACCTATTGCAAATATCTATTGGAAAAATCAAACAGATATATCCATCTGTTAGAACAGATTGTCAATATGTTGTAAGTTATCTAATAATGGAATATATTTTGTAACAGATTACCCATCTTTTAGATTTATTTTAAAGCAATTTTATTTTCTTTCTGAAATACAATAAAAGATAAAATGTTGTATTTAGATCCATTTTTTAATTTACATGTTCGAAAAGTCACTAGTTTTATTTAATTAAGGGATATGAACAATCGTGATTTTTTGTTTGACTAACCCCTTCCAATTCAATCATTTATAAATAGGTCCCTCCTTACTCGTTCATTCTACTACACTTACAAATATGGCTAATCTAGATTCTTACAAGAAGATTCATATCGATTCCTTGTAGGAACTTCAAAGGCTGTTTGATGAACTCCAGAGGGATTTGACCGAGTTCGGAGCAAGGATGGGGAGGGCCCTACTGCTACCGGATGAAAATTATCTGGTTGATAACAATAATAGTAATAGTAATAATAATAATAATAATAATAATAATAATAGTAATGACAATAATAATAGTAGTAATAATAATTAGGTTATGTTTTTTAGAGTATGTATGTTTTTTCCTCCTTTTGTATATCGGATCTACCATGGAATTAAAAAATCTATGTTTGGTGGTCGACTTTGAATTTTTAATTCTTATTTAGTATTTAATTATCATTCTGCTTATTCCTTATTCTCAACATGTCAACAAAGGTTAATCTGATGCGATAGATTGATCATATGTTGCAACAGACAGTTATTAATAAAAAAGAGTTATTGTTATTGAGAGGGTGAAATGACATGACTTTTCAATTATTTAATACGAAAAATAGTTCGTAAATAAATAATAAGCAAATAAATGATAAACAAAATTTTGATTGTTGATTAAATCTGTTTTAGAATTTGTTTTTAATTTATATAGTAAAAGTCACCAAATTTGGATTAAAGATATATTGATTATTAAAAAAGATAGCTTATATGTGCAACAGATATATATTATCTGATGCAACAGATTTTAGATTTGTTGCAACAAATGGTATATCTGTTGTCACAGATGGATTATATGATGCAATAGATATATAATCTGTTGCCACAACTTAAAAAAATGGTTACTCAAAAGAACTTATTAGGTCATAACTTTTCCACAGTAATAAAAAAGTCCCTAGTATTAATAAATGGAGCTGAACAGTCGCGCCTTTTTGTTGTTGAATTTATTTTTTTAATTTATATAATAAAAGTCACCAAATTTGAATTAAAGATATGTTGCTTATTAAAAAGATATATGTTGCAACAAACATATTATCTATTGAAATAGATTGTAGATTTGTTGCAACTAATAGTGTATCTGTTATCATGAATCGATTATCTGATGCACCAGATATAAAATCTGTTGCCACAACTCAATAAAAATGGTTACTGAAAAGAACTAAGTAAGTCATAACTTTTTACAGTGTAATAAAAAAGTCACCAGTATTAATAAATGGAGGTGAACAGTCACTTCTTTTTGCCTAACTCATTCAAATTCAATCATCTATAAATAGGTCCCTCCATATTCGTTCATTATACTACACATATATATTTATTTCTTACTCTTGTCTTTCATATTACACTTTCAACTACTTTCTCTTCAAGAACTTGATTGCTTTTTCCTAACTCAGGTAAGTTTTTTTCTTGTTTTTTTGTGTAAATATACATTGTATTACTTTCAAATTCTTTTCTTTACTTTTGTTTTTGTGTTTTTTGTCAATCTATGTGTGTTCTAGATATGGGTGATCCAGTGTGAAATTTTGCTATTTTACGAGATGAGGTATGAAATTGACAGAGGCAGGTTCATGATATAGATTGGGAGTTAGCCGTTGTCAGAATAAGGATGTTGCAGGAGATCCGCAGGATGAGGAGGGCGCATGTTGCGGGAGATTCGCAGGATGAGGAAGGCGCTGCTTCTTCCTGTCGAAGATGTGGCTGGCAATAATAATAATAATGATGAAAAATCTATTAATAATAATTATACTATTTGTTTCTTTCTTTTTAAATCTATATATGTGTTTTTATTTGTTTTAGTTTAATAAAAAATTATGTTTGATCAACTTTGACCTTTTTAATTCATATTTAATTTTCATTCAGTCTATTATCTTCTCAACAAATATGTCAATGATTGGACGTAAGAATAAATTTTGAATCCAGTAGCAATAGCAAGATTTAAGATTTATTTGTTGGGTTTGTGGCAGGGGCTGATTTATGTTGTTCCAAACAGATTACTCATATGTTGCAATAGATAATTAGTCTGTTTCAACAGATAACTCCCCCCGTCTCAAATCACCCATCCTAAATTAAGATGAGATGGCACATTAATTAAGAAAAACAATTAATAACATGCCTAGTTTATCATAATACTCCTATTAAATGTTTATATTTTAATTTAAAGAAAAAGTGATTAATGTAAAGGGTAAAACATGGAATTTTTTTTGTCTCTTCTTGATTAATGAGAAAAGACAAATAAAATGAGAAATCAATTAGAAAATTTAGGACGAAAAATTTTAGATGGAGGGAGTATTTAATTTTCATTATGTCCATTATATTCTCAACAAACATTTCGACGATTGAACGTAAAAAATAATTTTGAATCCAGTACCAAAAGCAAAATAGATTGGTTATCTGTTGGGTTTGTGATTTGAGTTGTTCCAAACAGATTAATCATCTGTTGCAATAGATAATCAGTCTGATGCAACAGATAATCAGACTGTTGCAACAGATAATTAGTCTGATGCTACAGACAATCAGTCTAATGCAACAAATAATCAGTCTGTTGCAACTAATATTTAGTCTGATGCAACAAATATTCAGTCTGATGCAACAGATAACAAGTCTAATGCAATAAATAAATCTTTTGTTGTAACAGATTACTCATTTGATGCACCAGATGACCGATCTGTTTAAATTGTGGGTACTTTATGTTGGATTCATGATCTGAGGCCTATCCATTGTTGGAAAAAACAACAGTAACTATGTAACCCAATGACAAATTCAAATAAATATCATAATTTTACTTACCAAAGTCACCTATGAAATCATGTTAAAGTGCAAAGTGAAGTAGGAAATAAAATTTGACCTACGAAATTGATCAGATAGCAGCAGTAGCGGTAACAGTAACAATAACAACAACAATGATCGACAAGAAGATAAAGATGAAAATGAAGTAGAAGATGATGATATTGAAGCAGAAGATGATGAATAAAGCAGCAACAACAATGAACAACAATAATCGTGAAGAGAGAGAAAACAACAACGGATGAGAAAAGAGAGAAACACACCTTTTTTTCTTCATTTTCTGCTATATTAACTAACATTTGGATTAAATGTAAATTTAAAAATTTATGAGTTATTTTTAAACTTCTCCAATTTTCTTAATCTATAATAAAATAATTATTATCTTTACTCAATAATTAATACTTATATCACCTATATCTTATTTTAAAATTCTTTTTTGGCCTACGGCCCAAAGCCCCTCGTTTCGTGGACAACCAAATAAGGAAAATCAAAGCTAAAGAAAACCAAAAACAAGGTAACCACTGACTTCTACACGCGTCATATAGCAGGACACTTGTCAAGGAATTGGGAGAAACGTATCAAAATTGTGTTGTTTTGACAGTTGAAAGTTGAAACCATGTGAAACATTTACTCATTTCTTTTTCATTTGATTTTTAATTGGATGTACGTTATTTATATTGAAACTTTAATAAATTTGAATCACGTATTTAAAGCTTTATTTTAGCGGTACACTTTCAATAGAATTTTTTACTCTATAATAAAATCATGAATGTTGAGCAGCTTAAGGTCATCCTACTCAGTTATCTGTTTCAATTAGTTTAAGCATAATTTTATTAGATCACATCTAATTAATTATTATAAATCTTTTAAATATTATAATATTAATAACATTAGTAAAAGAATAGTTTCAGAAAAACTATTAAGCTCCTCAAATTTCACTTATTATTATTTGAGGGTTTTTTTCAATTGCTTTCATTGTTATTTTAATATATCACCTCGAATTAATTATTATAAGTCATTTAAGTATTATAAAATTAATAATATTTAATAAAAAATAAAACAAATATTTATGACATGTTCGCTTTAGCTGATTCACCCGTTATTTTATTATATCACCCCTAATTAATTATTATAAATCATCTAAGTATTCAAAGTTTATATTAAAAAATTAGTATAAAGTCATTTAAGAATTAAAAAATTAATAATATTTAATATTAAATTAATTTGACATCTTATATGAGATCCACTTAATTTTTTTTGCACAAGTATTTTTTATAATAATTTTGTTATGTCACTTCTAATTAGTTATTATAATTCGTTCAAGACATGTCTACTTCGTTGCTTCAATCGTGATTTTACTATATCACTTATAATTAATTATTATGGTCAACTAAACATTGCGTCACTGAAATGGGTAGAAGAAAAAGTATTATAAGTAACAGTAATTAAAAATTTAAATTATTTTTAAAATATAATTAACTATCAATGACACAAAATTTTAGACAAGAAAAATAACATATATTATTTGAACTTTGCATTAAAATGTAATATAAATTACAATATTTAACAACTTAAAATATCTTTAAAAAAATTAATCTATTATATATTTTAAAAAATACGTAAAAAAAATATTATAGATCGTAATAATTAACAACTTAAAAAATTTAAAGATATAAAATATTTGATTGACTCACAAAATTCTATCAGTATCACTTATATTAGAATAGTTAAAAATATAATTGAATATCAATGCCACAAAGGTTAGGACAGAGAGAGTAACATGTATCTTAGGACAGAGAGAGTAACAAGTATCTATATCTATATCTATAATCCATAGAAAAAAGGTATCATTTCCACCCCATACTATACAAGAAAAGTCTAAGCCACACTTAAATTATATAAGTGACATATTACACACCTTAACTATATAAAAGTGATATTATTACCTCCCTGCGACTCCCATTCTAAGGCGCGTGTATTACACTTATTTTAGGCGCGTCCAGCCTATTAAATATCAAAAGTAAACAGCTAAAAACAATAAGGGAAAAGGCATCGTTTCCACCCCAAGCTATAGTCGAAAAGTCGAATCCACACCTAAACTATATAAGTGACTTATTACACACCTTAACTATAAAAAAAATGATACTTTTTACTGATGTGGTGCTGACGTGGCAGTGCATGTAAAACACTACACCACATGCAAGTGGTGGTGGTGGTAGCCTAACAGGATGTAAATAGTTTCACTTTTTTTATAGTTTAGGTATGTAATAGGTCACTAGTATAGTTTAGGTGTGACTTCGACTTTTCGAGTATAGTTTGAGGTGGAAACGATGTCTTTTCCCATAATCCATAATCTATAATATATAATCTATAATATATTAAAAATGTGAAGACTCTAAGAAAAATATACATTTTTTATCCTTCATTAAAACACCTTACAATAGACAAAATTATTTTTTTACTTTTTTAAAAATAATTATTATTAAATTATTATCCAATATTTACGATACAGAAAAGAAGAAGAAGAAGAATATCATACCTAAAAGGAATTAATCTAGCATGCCAAATTTTTTACTAGGAATCTTATGCAATTTTTTAGGAAAAAAAATACTGTTCGTAAAAAGTAAAAAAATTGATAGTTAAAAAAAAACTCATGGAAAAGAAAAAGATTTCTTCTCAGCTTAATCTCTCTCTCTCTCCATATATATATATATATATATTCTTTTAAAAAAAAAACATATGCATGAAAAGAAACTATTCATAAAAAGAAAAAAAAATCAAGTAAACGCATGAATAGAAAATAATTCCTACTTAACTTTTTAAGGAAAGAATTTTAGGAATCAAAATATAACTTTTTTCTTAAAAAAATGCATGAAAAGGAAAAAATATATTTTAATCATGTATGAAAACATAATATTTAACACTTCTAAATCAATTAGAATTTTATCTTATTTATAAAAGGAATGTTTACAATTCTATTTAACTAGTTATTTGTTCAAATTTTACTAGAAAAATACGTGCAATTCTTCTACTTCTACATTTTCTTCTTATTTTTTTTTAATTTAATTGATGATTAATTAAAAGTTTCTTCATGAATTCTGTAGGATTTTCTAGCCTTCTTTGTTATATGAATTCCCTTTTAAATTTTTGGCTTATATACAATTATTTTAATTATGAATAAATTATGAAATTTAACATATCATCATTACGTTTATTTATATACTTTAATGGTTTTTTTGGATACAAGCTCTAATAATTATCGCACATATAAAATATAATCAAACACTTTTTTAAGAAATAATTTTAATTTCTATTAGCAATTTAAATAACTTTATCTAATAGATGATGCTTTGCATACAAGCAATGTTTTTCCATTCAAAGCAGTAGTTCAAACCTGGGGCATACCCCATTCTACTCTTTGTTTTTCGTTCTTTTTTTTTTTATATATAAGTCAAAGTTAGAGCCTTCCAACGGATTTATTCATTTTAAAGTTAATTAATATTTTCTAATAATTTTATTTTTTGTATATACTTTCATTGATTAACTCGAGACGTATGCGTAGAACAAATTCCTGACATTTAAAAATAAATATTTTATTATGACACTAATTTTTTGGGCTTAAGTTTACTAATTCTTTATATTCATTGTTTACAAAAAGTAAATATATATTTTTGATAAGTAATACTTTTTAAATCTAAATAGTAAGTATATGTAAACATGGCTCGTCATAATTATCTATTTTAAATATAGTTAGTTTTAGTTATTTTTTATTCTTAAATTAATTTTAATATTTATCTTGTCTAAAAATTAAAGTTTAAATTACTAGAATGGTGATTTTTTTATTATTTTTTTTGTTTCCACAAGTTTTAAGGTAATTAAATATATATTTGGTTAAAAAGAAAAAGAGCACTTTGAGGTTCATTTAGTCTTGGAGTCTTTATTTATTTTTTTGATTTTTTATTTTCTATTTAAATTACACACCAAATTTGTCTTAAATTTTTTTCTATTTTTAATTATGAATAAAAAGACTTCTATGCTAGAAGTTAGTGGATGATCATCAATTGCTTTACAGATCGATTTTATGTATTATCGGTTCATTTTATTAATTTTTAATTTTTAAACATGCTAATCGATAACCAAATCAATAATTTATTTGGGTTCTTAATAGTTTGATTTTTAAGTTAATTGATAAAGAAAATGCTCATTTATATACACAATATGAAAATGTTCATATAATCAAAGACTTTGCTATTGATTTATATGAAAGTAATTTGATATTATGTTTATTCGGTATAATTTTGAACTATTTTTCATATCTTTATTACCAATTAACGTGACACACTGCAAAGCACGTACACTTGACTAGTTATTTGAAAATCACATAAAAAATATTCTAAATTACAATAGTTGACATCTTAAAGTATTTAAAAAATTAATTTATTATATATTTTAAAAAATTACTTTAAAAATACTATAAATCACAATAATTAACAACTTAAAAAAATTATAAGATATAAAATATTTTTTTGGCTCCAGAAATTATATCAGTGTCACTTAAATTGGAATAGAAAAAAATATTATAAATCTCAATAATTTAAAAAAATTAATTATTTTAAAAATATAATTGACTATTGATTATTATCTAAATTTTATTTACGTCACATAAATTGAGACTAAAAAATAGCATATATTGTTCTTGTGTTGGCACGGTCTCTCGACATCTAGTCCAATAGAAAATTCAAATTTGAGATTTTTAGTTAAAGATGAAGAAATTTTACCAATACATCGAAAATGCACGTTGGTACGATTACTCATTCCATGCAATTGCGTCTTCTTAGATGTACTAGATGATGTAGTTCGTGCTAGCACGACTCTATATTTGTTTCTTTTATCTCAATTTATGTGGTACAAATAAAAATTAGAAAGTCCACCAAATTTTTTGTATGATTTTAAATGTTTTAAAGTTATTAATTATTGATTTATAGTCCTTTTACGTAATTTTCAAATACTATATAGTATTCTTTCTGTCCCAATTTATGTGGTGTGAAATATTTGATAAAGTTAATCAAATTTATTATAAAATTTTGATATTTTAAATTGTTAATTTTTATGATCTCCTTACATAATTTTTAAGTAATATATGTTACTTTATCTATCTCAATAATTTATATGATACTGATAAAATTTAAAAAGTCAAACAAATTTTAACCTTAGTAAAATTTGGAAACTTCTTTGGCTCACCGCAAGCCGTTTGCTTTTCGTGTTTATCGTAGCTTCGTTGATATCATTAGTTGCTTTTAATCTTTAACTGCATTAATCACTAACAACTCGAACCTCGAGCAAGATTGAATCACACGCGTCGTTCGATCTTGGGTCATTTACAAATTTAATTGTACAATTTCTCCGTAAAACTATAAGGTGCTGGAGTCATATATTTATATTAAAGAGACTCAAAATATGAAATAAATACACAAAAAATTTAAAAAATGTTTCATCGCAGAATGAAGAATGGGATTAGAAATTTCATAGGAGGATTTGGTAGGTCTTGGAGACTTAGGAAGTGAAAGGCTTTAAGATAGTTATCTTATACTAGCTTCCCTATAACTTAATAACTCTAGTTTTCTGAGTTTCAAACTTAAGGACTTTTCTCCCGAGATTCTTTGTTTTTCTATGATATTTCGATTGTGGCCCAGAGGTTTAAATTCAAAAAGCAATTGACAATGATTGAGGAGTCATATGTCTGCCACAAGATACTTTCAAGCGAGCTTAGAAAAATAATTTTAACTTTATATATACATCGGTCATTTCATTTTATGTGACATTATTTAATTTGATATAGTATTTAAGAAAAAAAAAGAGAAAATTTTAAAATTTGTGATCCAAAATAATTTTTAAATAATAAAATCGTTGCAAATCATTTTATATATTAAGAATAAAAGAAAATTTTAAATTAAATTATTTTTAATTATATTAAAGTAATATTATTTTGAGGCAAATTAAGGCCCCGTTTTGCCATGAATATTGCTTTTTTCTGGAGTTGGAGTTGGAGTTGAAGATGAAGTTGGAGTTGTGTTTGACCATGAATATAAATATCACGACCCAAAAACTAGGGTCATGATGACACTTGTTGTGCGTACCTTGACAAGTAAGCCTATCACCCAAACTGATACGAAATGAGAAAAAAGACAGAAATATCCCAAGGTAAGGCTTCTGATACCAAGTTTGTAACGCCCCAAAAATCTATCTCGAGACGTCACACGGTGCTTAGGACCACAAGTGATCCCAAGCTAACCCATAAACTGGCATACTGCTAAGCAACTAACTAAATATGAAATAAATACTGAGTTTGTTCTGCAGAAACATAATAATGGTGAAACAATACAAATACAACTTT
Organism: Capsicum pubescens; assembly: GCA_030864215.1. Taxonomy (NCBI): domain Eukaryota; kingdom Viridiplantae; phylum Streptophyta; class Magnoliopsida; order Solanales; family Solanaceae; genus Capsicum; species Capsicum pubescens. Next base: position 39,490,957 of record CM061543.1, read on the forward strand.
ATATTCTGATAAAGCTAAAGGACAAACTGGAGTTTATATAGCTGACTCTGACTAACATCTCTGAAGCCTCAACTATACGACTATAGGTAGTTCGGACATGCCTCCAACTACCACAAATCAATACATATGGAAAAGAAAGAAAGAAATATATAAATGACATCTAATTGCAGTCCCCAAAGTAGGAGGACATATCATCTGCAGGCTGAAATCTGCAGCTTTCTGATTCTGATATATGTGCTACGACTAAACTAGTACCTACATTATGAGACAATGTAGCACACAGACGTATATGTGGATCATTACTTTGAGGATGTACTGAGTATATGCGGGTGCAATGCATAAGTAAAAACATATCTCATAATCATCATAGTTTAAAACAATGCATGCTAAATGTAAATGATTCACATAGCTTGAGTAAATCTGAAAGCTAAAACTCATAACTCATGAATAGTAAAGTATGAAGTATAAATCTCGTGAGTCATTACACTTAGTTCTAAAAGTTGTACTTGTATGTTCTAAAAGTTGTACTTGTATTTTTCCTTTAAATCATACTGTCTAAGTGTAGAAAGGACTCACTCTAAAATCTGAAATCTGAAATCTGAAGCTGAACTCTATAACTCAAATTTTTCAGTAAAGCACAATCTAAAATATAGTAATGAGCCTTTACACTTAGTTTCTAAAATCTTTTCTATTCTAAAATTTGTAGTTTGTAAGCTTTAAAAATTGAAGGAAAAATACTTTATCTTAAGGAGATAATTTTAAAAGCCTTTCTTTACTAATAGGGGAAATAACTTATCTCAAGGGAAAATACTTTAGGAACTACTTTGAAAATCATACTATTAGGGAGAGATACTCAAAAGTTGTTTATTTACTTTTACTAGTTGGAAGGTTCTCTTAACAAGCATAAACCATGCGAGCTATGTGGAGTCCAATGTTTCGTCCTCCTACGGAAGAAACCTCTCATTGGGGAGAGGTGTCATACTCTTGACAGGGAGTACAACCTTAACTTAGTGATCACTATCTCGGCTATGGGCTCGTTAATCTCAATCCTACGGTGGCATGTATTTCTGGGGTATGAAACTGTAGTAACTTACTGTAACGCCCTAAAAATCTATCTCGAGATGTCACACGGTGCTTAGAACCACAAGTGATCCCAAGCTAACTCTTATACGGGCATAACTCACGAGCAACTAAATAAGATAGATAAATCCAAACAAAATAAGCAGAAGATACATTTTTTCTGAATCTAATAGATACAAGACTGAATTCACATGATTACAACTCTGCTTTTACAAAGAAAACTGAAACTGAATACATTAATTCTACTAACTGTTTATGAAGCCTCTACTAATACTGACTATAGATAGTTAGGACACAATCCCAACTATCACTAATCAATATATAAAAATAAGAAAGTAAAGAACAATAGTAAATCTGACTGAAGTCCCCGAAATAGGAGGACTCATTATCTGCTGGCTGAAATTTGCAACTGTCTGATTTTGACTGCACATACTACAACTTGTACCTATATTATAAGACAATGTAACACATAGAAGTATATGTGGATCAGTACTTTGAGGATATACCAAACATATGGGGTGAAATGTAATAAGTAAAACAATATCTTATAATCATCATAATTTATAAAACAATGTATGCTAAATATACATGACTCACATAGCTTGAGTAAAATCTGAAATCTAAAGCTCATAAATTATGAATAGTAAAGAATGTAGTATAAATCTCGTGAGTCATTACACTTAGTTCTAGAATCTGTATTCTCTTTTTGTTCTCAAATCCTGTAAGCTAAATGAAATCTGAAACTCTTTCTGCATAGTAAATACTTTATCTCAATACTTTAAATCACTAAACTGTTTTAAGAGTGGGGGACATCTTTGGGAGTTGCTTCTAACCAACATAAACCATGTGAGCATTCTTCGTGGATTCCAACGTCTTACCTACATTGGGGAGAGCTATTCTACCCTTTCCATCAGAATAGAAACTTATCTTAAGTGATCACTATCTTAGCCTACTATAGGCAATCATAAACCTATGGAGGCACATAGTTTTGGGGCGTGAGACCTTGAAATCATTCCTAACTCGGTGTTAAATACTACTCCCATACTTATTACTCAGGACTTTTAGGAAATCCACCTTAAAATAGCATAAGGGTTTATAATAAAAACCAATTACGCTTCTATTTGCTTTAAATCATGAACTATATGAATAATGTGGATTCTTTATCTTAGCTTTGGATTAAAATATCAAATCTTTCTTATCAAAGCATGCTAAAATATAAGCTTCTTGAAATATCAAAACTAAATCGTAGGGCTTAAAGCCCATGCTTCAAACTTATATCAAAACATCTCAAAATTAATGCTTGATAATATACACATTCGTAAATCATCTTAAAATCTGAAAATTTCAGCAATGTTCATGAAAATATAAACAAAATCAAAAAATTTATCTTCAACAACTCTCAAAACTCATAATCTTGTAAATAGTGATAATGGGTATGAATCCTAATTTAGAACTCAAATATAAACATTCAAAATCATAGAAAAACATTCAACTCAATATGCTTCTTGAAAATACTTCAACACCATCAAAATAATAAGATAAAAAATCTCAATATCATATTTAAACTCACTTTTAAAAATCTGAAAAATTGCGTTACGCGCATAAATACATGAAAATAGTCATGCAATTCAATATTCAATCACTTGTAAACAAATAATCTTCAAACAATATAAATTGGGTATAAATCCTAACTTCAATTTCATGAAAAATCACATAAAAAATTAGTAATTTATAATTTAAAATAAGTTTTCGGTACAAGGACGAAATGATTATCCTTGTTGAAACCCCACATATCTTAATTGACGATCTTAGATGAGAAAGCTTGAATCTTGGATTCCTATGATACTTTGAATGTTAAAATCTTGTACTTTTGTATCTTCAATGGTGTTCTTGAAGGTAGACTCTTGAAGCTCTTAGTCTAGGAATATTGAATCTAGAATCAATTTTGAAAAAACATGGTGAAATCTTGAGTTTTCTTGAATCTTGGGTTGAAACCCTAAGCTTTGTTCTTGAGAGGATTTGAGAGAATGAGGGTATAATTGGGTTATTAGAGGATGAATCTCGTGTTAATGGGGCTATTTAAAGGTGGAAAATGACCTAAATACCCATCATGGATGCGGAGCTTGACTGCAGGAAATTACACTGGCAGGAATAGGCAGGGCACCGCCTCGCTTATCCCCCCGGCTTACTGCCTCTTATGAAAATGGTTGTAACTTTTCGCTCAGGTATCGAATTTTGGTGACATTGGTATAGTCGGAAAGATAATTCAATTATCTACAATTGGTAGGACTTGAGATGAAAAATTTCATGTATATAAAAAGTTATACACATTTAAAGTAGACCCTTGTAGAATCGATTATCAACTTTTCGACGAATCAAAGGATCTTAGCTCACATTGGCTCTAAATGCTTTCTATGAATATTTTTCACCTCAAAAGCAAGTCAAACATGAGGATAAGGATAATAAAACTTATATTCTCATGGGAATCACTTGTATTATAGGTTCTACATGTAAGAACAACGGTTCATAGACTAGCTCAAAAATGTAAGGTATTACATTATCTCCCTATAACGCCCCGAGAGTGGGTCCCGAGACGTCACACGGTGCTTAGGGTCACAGGTGACCCCAAGATAACCCTCCCACTAGCATTAACCAAAATAAATTGAATAAAAGCATAAATCCAAAGAGATAATACAGAAGAATAGCGCTTTACTGAATCATCTCAATACAATATTGAATTTACAAGATTTCAACTCTGCTAATAACATACAAACTGAAGTTGAATACATCAAATTCTATAGCTTGTCTATGAAGCCTCTACTAGTACTGACTGTAGATAGCTGGAATCATGACTCCCTACGATCCCAACTCAACACGACTGACTGAAGAAAATACAATTCTCTTTCAGCTGAAATAACTAGCTCAAGCCCTTGAATCAAAAGGGTTCATCACCTGTCGATTGGAAGCTGCAAACTGACTAGATAGAATATATGCGCTACAAATCATACCTACATTACAAGACACTATAGAAATGTATGGGGGTCAGCACTATGGAACAGTACTGAGTATGTAGGGGTGCAATGTATAAATAATATATTACCATCATACTTTATAAAAATCATACATGCGATTATGAATGACTCCCATATCTTGAATACATCTGAAATACCATTCTCATAAATCATGCATAATGAAAAAAAAATCAATATAAATCTCATGAAATCATTTCACTTGTCTCAACACTTTTCAACTCATGACTCAGAGTGACTCGGTGATTCTAGAAACTTGACTCTTATGGACCTAGGAGGTTCTTACAACCGAGATAAACCACGTGAGCTACGTGAAGCCCAACGTATTGCCCTCCTAAGAAAGGAACTCCACGTTGGCAGAAGCATCATACTCTTTCCAGGGAGTACAACCTCGGCTTCCGACCCACATATATCATATCATCTCATATCATATCATCATCATCATATCTCAATCCTACGGTGGCACATAGTTTTGGGGAAAGTATTACACTTTCCCCTCGGTGCTAAATACTACTCCCAGACTCAGCTCAGAATGCATTAGGAAATCTATCTCAATCAAATCATATATCTCAATTTATAATTCATTAACAATTTGTGGATTCCTAACTCAACTTTGACTCAAAAATCAATCTTTCTCATTATCAAATCATCCCGTCTTTGCGGGTTCAAAATCAATATACTCAAATGATCATTCTTTCAATTCAATATTTAAATTATAACAATAACTTTTGAAAGCGCTTAAGATCATCAATTCATCATAATAAGAATATGCATCTCGTAGTATAACTCAAATCATGACTCTCATCTCAAAACCTTTGAAAATATAAATTCATGGTAGTAATATGCAACTCATGGCATAAATTCTCAATTCAAGAAATAAGCTAATAAAGTAATTATGTATATCAATTTTTGGACAATTCAAAGTCCCATAAATCTCTCACAAAGTAATTTGGGTGTATACCCACTTTGCAAATATCATGAAATTCAATAATAGAAATTAACCTTTTTGGGCACAAGAATGAAAGGAGATTCTTGTTCAAACCCCACATACCTTAATTTAGGAACTTAGATGAACTAGCTTGCTTGAGACTCTTTTCATACCCTTGAGTTAGGATCTTTGATGATTTTGACTTGGGAACTTTGAATCTTGAACCAATTTGTGAAAACTATGGTTGGATCTTGAGATTATTGGAGAAGATTTGGATTTGGAAGTGGAGAGAAAAACCCTAATTCTTGATGATATGGAGGAGAAATGGGGTTCTCTCATTTGACCGAATATATATATAGGGGAAAAAGGGTGGAAATGATCGGAATACCCTTTTAAAAACAGCTTGAAAATACACTTCTGGGTGTACGACGGTGCCATGCGACAGTCTGTCACAGGTGCGGCGGTCGTCGGACACCACCATCGCGACTTTCCAGAAGTTGGAATCTAGACTTGAGTTTGACGGTCCCAGTCGATGTCCCATGACATGACCGACGGTCCGTCGGACTCTACCGTCGGACGTGTCCAAGGAATTGAAACTCTGCCTTAGTTCTTTGGTCCCATTCGACGTCCTGTCGCATAACCGACGGTCCGTCGGACCTCACCTTCGAACCTGGGCGGTTCTGAATGCCTTCTGTAATTCAACCATAACTTCTTACTCCGACCTCGGATTTTGACGAAATTAGTATCGTTGTAAAGCTTAGAAAATTTTCCACGTGATAGAAAGTCAAAAATAGGGAAATTCTACAAGATTTAATCACCACTTACTTTGGAAATCATCACTTAATCTTCTAGAGATGGAATTTAGGTTCAGGGAAGACTCAGGGTATTACATTATCTCCCCTTTGGAAACATTCATCCTCGAATGTTGCTAGTTAGGCCAAGAATACAGAGAAACTGAGGGTACATGGATGAAACAATCGTTAATCTGAATCTATATCTTTCTAAACCTTGATGTACTTCGTTGAATGTACAACTCATAATAATAACGACTCTATAACCGAATTTGAGATTGGAAAAGAGTAGAATGAAGGACAACAATAATTCTCAACTATGTCTAAATTAGCTCACCTTTGACTTAATTTAAAGAGTGCGCTCATGCTGAGAGTTTAGAATTCGCTTGATGTGCTCAGGGTGCGATCGTACTGATAGACTGCAAAATGTTAACTTGCGAAGGCATAAATCATGAGAAAGCGAGGCTATGATTACCCAATAGGTATTACCTTATCTGAGCTGGAATACTTGGGAAACAAAGATCGTTCTGTGAATGCTTATGAACTAATTCATGACTAGATATCCGACTCAGAAACTAACGCCTGAAGCATATTAAGATGAGTTCAAAATTTTTCATAGGTGTGGATAACTATCTCTTAGAATAACCGAACTTATGAAGCTTCAGGTAATAGGACCAGACTAGCTCAAAAAATGAAAACTATAAGAATCTTTTTGCCAAACTCTTAAACTGGGCTGCTGACTATGCAAACAAAATCGTACTAGGTACTCCCACTCAAGTGGAGGATTTCTCCAAAACCCTTCTAGGGAGTTCTAATGATATGAAGGAGCGAAGAACATTAGAGAAGATCCGAACAGGACACTGGAATTAGGGATCACAAAATTTCCATATTCCCATAGCTTAGAACGTAGACCTATGAATCATAAATCAGAATAAATGTTCTAGGTCTCAGGCAATGCAACTCCTTACTCTCAAACTTAACCATACTTCTCCCACGTCCCCTCGACTATACTATTCCCTTCCAATACTATATTTGCTTGATACGACTTATAGTCCTCACATGGCACTGATACTTCCATCTACTCATATATTCCCGAACCAAACTTTTTCACTGTCTTCAAGTCTAACTTAGAATCACTAGATTTATCACATAACACCCTTCTGAATCATGAACTTACACATATCTACATTTTCACAACTTATCATCCTAAGAGTAATTTGTATTACCACTTCAACAACTCAAATCTACCTAGCACTAGCCATTCCCTAAAATGCAATGCATCCATGTGCACATATACAAACTTAACGTTCAAGCCTATCTTCTCAACCACATATATAATCTCAACAAACACTCACAAGGCATCTTTCTCGTATCCTTTAAGGCCCTATCAATAACATCATCCGCGCACACTATTCCATTCTTCGAAAGACACACATAACATATTCATAACCAATTAATTCATACACAAAAACCTTGTCTCATTATTCCTTCAATCTCATAAAAGAACATAAAATAGTCACACAAAAATCTTCCCAAACAAACACCTAAAATTTCAACTAACCACGACATGTATCAACGATTTGGCCTCGATCTTACTCCATTTTTACTGCCCTAGCTAAAATAAGCATGCCACCCTCTATCATTGATAAGGAAAGTATCTTCTCTCTGTCTTCTAGGAAACTGTTCACCACCACATTTACCAACAACAAATGCCTACTTTTTTTCCATCTAAACGACCATTTACCACTACTCTCTCGACCTATGGAAGAGGTTACTAAAAGACTAGAACATGAGGATCTGAAACTGAAGAAGTACTATGTACCTCTTGATACTCAACTGAGGCTTGAGGAATGGAAGATCTAATTATCAGGAACTTATCGAAGAAGTATAACCCGAGATATGCATAATATACATCCAAAATTTTCGCTGATCATTAAAAGTAGCTCTTGAATACTGGAACTGAACATATCACAAAACTCGAGTACAGGAGTCATGAGCTGCATGACCTAAATTGGGAATTCGTAACTTACGAAACGTGATTCCAATCGCTGAAAGGTCTGAAACTCCATATTTTGGGAACTAGAAGAAAACATGATTCTCTATGATATGTACGAACAGGGAACTTGATTATGAAACTAAAATGCAAATCATGAGTAGGCATTGGGATAGCTGAAAGATACTGAAATAGAAATGGGTCGAGCCGTATCGCCTCTCACTGTTGTTCCACCACCTACTGGCACACCTAATAAAATCTAAAGACTTGACCGATTACTCGTTCTACCATCTCCCCCTTAGACTTAAGCCATCACTCTGAGTTGGCAAACCATTATATACACTCTGTTTTATACTGAAATCACTTTACTCTAGAGTTCGGGACATGATAATACACAAAGATAATAAAACTCAACCCGAAAGCGTACAACCACCTCCTCACCCCTTCTTCTGAGTCACACCCTATCCTTCTCTAGCTCCAGTAATCATCATATAATACTTGCACACTTGCTAACTTTGAGTATACATGAACACCCCTATAGTCGGAGTGCACACCATCTAGTACTTCAACTCTTATTTCTATTTGCTCAACTTCAAAATGTCAATCTTAGAGTCTCATGCTGAGCTCGAATACTCCCCAACCTTTGATGGACCATACCACTTATGTCATAACTTACTAATATCACCCCTGAAAACTTATATTTCTAACCGTGAAAATCAACACCACACTTAAGAGGCTCAACACCTTCAGTCATACCCCTTGACTCAGCTATCAGGAACATTATTCATTTCCTAACTAGTCTTTCTCTACCTAACAACTCCCACGGTACTACTAACTACACCACATGCAACAATCCTCAAAAGTAAAGTAGCCCCATAGCACCTTGGGAGAACTTCCTCATCATAGATACAATATCAAACTTAATTGCGAAAAACCCAAACTTAAGCTCTTGCATGCACTGTTCAAGCCTACTAGATCACTTCCCTACAACTAGTACCATTAACGAAGAAATCATCACATCCACCATCACAACCACCAATCATTCAAATTTAATGTCTAGCGCTCAACATAACTGACAACTCCATTTCACACGCAATTCTCACTTGAAAACTATAAAATGTAACATCGATAAACACTAGCCCACTCAGACCTCATAACAATAATAATTGATCATAATCACATGGTCTATCTTATTTACAATCCATCAACACATCCTCTTTCTACACATCATTGCTATCCACCCTTTATACACAACTTATCCTAGTTCATGGCTCTCCAAGCCTCAACTAAACTTCCCCTTGCAATCTCGTGAGCACCTAATTTAACAACACTCATCCACCAAATACTTACATCACTAACCTATAATTATCTTACATGAAAAACACCATCAACAACTTCTTTCGTACTTTAAGCAACCTATTATTTACCTTAACTAGTAACTCCTTCTTTTTCTCTTACTAAAATGACACACAATGACATATCACTTCATTTCCCACTCCATCGTATACAAAAAAATTGTCTACACATATACTCAATAGATCACACTTACCACTCTTCTTGCCACTGCACCTCTAAACCCCTAGTTTCAAATCAACACGAGAATAACAAGATGAACGACAAGTTGCTAGTGAATCAAAATAGGCCTCACCCGGCTTCACTAGTCTTTGATTTTGCATTTTGAAAAAGAGTTTGAGATGAATAACAAAGAAACTTTGCTAGTGAATCGAAAGAGCCCCACACGACTTTACTAGACTTTCAGTTTCACTAGCATAATGCTAACAAGATTACGAGAGGTAGAAACTTGACATACAATATTCGATAATCTAGGAATATGCATCTTACTCTATCCTAATTGAACGACCCATGAAGGAGAGGACATAACTTTACACTTGGGGAACTTATAACACACTGGAAAGCTCTTCTCAAGCCACTTTGCGAAACTTCTGAAACTCTTCACTAGCAATTCTGAGAGCATTATCAGGGGAGAAAATTGGAACTTACTGATCATGTCATCCCAAGAACATTACATGGATAGAGAAGTATAAATTATCACTATGGATTCTGAGGAGAAACTTGAAAGCGCATCTGACTTGGGCTTAGTGCATGGTTTATAAGCATGGTAAAATACTTCAATCTCATAAACTCAAAAGCACTTATGGAATACTTTCTAACTCGCTCACAACTCCATAACTATCTTTGGAGACTATTTGAGAAGGTACTATCAGTAAGGATTTAAGCTTGACTGTCCCTGATATCTTGAAAATAAGGTAGAAATGCCCTAAATAGAATAAGATGAGGATCCAGATAAGTTTCTCAGAGAACATTTCAATAGCATGATCTAGGACTTGAAAGTATGAAGACCTTTCCTAAATGCCTTGTAGCCTCTCGAAAAAAAGTATAGACATCTCTGTACCGTCCTGCAAGAATCTACTAGACATGGCTTCATAGACACCCTAGGACACTTGAACTCTGTGCTTTGATACCAAGTTTATAACGCCTCGGGAGTGGGTCCCGAGATGTCACACGGTGCTTAGGGTCACAAGAGACCCCAAGATAACCCTTTCACTGGCATAACCCAAAAGAAACTGAATAAAAGCATAAATCTGAAGAGATAATACAGAAGAATAACGCTTTGCTAAATCAGCTCAATACAATATTGAATTTACAAGATTTAAACTCTGCTAATAACATACAAACTGAAGTTGAATACATCAAAATTCTACTACCTATCTATGAAGCCTCTACTAGTACTGACTATAGATAGCTGGGGTCATGACTCCCTACTATCCCAACTCAACACGACTGACTGAAGAAAATACAATTCTCTTCTAGCTAAAATAACTAGCTCAAGCCCTTGAATCAAAAGGGTTCATCACCTATCGACTGGAAGCTGCAAATTGACTAGATAGAATATATACGCCATAACTTATACCTACATTATAAGACACTGTAGAAATGTATGGGGGTCAGCACTATGGAACAGTACTGAGTATGTGGGGGTGCAATGTATAAATAACGTATTATTATCATACTTTATAAAAATCATACATGCGATTATGAATGACTCCCATAGTTTGAATACATCTGAAATACCATTCTCATAAATTATGCATAATGAAAAAATACAATATATATCTTATGAAATCATTTTACTTGTCTCAACACTTTTCAACTCATGACTCAGAGTGACTCGGTGATTCTGGAAACTTAAATCTTATGGACCTGGGAGGTTCTTATAATCAACATAAACCATGTGAGCTACGTGGAGTCCAACGTATTGCCCTCCTAAGGAAGGAACCCCACGTTGGCAGAAGCGTCATACTCTTGCCAAGGAGTACAACCTCGGCCTCTAACCCATATATATCATATCATCTCATATCATATCAGCATCATCATATCTCAATCCTACGATGGCACGTACTTTCGAGAAAAGTACCACACTATTTGCTCGGTGCTAAATACTACTCTCAGACTTATCTCATAACGCATTACGAAATCCACCTCAATCGAATCATATTTCTTAATTTATAATTCATTAATAATTTGTGGATTCCTAACTCAACTTTGACTTAAAAATCAATCTTTTTTATTATCAAAATCATCCCCTCTCTGTGGATTCAAAATCAATATACTTAAATGATTATTCTTTTAATTCAATAGTTAAATCATAACAATAGCTTTTGAAAGCACTTAAGATCTTCAATTCATCATAATAAGAATATGCATCTCGTAGTATAACTCAAATCATGACTCTTATCTCAAAACCTTTGAAATAAATTCATGGTAGTAGTATGCAACTCATGGCATAAATTCTCAATTCAAGAAATAAGATAATAAAGTAATCATGTGTATCAATTTTTGGACAATTCAAAGTCCCGTAAATCTCTCACAAAGTAATTTGGGTGTATACCCACTTTGCAAATATCATGAAATTCAATAATAGAAACAAACCTTTTTGGGCACAAGAATGAAAAGAGATTCTTTTTCAAACCCCACATACCTTAATTTAGGAACTTGGATGTACTAGCTTGCTTGAGACTCTTTTCATACCCTTGAGTTAGGATCCTTGATGAGCTTGACTTGGGAACTTTGAATCTTGAACCAATTTGTGAAAACTATGGTTTGATTTTGAGATTATTGGAGAAGATTTGGATTTGGAAGTAGAGAGAAAAACCCTAATTCTTGATGATATGGAAGAGAAATGGGGTTCTCTCCTTTGATCGAATATATATAGAGGGAAAAAAGTGGTGGAAATGATCGGAATACCCTCTTAAAAATAGCTTAAAAATACATGTCGGGGTGTACAACGGTACCATACGACGGTCCATCGTAGGTGCGATGGTCATCGGACACCATGCTGTGACTTTCTAGATGTTAGAATCTGGACTTGAGTTCGATAATCCTAGTCGACGTCCTGTGACATGACCAACGGTCCATCGGACTCTACTGTCGGATGTGTCTAGGGAATTGAAACTCTTCCTCAGTTCGACGGTCCCAGTCGACGTCCCTTCGCATGACCGATGGTCCGTCGGACCTCACCGTCGAACCTGGGCGGTTCTGACTGCCTTCTGTAATTCAACCATAACTTCTTACTTCGACCTTAAATTTTGACGAAATTTGTATCGTTGGAAAGCTTAGGCAATTTTCCACGTGATAGAAAGTCGGAATTGGGAAAATTCTACAAGATTTAATCACCACTTACTTTAGAAATCATCACTTAATATTTTAGGGATGGAATTTAGGTTTAGGGAAGACTCGAGGTATTACACTCCCCCTAGGGAAAGTACATTATCTCCCCCGTAGGAACATTCATCCTCGAATGTAGCTAATTAGACTGAAACACTAAGGAATCTAAGGCTATACGCTATCATGCACAACTTAAATAAGCTGAATAGCTAAATTTCAAACATAATGAGCTACTGAACTGATCTACAAGTGTATGAATTCTTATGAACATAGCTATATGGCTAAGATAGAAACAAGAGGGTCAACTTATGAGTGACCATTTCCTTATGGTGGATCTGATCTCATGAGAAAAAAATGAGAGGTTTTATAACATTAAAACTTGGGATAGTACAATACCTCCCCCTTGGGATCGTTCGTCCCCAAATGATACTGATTTTATTGAAAAACTAGGAAAAGACGGAGATGATACACATAATATTTACAGACTGAATCATACTGGTTTCTTACACCCAAATAGAGTATTTCTTCAACACACTTCTTAGAAATTTCTAATGCTATTAGGAAGTAAAGGACTTTGGGCATGATCTGAATAAGGAATTATAACATTTCTACCCCTCTGTGGCCTGGAATATAGTCCTATAAAGGATAGAATTTCTAGGCCTTAAGAAATGCTACTTCTTACTTTCAAGCTTAGCAACACTTCTTAAATGCTTCCTCGACTATGCTATTCCTCTCAAATGTCACACTCGCTTGATTCAACTTAAAGTATTCATATGGCATTGATAAATTCGTCTGCTAAAGTATAAACTAAACTAGTTCCCTTTATCATGGTAAGGCCTAACTTGAAACCACAAGGTGCTACATATAATTCCACACCATAATACAAATATGATCCATGAACTCAACACTTCGAGGACTATCATAACTACTCCCTCTAGGATGATGTTCCTCATCACTTTAACAACTAAATTAAACCTCTTACATGCCCACATGACATTCAAGCCTATCTTCATATCCACATCTAAGCATTACTTTACACCTTACTGAGGCCTGAGGAATAGAGCATTCAAAGCATGGATTCATTAAAGAGATCTAATCTGAGGACGTACCTAATATAAATCTGAATTTCATTATCATTAAGAGTGTTGCATGAGTACATGAGTCATGAGCTGCATGACCTGAATTTTGGAATTTCATAACTTACAAAATATGATTCCGACTGTTGAACGAACTGGAACTCCCCATACTAGGAACTGGGAGATTACATGATTTTTTATTATGCGCATGAACATGAACTATGATCATTGAACTGATACGTAATGCATGAGTAGGTATTAGAATAACTAAAATATCCATACTGAAATAAGAATGGGTTAATCCCCATCCTCATTCTCTTGATGTTTCTATACTACACTAACATTACTACTATAATTGGGAAGTCTGATTTTGTCACTCATTCTATCATCTTCCCCTTAGATTTAAGCCACCATTCTAAATCTGTGGAACCCTTTAATATAAAGCTTTCTTGGAGTAACAACGGAGGATCTTTCTTGGATGAGGAGCTTTGGAGTTCTTAGGGTATTGCTTGAGAGAAAAGTAATAAAAATATGCCTAATGTGCTTAGAATAGGATTTAATCTTGCATTTGAATGGATTGGGGATGGAAAAAATAACTCTTTTGCCCTTAATGACACGGAGTTGGACTGCAAAAATTTGCCCTAGCCAGAATAGCCAGGGCGCTGCGGGCTCTAGTCTGCCGCTCTAGGCAGGGCAACGCGTTGTTTGTAGTGGTGCTATGCTAGGGCAACGCAGTCTTAACGCCTTGAGCTACTGGTTTGGCATACCAAACATTCCATTAGGCTTATTCGAAAGATCCAAAACTCACCCGAGATGTACTATTAATTTGCCCCATCATGAATCAACTTAAAAATTAACTTTTGGAGGTTGGGAAGGTCATAAATAAAATCCTCGAAGTTGAGATCTTTGGAAAATACTAAGTCCTAACACTTCGCTGAAAGTTTTCTAAGTGTGAGACCTCGCTTGGCATGCTTTACAGGCTTAGACAAAAAGGAAATTTTACGGTGTCTTACAATACATTCAAATAATAGAACTTAACCTAACAGACTATACCTGAAAGTGTAAAACTCTCTGCTAATGCTTCTTTCACAGTCTACTAATATAACATCTCTAAACTTATACCAGCATACCCAACATCATCAACCTATAACCCGTAAGATAACTAATAAGAACCTCATATACCATATTGCCTCATTCATACCTATCAATCCAAGGGTACAACTAACCACACAACACTTAATAAATTCTGAAAATAATGAAGCCCCATATCACCTTGGGCACACCTATACATCATACTAAATTGTGAATAAATAAACTTAAGCTCTCGCATACATTGTTCAAGCCTACTAGATCACTTCCATACAGCTAACATTCACAAACACATCAATCATTATATCTACCTTCCTTATCATCTACTATTCAAACTTAGTGTCTAGTTCTAGCTATGATTAACCACAACTTCTCATAATATTCTTACATGTCAAATGTCTGAAAACACTATTCCGCTAAAACTTCATAATAATAATAATCAATCATAATCATATGGCCTATCTTATTACAATCCATCAACACATCCTCCTTCTACACATTAATATTATTCATACATCTATAAGCTCTATAAGTTTCAACTAAACTCCCTTTTTGTAACTTCAAGGGATCCTAAATTAACAACACTCAACCACCAAGTACTTTCATCAATAACCTATTCGTTTTTTAACACAACAAAATCATCAAAAACTCTTTTCATAGTTCAAGAAATAAAAAATTCTCCTTAAATAATTACTCTTTCTCTACCTTCTACTAAACTAACACACAAGGGCATAACTTCATTACTAACTCAATCATATGCAAAAATTCAGCTATATATATATATATATATAGATATAGATATATTCAATAAATTTTCCTTTCAACCATTCTTGTCACTACACTTCTAAACCCCCAGTTTCAACCAACACAAGAATAACAAGATGAACAACAAGTTGCTAGTGAATCGAAATAGACATCACCCGGCTTCACTAGACTGTGATTTTTGTGTTTTGAACAAAAAAATGAGATGAATAACAAAGCAACTATGCTAATGAATCGAAATAGGCTTCACCCGACTTTACTAGACTTGATTTTATGTGTGAAACAAGAAAATAAGATGAATAACAAAGCAACTATGCTAGTGAATTGAAAGAGCCCCACAAGGCTTCACTAGACTTTTAGTTTCAACAACACAATGATAACAAGATTACAAGAGATAGAAACTTGACACACAATATTCAATGATCTAAGAATACATATATTACTCTATCTTAATTGAATAACTCATAAGAATGAGCAAATAACTTTTAATATAAGGAACCTAACACACTAGAGAGCTCCTGTCAAGCCCTTTGTGTAACTTCTAAAACTTCTATTAGTAAATATAGGATCATTATCTGGGGAGGAAATGGAACTTGCTGATCTTCCTATCTCAAGAATAATACATAGGTAGGGAAGTATAGATTATCATTATGGATTCTGAGAGGGAATTTGAAAGCACATCTGACTTGGACTTAGTGCATGACTTTTTATGAGCATGAATAAAGCTCTTCAAACTTTGAAACCTAAAAGCACTGATAAGATACCTTCTAGCCTTCTTATAATGCCATAACTATCTATGGAGACTGTTTGAGAAAGCTCTACCAGTAAGGATTTGAGCTTGACTGTTTTTCATACTTTGAGAATAAGACAGAAATAGCCCAAATAGAGCATGATGAGAATTTGTATAAATTTCTTAGAGACCACAATCTGAGACTTGAAAGAATGAAAACATTCCCTAAATGCCTTGTAGCCTCTCGAAGAAAAGTACAGATGCGTCCATACTGTTTTGCAGGACTCTACTAGACACGGTTTCACAGATACCCTAGGACACTTAAACTCTGTTCTCTGATACCAAGTTTGTAACACCCCAAAAATCTATCCTGAGACGTCACACGGTACTTAGGACCACAAATGATCCCCAGATAACCCTTATACTGCATAACTTAGGAGCAACTAAATAAGATAGATAAATCCAAACAAAATAAGTGAAAGATACATATTTTCAGAATTTGATCGATACAAAACTAAAATCACATGATTACAAATATGCTTTTACAAAGAAAACTGAAACTGAATCCATTAAATCTACTGAATATCTATGAAGCATCTACTAATACTGACTATAGATATCTAGGATGCGACCCCATAATTATCATAATTTATAAAAGAATGCATGCTAAATGTACATGACTCACATAGCTTGAGTAAAATCTGAAATTTAAAGATCATAAATTATAAATAGTAAAGCATGTAGCATAAATCTCGTGAGTCATTACACTTAGTTCTAAAATTTGTATTCTCTTTTTTTTCTCAAATGGTGTAAGCTAAATGAAATTTGAAACTCTTTCTGCATAGTAAATAATTTATCTCAATACCTTAAATCACTAAACTATTTTAAGAGTGGGGGAAATCTTTGGGAGTTTCTTCTAATCGACATGAACCATGTGATAATTCTTCATGGAGTCCAATGTCTTACCCATATTGGGGAGACCTGTTCTAGCCTTTCCATCGGAATAGAACCTTATCTTAAGTGATCACTAACTTAGCCCATTATGGGCAATCATAGACCTACGATGACACGTAGTTTTGGGGCATGAGACCTTGGAATCATACCCAACTCGGTGCTAAATACAACTCCCACACTTATTGCTCAGGACTCTTAGGAAATCCATCTTAAAATAGCATAAGGGTTTATAATAAAAACCAATTACGCTCATCTTTGCTTTAAATCATGAACTATAGGAATAATGTGGATTTCTTATCTTAGCTTAGGATTAAAATATCAAATCTTGCTTATCAAAGCATGCTAAAATATAAGCTTCTTGAAATATCAAAACTAAATCTTAGGGATTAATGACCATTCTTCAAACTCATGTCAAAACATCTCAAAACTCATCATACACATTCATAAATCATCTTAAAATCCGAAAATTTCAACAATGTTCTGAAAATATAAACTCTCAAAAACTCATAATCTTGTAAATAGTGATAATGTGTATGAATTCCAATTTAAAACTCATATATAAACATTCAAAATCATAGAAAAATGTTCAACTCAATATGCTTCTTAAAAATACTTCAACACCATCAAAATAATAAAATCAAGAATCTTACTATCATACTTAAGATCACTTTCAAAAATTTGAAATATTGCCTTACGCGCATAAATATATGAAAATAGTCATGCAATTCAATATTCAATCACTTGTAAACTCATAATTTTCAAACAATTCAATTTCATGGAAAATCTCATAAAAATTCAATAATTTATAATTTAAAACAAGTTTTGGGAACAAGGACTAAAGAATTGTCCTTATTGAAACCCAACATACCATAATTGACGATCTTAGATGAGTAAGCTTGAATCTTAGATTCCTATGATACTTTGAATGTTAAAAGCTTGTACTTTTGAATCTTCAATGGTGTTCTTGAAGGTAGAATCTTGAAGCTCTGGTATAGGAATATTGAATCTTGAATCAATTTTTAAAAACCATCATGAAATTTTGAGTTTTCTTGAATCTTAGGTTGAAACCCTAAGCTTTGTTCTTGAGAGGATTTAAGAGAATGAGGGTATAATTGGGTTATTAGAGGCTGAATCTTGTGTTAATGGGGCTATTTAAGGGTGGAAAATGACCCAAATACCCCTCATGGACGCGGATCTTGAATACAAGAAATTAAAATGGTGGGAATAGGCAGGGCACCGCCTCACTTATCGCCCTGGCTTACTGCCTTTTACAAATTTGGTTGTAACTTTTTGCTCAGGTATCGGATTTTGGCGAAATTGGTATCGTTGGAAAGCTAATGCAATTATGTACAATTTGGTGGGTATTGATATTAAAAATTTCATATATGTAACAAGTAATTCACATTTAAAGTAGACCCTTGTAGAATCAAATATCAACTTTTGGACAAATCAAAGGATCTTAGCTCAACTTGGCTCTAAATGCTTTCTATGAACATTTTTCACCTCAAAAGCAAGTCAAACATGAGGATAAGGATAATGAAACTTATTTTCTCATGGGAATCACTTAGATTATAGCTTTTACACGCAAGAATGATGGTTCATAGATTAGCTAAAAAATGCGGGTTATTACACTTACCCAACTCGGTTCTAAATACTACTCCCTTTAATTAGCTGTGCTCATCTCATTGGAAATTCACTTTTTCAAAATAATATCATGATTTATAATGAAAACAAAACTCATATCTGTACTCTAAAAAGTGGATTCCAAACTCAATTGGGGATTCGAACATCAAATATTGTTTATACAACTAAAAATATGCAAATCTCAGGGTGCTTAAAAGCACAAGTTCTTGAAATATCAATACTCAAAATAGGGTCTGATAGAGCATGTTTCAAACTCACGTAAACTCATAGTAATCATGCTTGTAAATGAAATCAATAATAATTTAACTAAAAATCTGAAATTTTTTGCAATAGGCATGAGAATATGGGAATAGACCTGAAATTAATCTTCAAACTCTCTCAAAGATCATATCTTGTAAATAGTGATAATGGGTATAAATCCAAATTTAGAACTCGTGTATAAACATTCAAAATCATAGAAAAACATCAGGCTCAACATGCTTCTTGAAAATACTTCAACGATATCAAAATAATAAAATCAAAAATGTCAATATCATGCTTAAACTCAATTTGGAAAATCTGAAAAATTGCATTACGTGCATAAATACATGAAAATAGTCATGCAATTCAATGTTTAATCATTTGTAAACTCTTAATCTTCAAACAATATAAATTGGGCATAAACCCTAACTTCAATTTCATGAAAAATCACATAAAATTTAGTAATTTATAATTTAAAATAAGTTTTGAGCACAAGGACAAAGGGATTATCCTTGTTCAAACCCCACATACTGTAATTGATCTTAGATGAGAAATCTTGAATCTTGGACTTCCTATGATGAATTAAATGTAAAAGATTGAACTTTTAAATCTCTAATGGTGTTCTTGAAGATTCTTCTTCAGATTCTTGGATTAGGGAACCACATTCTTGTTTTTTCTTGAAGGTATTGTAATGAAGTGTTGGACTTCTTGAATGGCGATTAGGGTTTGTTCTTGAGGGAGGCTTGGAGATAAATTATGAGTAAAGGGGCAAATAATGATCCCTAAGGCTTTAATTATTTGTTATGGACGAGTTTGGGTGAAGGAAAGGATCTTTTTTTCCTTAAAAATGCGAAATTAGAACCTAGAAATTGGGTGTTTGAGGCATAGCATGCGTCGCACGCTAATCGCATGCAGCTACTGCCTCACTTATAAAAAGCCCATAACTTTTTGCTCGGGTATCGAATTTTGGCAAAATTGGCATCGTTGGAAAGATAATTCAATTATCTAGAATTTGGTTGGTCTTGAGATGAAAAATTCCACTTATATAAAAAGTTATAAGCATTTAAATTATATCCTTGTAGAATCGAATATAAAATCTTGGACGAATCAAAGGATCTTAGCTCAACTTGGCTTTAAATGATTTCTATGAACATTTTTAACCTCATGAGCATTTCACACACTAGTATAAATATCATGGAACTTATATTCACATGATAATCACTTGAATAATAACTTATACATGTAGGAACAATAGTTCAAAGACTAGCCCAAAAATGCGGGGTATTACATTATCTCCTTCTTGGGAACATTCGTCCTTGAATGATACTGATTTGGTTGAAATACTAGGAAAAGATTAAGATGATACACAGGATACTTACAAACTAAATCATGACTTAATATCAGAAACTGAAACTGATGTATGAATTGATCTAAATTATCTTGCGGAATAGCAATACTCATAAAACTTTAGATAGTAAGACTAGATGAGAAGTTGAAAATTTATAGGAGCTTATCTGCTTGATTGCTAAATAGGATTTCAGGCTTAATGGACTGAATCATACTGACTGCCCATACTCAAATGGAGTATTTCTTCAGCACTCTTCTATGAAATTTTATTAACATTAGGGAGCAGAGAATTTTGGGCATGATTCGAACAAGACATCTGAATAAGGAATCACAACATTGATACTACTCTATTTCTTGGAACATATGCCTATAAATTGTATGCTAGGATAGAATTACTAGGTCTTACGCAATGAAACTCCTTACCTTCCAAATTAACAACACTTCTCATTATTCCCTCAACTATATTATTCCCCTTAAATACCATATTCATTGATTCAACTCCTAATTCTCACATGGCCGTTCATAAATCCATCTACTAATGTCTAAATTGAATTGAGTCCTCTTACCATGATTAAGCCTAAATCGAGATCACAAGGTACAACATGCCACACCACAATACTAGTCTAAACCATATGATTCAATATTCTATATCATTTTTAGAGCTCACATCCTAAGAATAACATACCTTACCACTTCAATGACTAGCTCAAAACTCTTACTATGGATTTACTAGCACATATTGTAATCATCCACTTACACCCAACATGAAATTCAAACCTATCATTAAAATCACATATGAACTTCAAGGCAAAACCGCATAAAGGCATGCTTCTCATGTTTTCTAAACCTTTATCAATAAAAAATTTCTTGCACTTATTCATAAGAAGACATACACAGAATTCTCAACTAACTATGACAGGTACCAAAGATTTACCTCAATATCCCTTCATTAAGGTTATCAAGAACCCTAACTCAAAGAGTTTTAAAGACAATTGCAAGCAAGTCTTTTCATCTTAACTCATAATCGAGGTATGTGGAGTCTTAAACAAGAATCTTCTTTCATTCTTGTGCCCAAAAAGGTTGATTTCCATTATTAAATTTCTTGATAATTGTAAAGAGGGTATACACCCAAATTACTTTATGAAGGATTTATTGGACTTTGAATTGTCTAATATTGATACACATGACTACTTCATTATTTTATTTCTTGAATTGAAAATTATACTATGAGATGCATATCTTCATTTTGATTTGAGATCTTTGAATGCTTTCAAAAATCGTTGTCATGATTTAACTATTGAATTGAAAGAATGATTATTTGAGAATATTGATTTTGAGCTCTTAGAGTCATGATGATCTTTATAATGAGTCCTTTGGTATTTCTTGAAGATGTGAAGTTCATATGATTTGACGAACAAGTACATTGATATTGATAATTATTGATTTTGAGTCAAAGTTGGGTTAGAAATCCACCAATTGTTTTATGAAATATGAGTTGATATATTTGATTTGATATTCATGATGGACCCTTATGTTGACAGAGGTGGATTTCCTAACGCGTTCTGAGATGAGTCTTAGAGTAGTATTTAGCACCGAGCGGAAAGTGTGGTACTTTCCCCAAAACTACGTGCTACCGTAGGTTTGAGACAGAATGAGATAATGATATGATGATATGATATATGTGGGCCGAAGTCCGAGGTTGTAATCCCTGGAAAAAGTATGACGCTCCTACCAACATAGGGCTCCTTCCTTAGAAGGGCAATACGTTGGACTCCATGTAGCTCACGTGGTTTATGTCGATAATAAGAACCTCCCATGTCCATAAGAGTCAAGTTTCTTGAGTTACCGAGTCACTCCGAGTCATGAGGTAAAAGACTTTGAATAAGTAAAATGTTTTCATGAGATTTCCTATTATACATTTCATATTATCTATTTGATGAGAATGTTATTTCATTGTGATCAAGCCAAGTGAGACGGGATTGACAGCATACATGATTTATCTAGAAAATTGATGTTATTTTTTAACTGTTGTATACACCTCCATATACTCAGTACATTCCCAAGTTCTAACCCACGTATTTGTATTTGGGCTATATTTTCTCGTAATGTAGGTTCAAGTACTCAATCCCAGCTTCGTCAGTGATCTTTGAGTACTTCATCTGCATCTTTCTAGTGGTTAGTCATCATGGTGCGGGGACCCTTCTCAGATATTGGTTGATATTTTGTTGTGATCATGTATAGACTGGTTGTTGAGGATCTGTCCCAATGGCTCATCATTTTGTTTAGTAGAGGCTTGTCAGGCCAGTGTGTCAGCATGTACATATTTTCAATGTTTATGTTGTACAATTTAATATTTTTATGCATTCTAAATGAACTTGATATCATATGTTCCCACTATTTTGATGTGATTATTCTTTTTAATGATGGTCTAGAGTTGCCAGTCGGCTCAGAGGGTTAGCTTGGGTCTATGTGTAGCCTTAAGCACCATGTGGCACCTCGAGATAGATTCTAGGACGTTACAAACTTGGTATCAGATCCTAAGGTTTGAAGAGTCCTGGGGATTCTGACAAGCCACGTAACATAGAGTCTTGATCATTGGTGTGTAGCGCACCATAACTATGAGCAAGAGGCTATGGGATATTTTCGGAAAAGTTGTTTTGTTCCTTCAAAATCTATTGTTCCTACACCTGTCTCTCTCTCTGTTATTAATTCGTGCTCTCTTATGATAGAAAATTCCTCCTCATCGAGCCTGTAGAAACTATAATGAACAACCTCAATCCGTTGATCCCTCGAATGAAATAATGTCTCAAGTCGAATTTCGGGAAGCCTTTTAGGCATTAGCCCAGGATGTTACTGCCAATACTCAGGCTAACACCTAGGCCGCAACTTCACATTCTCAAGAAAGTAATTCAGCCGCAGCTCAGATCTATGACTTTATGCGAATGAATCCACTAGAATTTTATGGGTCAAGGGCGGGTGAGAACCCGCACAAGTATATCGATGAGGTGAGAAAGATCACCCAGATCATGTATGTAACGAAAGAGAAGAGTGTGGAATTGGCTTTGTACCATTTAAAAGATGTTGCGTATGATTGGGTCGAAATATAGAAGAGTAGTAGAGGGGATGATGTTGTTCCCATGACTTGGAAATTTTTTCAAGATGCATTCTTAGACAATTTTTTTTCATTAGAAATGAGGGAAGCAAAGTTAGAGGAGTTCATGAACTTGAGACAGGGTTCTATGTCGGTTAAAGAATATTGTCTTAAGTTTAATCAGCTGTCCAAATATGCTCCTGGTCTGATAACGGACCCTCACACTAGCATGAGTAAGTTTATGATAGGGGTGTCGGGTTACGTTGTGAAAGAATATAGATTTGCTATGCTTAATAGGGAGATAGATCTTTCTAGATTGATGATTCAGATACAACAGATCGAAGCAGAGAAGATTAAGAAGAGAGAAAGGATGAGAGAAAATAAGAGAGTCGGATCAGAGCAGCAGGGGTTCGGTCATACTAGATCCTAGAAAGGGAGTCGCCCTTAATTTTTGAGTCATCTATTTGTGCCGGTGTCTTTATTTGTTAGTGCTCCTACACCCAGGTTTAGATAGGGGCCAGGGAATAGCCCTACTATGACCAAATCTCAAGATAGTGTGGGTAATCGATCTCGTCTTCCTTCATGTCTAAAATATGGTAGGGACCATCTCGGTGAGTGTTCTGTTGATCAGAGGAAGTTACTTTTTTATGGAAAGTTGGGCCACAGACTTTGGGATTGCCCATATATTAGATAGGGGAACCGTGGCATTTATCCCTAGGTGCAGACTGCTAGTACCCCAGTCCCCTTAGCACATCCCGTCCTCCCTCAGGGTTCCTCGTCGAGTACTGCTGGCGGTCAGTACCAGAATTATTTTTATGCTATACCACCCCATCAGGAGCAAGAGAATTCACCAGATGTCGTCACTGGTATACTTCGTGTTTTTTATTTTGATGTTTATGTATTGATGGACCCTGGGTCGAGTTTTTCTTATGTGACTCCATTGATTGCTGTGAATTTTGGGATGAATTCTGAAAAGATCTCTGAACCTATTCTAGTTTCTACCCCTGTGGGCGAATCGATTATTGCTAAACGAGTGTATAGGAAGTGTCCTATCATTGTCCTTCATCGATTCATGCTTGCATATTTGATTGAGCTAGATATGATTGATTTTGATATTATTCTGGGAATGGATTGGCTTCACTCATGCTATGCGTCTATAGATTATCATACCTGAGTGGTTAAGTTTCAGATTCCTGGCGAGCCAGTGTTTGATGGTTCAGAAGTTCTGTTTCTCCTAAAAGTCACTTTATTTCTTATCTTAAAGCTCGGAAGTTAATATCTAAAGGTTGTATTTATCACCTAGTTCGAGTTAAGGACACTAAGTCCGAGACTCTAACTATTCAGACGGTAAGCATTGTTCGTGAGTTTCTTGATATTTTCCCCGAAAATCTCCCAGGGGTACCTCCCAATAGAGAGATAGAATTTGGGATTGACCTTCTTCCAGATACGCGACCCATTTTTATTCCTCTGTATTGTATGTCTCCCATGGAACTTAAGGAGTTTAAAGAGCAACTCAAAGATCTGTTAGATAAGAGCTTTATAAGACCCAGTGTTTCTCCTTAGGATGCACCTATTCTGTTCGTGCGTAAGAAAGACGGTTCTTTACGTATGTGCATTGATTACCTTCAGCTTAATAAGTTCATTATCAATAATAAGTATCCTCTTCCTCGTATTGATGGCCTGTTTGATCAGCTGTAAGGTGCTAGCTATTTCTCTAAAATAGACCTTAGGTTCGGTTATCATCAGCTCAAAGTCAGGGAGTGCGATGTTCCTAAGACAGCGTTCCAAACTCGTTATGGCCATTATGAGTTTCTAATTATGTCTTTTGGGTTAACTAATGTTCCATCGGATTTTATGGATCTCATGAATTGGGTATTCAAGCAGTATTTGGATATGTTTGTCATAGTGTTTATTGACGACATTCTTGTGTACTCTTGAAATGAGGATGACCAATCTGACCATCTCCAAATTGTTTTGCAAACCCTTAGAGATCATTAATTATTCACCAAATTTAGTAAGTGTGAATTTTGGCTTCGGTCAGTCGCTTTTCTAGGTCATATTATTTCCTCCGAAGGTATTAGAGTTGATCCCTAAAAGGTAGAAGCCGTAACAAATTGGCCTAGACCTATTACTTCATCTGACATTAGAAGTTTCTTGGGTTTAGCTGGTTATTATCATCGCTTTGTCGAGGGGTTTTCTTCTATTGCGTATCCTATGACCCGATTGACATAAAAAAAGGTTAAGTTCTTGTGGTCTGATGCTTGTAAGAAGAGTTTTTAGGAGTTGAATACTCGAGTCACTTACGCTCCTGTAATGGAATTTCTCGATAGTTTAGATGGTTTTGTGGTGTATTGTGATGCTTCTAGGGTTGATTTGGGTTGTGTGTTGATTCAGTAGGGTAAAGTTATAGCCTATGCATCCAGGAATTTAAAGCCTCATGAGAAGAACTACCCAACCCACGATTTAGAGCTAGCTGCTATTGTGTTTGCTGTAAAAATCTGGAGACACTACTTGTATGGTGTTAACGTTGATGTGTTCACAAATCATAAAAGTTTGCAGTATGTGTTCACTCAAAGGGAATTAAATCTTTGGCAGAGAAGATGGTTAGAATTGTTGAAGGATTATGATATGAACGTGTTGTATCATCTGGGTAAGGCTAATGTTGTAGCAGATGTGCTTAGCAGGTAATCTATGGTCAGTGTGGCCCATGTGGAGAAAGGTAAGAAAAATTTGGTTTGTGAGGTACATCGTCTGGATAGATTGGGTGTTAGGTTAGTTGATTCTGCTAAAGGAAGTGTTTTGGTACAGAACAATTCTGAGTCCTCATTAGTTTCAGAGGTGAAAGAGAAGCAGTATGTGTATGCCACTTTGGTCAAGTTAAAGGAGTTAGTTAAAGACCAAAAGGTGGAGGTTTTCTCCCAAGGGGGAAATGGCGTCTTGAGATTTTGAGAAAGATTATGTGTTCCTGATATTGATAATCTGAGGTAGAGGATTATGATAAAACATCATGGCGCACGATATTCCATTCATCCTGGTGCCACTAAGATGTACCACAATTTTTGGGAAATTTATTAGTGGAATGGAATAAAGAAAGATATAGTGGGATTTGTAACAAAGTGTGTTACGTGCCAACAAGTTAAAGTTGAACACTAGAGACTTGGCAGTGAGATGCAAGAATTTACCATTTCTACTTGGAAGTGGGATAAAGTGAACATAGATTTCGCGATTGGCTTACCTCTTTTGCGTCGTTACTATGATTTAATTTGGGTTGTCGTAGATAGTTTGACGGAGTCAGCGCACTTTCTACTTGTGCATTCATCTTTTACGGCTGAGGATTATGCTAGATTATATATTTGAGATTTTGTCAGACTGCATGGAGTTCCATTGTCGATCATTTCTGATAGAGGTCTACAATTTACTTCTCAGTTTTAGAGAGCTTTCCATAAGGGCCTCGGTACCCAAGTTTACCTGAGTTCTGCTTTTCATCCGCAGAAAGATGGTCAGGCTAAAAGGACCATCCCGACCTTGGAGGATATATTGAGGGCGTGTGCTCTCGATTTCAAAGGTAGTTGGGATGAGAATTTGCCGTTGATCGAGTTTGTGCATAATAATAGTTTTATGCTAGTATTCTGATGGCCCTATTCAAAGCTTTGTATGGAAGGAGGTGTAGATCTCCCATAGGTTGGTTTGAAGTGGGTGAAAAAACTATGATTGGCCCTGATGCAGTGTTGGAAGCCATGGAAAAAGTGAAGTTGATTAGAGAAAGGTTGAAAATACCTCAGAGTTGATAAAAGTCGTATGCAGATATAAGGAGGAGAGATCTTGAGTTTAATGTTGACGATTTGGTATATTTGAAGATTTCACCCATAAAGGGAAGCTTAGTCCTCGATATATCGACCCTTATAAGATTTTGAGTTGCTTTGGAAGGGTGGCATACGAAGTTGAGTTACCCGCTGAGTTGTCTTACATACACTCTATTTTTCATGTTTCTATGCTTAAAAAGTGTATTGGTAATTTGGTTGTGATAGATTCTTCAGAACCCTTGAATGTTTAAGATAACCTTTCCTACGAAGAGGTTCCGGTCGAGATTTTAGATTATCGAGTTCGTAGACTAAGGAACAAAGAAGTTTCTTTGGTTAAAGTTCTGTGGCGTAACTAATCTATTGAGGGTGCTACTTGGGAAGAGAAAGTGGATATGCGTGCCAAGTACCCCCATTTGTTCCCCGCGAGTTTAGAGTAAGCTAAAGGTATCATTCTTCCTTAATACAGTCCCTTTTTTGTTAAGATTCAGTGTATGACTTTCCTTGTCATGAATTTGTACGTTCTGTGAATTTTCTGAAAGTCTTGCATGAAGTGGAATTAGTTAAGTTGATTTCTCTATTCTATATTCTCAGTATCCTCTATGTTTGATCCTAACTAGAAACATTCGAGAACGAATGTTTCCAAGGGGGAGATATTGTAATACCCCCAATCGTTCCTTAAGCTTAAATCCGCCTTGTATGTATATGGGAATGACTTCTAATGTCAATGATGTTTAAACCATGTATAATCTCCCTAATTTTGAATTTTTTTCATGTGGATAATTGAGTAAGCTTTCCATCAATACCAATTTCATCAAAATCAAAGATCGGAGTAAGAAGTTATAGCCAAAATACTGAAGGCAGTTTGAATCGCCCACCTGCGATGGCCAAATCTGATGGACCGTCAACCTTGAGATATATCATCACATAGGACATCGCAGAAGATCCCGTGGGACCTTATTCTGTTTAAGGAGCGACGGTCGGCCCGATGGACCATCATGTTTTCGACGGACCGTCACTTCAACCGTCGCAGGGGAATCAGTGAGACCCCGCTCTACCTAAGGTGCGACGGTCATCCCGACGGACCGTTAGGGGTTCGACGGACCATCTCCCTAGCCATATTAGTTAAGGCGGTGAACACCCTTTCTGGTCCAGGTGCGACGGTCGGTCCGACGTACCATCGGGGCTAGCGACGGACCGTCGAAGACCCCATTCAGTGATTTTTGAGCTTTTTCAAAAAGGGTATTTTGGTGAATTCCAGCCCTTTTTAGCCTCTATAAATACCCAAACAAAGGATGATTGCTCATTTTCTTTCTTCCATCTCAACAAAATTAGGGTTTCTCTCTAAATTCTCTCTACCTCCAAATCCATATCTTCTCTAATATCTTAATATTCAACCATAGATTTCATAAATTGATTCAAGATTCAAAGCTTCTAAGTCAAGGTTATCAAGAACCCTAACTCAAAGAGTTTGAAAGAGATTTGCAAGCAAGTCTTTCCATCTTAACTCATAATCGAGGTATCTGGGGTCTTGAACAAGAATCTTTTTTCATTCTTGTGCCCAAAAAGGTTGATTTCCATTATTGAATTTCTTGATAATTGCAAAGAGGGTATACATCCAAATTACTTTAAGAAGGATTTATGGGACTTTGAATTGTCTAATATTGATACACATGACTACTTCATTATTTTATTTCTTGAATTGAAAATTATACTATGAGATGCATATCTTCATTTCGATTTGAGATCTTTGAATGCTTTCAAAAACCGTTGTCATGATTTAACCATTGAATTGAAAGAATGATTATTTGAGAATATTGATTTTGATCTCTCAGAGTCGTGATGATCTTGATAATGATTCCTTTGGTATTTCTTGAAGATGTGAAGTTCATATGATTTGACGAGAAAGTACATTGATATTGATAATGATTGATTTTGAGTCAAAGTTGGGTTAGAAATCCACCAATTGTTTTATGAAATATGAGTTGATATATTTGATTTGGTCTTCATGATGGACCTTTTTTTTGACTGAGGTGGATTTCCTAACGCGTTCTAAGCTGAGTCTCAGAGTAGTATTTAGCATCGAGCGGGAAGTGTGTTACTTTTCCCAAAAACTACGTGCCACCGTAGGTTTGATACAGAATGAGATAATGATATGATGATATGATATATGTGGGCTGGAGGCTATGGTTGTACTTCCTGGAAAGAGTATGATGCTCCTACCAACATGGGGTTCCTTCCTTTGAAGGGCATTACGTTGGACTCCACATAGCTCACGTGGTTTATGTCGGTTATAAGAACCTCCCATGTCCATAAGAGTCAAGTTTCTTGAGTTACAGAGTCACTCCGAGTCATGAGGTGAAAGACTTTGAACAATTAAAATGTTTTCATGAGATTTCCTATTATACATTTCATATTATTTATTTGATGAGAATGTTATTTCATTGTGATCAAGCCAAGTGAGACAGGATTGACAGCATGCATGATTTATCTAGAAAACTGGTGTTATTTTTTAACTGTTGCATACACCCCCACATACTCAGTATATTCCTAAATGCTGACCCACGTATTTGTCTTTGGGCTATATTTTCTCATAATGTAGGTTCAGGTACTCAGTCCCAGCTTCGTCAGTGATCTTTGAGTACTTCATCTCCATTTTTCTAGTGGTGAGTCATCATGGTTTGGGGACCCTTCTCAGAGATTGGCTAATGTTTTGTTGTGATCATGTATAGACTGGTTTGGGTCAGTTGGGGATCTGTCCCAGTGGCTCATCATTTTGTTTAGTAGAGGCTTTTCAGGCTAGTGTGTCAGCATGTACAAATTTTTGATGTTTATGTTGTACAGTTTAGTATTTTTATGCATTCCAAATGAACTTGATATCATATGTTCTAATTATTTTGATGTGATTATCCTTGTTGATGATAGTCTAGAGATGCCAGTCGGCTCAGAGGGTTAGCTTGGGGCTATGTGTAGCCTTAAGCACCATGTGGCGCCTCGGGATGGATTCCGGGGCATTACACATAGGCAGGACTTGAATACTTAATACATTGGTAGAATGTCCTCATCAAATATAAGCAGGAGGAATATTATTGAATAGGAATAGGTTTATCATGACTCTTCCCCACAACTTGCCACACTGAGAAAATTCGGAAACTACCTTAAGTCACCATCTCCTCCTTAGATAAAAATCATAGTCCTAGGCTTAAGGACATAACCTCTTATTAAATCTTCAATCACAACTCTCAACACAATTGGGGTATAAGTATACACATGAACACAAATTCCCCTCAATAACTTTAATAAAAACACACTAGTTTCTTTCTAGGGACATCCCTCTTCAGAGACCCTAATAACTAACATTATTGTGGGCGTGGACATATATGCTTCTAGATAGTTAGCACTCCATCTTCAAATCGTTATAATAATAGCACCTCAATTCACATAACTTACAACGCAAAAAAAATTGTAAAATTAAACCAAAGGTGCATATTGCCTACCTATATTTCCTTAATTCAACTCTTCATAACACCATATAACTACTCCCTATACATCTCTACACTAAGAAACTTATGGACATAGACTTAGGGGTACATGATACTCATACACGTAAAACCATATCTAACAATATGCTACTGGGTGGGGGTGCAACTCATTCTTATATACTTACGGCCTCATCCACTTTTTATTCCACAAGTTGCCAACCTAGTCTATTTCAAACATTACACCAACCCAACTAGTTCATTCCCACAAAACATGCATTATTAATCTTGAGCTACTATTTTTACTACTACACTCCACATCTAAACTTCAAGTATATTGTCTAACATCACCATTCATATTAAGCATGCCATATATTATAATAGTCCATCAAATTTCAAAATCAATTAAAACACCTCATTTCATTCAACTGCGACCTACAATAACATCCCCTCCATGACATTACTACTACACAATTGGGGGGGCGGGTTAAATTCAAAAAAAAAGCGATAGTCAATCTTAATCTTATAATATGACCCGTTACGACCTTATCAACATGTTCTACTTACTCACATTAAATCTACTTACCTATGCACACATTTAAACTACTTTCAAAATTCCGTAAACATCACTAAGTTTTCCCCAAGTTAGTCTATACTTATAACTGATTAGGTAATCTAACCTTTTTTTTTATAATCTATAAATAATTTCTACAACAACCATAACTATCTACACTAGGTTCCTTCCCTATTTTGAATAAATAACAATCCTAGCCAATTACTTCCTTCACAGACTATAATACAATCTACAAATCTTTGTACAACATTAGTCTATCACCATAAAAAGGCAACTTATCCCTCAATCAAAGGTTTTACAACTAAAACTAGCTTCTTTATGCAAAAGTCACCCTCACTCTGACTTCTAGACCTGTGACTTCATATCACTAATTTCTGGTCCATCTTACTATCAATAGGTCATGACACATTAACAGATACTACTACTCAGGTGGATATGCAGTTCCAATATTCTAATATAATCACTACACTTAAGCATGATATTTTCAACAAGGATTTTGAAAAGGACTGAATAGAACTTGTGCCTCAGGCTGAAACACACGATTTCATCAAGATAGAAGTCTCCACTCTAATCAATACATATTGTAGCACTAATGGACTCTTCTCAAGTCTTTGTCCTATCTCATAACTTTATGGATAACTCAACCATAAAGGACTATGTTATTGGGGACCTAAACTCTTAGACGTGTATCGCCTCGACAATGAGTCATGGCCCATAAAATTTTATCAAGGAAGTAATTGGGATAAATTTTTTATGAATGACACTGTAGAACAAACTAGAGTATGAAAGAATAAGAAACAACTCCTAAATGCCCGGTAGCCTCTTGATTATAAGTGTGGTACAAACATACCCATAAGTAAGACTCTACTAGACATGACTTCATAGAAAACTTGGGATGATGAACCATTCTCAGATACCAAGTTTTTCACAACCCTAAATGAGGCCTTGGCCAAAATGGGCAACCCGTATCATGAAGGCCTTGGCCGAAATGGGCAACCCGTATCATAAAGACCCGAGAGACCCCTTAGCATGTAATCATAAGCATAATCCATAGATAAATCAAAGTGCAGAATGATAAAGTAATAGATAATGGAAATTTATAATCCAAAATGTGTCAATGAAATTATGACAATAAAACACTCAACTCTCATCTACGAAGCCTCTAGTGAAAACTACTATCTAAACAAGAACAAATCCACCGGCTGGACCATATACTGAAAGACTCAACATATAAGTAAATTTCTCTCGAAAGTTGTATGGCTCACCCATTTTGTAACATCCCATATTTTTGGGCTAGAATTTAAATCGTTGTTCCTATGCATATGGACTTGAACCTAATTATTCTATGTATATACATGTGTGATTAGAAAGTATATGATGTGATAATGTCTTCATATAGTTATCAAGGGCATAATACCCTCCTAAATCATAGACTATTTGAGGACATTTGTATCAATAGAGTTTTGACAAATGCTCCTGCTAGTGTCAACTTTAAATGAGTGTATATCCCAGAATATATTCATTTAGTTGTCCTACTTTATATAAAGTGAAAGGTATTTGAGTACTACTTTCAATGCACTTGGTCTCACCTTAATCCGATATCGGAGTGGAAAGTTATACTCATTTTACCTTAACATGCCCGTCTGTTAACAATGTAAAGACTTGAGTTCATAAGCCGTCAACTAAGTGAAGACTTATCATCCCAATTCATCAACCTTAAATAGAATACCATCAATTCTAGATTCAAAGTGATGACTTGAGGTGATAAAACGTCACCTAAGTGATGACTTATCAATCTAAGTCGTCAGCCCAACCAGAAAGTCATCAATTTCAGCTTCAAACTGACTACTTGAGGTCATAATCCATCACCTAAATGATGACTTATCAACCAAAATCCTCACCCATGACTATCAAGGTCCAAATACAACAATGATTTGATGAATTAAGTTGATAAATCATCAACTAGTTGATAAGTTATCAACTCAAGTCATCAACCAAAAATTTCAGCAATTTGATTCAGTTTTCGTAGGGGTATTTTGGTCTTTTTCTCACCTCAAATCCTACCCCTCCCATGAATTAAGGCATTATAAGGAGTTATTTTCCTCATATTCAATTACATAACACATTATTTCTTCTTTCACTCCCAAGAACAAGATTAGGGTTTCCTCTTAAGATCATCTCCCAAGAACTTCAAAACTCCATTAATCCTTTTTCAAGATAAGAAAGAATCTACACTCTCTAAACCAAGAACTTCAACAAAAGCATCCTAGAAAATAAAATTAAATTTATCCTCTTCAATAAAGAAACCAAGAATTAAGTTTCCTAATCCAAGAATCTCAAGAAAGCTTTCAAGATCATCTCCTAGGGTTTCAAAGTGAAGTTCTCTACATCAAATCAAGTGTATTAAGGTATGTGGGGTTATGAACAAGGATACTCCTTTTATCCTTGTTCCCAAATCTTGATCTTTATTTAAGATTTCATATTTTTTAAATCAGGGTTCATACACAATTATTATTATTTGAAGATTATGATGTTACAAGTGATGTAAATGTTAAATTGCATGTCTATTTTAATAATTTTATGCATGTGATGCGATTTTTCAGATTTCCAATTGTGTTTTAAGCATGATATTGTGATTCTTTATTTTATTATCTTGGTATTGTTGAAGTATTTCAAGAATTATATTGAGCATGGAGTTTTTCCATGAATTTGCATGAGTTTAAAACATAGATTTTAAAGAACTATTTTAAGTATTGATATCTCAATAAGATTATGATTTTGAGCCTCTTATATAAATTATTTTCCAAGACTTAAGAAATAAATTTGATCTTTTGATCCTAAGCTAAGATAAGGAATCCACATTGTTCATATAGTTTGAGATTTAAAGAAATAGATTAATTAGTTTTCATTGTAAACCCTTATGCTAGTTTTAAAGTGGATATAGAATAAGCATATAAGTAAGGGAATTATATTTAGAACAGAGCGGGAAGTGTGGGTTTAGTGCATCCTACTTCCCCAGAACTGTGAGCCAACATAGGTACAGATTCAAATTATTCCCTTTTATATGGATGCAGATATAGATTGTGATCACTCAGCTCAGGTTATACTCCTTGGCAAGAGTATGACACCTCCCCCCAACGTGAGATTTTTGCCTTAGAGGAACAAGATGTTGGACTCCATGATAGCTCAAATGATTTATGTTGGTTACAAAAACCTCCCTAACAGAAAAAATAACAAAACAGTTTTTAGAAACTAAGTGTAAAGGCTTACAAGTTTGCTCAAATATTATCTTACATAAGACTTTAGTTATCATATTTCAACTTTTAGTTTTCATATGATAAAGATGGGTCCTTATTACACTTAGCTAGCATGATTTGAAACCAGAATAATACTACAACTTTTTAGAACTAAGTGTGGTGGCTCACAGAATTACTTTTATGCTTTACTTTTCATGATTTATGATTTTACAGTTTTGATTACTCAAGCCAAGGTGAGTCACTTACACTTAGCATGCAATTTTTGATAGTTTGTATGAATAATAAATTATTATTTGACTTATGCATTCACCCAATATTCTTAGAACATTCCAAAAATACTTATTCACATATACGTCTATATGTTTCTTTATTTAATAATGTTGGTATTAGTCACAGCATGGACATCATAATCAGACAATTGAAGATTCCAGCCAGAAGGTGATGAGTCCTCCTACTTCGGGGACTTCATTTAGATGTTATTCATGTACTTTACTTTCTTACTCATATTTATTGATTAGTGGTAGTTGGAGTCACGTCCTAGCTATCTATAGTCAGTATAGTAGAGGCTACATAAATTTCAGTCAGAGTCAGTTATGTAATTTCACATGCTCTTTTCAATTTTATCAAAATATAAAATTATATCAGTCTTGTATTTTTTCCAGATTTCATCATGATTATGTTTCAACACAGTAAACTCAATTATTTTATAATAATTTAATCAGTTGCTTAATGATATGCTATTTCAAGGGTTAGCTTGAGATCACTTGTGTCCTAAGCATCGTGTGACGTCCAGGGGGTAGCCTCGGGGCGTTACATATTTTTGTCATATCCCAAGTGTTATACTGATGTGGTGGATCCTGGGCTATACGATAAAACCTGAAATATAGGGGATCAATACACAAAGGTACTAGAACATAAAACAACCCAAAAACAAAATATATTTTTATACAACATAGGTGAGAGCATTTCATAAAAGCATGTCAGCATTAAAAATTTGAAAATACATGGGCATAATTTGATAAACTTTAAAATATTTTCTCGAAATCATGACTCTACTCTTTATTTATCTTTTGTGCTAGATGGTACACCCTACAACCTATAATTCCATGGGATAGATAGAATATACCCTTGACTCGATGGCCTATCCCCCAACCCAAGTTTTTTGCAAGGTTTGGAGTCTCTGCATCTCTATTATGCCACAGGGCTATCGCCAACGTACAACCCCAATTTCAGGGAAACATGAACTCGTGTTGGAAAATCATGGTTTTGGGAAATTAATTATCTAAACTAATGCCTTTTTTGGGTAACCATGTAACTCTCTTAAGCCCATTTTTAGACTCTTAAAAACATGTCTTCTTCTTATAATCCAATTTTTTTTATTTTGTTTAAGGAATATCATAATAGGTTATCATCATCCCCAAACTTACAAGTCCTTCATTTCATACCACAACATCTCTACTACCCTTCTTATTTCAAAAATTATTATTGACCACCTAAAATATTTAAAAGTTAGGTGTGAGTTCATACTTTAAAAGCACATGAAAACAAACCACTTTATCTCTTCAATACTTCATCTACGGTGGTCATATCTTTTATCAGTTACATTCTATTATCATTTGGAAACATGAGCATTTATAAATCAAATAAAAACCCATCCCATTTCTTTTATAAATAGTAAAAATCCACAAACGTTGGTAAAACACTAAAACTCTACTTTCAACCATGTATGTAAACAATCCATGACATTGCCAAATAATAGATTTTGTAACAAGAGAAGGAATTTACATAAACATTGATCTCATGCATATTTCAAATCAATAACACGTGTATACATAAAAACAAACTAAGTTTGGAGAAACAACATCATAATTTATGCAAGATTTCATTATAAAATAGATTTAAAACACGTTCTTCACCCAATTCAAAATCCACTCCATGTAGAAAATAATATACATTTTAAGTTTCTTTGAAAACTACATTTTTATGCCCATGAAGTTTAGGATATCCCCCCATACCTTAGATTGATGGAAACATTGAAAAAACTTGACTCTTGAGGCTTAATCTCTCAACTCTAGGTTAGTTTTCTCCTCTTGATCTTAAGGAAGATGAAATAGGTATTTTTGGGTGTTAAAATGTGAATAATGACCCTAATTTCATCTATAATTGTTTAGGGGTGGTTATGGGATGTGAAAGGACCTTATTGCCCTTAAATAACACAAAACAGAGCATTTACGCTGCTTTGCTTTAGTATGCGATACACAGACCATGTCATAGGTTAACGTGGGTGATGTACAACCCATTTCATTGAACTTAATCTGGTGTCGCATGCCCCATCACCCAACCTGGATAGTATCTCATTCAAACACTGATACCTTTTGACTTTGGAATCCAATTGACGAACAGTCAGTGGAGTTGGAAAGAAGATTTGAAGGGATTTAATTTGATGTAAGTAGGACACATGAATTGTTACGAATCAGACAGAAATAACCAAACCAAAATAAAAATAAAAAACAAGAACAGACGGATTTATGTGGATACCCTTCCGAGAAAAACCATAGGCAAAGGCAGAGGAATTCATGTAATACCCCATACGTCCCTAGTTTAGCTCAGCCCCTAGTGTTTTCCTAAGGTACTTAGAACCTGAAAATAAAGATAAGTTTTAAGGGGGTTTTGTGACTTTTGTCTCTCTTTAAACTTCAAGGATTTTAAGTTGATCTTTTGGGCTCCGAGATGATGACTTTTGAGTTGATTTATATTTAGGGGTGTAAGTACCATGTATCAGGTATGTTTTGGATTTTTCAGATTAGGTTAGACCATGTTTGAATTTCCAAGACAACAAGCCACCATTATTACACCGCGTTGCGGTGGATTTAGAAATGAGAGGTTCATCGTATCGCGATGAGTATCAAAAAGGAATTTGTCAGTTTCCAAAGTGTCATCATGATTGCACTGCATTGCAGTTATTTATAAATCAACAATGGTCCAATTCCATTGAGTCACCGCGATTCCACCACGTCGCGGTACGTAGCAGCATGACTTACCTACCGCATTGCGGTGAAGCCTTAAACGTCATTCCAGTTACAAATTTTAAAATCCCAAGGGAAGTTTAGTCTTTTTCCATGCCCTTAATTCATAAAACAAAAGATTTAACGCTATACCAAGCATAATACACTCATTCCTCACCAAATTTCTCTCTAAGAAACCCCTCGATCTTCAACTTTAACTTCAAGATACCTGAAAGTTTTTTCCTGATTCAAGAACTTCAAGGAGAACTTCAAAAACATTGTTAGGAATTCAAAGTCATGTTTTTTCTTCCATTTAATCTATTAAGGTATGTGGTGTTATGAACAAGGATATTCCTTTCATCCTTGTGCCCACAATTAGTTTCTAAAGATGAAATTATATGAATTTACATGGATTTAAATTTAGGGTTCATACCCAATAATTATTATTTTAGGATTATGATATTATAAGTAATTTAAATTATGAATTCGATGCCTATTTTGGACATATATGCATCTGAAGTGCTTTTAGATCCATTGAGAGTTAAATTTCCCTATTTTGACTAGAATTGTTCAAGAATTTTATGATTTTGACTATTGAGCATGACTTTGTGATAATTTGACATGAGTTTGAAACATAGGTTACTAAGTCCAAGTTTGAATATTGATATTCCAAGAAGATTATGTTTTTAATCACCCTATGATTAGTTTATATTCAGTTTTTGAACAAGATTTGATCTTTTGATCCTTAGATAAGATATGGAATCCACTTTATAATTTGAATTTCAATTTAAGCAAACAGATGAACAACTAGTTTTCAGTATGAATCTTTATGTTATCTTAAAGTAGATTTCGTACAGAATGATCATACAAATTTAAAGAGAGCCGTATTTAACACCGAGTTGGGTATGTGTCCTAGTCCACATTCCACAGAACTACGAGCCAACATAGGTACTAATACAGATTATTCATATTTATATGGATACATACATAGATTCTGATCAGTTAACTCAGGTTATACTCCTTGGCAATAGGATGAGACCTCTCCCCAACATGAGGTTTTCCCCATAGAAGAACTAGACGTTGGACACTATGATAGCTTACATAGTGTATGTCAGTTAGAATAACCTCTCTTACAAAAAGCCTTTTGAAAGAACTCCCTAAGTCCTAGGACAGAATAACAGAACAACTTTTAAAGAAAAACTAAGGGTAAAGGCTCACAGTATTTTTTTTAGACTTTATTTTACATCAGATATTAGCTATGAGGTTTTGGTTTTCAGTTTACAGATATAAACTACACTTAGCCTACATGATTTAAAGATAGAATACAAGTTCAGCTTTTAGAAACTTATTATTATCGCTCACAAGTTTTATTAAGTATGCTTTATTATTCATGATGTATGATTTCTGTTTTTAGTTATTCAAGCCAATGTGAGTAATTTACATTTAGCATGCATTTCTTACAAGTTGTATACATATTGATTACTGCTTTTACTAGTGCATTCACCCCCACATGATCAGTACATTCCAAAAGTACTGATCCACATATTTGTCTATGTGCTACACTGTTTAATAATGTATATTCAGGTGCTCAGTTCCATCAACATAATTGACCGTGAGCATCTCTATCTACATCTCGATAGTTCGTGAGTCCTCATAGTTTGGAGACCCAATCATTCAGATTTCCAGTTTATTAAAGTAGACTGTTCAGTTGTTTTCAGTTAGTTGAAGTCATCTGGGAGTCTATCCCAATGGCTCTCTAGTTGTTAGTAGTAGAGTCTTGTCAGACTGCTAGTTGCAAATTTAGTTTTCAAGTGTTTGTTGTCCAGACTTTTAAGTCAAGTATTCCTATATATTATGTTCATTTAATTCCAGTTTAGTTCAAACAGAATTTATTATTTCATCATTGTTTGCTTGCATAAATCTCTTTAATATGAGTTTTAAATTTATTAGAAGGCTTACAGGGTTAGCATGAGACTACTTGTAGTCTTGAGCATTGTGTGACATCTCGAGACCCGTTTTGCGGCATTACAATTCAGTATAATTCAAAGGAGTACAATGTAGGAGACGTAGATCATGATGTATTTTATGTTACGTCTAAAACAACCCACTAGAATGCCTATTGACCCAATCCCTACGCTACCACCATAGACCCCACAAAAAATCATAAACTTGGGTTGCACCGCAAACTTTTTAGGTCCTTAATCAATAGAATTTGGGTCACAAACTCTAACAATCTCCACCTTGATACAAATTCTAATTCAAAACTCAAATCTATTTCAATAAAACTCTCTACCCCTTGAACAAAAGCCCCTAAGGGCACATCTTAACCGTTGACACCAACAATTCCAAGAAATGCTCAAACTTGGAACTTGGTCATAATATCAATAGGATTATCATGGATACTAATCTTGGTTACCCCAATATCACCACGAGCAATAATTTCATGCACAACATTGATATGCTTTGTCCTCTCATGAAGCATCTGGTCTTTTGTAAGGAGGATATCACTCTGACTGTCACAAAATATATTAGTAATTTTCAAGTCTTTGTTAAGTTCACCAAACAGAACCTTTTACCAAATAGCTTTCTTGCAAGTCTCAGTAATAGCCATGCACTCTGCCTCAGTAGTTGACAAAGCAACTGTAGTCAGTAAAGTAGCTTTCAAATTGATAGCACAACCACCAGTAGTGAAAACATAGCCTATAAGGGATGTCTTTTTATTATGTTCTCATGCAAAATTAGAATCAACATACCTGATCACTATGCTACCACTACGAATCCCACAAAAAATCACAAATTTGGGTCGCACCGTGAATTTTTCAGGCCTGGATCAACAAAATTTAGGTCACAAACTCTAAAATGAATCTTTATATACTAGGAGAAATATTTGATAGAAGTTGACTCATGCAAAATCGTCAACTAAAAATCAATTGATAGGAAAGTGCCCAACTCAACTTTTGAGCTAGGACATTTTTATGATGTATATTCATCTCCAAGGAATTTTCCACACTAAGAAAATTTTAATCACACTTATTTATACCTAGAAACCATTGGATTCGGGTCTATATGCATTGGAAAGATGGTTCAGCTTTATCCCAAAAGTGTAGGGTGTTACAACTTCCAATAGTTAGCTTTTTCAGTTTATCTGATGATGATGCATTGTCAAGTTCTCTTTTACTATTGTTGGTATTTTTCCTGACATTCTTACCATAATTTCATTTTCCTTTAGGTACTATAACTGGGTTTTCTTATAGGAAAAGGAAAATATATTCTCCATATTTGGCTAATCCTTATTCTTGTAGGAAAAACTTATAGACTCTATAAATAGAGGCTCTTTTTTTCTAGTTTTCCAGTATCCACAATGTAGTCCTTGGGGTCTGAGAGTTTTGTTTAAGGGGAGACTTTGTGATACATAAGTGTTGTGGTATCACTTATGTGAACCTCTTTTTATTCTGAGTGAATTGTGTGAGATTGTCTCTCTTGACAATTTGTACTCTCTTTTATGTAGTGGATTTCTCATCTCGTTTTGTTGCTATAGGTCGATTGACTGAACCATGTTAATTTTTGTCTCTTTTGATGAATTTATCATTTATCTTCTTATTTGGAGTCTTTCACGGTTTGCTTTGGTAGCTTCCATGTTAACCTAATTATTTCAGTCCTGACAAGTGGTATCAAAGCGAGGTTAAAATTGGGTGTTGATCTTGGTGGATTCAATTCTAGTCGCACCTATTAGATGATAATGAAGATTTTGGTTCGAGAAATTTTATCAGAGTGTTATGCTGTGTAGAGACAAGATTTAATGGAGGATATTTTGGAGATAGAGATTGAACTTGTTGAAGACTACATGATGAAGGTGGAGCAAATTTATTTTATCAAAAGTTTAGGCTAAAGGGAGAATTATTGGTATTTTTCCTGACTTTCTTACCATAATTGGATTTCCTTTAGGTACCATAATTGAGTTTCCCTTTAGGATAAGGGAAAACATATTCTCCATATTTGGCTAATCCTTATTCTCGTAGGAAAACGTTATAAACTCTATCAATAAAGGCTCTTTCTTCTAGTTTTGCAACATCTACAATGTATTCCTAGGGGTTTGAGAGTTTCATTTGAGGGAAGACTTTGTGAGACACAAGTGTTGCGGGATCACTTGTGTGAACCTCTTTTTATTCTGAGTGAATTATGTGAGGTTGTCTCTCTTGAAAGTTTGTACTCTCTTTAATATAGTGGATTGCTCATCTCCTTTAGTGGATATAGGTCGATTGACCAAACTACGTTAAATTTTTGTGTCTCTTTTGATGTATTTCTCATTTATCTTCTTATATGGAATCTTTCAAGGTTTTCTTTGGTAGATTCCACATGACACCTGATTATTTCTGTCCTAACAAATAGTATCAAAGCGAGGCTAAAATTAGGTGTTCATCTTAGCTGATTCAATTCTAGTCGCAACCTATTAGACAATCATGAAGATTTTGGTTCGAGAAATTTTATTATAGTGTTAATCTATATAGAGGAAAGATATAATGAAGGAGATTTCGGAGATGTAAATTGAATTTGTTGAAGACTACATGATGAAGGTGCAATAAATTTATTTTGTTAGAAGTTCAGGCTAAAGGGAGAATTGTTGGTATTTGTCCTGACTTTTTTACCATATTGAGATTTCCTTTAGGTACCATAATTGAGTTTACCTTTAGGAAAAAGGAAAACATACTCTCCATATTTTGCTAATCCTTATTATTATTGGAAAAGGTTATAGACTCTATAAATAAATGCTCTTTTCTTCTAGTTTTGTAACATCCACAATATAGTCCTAGGGGTTTGAGATTTCCATTTGAGGGGAAACTTTGTGAGAAACAAGTGTTACAGTATCATTTGTGTGAACTTGTTTTTATTCTTAGTGAATTTTGTGAGGTTGTCTCTCTTAACAATTTGTACTCTCTTTTATATAGTGGGTTTCTCATCACCTTTTATAGATTGGTCGATTGACCAAACAACGTTAAATTTTTGTGGCTCTTTTGATGTATTTATCATTTATCTTCTTATGTGTCATATTTTGAGGTTTTATTTGGTATATTCCACATGATATCTGATTATTTCGGTCCTAATAAGTGGTATCAAAGCGAGGTTAAAATTGGGTGTTCATCTTGGTGGATTTAACTCTAGTTAAAAACTATTAGACGACAATGATGATTTTTGTTTGAGAAATTTTATCAGAGTGTTACTCTATGTAGAGGCAAGATTTAATGAGGGAGATTTTGGAGATGGAGATTGAACTTGTTAAATACTATATGATGAAGGTGGAGCAAATTTATTTTATCAAAAATTCAGGCCAAGGGAGAGAATTATTTGTGTTTTTTCCTGACTTTCTTAGCATAATTGGATTTTCCTTTAGGTATCATAATTGGGTTTCCTTATAGGAAAAGGAAAACATATTCTTTATATTTGGCTAATCCGTATTCTTGTAGGAAAACATTATAGACTATAAATAGAGGTTTTGTTTTTTTAGTTTTGCAGCATCCATAATATAGTCCTAGGGGTTTGAGAAATTTGTTTGAGGGAAGACTTTGTGAGAAACAAGTGTTGTGATATCACTTGTGTAAACCTTTTTTTATTTTGAGTTAATTGTGTGAGGTTGTCTCTCTTAACAGTTTGTACTCTCTTTTATATAGTGGATTGCTTATCTCCTTTTGTGGATGTAGGTCGATTGACCAAACCACGTTAAATATTTGTCTCTTTTAATGTATTTCTTATTTATCTTCTTATGTGGTATCTTTAGAGGTTTGATTTTGTAGCTTTCGGATGACACCTGATTATTTCATTCCCAACAACTGCTTTTGCCAACATTTAGAGAAGCTGATGATGTTGGAAATTGAAGAGTATCCACTTCTCTACAAATGATAAAATGAAAAGCTTCGCTGGTGCATCATTAGAATTCCTAGAATATGATTTCCTCAATTGAATTTTAAACACTTTATTGGAAAGATCTTGCTGGATACATTGGAGGGACAGTGGTTCTTTCTACATTTAAAAAGAATTTCTTCAAGTTCTAATATTTCAGTTGAAGTAGGAACTTAATTGAATTTTAATTCTTTTTTGTACCTTTTTGTTTATTGTTTCATAGACTTGTTAAGCTCTCATTGAAACAAGATTCTTTCCAATTTCACCAAGTAATATTGTAGTTGTTGATCCACTTCCATCTTTAAGTTGGACTTGAAAACGACGCCTATCATATAAAGTCAATAATAAAAATACAGGAGAAGAATCAGTTGTTTAAAAATAATCAGCTGGCTCTAGTGATTACTTATCTCTATGATAGTTGGCCAAACAACCATAAAGATATCAATATAGTAACAAAGAAGAAATATTGAAAACTCCAAGTTTATGACAACCAATGACAATACATGACACAACCTATTCATTAACATACATAACAAAAATAGTGATCTTTATGACACAAAAGAGTAATCTTTATGACAAAGAAACACAGGAATAATCATCTTCCTCCAATGATATAAAGTAACAAAGATGAACTATGAATCTTTCCAATGAAATGGCAGAACACTTGCAAACTAGAATTCAATTGACACACACAACACCATGTCACATAGAATTATCATAAAATTAATCATTG
Organism: Capsicum pubescens; assembly: GCA_030864215.1. Lineage (NCBI taxonomy): Eukaryota > Viridiplantae > Streptophyta > Magnoliopsida > Solanales > Solanaceae > Capsicum > Capsicum pubescens. Next base: position 39,535,140 of record CM061543.1, read on the forward strand.
TAGGAGTTCAATTGACTTCAAGAGAGTTTCAAATTTTACACAAGCAACACTCTGCAGAGGGACTCTTTATTCATTCATAGCATCATTCACAAACTGTCATGACCCAAGCCAAGGCCCTGGACACGATGGGAATTCCGAACCATAAAGGCCCGGGGCCCCCTTTCAATTTGGCAATTATGCACAATACTCAAACAATATAAGGAAATGCAAAAGTTTTAACATACAAAAACATGGTCAATTTCATAATTCAATAGGATAATACGAAAGGAAACTCTTAATATTCAAAACATCTGACACCAGTCTGAAAAATCTCTAACAACTACAAGAATTAATATTTGTCTAAAAAAAAAACTGGGACAAGGACCTAGTTAGACCATGAATAAAAATAAATGATAATGTCTTATAAACCCGTCTTTACGGAGTAGGGGAGCCTCACCAACTGTAAATATCAGACACACCAATCTACTGCTTAGCAGGACCCCAAGATTGAGCCTCAGATCCTGAAATATAAGGGGTCAATACAATTGTACTAGTATGTGAAACAATCCAAAATAGCATTTTATTAAACAACATAGGTGAGAGCATTTAGTAAAGCATTACACATAGGATAAGTAAAACACATAGGAATAATTTAGAGTTTTCAAATATTTTCTTGAAATCCAGAATCAACACTTTATCTTACTTCTGAGTAGATGGTACACCCTACATTTCTACAATCCCATGGGCCATATTTATCTATGTCATCCCCATACAAAACAATCACAATTTGTTCTTCCTGCATTTGAAAATGTTAAATTATTCAATAGTCTAAAGTACAAAATTATGGGCTATCCTATAATACACTGACTACAAACATGTTGATAGAAGGTATAAAAAAATAAAATTAAAAAGCATGAAATGCAAAACACATCATACAAAATCAATCTGAATAGATTAATAGTACAAATAGAAAGGTGAGAAATATAAGGAGTACATTGTTCTACATATTTAGCATCTACAACTTTCTACGAAAAAAATAATCATTTGGAAATTATACATTATGAAAAAGATCTAAATTTATCAACGAAGATCTTTAATTTCAGGCTTGCAAGACAGAAATATTTTTTTCACTTTCTTAATGTTTACTACATTTTCTTGTTATAATGTAATACTTTAATAAGTCAACATCAAATGTTTTAAGATACCATTATTAACAATAATAAGGTAAATACTCATTAAATAACATTATCTGAATTAATACTATCTAAGTAATAAAAAATTACCGTCCCATCCTGTGCAATTGCGATTTGAAATTGTGTTCGTCCGTCCTTACTCTTTCTTTCTCTTGCTTTTTCAATAATTTGGACTTTAAAAGTCCTCTCTTTTTTTGCGTAGTTATCCTACTAATATTAAGTCTATATTCCATATCCTATAATAGATATTGCACGAGAGAAAATGAGGAAAAAAGAAGATATGGTTAGTATATATTGAACAATAAAAACAAATGAAGGAAAAATTAAATAGGAAAAGGATAAATCAATACATGTTTATGCTATGATATGTTTGCAAAATAGCTTTTCGAATGATTTCATTGTAAACTACATTATATGTTGAGTGATTGTCATGATTAGCAGCTATTGGGGACGAATTAATAATTTAACACATTTTGAACATTTTTTTCTTGATACAACAACATAAAGTTGACCATGTGAAAAGACAGGTTCTCATAAATAAATTCTAACAAAATCTATTATTTGACCTTATGCTTTTGTCATGATACGAACTCGGGCCCTGACCGCGATGGGCCTTCCGAACCACAAAGTCCCGAGATACCCTTTAGAATGTAATTATAAGCATAACTCATATGATATAAATATGTGGAAGATAAACTAAAATTCAAGGGAATTTATAATACAAACTATGTCTACAAAATATGACAATACGATACTCAACTTCCGTCTGCGAAGCCTTTACTGAACACTAATTGTCTAGGCAGGGAACAGACCCTGGGCAGAATCATAAACTGACTGGGATTACCTATAGATAGAATTCCTTTCGATTTAAGGGAGGATCACCAACCTCTGAAAATCTAGAATTTAATTTATTGATTTGTAAAATCACAGGACTGGGCCCGATGACCTTAAATATAGGGGGTCAATACTCAAAAGTACTGGTATGAAGAACAATCCAAAAATAGCATATTTTCATAAAATATAGGTGAGAGCATTTCATAAAACAATTTAGCATAGGGTGACAGAAAACACATGGGCATAATTTGATGAGCTTCAAAACATTTTCCTGTAACCATGACTCAACTCTTTATTTTACTTCTGAGATAGATGGTATACCCTACAAGTCTAGAACCCACGGGCTATATGTGTCCGCTATTAACTTGTCGGCCAATCCCCTAAATCCAAGTTTGCCTCAAGGATTGGGGTCCTACATACTAGTCTGGTATACCATTGCCTTAGGGCAAGTATACATTGGCCATAGCTAATCATTTCTCCCAGATTGGCAAAACCTAGTTCTAAAAAATAAGCCCTTACAATCAAATGCCTTTTTCAGGTAACCATCTAACTGTCTTTAAGCCCATTTTTAGCATTTTAAACATGAATCTTTCTTAAAATATGGTCTGATGTCTTAAAAGTCTTTAATTTGGTTTAGTCTAGTCTGAGTATGCTATTGCATTTGTCTGATTTAGTATCGTCATACCAAAACTTGCAAGTCATATAAGCCATATCATATTGTGTATTAATCCTTTTATTCAAAACATATTATTTGACCACAAAAACATTTAAAAACTTCAAGAGAGTTCTTATTTCAAACATATAAAACTCATGCAAAATACTCCCCCTTTGATACTTTGACAAAGTGTAGTCATCTCTTTCATCAAAGAAAAATATGAACATTCGTAAATCAAGAAAAACCCTATGATTCATTCATAACAATAACAATCCTTAAAAAATAGAAAAATATTTATACTCAAACTTTTAACCAACCGTGTAAACAATCCTCAACATTGTTAAAACAATGGATTTTCATAATAAGAGAGGGAATTGCGCAAACCTTGCTCTCATATAACTATTAAACTAATAACACATGTACACATGAAACCATTAAAGTTTAGGGAAACAAACTCATAGTTTATACAAGATTTGATCATAAAAAGGGTTTACAATGCACGCTCTTCAACAATTTTAAAACCCATCTAATGAACAAAATTTTTTAACTTAAAAGCTTGTTTAGACGATAAATTTATGACTATGGAATTTAGGATAGTACCACATATCTTTTTGATGAAAAAGAATTATAATTAGCTTGAAATCTAGTCTTGAAGGTATGAGACAGGGAAGAAACCCTAATCTTTCTTTCTCTTTAGAGTGGGGAGGAGAAGGAGAGATGAGAAACTGACATAATAATAGGAAAATAGCCTTTAAACCATGTTTTGTGTCATTGGGTAGTGTTTTAGGGTGATGAAAAGACTAAAATACCCCTAAAGAAACTAACAACAATGCAGGATTTTCCTCAGTTAATGACTAGGTTGACGAACAGTCAACTTTGTGATATCATGTCACCCTAGTCGTCAATTATCGATGGAATTTGCTCTTTTCTGATTAAGGGTGATGAATAGGGTTGATAGACCATCACCCAGTTGATGGCACATCAACTTAGTCATCACCTAGTTGACAACTCATCAACTTCATCACCACTTTTTGACAGTAGTTAAATAAGCATAACTTTCTACTCCAATGTTGGATTAAGGTTAAACTAGTTAAGTTGGAAAGAAGATTCGAAGATATTTATTTTGGTAGATGGTAGTAAACTTAACTCATTATATTCTAGAATAATGATCGTTGAAACTTGACCCAAGTTGAAATATACACTAAAACTTAATTGATAGAAACATTCTTAACTTGTCTTTGAGTTAGGAGATTTTTTTGACCTCAATTCATATTTAAGGGTACTACAATATTATAGAATTGATAATAACATAAATATTAGAAAGGAATCATTGGGTTTAGGTCTACATGCATAAAAATGATGGTTTAAATTCTAGCCCAAAAATGTGGGGTGTATATTATCTCCCGATTGGAATCATTCATCCTAGAATGATAGGTAGATTTTGTTGAAGCTATAAAAGTGTGGAATAAAGGACGTAACCTCACATTAAGAATTTTATTTTCTACAATGAAACATACGTAGGTATTCAAGAAGAGCTTTATGGAATCACAAAGTAAAATGTGTAAGCACAAATTATGAGATAACGAAACTTCACATAGGCATGATCTTGGCATATGTTCTATGTCACATGATTAAAACATTGTGAGGCACAAATTTTCCTAAGAATACTTGGCCTAATTATGATTAGTAAAAGACACGAGATGAGATTCTCACGGGACATAAGAATATATTAGAAATATTCTCTACCTCAAATGATACGTCTAATAGCCTTTAATTTTTTGCGACGCATCGCCACTATGGTTTCAGCTATGATTGCCAAATTTCAACGTATCAATCATATAATTTCCACGCTAAATACATAACTACAAGTGATTGAGTCTAACTGTATCGTACATCCATGTTGAAGCCTAAACCAGAGTAAAAAGATGCTAGCTTACGCTATGGAACCCCATACTCTACATCCCTTGAAGAATAATTATCTATCTTATCACCATAATCAAACAACCTCAGGACTTAAATCGAGGACTACTAACCACATAGCATATTAGTTTGTGTATTCATTAATCACAACATTTAAGCATATCTTACTACACTCACTTTAGGGATCTCCCTGCTAAGACCAACAAATTCGATCACTCTCAAAAAGATTTTTTCCATATATCTCCTTTATAATAGTTTTACATAATGAAAGTTCATATCCTTCTTTCCCCCTTCACCTGTAACCTTAGAGAAAGAAATCATATCCAAATTTCATATTCATGAACATCTAACGTCCTACCAAAATATTACTATGCTTCCACAACCACTAACATACTGACATAAGGAGGTTCATTGAGGTACTAGACCACAAACGTCAAGAATGAAAGTAACCATATTCAATTATAGCCTACATTTGTTGATGTACTTGGGATAGGTCATGAGATACCAAATATGATGCAATAGGCACAGAGTGCTTCATATGTCAAATGTCTGGATCATAAAGAGAGAGTTATTCAATATTAGCACAACATAACATATAACACCCCAAAGAAATCTCGACTTGATACCACTCTTAGTTGCCTGCATAGCGAAATTAAATTCTAAAAATTTTTCAAGTGTTGAAAGACTTAGGAATATTTCAAGCCCTAAACTTTAACTATTTTTAAATTGATATTCCCAATGCCGAGACATAAATTTTGAGTTGATTTATGTTCAGGGGTGTAAAAGGGATGTCTTGGGGAAGTTTTGGATTTTTAGGACTAGGATTGGGGAACTTATGGATTTCATTTCCAAAACCTCACCGCGTCACATTGGGTATAGCAATGGAGATGTTATCGCATCACGGTAATGACCAATTCAGTGTTATAGTTATAAACTTAAATTACATAAGGCTAGTCCTGTCTTTTTCCATGACCGCAAATCATGATAACAGAAGATAAGTCAGAATTAGGGCATTATATGCCAAAGATTACTCAATTTCTCTCAAAAACTAAATCCTAACTCTTCCCCAAAGAAAAAAAAAACTCAACCTCTAAGTTCAAGATTTCAAGAAAAGAGTCAAGATTAGGATTCCAATCTTCAACCTAAGGAGCTTAAGGTACGTGGGACTACCCTAAACTCCATGAGCATAAGTTTTCTTGTTTTTATACAGTTTTGAAGATCTATAATCTTATTTACAAAGAATTTTCAATATTGTTCTCGAAAAGCATGTATCATGAAATCATTTTGATGAAAGTATATGTTCGTCTTGAACTATTTTTTATTAAATTTAAATGTTATTATGTTTATATGTTTTCATTTGCATTGAAGAGTTGATTGAGCGAATTAATGATATAAACTCCCTCTCCTATCATGATAACATTTATTTCAAGTGTTGTGGATTGTTTAAATACATGAATTTCTCAAATAAAACTAGAGGGTGAATTCTTTACTAATGATCATGGAATGATATGATTTGTGATATATTGATAGGGTGTTTTTGAAGGGTAAATGTTTATAATGTAAAATTAAAAATTTCCATAGGTTTTTAATAATGCAAACATAATATGAGCACCTTATAATTGTAATATTGAGAGGAGAGTGTTTTTTATGTAAACTCAAATGAAAATCTATTGCATAACTCTCTATCACTTGATGTTTAAAAGCTATGGATGGTCATTATCATGAGTATAAGTGAAAAAGGAATATAGATTTGTTATGATATGATTTGATCTACTTGTAAGTCAGGGTATGTTGATACATGGTGATGACATGCCCTTAATAGAATAAGAATTGAATGTTTTGAAAGTATGAAGCATGATTTTGAAGAACTAAAAGTTGGGATTAAGAGAGCTAGTTGGTTAAAGTTGGGACTAAGAGAGCTAGTTGGTTACCCAAAGAAGGAATTTGAGTGTAAGGGCTTATTGCTGGAAACTATAGTTGACGATACTGGACTTATGATATGCTATCCCACATAGGAGGATATTTTGGATATCTACATGGGGGGATTCCTAAGGTGTGCTCACATTGGGGGTATCACTAATCTTTATGAACTCCAATCCTTGAGTAAAACTTGGATTGGGGCATTGGCCACTGAGTCAAGGTTGGATTTCATATATCCCATGGAATTATAGATTTTTAGGGTATAGCGATTATCTCAGAAGAATAACAAAGAGTGAGTAGTTGTCAAAAATTATTTGAAGTGCACTAAAATATGCCGATATATTTTTACTTATGTTTTTTTATCTATTACTATGAAATGCTCTCACCTATATTGTATAAAAATATGCTATTTTGGGTTGTTTCACATACAAGAACATTTTATAGACCCCCTATATTTCAGGATCTGAGGCACAATCTCGGGGTCTCTCCAAGAAGTAGATTGTGTTGTTAGAAGTTTGCTATTAGTAAGCCTCCCTTATTTCGGAAGGCTTTGTTTATGGGAAACTGTCATTTAATTTTAGTTCAAAGTCTGACAGGGGGCCTTATCCAAGTTTTCAGACAAATAGTGTTTTCGTATTGTTAAAGATTTTGCAGACTGGTGCTAGATGCTCTTGAATGTTTATGAACTCATAATCGTATTTATCAATTGAAATAATAGAAAAACCATGATTCCATTATGTTATTTTTTAGCATTTCTTCATAGAATATGAATTATTTATATGATTTGTAGTTAGAAAGGGGTGTCCGGGCCTTCATGATTTAGGATACTCGTCGCGGCTAGGGACTCAGTTTGGGTGGTTACAATATTGGTATTAGAGCATGTTTTGTGGTCCCAAGATGTCTGCAAAATCATATTGGTTAGAGTCTTATTTATCGGTGTGTAGCGCACCATACTTACAAGTAGGAAGCTACTAGGCATTTAGGAATGTTTCTCTTTCTTTCATGATTTAATTTGTGCTATACAGTGTAAGTGTCCTCTAATCAATGCTTTCCTATATTTCAAAAATTGGTTATGCCTACCCATAGATCCAACAAATAAAATACTCTAGCTGAGGATGTCCATCCTACTCATGGGATGCAGACCCATAATAGAGCTCGTACTCTAGAGTTTGTTGCTGCTCTAAGAGTTACTCTAGTGAAAATTAGTCCAAATGAAGATCCATAGAATGGTGTTAACTATCCCTATTTTCCTCAGAGAGAAGTTTTGAATGCTAAGTTCTGAAGTCTATTCATATGATTGCTCAGCTGGTGGCCTCTTAAACCTGTCAGTCTGAAGATGTGGGTTCTATGTCTGGTTCTTCTAAACTTACTCGAGTTGGCCAATTCCTGAGGCAAAACCCACCCACCATTACTAGCACAAAGGTTGAATAGTAACCTCAAGGATTTATTGATGAAATGGAGAAAATTTGTAGAGTTATGCATGCTAATGAAGTTAAAAGGGGTTGAGTTGGCAGCCTATCAGTTGAAGGACATAGCTAACCAGTGGTATAATGAGTAGGGGGACTTGAGGGTGGTGATATTGAACCTTCTATATGGGGTGAGTTTGTAGAATATTTCTTGCACAATTCCTTTCCCCGGGAACTGAGAGAGGCAAAGGCTGAAGAATTTATGAATCTAAAATAAGGCAAGATGAGTGTTAAGAAACATGCATTGATATTCACTCAGCTTTCTCATTATGCTCTATAATTGGCGGGTAACATATGAGCTTTGATGAGGAAGTTTGCATCCAGCCTCTCAGATGATTTGGTGTTGGAATTCAAGGGAGCATTACTAAATAAGGATATGAATTTCTATAGGTTGTCCATGCACATGCAGTAGGTAGAAGAGCAAAATAAGAAGCTAGCTAAGGTAAGGGAAAAAGAACAGAAATCTAAGAGAGCTAGGTGATAACACTCAACTGACACCTCAAATAAGTGCAAGGCGGTCGTTATCACTATAAAACCCAACTAGTTTGGGGTCGATCCCACAGGGAATATGGTGTCAATGTAAGTCGTTTGCGGTTTAATCAACTAGTAGTTGTTGTTTCCTGTAAAAGAAGGTTTTAAAAGTAGCAAGTAATGTTTTCATGTTGATAATACTGTTTGTAATCAATATAAATGGAAAACCAGAGTTATGTTCACCATGGGATTTGGGAATTGACAGATACTAGGTATTGCTTAGGACTCAATACACAGTAGGAACATCAGAATATCCGTGACGACGATACTACCTGACTTATCTTTCGACCTCACCAGACAATTTATTATCTAATTCATTTGAACTTAGATAACATATCTATTTCCAATAGGATGTAATCTCAGATAGATCAATCCAGTTACGGAATCAATCATTAAACAGAAGGTTGGTAGCTTCCGAGTCCCTATTAATACTCCGCGTCCTCTAGTTTATTTCTCTGTTTAAGAAAATACACCTAAGGCATAACCTATTTTTTGCAACCAATAGATTTTAAGTTAAAACAATAGAATTTTAAGACGTCCTACTACTCTTTGAATTCTTTTTATACCTAGCAACATATCAAACACTAATCCATGGATTCCATAACTCAGGCTAATGAAATTAGCCGCTCATGATTTGATGAATGAAATAAAAAGTTGAATTCATACCTTGATATATAAATTACTGATAGATGAAAACAACGAATGTTTCTTTAATTGAATCACAAAATAGAAATCCACAATAGTTGATATGTGTTGAAAGGAAAAACAATGAAGAATACTTTTTTCTCTAAGTCTAGAGATCAATAATAATCTTCTGGGAACTGATGAATAAACCCTAAAATTTTCTATTTATACTTAAGCCTAATTATGGAAATGAAATAACAAAATAAATAAAATTCTTTGGATTAGCTAACGCCCTTGCTGATGGCTTATCACGGTTCTAATGCCTTATCAGGAATGTTGTCAGACCTGCTTCAGCTTGCTTTAAGTTCTGCCTTTGGCTGACGCTGACTTTGACGCGGCGTCATGATCCTAACACCCTATCACCAACGTCGTCAGATTTCTTCTTCAAGCTCTGATTCTCTGGTTAAGGCTGACGACATTCTTGACGCCTTATCACCACCTTGATGCCATATCACAAATTGGCATCACTATTGCTTCTCAATTTCAACTCCCTGGTTAAGGTTGACGCTGATGCTGATAGCCTATCACAGGGATGATGATGTGTTATGGATGTCGTCAGCCATGTTTCTTTTTTTTTCTCATATTTTCAACTCTTTTGCTCCATTTTTGTTTATTTTCCATCTTTTTGCCTTTTTCTGCAATATCACTAGAAAACACATTAAAACAACAAAAGTTGCTTAAGATTTCACAACTATTTTGAGCTAAAAAGCATTAAATGTGTTAGTTTTTGCTCACACATCAACACCCTCAACTTAAAAGAATTGCTTGTCCTTAAGCAACAAAACAACTAAGAGAGTATAAAGCACATCTAGCAGTCAACAACCATTTTAGCTCAAAAATTAGTTACCATCTCCAAGGTCAATTACTTCAAAACTTCTATGTAACTTATTGAAAAGCAACAATGTAACACAAAGGATTCCAGCCATGGCATCAACTAAGTACCAACAGTCATGCATGTATCAATATAACACTACCCAAACAAGTAAGGAACCTAGCAAGATACAAGTGTACCCTCATAACAAAGAAATTCCCCTTTTTCTCTCCTATCAGAAATCAAAATTTAAACATGGGGATTTGCATAAAAACACTCACTCTCAGAATGAAGTTCCAACCAATGTACGTCAAATACCATATGCTTGTCCTTATCTTCATTACCAAGGTATCCAGATAGGTGAGTTAGGATCACTATAGGTCTTTCTCGGCTTGTAATGTAGGCTAAGGGCTGGTATGATATTAAATGGCATTTAGAGTGACTAACCTCCTTGGCACTACCTTAACTTGTGGGGTCCACTTATTAACCTCTTTTTCTCTCTTTTTCTTTTCCTTTCTGTTCCTCTTTTTCTCTTTTTCTCTTGATTCCACAGAATGGGTGTGGGTTTTCTTTTTATTCAAAAAAATTCCTTGTCTTGCTTTTTTTTCCTAATACCTAACATTTTATTCTTTTTCTTTTACTCTACCCTTCTTAATACCCGATTTATATCACGCACCCCTATGATAGCCAACTTCAACTTAGGTTGTTTGCCTAAGTCAAGGTGCACAGTGTCTAAGGAGGACTAGGGCCAAAAATGGTTCATTATGATATAAATGGAAAGGTGATAGGTATTATAGAAATAAATGGTCAATTCAGGCTCAAAACAGGGATCAAGTGGTAACATGTACACAGGGAAGGTAATTTTAGGCTAAAAAGTGACTCAAATTCAAAAATGGCCTATATCCTTTCCTAACCCCTATCATTTAACTAAGGTAAGATGAACTAGGCAAGTTCTAGATTCGGCAGTACAAAGGGAACTCAGTAAAGATCCCACACACACAAGGCACACAAGTATATCACTAGCTACTACTTATCTGATTCATGCAATTGTTTAGCAGTGATGATTGAGCAACTAAACTAATGCCATAACAAGATGCACACTGGTCACACTTAGATGCAATTCACACATCTATGCAAAACAAACCTTTGGAGAAGTGTTCAAAATCAACAAAATATGTTAACTGCCTATAGTACTTGCACTACTCCTAGTTATTTACAGAACATGTTACAACAACACACTACCCTACACCCTCAACTTAAAATAAAAACAAAACTAAACTAAGGGTTAGGGTATACCTGAAGTCCGTCAAGAGTGAGAACCATGGGTATTCAACCCTGCAGTAGTGTCATCTTTATTAGGAGCTTCTCTCTACTCCGGTCAGCTACTCTGCTAGAAGAGGCTCCTATAGCCCTCGCTCACAATGTTTCTTCCCATTTCCAACTGTCTTTTAGGGACGCTTGTATCGCCCTCTATAGGTTTGCTTTTTTATAGTCCGCTACCTCACCTCCTGCTTGCAATGTCACTTCCTCCCTTGTTTTCTCAGCCTTTTTCTTTGCCTTTTTCTCGATTCTGCTCTCATTCTCATCATCTTCCTGTCTCTTTCTCTTACCTTGCTCTGCTTTTTTATTTTTCTTCTTTTTCTTTTTCACCAATTCCGTAGTGAGATCAAGGATTAGGGGTTCATCCCCAGATTCTTTAGCTTTCTGCCTTGCAGGTATCATAAACTGGTGTTGCTATAACACTACCACATCAGCCTTTAACTTATCCAAAGCCTCTCTGAATTTAGCAAGGTCTGCTTCTATCATTTCTTTTGTTCAGGTGTTGAAGCGGTTCTCCCGATTTGAAACCCATCCTGACAAAGTACCAAAAGGCTCATGGGAAGCCTTGATTCTCTTATCTACAGTAGTGGCAAACTATTTGGCAAAGGCATGTAGTTGCATCTCACACCACTTGGCCTATTTGGCCGCTTTTCTGATCTCAATCGGTTGGGCTGTAACTCCTGCTGATGTTGTAGGAGATGAAGGGTCTGGCTCATCTTCAGGTACTGAACCTTTTTGTGCTAGAGAGGTTGGTGGTGTAGCTTTAGAATCTTGCACCTCCACTTTCGGTACTGAACTAGGACCTGCAACTGATAGGTCTACCTTAACCCTTACCCCTCTGTCAAGTGTTTGCCTTGGCTGATTTTCATCATAGTAAATGAGGTTATGGGTCTTTGTGTCATGTATCATATCATCAATTCCTGCAATCTTGGGTATCCCTACCTCTGTGCATAAGCTCGTGATCAAATAAGGGAATAGATAAGCAGTGTCTGACCTTGTAACTCGAACCTTTATCTCTTCAGCAATAATCTCTTTGAAGTTTAGTTCTAGGTTAGCTACAAGACATGCTACCAGTATCGTTCTATTATCACCCATAATATTATCTCCTTCAGTCGACATTAAATGGGTGCGTACGACACACCACCAGAACTTTGCCTCTTGAGTCAAAGAAGCTTTGTAAATCCGCTCATTAGGTCTGGTCAGCCATATCGAATCACTTTCAGCTATAAATGTAGCCAACCAAGGACGATGGTTGTCCTTACTCTTCAGGCGATGGTAGAATGCCGGAGCGGTGACCTGAGGAGAAAAGTTGGGTCCATGTAGAAATTAGTTGATAGTCATGTCAGAGACATCTACATTTACCCCTCAAACTGGGACTCTGGTCAATAAAGGCTGATCTATTGTGGTTTCTCCATCCTTTAACATACTCTCTAACCTAGCCTAGTAGTTTGCATAGAATTCCTGAACTAATGTAGGACAAAATGGATTTCCTACCTCAGCAGTCCATCCTAACCCATAGTCTCTGAACTTCCACTCAACTGTAGTATACCCTTTCAATCCTGTGGTGATGACTCTCTTTTCAGGAAAAATTAGTCGTCTGGCTGATCTTCTTTTTGTTCTAGTCAGACTCTTGAGGAAGATATCCTCTGCTTCAGGTATCTGCCCTCTAGCCTTATCTCAAACCTCATGATTCTTGAATTTTATCAAAGTTACCCGAACTGGAGGTTCTTTCTCAACTTGATTCTCTGCAGAAGGGGCTTCTGAGGATTGTTCCTAAGAATTAGCTTTTTCAGACTCAGTATGTTCTGCCTCTGGTTCTTCAGATTCAATCTTCTTAGACTCAAGCTGTTTGGACTCAGTTTGCTCAGAACCCTCATGCTTAGAAGATTCACTTTCAGCTAGAGTGGTGGTCTCAGTATCCTCACTATCCTCCACCTCAATGGTTTTAAGTGGATGAGGTGACTTTTGGACTTGGTTTATTTCTCCTCTACCTGAGTAGTGGTTCCTCATCTTCATAGTCAGACTCCTCGTTAATGAGCTTCTGAACCACAGGTGGCTTGGTATCTTTCTTTGGAGCATTAGGACTCTTTCTTTTAGGTTCCATTTGAATGTTTATTTACCACAATACAAATGCAATTCAGTACTCACAATAGAAGAATCAAAGCATGCCATTTGAGTTCAATAACTAGAAAAAGAAATTTGACTCAGTGTATTATCGACATGGTGTGACGACATGGCTGATAGGGCATCACTTTGGTTATAGCCTATCAGCTATGTCATCATCCCTAAACAGAACTAACACTCAATTTTCCAACTTTCTAACGACATGAGTTGATAAGGCGTCACACTTGTGATAGCCTATCAGCAACGTCGTCAGCTCATACTTAGCTTCAAACTCATTTTTTAGTCTTAACTTTTGGGAACCAAATTCTCGTTAGAATCACATAGAGTTTTCATTCATTGAACTTAGGGTTTTAAATTTTTGCAAGTTAATCACAATTCTAACCCTAATTCCCGATTTTCATTACATTGGCACAACCAATTTGGATCAATTTTATTTGAAAGCTCGAACTTGTATCAACTTACCACATTTCAAATAGAAGAGGAGATGCAATAAGAACGTACCTGAGAATCGACTTGCTTTAGTTACACGAGTGAAAGAGAGATAAAGCTGGAGGAGGAGTTTTTGATTTATCTTGCACTCCCACACTTGCTAGGAAGGATGAGTTCTTGTTTTACTTAGAAACTATTTTGAAAGGAAATAAATATCTTAAATAAGGAAAGAAATAAAATAAAATAAGGAAACCAACTAAAATCGAGAAACTGAAGGTTTAATATCTGGGCCGGGTCGGAGTTTAACTAAATTTTGGCCTAAATTTTTAAAATAGGGTCTTGGCTGACGACATCTCATGATAAATCGTCAGAGTCGTGATAGCTTATCACAATGGTCATCAACCTTAACAGAGAAGGCCTCAACCTTTGGTCTTTCTGACGATATTTTGTGATAAGCCATCACAGTTGTGATAGCTTATCACGAATGTTGTCAAGATCACTTTCTTGGCTTTGATCAATTTTTCCCTTGGCCTTTTCTTTCCTTATCAGTTCCTTAGGATTTATACCTAAACTAATAGAAACAAAATGCATCAAAATAAAATTTTGGGTTGCCTTCCAGTAGCGCCAGATTTAATGTCGCGGCACGACTTGGTCGTCCTGACTACTCAGACTTCGTCAAGACACCAAGGTGATACCTCTTTCAACCTGCATCGAACACATCCATAATTGAAAAGACACTCATCTTCTTTCGTGGTATCATGGATGGTTGCATTTCAAAACTTACGTCACTTTTATTTAGCCTAAATTTGAGCTTATTCAGCTCCATGTCAATAATTACTCTCCTAGTTGCCAAGAATGGTCTACCCAAGATAATGGGTACTTAAAAATCTACATCATAATCAAGCACCACAAAATTGGCAGGGAATACAAAATCAGCTACTTTTACCAATGCATCACGTAATATTAACTTTGGTCGCTTCACAGATCTATCTGCCATTAGAAATCGTATGTTTGTAGGAGTAGGATCTCCCAAACCCAACTTTTTATACATGACTAACGGCATCAAATTGATGAAAACTCCTAAAGCACATAATGCTTTATTAAAATCCAACGATTCAATAGTGCAAGGGATGGTGAATGCTCTAGGATCCGCCTTCTTTTGAGCTAAGGACCTTGTAAAAATAGCACTACAGTGGTGGAGATTGTCCACTGGTTCATAGCTCACCATTTTTTTTGTCATAAGCTCCTTCATGAACTTGGCGTATCCTGACATCTGTTCAAGTGCCTCAACCAAAGGCACAGTTACTGTTAATTGCTTTAACAGCATCATGAATTTGTTGAACTATGAGTCGTCAGCTTTCTTCTTTAATCATTGAGAAAAGGAAGGTGGTTGTCTTGGCATCTCTTTCAACACCACTTCCTTTTCCTTATTCTTTTCTGGTTTAATAGTATTAGCTGCTCTATCCAGCTTTTTTAGACTCTACTGGATCATCTATTTCTGGTTCAACATCAACTATCTCATCAATAATATCTTCGTCCACATAAGGGCCAGCTAATACCCTACCACTCCTTGTGGTAATCGCCATACATGAGCCATCAGTCCGTGAGTTCTGAACTGTATCTCTAGGTAAAGTCCCACTTTTTCTTTAGTTCAGGATTGTGGAGAGTTGGCTCATCTGCTGCTCCAACTGCTTAATGGATGTGGAGTGTGAAGCTACCAACTGGCTTAGCGTAGAAAATTGCTCTTCATGGTATTTACCCCAGAGTTAGTAGTCTCAACTCATTTTTGCAGTTTCTCCATCATATCTTTCATTGATATCTTTCCAGAGCTAGATATATCAGCATCTCGATTTCCTGGAGGAACATACAAACCACTCATGTCATTATTTCTTCTCCAGTTGCCTTGCTCCCTGTCCTTGTAACTGGGTTTATCATAAAAGTTTCAACCTTTATTCCCTTAGCTATTGCCTTGGAAACCCCTCTGATTAATCACATAATTTGCCTCTTCATTCGCATCAGCAGCAACAGTCATTGTGATTCCACAGCCTTAACTTTTTCAGTCTTTCCTGACAACAAGTGCTTGGTTAGTAAGTCCATCTGTGTCCTTAGGTGAGCCATGTCTTGGTCTCTCTTCTCTTCTCTTTTGTGTTGCTCCACAGACACACCAACAAAAACAGTCGGGCCTGCTACCACAGAATCCCTAGTATTCCAGGCCCAACTTTGTTTGGTCATTCTATTCAGCATGTCAGAAGCCTCAGGGAATGTAAGATCTATAAAGGAACCACCGGCAACATTATCTACAATGGGCTTTGTTACAAAGTTAAGAGCTCTGTACAAAATCTCCATCAAATGCAAGTCCGTCATGTTGTGGTTCGGGCACTGTGAAAACTTATTCTTAAATCTCTCCCATATTTCATGCAAGGCTTTAGTAGGGAGCTTCCTAAAGTTACTAATCTCGTCCCTCAACTGTACCCTCCTGGAGGGTGGAAAGAACCGTTCTAGGAATACATCCCTCAACTGTCTTCAGTGTGTTATGGAATCAGGAGCCTTCTCGTTCAACCATATTGTTGCCTCCCTAGACAGAGACAATGGAAACAACCTCAACCAGATAGCATTTTGACCAACTCTTTGATTATCGAAAGATTTACAAATGGTGACAAAGTTCACCAAATGCATGTTCGGATCATCACCAGGAAGGCCTCCGAATAACCCCTTCAGATTCAGGAGTTAAATCATGGTACTAGTTATG
Source organism: Capsicum pubescens (assembly GCA_030864215.1). NCBI lineage: Eukaryota > Viridiplantae > Streptophyta > Magnoliopsida > Solanales > Solanaceae > Capsicum > Capsicum pubescens. The sequence continues at coordinate 39,551,755 of CM061543.1, forward strand.
TTAAATTTTTCCCCAGGCGCCAATGGTGGAGGAATGATCACACCTATTGTACCTGCTCCGTCCATCTCATCATCATCATCGTTCAAATCATATTGGATAGGCGTATGAACCTGTCCCCCTCTATATGGACGGTTCTGATTAACATTATGCTGTATCAGTGTAGCAATTTGCTCAGCTCTCCTTGGGTTTTGAGGATTCAACAATTCCTCATTGTTCAATTCTTCGTCATCAAGATTTGGATGACGCTCCTGTGGTCCTATATTTTGAACATTTACTTGAGCCCTAGCCGCGGCAGCTAGTCTCTCAACTTCTTGAGGATCTACCATTCTACCAATTTGTTGGGGTTCGGATTGAAAGGTAATAATGTTTCTCCCGAACTTCTAGTATTTGACATGCAAAGACCTAAACCTGAAATAAACAAAAACAACAAACAAACATAAAATTGGAAACTTAAACTCACAATTAATTAGTGCACACAACTTTAGTTCACTATCGTATTCCCCGGCAACGGTGCCATTTTTGATAACGCTCAAATTACACCTCAAATAAGTACAAGGCGTTCATTAGCAATATAAAACCCAACTAGGTTGGGGTCGATCGTACGGGGAATATGGTGTCAATGCAAGTCGTTTGCGGTTTAATCAGCTGGTAGTTGTTGTTTCCTGTAAATGGGGGTTTTAAAAGTAGCAAGTAATGTTGTCACGGTGTAAATACTGTTTGTAATCAATATAAATGGAAAACCAGAGTTATGTTCACCATGGATTTCAGGAATTGACAGATACTAGGTATTGCTTAGGACTCATTAAACAGTAGGAATATCAGAATATCCTCGACGACGATACTATCTGACTTATCTTTCGACCTCACCAGACAATTTATTATCTAATTCTTTCAAACTTAGATAATATATATATTTCCAATAGGATGTCATCTCAGGTAGATCAATCCAGTTACGACATCAATCATTAAACAGAAGGTTGGTAGCTTACAAGTCACTGTTGATCAATCATGTCCTCTAGTCTATTTCTCTGTTCAAGCGAATGCACCTAAGGCATAACCTATTGTTTGCAACCAATAGATTTTAAGTTAAAACAACAAAATTTCAAGACATCCTACTACTCTTTGAATCCTTTTTATACCTAGCAACATATCAAACCCTAATCCATGAATTCCATAACTCAGGCTAATGGAATTACCCGCTCATGATTTAATGAACGAAACAATAAGTTGAATTCATACCTTGATAGCTAAACTTACAAATAGATGAAAACAAGAATGTTCCTTCAATTGAATCACGAAATAGAAATCCACAACAGTTGATAAGTGTTGAAGGGAAAAATAATGAAGAATATTATTTTCTCCAAGTCTAGAGATCAATAATAATCTTCTGGGAAATGATGAATAAACCCTAAAAACTGCTATTTATACTTAAGCCTAATTATGAAAATAAAATAACAAAATAAATAAAATTCTTTGGATTAGCTGATGCCCTTGCTGACGGCTTATCATGGTTTTGACGTCTTATCAGGAATGGCGTCAGACCTTTTATTCTTTTACTTTTACTCTACCCTTTTTTATACCCAATTTACTTCACGCACCCCTATGATAGCCACCCTCAACTTAGGCTATTTGCCTAAGTCAAGGTGCACAGTGTCCAAGGAGGACCAGGTCCAAAATAGGTTCATTATAATATAAATGGGAAGGTGATAGGTATTATAGAAAGAAATGGTTAATTCAGGCTCAAAATAGGGATCAAGTGGTAACATGTACACAGGGAAGGTAATTTTAGGCTAAAAAGTGACTCAAATTCAAAAACGGCCTATGATCCTTTCCTAACCCCTATCTTTCAACAAAGGTAAGACGAACTAGGCAAGTTCTAGATTTGGCAGTACAAAGGGAACTCAGTAAAGAACTCACACACACAAGGCACATAAGCATATCACTAGCTAATACCTATCTGGTTCATGTAATTGTTCAGCAGTGATTATTAAGCAACTAAACTAATGCCATAACAAGATGCACAGTGGTCACACTTAGATGCAATTCACACAGCCATGCAAAACAAACCTTTGGAGAAGTATTCAAAATCAACAAAATATGTTAACTGCCTAGAGTACTTTCACTACTCCTAGTTATTTACAGAACATGTTACAACAACACACTACCCTACACCCTCAACTTAAAATAAAAACAAAACTAAACTAAGGGTTAGCGTATACCTGAAGTCCATCAAGAGTGAGAACCATGGGTCTTCGACCCTGCAGTAGTGTCATCTTTATTAGGAGCTTCTCTCTACTCCAGTGCAGCTGCTCTGCTGGACGAGGCTCCTATATCCCTCGCTCGCAATGCTTCTTCCCATTTCCAACTGTCCTCTAGGGATGCTTGTATCACCTTCTATAGGTTTGCTTTTCCATAGTCTGCTACCTCACCTCCTGCTTGTGATGTCACTTCCTCCCTTGTTTTCTCAGCCTTTTTCTTTGCTTTTTTCTCAGCTCTTCTCTTATTCTCATCATCTTCCTATCTCTTTCTCTTACCTTGCTCTGCTTTTTTATTTTTCTTTTTTTTCTTTTTCACCGACTTCATAGTGAGATCAAGGATTGGGGGTTTATCCCTAGATTCTTTAGCTGCCTACCTTGCAGGTATCATAAACTGGTGTTGTTGTAACACCACCACATCAGCCTTTACCTTATCCAAAGTCTCTCTAAATTTAGCAAGGTTTGCTTTCGTCATTTCTTTTACTCAGGTTTCAAAGCAGTTCTCTAGATCCACAACCCATCCCGACAAAGTAGCAAAAGGCTCAAGAAAAGCCTTGATTATCTTATCTACAGCAGCGGCAAACTGTTTGGCAAAGGCATGTAGATGCATCTCACACCATTTGGCCTGTTTGGCTACTTTTCTGATCTCGATCGACTGGGCTGTAACTCTTGCTGTGCTGTAGGAGCTGAAGGGCCTGGCTCATCTTCAGGTACTGAACCTGTCTATTCTGAAGAGGTTGGTGGTGCAGATTCAGAATCTTGCATCTCCACCTTCAGTACTTAACTCGGACCTTTAATTGATGGGTCTACCTCAACCCTCAATCCTCTGTCAAGTGTCAGCCTTGGTTGATTTTCATCATAGTGAATGGGGTTGTGGGTCTTTGTGGCATACAACATATCATCAATTCTTGCAATCTTGGGTACCCCTACCTCTGTGTATAACCTTGTGATCAAGCAAGGGAATGGATAAGCAGTGTCTGACCTTGTGACTCAAATGTTTATCTCTTCAGCAACAATCTCTCTGAAGTTCAGTTCTAGGTTTGCCACAAGACATGCTAGCAGTATCGCTCTATCATCACCCAGAATGTTATATCCGTCAGTTGGCATTAAATGGGTGCGCATGACTCCCACCAGAACTTTGCCTCTTGAGTCAAAGAATCTTTGTAAATCTGCTCATTAGGTCAGATCAGCCATATCAGATCACCTTCAGCTATAAGTGTAGCCTACCAAGGACGCTGGTTGTCCTTACTCTTCAGGTGATGGTAGAATGATGGAGCGATGACTTGAGGAGTGAATTTAGGTCCATGTAGAAATTGGTTGATAGTCGTGTCAGTGACATCTACATTTACCCCTTGAACTGGGACTCTAGTCAACAAAGGTTGATCTTCTGTGGTCTCTCCATCCTTGCTGATAACGCTTAACTTACACCTCAAATTAGTGTAAGGTGGTCATTTTTAATAAATTTACCCAACTTTGGAGTCGGGGTCGAATCCACAAGGAACAATGTTAGTGGCGATTAAGCTAATTTGAAACTATAGCTACAAGTTCAATTCAAACAAATGGTATGAAAATATAAAATTAAGATAGGGATTTTTATGAGTCAAACAAAAGTTAACAACTTAACTTGCTTCAGAACTCAAAAATAAGATTTTAATTTTTTAAATCAATGATAGAGAGAAACTAGGGTCGTGATCACTATGACTATTAATCTCCATTGAATACTAACTGTTCAAGATTTCGTGGTAGGTGGGAACAACAGAATATCCATACCTATGATACTATCTGAATTATCTCACGACCTTTCCATATAATTTATTATCTAATTCTCTCTAAACTTAGATAACTTATCTATTTCCAACCGAATGTTATCTCAGGTAGATTAATCCAGTTACGGCATTAATCATTAAATAGAAGGTTGGTAGCTTCCGAGTCCCTATTGATAATTCGCTTCCTCTAGATTATTTCTCTGTTCAAGCAAATAAACCTAAGGCCTAACCTATTGTTTGCAACCAATTGATTTAAGTGAAAGTAATGGAATTTCAAGATGTTCCCACAATCACTCAAACCCTAAACCAACTATTAAATCAATAAAATAATAATCATAGATCCCATAACCCTAGTTGTGGGTTTTAGTTGCTCATTAGATAGAAAGAGATAACAATGATTGAATTCATAATTTAAAGCAATTAAACTTACAAAAAATGAAATTCAAAGTTGATTCTTCTCCAAGTACAAGTTGGAATTTCCCACAACTCAATCAAAGAATTAAAAATTGAAATTAAAATTAAGAGACCAAACACTACAGAGAAAAAGTAACCAAGTACGTGAAGTTCAAGGTGAGCCCCCCAAAAGAGAATTAAAAACTATTTTTATAAGTACCTGGATGTAATAAAACCTAAAAACTATGCCTTAAATAGAAAGAGCTATATATGGAAGCAAATCTCAACTTTCAGTTTTTTTCTCAGAATAGACGACGTCATTTCTGATGGCTTGTTAGACACCTGACGGCTTTTACGGAATGTCGTCAAAGCATCCAGTATAATAGCACCTTCTACTTCTCCTGACGGAAAAAATTGATGGTGTCTCAAATATGTGATGGCATGTGAGAAATGTCGTCACATCCTCATTGGAAATCATCATGTTTTGCTTTGAGTTGACGGCGATTTTGATGCCTTTTCAAAGTTGTGACGGCGCTTCAGAAATGTCGTCACACTTCACTTCAATTCTTCAGCTTCTGTCTAAGCTTGACGGCAATTATGACAGCCTTTCGCATGTTTGACGGTGCTTCAAAGATGTCGTCAGCTACACTTCATCTTATTTCTACCATATTTCAACTGATTTTGTTCCTTTTTCCTTTAGTTTCCTCCTCGATCACTTACATCTACATTAAAACAATAAAAACAATCAAAAATAACATAAGTTGCTTAAGACTTCACAATTATTTATAGTTAAAAGCCTTAAATGTGTTAGAATCTGCTCACACATCAACACCCTCAACTTAAAATAATTGCTTGTCCTCAAGCAACCAAAACACAACACTGCGATGCTTAACCAAGAAATAATAAGATACCCATGGCAGTTGATTTTCAATTTTACCTCAAAACACATGGCACACTCCAAGTTCAATTACTTATAAACCCAACTATGTTTATAAATGAAGATCCACAGTGTGACAGAAAGGAATCAAGATTTGGCATCAAGTTATAAACAACAACCATGCATATATACAAGTTACTCTACCCAAACAAGTAGGCAGCTAGTGATAGAACTTGTGTGCCCTTACAATAAAGAAGTCCCTCCTAAATCATGTATGAAATCAAGCATGTCAATGCAGGGACAGTCAAGAGACACTCACTCTCAGAAAGAAATTTCAATCAATGTATGTCAAATACCATATGCTTGCCCTTATTTTCATTACCAAAGCTTTTAGACAGTTAAGTTAGGATCACTATAGGACTTTTTCTTCAGCTTGTAATGTAGGCTTGGGTCTGGAATGGTGTTCACGGATATTTAAAGTGACTAAGCCTCCTTGATAATACACTACTCTTTAGGGGTACCACCTCTTAGCCTTTTTCCATTTTTCATTCATTCTTGATCACACATATTCCAGATGAGTGCGGTCTTCTTTTTTAACACTTCATTCTTTCTTTTCATGGTCTTTTTCTTTTCTTATTCTTTTTCTACCGCGTCCATATTTTTAAATTATTTTTCTTTTTATTCAATCCTTCTTTATACTCATTGTACATCACGCACCCCTATGATAGCCACCCTTAACTTAGTTTATTTTCCTAAGTCAAAGTGCACAATATCCAAGGAGGACCAGGGCCAAAACAGGTTTATTGTGACATAAATGGGAAGGTGATAGGTTTCGTGAAAAAAATAAACATTTAGGCTCAAATTAGGGATCAAGGGAGATATCATGCACACAGGGTAGGTAATTTAGGCTAAAAGTGGACTAATATCAACAATGGCCTATGATCCTTTCGTAACCCCTATCTTTCAACCAAGGCAAGACTAACCGTGCAAGTTCTAGATTCAACATACAAAGGGAACTGAGCTAGACCTCACACATACATGGCACCAAGGTACATCACAAGCTACTACCTATATGGTTCATGCAAGTTTTAGCAATGATTATCATGTCCCTAGACATAATACCATAAAAAGATTCACAGTAGTCACATATAGATGCATATCACACAGTTATTAGATAGACAATTGGAGATGTATTTTTCATTCCAAGAGAAATCAACAAAAATATATCAACTACCCTAGATACTTATTTTTCCCATAATTAACCATAACACATCACAAAACAAAACACAATACTCCTAAACATACCGGCTCTACTAGGAACAAGACTCCGGGGAAAAGAGGCACGGAAACAAAAACTAGGAGGATATCAACACCCACAAGTAGCCACACCCTCAACTTAAAATCATGCAAAGTCCCCAATGTGTCAAACTAAAACAAGAGAGTTAGAAACATACCTGTGGCGCCATGGATGCGAAGATTTGATGTCAATCACATAATACAAGTACAAACAACAAAATACCATGGGTTTCCTCCCAAGAAGCGCCTAATTTAGTGTCGCAGCACGACAACATTTAGTTATCCTTTATCCCTCCACTTAGATGATTTGAATTGTTGGCCCATCTTTCGATATTTACATCTTTTAGGTCCGTTGGGCAAATGAGAGGTCATGATAAGGAATGTTCTATCACGCCACTTTGAAGACTTGAACCGCTTGCCCAATTTTGCATCAAACTTTTGCATGGGCTCATTGGGAAATAGTAAAGATCTTAAAAATCCACCAAATGGACATCGATGTTTAAGCCTTTTGGCCTTTAACATTGGAGTTATATTATACCCTTTTGGAAAGATAAACTCCAAAATGTAAGAATTTTCTTCCTCATTTTCAAAATTCATCATTTGCTTGGGTGATTCGACTTTCATCACATCCACTAAGCATAATGTTGAAAAGTGGTTCGAATACGGACTAACTCTCAATTCTGGAGTAGCATCCATAATAGTATATTTACCCCAAAATGGACTAGATTCTTCACAAGAATTGTGCTTGATTTCTTCTTTCGACTATAGTACCATTTCCTCATCTTTGGCATCTTCGTTCATGAATGGTTCAGTTGGTTGGGAAATCACCAAGGGTTGCTCAATATTACTATAGGATTCTTGCTCCTCATCTTCACACTCTTCGATTAGTCTAAATGATTCCACATACAAGATATCATCTAAACATAATGTAGAAGATTGCTTTGGATGATTGACCTCGATATCCATCTCCCCTATCCTTTCTCTTTCTTTGTTAGATTCCCTAATGTTTGGACGTATATCACATATGATATTATCCGTTGTATCCATACGATCCAACATTAGTTGAAGCATAGCTTCAGTGCCACTCTTTTCGGTGCTTCATTCTTCCTTTTCTTGACCAAAAGACCTATCAACATCATAAAAAGAACTAGAATTTAGGTTAGCACAATGGGGGGAGAGGGAATTTGGGAAATCACTCCAATATCCATTTTGATCACCACATACAGAACAATCGTACTCCTGATAGGATGGTGATAGTGCACATATCTCTCTCCGAGGAGCATATCTACAGTCTTGCTAAAAGTGAGGTCTATCACAATTGGACATGAATCATTAAGATAAGATTTCCAACCACCAAGCTCATGCTCATTCCACGATGCCATAGTAATAAGTAAACAAAAATAAAAATCTACCTAACACAAAAAATAAAAGAAAACTAAAAACAAATATTTACAAGTTTGAATTCAAGAAGGTAGGCTAAAATTCTAAACCAACTCAATACGCCAAATTGGTCCCCGGCAACGGCACCATTTTTGATAACGCTTAACTTACACCTCAAATTAGTGTAAGACGGTCGTTGTCAATATATTTACCCAACATTGGAGTCGGGGTCGAATCCATAGGGAACAATGTTAGTGGTGATTAAGCTAATTTGAAACTACAACAACAAGTTCAATTCAAACAAATGGTACAAAAATATAGAAGTAAGATGGGAATTTTTATGAGTCAAACAAAAGTTAACAGCTTAACTTGCTTCAAAACTCAAAAATAAGATTTTAATTTTTCAAATCAATGATAGAGAGAAACTAGGGTTGTGATCACTATGACTATTAAACTCCATTGAATACTAACTGTTCAAGATTCTCCTGGTAGGTGGGAACAACAGAATATCCCTGCCTATGATAATATCTGAATTATCTCTCAACCTCTCTAGATAATTTATTATCTAATTCTCTCGAACTTAGATAACTTATCTATTTCCAATCGGATGTTATCTCTGGTAGATTAATCTAGTTACAACATCAATCATTAAACAGAAGGTTGGTAGCTTTCGAGTCCCTATTGATAATTCACTTCCTCTAGCTTATTTCTCTGTTCAAGAAAATAAACCTAAGGCGTAACCTATTGTTTGCAACCAATAGATTTAAGTGAAAGTAATGGAATTTCAAGATGTTCCCACAATCACTCAAACCCTAAACCAACTATTAAATCAATGAAATAATAATTATAGATCCCACAACACTAGTTGTGGGTTTTAGTTGCTCATAAGATAGAAAGAGATAACAATGATTGAATTCATAATTTAAAGCAATTAAACTTACAAAAGATGAAATTCAAAGTTGATTCTTCTCCAAGTACAAGTTGGAATTTTCCACAACTCAATGAAAGGATTAAAAATTGAAATTAAAATTAAGAGACCAAAAACTACAGAGAAAAAGTGACCAAGTACGTGAAGTTCAAGGTGAGACCCCCAAAAGATAATTAAAAATCCCTTTTTATAAGTTCCTGGATGTAATAAAACCTAAAAACTATGCCTTAAATAGAAAGAGCTATATATGGAAGAAAATCTCAAGTTTCAGCTTTTTTCTCGAAATAGATGACATCATTTCTGATGGCTTGTCAGACACATGATGGCTTTTGCATAATGTCGTCAAAGCTTCCAGTATAATAGCATCTTCTACTTCTCCTGACGGCAAAATTTGACGGCGTGTCAAATATGTGACGTCATGTGAGAAATATCGTCACATCCTCATTGGAAATCACATGTTCTGCTTTGAGTTGACAATGATTTTGATGCCTTTTCAAAGTTGTGATGGCGCTTCATAAATGTCGTCACACATCACTTTAATTCTTCGGCTTCTGTCTAAGCTTGACGGCAATTATGACAGCCTTTCGCATGTCGGACGGTGCTTCAAAGATGTTGTCAGCTACACTTCATCTTATTTGCACCAGATTTCAACTGATTTTGTTCTTCTTTCCTTTAGTTTCCTCCTTGATCACTTACATCTAATTTAAAATAATAAAAACAATCAAAAATAACAAAAGTTGCTTAAGACTTCACAATTATTTACAGCTAAAAGCCTCAAATGTGTTAGCATCTTCTCATACATCACTTGCACATTCGCGCTAACCTAGCCTGGTAGTTCGCATAAAACTCTCAGACTAATATAGGATATAATGGCTTTCCTCCCTCAGCAGTCCATCTTAACCTATAGTCTTTGAACTTCCGTTCAACTGTAGGATACCTTTTCAATCCTGTGGTGATGTCTCTCTTTTCAGGAAAAACTGGTTGTCTGGCTGATTTTCTTTTTTTTCTAATCAGACCCTTGAGGAAGATATCCTATGCTTCAGGGATCTTCCATCTAGCCTTATCTCGAACATCAGGATTCTTGCATTTTATCAAAGTTCCCCAAACTGGAGGTTCTTTCTCAACTTGATTCTCTTAGAAGGGGCTTCTGAGGATTGTTCCTAAGAATCAACTTTTTCAGACTCAGCATGTTCAGCCTCCGGTTCTTTAGATTCATTTTTTTCAGACTTAGGTTGTTTGGTCTCAGTTTGCTCAGAACCCTCCTGCTCAGAAGATTCACTTTCAGCTAGAGTGGTAGTCTCAATATCCTCAATATCCTCCACCTCAATGGGTTTAGGTGGAAGAGGTGCCTTTGGACTTGGTTTCTTTCTCCTCCATCTGAGTAGTGGTTCCTCATCTTCATAGTCAGACTCTTCGTTAATGAGCTTTCGAACCACAGGTGGCTTGGTAGCTTTCTTTGGAGCATTAGGACTCTTTCTTTTAGGTTCCATTTGAATGTTCCTATACCATAAGACAAACACAATTTAGTATTCACAGTAGAAGAATCAAAGAATACCATTTAAGTTCAATAACTAGAAAAAAAAATTTGACTCAGTGCATTATAAGCATGGTGTGACGACATGGCTGATGGGGCATCACTTTGGTGATAGCCTATCAGCTATGCCATCATCCCTATACATAACTAGGACTCTTTTTGCTAATTTTATGATGACATAAGCTTATAAGGCGTCATGCTTGTGATAGCCTATCAGCAACATCGTCAGCTCAGACTTAGCTTCGAACTCAGTTTTTATTCTCAATTTTTGGAAACCAAATTCTTCTTAGAATCACATGGAGTTTTCATTCATTGAACTTAGGGTTTTAAATTTTTGCAAGTTAATCAAAATTCTAACCCTAATTCCCGATTTTCATTACATTGGCACATCCAACTTGGATTAATTTTATTTGAAAGCTCGAATTTGTATCAACTTACCACTTTTCAAATGGAAGAGGAGATGCAATAAGAACGTACCTTAGAATAAACTTGTTTTGGTTACACGAGTGAAAGAGAGATAAAGCTAGAGGAGGAGTTTTTGATTTATCTTGCACTCCCGCACTAACTAGGAAGGATGAGTTCTTGTTTTACTTGGAAACTATTTTGAAAGGAAATAAATATCCTAACTAAGGAAAGAAATAAAATAAAATAAAATAAGGAAACCAACTAAAATCGAGAAACTTACAGGTTTAATATCTAGGTCGGGTCGGATTTTAACTAAATTTGGGCCCAGATTTTTAAAATAGGGTCTTGGCTGACGACATCTCGTGATAAGCCATTAAAGTCATGATAGATTATCACAAAGGTCATCAACCTCAACAGAGAAGGCCTCAACCTTTGGTCTTTCTGACGATATTTTGTGATAAGCCATCACAGTTGTGATATCTTATCACGAATGTTGTCAAGATCACTTGCTTGGCTTTGATCAATTTTTGCCTTGGCCTTTTCATTCCTTATCAGTTCCTTACAATTTCTACCTAAACTAATAAAAACAAAATGCATTAAAATAAAATTTTGGGTTGCCTCCAAGTAGCGCCTAATTTAAAGCCGCGACATAACTTGGTCGTCCTGACTACTTAGACTTCATCATACACCAAGGTGGTATCTCTTTTAACCTGCATTGAACACATCCATGATTGTAAAGACATTCATCTCCTTTTGCAGTATCGTGGATGGTTGCATTTCAAAACATACATCACTTTTATTTAGCCTGAATTTGAGCTTATTCAGCTCCATGTCAACAATTACTCTCCCAGTATCCAAGAATGGTCTACCCAAGATGATGGGTACTTCAAAATCTACATCATAATCAAGCACCACAAAATCAACATGTAATACAAAATTATCTACTTTTACCAATGCATCACATAATATTACCTTCGGTCACTTCATAGATTGATTTGCCATTAGCAATCATATGTTTGTGGGAGTAGGATCTCCCAAACCCATATTTTTATATACGGATAACAGTATCAAATTCATGCTAGCTCCTAAATCACATAGTGCTTTATCAAAATCCAATGACTCAACAGTGCAAGGGATGGTGAATGCTCCAAGATTCACCTTTTCTTAAGATAAGGACCTTGTAGAAATAGCACTACAGTGGTGGAGATTATCCACTGGTTCATAGCTCACCATTCTTTTCTTTGTCACAAGCTCCTTCATGAACTTGGCGTATCCTGACATATGTTCAAGTGCCTCAACTAAAGGCACAGTTATTGTTAATTGCTTCAACATCTTCATGAATTTGTTGAACTATGAGTCGTTAGCTTTTTTCTTCAATCGTTAAGGAAAATAAGGTGGTGGTCTTGGCATCTCTTTCAACACCACTTCCTTTTCCTTCTTCTTTTCTGGTTCAATAGTATTAGCTGCTTTATCCAGCTTTTTAGACTCCACTGGATCATCTATTTCTAGTTCAATATCAACTATCCCATCAACAATATCTCCACCCATAGAAGGGCCAGCTAATACCCTACTACTCCTTATGGTAATCGCTATACATGAGCCATCAGTCTACGAGTTCTGAACCATATCTCTAGGTAAAGTGAAACTTTTTCTTTGGTTCAGGGTTGTGGATAGTTGGCTCATCTGCTGCTCCAACTTCTTAATAGACGTGAAGTGTGATGCTACCAACGGACTTAGGGTATAAAAATCTCTCTTCATGGTATTTACCCCAGAGTTAGTAGTCTCAAATCCTTTTAGTAGTTTCTCCATTATGTCCTCCATGGATATCTTCCAAAGCTAGATGTAGCAGCATCTCGATTTCCAAGAGGAACATGAAAACCACTCCTGTCATTATTGCTTCTCCAGTTGCCTTGATCCCTATCCTTGTAACTGGGTTTATCATAAAAGTCCCAACCTTGATTCCCTTGGATATTGCCTTGGAAACTCCCCTGATTACTCACATAATTTTTCTCTTCATCCGCATCAGCAGTAAAAGTCATTGTGTTTCCACGGCCTTAACCTTTTCAATCTTTCCTGACAGCAAGTGCTTGGTTAGCAAGTCCATTTGTATCCTTAGGTGGGCCATGTCTTGGTCTCACTCTTCTTCTCTTCTGCGTTGCTCTGCAGCACACCAACAAAAATAGTCAGACCTGCTACTACAGAATCCCTAGTATGCCAGGCCCGACTTTGTTTGATCATTTTATTCAGCATGTTAGAAGCCTCAGGGAATGTAAGATCTACAAAGGAACCACCAGCAACATTATCTAAAATTCAATTTGTTACAGAGTTAAGAGCTCTGTACAAAGTCTCCATCAAATATAAGTCCATCATGTTGTGGTTCAGGCACTGTGATAGCTTCTTCTTAAATCTCTCCCATTTTTCATGCAAGGCTTCAGTAGGGAGCTGCCTGAAGTTACAAATCTCATCCCTCAAATGTACTCTCCTGGAGGGTGGAAAGAACCGTTCTAAGAATGCATCCTTCAACTGTCTCCAATGGGTTATAGAATCAGGATATAACTCATTCAACCATATTGTTGTCTCCCCAAACAAAGACAATGGGAACAACCTCAACCGGATAGCATTTTGAACAACTTTTGGATTATCAAAAGATTTACAGATGGTGACAAAGTTCACCAAATGCATGTTTGGATCATCACCAGGCAGGCCTCCAAATAACCCCTTCAGATTTCAGAGTTGAATCATGGTACTAGTTATGCTAAAATTTTCCCCAGGCACCAACGGTGGAGGAATGATTTCACCTATTGAACCTGCTCCATCCATCTCATCATCATCATCATTCAAATTATATTGGATAGGCCAATTAACATGTCCCCCCTCTATTTGGACAATTCTGATTAATATTATGCTACATCGGTGCATCAATCTGCTCAGCTCTCCTTGGGTTTTGAGGATTCAGCAATACCTCATTGCCCAAGTCTTCATCATTACTTGAGCCCTAGCCGCGGCGGCTAGTCTCTCAACTTCTTGAGGATCTGCCATTCTACTAATTTATTGGGGTTCTGGATTGAAAGGTAATAATGTTTCTCCAGAACTTCTGGTATTTGGCATTCACAAACCTAAACCTGAAATAAACAAAAACAACAAACAAACATAAAATTGGAAACTTAAACTAACAGTTAATTAGTGCACACAACTTTAATTCTCCATCGTATTCCCCGGCAACGGTGCCATTTTTGATAATTCTCAACTTACACCTCAAATAAGGGCAAGGAGGTCGTTAAAAATATAAAACCCAACTAGGTTGGGATCGATCCCACGGGGAATATGGTGTCAATGCAAGTCGTTTGTGGTTTAATCAGCTGGTAGTTGTTGTTTCCTGTAAAAGGGGGTTTTAAAAGTAGCAATTAATGTTGTCATGTTGTTAATACTGTTTGTAATCAATATAAATGGAAAACCATAGTTATGTTCACCATGGATTTCAGGAATTGACAGATACTAGGTATTTATTAGGACTCATTAAATAGTAGGAACATCAGAATATCCCCGACGATGATACTATCTAACTTATCTTTCGACCTCACTAGAAATTTATTAACTAATTCTTTTGAACTTAGATAACATATCTATTTCCAATAGGATGTTATCTCGGGTAGATCAATCCAGTTACGGCATCTATCATTAAACAGAAGATTTGTAGCTTCCGAGTCCATGTTGATAATTCACGTCAGCTAGTCTATTTCTCTGTTCAAGCAATTACACCTAAGGCATAACCTATTGTTTGCAACCAATATATTTTAATTTAAAACAATAGAATTTCAAGACGTCCTACTACTCTTTGAATCCTTTTTATACCTAGCAACATATCAAACCCTAATCCATGGATTCCATAACTCAGGATAATGGAATTAGCCGCTCATGATTTAATGAATGAAATAACAAGTTGAATTCATACCTTGATAGATAAACTTACTGATAGATGAAAACAACGAATGTTTCTTCGAATGAATCATGAAATAGAAATCCACAATAGTTGATAAGTGTTGAAAAGAAAAACAATGAAGAATTCTGTTTTCTCCAAGTCTAGAGATCAATAATAATCTTTTGGGAACTGATGAATAAACCCTAAAAACTACTATTTATACTTAAGCCTAATAATGGAAATAAAATAACAAAATAAATAAAATTCTTCAGATTAGCTGACGCCCTTGCTGACGGCTTATCTCAGTTCTGACGCCTTATCAGGAATGGCATCAGACCTGCTTCAGCTTGCTTTAAGTTCTGCCTTTGGATGACGTTGACTTTGATGCCACTGACTTTGATGCCGCATCATGATCCTGACGCCCTATCACCAACGTCGTCAAATTTCTTCTTTAAGCTCTAATTCTCTAGTTAAGGCTAATGACATTTTTGATGTCTTATCACCACCTTGACGTCGTGTCACAAATTGTCATCACAACTGCTTCTCAACTTCAACTCCCTGGTTAAGGCTGACGCCGACGCTGATAGCCTATCACAGGGCTGACGATGTGTCACAGATGTCATCATCCATGTTTCTTCTCTTTTGCCTAGATTTTCAACTCTTTTGCTCCATTGTTGTTTATTTTTCATCTTTTTGCCTTTTTTTGCAAATCACTAGAAAACACATCAAAACAACAAAATTTGCTGAAGATTTCACAACTATTTTGAGCTAAAAAGCATTAAATATGTTAGATTTTTCTCACACATCACTAGGTCCACAAATTAGAATAATAGTTAGCACTAATATGGTATATAGGGAAATAGGTGGTCTAGAAAGAATTTTTGGAGCAATTCTCTGTGGTCGGCAAGTGTACCTACTCCCCAACTTTTGATTGAGCAACAATTTAAGCCAGGAGATAGGTTTAGAGATCATGATACTCAGTCTCAAGGAAGTGTGACTAAGACTTTTAGGTCACACCCTCGCTATGGTAGTTGTGTAAAGAATCACCCAAAGTGGTGCTTTTTTAGTGATAAAGTGTGCTATGCGTATGATCGTCCTGGGCATCTTCAGAAAGACTATCCCTCAGCTAGAAGGGATGTTGGGGGTGTGAGTTCCCAAGAAAATTCCATAGCCCTTCCACCTAAGGGTACCATTTTTTCTACAGGAGGTGATCGTAACTGATTATATGCTCTAACTAATCTCATGGATGCAGAGACTTTGCTAGGGGTTTTTATGGGTATGTTACAGATTTTCTCCCATTATGTGTATGTATTACTTCATCCATGGTCGACCTTGTCTTATGTGACCGCTTACATGGCAGTTAGTTTTGATTTTGAACCTGAAATCATTTCGAACCCTTTTTTGTTTCCACTCATATTAGTAACCCTATTATGGCTTGGAGAGTTTATAAGAATTGTATAATCTTTATTTGTTATCGTGATACTGTGGTTGAACTGGTTGAACTAAAAATGATTTATTCTGATGCTATTTTAGGGATGGATTAGCTCCATTCATGTTATATGCTAAACTAAACTGTAGAACCAGGAAAGTTACCTTTTCTTTTCCTAATGAGCCAGTGATAGAGTAGGAAGGGTATTCTTTAGCACCAAGAGGGAAGTTTATATCTTATATTAGGTCCCTGTGAACTTATATCAAAGGTTGTTTGTACCATATTATTTGGGTCAAAGATTTTAGTATTGAAAGTCCTTCCATCCAGTCTATTCCCGTAGTTAATGAATTCCCAAAAAAAATTCCTGACGACCTTCCTAGGTTACCACCAAATAGGGAGATAGATTTTGACATTGATTTATTTCCAGATACTCGCCCTATTTCTATTCCACCATACATAATAGCTCCTACAGAATTAAAATAGTTGAAAAATAGTTAAAGGACCTTCTTGACAAACACTTTATTCATCCTAGTGTCTCTTTCTGAGGTTCTCCGGTACATTTCATGCATAAGAAAGACAGTTCACTACGTATGTGTATAGGTTACCATCAGCTGAATAAGGTCACAGTTAAAAATAAAAACCTTCTTCTTAGAATTAACGATCATTTTGACCAACTCCAAGGTTCCAAATATTTCTCAAAAATAGATCTTTGTTTGGGGTATCATCAACCGAAGGTTAGGGAGACTGATATTTCCGAAACAGCTTTCTGAACCCAATATGCTTACTATGAATTCTTAGTTATGTCCTTTAGACTGACCAATGCCCCTGTGACTTTTATGGACCTAATGAATAGGGTGTTTTATCAGTTTCTAGATTTGTTCATCATATTCTTTATTGAAGACAACCTTATTTACTCTTATCAACAAGAAGTATCATGAAAATCACCTTTGAATCATCTTTTAAACCCTTAGAGATCAGGAGTTGTATGAAAAATTTTCCAAGTATTAATTCTGGCTTGGTGCTATTGCCTTCCTGGGGCATATTGTTTCTGATTAAGGGATCAAGGTTGACCTCCAAAAGGTCAAGGTGGTTAGAAAATGGCCCCGACCTATGACTCTACCCAACATCTGGAGCTTCTTGGGTTTGGCAGGGTATTACAGAAGATTTGTAGAGAGTTTTTCCTCCATAGATGCTCCCCTTATGAGATTGACTCAAAAAAGGTTAAATTCTTATGGTCTGACTCTTGTGAGAATAGTTTTGAGAAACTGAAGAAAAAGTTGACTACTACACCAACTTTGACCCTTCCTGAGGTTACAAAGGGCTTTGTTGTGTTTTGTGATGCATCTCGAGTAGGGCTTAAGTGTGAGCTTATGAGTTATTGTAAGGTGGTGTCCTATGCATCTTGATAGTTAAAGGTAAGAAAAAATAACTATCTAACCCAAGCAGATGCGGTGGTTGGAATTTCTAAAGGATTATGATATGAGCTTGCGTTATCATCGGAGCAAGGCCAATGTGGTGGCCGATGCCTTTAGCAGGTTATCTATGGGCAGTATTTCTCATGTATAGGAAGGAAAAAGGAATATAGTAAGAGATATTCATTATTTTGAAAATTTAGAAGTTTGATTCCTGGATTCAAAAAATAGAGAAGTGTTCATGCATGAGGTAGCTAAATACTCCCTATGTGCAGAAGTTAAGAAAAAGAAGGCTAAGGATTTCATTTTGATGCAGACTAAAAAAATATTGGTTAACAAAAGGTAAAGGAATTTGAAATTTGTGGTGATAGGACTTTGAGGTATCAAGGTAGATTATATGTGCTGAATATGGATGGCTTGCAAGAAATAATTCTTAATGAAGCTCTCACTTCCAGGTATATGGGTCACACCAGTTCTACCAAAATATAGCATGATCTTAAGGCAATTTACTGGTGGAATAATATGAAAAGAGATGTTGCTAACTTTTTTTCTAAGCATTTGAATTGTCAATAAGTTAAAATGGAACATTTGAGGCCAGAGGGTACTTCCCAAGAGATAACTTTGCCCATGTGGAAGTGGGAGATGACCAACATGGACTTTAATACAGGACTTCTGAGATCTCAAAACCAATATGACTGTATTTGGGTGATTGTAGACAGGATGACCAAGTCCGCTCATTTTCTTACAGTACGGGTGAATTATTCGAGGGATGATTATGCTAGGCTGTATATTCTGGAGATATTTTGTTTTCATCAGACTCCTATTTCTTTTATATCCAATCATGGTATGCAATTCTCTTTACAGTATTGGTGGTATATTTAGAGGGCTTTAGTCACCCACCTGAATCTTAGAACAGCCTTTCACCCTCAAACTTATGGGCAAGCAGAAAGCACCATTCATACATTAGAAGATATATTGAGGGCTTGCATGATTGACTTTAAGGGTAGTTGTGGATCATTTTCCATTGGTAGAGTTCACCTATAATAATAGCTATTATTCCAACATTTAGATAGCTCCTATTAATGACCTTTATATGAGGATATGTAGGTCCCCGATTGGGTGGTATAAAGTGAGTGAAACCCGATTGTTTGGGCCTGACCTTGTTCATCAGGCAATTGAGAAAGTGAAAATCATTCGTGAGTGACTTAAGATAGCTCAGAGTCGCCAAAAGTTTTATGCTGATGTTAGAAGAACGGAGTTGTAGTTTGAGGTTGTTGATTGGGTATTTCTAAGTCTCCCATATAAAGGGATTTATGTGATTTGGAAAGAAAGGGAAGCTTAGTTCTCGCTATATAGGACCATACCATATTTTGAGAAGGATTGGTAAAGTTGCATATAAGTTGGATTTTCCAGTAAGTTTGGCTTTTGTACATCTGGTATTTAATATATCCATGTTGAAAAAGTGTATTGGAGATCATTCCCTTATACTAACTTTATAGGACATCAATGTAAAAAACTCATTGTCATGTTAAGAAAAGCCCATTTCTATCTTGGATTGCCAAGTTTGGAAGTTGAGAAGCAAGGAGATAGTTTCAATTAAGGTGTTGTGGAATAATAAAAAAGATGAGGAAGCTACTTAGGAGTAGTAGGATCACACATGTGCAAGGTACCCGACTTTCTTTGAAACCTTGGATGACGACATGGAAGGTAAAACTCCTATACTACTGTTTTCTCTCCATATAGCATTTTAAATAATGCTTGTTATGTCCTGAATCATCATTCGGGGATGAATGATCCCAGAGGGATAATGCAACACCCCGTAGCATTCTCGACTTGCTACCACTCTTAGTTGCATGCATAAAGAACTTAAATCCTAAATTTTTTATAAGTGTTGAAAGACCTAGTCATATTTTAATTCCTTAACTTTAATGATTTTTAAATTTATCTTCCCGACCCTGAGATATGGTTTTTTGGGTTGATTCATGTTCAATGGTGTAAAGGGTATATCTTAGGGAAGTTTTAGATTTTTCGGATGATGATTAGGGCACGTTTTGATTTCATTTCCAGAACCTCACCATAATTGCATTGCGTTGTGGAGTGTATAGTGATGGAGGTGTCATCGCATCACAGTAATGGCTAATTTGGCATTCCAGTTACGAACTTAAACTACAAAAGGGAAGCCCTGTCTTTTCCAATGACTCTGAATCGTGATAACAGAAGATTAAGTCATCATTAGAGTACTATATGCCAAGGATTACTTAATTTCTCTCAAAAACTAAACCTTAACACTTCCCCAAAGATCTAGAATTCAACCTCTAACTTTATGAATTCAAGAAAAAAGTCAAGATTAGGATTTCAATCATCAAATTAAGGAACTTAAGGTATGTGGGACTAGCCTAAACTACATGGGCATAAGTTTTCTTGTTTTTATCAAGTTTTGAAGCTCTGCAATCTTGTTTACAAAGAATGTTTGATATTGTTTTCCAAAATCATGTATCATGGAATCATTTTGATGAAAATATATGTTTTTCTTGAACTATTTTTCATGAAATTTAAATGTAACTATGTATATATATTTTTGTTTGTAATGAAGAGTTGATTGAGAGCATGAATGATATAAACTCCCTCTCCTTTCATGATATCTTTAATTTCAAGTATTGTGGTTTGTTTAAATGCATGAATTTCTTAAAAAAACAAGAGGGTGAATTCTTTACTATTGATTATGGAATGATAAGGTTTGTGACATGTTAAGAGGGTGTTTTTGAAGGGTAAATGTTTATCATATCAAATTAACATTTTTCATGAGTTTTGAATAATGCAAACATGATATGACCACCAAATGATTGTACTATAGAGAGGAGAGTGTTTTTGATGTAAACTCAAATGAAAATATATTGCATAACTCTCTCTCACTTGATGTTTAAAAACTATGGGTGGTCATTAACATGAGGATAAGTGAAAAGGGGCTACAAATTTTTATGATGTTATTTGAGTAACTTGCAAGTCAGGGTACGACGATACCCGGTGATGACATGCCCTTAAAAGAATAAGTATTTAATGTTTTAAAAGTATGAAGATGATTCCAAAGAGCTAAAAGTTGGGCTTAAGAGAGATAGCTGGTTACCTGAAGAAGGCAATTTAGTATAAGGGCTCACTGCTGGAAACCATAGTTGCTGATACAGGACTAATTATATGATATCCTACATGTTTGATGTAGTAAAAGGCAAATTCCATATAGCCTGTGATATTACAGATTCGTAGAGCGTACCGACTAGCTCAGAAGAATAACAATGAGTAAGTTAGAGTTGTCAAGAATTATTTCGAAGTCCACTAAAATATGCCCATATATTTTTACTTATGTTTTTTTCTCTGTTACTATGAAATGACCTCACCTATATCGTATAAAAACATGTTATTTTAGGTTGTTTCACATACCATTATATTTGTATTAACCTTCTATATTTTAGAATATGAGGTACAGTCTCCGGATCTCTCTAAGAAGTTGATTGAGTTGTTAAAAGTTTGTTGTTGGTGAGTCCCCATTATTTTGAAAGGACTTATTTATCGGACATTGTTATTTGATTTTAGTTCATGGTCCGATAAAGGGCCTTGTCTAAGTTTTTAGACAGATGTTTTAGTATTGTTAGAGATTTCACAGAATGGTGCTAGCTGCTCTTGAATGTTTATGATCTTGTATTCGTATTCGTATTTGTATTTATAAGTTAAAGTAAGAGAACAACCATGATTCCATTATGTTATGTTTTTCTGTATTTCTTCATTGCATATGAATTGTGTATATGATTTCAAGTTTGAAATAGATGATCGAGCCTTCATGGTTTAGGACGCTCGTCGCATCCAAGGCCTCAGTTCGGGTTGTGACACAACATAGTTCTTAGGATAGACCAAAGTGAGAAGACATGGGTGCACATATCATGAGCTATATAACATAAAGCCGAAATTTGTGTAGCTAACAACTAAGGCAAGGATTTCTACCTAAAGCGCTTGCTCCTCATTTAAAGAACTGAAATTTGGCATGATTTAGCATAAACTTTATCACTTTGGCTAATCCCGACATAAAATGAATTGGTAACATATAGAAAGCGTAGTTCCTTAGAACTAAGCATGATATGATACATGGATCTATGGGTCATAAGCATCACTACATAGATCTTGAATTCTTGGATTACTGCGAGACATTATTGCTTGTAGTTTGGAGGCCAAAACCTGAACATAAGTCCATAGATAACTCAAATCATAGGCATAGGCATTACTTGAATACATGATGTAAGACATTAGTGGAATGACCTCTTAAATTAAGTAGGAGGATCTTTCTTGAATAGGAATAGATTTGTTATGAATCTTCCCTGAAACTTGCCGCCATGAGAAAATTCAAGACCTACCTTAGTCCATGATCTCCCCATTAGATCAAAGTCACAATCCTAGACTTGCAGACATAAACTTAGATCAAGCCATAACTCTCTACACAAAAGGGATATCATTATACATATATACGCTAAATACTCCATGATAAATGATACTCTAAAGGCCTTTCTTTCCAAAAATGCTATGCTTTACTTTTTCTAGCCTCTATCTGTAACACCTCACATTTTTGTACTAGAATTTGAACCATCGTTCTTAAATGTATAAGTTATAATCCAAATTATTACTATGTAAATATAAGTTCCATGATCTTATCCTAGTGTGTGAAGTGCTTTCAAAGTGAAAAATATTGATAGGAATGACTTAGAGCCAAGTTGATCTAAGATCTTTCAATTCGTCTAAAGGTTGGTATTTGATTCTACAAAGGTCGACTTTGAACATGTATAACTTTTTATATATATAGAATTTTGCATCTCAAGACCCACCAAGTTGTAGATAATTGAATTATCTTTCCAATGATACCAATTTTTCCTTAATTTTAACTTGGCAGTAAATGTCAATGATGCCTTCTTGAAGACATCATATTCCTCAATCCATGGGTTCATATAACCTAAAGATGAAATATAGTTTGTTATCCACGTAGCTATATCAGTTTGTTCCTGCCTATGATAAGTATCTTTTATAATATGTATATCATATACGACTCTGTCTATATTCACATTCTGCTGTGGATGCTGAAGTGACATAAGTTGGACAAAAAATAACTAGATGGATAGTCTATGTTGAAATATCAACCCTGACCTCTTTCACAAGGGTCTGATTAAGATGTGGCTTCACCATATGTCATAGAATACCTGATGAATTGCACAAAGGAAGAACCACTATATCATTCTATGATGCATAAAACTCCTACACCATTGTAACGCCCCGATTTTCTGAACCGAAATGCTACACAGTGGTCATGACCCCGAAGGACCACAAGCTAACCCATGACTGATATCTGTACTTGTAAACTACATAATATCTCATAAAATATGCATAAACATGAACTGTAAGGCCATAAGGTTCAATACTAATACATATTTGAAAAATACGGTATAACAATACCAAAAAGGATCATAAATACTGAAGTTTGAACATCTAATCTGACATCTAGTACGAAAGCCTCTAACTGAACTGAATAAGGAGTTTATGGGACATGTCCCCAACTAACTCCAACTACTGAAATAAAGTGAAAATTGAAATAGAAATGAAATCATCATGTCCTCGAAGGATGAGGACTCACGTCTAACTCTGACTGCTGATCCTGGAATCTACTGCTGATTTGGAGATCATGCCTCTGAATCTATGGTGTAACATAAGAGAAAGGGCCATAGCACAAATGCATCAGTATGTTTGAATGTACTAAGTATACGAATGAGGTAGGCTAAGTGTAAAGGGTTATATGCATGAAAAATACTGACTGATATGAATGTGAGAGTACATATATGCATATGTAACTATAACTAAACTCGTGGATATGCTGACTACTGAGTCTGAATACTGATAACATGAGTGTACTGATAATGAGATTCCAAAAGACTGAGTTTACAGATATTGATATGTAAATCACTAATAAGTGATGGATCTGATACTGTATTACTGAATACTGGGAGACTGATACTATATTACTGATAAAGGAATGATTATTTCTGACAGTTTGAATTATGAAGAACTGGTCTGATTAACTGTATCTGACAGTCCTGAAGTTGAATACTTATAGCATGATTTCTGATAACTATTGTGACTGATAGCATAAGTGACTATATCTGACAGTCCATAAATCTAAAGGAAACTATCTGAGTTATATTCTATTTCTGAGTTAATTATATCTAACAGCCCTGATATACTGAAATCTGAAGAGCTATCTGAGTTCTTTACTGAGACTGGGTAGCTATAGCGGACAGTCCTGAAATTTGTAACTGAAACTGTGGGAAGTAGTTATCTAACCGACATGCCCTAAATATGCTATAATAGCTAAACCGGGGTCCAATATCTTCCCCGACTAGAGGGGTGTCAATACCACGCCACTCATAAGGACAGCTGTGGGAACCCTATACTGGCAAGTACTCAATAAAAATGGTGGAAACCATAAAATGACGGGTTAATCCACCTCATCAACCCTAATCTGATGGGTTAAGATGTCTCAAACTACGCTGGCTACGTAGTTCTAGAACACAAGAATGACTATTAAGAATCACACCCTGAACTGTCGGGTGAGTTCCCATCCTTGGGTTCACTCAGTGTTAACTTCTACTCCCATCTGAAGGACACTGAACTGAAAAACTAAGCTGAACTAAATAACTGAACTGAACTGATTAGCTGAACTGATACTGATTAACTGGACTAATACTAGTGGTATTGTTTAGCAGAGCTAAACTAAGTTTACTGGATTTCAATGACTGATGGAATGTACTGAGTTCTGAGGACTGGTTGAGAGTACTGAAGTTACTGAGATTAACTGTGAATACTGAGGTTACTGAGATTACTGAGATTACTTGACTACTGAGATTACTGAGATTTCTAAGTTTTCCTGAGTCACATTACTGATTGAATTCTATAGATCATGGCTTGACTGAGAGTATCGTGAAAACATGACATGGATCTAGGCACACAACTATATTTTTTGGGTACAAGTACCCCCAGGACTCGATGAAAGAAAACTGACACAACTTGAATTTCTTGAGTACATGACCATCAAAAATACAATCCATAATACATGAGTGAGGGATTTCATGAAGTACATGGTCATCATAATATCTATCATGAATAGGAATGCTTATAATCAAGTCATAAATCTCATATTCCAATATCATGGGCATTCCGACAACATATACTATTCATAGCAATCGCATGGAAACCATTCAAGCGTAAGGGAATGGCAACATGTAACGTTTAGTTCATATTGTAATGATTTGGGGATATTATACTTCATGTATTTATTCAACATCTCAAACATGGTAGGGAAAGCATGGATATATTTTGTGTACATAATTTATATCTCCATTATCATACATTCTTTATACCATAACAATAACAACACATAATTTGCATGGAAATTCATATTGGAGTGTATGACTAACATGAACTTGTTATTTAGATATCATGAAATCATGTAAATACGAAGTTCTAACATACTAGGCATTTTATCGAACGCCTTGCATGCATTCTTTAAGGCATAGGTGGATTTCATACTTGCATTCTATCAATCCATCTAAAGATCATGTTTTTCAACTAACAACATAACTTTCATGAGATATACAGTCACGATACTATTATATAGCAAAACAAATAAGCATCAACATGGGTATGATCATATCATCACAATCAACCAAGCTTTTGTATTTTAAAGATTGATTCTTGAACTCCACGGATGAAAGAAATCCGTGGATGAACACTACGCATACCTTGGAAGGGAGGTTCTTGATGATTGACAGAGGAATTTCCTTGAAATTTGATCTTCAAGATTGATTGTCCAACCCTAGTTGTTTTTCTCCTATGGTGCTCTTTGATGATGAGCTTTGAGATTTTAATAGGGTTGTAATGTGTTTAGAAGCTATATATTTCGTAGGGTTAAGTTTAGGGATATGTAAGGAGTGTTAAAAGACTTAATTACCCTCAAAATAACTCAAAATAGAGAGTTTTTGGCATTGGAACTGACTTAGGCGGCGCCTAACCAATCGCCTAAGTTTGGTTGGGCGGCGCCTAACCAATCGTCTATCATTACTGTCTCTCACGAAAATGGGCATAACTTTTCGCTCGGGTATTGGATTAAGGCGAAATTGGTATCGTTGGAAAGATAATTCAATTATCTATAATTTGGTGGGTAGAAATATGTATAAATACCATATTAACATTGAGTTATACTTATTCAAAGATAACCCTTGCAAAATCAAACACTAAAACTTGATGGATTCAAAAACTCTTAGCTTGTATTCCCTTAAGTGACTCATATGAACATGGTTAATGTATCATAAGCTATGTTATCTCTAGGATACTCATTGTAATTCATGCACTAAAATGATACTCACGGGATAGGAGGTTTCATACATAGAAAAAATGGTTCATCTCCTAGCTTAGAAATATATGGGGTATTACAACCATAGTCAGGCTATAAGAATCGAGAGGCCTAGTCATCCATTTTAATTAATTCAAAGGCAGTTCAAAATAGTTGTGCTCTACTCAGCCCTGATAAATTAATCCTGTGATCGTCAAATATGGGCCTCTTTATTCTATCACACTATAAAATATAGATGTATATATCATATATATATCTTGCATTCTCTCTACACACAACCTCATATTATCCTCCTCAAAGGGTGCATTCGAGGCATGTGTAGGGATAGAACTCTAACCCTACTGTACTGGTGCCTCCTTATCTAGAGCGTGAACCTCATGGGAAGCTTATAATATACCCTCCTCAGACTGGGGTAACTCAGACGGTTATGTATGACCTGCGATACGCTCATCAGACTGGGGTGCCAACGATGACTCCTCCTGCTCAGCATCCTCGAATAAATCCTGAGACCCCTTCTTAGACTGGGGGTCCTATGTAGTATGCTATGAAGATCTCTCAAACTTATCCTCCTCCTCAACATCATCATTATCATTACTCTGTGGATGATATACGATGGTGATATCTGGACCAACTTTAATCTCGGCCTGGCTATAATAGCATGGACAACTTGGACAATCTACACGACCTCAGTGCGAAACCTTAATATAATAAAAGTGAGGTTTCTGCCCCACTATGAATGCTCAGGCAGTTGTTGTCCAAGAGTACCCATAATAAAAGTCTCACCCTCCCAATATTCTTTCCTCTAGTCAATCTGCGTGTGGCCAAGCCTTCAGCTTCTCAACTCCGTATGATCAGGCACTCTTCCATTGAACTACTAGGCTTAGGGGAATTATCTCGACTCCATGAAGTCTCACCTTTCTTCTTATTTGTAACTTTAGGTCCCATGTGTACCTAAAAAACTAGGAGTTAGTTTCTAACAAAAATGATGAAATGTAAAAGTTGAAGAAAAACTCAATGTTTGGAAAGTTCAAATCATTCCTCAATTTTCACATCCCAATAACTTAATTTATGTCCCAATAAGTCCCATGAACGCACACATACTAAGGATTTCACTTTTCAATGCCACCTTAACATGCTCGACTTATGGTATTTGTTTACTTTTTCCAAGCTCAACTTTCAGTGAGAGCATAACTTTAGAATATAATTCAAACAAAACCCTATGTTAAGTTTTTTAGGCTATTTCAAGGTTGCAACACAAGAATAATAGTTTCTATATATTTAGAATAGAAATACATAAATAAATTTTCTTATATAATAAATACATCAAAATATAACCATTTGGAGCCGAGAAAGTTACCTCTTTTTTGAATATCCAGAAGTGAACAATGAAAAAGTAGAGCAAAACCATGTTTGAACTTGTTGGTAGTGTAATAAGACAAGTTGGTACCTCAATAATGTTTCAATTTAGGCTTATTCTAAGTGTGTTAGTTTTTTATTTAATAGGGAAGTTTTAATTTTAAAAGAAAATAGAGGTCTTGAGAATTTGAATATGTTAAATTGAGGCCAACATATGTTCATATTGGAAAAAGGGGCAGTTAGGGCTTAAATAAACCATGGTGGGTGCAAAATTTTAATTAAAATTTGGGCCAACAAGAATTGACTTGTGGCATGCATATGTGTCTTCCACAATCAGCTTGCCATAGGCGCATGTGTCAGATATGACCAGTATGTGCCTGGTGCATATGGGCCCAAGTTTTTGGCCCGACTTCCTGCTTTGTGGATTTGGCATTTTGATATTTACCCAGGTACTTAGTGTTCCAAAAATTAAGTTACAATACCAAAAGTACAAATTTGGGCCCAAGTCCACAACTTTTCATCCTCGTCCTCAAAACCTTATCAGTTTAATTTTATCTTGATCACAAAGTCCCCTTACCTTGAAATTTATGAATCTAGCAATTTTTCCTTATTTCGGGCAATTCCATAAGCTATAAACCTACAAAATCAAAACAAACAAAAGTGAACACTAAAATAGTGAGTTTCCTCCCACACAACGCTTGATTTAACATTGCATCACGACGTGGGTCTATTGGTTACTCAGATTTCACCAACAAGACCATGGGTTTCCTCCCTTGCAGCACTTGATTTAGCATCGTGGAAGAATATGGATACCTTGACTACTCAGAATTTATCAAGATACAAAAAAGAATATCCTCCAGAGTTATAAATACCGTCTATCACTGACACTACTTTTATGTCGATTGGATACTGCATTGATCCTCTGACTTTGAAAGTGACCTATTCTTCATTGACCCAGAATTTTAGCTACCCTTTTTCTACATAAACCATGGCCCTATCTGTGGCCATAAATGGTCTCCCCAATATGATAAGAATGTCAGAATCAACTTCACAATCGAGAAGGACAAAAGTCGGTCAAAAGATGAAGTAATCTACTCTCACAATCATATCAAAAGAGATACCCATAAGTTTTTTCAACCTGCGGTCAACCCTCAACACGCGTATCATAGTCAGTTTGGGAGGGTTTTAGGCTAATTACTTGAAGACAAGTAGCGACATCAAACTTATGTTGGATTTTAAGTTTGTAAGGCCCCGTAAGATCCTAGATCATTTCAGTTCACTGTTGCATGTTAAAGGGGTCAATGACTTAGAATATTTCACTAAGTGTTAAGACATAGTCATTTT
Source organism: Capsicum pubescens (assembly GCA_030864215.1). Taxonomy (NCBI): domain Eukaryota; kingdom Viridiplantae; phylum Streptophyta; class Magnoliopsida; order Solanales; family Solanaceae; genus Capsicum; species Capsicum pubescens. The sequence continues at coordinate 39,580,486 of CM061543.1, forward strand.
TAAAAACCTTAAATTTGATGAATTTATTTTTTATCATTACAGGATTGAAAGTTAATTTTTCAGTTGATTCATGATCGGGGGAGTCAATAGTACATCTAGGGTGAGTTATCAAATTTTTGAGCAAGCATAAGGGCATTTTCGAACATTTAAAATAAAAGATACAGGCGATTAGCCCGCATCTCTCAATCTAGTCGAGTGCGGTGAGCCCACAATTAAGCCAATGATGCCCGCTCCAGTCTGGTACTGCGAAGCCCGTGGTGCCCGCTCCATTATGCCTTGTGTATTTCCAGATTTTAGTAACATTTTTCCAAGGGTATTTAGGTCCTTTCCCTCCACCCAATTCATCCAAAACACAGGATTTAGGTCCCAAAACAACACTTTTACTTCATTTTTCATAATTTTCCCTAAATTGAAATCATCCTTTCTCAAGAACAAACCCTAGTCCCTTCAAGCCTAAAGATCAAACCTCAAGAAATCCACCAAGAACTTCTTAGAGTTCTTCGATTAAGGTATGTTAAATGTTCATCCATGGGTCCTTTTCACCCATGGTGTTCAAGAACCTAATTTCATGTTTTAAAGTTATGATTTTCTACATGATCCCATGAATTTAACCTATGAATTTTCATGAATCTCGAGTTTATATCATGTTTCAATGCATTTGTTATTAAACTTGACATGTTTTGAATGGCGCTTCTTTGCTAATTTAACCCTTAATTGGTGATATTAGTGTTGACATCATGCTATCTTCACGTGTTAAAAATATTTTCATGTTTAAACCATGAACTGCAAGTGTTTGATGAAATTACTACAAAATGAATTTTGAGCAAGGACTATCTATTATGCTTTTAAAGATTTGGTATGCTTTTGGGGGTTATGAATATCCAAAATCGTAGTTGTTTACTTAGCTAACATTTTTTTAGAATGGTTTTGGATATATTAGAGAATTATCAGTTCAGTCAGTACCTCAATTCAGTCATTCCAGTAATTAGAGTCAGTTCAGTTGAGAGTAGGATTTAGCAATGAGGACACCTAGGGATGGGGGTTTACCTGCCAGTTGAGGGTAGGATCCTTAGAAGCAATCCTTGCATTCTAGAAATATGTAGCCAGCGTAGGTTGATATGTTAACCTGCTAGTTGAGGTTTGATGTATATATCACTAGAGCACCTGCTAGTAGAGGGTGACTCTTTAGTCATTCGGTGCTGCATTTTAGTGGATTCAAATAGCTAGTTGTAGTACCCATGACATGATACTGACACCCTTCTAACTGGGATCATATGTTAGATCCTAATTATATCATATTGGGGCATGTCAGTTAGATAATAACTCCTATTCTCTCAGTCATATATTCAGTTCAGAGGTCAATTTTTAGGCTTGTTTGACCAGGGCATACAGTTATTAGTTAAGCGGTATTAGTAGTTTAATACTTCAATTTACAGATTAACCCAGTATCATGTTAAATGCTTGGTTATGCATTCTTAGATTTTATAGCTTCCTCGCATACTATAACTCAGTATTTCATGCTATTTATTTTTTGAATTATTATTATTCATGCATATGAGCCATGTATATCAGCCTAACCTCATTTAGCATACCAGTACATTCAAAGTACTGACCGCATACTTGTTTCTTATGCTATGATGTCTTATATCATATGTTCGGAGGATCAGGTTCCCCACTAAACTTAGATGCTCTAGTACATCATCAGCAGTAGTAGGGGTGATTCCTCATATTTTAGGGGCTGATTGTAAGATCCCGCAAAATCATGCGTCTAATTCAGCCCTTAAAATCACCTTAAGGGATCCCAACACTCAGAAAATTTAGCTAAGTGTTTAGGGACTTAGTCTCATTTTAAGCCTCCGAACTTTGGGGATTTATTTCATGACCTTTCTGGCCTTTATTTTTTTATTTTCAAGTTGTGTTACGATGGGGCAAGTCAAGAGTACATTCTGGGTGAGTTTCAGAATTTTTAGAATAGCATAAGGGCATGTTTGGTTTTCTAAACCAGTAGCTTGGGTCGATAAGACCGCGTCGCCCAGGGAAGTCCACCGGAGTAAGCAGGGGGACACCCAGGCTATACCCTAGGACTTAGTGGGGCGTCGCCCTGGCAACTCCTCCTGGATCAAATTTTCAGCACTTCAGCCCCAACCTCTTGAGGGAAAAAGGGTCATTTTTCCATCCTATATAAGCCCAATAATATGAGATTCATCCACTTTTAAGAAATATATGTTTGATTTCTCTCAAAATCCCTCAAGAACAAACCCTAGTATTTCATAGAAGGATTTAATTCAAGGGATTTCACCGGTAGTTTTCAAGAATCTTCCATCTAAGGTATGTTAAGTGTTGATTCATGGAACCTTTCACCCATGAAGATCAAGGATCCTATTTTAAATTATAGATCATGATTATCATTGTAATACCCCGCAAAAAGAATCCTAAGCTCAATTCAGTTCACGTATGCTCATTAAGGGGCACCAGACTTGGAAAATTTCTAGCTAAAGTTTCCAAACATAGTTTATTTTAACCTTCAAAAGTTGGACATCACATTTCATGACCTTAAAGTCCTTTAAATGTCTAAATCTTAGTTAGTTCATGATAGGGGAGGTCAAGAGGTGTTCCCAAATGAGTTTTGGATTTTTTAGATCTCGTTTAGACCATGTTTGGAAGTCCAAAATAGTGGACCAACGCGATAACGGCGCGCTGTGTCGCCTGTCACGTTGGTTGATATTGTTTGCAGTTCTTCCAGTCAAAAGTACTAAGGCTCAACGTGATCATGACGCGCCACATCGAGTATCGCGTCGATGACCTCAACGCACCGCATCGACCAACGTATTAGTGCCCAATTTTTCTATATTTTTATTGATGCATCCTTAAGGGTAAATATGTCTCTTTCCCCACCCTATATAAGATAATAACACGGTATTAAGCCCCATTTACACCAAAATACAATCTATTCTCTCAAATCCTCCCAATAACACATTAGGGTTTTCAATTGGGGATTAAAGGTCAAGCAAATTCAACCATCAATCTTCAAGAAACTCTCCATCAAGGTATGCATAGTGCTCATCTATGGATTTCTTTCATCCATGGAGCTCAAGAATCAAATTTTAAATCATGTATTATGAATATTCATGTGGTGGGTTGTTTATAACCATGTTGACGATGTTGAATTATCCAAAGTTGGAATCTTTATATATTTTTATGTATCGTTGTTGACATATGAGTTGAAATCTATGAATTGAGTTGTTTATACTATGTTAATTTGATGAATTATGCCTATGCCCTAAGGGTGTATGTAAGGTGTTTGATAAAATGTCTGAGAGACAAGAAATCATGTATTATGGCTTAGATGTGAACTAAATGATAAATTCATGCCATCCTATTATGTTCAAATTGGTTCCCATGCCATGGTTGTGCTATCTATATGTTGTCGGAATGCTCATGCTACTAGAATGTATACTTATGACATAATTATATGCATCCCTAACTATGTACATTATTATGAAAATCAAGTGCCTTATGAAATATTCTCAACTAGTATACTATGTATTGTTGATGTTGATCATGTATTCAAGAAGTGTCAAGTCTTGTCAATTTCCTTCCATCGAATCCTGGGGGTACTTGTGCCTGAAAATAATAGTTGTGTGCCTAGATCCATGTAATGTTTTCAAGATACTCTCAGTCAATCCATGTCTACTTGACTTCAATCAGTCTCACGACTCAGGAAAACTCAGTAATCTCATGAAATCATTTAGTTAATAGATTCAATTATATTTTGTCAGTTAACAAAACTCAGTAACTCAGTCTAGATCAGTTTAGTAAATCATGTTCAGTGTCTATTCATATGGGATTAGGAGTTAGCACCTAGTGAACCCAAGGATGGGAACTCACCTGCCAGTTGAGGGTGAGATTCCAAGATGCAATCCTTGAGTTCCTGAACTATGTAGCCATCATAGGTTAAAACATCAGACTTGCCAGTTGAGGGTCGATGAGGTGGCTTAACCTACCAGTTGAGGGTCCCACCATTCTTGTTAGAGTACCTGCCAGTTGAGATTCACTCACAGGTTGTCTTTACCAGTGGTACGATACTGATATCCTTCCAATTGGGGTTATAATTGGACCCCAAACTTATCTACAATAGCACATTTGGGGCATGTCGGTTAGATGACTACTTCCCATAGTTTTAGTCTTAGTCTCAATAATAGAACTCAGATAGATCTACAAAATTCAGGACTATCAGATATAGTCACTCAGATTAGTATAGAACTCAGCTAGTTCCATCAGAAGCTAGACTGTCAGATATAGTCACTCAGTATCAGTTATCTCATGTTATCAGTATTCATACTCAGTATTTAGTATCTTTATGTACTTAGTTACAGTTACGTATTTCATGTATGTATTCTCACATTTATGTTAGTCAGTCAATTAGTATTGTTCATGCATATGAACCCCCATGCATTTAGCCTACCTCACTTGTATACTCAGTACATTCAGTCATACTGACACATTCGCGCTATGGTGTTTTATTGTGCCATAGGTTCAGAAGCACCAGTCCCTGAGCTGCAGTAGTATCTCAACTTTTAGTACTTAGAATCAGTGGTGAGTCCTTATCATGCGAGGACATTATTATTTCATTGCTTTATTATTTTAGTAGGTGGACTTAGTTGGGGATATGTCCTATCAACTCTTTATTCAGATTATTCAGACAGTAGAGGCTTTCAGACTAGATTCAAACTAGCATGATTATACAATTTTGTTTTGGGTATTGATATACCCTATTTCAGATATTGTTTTATTCAGATATGTTCAGTTTTGAACCTTATGGACTTACAGTTATATTTTACATTCTTTACAGTATATATATATTACAGTGCTTAGGTACAGATATCAATCATAGGTTAGCTGGTGGTCATTCGAGATTGCTACCACTGTGTAGCATTCCGGTTCAGAAAAATTGAGGCTTTACAAACTTAGTATCAGAGACAAGTTCAATAGTGTCCTAGGAAGTCTGAAATTTGCATCTAGTAGAGTCTTGTACAAGGGTGTGTTTCGTGCCACATTAATGTACAAGAGGATATGAGATGGTTTAGGAATAATTTCCCTTCTTTCAGTATTCATGTCGTGCCAGTAAGTGACTCTCAACTGGCAGGTACTCTAACAAGAATGGTGGGACCCTCAACTGGCAGGTTAAGCCAGTCTAATCCCCTTCTCTTCTATTTACAGAACATGCCTCCCAAAAAAAGAACTGGTAATCAGTCATCCCCTCAGCCCGAAGATCCTTTGGGCAAACATGTTTCTCATGCAGAGTTCAGAGCTACATTCACTACTCTTGCTCAGTCAGTTGCTGCTTAGAATGAATGACCAGTTGTCATTCCGGCCAACCCAATGGCCAATTCAACTGCAGCTAGGATTCAGGACATCACCCTAATGAATCCTTAACTTTCACAGGGTCTAAGTCAGAAGAGGACCCTCAGGAATTCCTAGATCAGGTTTAGAAGGTTATAAACATCATGGGGGTGACTTTTAGTAAGAGTGCTGAGTTAGCCACATATCAAGTGCAAGATGTGGCTCATACTTGGTACAAGAAGTGGAAATTAGAGAGGGTAGATGATGCAGGGTTAGTTGAGTGGGAGGATTTTGTTGCTGCTTTTCTTGATAGGTTCTTTCCCCTAGAGCTTAGAGAATCTAAGGATTTTAAATTTATCAATCTCAAGAAGGGAAATTTGACAGTGAAAGACTATTCTCTTAAGTTTACTCAACTAGCTAGATATACTCTGCATGTAGTTGTAGATAACCAGTCTAGAATGAGTAAGTTTGTTTCTGGGGTGAATGATAGTGTGGTGAATGAGTGCAAATCTGTTATGCATAATAGTGACATAAAAATAGCTAGACTTATGAATCATACTCAACAGATAGATGAGCAAAATATTAGGATGAGAGAGAAGAAGAATAAGAGAGCAAGGACAGGTAGTTTCAACTTTGCTCAGCCTAAGTCAGAGGTAGGAAATCTTTCAAAGTTCCATCCTAAGTCATCAATTCCAGCTCCTTCATCTGCCAGTGCTCCAGCTCCTAAATTCTGATATAGGGCATCAGTCCCCATACCTCAGGGCAGTGTTAACAGTGCCTGAACTAAGCCCCTTTGTAAGACATGTGGCCAGCACCATCAAGGTAATTATAGGGTTGGTAGTGATATTTGCTTCAGATGTGAAAATCCATTCCAAAGAGTCAGAGATTATCCTCAGTCAAGTCTGCAGGGTCAGCAGAATTGTTCCTCAATTTAGTTCGGTCGCCCGAATCAGAAGGGTTCCACCTCCAGTGCTACTAGTGGGCAACACACAAATAGAATTTATGCTCCTTAGTCTCGATAAGATCAGGAAAATTCTCTTGATATGGTTATGGGTACGTTATAGATCTTTTATGTACATATTTATACTTTACTATATCTAGGAGCTTCCATGTCTTTTGTTACTCCTTATATAGCAGCCGATTTCAGAGTCAGTCCTAAAATTCTCATAGAGCCTTTTTCAGTCTCTACCCTAGTGGTTAAATCCATCGTAGCCCGACGGGTATACAGGAACTGTCTGATTACGATTTCTCAGAAAGTTACTTTAGCAGACTTAGTCAAATTAGAGATGATGAACTTTGATGTCATTTTCGGTATAGATTAGATCCATTCCTTCTATGCCACAGTCGATTGTAGAACAAAATAGTCCAGTTTTATTTTCCTAATGAACCTGTCCTAGAGTGGAAGGGTAGTACTTCAATATTCTGAGGTCAACTTGTTTCCTACCTACGGGCAAGGAAAATGATTTCCAAAGATTTTATCTACCATATTGTTTGAGTTAAGGACACTAGTTTTGAAACTCCCAGTTTTGATTCAGTCTCAGTCGTGAATGAATATTTTGATGTCTTTCCCGAAGATCTTCCAGGAATTCCTCCCGAAAGGGAAATAGACTTTAGTATTGATCTTCTTTCAGATAATCAGCCTATATCTATTCCACCATACATAATGGCACCAGCATAACTCAGATAACTAAAAGAATAGTTGAAGGATCTCTTAGATAAGAGATTCATCAGACCCATTATTTCCCCATGGGGTGCACCGGTTCTATTTGTGCGAAAGAAAGATGGGTCTCTCAGAATGTGCATAGACTACCATCAGGTTAATAAAGTTACAGTCAAGAACAATTATCCTCTTCCCAAAATCGATGACTTGTTTGACCAACTTTAGGGTGCCATCTATTTCTCTAATATAGATCTCAGATCTGGCTATCATCAGCTCAGATTCAGAGAAAGTGATATTCCAACAACGGCTTTCCGAACTCAATATGGTCACTTCAAATTCCTAGTCATGTCCTTTGGTCTTACCAATGCTCTAGAATCCTTCATGTACTTGATGAACTGTGTGTTCAAGTAGTACTTGGACATGTTTGTTATAGCCTTCAGAGACGACATCCTTATTTATTCCCGCAGTGAGCATGATCGTGCAGACCATCTCAGAATAGTGCTTCAGACTCTTAGAAATCATTAGTTATTGTCCAAATTCAGTAAATGTAATTTTTTTCTAAGGTCAGTAGCATTCCTTGGTAATATTATTACCGGTGATGAAATTAGGGTTGATCCTCAAATGATCGAGGCAGTGAGAAATTGGCCCTGCCCTATCTCTTCATCAGACGTCAGGAGTTTTTAGGTTTGGCTAGCTATTCTAGAGGGTTTGTTGAGGAATTTTCTTCTGTTGCATCCCCTATGTCCAAATTGACTTAGAATAAAGTCAAGTTTCAGTGGTCAGATCCTTACGAGAAAAGTTTTCAAAAGTTTAAGACTCAACTTACCTTATCCCCAGTTCTAGCATTACCAAATGGTTCAAATGAGTTTAACGTGTATTGTCATACATCAAGATTAGTTTTGTGTTGTGTCCTCATGCAGCATGGTAAGGTCATAGCCTAAGCCTACAGACAACTTAAACCCCATGAGAATAATTATTGTACTCGTGATATTGAGTTAGCAGTCGTAGTATTTGCCTTAAAGATTTGGAGGCACTATCTATATGGAGTTTATATAGATTTCTTTACAGATGATCAGATCCTTTAGTATGTATTCTCTTAGAAAGATCTCAACCTCCATCAGATAAGGTGGTTAGAGCTCTTGAAAGACTATGATATGAGTGTCCTATATCATCCGGTCAAGGCCAATATAGTGGTCGATGCTCTCAGTAGGCTGTCTATGGGTAGTGTTGCTCATGTCGAGAAAGATAAGAGAAAGATAGTTTAGGAAGTTCATCATCTTGCTAGACTAGGCGTTCGCTTAGTCGATTCTTTAGAAGGTGGTGTATGTTCCATCATAGTTTAGAATCATCTCTAGTATTCGAGGTGAAAGAAAATCAAGATAGAGATCCCAGCCTAGTTAAGTTGAAAGGGTTAGTCAAAGATTAGAAAGTCGGGGCTTTCTCCCAAGGGGCAGATAGTGTTATGCGTTGTCAGGGTCGTCTCTGTGTTCCATGTATAGATGACTTAAGGCAGTGAATTCTTGCAGAAGCGCATGGTGTGCGCTACTCTATTTATCCAGGGGTCACTAAGATGTACCGCGACTTGCGGGAAATCTATTGGTGGAGTGGAATGAAGAAAGATGTTGCAAAAATTATGGCTAAGTGTTCTATATGTCAGCAGGTTAAGATAGAGAATCAGAAGCCTAGTGGTCCCATACAGGAGTTCATTATTCCCACCTGGAAATGGGAAGAAGTGAACATAGACTTTATGACGTGTTTGCCTCGTACTCGTCATTATCATGATTCAATTTGGGTCATTGTAGACAGAATGACCAATCAGCTTATTTCCTTTTGGTTCATACCTCTTTCTCAGCTGAGGATTACGCCAAACTCTATATTAGAGAGTTGGTTAGATTATACGGTCCTCCATTATCTATTATCTCACATTGAGGTACCCAGTTCAGCACTCATTTTTGGAAAGCATTCCAAAAGGGTCTTGGTACCCAAGTCCATCTCATTACAACCTTTCATCCTCAGACAAATGGTCAAGCAAAAAGGACCATTCAGACTCTAGAAGTTATCCTATGAGCATGTGCAATTGATTTCAAGGGAAGTTAGGATGACCATTTTCCTTTGATTGAGTTTGCATACAACAACAGTTATCCCTCCAGTATTAAGATGGCTCCATTCAAAGCTCTCTATGGTAGGAGATGCAGGTCTCTAGTCGGTTGGTTCAAAGTTAGTGAGGACTCAGTCATAGCGCCTGACTTGGTATTTGTAATGCCCTAATTTTTTGAATCAGAACACTACACGGTACTCGTAACCCCGAGGGACCACAAGCTAACCCATGACTGATATCTGTATTTATACACTGCATAATATATGACATAGATGTAGAAATAAAGGTTGTAATGCCATAAGGTTCAAATCTCATAAAAACGTAACATCTGGAGGGATATGAAAAAACCAAAACATACTGAAATAACTGTCTGAAAACATAGTAGTCTAGAAAGCCTCTACTGTCTGAATAAGGAGCTGAATGGGACATGTCCCCAACTAACTCTAATAATAAAATAAAACTAAGTATTGAAATTACAAGCCAAAATATGTCCTCACCACTGACGCTGAAAGCTGGAACTGGTCAACTACTATTGCTCCAAAGCTCGTGCCTCTGAACCTATGGTGTAACATAAGAGAAAGCACCATAGCGCAAATACGTCAGTACGACTAAATGTACTGAGTATACGAGTGAGGTAGGCTATATGCAAAGGGTTCACATGCATGAACTATACTAACTAACTAATATGAACGTGAGAATACATACATGATTACGAGACTGAAACTGTCATAACATGATACTAATAACTGACAACATAAGTGATTGTAACTGAGAGTCTGATGCTGGTGGAACTAGCTGAGTTTTGTACTATAATTGAGTTGAATGTATCTGACAGTCCTGATATTCTGATGAACTATCTGGGTTTTTTTACTAAAATTGTAACTGTGGGAGAATTCATCTAACCGATATGCCCCGAATGTTCTTCAATAGCTAAATCGAGGTCCAATATATACCCTGATTGGAAGGGTGCCAATACCGTGACATGGGTAAAGAAAAGTTGTGAGTGACCCTCAAATCTGGCAGTATCCCCATAAAAGAACAGCGGGTATCTGCCTCATCAACTCCAAAGTTAGCAGTGTTGATGTCTCAACCTATACTGGCTACATAGTTTTGGAATGTAAGGATTGCTTCTAGGAATCTCACCCTCAATCTGGCAGTGTGGATTCCCATCCTTGGGTTCGCTCAATGTTAAATCCTACTCCTATCTGAATAGACACTGAACATGAATACTGAGCTGAGTTACTGAGTTCTATTGACTAACAGAATACTATTTACGACTGACTGAGTTTATGAGATTTCTGAGAATACTGAGTTACTATATTTTTCCTGAGTCATATGACTGACTGAGTTCTATGGAACATGGCTTGACTGTGGATATCATGAAAACATGACATGGCTCTAGGCACACAGCTATATTTTTTGGGTACAAGTACCCCCGGGACTCTATGGAAGGAAACTGACACACATGACTGACTTGTTCATAGGAATAGAGTCCACAATTCACAATATCATAAATAGGGGATTCAATGCTACACATGGTTCTCAACATTTCATATGTGGGAGGGGAAACATTCAACATGGAAGTACTTTCTTAACTTCAACATCATGTTCACTACATATCACAACCACGATACCTATCAATAACATGAAATTCATGTAGAATCATAAACCATAGGGCATGGACTTGTTACTTGGTACTCTTAAGTCATGAAAACATGATTATTATTATTCTAAGAATTTCATTGAACACCTTGCATGCACAATTTAGTCATAGGTGAAACCATAAGATTTTACATCATGAACAACCAAGTTTTACATGTTTTCAACTCACATGGTGTCATAGATTCATAATAACACATAAAGATTCCAACTTGGGAATCATTCAACATCAACAACTTGATTATCAACATCCAACAATATAGATATCATAAACAACTAATTTCATAGATTTCAACTTACATACTAACATAGCTTCATGAAAATACATAAAGATCCCAACTTGAAACCATACAACAACCATCAACATGACATAACCATACCATAATAAAGTATTCACAATACATGATTTAAAACTTGATTCTTGAGCTCCATGGATGAAAGGAATCCATGGATGAACACTATGCATACCTTAATTCTTGATTTTACGAAGATTGACGGAGAAAATTCTTGAATTTGGATCCTCAATTGAAAACTCCTCTTCTTGTTCTTGAGAGAAATTAGAGAAAAAAGAGTATATTTTTCTGAAAATGAGGCTTAATTCGTTGTTAAAGGGTATATATAGGGGTGGAAGATGACCAAAATTCCCCTAAAAAAAGAGAGAAAGACGTAGTTGTCCCTCTGTTTACTGTCTAATAGGCTGAAGTAAATTGATCATAAATTTTTACTTTGATGTTCAAATTGGATAAAACCAATTAAATTGGAAAGAAAACTTAAAGAGCTTTCCATTGATATATAGAATCTCTACCAGTTCATTATATACAGGAAGTTATGATCATTTGAAGTTGACCCTGAAATGCTGAAAATTTCTGGAGCATGCTATATAGCGTGCGTCGAATGCTAATCGCATGGTGCCACAGTTTTGAAATCCAAACACGCCCTAAACGGATTTCAAAAATTCCAAAAATCACCAGAGATGTACTATTGACTTCCCCGATTGCAACGCAACTTGAAAATCCAAAAACGGAGGTCGAGAAGGTCGTCGAATAAATCCCCAAAGTTCAGAGGCTTGAAATAGGCTAAGCGTTGGAATACTTGCCAAAATTTTCTATGTGTTGGAGCTTTTGGAAAGCTACAGAAGCGGACTTTTGAAAAATGAATCTGTGGGTTCTTACGATATCTCCCCTTGGGAACATTCGTCCTCGAATAATGACTGACTGAGAGGGAAGAAAAGATAAGATGTCGCGTATACAGATTATGCTCAACTGGCACATGATTTATGAACTAACATGAATGCTAAACTGAATATAGCATAACTGAACATACATATCCTATGCATGACTGGCGAGATGAATTCATGAATGCATGAATGATATATGATTATCTGACTGAACTAATACATGAATGCATGTCTAAACTGACACATGGGCACATGATTGAATACGAAATGCTAGCAGATACTAGGTTTGTAACGAAAAATTGAACATGAAATTGAGTAGGCTTAAGGAGAATCATTACCTTGAGCGGAATCTAAATTAATGGAGAAGAGATGAGGATACTTGGTTCGCATGTATGTTTTTGTTTTCCAAGTGGCTCCCTCAATGGACTGATTCCGTCAAAGAACTTTGACTAGAGGGACTTCTTTGTTCCTCAATCTATGAGTCTGATAGTCTAGGATTTCAACTGGTATCTCCTCATAGGAGAGGCTATTCTAAACATCTAAGCTCTGAATAGGGACTACAACTGATGGGTAACCTATGCACTTCTTGAGCAAAGAGACATGGAAGACTGGATAAACTACGACTAAATCTGAAGGCAGTTCAAGATCATAAGCTACCTTGCCAAAGCGACTGAAAATCTTGAAGGGAACGACATATCGGGGACTGAGATTTCCCTTCTTGCCAAACCTCTTCACTCCTTTCATGGGAGATATCTTAAGATAGACATAATCATTGACCTAGAACTCAAGATCTTTTCTACAAATATCTGTATAAGACTTCTGTCATCTCTGAGCTGCCCGGAGTCTCTCCCTAATCAACTGAACTTTCTCTAAGGCATCAAATACTAAATCAGGCCCTATGACTGAGGTCTCACTAACTTCGAACCAACCAATAGGAGATCTGCATCTCCTACCATAGAGAGCTTTGAATGGAGCCATGTGAATACTGGAATGATAGTTATTATTGTATGCAAACTCAATCAAAGGCAAGTGGTCATCCCAACTTCCCTTGAAATTAATGGCACACGCCCTTAGCATATCTTCTAGAGTCTGAATAGTCCTTTATGCTTGACCATCTGTCTGAGGATGAAACGCTATACTGGGATGGACTTGGGTGACAAGACCCTTTTGGAAAGCTTTCCAGAAGTGAGAGGTGAACTGGGTACCTCTGTCAGAGATAATAGATAAAGAAATACCATGTAACCTAACCAACTCTCTGATATAGAGTTTGGCATAATCCCGGCTGAATAGGAGGTATAGACTGAAAGGAAGTGAGCTGATTTGGTCATCCTGTCAATAATGACCCAAACTAAATAATGCTAGCGATGAGTACGAGGCAAACCCATCACGAAGTCCATGTTCACCTCTTCCCACTTCCAAGTAGGAATACGGAACTCCTGCATAGGGCCACTAGGTTTTTGATGTTTTATCTTAACTTGGTGACATGTAGAGCACTTAGCCACAAATTCTGCAACATCTCTCTTCATCCCACTCCACCAATAGATCTCCTGCAAGTCGCGGTACATCTTAGTGACCCCTAGAAAAATAGAGTAGCGCGCACCATGCGCTTCTGCCAGAATCCGCTGCCTCAAGTCATCTACATCTGGGACACAGAGACGACCCTAACAATGAAGAACACCATCTTCCCCTTGGGAGAAAACCTCGTCATTCTGCTCTGAAACTGACTCTTTCAACTTGACAAGGTTGGGATCTCTATCTTGACTTTCTTTCACCTTGGATACTAGAGATGATTATAAACTATGGTGAACAGATACACCACCTTCTGAAGAGTAGACTAAAAGAATGCCTAGCCTGGCAAGCTGATGAACTTCTTGAGCTAACTTCTTCTTGTAATCCTCAACATGTGAAACACTACCCATGGACAGTCTACTGAGAGCATCGGCCACAATATTGGACTTGCCCGGATGATAGAGGACACTTATATCGTAGTCTTTGAGGAGCTCTAACCATCTTATCTGACGAAGATTGAGGTACTTCTGAGATAAAACATATTGGAGGCTCTTATGTTCTTTGAAAACATCTACATGAACTCCGTAAAGATAATGCCACCAAATCTTCAAGGCAAAAACTATGGCTTCCAACTCAAGATCATGAGTAGGATAATTTTTCTCATGGGGTTTTAGCTGTCTGGAGGCGTAGGCTATGACCTTACCATGCTTCATGAGGACACAACCTAAACTCACTCTTGATGCATCACAATATACTACGAACCCATCTGAACCATCCAAAAGAGATAAGATTGAAGCTGAGGTGAGTCGAGTCTTCAACTCCTGAAAACTCTTCTCGCAAGAATCTGACCACTGAAACTTAACCTTCTTCTGAGTCAATCTGGACATAGGGGATGCAATAGAAGAAAATCCCTCAACAAACCGTCTGTAATATCCATCCAAACCTAAGAAACTCCTAATATCTGATGGAGAGATAGGGTAAGGCTAGTTTCTTATGGCTTCGGTCTTTTAAGGATCAACTCTAATGCTATCACCAGAAAAGATATGGCCAAGGAATGCTACTGACCTTATCCAAAACTCATACTTACTAAATTTGTCGAATAGATGATGATCCCTGAGAGTTTGAAGGACTGTTCTGAGATGGTATGCATGATCCTGCTCAGTGCGGGAATAGACCGGAATATAATTTATAAAGACTATGATGAACAGGTCCAAGTACTGCTTGAACACTTGATTCATCAAGTCCATGAAAGCGACTGGAGAATTAGTAAGACCAAAGGACATCACTAAGAATTCGAAGTGACCATACCGAGTTCATAAAGCTATTTTTGGAATATCACATTCTCTGACTCTGAGCTGATGATAGCCGGATATGAGGTCTATCTTGGAGAAATAACTGGCACCCTAAAGTTGGTCAAACAATTCATCGATTCTGGGAAGAGGATACTTATTCTTGACCGTAACTTTGTTGAGCTGATGATAATCTATGCACATTCTGAGAGAACCATCTATCTTCCGCACGAATAAGACTGGTGCACCCCATGGGGACACACTGGGTCTAATGAATCCCTTGTCTAAGAGACTCTTCACTGCTTCTTTAACTCTTTGGGCTATGCTAGTGCCATTTTGTATAGCGGAATAGATATAAGCTGAGTATCTAGAAGAAGACCTATGCCGAAGTCTATTTCCCTTTCAGGAGGAATTCCTGGAAGATCTTCGAGAAAGACATCCTAATATTCATTCACGACAAGGACTGAATCAAGGCTGGGAGTCTCAAAACTAGAGTCCTTGACATGAACGAGATGATAAACACATCCCTTAGATATCATTTTCCTAGCCCAAAAGTAGGAAACAAGATGACCCCTGAAAGATGAAGTACTACCTTTACATTCAAGGATGGGTTCATTCGGAAACTGGAACTGAACTATTCTATTTCTGTAGTCGACCATGGCATAGTATTAATGAAGTCAATCAATGCTAAGAATGACATCAAAATCTGTCATCTCTAATTTGACTAAATCTGCTAAGGTAACCTTTTGAAATATCATAACTGGAAAGTTCCTGTATACCCATCTGGCTATGATAGATTTACCTACTAGGTTGGAGACTGAGAATGGCTCAGCTAAAATCTCGATACTGACTCTAAAATCAGATGCTATGTAAGGAGTGACAAAATATGAAGAAGCTCCTGGATGTAGCAAAGCATAAACATGAACATGAAAGATCTATAATGTACCAGTAACTATATCAGGAGAATTTTCCTGATCCTGTTGAGTCTGAAGAGCATAAAGACGATTTGGGCACTGCCCACTAGTAGCACTAGAGGTGGAACCATGTTGGTTCGGGTGACCTTACTGAGATGAGGAACGAAGATGACTCTGCTGACCTGACTGAGGACAATCCTTGACCCTGTGGCCTGGGTTGCCACAACCAAAATAAACATTGCTTTCAGCCCTGCAAACAACCTTGTGGTTCTTACCATAAGTCTAACAAAGGAGATTGGTTCGGCCATTGCTAACACTGCCTTATGCCTTATATCCTAGCGATCTATCCTTGTTTCCCTCTCTGAACTTAGGAGCTGGAGCACTAGCTGAAGAAGGAACTGGAGCTGATGACTTAGGATGAACCTGAGAACAATTTTCTCCTTCTGATTTGGGCTGAGCAAAGTTGAACTACTTATCTTTGCCCTATTACTCTTCTTCTCCCTCATCTTGATCTTATGTTCCTCAATCTACTGAGCATGATTCATGAGTCTGGATATGGTCATGTCGCTATTCAACATAGCATACTTGCAATCATTCATCAAATTATCATTCACTCTTGAAATGAACTTACTCATTCTAGATCGGCTATCTGCCACCACATGAGGAGCGTATCTGGCTAATTGAGTAAACTTTAGGGAATACGCTTTCACCATCATACTTACCTGCCTAAGGTTGATGAACTTGAGAACTTTTGCCTCCCTCAGCTCTTGGGGAAAGAATCTGTCTAAGAAAGCCATCACAAATTCCTCCCACTCAATTGGACCTACATCCTCTAACCTCTGGGACTTCTAATATTTGTACCAAGTGTGAGCAATATACTGGTATGTGTATAACTTGACACTCTAACAAGAAGTAACCCCCATGATATCCATGAACTTCTGGACCTGATCAAGGAATTCCTGCGGATCCTCGTCGGACTTAGACCCTGTGAAGAATGGAGGATTCATTTGGATGAAGTCCCGAATCTTGGCTGCAGCAGAGTTGGCCACTGGTTGGCCTGAACGATAGCTGGATGCTCATTTTGAGCAGAGACTGACTGCACAAGGGAAGTGCATGCAGCTCTGAACTCTGCATGGGAAACATCCTTGCCCAAAGGATTTTTGGGCTGAGGGGCTATCTGATTCATACTCTTTCTTTTGGGAGGCATATTCTGAAAATAGGAAAGAAGAAGATTAGACTGAAAGTTCAAATTGAGATTATGTTCACTTGTACGACATGAATATTGAAAAAGGGGAAAACTGTTCCTAAAACATCTCAGAGCCTCTTGCACATGAATGTGGCGTGCAACACACCCTTGTATAAGACTCTACTAGATGTGTCTTTCAGACTTCCTAGGATACTATTGAACCTTAGGCTCTGATATCAAGTTTGTAACACCCCGATTTTATAAATCAAAACACTACACGGTGCTCATAACCCCGAGGGACCACAATCTAACCCATGACTGATATCTATACCTGTACACTACATAATATATGACATAAATGAGGAAATAAAGGTTGTAAGGCCATAAGGTTCAAATCTCATAAAAATGTAACATCTGGAAGGATATGAAATACCCAAAACATACTGAAATAACTGTATAAAAATATAGTAGTCTAAAAAGACACTACTTTCTAAATAAGGAGTTGAATGGGACATATCCCCAACTAACTCCACTAAAAAATAAAACTGAGTACTGAAATGACAAGCCAAAATATGTCCTCGCATGATGAGGACTATTTAGTCAT
Organism: Capsicum pubescens; assembly: GCA_030864215.1. Taxonomy (NCBI): domain Eukaryota; kingdom Viridiplantae; phylum Streptophyta; class Magnoliopsida; order Solanales; family Solanaceae; genus Capsicum; species Capsicum pubescens. Next base: position 39,597,925 of record CM061543.1, read on the forward strand.
CCGATCTAGTATCTCAGAAGCTTCTTGAAAGGTGAAATCCACAAAAGCACCGCCAGCAGCATTATCAACAATAGGCTTTGTTATAGAGCTGAGGGATCTATACAAAGTAGCCATTACGTGAACGTGTAATATAATGGTTTGGACACTGTGTCATCTTCTTCTTGAATCTGCTCCAAGTTTCATGTAGAGCTTCTGTTGGGAGCTGTCTAAAGTTGCTGATTTTATCTTTCAGTTGTACCCGCCTGGAGGGTAGAAAGAACCGTTCTAGGAATGCATCTTTCAACTGCCTCCAGTGGGCGATGGAGTCAGGCTTCAGTTCATTTAACTACATCGTTGCCTTCCCAGACAGAGACAACGGGAACAACCGTAACCAAATAGCATTCTGGAATACACCTGGATTATCAAAAGATTTGCATATGGTGACAAAGTTCACCAAATGCATGTTAGGATCATCACCAGGTAGGCCGCCAAACAACCCTTGAGATTGAGGAGTTTTATCATCGTGCTAGTTATAACGAATTTTGCACCAGGTACCAACGGTGGAGGAATGATCGCACCCGTTGCACCTGCCTCATCCATTTAATCTTCATCATTATTAAATTCATATTAGACCGGATGGTCTTCTTGTCTTCCTCTGTATGGACAGTTTCGATTCACGTTCCGCTGCACTGGTGCAGCTATGCGCTCTACTTTTCTTGAGTTTTGAGGATTCAGCAATTCTCATCCCCCAAGTCTTTATCATCAATGTTTGGATAACGTGCCTATTGCCCGTCATTCTGTAATTTTAACTGTGCTCAAGCCATGGCTGCAAGTCTTTCAGTCTCAGCTGGGTCTTCCATTCTTCCTATCAATTGCAGTTTCGTATTAAGGGGTAACAATGGTTCTCCAGAACTTCTTGTTTTTGGCATACACTAACAGAAATCCTGAAATAAAATAAAAAAAACAAATAAACGTAAAATCAGGAAACTAAACTAACCGCTAATTAATACAAACAGCTTAAATTTCCACCATATTCTCCAGCAACGGTGCTATTTTTTATAATGCTCAAATTACACCTCTGGTATGAGAATGTAAGCGATCTTTGTCAATAAGAACCTAACTAGGTTGGGGTCGAATCCCATTGGGAATAATCTTGTGAAATTAAATTGTATGCTAGTTAACTGACTGGTAGTTTATTGCTTCCTGTAAATTGGGGGTTTGGAGTTTTAATGAACAAATAGTTGTCACGAGAGTTTGAATGATTGTAACCAAAATTTTGTGAGAAGCCAGAGTTATGTTCACTATGGGTGTTGGTATTCGACTGATACTAGATGCGGTTCAAGATTCTCTTGGTAGGTAGGAGCAATAGATTATCCTTGCCGAATTTCTATCTGAATGTCTCTCGACCTACCCAGATAATTTATTACCTAATTCTCTCGAACTTAGATAACTTATATTTTATAATCGAATGTTATATCAGGTAGATTAATCCTGTTACGGTGTCAATCGTTAAGTGAGAGCTAGCCTTCCCACACCCTGTTGATAATTCACTTCCTCTAGTTTATTTCTTGGTTAGAGCAAATAAACCTAAGGCAAACCTATTGTTTGCAACCAATAGATGATTAAGTGTAAAACAAAGGAATTACAAGATGTTCCTACCACCAGTTGAATCTTTAGGCACCTAGCATCAAGTCAAAACCTAACCCAAAGGTCCCATAACTCGGGCTAAAGGGTTTTAGCCACTCATGCTATAGCAAACGAATTCACAAATTGAATTCATAGTTGAGAAGATGTACTTACAGCAATATGACAATCAAAAGTGTTGCTTGAATTTATTCCAACTAAAAATCCCAAAATAGTGGTAACAATATTCTTAAAAAGTTACGATCCAAAAATATAATTGAAAGCTAGAGAGAGAAATAATGAATAATGTTTCAATAGTCAATCACACAATGTTAAACGATAATAATTTCATAACTAATACTAAGGAAACCCTAAAAAGTTCTTTAAATAGTTAATCCTAAATAAGGAAAGAAAATCGCAATGTTCAGAAAATCCTTCGGAATAGGTGACGACATTAGGCATGGCACGTCAGGATCCAGACGACTTATCAAAAATGTCGTCAGGTCCTCCAACCTTTTGGTATCTTCTGTGTAGGCTGACGAGATATCTTGATGGATTATCACATTTGTGACGACATATTAGACATGTTGTCACATTTACACTTGGGTTGATCAGGTTCTGCTTAAACTTGACGAGATTTCCGATCGCTTATAACATTTGTGATGACATATCAGACATGTCGTCATGTCTTTACTCAAAACTACATTCTTTGCCGAAGCCTGACGATATTTATGACTCCTTATTAGGGTTGTGATGATATCTCCTAAATGTCGTCACATCTTCAATTTAGCTTATATAAGTCTGCAGTCAGCTGACGACAATCTTGATAACCTATCAGGTGGCTGACGACTTATCAGAAATATCGTCAGCCACATTCCCAAATCTTTTTCTACAGCTTTTAAGTTCTTTTTTCCACCAATTCCTCATATTCCCTCGCATTAAGACTTTTACGGCAATAACAAAGAAAAATAATCAAAAATGACAAAAGTTACTTAAAACTTCACAATTATTTAGAATTAAAAGCCTCAAATGTATTAGAATCTTCTAAAACATCAGGCACGCCCAGAACCCGGGCCCATCCCTATAACCGTGGGCTAGCACACGAATTTGGGCTGAAAATGCCTCATTCGCGCCGTTTTCGCTTGTTTGACCAACCAAATGGCGCCCATATAAACGGAGCACACTGGGATGCTCCCCAACCTCCCTGGCATGCCCTGGGTTATTTTGGTCCCACGGTACGCCCGGACCCCGCTCCCAGCCCCAGAACCGTGGACTATAGCATACGAATTTGGGCCGAAAATGTCCTGTTCGTGCTGTTTTTCCTGTTTGACCACCCAAATAGAACCGCCCACACAAAATGAGCACACTGGAATTCTCCCCATCCTCTCTGATATTTCCCAAGTGATTTTGGGCCCACGACATCCTCAAAATCCGAGCCCAGCCCCGGAACCGTGGGCTATAGCACACGAATTTGGGTCAAAAATGCCCCATTTGCGCTGTTTCGCCCGTTTGACTACCCAAATTGCACCGCCCACACAAAATAAGCACACTGGGATACTTCCCAACCTTCCTGGAATGCCCTGAGCAATTTTGGGCACATGGTACGCCCGAAACTGTGGGCTATAGCACACGGATTTGTTCCTAAAATACCTCGTTTAAGCCGTTTCACCCGTTTAACCACTAAAATGGTTACGTACATACAAATGGTGCACACTGGGATGCTCCCCAACCACTCTGGTATGCCCTAGGCGATTTTATGCCAATCACACGCCCGGACCCTTGGCGCAGCCCCGTAACTGAGGGCTATAGCAAACGGATTTGGGTCGAAATTGCATCATTCGCGCCGTTTCACCTGATTTACCACCCAAAGGGCGCCACCCAAACAAATGGAGCACACTGGGATGCTTCCCAACCTCCCCGGCATACCCCTAGTGATTTTAGGCTAACGACACGCCTAGACCCTAGGCCCAACCCCGGAACCATTGGCTATAGCATACAAATTTGCGTTGAAAGCACCCCGTTTGTGCCCTTTCGCCCGTTTGACCACCCAAATTGTGCTTCTCACATAAACGGAGCACACTGAGACGCTCCCCAATCTCCCTGGCACGCCTCGGGTGATTTTAGGCCTACGGAATGCCCGAACACCGAGTCCAGCCCCAGAACTGTGGGCTATAGCACACGGATTTGGGCCAAAAATGCCACGTTCACATTTTTTCGCCCGTTTGATAACCTAAATGGTTCCTTACACACAAACGGAGCACACTGGGATGCTCCCCAACCTCCTTGGTATGCCACGAGTGATTTTGGACCCACCACACACCTGGACCCAGCCCCAGAACCGTCGGTTATAGCATACGTATTTGGGTAAAATATGCCCCTTTCGTGTTGTTTCGCCCGTTTGACCACCAAAATGGCACAGCCCATACAAAAGGAGCACACTGGGATGCTCCCCAACCTTCCTATAATACCCCGAGCGATTTTGGGCCCACAACACCCCAGGACCCCAGGCCCATCCCCAAAACCGTGGGCTATAACACATGGATTTGAGCCAAAAGTGCCCTGTTCGTGCCGTTTTGCCTGTTTTACCACCCAAATGGCACCTCCTAAATAAACAGTGCTCACTGGGATACTCCCCAACCTCCCTGGCATGCCCTGGCCGATTTTGGGCCCACTACATGCCCAAACCCTGGGCCCAACCCTAGAACCGTGGGCTATAGCACCCGAATTTGGGTCAAAAATGGCTCGTTCACATCGTACCACTCCTTTGACCACCCAAATGGCATCACCTGCACAAACAGAGCACACTGGGACACTTCTCAACCTCTCTGTCATACCTCGAGCGATTTTAGGCCCAAGTCACGCTCGAACCCTGGGCCCAGCCTTTGAACCATGGGCTATAACATACGAATTTGGGCCAAAAATGTCACATTCGTGCTGTTTCACCAGTTTGACCAACCAAATAGTGTCAACCACATAAACGGAGCACACTGGGATGCTCCTCAACCTCCCTGTCATGCCCCTAGCAATTCTGGCCCCACGGTACGCTCGAACCCCTAGCCTAGCCCCAGAACCGTGGGCTATAGCATATAGATTTGGGCTGAAAATACCCCGTTCACACCGTTTTACCTTTTTGACCACCTATATGGCGCCACCCGCACAAACATAGCATACTTAGATGTTCCCTAACCTCCCTGGCATGACCCGGGTGATTTTGGGCCTATGGAGTGCTCGGACCCCAAGCCCAGGCCCGGAACCATGGGCTATAGCACATGAATTTGGGCCGAAAATGCCCCGTTTGCGTTGTTTTGCCCGTTTAACCACCCAAATAGCACCACCCACACAAAAATATAACAATGGGACACTCCCCAACCTCCTTGGCATGCCCAGGTAAATTTCAGGGCAACAGCATGCCTGGGCCTCGGGCCCAATCTCGGAACCGTGGGCTATAGCATACGAATTTGGATAAAAAATGATGGGTTTACGCCATTTTTCCTGTTTGACCACCCAAATGGCGCCTCCCTCACAAATAAAGAACACTTAGATGTTCCCTAACCTCCCTGTCATGACCCGAGCGATTTTAAGCCCATGGAACGCTCGGAACCCAGGCCAGGCCCAGAATCGTGGGATATAGCACACAGATTTGGGCTGAAAATGCCCCGTTTGCATTGTTTCGCCCGTTTGACAACCCAAATGGCACCACCCACACAAACGGAGAAAACTGGAATGCTCTCAAACCTCCCTGGCATGCCCCGGGAAATTTTAGGGCAACGACACGCTCGTTCCCCGGGCCTAGCCTTTGAACCGTGGGCTAAAGCACACGGATTTGGGCCGAAAATGCACCATTCGTGCCATTTCGCCTGTTTGACCACCTCAATGATGCCACACACAAAAACGAAGTACAATGGGATGCTCTCTAACCTCTATGGCACGCAACAGGTGATTTTGGGCACACGACAAGCCCGAACCCCAGCCCCAGCCCCAGAACTGTGGGCTATAGTACATGGAGTTGGGCCGAAAATGCCCCATTTGCATTGTTTTTCCCGTTTAACCATAAAAATGGCACCTCCTACAATAATGGAGCACACTAGGACACTCCCCATTCTTCCTGACATTCCTCGAGAAATTTTCAGACCACGGCGCGCTCGAAATCCTGGCCCAGCCCCAAAACCGTGGGCTATAGCAAACGGATTTGGGCTGAAAATGCCCCGTTCCTGCCGTTTTGCCTGTTTGACCACCCAAATAGTGACACACATAAACGGAGCACACTGGGATGCTCCCTAACCTCCCTAGAATGCCCCTGGTAACTTTGGGGCAACGACACACCCGGAGACTTAGCCCAGCCTCAAAAATGTGGGCTATAGCACACGGATTTAGGCCAAAAATTCCCCATTCATGTTGTTTTTCCCGTTTAACCACCCAACTGGTGCCTTCCACAAAAATGGAGCACACTAGGATGCTCCCCAACACCCCTGGCATACCCCGGGCAATTTTAGGCCCACAACACACCAGACCCCGGGCCCAGCCCCAGAACCATGGGCTATAGCATATGGATTTAGTTTGAAAACATCCCTTTCGAGCCATTTGACCACCCAAATGGCGTTGCCCATACAAACAGAGCATACTGGGATGATCCCCAACTTCCCTGGAACACCCCGGCCGATTTTAGGACCATGCCCAGAATCGTGGGCTATAGCACACGAATTTTTGTCAAAAATGCCTCATTCGTTCTGTCTCATCTGTTTGACCACCCAAATGGCGCCTCCCACATAAACGGAGCACACTAGGATACTCCCCAACCTCCTTGGCATGCCTCAGGAAATTTAGGGCCCACGACATGCTCGGACCCCGAGCCCATCCCCAAAACTGTGGGCTATAGCACACGGATTTGGGCTAAAACTGCCATGTTCATACCGTTTTGCCCGTTTGACAACTCAAATGGTGCTGCCCACACAAACGGAGAACACTGGGATGCTCCCCAACCTCCCTAGCACACCCCAAGCAATTTTAGGACTACGACACACCTGGACCCCGGGCCCAGCCCCGAAACCGTGGGCTATAGCACACGAATTTGGGCTAAAAACATCTTGCTCCGTGCTGTTTCACCTGTTTGACCACCAAAATAGCCCCACCCACAAAAATGGAGCACACTGGAACGCTCTCCAACCTCCCTAGCATGCCTCGAGCGAATTTGGGCCCACAGCACACTTAGACCCCAGGCCCAGCCCTGGAACCGTGGGTTATAACACACGAATTTGGGTCAAAAATGCCCCGTTCGCGTAGTTTTACCTGTTTGACCACCCAAATTGCGCCACCCATATAAACGAAGCACATTGGGATGCTACCCAACCTCCCTGGCACGCGCCAAGCAATTTTGGGCCAACAGTACACCCGGATTTGGGCCAAGCCTTGAAACTCTGGGCTATAGCACACGGATTTGGGCCGAAAATGCCTTGTTTGCACTGTTTTGCCTGTTTGACAAACCGAATGGTATCTCCCACACAAACTCGAATGGTCATTTTCCATCACCTCATGGACGAAAATTGCTCATTATATACATATACTTAGCCTCATATCCATTATTTATCATCCATTATTGAAGAATAAGAAACCCTAGCCAAATTTCAACTCCAATTATCTTGTGATTCAACCGTAGAAAATCCAAATTGATTCTGTAGTTGTGTTCACCGTCTCGAGGGCTTCGAGAAGCACCCCTTATTTGTTCTAACAGGACTTCGAAATCAAAAGGGCCATTTTATGGTAAGGATGTAAATTATGTTGGTGTTATTTATATGGATATGTATATATATGCATGTGAGCATAAGACGTGTGTTATTTGATTGTTGTTGAAAGATGATTGGAAATGATGTTGGATTATTCTTGTGCATGGTTGGATTATGTTGAATTGTGAAGGGATTTGGTGTGATGATGTGGTATTGAAATGATGATTATATATATATATATATATATACACACACATAAACCTATTGTTCAAGTTGGTTTTTGGAATGCTATGCAAATATTGGTTGTATGGAATTATGGAAGAGAATTGTGGTGTTGGGTTGCTAATACTAGATGCCAAACATTTCATTGTAGATAAGTGATTTGTAAAGGCGGGAAGTTGTGTTGAATTGGTATCTGAATCTACGACGAGGTATGTAAAGCATACTCTAACAATGTTCTTTGGCATGAAAACACCAATGTTCCATCAAGTAAGATTCCGAGGTTGTCCAAAAACATGTATTGTTCTACGTTACCAACGAAGTTGTTTCCATCCTATAAAGTGTCAAAATGTTTCATTGATATACCAAAAGGCTCCTATTTCATTGTTGTGATATTGATGATTCTGAAACACATTGTTGATGTACCAATGAGTCTTTATTAAATCGTTATTGTATAGAAGGTCTATTACTTGGTTCCTATTGATGAATCATTGTTTCAAAGTATCAAAAATGTGGTGGCGACCGAACTAACAATCTCAAAGATTAATTGAACTAAGTGATGGAAGTTCTCTCTTATCGGGTGGTATCCCAGGGGCATAAGCCTAGCATGGGTCGATCCCTATTTATGTGTTTATGGGTGGTATCCCAGGGGCATAAGCCTAGCATGGGTCGATCCCAGTTGATATGTACTGGAGGCAGCCTAATGGTCACAGTACAATACAGTAATGATTACAAAGACGATAAGAACGAAGGTAAAGTGATTGAATAAATACAATGTACAGGTTGTCACAAGTTCTAGTAAGTGTGGCCCACTCCTATTACGATTTATTCACTTGTTTCTGATTTCTATTGAGCTCCTATATCATATGTGACTATCTACATCTTTACATACTCAGTACATATTTCGTACTGACGTCCCCCACGAGGACCTGCATTTCATGCTGCAGGCACAAGTACCTCAGCTCATGCACCGCACAAGTAGGAGCCAGGTCATACAACTATTGTTGCTGAGCTCCAGTTTGCTTCGGAGCTTTCCGAGTCGATTCCTTATGTTTTGTTATTGTACAGGAGTCATGTGTGGGCGGGGGGTTTGTCCCGACCCTAGTTATGTCATGTAGATCCTAGAGGCTTTGTAGACATAAGGAAGGGTAAAGTCATGGAAGTTTATATAGTGATGTTATATCTGTATATGTGGTGGCCCCGATGGCCAAGTATTATATATATATATATATATATTTGTGCGTGTTGTGCTGATACAGGTAATTAGATCCTTCTATATGCAACGAAGTGCTGTCCAAATTTTTGGTAACATGTAAGGGAAAGTACAGGTATTTGAACGGGTTCTCCCGGGCCTTCTCGGCTTCGGGTGCCAGTCCGGCCCGATGGGATTTTGGGGCGTGACACCTATGATAGCCACCCTCAACTTAGGTTGTTTACCTAAGTCTAGGTGCACAGTATCCAAGGAGGACCAAGGCCAAAACAGGTTTATTATGATCTAAACGGGAAGGTGATAGGTGTCATAGAAAGAAATGGTCAATTCAGGTTCAAAATAGGGATCAAGAGATATCATGTATACAGGGAAGGTCATTTAGGCAAAAAGTGACTTAAAATCAAAATAACCTATGATCCTTTCTTAACCCCTATCTTTCAACCAAGGTAAGACTAATTGGGAAAGTTTTGGATTTAACACACAAAGGGAACTAAGTAGTATCTCACACACACATGGCACAAAGATGCATCACAAGCTACTACCTATCCGGTTCATGCGATTGTCTAGCAGTGGACATCATGTCACTAGTACTAATGCCATAACAAGATGCACAGTGGTCAGACAGTTATAAAACAGACCAACAGAGAGGTGTTTATCAGTCTCAAAAATCAACAAAAATATGTCAACTGCTCTAGATACTTGTTTTCCTCCAGTTAACCACAACACATCACAAAACAAACACAGTACGCCTAAACATGCCGGCTCTACTAGGAAAAAGACTCCGGGGAGAAGAGACACGGCAACAAAAACCCCAGGAGGACATCAACACGCACAAGTAGCCCTACCCTCAACTTAATATCATGCATTATTCCCAACACGTCAAATCAAAACCAGAGAGTTAGAAACATACCTGTGGCACCATGGGTGCAAAGATCTGATGTCAATCACATAATACGAATACAAACAACAAATTACCTTGGGTTGCCTCCCAAGAAGCGCCTAGTTTAACATCGCGGCACGACCCAACTCAACTTTTTCCTCCACCTTGAGGATATGAATTTCACCCCCAACTTAGAGTCCATCTTCTTGCCTCGCTCATAGGGAAGTGGTACAAAGATTAAGAAATCGAGTAATGAATGATGCATGGTAAACAACTCGACCTTAAAGTGAGGTATGTTTTTATATTGTTTATCAAGTGTAAAATAAAGAATATAGGATTCTTGTTCCTCATCTTCACAGTCTTCCACTAGTTTAGATGATTCCACAAACAAGATATCATCTAAACATAATGTGGAAAAATGCTTCGAGTGTGGCCCAACAAATCCTACTTCAAAATTTACACTATCCTCTACACACTCACTTTTATTCATCTTCTTAACATTTTTACTTTGAATTGGGCTAGAGTCTTCATAAGAGATTGACTTGGCTTCTTTTTTTGCCTCTAGCACCATTCCCTCAATCTTGGCATCATCCCTCATGATTAGCTCGGTTGGTTGGGAAATCTCCAAGGGTTGATCAACATCAAGCTCATCATCAGTATAGGAATCTTGCTCTTTATCGTTACACTCTTCCATTATTTTAAATGATTCCACAGATAAGATATCATCTAAACATAATGTAGAAAAGTGTTTTGGATGATTGACCTCGATATCCATCTCTTCTATCCTTTCTTTTCCCTCATTAAATGCCCTAATGTCTTGACGTATGTCACATATGGTATCATTCGTTGTGTCTATACGATCCAACATTAGTTGAAGCATAGCTTCAATGTCACTCTTTCCACTGCTTTGTTCTTTATTTTCTTGACCATAAGACCTGTTATACACATAAGAAAAACTAGAACCTGGGTTAGCGCAATAGGGGGAAGGGGCATTTGGGCAATCACTCCAATGTCCATCTTGACCACCACATAAAGAACAATTATACTCCCGGTAGGATGGAGATGGTGCACATGTCTCTCTCCGGAGAGCATCTCTACAATCTTGCCAAAAGTGGGGTCCATCACAATATGGACATGGATCATCCAGATAAGATTTCCAACCATCAAACTTACATTCATTCCATGATGCCATAGTAAGAAATAAACAAAAATAAAGAAAATCTACCTAACACAAGAACAAAGGAAATCACAACAAATATTTACAAGTTTGAATTCAAGCAAGTAAGCTAAAATTCCAAACTAACTCAATACGCCAAATTGTTCCCCGACAACGGCGCCATTTTTGATAACGCTCAACTTACATCTCAAATTAGTGTAAGGCGATCGTCGTCAATATATTTACCCAACTTTGGAGTCGGGGTCGAATCCACAGGGAACAATGTGAGTGGCGATTAAGCTAATTTGAAGCTATAGCTACAAGTTCAATTCAAACAAATGGTACGAAAATATAAAATTAAGATGGGGGTTTTGAAAGTATCAAGTAATGTTGTCACTTTAATATTAATGTTTGTAATAAATATAAATGGGAAACCAGAGCTATGTTCACCAAGGGTTTCGGGAATTGTCAGATACTAGGTAATGCTAGAGATTCTCGGAATGATTAGAATAGCAGAATATCCCTGACGATTATACTATCTAACTTATTTATCGACCTCACCAGACAATTTATTATCTAATTCTCTCGAACTTAGATAACATATCTATTTTCAATAGAATGTTATCTCAGGTAGATTAATCCAGTTACGACATGAATCATTAAACAGAAGGTTGGTAGCTTTCGAGTCCATGTTGAGAATTCACGTCCTGTGGTCTATTTCTCCGTTAGAAGCAAATAAAACCTAAGGCATAACCTAATGTTTGCAACCACTAGGCTTCAGTTAAAACAACAAAATTTCAAGATGTTCCACTACTCTTTGAATCCATTAAACACCTAGTATCATATCAAACCCTAATCCATGGATCCCATAACCCCGGCTAATGGAATTAGCCGTTCATGATTTGATGAACGAAATCACAAGTTGAATTCATAATGATAAGGATAACTTACGATTAGATGGAAAAACAACAAGTAGTTTCTTCAATTGAATCACAAGGTAGAAACCCAAAAATAGTTGATAAAAACAAGAAGAATAATTGATGTAAGAGAGCAATGTTACGTGCCTCTCTTCCCTAGGTTAATTGTCTGATAGATGAATTATGAATTAATCAAAAACCCTAAAAAATGCTTTTTATACTAAAGCCTAATTAAGGTAATAAAATAATAAAATAACAAAATCACAGTTGGGCTCGGATTTAGGTGACGGCATATTCGTGTTGATCGTTAGGCTTCTGATGACGTCTCAGGTATGTCGTCAGAAGTCGTGCCTTCTTAACCTGTTCTGCCTCACTCTGACGATGTCCTTCGACGGCTTACCAGAGGGGTGACAGCGTATAGCAAATGTCGCCAGACCTTCAGCTTATTTCACCATGTTCTGTCCCACTTGACGGCATCTTCTGATGGCTTAGCACACTTGTGACGACATATTGAGAATGTCGTCACCTTCATCCAACAACTCTTCTTCACTGTTCTTCCTGACGCCTTTTTCTGGTAGCTTACCACATCTCTGACGGCTTGCAAGAAATACCGTCAGACTCATATCAGCTCACTTGTACCAGATTTTACTCTTTTGCTCCATTGTTATTTATTTCCATGCATCTTGGCTTTCCTACAAAATCTTAAGAAATAACATCAAAAACACCAATAATTACTTAAGAACTTACAATTATTTCAAGTTAAAAAGTCTTAAATGTGCTACAAAAATCTAGCACATCAGTACCCCCTAAATTAGCATAAATATAATTTACGTCATTATATCAGATAATAATTTGCCACTCATTCTTCCCCAAATAACAACTAGCTTAATAAAATATGTCGAAACAAGAAGGTACCTAAATCAATGAACAAGTATCGATATTGCCTACGCATGTCCACCTCTGTCCCTAAGTAGCCTCTTTAATTGTACGATTCCTCAATCGAACTTTCACATAAGAAATAACTCGGGTCCTCAACTCTCTCACATCTTTAGATAATATAGCAATTAGTTCCTCTTCAAAGGATAGTTCCTTAGCAAACAATCTGGGGTCCTAATAAATTATGTAATTACCACCCCGTTATACTTATTTAGCGTAGACACATGGAATATCAGGTAAAACCCCAAAATACTAGGAGGTAAGGCTAGTTTATATCTATCAATGGTACTCCCTTTAAAACACCAAAGGGTCTAATGTATCTGTCGGGTGCCTCAAGTCCAACTAGGATCGGAGACCAGCCCTACCTAACTGTGATCGTCCAATACCCTATGTCAGATGAATCTTAAACATATAACTACTACAACATTTTAGGCTTTTGGCCATACTAATTCTGTGGCCTATGCTATTAAAGACCACACTTTAAAATGTAGCCTTAGTTTTCAGCTTTTGGCCACGTTAATTTTAGCAACGCTTTGAAAGTGTGGTTTTCAATGGTATAAGCCACACTTTAAAAGTGTTGACAAATCATGATTTAATTGGCAACACTTATTCATATATATATATATACACACAACAACACTTATAAATATGATATTAGTATAATTTAAAAGATAACATTTTAAAATGTGTCTAAAACTTTTATTAAAATATTTCACAGTCCCTCCAAAATATTTCACTATCCCTCTAAAATATTTCAATATCCCTCTTTTATTTTTGGCAAAAAATTCTCCGCACAAAATTTTCACTCTGATGATTTAGAAGGGCAAAAGAATTGCCGCCTCCATCAAATTTGTCCTCTATGAGTCCGCCATCTCACATGGATGATGAAAATCTTCATTTTCAAATTCATCACTTTTTCGTAAAACCCCTGATTTCATGATTAGCTCTATTACAAAATAGAAATCTTTGTTATTATCCTTCATCTTTTCTATTTATGAATCGTTAGAAAAATTGTAATTTCTAGATCTATATACATTAGGCCTAGCATTCCGTGAGTTCTCATTTGTACTGGCACAGTTATTCAATTAGGTTTTTGAGGATGACGAAGGAAAAGAGAGCTCGTTTTTTTATGGGTTTTGAGGGTGTCTCTGTTGTTCGCTTTGACAGCTACCTTTTTCACGTCAGTTGGAGAATCCATAGCAAAAACCCTGGGTATTGGGGTTTCTTTCAAGAGATTTTGTCATTCATCGTCCGTCTCTAGTAGGGCTTCTCGCCTTCAGAAATTTTTCACACAAAATGCTCAAAAGATTGTGTTGAGATCAATGCCCAGGTATATGCACGTTCAATAAAAAAATCTAGCTGATTTACTGTTGTGTCTACTCCCAAAATTTCTGTACAATTGCACCTCAGTTTATTAATGTGTACATTTATTTGAGCACTAAGTTATTGCATAGAAATGATGGTCTAGTTTATATTTTAAATTAGAGCCATTTGTACTTCAGATTTGTTGTGCGTGTTCACTTGTACAACAACAACATACGTAATTAAATCCCACAAGTGGGGTCTAAGGAGGGTTGTGTGTGCACTTGTAATATAGCTAGATATTTTATAATCTTGATGACTTTCCATATGAAGAATCACAACTATGTTGTTGACCCTTAGTCTCTTTTAGAGGGTGTAGAGGTGACATGTAAATTTGAATGACGGATGTTGTGCTGGTCTGGCCTCCTTTAAAATAAAACTGATGTCACTTTAATACCATCTCGAAGCATCTCAAGGGCCTCATGATTCACATACTTGTAAACATATCCTAACTTGATCCTTCTCATATGCGGAAGACCTCAGCCCTCTGTAAACATATCATACTCATGACGCAACACAAGGTGAAGTTATAAGCCAAAATTGCGCGGAGCCATCCCTTGTTGATTTTCATCGATTATCAGTGGGTGTTAGTGCTTCGTGCAATCGAGGCCTTATTTGTAGTGCAACCTAGGTTCTGCATCCACGTTTGGTGCTTTATCTCCCCTGCCCTGATTATTCTAATCTGACCTTTTTATCAGAAGTTTCTGTTGTACTACCAACCACAGTTCAGTTTGTATCTTTTAAGATCAGCTCAGTGACTAGTGTGGAAATTTCAGCTTAGCTATGTGATTAGAGTGGAAATTTTGGCTCAGGTCAGTATTAGAGTGTATATTTCAGGGAAATTTTAAGTTCACTTTTGCTTACTCTTTCAGTGAGCCTAATGTATTGGATGTCTATTTTGCATTAGGGATTATTGTTTGTCCATTTATTGCATGTAGATTTTAATCTTGAAACTAGCTAGTTTACTCCTTATTGCATGTTTTATATTTCTATTTAAGGTAAATAATCTCTAATTTGAGGCCTTCCTAGAAGGTGGTGATAGGATTTAGTGCTCGTTAGTTGGACTTCAGTTTTAGCGATCTATTATTTCCTCTTCTCCTGCCACGTCTTGTTGTCCAGCATATGCCTTATGCTCTGATTTTTGTAGTATTAACCCAACATATCCAATGTAGTGTGTCTGGGGAGGTAGACTGTACGCTTACCTTATTCAAAAAATCAAGAAGATTTAACTTCAAATTTGATAAACTTTTTGGAATTTTCCCTGAAGATTATACTTTTTGCAAGGTATCAAGGGAATTCTACTTGAACATCGAGAAGTTTATTGATGTTGTAGCACAACAACTTCAACAAAAGCTCCATCTATTTAAATTGTGCTGGGTTTTGTGTCCTGGGAAGTTAGAACACAGAACATGTATGAGCTGAGGATCATGAGCAGCAGATTATCACAGGTTTTTGGCTTCCTAAACATACCCTTCACAGTGAGTGTGAGGTGACATTCTTTAATCTAGTCTCTGTAACTGTACAATTTTTTCTTCCTAAACATACCCTTCACAGTGAATATAACTCTATGCACTACCTATTGACATTCTGTAATCATTTCATCTAATAGAATGGTTAATTGAGCTTAGTGTAAAAGCACATTATGCATACTTTAAGGAGCCATTAAAATATATGTTCAGTTTTTCCCACTATAAAGGAGAGGAAGGTGTGAAGTTTGCTTTCATTATTCACTTATTAGTGTCGCAAGATGTAAACAGCTTCCGCCTCCTCCCAAATTGTCTCTTCCCCTCCTTACCTGGTTTATTTGGAATGTATCTATCTGTTGAATCTTGGAAATCTGAAGTGTAGTATTATACATTTGTTAAAAGTATAATTAGTAGAAGTATTCAGTTCATATTCAATCGTTTAATAAGATTCCAGGAGTTGTCTAGTTAGTTCACATTGTCCTATCGCTGATTCATTTGTATGGATCTTCTGGGAAGAACTTCCATCCCTGTAACACTTGTTGAAGTCGGTCTTTGGGTGATCATTTGTAACGCCCCGATTTTCTGAATCGGAATGCCACACGGTGCTCATGACCCTGAGGGACCACAAGCTAACCCATGACTGATATTTGTACCTGAAAACTGCATAATATACATGATAAATGCGGAAATAAAGGCTGAAAGGCCATAAGGTTCAAATCTGATAAAAACATAACATCTGGTAGGGTATGAAATACCCAAAACAACTGAAATAACTATCTGAAACATGATAGTCTAGAAAGCCTCTAACTGTCTGTATAAGGAATTGATGGGACATGTCCCCAACTAACTCTATCTACTGAAATAAGCTAAGTACTGAAATAACAATGCCCTCGCATGATGAGGACTCACCACTGACTCTAAGTACTGAGACTGTGGGAAGTAGTTATCTAACCGACATGCCCCTGAGTAAGCTATTATAGCTAAGTTGGGGTCCAATCTGTAACCCCAATTGGAAGGGTGTCAATACCGCGCCACTGGTAAGGACAAGCTGTGAGTACCCTTATCTGACAGGAACCCTAAAGAGAACGGTGGGAACCCTCATCTGAACGGTAAATCCACCTCATCTACCCTCATCTGAACAGGTTGGATGTCTCAACCTACGCTGGCTACGTAGTTTTGGAAGGCAAGGATTGCTTCTAAGAATCACACCCTCATCTGTACAGGTGAGTTCCCATCCTTGGGTTCACTCGGTGCTACTCCTACTCCCATTTGATGACACTGAACATGATTAACTGAACTGAATTGGACTGAGTTTACTGATTTTCGTTGACTGACAGAATACTACTAAATCTGTTAACGACTGAGTTCATGAGATTTCTGAGAATATTGAATTACTGAGATTACTGTGCTTTCCTGAGTCATGAGACTGACTGAATTCTATTGAACGTGGATTGACTGAGAGTATCGTGGAAACATGACATGATTCTAGGCA
This sequence comes from Capsicum pubescens, assembly GCA_030864215.1. Classification (NCBI taxonomy): domain Eukaryota; kingdom Viridiplantae; phylum Streptophyta; class Magnoliopsida; order Solanales; family Solanaceae; genus Capsicum; species Capsicum pubescens. The sequence goes on from CM061543.1 coordinate 39,614,885, forward strand.
CACAACTATATTTTTCGGGTACAAGTACCCCCAAGACTCGATAGGAGGAAACTGACATTTCATGACATATGAGTATAGACAAAATATCAACATTTCATAATAATAATCAAAGGCATGAACTTGTAGCACAACAATGTCTATATGACCATAATTCAATTACCAAGACATTTCGTCAAACATTTTGCATGCATTTACTTGTACACTATTGGGGATTTCATATTAACATGCTATAATGGCACTATTTCTTTCATCTAAGCATTTTATCAAACATATGGGGAGTATGCTTTTGTTATATAACAAATAATACTCGAAATACAATGAATACATCAATCAACTTGCAAATTGGAAGGGTTTATCATAATTATCATGTAATTCATCTCATGGAAGAATCATTTATTGTAAACTTGCAATATCAACATGAATCAAACCCAATTACAACATAAACATGGATATCAATCAACACAAACCATGAAACATTTATAAATACATAGCCTTTAAATTTAGAAAAAGGATTCTTGAGCTCTATGGGCGTAAGGGGCCATAGATGAACACTTTTCATACCTGGGAATCTTAGATTCTTGAAGTTCTTGAAGCTTAGTGGAGGAATTTAATTGATCTTGAATCCCCAATTGAAAACCCTAATATGTTCTTGAGAGGATTTTGAGAATAATTGGTGTATTTGGATGAATATAGTTTGAATCTCATGTTTAAAGAGTATATATATAGGGTTTGGAAAGTTACCATCTTGGCCTTGGGAAATTTTAAAACGAAAGTTGTAAACTGTAAAATTTTCCCGACCTGGAACCCTGGTGCGACGCGCCACTATCGCGCCAGGCTACTGGAAACTGTCAAATGCCAATTTGGCCTATGGCGCGACGCGGAGCTTGCGATTTTTCCACTTATTTATGACTTAGAAGTTTGGCGCAATGCAAAGATATCGCGGGAGCTTACTGGAAATTGACGAATTCCATTTTGGCTTATGGCGTGACACACCATGGACTGAAATGGCACTATTTTACAGTTGGAACTTAAAATAACCATAACTCCTTACCCGGTTATCGGATTTAGACAAATATTATATCGATGGAAATTTTATTCAATTTCCTACGTGAAAATCTTAAGAATTCCATATGGAATAAACATCATTCCATTTAGAAGCTAGCGCTTGACCTTCACGGGATGAGTTTAAGCTAGGTAGAAACATAGGGGTGTTACAATATCTTCCCCTTGAGAACATTCGTCCTTGAATGAGACTGACTGAGAGGGAAGACACGATAATCTGACACCCGTACTGATTATGATCAACTGGCACATGATCACATGATTAACATGACTGATAAGCTGAACATCTATACCGATCATGCTCAACTGGCACATGATCTCATGACTGATAGACTAAACTTATACATATCTAATGCATAGGTAACTGACTCATGAATGCATAACTGAATACTCTGATGAGCTGAACTTCTCACAATGAGAATACATGCCTGATGCATGATTACGTGACTAAATTGATACATGAATGCATGACTGAATGCAATGGAACTTAGTACCAAGTTTATAAACATGGAATTCTGAACATGAAACTAAAAAGCTTAAGGATAACTGTTACCTTGAGCTAAATCTGAGTTAGCGGAGAAGAGGTGAGGATACTTGGCTTGCATGTCTGCTTCTGCTTCCCAAGTAGCTCCCTCAATGGACGGATTCCGCTAAAGAACTTTGACTAGAGGGACTTTTTTGTTCCTCAGTCTACGAGTCTGGTAGTCGAGGATTTCTACCAGAATCTCTTTATAAGAGAGGCTCTTCTGAATATCTATGCTTTGAGTAGGGACTACATATACTGGGTCACCTATGCATTTCTTGAGCAAAGAGACATGAAAGACGGGATGAACTGAGGCTAGATCTGAGGGCAATTCGAGCTCATAAGCTACCTTACCGAAGCGACTGAGAATTTTGAAGGGATCGATATATCGGGGACTGATCTTTCCCCTCTTGCCGAACCTCTTAACTCCCTTTATGCGAGAGATCTTTAGATAGATATAATCGTCGACCTCAAACTCGAGATCCTTTCTGCGAACATCAGCATAAGACTTCTGTCAGCTTTGAGAAGCCTGAAGTCTCTCTCCGATCAATTGAACTTTATCCAAGGCATCAAATACTAAGTCAAGCCCTATAACTGAGGCCTTACTAATTTCGAACTAACCAATTAGAGATCTGCATCTCCTACCATAGAGAGCTTCAAATGGAGCTATTTGAATACTGGAATGATAGCTGTTGTTTTATGCAAACTCAATCAAAGGTAAGTGGTCATCCCAACTTCCCTTGAAATCAATTGCACATGCCCTTAGCATATCTTCTAAGGTCTGAATGGTCCTTTTTGCTTGACCATCGGTCTGAGGATGAAAAGTTGTACTGAGATGGATTTGGGTACCAAAACCTTTTTGGAATGCTTTCCAAAAGTGAGAGGTGAACTGGGTACCTCTGTCTGAGGTAATGGACAACGAAACACCGTACAATCTGACCAACTCTCTGATATAGAGTTTGGCATAATCCTCGGATGAATAAGAGGTCTGGACTGGAAGGAAATGAGTTGATTTGGTCATCCTGTCTACGATGACCCAAACTGAATCATGCTGACGACGAGTACGAGGCAATTGACTGAGCAAGAGTAGTGAATGCAACTCTAAATTCTGCATGAGAAACATGTTCACCCAAAGGATCTTCGGGCTGAGGGGTTGGTTGATTTCCGTTTCTTCTTTTTGGAGGCATGTTCTGAAACGGAAGAGGAAAGAATTAGATTGATAGTTGAATTCGAGCTTACGCTCACGGGCACGACATGAATATTGATAGAAGGGAAACTGTTCCTAAAATATCTCATGGCGCGCAACACACCCTTGTACAAGACTCTACTCGATGCGACTTTTAGATTTCCTAGGACACGTTTGAACCTTCGGCTCTGATACCAAGTTTGTAACTCCTCGATTTTATGAACTCGAATGCCACACGGTGTTCATGACCCCGAGGGACCACAAGCTAATCCATGAATGATATCTGTACCTAAATATTGCATAATATACATGATAAATGTGGAAATAAAGGCTGAAAGGCCATAAGATTCAAATCTGATAAAAACATAACATCTGGTGGGGTATGAGATACCCAAAACAACTGAAATAACTATCTGAAACATGATAGTCTAGAAAGCCTCTAACTGTCTGAATAAGGAGTTGATGGGACATGTCCCCAACTAACTCCGTCTACTGAAATTAGCGAAGTACTGAAATAACAATGCCCTCATATGATGAGGACTCACCACTGACTCTGAGTACTGAAAGACTGATATGCTACTGCTGCTCTGGAGCTTGATTTGGTGCTCCTAAACCTATGGCATAATAAAACACCATGGCGTGAATGCGTTAGTACGACTGAATATACTGAGTATGCAAGTGAGGTAGGCTAAATGCATGGGATTATATGTATGAATAGTTCTATTTGACTGACTAACATGAACGTGAGAATAGATGCATGAACACGTGAAACTGCAACTGAGAAACGCGATAACATGATTACTGAATCTGAATACTGATAACATGAAATACTGATAACTGATATAACTAATACTGAGCGACTGTATCTGACAGTCTAGTTTCTGATGAAACTATCTGAGTTCTATACTGTACATTAGTTGACTGTATTCGACAGTCCTGAATCTGAGGAACTATCTGAGTTTCGTTACATGAGACTGATACTGAGATTGAGACTGTGAGAAGTAGTTATCTAACCGACATGCCCCTGAGTAAGCTATTATAGCTAAGTTGGGGTCCAATCTGTAACCCCAATTGGAAGGGTGTTAATACCGCGCCACTGGTAAGGACAAACTGCGAGTACCCTTATCTGACAGGAACCCTAAAGAGAACGGTGGGAACCCTAATCTGAACGGTAAATCCACCTCATCTACCCTCATCTGAACAAGTTGGATGTCTCAACCTACGTTGGCTACGTAGTTCTGGAATGCAAGGATTGCTTCTAAGAATCACACCCTCATCTGTACAGGTGAGTTCCCATCCTTGGGTTCACTCGGTGCTAACTCCTACTCCCATCTGAATTGACACTGAACATGATTAACTGGACTGAGTATTTTCGTTGACTAATAGAATACTACTAAATCTGTTAACTACTGAGTTCATGAGATTCCTGAGAATACTGAATTACTAAGATTACTGAGTTTTTCTGAGTCATGAGACTGACTGAATTCTACTGAACATGGCTTGACTGAGAGTATCGTGGAAACATGACATGATTCTAGGCACATGGCTATATTTTTTGGTACAAGTACCCCTAGGACTCGATAGGAGGAAACTTACATTTCATGACATATGAGTATAGCCAAAATATCTACATTTCATAATAATAATCCATGGCATGAACTTGTAGCAAAACAATGTCTATATGACCATAATTCAATTACCAAGACATTTCGTCAAACGTCTCTGGAATGATAGCTGTTGACATTTCTTCAACTCGGTTGAGATCTGTATCTCCTACCATAGAGAGCTTCAAATGGAGCCATCTGAATAGTGGAATGATAGCTGTTGTTGTATGCAAACTCAATCAAAGGTAAGTGGTCATCCCAACTTCCCTTGAAATCAATTGCACATGCTCTTAGCATAACTTCTAAGGTCTGAATGACCCTTTCTGCTTGACCATCTGTCTGAAGATGAAAATTTGTACTGAGATGGACTTGGGTACCAAGACCTTTTTGGAATGCTTTCCAAAAGTAAGAGGTAACTGGGTACCTCTGTTTGAGATAATGAACAACGAAACACTGTACAATCTGACCAACTCTACGATATAGAGTTTGGCGTAATCCTCGGATGAATAAGAGGTCTGGACTGGAAGGAAATAAGTTGATTTGGTCATCCTGTCTACGATGACCCAAACTGAATCATGCTGACGACAAGTTTAGGCTAGGTAGAAACATACGGGGTATTACATCATTACATACTACGTCATTGGATTTGATCCTAATGTTACAAGGTATGGAAAGAATAGGCTATACAAAATAATAATTAACAAGTACTATATTTCTCCCATGATTGTTAATCGCTAATGTTTTTTTGCAAATTTCTGAAACAATTCTTGATATTCATACTAGTAAACCAGATGGCATCAGGATTGTTTAGATTCATGGGTGCCGTAGGAAGTACCATGGGATTTGTGATGACATTTGGATCATTTGCTCTTCTTTTACAGTTTGCATTAGGTGGTTTTGTCATTTCACGAGGTATGTTTTTTGATTTAGGTGTTTGCAGAACCTCTTTCTTGTTTCGGACATTCTAATATTTTCTGATTTCGCCTAATGCTGCAGATGATGTGAACAGTTAGTGAATTTGGGGTTACTGGATCTCACTACTGATGTATTCAATGAACGCAGTCATGGTGAATGAATTTGATGGGAAAAAGTGGAAACATGTAAGTTTGTATACTAAATGTTGCCTGCATTGGTTTATTTTTTTCACATATGAATGCTGTAATCAACTTGCACTAAAATAGCTTGCACCAAATGGAACTGAGTCCCTTGGTGCTGCAGTGGTGAACTCTTGAGGGTTCTTTCCAGATGCATACTGGTACTGGATTGGTTTGGGGGCACTTTTCGGATTTACAATACTCTTTAACTTCTGCTACAGTCTTTCACTGGGTTTTATCAACCGCGAGTTTCTCTGAATTATTTCATTTTATATTTCACTAGGAGAAACAAAAAATTAAATAACTAATATAGTATAATTATCTATAGCATATGGCAAGTCACAATCAGTGTTACTGGAAGACAGTGAAAATGCTGAAAATGGTCAAGCCGCATCCCAGATAACTGGGACAGAGACCGGAGAGATCATCAGTGCGGGTCAGAATAATAAGAAAAGAATGGTTCTTCCATTTCTTTTATAGGGTTATTGATTCAGTTCATTGTCTTGCTCTATTTTTGCTTCTTGTTTGTTGTTATTTTGTCGGGTTACTGTATTTTGCTTCTTGTTTTCTGCATATACTTTCCCTCATCGGACGGACATCACTTTATAGGATTATATTGAATATGTTGTTGTAATTCATTTAGGTGTGTTGCTATTTTCTTTTCTGAACTGCTTTAAACTATTTTTTCACGAGCTGTTTTCTCGAGTCAAAGGTCTATTGGAAATAACCTTTGTTGGTTGAGGTAAGGTCTGCGTGTACCTACCCTCCTGGCTATGTTTAATTGGATGTGGTCTATTTGTCAGGTATCTTTTGTAAAGATACTTCTTTTCATCTACCTTAGTTACAATTCTAAGTAGAAACCTTTTTCAGAAGAACAAAACAAGGAAAATATTGATTGTGTCGATTATTTCACTTCAGTTTCTAAACTTTCATTGCAGAGATCTGTCGCTTAATCGAGGACTTACAGATTCACTTTCCCGAGGATAGGAGATCTGTAAAAACTAAAATATTGTAAGACTATTAAAACTTGGGTTGTATATCTGTTATGTGCAAAAAAGTGAAGATATTACATTTTCATTTCTATGAATATTTGATCTTCCTTCTTCTTAGTAACTTATATCATGATTCAGTCGAAATTTATTTCGAGACATACATAACTTACATATATGTAAATGTCTCTATTTTACATTTTAGAATCCTTACTGGTTGTAGCTTCAGTGGTGCAGTATACCGAGGGAATTGGGAAAAATTGCTAAGTTATCATTCTGGTAAGAACTTCTCAATCATATTAACTATGTTTGTTGTAGGTGTATATCATCAATTCGTTTAGTTCCCTCTCAGTTTCTTTGACAGAGTAGTTAACTCAAATAATTTCACCGGTAAGATCCCACCAATTCTTGGCAATCTGTCAAAACTCTACTGGTTTGATCTAGCAGATAATCAGTTAATAGGATCGATTTCCATTTCAACCTCCTCAAGTTCGGGATTGAACCTTCTGAAGAAAGCAGAACACTTGTGAGTAAACTTTATCTATTCGTATTACATGTTGTCCTTTTCAACTGATAGGAAATCAAATGAATGTTGTATGCCAATTATGATGTAGCTGCTTGATGGAAATTGTACATTAGTTGGTGTTATGAAGATAACTTTTGTTCATATTGCTCCAACGTGGTTGACTGGTATCATCACTGTTACAGATATACTAAAATTGTATTTTTCATCTGTGCTCTTGTTGCTTTGAGCTTTAAAAATATTCTGTAGTACTTTTCTTTTGGTGCACCTATGTAGTTTCTGTTTGTATAGACTATGGAGGATTGGGTGTCTTTTTGCGTGAAGCTCAGAAACACCCTCTATAGCTCCATGGATCGATAATCTTCGGTCCCAAGTACGCTTAAACTGCCTCAAAAAAGCAATCTTTACATATATACGGATGAATGTTGAAGGAGATATGGCTTAAAATTTTTGTTTTCCCTGCTGTTCTTAAAGTTGTTACTGGTCTTCCAGACTCGAATCTTGGAAATTAGATACATGGGGATATTGTTAAGTTTGGGTATGATACGACATCAGTCACCGTGGAGAATTCTGTTAACCATTTACTTGGGAGGTGTGGTGGGAGTATTCATGATGTTTATAAAGTGTTTGATGGGATTAGTTAGAGAGATCAAGTTTCTTGGAATTCTTTGATAAATGCTCTTTCTAAATTTGAGGAGTGGGAGTTGTCATTGGAGGCTTCTAGGTTGATGGGGTTAGATGGTTTCGAGGCTAGTTCGTTTACGTTAGTGAGTATGGCACTTGTAGTAATGCCCAGGACTGATGGGGTGAGACCATCAAAAGTAGCTTTTAGTATAAAGAGTAGTTTATCATATTAGTAATGGAAGTTGAAGAAAAATCTTCCAACTTAAAAGGTGTAGGCAGTGTTCGTAATGATCAATTGGTTGCTTGTCTGCCATATCAGGATTTTCATGTGAGGCATTGTTGTACATACATATCAGGATTTGCGAAAAACATAAAAGTGAAGCACCTGAAAATTAAAGTCATGTGGGTTTACCTGCAATACACACATATACATCTTTTAGAAAGATTTATGGGACTTGTTATATTATGTGTTCAGTAGGTTCTCATTTTTTTGCACTATCTTTTCAATATTTTCTCTGAAGTCAATAATTTACTCTTCTTCACTTTGAACTTGGGCTCTGCAGGGCTCTGCATCTCGAACTTCTCTATGTTGGTTCACTTGTAGTACTTCTTGTGTATTCTATCATGTATGGTCTGACAGCAAAGGAATCAAACTGGCTTGGGGCTACAACATTAGCTGTCGTGATAATCCATGGTAGTTCATTTGCTGCATATATATGTCTCCTTTTCTGACTCATATTAGGAAATAATTTCTTATTTATTTGTGTTAAGTAATGAATTCACTAGCTTTTCATTCAATCATATTGGAACTTAGGAGCATTCTTTTATGGTTTTAAGCTTCTGAAAAGACGGGTCATTGTACTTTTTGTTGCTGGTACATCTCGGGTGTTCCCGATCTGTTTTGGAGTTCATTACTGGTTTCTTGTTAACCCCATGCTAATTCATTTTCTTCCCTAATCAAATCTTCTTATACTTGTGGCAAATGCATCCCTTTTAATATTATTTGTTGAATGTAAACTTCTAATCTTTTGTTATCAAAAAACAATCTTCTAATCTTTTTTTTTTTTGATAAACGGTAATTGAACAATCTTCTAATCTTTTTACTGCAACAATTTTGTTTTAGGTACTTTGGACATTGTATCAGTTATGCAGTTATAGCATCTGTACTATTGGGCGCTGCTATTTCCCGACATTTATCGGTTACAGACCCATTAGCAGCTAGACGAGATGTCTTGCAGAGCAAGTTATCCGCCTTAGAGAAGGTTTCCGCAGAAAAGGCCAAAATAGCTCCGCAAGCTCTTCTGAGGGTTGTGGCTCAAGTGTCAAATGCAGTAGTAGTGCTGATGCTGGTCATCTTGGTAATGTAACTGTGCCTTGCACTGGTGATGGCAGTACCTGGAATACCATTGAGGTATTAATAGTGATATGAGCATAGACAGTGGAAGACCAAGTCTAGCTCTACGTAGTAGTTCCTATCGTTCAGTTGTTCAAGACACTGAAGTAGGATCATCATATGTTGACAAAAATTTAGAGCATAATAGTTCATTGGCTGTTTGTTCTAGCAATGGCCTTGAAAGACAAGGCGGTGATTCTAGTACATCCACTTCTGCAAATCAACAGATACTGGACTTCAATTTGGCACTTGCATTTCAATAAAAAGTTGAGTGATCCAGGATTACATCTATGTTAAAGCGGAAAGGAAGACACACTGATCGTGAATTAGCTAATTTATTACAAGATAAAGGGCTTGATCCTAATTTTATAGTGATGCTGAAGGAGAATGGATTGGATCCAATGATTCTAGCCTTGTTGCAGAGTAGTTTGGATACTGATCTAGAACATCGTGACAGTAACCCTCCTGTCACTGATTCAACTGGCATTGATGATGTGTTACCTAATCATATTTCATTCTCGAAAGAACTTAGACTCCAAGGATTAGGAAAGTGGCTTCAACATTGTAGAGGAATGTTTCATCATGTAGCAGGAACTCCAGAGCGAGCATGTCTTATTTTCAGTTTAATCTTCATTCTTGAAACCGTCATTATGGCTATCTTCCAACCAAAGACCATAAAACTTTTGAATGCTACACACCAACAGGGCATTCGTACTTTTAAAGTTCAGTTTAGTGTAGTTGGAGTATGGAGCAGCTAAAATGTACTCCATATGGCTGTATTTTCCGTTTTCTAAAAAAATTTGGTCAACGATTGTCTATAGTTTGAATTTGTCATCGCGGTTCTCCTTGTCTCCTGTTGTCTGTTCTATTTTGGCCTTCCTACGGTCGCTGCAAGTTGAAGATTTGTCCATGATTTCAAAGCCTCAGAAGGTATTTACATTTTTGGTTCTTTGCTTGCGATTATCTGTTTTTAGTTGTTTTTTCTCCCAAGTATCTTGTTGCTATTTGAGATTTTTGTTGTGATAACTTTACACCATTGTTACTGGTGAAACTGTCATTTCATCAGTTATTTGCCCGGAAATCTTGTTTTCAAGTGTATTATTGTCTCTGTGCAGTTTTCTAAAGCTGGTTGATTTTGATTTCCAAAGCTCTCGTATATTTTGATGCTACCTACGTTGGTTTCGATGCTTCTTTTCTTTTCCAAGAGTGATTGTCTTTAGGTACTGGTTTTCAGCACTAGTCCAGGGTCTTCTTCCGCTTTCCCTCTTGCATTCTAAATAATAATCTTAATTCTTCGTGCGTTCCACCTGTGATGTGAGGGACAACGTTTTGTTCTATGGTGCACAAGAATGTTTAGGCAGCTAGAAACCCAGACTAAAGTTTTTTTGTGCCAGCCAAGTTTTTGAATTCAGTTAACGGGGTATGTTCTTGTTTAGCTATGCTGGAACTTTAAGCAGTTGAATTATAGCTCTAGCTCCAAATAGGTGTTCAAGATCAGCTTATTATTCCTAAGAGAGGTCAGGTGAAATAAGAGAAGAGAAGATGCTTTGATAATTTGACAACTGATGGTTGATCACGTTTATAGGTATCAAACACAGGACACTTGATATTCTTACAGTGACCTCTCTGTCTGATCACATAGCTGTCTGACTAGTGGACATCGACTTTTAACTTAATGACGGGTTTACCAGTGCTATACTATAAAAATCGAGATTCACTTTAGCATAATACTTTCTGAAGGCAGTCTGACCATTGTCTCATTGCATTAGATTCTCAGTCTTTCAAATTCTTCCGACTCAGCTCATGCTTCGGTTCATGAAAAGGTACTTTATCTTAGAAATTCACAAGAAATTTAAATCTTAAACTTTTAACTTGATTGAATGAATTAAAGAAACTTTGGATTCACATACTTCCTCATATCAAGATTGAAAAAATATTTGTATATTTGTGGGCATAATGTTACTTCGTTTGTTTGTAGGATCAATGCGGGGGATCAAATTTGAATGGTGGGCGCCACAACTCAACTTGAGCGAGATTGAAGTGAATGATGGAGAATTTTTGAAATATTTTGATATATGTTTATATACGTTTGGTTTTGTGTGGAACTTGAGTACCATTTTTTATTATGTTGTTTTCTTATTAGTATGTTATAGACATGTTTTTTTGAAATCAAATCTATGCACTTCAATTATTTATTAGGTTATTAGTGCATGCATGAGATTATATATAAATATGTATGTTTATGTAATGTGCTTAGTGATACATACATTTAGATCAAAATAATTGTTTTTCAATTAGAAATTACGTACCAACATTTTATATACCTAATGCCATTTCAGTAAAATGTGGTTTGAAATGTTAAATTTTAGGCAATATTGCTACACTTCAAAAGTGTGGCTAAAACATGCTTACACTTTACCAGTGTTGTCACAGAGTATAAAAGACTACGTTTTTGAAGTGTGGCTGGTAACCACGTTTTTTAAGTTTTGTTATAGAGGTGCTACAAAAGGCTATGCTTGTGAAGCATGACCAATGGTAAACCAAAGACAATGCTTTTTAAGTGTTATTATAGAGGTGCTACAAAAGGCTACGCTTGCGAAGTGTTCCCAATAACAAAACAAAGACAACACTTGTAAGTGTAGCTTTATCAAATAAAAGTGTTGCCATTGACAAGCTACAAAGCGTCGCCTTTATACCTTAATGGCCACGCTTTTTAAATGTAGTTGATATGGCAACACTTGAAAAGTGTGGCCCTTGATCAAAGGTTACGCCTCTTTAGGCCACACCCAAAAAAGTGTTACCTAAAGTCCAAAAGTGTAGCCTTTGATCAAAGGCCACAATTTATGCTATTTTAGGCCACGCTTTACAAGAGTGGCCTTAGGCCAAAAATATTATAGAGTATACAACAAAAAATAATCAAATACAATAATAAAATCCATAATCATAACCGTCCAAACATCAAACTGGTGTCAGCCTCAATACAAATACCAATGCAAAGTCTGACACCAATACAAACACTGCCCATGCCTATAATAGTTACACAAAGCCTCTAACTAAAATCAAAGAACATTCGGTCGGGAAATACCCCCGACCATAGACAAAACTAAAGTCCAAGAAATAAGTAAAAGTATGAAAAGATATCTTAGCATTAAATAGAGTCTTCTGGAGTATGGAAGCTCACCACTTCAGTCTGACACAAATGTTGTCCCCAAATCCAAGTCACTGAGCAGAAGTAGTATAGTTCCTACATCATGTGAGGATACAGTGCCCAAAGATGGGTTAGCGGGTGAATGCTATCATGTACGAAGGAATAAGGAGAAAGAAATGCCATTATTCAAAATCAAAGTAACTAATCACATGCAACCATATACATATATATTATAGACACACTATGCTGGGCAAGGGAATCAAGTTTAGAACTCATTTAAATCTTTAACCTAGGCTGTGTAGCTTGATCATCCTAAAACCACCCACGTGCTATATTGGTCCAGTGTTACCCCCTGAATGGCCCTCAGTGCATGTAGTCGCACAAATCGGAGATATCATAGAGGCCCTGAATTCCTGTGTATCCTTCTCCCTACTTGATACCTATATACAAATATATACTTAAGATATTCCCGTATATCTCACAAGTATAGGGTCACCATGACCAACCCTCATATCGGCAAACATGAGTTTCCATCATCCGTGAATCATACTTACACCTTCACGGCTAGCTATCGCAACACGCCATTATTTACCAATTACAACCTTTAGCACATAACCAAACTACAAATTGCAGAGTTTATTACCAAGGAATTGTGAAGTGGTAATGCCATACCAACTATATCTTGCAAGAAATGTCATTAGCCATTACCTAGAGGATTCTCATGTACCTCAAAAGTATTCCAATTAAACTAAGACACAAAAATCAAGGCCTTTTCAATCAATTTAAAACTATGTAAACTAATTTAGGTTCCATTACCATCTTATGCAATGCAAAGTTTTTAGTAAAAGTCAACCTATGTGTCAAAAACATTCTCATTGGAATTTTCACAAAGATGTTGAGGGAATACAGTTTTCAAAACCGAAACCAAGAACCAATTAACCCTTTCCATGCAAACACAAGTTCAAACAAATATTATAACATGAAAAATCATAAATAAAATATTGGAAAACATCACCCAACATTAGCAACCAAAACCTCCAGCACATATTTCAAAACCAATATGAATCCACAATAATGCCATGAAAACCATTAAGTAAAACATCTTTTAGTTTGAACTAACAATGAGGAGGAGTAACATGCCTTAGATACCAAAGAAGACGGAGATAAACCACTCCTGAGAGCATTGATTTACCACCTTGAAGAAACCCTAGCCTCTTTTGAACCAAGAACTTGAAAGAGATTTTAGAGTTTTTGAGAGTATTTGATTTGTGAATAGTAGGTTAATGAAGTTCAAAGAGTGTTTTAAGTCGTAAGATCAAGAGAATTTAAGAGAGAAAATGTCTAGAATACCCTTAACTTAAAACTGTAAAAAAATTATACATGTGGGTACGATTTGGACCCCTCACTCGCACCCACATTATACGAGTGGTAACTTCTACTCATACCTTGATCAGAATGTTAGACATCACATTCCATCCAATATACGACTTCTTAGCCTAAATCATACCTTACCATTTGACTAGTACCTTTCAAGTCGTACCCCAAGCAGAATGTCAAGGCTAGACATTGAATAACATACAATTTGGCCCTCTACTTCTCATAATATGTACATACGACTCGTATGATGCCTTCTCGTATCAAGAACAAAACTTGGTCAATGTGACGCTGACCAACATACGATTAAGGTCCCTAGACCCGTACCCTCACCATACGACAAGTATGGTGAGTCTTATGATCATCAAATGGCTCAAACTCACAAAATTTTTCAAGGACTAGAACCTAGAGCATTTCAATTCTCCCCTACATAGATAATGCATCCCCGAATGATGGAACAATGCAGTACAAGCATGATTAAACCCCCAAACATCTCTACCCTTACCTTTAACCAAATTAAAAAAAAAGTATACCAAGGAAGTCAATCTTTTCTTTAACAATGTTTGAAAACAAAGATGTTATAAAGAACACATACCTTCGGCACAAACTTTTGGTGTAGAAAACATGAACAGATACTTGGAATTCATGTCCTCTTTTGCTTCCAAAGTGTGGGTTCTCTATAAAACCTTTACCAAGGCCACATCCTTCGTACGCAATCGATGACTTGACAATCCAAGATATCAACCAGGATTTCTTGATAAAATAGGGAATCCAAAATACCAATATATTTGATAGGAACAATTTATGATGGATCACCATTACACTTCCTCAACATAGAAACATTGAATATTAGGAGAATAGAGCTCAAACTAGAAGGCAATTCCAACTCATATACAACATATGAACCCTCATCAAATCTATATAAGGACCCATATATCAAGGACTGAGCTTTCATTTCTTCCCAAACTGCATCACTTCCTTCATGGGAGACACCTTCAGGAATAACCTATCTCTAATATCAAACTCCAAGTCCCTACGCCTTACGTCTGCATAAGCTTAGTGAACCTAATTCAGGCCAAATATATTTGCCTCACCAAGCTTGAACCACTCAATAGGAGACCTATACCTCTTACCATACAAGGCTTCAAATAGAGCCATCCCAATGTAAGAGTGATAGCATTGTTGAAAGCAAACACTAAAAGAGGTAAGTGCTCAACCAAACTACCACCATAGTCAATCAGGCATGCTCGAAGCATGTCCTCTAATGTCAGAATAGTTCTCTCTACTTTCCCATACAATTGCGGGTGAAAAATAATACTCAAACTAACCTTAGTCCCAAAGACTTTCTGATACGACCACCAAAAGTGAGATGAAAACTGCATACAAAAATCAGATATGATAGAAAAAAATACCCCATGTAACTTTTCAATCTCTTAGAGGTACAACCTTGAATAATCCTCAAAAGAGAATTTAGTCATCACTAGCAACAAGTGAGTCAAATTTGTCATCCTATCCACGATAACCCCTAACAAATCAAATTGATTTATAGATTGAGGGAGTCCGGTATTGAAATCATGTTGATCACTTCCCATTTCCATTCAGGCAGCTCAATCCTCCAGGCCTCATGTACTCAACTTTAACTTGTGGAACGCCATGCACTAGGCCACAAAATTAGCCATATCCCTCTTCTTATTTTTCTACCAATGAATCTCCTTAAGGTCATGATACATTTTATTCAAACTAGGATAAACTACATAGCGTGACTCATGCACCTCAACAAAGATCCTTTCACCCAAACCATCTACATCAGGGACACATAATCTCCCTTGGTACCACAAAGTACATTCACTACTAATCTCAAAGGCCATCACCTTCTTCCCATCTAAATCACCATTGATCATTATCAAGACAAGATCTAAAATCTACTTCTTCTTGATTTCAACACCTAGATACGTACGTACCACTTCTTGCAGCAACACACCACCATCACCAGAATCCAAAAGATGAACTCAAAGGTTAGCCAATCAGTGAATTTCCTTTACAAACTCTCGCTTATCCGTATCCACATAAGCTAGACTCCCTATGGATAAAATTCTAAGATCATTAGCAACTACGTTAGCTTTACCAATGTGTTAGTAAAGACTTATATCATAATCCCTGAGAAGCTCAAGCCATCTTCTTTGTCTGAGGTTAAGCTCTTTCTAAGAGAACACATATTGTAAACTCTTATGATCATAATATATATCCACATGCACTCTATACAAGTAGTGACGCTGGATTTTAAACACAAATACCACATCTAACAGTTCCAAGTCATGAATCAAATAATTCCTCTTATGCACCTTTAACTATCTAGAGGCATAAGCTATCACCTTGCCATACTGCATCAGAGCATGACCTAGTCCTACATGGGATGCATACAGTAGACCACAAACCCATCAGTGCCTTCAAGAAAATTTAATATTAGAGCCGAAGATAGATTATCCTTCAGCTTCTTGAAACTCCACTCATAAGCGTCAGACCACAAAAACTTTTCCTTCTTTTGAGTCAATCTAGTTAACGGGGAATCTATCATCGAGAAACACTTCACAAACCTCCTATAGTAACCAAGTAAACCCAAAAAGTTCCGAATGAAAGTTGGAGTCATGGGTCTAGGCCATATATTCACCAATGAAATTTTTAGCGGATCCATCATATTCCTTACTTATAAATTATATGACTCAAAAATTGACAGCGTTCAACCAGAATTCATATTTTTAAAATTTGGCATACAACTACTTCCCTTTCAAGGATTGAAATATAATGCAGAGGTTATTTGAATAATCAACCTCATTCTTAGAGTACATTAGAATATCATCTATGCAAACAATAATGAATAAATCCAAAAACTAATGAAAGACCCTATTCATCAAATCCATAAATTCCACATGGGCATTGGTCAAATCGAATGACATCACCAAGAACTCAAAATGCCCATGCCAATTTTGAAGGCATTCTTAGGGACATCTACCTCCCTATTGTTTAACTGATGATACACGTACCGAATGTCAATCTTGGAGAATAACTTAGCACCTCACAACTAATCAAATAGATTATTTATCCTGGGAAGAGGATTGTCACCTTGTTCAACTATCGATAATCAATACACATCCGAAGGGAACCACCCTTCTTACATACAAATAGAACTAATGCACCACACGGGTACACACTAGGATGAAGTATCCTTGAGTTTCTCCTTAATATCCTTCAACTCAGCTGGATCCATTCTATATGGGTAGATAAAAATTAGACGAGTGTCCAAAATAAGATCAATCCCAAACTCAATCTCCCAGTCATCAGGAATACCTGGAAAATCATCAGGGAAGACCACAGGAAACTCATTTACCACCAAGAAGAAATACAAAGAAGGACCATTCGAGTTAAAATCTTTACCCTAAAATAGATGATAGATATACCCCGAGGAGATCAATCTCTCAGCTCTAAGATATGATATGAACTTTTGTTTAGGAGCTAAGAAATCACCCTCCCACTCAATAACCAACTTATTAGGGAATTTAAAGACATCCTTATAGGTCCAACAGTCTAGAGAAACATAGCACGAGTGCAACTAATCCATCCCAATATGATATCGAAATACACCATATCTAATTCAAACAGATCCACCAAAGTTTTTTTGCAACAAACAAATACTACATACCCCCTATTGACTTATCTGGTAATCATGGAGTCACCTACTAAGCTAGAAATAGAAAAAGGTTCCAAAATAATCTCGAGACCAAAACTAAAATGCACAACCTCTAATGGGTCACATAAGAGAGAGGACCCCAGATCAAGTAAATAGTACACATCTTAGGAAAAGAGTTTCGATATACTAGTCACGACATCAGGTGATGCCTCAAACTTTTATCGAGTAGTAAGAACATAGAGATGGTTTCGACTAGTGTTAGAACTAGAACCTTGTTCTCCCCTGAAACAACCTTACCACTAGGATATTTTCTAAGCATATTCCCTGGCTAACCATAGTTGAAGCACCTATCCCTTCTCTTATCACAGAAACCCAATGCAATTTACCACAAAACCTATAGGGACGATATGATGGAGCTGACTGTCCATTAGGCACCCTATGTCCTGAAGTTGTTCCATCATATTAACATTTATAACCCGATGTCTTTGGGTAGGTAGCATTAGTTGTCGAGTAAGACCTAAAATTTCCTCACTTCCTCTTAATCAATTTCATACCGGCCCTGCCATTCTACTGTTGTCCATTTCTCTGACCAAAGAACATAAACTTTTTGCACTGGCTCTCCCCTATTTCAGCCTACTTCTTCTCTTTATCTATATGTTGCACGTACATAGCCAACCTGTAGATATTCATGTCTTTGATCAATAAGGCAGCCTTACTCTCAAATATCAACTCTTTGTACAATCTAGAAATGAACTTTCTCATTCTAGCCCTCATGCTAGAAAATATCACCGGAGCATACCGAGATAACTGGTGAAACATCAAGGCATACTCTTTGACAGACATTCTACCTTGCTGAAGATTAACAAACTCTTCTATTTTTGATTCTCTCAACTCTTGAGGAAAGAATCGGTTCAAGAAAGTATTAGAAAAATCCTCTCCCAGAGAAGACTTAATATCTTCACCACTTGCTTGATCCCATTCCTCGTACCATTGTTATGCCACATCCTTCAGTTGATAGAAGGTAAACTCAACACCCTCCTTATTCGTGGAATGTATAACATGAAAGATATTTTCCATTTTATCCAAAAACCTTAAGGATCATCCTCCACCTTAAAACAAATAAAGGTTAGAGGGTTCAACCTCATAAACTGGCCAACCCCTATGGCCTCAAAATATGGAGTAACAGGAACACCATGCTCATACTTAGAAGATACTAACTATGACAACATATTAATAGACTGATGAAACTCAGCATTCGTTACTTTAGCTTGAGGATCTCAAGAAAGATTAGAGGGAATCAGTGGAACTCCAGGAGGACAATCAGTTACTGGACCCATGGATTGGGTCTGGACCCCATAAGTAGAATGAGTCCCATCAACATTATCCTTAGGTAGGCCAGAAGTTTTCTTGAGCTTCAGATCTTCAAGAAGGCATGGTCTGAAAAGCAAATAAATAGAAATTAGATGAGAATTCAGGACCTTAGACTCTACATCTTTAGAACAAAACACAAGAAATAAAAATATTCCTAAATGCCATGTAGCCTCTCCCTTATGAGTGTGGCGTGCTACATACACATAAAATAGACTCTACTCGACATGACATTATAGGCTCCCAAGTGATCGTGAATGTAGGTCTCTGATACCAATCTGACATAATCTGAACCAGGGCCTAGTCACATCGGGTGCCTCAAGTCCAATCGGGACTGGAGACCACCCTCAATGCCCAACCTTGACCGCCCAATACCTTATGTCGGATGAATTCTAAAAAAATAAAAGGATAGAAAAATATATAATTAAAGGAAATAATAAAATCCATAATCATAATTGTCTAAACATCCAAACATGTCAGCCCTAATGTCAATAACAATGCTAAGGCTGACACTAATACCGATACTACCAATTTCTATAGTAGTCCCACAAAGTCTCTAACTAAAATCCTATAACATTCGATCTGGACATGCCACTGACCATAACCAAAAATAAAGTCCAATAAATAAGAAAAAGTATGAAAAGATATCCATTGCATAAAATGGGGTCTTTCTAAGTGTAGAAGCTCACCACTTTAGTCTGACAAAAATGTTTTCCCCGAATCTAACTCACTAAGAAAGAGTAGTAGTATGGTTCCTGCATCGCATGGGGATACAACAACTAAATATAGGTTAGTGGGTGAACGCTAGCATGTACTCATGAATAAGGAGAAAGTAATGCCATTATACAAAACCAAAGTAAATAACCACATGCAATCATATACATATATATATGCCATACTGGGAATGGAATCGAACGGGCCCTAGTGCGTGTAGCCACATAAAATGGTGATATCATGGTGGCCGAGGATTCCTATGTACCCTTCGACTTCCATGATACATATATACTAGTGTAAACTTAGGGGATTCCTTTGTACCCCAAAAGTATATGGTCATCATGACCAACCCTCATGTCAGCAAAAATGAGTTTCCAGTGTCCATCCTTCAGACTCAAACCTTTATGGGTAGCTATTGCAACCCAACATTATTTCCCAATTAAAACCTTTAGCACATTACCAAACCATCCATTCGAGAGTTTATTAAGAAGTCATTATAAAGTGCTATTAGCATACCGACTATAGCTTGCAAGCAATGTCATTTTCCAACACCTAGGGGATTCTAAAGTACCCCACAAGTATTCCAATAAAACCAAGCCATGTCCACCAAGGACTTTTCAATACATTAAAACCATTTAAACCAATTTATGTTCCATTACCATCTTATGCAATAGAAATTTTTTCAATAAAAGTCAAACTATGTGACAAAAACATTCTCACTAGCATTTTAACAAATATGTTGAAGGCATATAATTTCTAAAACCTAAAGCAATAACCAATTAGCCATTTCCATGAAACCACTTGTTCAAACCAATATTATAGCGTAAAAAACCATAAATAGAACATAGGAAAACATCATCAAACCATTAGTAACATAAACCCCCAACAAATATTTCAAAACCAACACAGACCCATAATAATGCCATGAAAACCATTAAGTAAAACAAGCTTTTAATTTGAACTATCAGTGAGGTAGGAGTAACATGCCTTAGATACGAAAAAATACAGAGAGAAACCACCCTTGAGAGCCTTAATTGACCACCTTGATGAAACCCTAGCCTCTTTTTGAACAAAGAGCTTGAGAGAGATTTTAGAGATTTTTGAGAGTGTTTGATTTGGGAATAGTAGTTTAATAAAGTCCCAAAACTATTTTAAGTTGCGAGGTTAAGAGAAGTTAAGAGAGAAAATGTCAAAAATACCCCCAACTTTAAATAATTTTATAGGTGGGTAAGGTTTGGACCCCTCACTCGTACCTACATCATATGGGTGGTACCTTCTATTCATCCCTTGGTCAGAATATTGCACATCATATTTTGTCCAATTTACGACTCCTTAGCCTAAATCGTACCCTACCATATGACTAGTACCTTTCAAGTCGTACCTTAAGTAGAATATAAAGGCTAGACACTAAACAACATACGGTTTGGCACTATACTTTTCATATCATGTGCATACGATTTATATTATTCCTTCTCATACAAAGAATAGAACTTGGCCAATGTGACACTGACCAATATATGACTATGGTCCCTAGGCTCGTACCTATATCATACGACAAGTATGGAGAGTCATATGATCATCAGAAGGCTCAAATTAACAAAATTTTTCAAGGACCAGAACCTAGGGAATTTCAGTATCTTAATCTTAAGTTACCCTTCTTACCAAACTGCAGTTCACCCTTTATGGGTAAAGCCTTCAAGAATACCTTCGCCCCTTCTCAAACTTCACATCTCTTAACTTATTATCAGTATATTCTTTCTATCAATTTTGAGCCACTATGATTTTTTCATGTATGAATCACAATTTATTCATTGAGTCCTTGAGCATGACTATACCCCAAGTCCTTACTTTAAATGCATTAAACCACTCAATTAAAGACCTATACCTCCTACCATATAAGGCGTCAAAAGTAGACATGTCAATACTAGAATGGTAGCTATTATTGTAGGTAAATTTACATAATGGTAGGTATTGGTCCCACTGACTCCCAAAGTCCTTAACACATTCCCAAAGTATGTCCTCAAGTACATGGATAATTCACTTTGTTTAATCATTGGTCTGAGGGTGAAAATTTGTGCTCGGGTCCAATATAGAATGTAATTCTGACTCAAATCTTACCCTATAGTTAAAGGTAAACTAAATACCTTTGTTTGACATAATCAACACAGGTACCAGGCCGATGAATTTTGAATAAAATTCAAAGCTTTAAGTGAATAATAAAATTCATAGTTTTTTAAGTTTTAAGTTCCTATGATCAAAATAACATAGGCTTCTATTTTAGGACTGGATAGAACAACATCAAAATGGGTATTATCACCACCTTGACTACCACATCTACTAGCTTGGGCACCATTCGTACCAACTTATCTTCCACCTTGATTATCTTGGTTTCCACTACACCGACCCTATAGACAACCCCTACCATTTTTTCACCATCACAACTTGCTGAAAATAGAGTAGTAGAAGTCCATTGCTTAGTCAATTGACCAGCAATCAAGTAGTTAGGATAATATCTTATAATATGGACCAAACCCTCATAATTATGGAACCTAAATCCCAATATATGCCTCTGAACTAAAGAGGATGATTGTGTATGGTTTTCAATTTGAGAAGGCTGATAACTGGCACTAGACAAGCACCCTACAAACACTATCATAATGTAAGATCCTGCAAATTCACGTGTTAGAAATCAGCTCTTTAAGTTCTGCAAACCTCTAACACATAGAATATTTTAGCTAAGTGTTCAACACAGTCTCATTTTAAACCTCTAAACTTTGAAGATTTATTTTTTGACCTTCCCGACCTCCTATTTTTGATTTTCAAGTTGCGTTGCGATGGGGTAAGGTCATAGTACATTCCGAGTGAGTTTCAGAATTTTTAGAATAGTGTAAGGGCACATTTGGGTAACCAAAATAGTAGCAAAAGGCAATAGGACCACGACACCCTAGAAATCTCCCTACAATAGGTGGGGTGGTGCCTTACAAGTCCGACATACTAAGAAGGGTCGCGCCTCGCTAAGTCCGACGGACTAGGTAGAGCGACGCCCTGGGTATCGCACGAGGGCAATTTCCTACATTCCACCTCCATGTATTGAGGGTAAATTTGGTGATTTTTCCACCATATATATACTCTTAAACACGGGATTGAGCCCTATTTACACCAAAATATACTTTTTTTTTCAAAATACTCATAAGAACACATTAGGGTTTTCAAATGAGGATTCAAGTTCAAGTAAATTTCTCCATTAATTATCATGAATCTTCCATCTAAGGTATGAGTAGTGTTCATTCATGGAAACCTTTCATATAGGAAGCTCAACAACCCTATTTTAAACTATGTATTATGATGTTCATGTTATGAATTGAATTTGATCATGCTTATGTTGTTGAATGATTCTGAAGTTGGAATCTTTATGTGTTATTAATGATACGATGATAGTATGTGAATTGAAACTTGTGAAATTGGGTTAAATTATGGTGTTTGAATCATTAATTGATAATCATAACTATTCCCTAAGTTGTGCATGCAAGTTGTTTGATAAAATGCCAAGTAGAATAGAAATCATGAATTAGGACTCAATTGTGACTTAAATGACAAATGCATGCTCTTTACTTATGTTCTACATGACTCCCACGCTATGGATATGCATTGTGGTTGTTTTGATGAAATGTTCATGAGATAATAAGTATGAAATCATTCTATGATTGCTTGCATCCTAGTTACATAAAAGGTTATGACAACCACGTGATTCATGAAATCCCCAAGTTATTGTATTATGGATTGTTAATGTTGGTCATGTATTCAAGAGTGTCAAGTCTTATCAATTTCATTCTATCGAGTCCTGGAGGTACTTGTACCCCAAAAATATAGTTGTGTGCCTAGAGCCATGTAATGTTTGCAAGATACTCCTCAGTCAAGCCATGTTCAATAGACTTCAGTCAATCTTAGAACTCAGGAAGACTCTCAGTAATCTCAGTAATTCAGTAATCTTAGTAGTATTCCGTCAGTTAACAGAACTCCATGAACTCAGTCCAGTTTAGTTTAGTTAATCATGTTCAGTGTTTATTCAAATGGGAGTAGGAGTTAGTACCGAGTGAACCCAAGGATAGGAACTTACCTGTCAGTATAGGGTGCGATTCTTAGAAGTTATCCTTGTGTTGTAGAACTACATAGCCAGTGTAGGTTGAGACATCAAACCTGCCAGATAAGGATCAATGATGTGGCTTATCCTGATAGTTGAGGTTCCCACCATTCTCGTTAGAGTACCTACCAGTTGAGGGTCACTCATAGCTTATCTTTACCCGTGGCACGGTACTGACACCCTTCTAATTGGGGTTAAAGATTGGACCCAAACTTAGCTATAATAGCGCATTTGAGGTATATCCATTACATAACTACTTCCCATAGTATCAATCTCAATAATAAAACTCAGATAGTTCTATAGAATTCAGGACTTTTAGATATAGTCATTCAGATTAGTACGGAACACAACTAGTTCCATCAGAAACTAGATTGTCAGGTACAGTCCCTCAGTATCAGTTATATCATGTTATCAGTCTTCAGACTCAGCATTATCATGAATTCAGTTAAAGTTATGTATGTTATGCATATATTTTCACATTTATGTTAGTCAGTTAGTTAGTTTTGTTCATGCATATGAGCCCATGAATTTAGGCTACCTCACTTGCATACTCAGTACATTCAGTCGTACTGGCGCATTCGCGTTATGGTGTTTTATTATGCCATAGGTTCAGAAACACAAGTTCCAGATCCAGATAATCAGTAGCATTCCAGTGTTCAACAATCGAGATTAGCAGTGAGTTCTCATCCTTCGAAAAAATAATCATTATCTTATCATTTTAGTTTTTCAGTACTTAGTTTATTGCTGTAGTTGGAGTTAGTTAGGGACATGTCCTATCAACTCTTTATTCAGATAGTTAGAGGCTTTCTAGACTATCATGTTTTCAGATAGTTATAACAATTGTTTTTTGGTATTTCATACCCCACTCAGATGTTATTATTTATTAGTTTTGAACCTTATGGCCTTTCATCCTTTATTTCCATATTTATATGATATATTATGTAGTATTCAGGTACAGATATCAGTCATGGGTTAGCTTATGGTCCTTTGGGGTCATGATCACCGTGTAGCATTTTGGTTCAGAAAATTGAGGTGTTACAAACTTAGTATCAGACCCTAATATTCAATAGTTTCCTAGGAAATCTGAAAGCTGCATCTAGTAGAGTCTTGTATAGGGATGTGTTACGTGTCACATTCATGTACAGAAGGCTATAAGATGTTTTAGTATTGGTTTCCCTTCTTTCAGTATTTATGTCATGGCAATGAGTATAATCTCAACTTCACTCTCAGTCTAATCCCTTTCTCTTCTGTCTATAGAACATGCCTCCCAAGAAGAGAACTAGAAATCAGTCAGACCTTCAACCCAAAAATCTTTTAGGTGAACATGTCTCTCATGCAGAGTTCAGAGCTATATTCACTACCCTTGCTTAGTCAGTCACTACTCAGAATGAATGTCCAGCTATCGTTTCGGCCAACCCGATGGCCAATTCAGCTGTAGCCAAAATTTAGGATTTCACCTGAATAAATCCTTCATCTTTCATTGGGTTTAAGCCAGATGAGGACCCACAGGAATTCCTAGATCAAGTTCAAAAGGTTACAGACATTATAGGGGTGACTTCTAGTGAGAGTGCTGAGTTGGCCGCATATCAGCTACATGATGTGGCTCATACTTAGTACAAGTAGTGGAAGAAGATAGGGCAGACGATGTAGGGTCAGTTGAGTGGGAGGAGTTTGCTTCTACTTTTATTGATAGGTTCTTTTCCCTAGAGATGGGGGAATCTAAGGTGTTAGAATTTATCAATCTCAGGAAAGGAAATTTAATGGTGAAAGAGTATTCTTTTAAGTCTACTCAATTAGCTAGATATGCTCTACATGTTGTTGCAGACAGTCGGTCCAGGATGAGCAAGTTTGTTTCTGGGGTGAATGATAGTGTGGTGAATGAGTACAGATCTGCGATAATAAATAGTGACATAAACATATCTAGGATTATGACTCATGCTCAGAAGATAGAAGAGAAAAAGATTAAGATGAGAGAGAAGCAGAATAAGAAAGAAAGGACTGGTAGTTTAAACTTTTCTTAGCCTAAGACAGGGTGGAAATCGTTTTCAGTTCCACCCAAAGTCTTCTGTTCCAGCTCCTTCATCAGCTAGTGCTCTAGCTCCTAAGTTCATAGATGTCAACAGTGATAGAGTGCCAGGCTCTAAGTCTTAGGGTAGTGTTAGTAGTGCCTGCACAAATCCCCTTTGTCATACTTATGGTAAGACCACAAGGGTTCTTATAGATCTTGTAGTGATGTTTGCTTCGGTTGTAGTAAGCGAGACCACAAAATCAGATATTGTCCTTAGCCTGGTTTTAGGGTCAACAAAACTATTCCTCAGCTCAGTCCAATCGTCTAAATCAGCAGGGTGCCAGCTCCAGTGATACTAGTGGGCAACGCCAAAATAGACTCTACGCTCTTCAGACCCAACAGGATCAGGAAAATTCTCATGATGTGGTTACTAGTATGTTATAGATCTTTCATATGCATGGTTATGCTTTGCTAGATCTAGGAGCTTCCTTGTCTTTTGATACTCCTTATATAGTAGTAGATTTTGGAGTTAGTAATTCTAGCAGAGCCCTTCATAATTTTCTACCCTAATGGGTAAATCCATCATAGCTAGACGGGTATACAGGAACTGTCCGGTTATGGTGTCTCAGAAAGTCACTTCAGCAGACTTTGTCAAATTAGAGATGATTGATTTTGATGTCATTCTCGGTATAGATT
Organism: Capsicum pubescens; assembly: GCA_030864215.1. Classification (NCBI taxonomy): domain Eukaryota; kingdom Viridiplantae; phylum Streptophyta; class Magnoliopsida; order Solanales; family Solanaceae; genus Capsicum; species Capsicum pubescens. The sequence continues at coordinate 39,641,017 of CM061543.1, forward strand.
GGCTTCATTCCTGTTATGCCATAGTTGACTGTATAAATAGAATTTTCCAGTTTGAATTTTTGAATGAACCCATTTTAGAGTGGTGGGGTAGTACTTTAGCTTTTAGAGGCTAGCTTGTTTCCTACCTTTGGGTATGAAAAATGATATTGAAGTGTGTGACTATCATTTCGTTCATGTAAATGACTCTAGATCTAAAACTCCTAGCCTTTATTCAGTCCCAGTTGTGAATGAATATTTAGATGTCTTCCCCAAAGATCTTCCAGGAATTCCTCCCGAGAAGGAAATAGACTTTGGCATTGATCTTCTTCCAGATACTCAGCCTATATCTATTCTGCCATATAGAATGGCACTGAAAGAAATTAGAGAATTAAAACAACAGTTGAAGGATCTCTTAGATAAGGGATTCATCAGACCCAGTGCTTCCCGTGGGGTGCACCAATTTTATTCATACGAAAGAAAAACGGTTCTCTGAATGTGCATAGACTACCGTCAGCTCAATAAAGTCACGGTCAAGAACAAGTATCCACTTCCCAGAATCGATGACTTATTTGACCAACTTTAGGATGCAAGCTATTTCTCTAAGATAGACCTCATATCAGGCTATCATCAACTCAGAGTCAGAGAATGTGATATTCTACAAATGGCTTTCCGAACTCGGTATGGTCACTTTAAATTCTTAGTCATGTCTTTTGGTCTTACCAATTCCCAGAATCCTTTATGGACTTGATGAACCATGTTTCCAAGCAGTACTTGGATATTTTTGTTATAGTTTTCATCGATGACATCCTTGTCTATTCCCGCAGTGAGCAGGATCATTCAAATTATCTTAGAGTAGTATGGTAGACTCTCAGAAATCATTAGCTATTAACCAAATTCAGTAAGTGTGAATTTTGGATAAGTTCAGTAGCATTCCTTGGTCACACCATTTTTGGTGATGGCATTAGAGTTGATCCTCAAAAGACCGAGGTAGTGAGAAACTGGCCCAGACTTATCTTTCCATCAGACATCAGGAGTTTCTTGGGTTTGGTTGGCTATTATAGGTGGATTGTTGAAGGTTTTTCTTTTATTGCATCCTCTATGTCTAGATTGACTCAGAAGAAAGTCAAATTTTAGTGGTCAGATCCTTGCGAGAAGAGTTTTCAGGAGTTGAAGACTCGATTCACCTCAGCTCCAGTCTTAACTCTTCCAGATGGTTCAAATGGATTTGTAGTGTATTATGATACGTCCAGAGTAGGTTTGGGTTGTTTCCTCATACAATATGGTAAGTTCATAGTCTAGGCCTCCAAACATCTTAAACCACATGAGAAGAATTATCCTCCTCATGATCTTAAGTTAGCAACCATAGTTTTTCCTTTAAAGATTTGAAGGAATTATCTATATGGAGTTCATTTAGATGTATTCACAGATCATAAGAGCCTTCAGTATGTATTCTCTTATAAAGATATCAACTTCCATCAAAGAATATGGTTAGAGCTCATGAAAGGCTACAACATGAGTGTCCTTTATTATCCGGGAAAGGACAATGTAGTGGCCGACACTCTCAATAGACTGTCCATGGGTAGTGTTTCTCATGTTGAGAAAGATAAAAAGAAGTTAGTTTGGGAAGTTCATCAGCTTGCCAGACTAGGCGTTCGCTTAGTCGATACAGAAGAGGGTGATATATAAGTTCAGAGTAGTTTAGAATCATCTCTAGTTTCCGAGGTGAAAGAAAAAAAAGATAGAGATCCAAGACTTATCAAGTTAAAAGAGTTAATCAAAGATTAGAAAGTAATGGTTTTCTCCCAAGGGAATATGGTGTTCTGCATTGTCAGGGTCATTTATGTGTCCCCTGTTTAGATGACTTAAGGCAGCGAATTATTGCAGAAGTACATAGTGTGCGATACTCTATTCATCTAGGGGCCACTAAGATGTACTACAACTAGCAGGAGATCTATTTATGGAGTGGGCTGAAGAGAGCTATTGTAGAGTTTGTGGCTAAGTACTCTACATGTCAGTAGGTTAAGGTAGAGCATTAGAAGCCTAGTGGTTCTATGAAAGAGTTCACTATTCCTACTTGGAAATGGGAAAAAGTGAATATCGATTTCATGACGGTTTTTTCTCATACTCATCGTCAGCATGGTTTAGTTTGGGTCATTATATAAAGAATGACCAAATCAGCTCATTTTCTTCCAGTTCATACCTTTTATTCAGTCAAGGCTTATGCCAAACTCTAAATCAGAGAGTTGGTTAGATTGCATTATGTTTCATTATCTATTATCTCAGACAGAGGTAACCAGTTTACCTCTTACTTATGGAAAGCATTCCAAAAGGGTCTTGGCACCCAAGTTCATCTTAGTACAACCTTTCATCTTCAGATAGATCGTCAAGCAGAAAGGACTATTCTGACTTTAGAAGATATGCTGCGAGCGTGTAAAATTTATTTCAAGGGAAATTGGGATGACCACTTGCCTTTAATTGATTTTTCATACAACAACAACTATCATTCCAGTATTTTGATAGCTCCGTTCGAAGATCTCTATGGTAGGAGATGCAGATCTCCAGTCAGTTGGTTCGATGTTAGTGAGTTTGCAGTCATAGGGCCTGACTTATTATTTGGTGCCTTAGAAAAGGTTCAGTTGATCAGAGAGAGACTTCGGGCTGCTCAGAGCAGACAGAAGTCTTATGCAGATGTTCGCAAAAAGGATCTCGAATTTAATATCGGTGACATTATTTATCTTAAGATCTCTCCCATGAAGGGAGTGAAGAGGTTTGGCAAGAAGGGAAAGCTTAGTCCTTGATATGTTGGTCCCTTCAAAATTCTTAGTCGCTTCGGCAAGGTAGATTATGAGCTTGAATTACCTCCAGATCTAGCCTTATTTCATCTAGTCTTACATGTCTCTTTGATCAAGAAGTGCATAAGTGACCCACCAGTTGTGGTTCCTACTCAGATCATAGATATTCAGAATAGCCTCTCTTATGAAGAAATTCTAGTAGAAATTCTTGACTACCAGATTCGTAGACTGAGGAACAAAGAATCCTCTCTAGTCAAATTTTTTTGGTGGAATCAGTTCATTGAGGGAGATACTGGGGAATAAGAAGAAGGCATGAGAACCAAGTACCCTAACCTCTTCTCTGCTAACTCGGACTCAACTCAAGGTAATAGTTTTCGTTAAGCTTAATTAGTTTCATTTTCAGAATTCCAGTATAAACTTGGTATCAAGTACCATTGCATAGCTTATCATGGATTCATGTATTGGTTTAATTAAGTAATAATGCATCATACATGCATTCTCACTGTGAGAAACTCAGCTCATCATAACACTCAGTTATGTGTTCATGTGTCAGTTTTTCATGCATCAACTATGCATGTTCAATTTATTATATTTAGCTTAACAATCATGTCAGTCATGTGGTCATGTTTCAGCAGTGTATGTCTTGTACGTACACCAGTTGATCTTTTCCCCTCTTATTCAGTTTCATTCAAGAACGAATGTTCTCAAGGGGGAGATATTGTAAGATCCCACAAATTCACGTGTCAGAAATCAACTCTTTTAGCACTTCAAAAGCTCCAACACTTAGAATATTTTAGCTAAGTGTTCAAGACTTAGTCTCATTTTAAGCCTCCGAACTTCAGATATTTATTTGATGACTTTCCTTACCTCTAATTTTTAATTTTCAAGTTGCGTTGCGATGGGGCAAGGTCGTAGTACATCCCGGGTGAGTTTCAGAATTTTTGGATAGAGTAAGGGAATGTTTGGGTGCCCAAAATATTAGCAAAAGGCGATAGACCCACGATGCCCTGGAAATCACCCTGCACCAGGTGGGGCAGTGCCTTGCAAGTCCGACCGACTAAGCAGGGCGGCGCCTCGCTAAGTCCGGTGGACTAGGCAGGGCGGCTCCCTGGGTACCTCCATGTCGTAAAGGTCAATTTGCTTTTTTTTGCCACCATATATATACTCTTAAACACGGATTGAAACCTTTTATCCATGAAGATCAAACACCCAATTTTAAACTATGTATTATGACGTTCATGTTGTGAATTGAATTTGATCATGCTTATGTTGTTGAATGATTCCAAAGTTGGAATCTTTATGAGTTATTCATGATACCATGATAGTATGTGAATTGAAACTTATTAAATTGGGTTAAATTATGGTGTTTGAATCATTAATTGATAATCATACCTATGCCCAAAGATGTGCATGCAAGGTGTTTGATAAAATGCCAAGTAGAATAGAAATCATGAATTAGGACTCAATTGTGACTTAAATGACAAATGCATGCTCTTTACTTATGTTCTACATGACTCCCAAGCTATGGATATCCATTGTGATTATTTTGATGAAATGTTCATGAGATAAAAAGAATGAAATCATGCTATGATTGCTTGCATATTAGTTACATAAAAGGTTATGACAACCACGTGATTCATGAAATCCCCAAGTTATTGTATTATGGATTGTTAATGTTGGTCATGTATTCAAGAGTGTCAAGTCTTGTCAGTTTCCTTCTATCGAGTCCTAGGGGTACTTGTACCCAAAAAATATAGTCGTGTGCCTAGAGCCATGGCATGTTTTCAAGATACTCTCAGTCAAGACATGTTCAATAGACTTCAGCCAATCTCAGAACTCAGGAAGACTCTCAGTAATTCAGTAATTGATGTGTGAGACGATGCTAACACATTTGAAACTTTTAACTCTGAATAATTGTGAAGACTTAAGAAAATTTTATTGTTTTTGATAGTTTTGTGTGTGTTAATGCAGATACAAGTGATCGGGGAGTAAACCAAAGAAAAGAAGAATGTATCTGACGATTATCCTGCAAGAGCCGTCATACATGGGACAGGCTGTCAAAGTTGCCGTCAAGCTTAGACAGAACCTGAGAAGTTGAGATGAATTGTGACGATGATTCAAAATGGCCATCAAATATGTGACATCTCATCAAAATTACCGTCATCCAGAGGTTGAGTATGCCGATTACCAGTGAAGTTGTGATGCCAGTTTACAAGCGCCATCAAGAACTTTGACATGCTGTCAGGATTGTAGTCTGAAGAGTCAGAAGATAACAATTCACTGGAATCTTTAACGATATTTCGCACACGTCGTCAGGTATCTAACACGCCGTCAAAAGCATCGTCATCTAATCCAGAGAGAAAACTAAAACTTTAATTTTATTTTCTTAATTAGGGTTGACTATTAAAAGACTTGTTTTAGGGTTTTTAAATTATCTATCATTATTTATCAAACATTAACTCTGTGAAGGGAGGCACGTGCATTTCTCTCTTTCATCAAATATTCTTCTTGTTTCTTATCAACTATTTTTGGGGTTTCTACCTTGTGATTAAATTGAAGAAACTACTTGTTGTTTTTCATCCATTTGCAAGTTTATCTCTATCATCATGACTTCAACTTATTATTTCGTTCATCAAATCATGAGCGGCTAATTCCATTAGCTGGAGTTATGAGATCCATGGATTAGGGTTTGACATGATGCTAGGTGTTTAACGGATTAAAAAAGTAGTAGAACATCTTAAAATTCTGTTGTTTTAACTGAAATCTAGTGGTTGCAAACATTAGATTATGCCTTAGGTTTTATTTGCTTCTAACGGAGAAATAGACTAGAGGTCGTGAATTATCAATAGGGACTCGGAAGCTACCAACCTTCTGTTTAATGATTAATGCCATAACTGGATTAATCTACTTTAGATAACATCCTATTGGAAATAGATAAGTTATCTAAGTTTGAGAGAATTAAATAATAAATTATCTGGTGAGGTCGAGAGATAAGTCAGATAGTATAGTCGTTAGGGATATTCTGTTGTTCCTACTTACTCCAAGAATCTCACGCATTACCTAGTATCTGTCAATTCCCAAAACCAATGGTGAACATAACTCTGGTTTTGTCATTTAGATTGATTACAAACACTAAAATACTGAAAGTGAAAATTCATTCATTGTTAAACCTAAACCCCTATTTTCAGAAACATTAAACTACTAGTAAAGTATTTCGTAAACAAATTGAAGTTCACACCCTATTCCCTGTGGGATTCTACCCCAACCTAGTTGGGTTTTATATTGACGATGATCGTTTACACCCATTCAAGATTGTAATTTGAGTGTTATAAAAAATGGCGCCGTTGCCAGGGAATACGATTGTAGACTAAAAGGTTATGCGTGAAATTTGCTGATAGTTAAGTTTCCTTGATTTGCGTTTATTTATTGTTTTTGTTTATTGTAGGTACTGTGTTGTTTATTTCAAACACAAGAAGTTCCAGAGAACCACTATTACCAATCAATCCGGAACCTCAACTGATAGGAAGAATGGCTGAATAATAGAAGCAAAAAGACTAGCGTCTATGGCCAGGCTCAGGTGAACGTGCAAAATTTTGGTCAACAAGCACGTCACCAAAACCTTTATGATGAAGACTTAGGTGATAAGAAATTTCTGTTGAAGCACTAGTGCAGCAAAACATCAACAGAAATCGTCCAGTTCGAGGAAGATATCGGCAACAACCTATGCAATATGAGGCTGATAAAGATGATGAAGGAATGGACGAAGCTGGTGCAACGAGTGATATCATTCCTCCACCGTTGGCACCAGGTGCAAAATTTAGCATAATAAGTACCATGATCAAATTCCTGAATCTGAAGGGGTTATTTGGAGGCTTGCCTGGTGATGATCCGAACATGCATTTGGTGAACATCATCACCATTTGCAAATCCTTTGACAATCCAGGAGTGAGCCAGAATGTGATCAGGTTGAAATTGTTTCCTTTGTCTCTATCTGGGGAGGGAACAATTTGGTTGAATGAGTTAGAGCCTGATTCTATAACCAATTGGAGACAGTTGAAAGATGCATTACTAGAAAGGTTCGTTCCACCCTCCAGAAAGGTATAGTTGAGGAACGAAATTAGAAACTTCAGACAGCTTCCGACTGAAGCACTACACGAAACCTGGGAAAGATTTAAGAAGAAACTTGCACAATGTTTGAACCACAATATGATGGACTTGCACTTAATGGAGACTTTGTACAGAGCTTTTAACTCTGTGACGAAGCCTATTGTTGACAACGCTGTAGGTGGTTCATTCATTGGCCTCTCTTTTCTAGATGATTCTGACATGCTGAATAGAATGACTAAACAGAGTCAGGCTTAGCACACTAGGGATTTTGTAGTGGCTAGCCCGACTATTTTTGGTGGTATTACTGCGGAGCAGCATAGAAGAGATAAGGAGCGAGATCAGGACATGGTCCATTTGAAGACACAGATGGACTTACTGGCCAAGCACTTGCTATCTGGCAAGACTGAAATGGTTAAAGTTATGGAATCTCAGGGTATTTTGTCTACAGGTGATGATGCTGAGGCAAACTATGTGAGTAATTAGGGAGGTTTCCAAGGCAATAGCCAAGGGAACCAAGGTTGGACTTTCTATGACAAGCCTGATTATAAAGATAGGGAGCAGGGATATTGGAGAAACAACAATGACAAGAGTGGTTTGTATATTCCTCCTGGAAGTCGGGATTCTACGATGACTAGTTCTGGCAAGATGTACATGAAGGACATGATGGAAAAACTGTTGAAGGGAGTTGAAGCTACCGACTTGGGGGTAACTACTCTGAAAAGTGAATTATCTACCCTCAGTCAGTTGGTTAGATCACACTCTGCTTCTATTAAGAAGTTGGAGTAACAAATGAGCTAACTCTCGGCTACTCTGAACCAGATAAAAGCTGGTACTTTACCTAGTGATACAGTTCAGAACCTGCGGACTGATGGCTCTTTTTTAGTGATGACCACTCAGAGTGGAAATATATTATTATTCGGCCCTTCTATGGGTAAAGCTATGGAGGAGGAGGTAAGTGTTGATGAATCAGAAGGAAGCAATCCAGTGGAGTCTGAGAAGCTGGATGGTTTTGTTGATATTTCAGAGAAAGAAGATAAAAAGAAAGGGAAAGTGGTATTGAAAGAAATACCAAGAGCACCGCCTCTCTTTCCTCAAAGATTGAAGAAAAAAGTAGATAACAAAAAGCTTAGAAAATTCATGGCAATAATGAAACAACTGATAGTGAATGTGCCATTAATGGAGGCAGTTGAGCAAATGTCAAACTATGATAAATTTATGAAGTAATTGCTAACAAAGAAGTAGAAGGTAAGCTGTCAGCCGGAGGACAACATCCACTACTGTAGTGCTTTTTCTTTACAATCCTTAGTGTAGAAAAAGCCTGACCCTGGAGCATTTACCATAAAGTGCACAGTTGGGTTCATGAAGTTTACCAAAGCTTTATGTTACTTAGGAGCAAGTATTACTCTGATGCCCCTTCAAATCTACAAGAATCTTGGATTGGGGGAACCTACCCCAAAAACGATGCATCTTGTGATGGCCGACAGGTCGGTGAAATGACCAATTAGTCTATTGCACGATGTGCCAGTAAAGGTGGATGAGTTTATTCTTCCTGTAGACTTTGTGATATTAGATTGTGATGTTGATTTTGAGGTACCAATCATCTTGGGTAGACCACTATTATCCACGTGAAGAGTGTTGGTTGATATGGAACTCAATGAGCTAAAGTTCAGGCATGGAAAAAAGGAGGCCATATTTAAAATGCATCCTCTTATGAAGCAGTTGGAGGAGATGAATATTTTCTCGGTTATCGATGTATTCCAGGAAGATGGTAATGAGGTAGTGATATGGCATCTTGACGAAGTCTGAATAGTCGAGATAACCCAGTCGTGCCGTGATGTTAAATCAGGCGCTGTTTGGGAGGCAACCCAATGTTTTAATTTTATTGCACTTGTGTTTTTAATATTTGTAGCTAAGAGTCGTACAAAGGAGGTGAAATAGTTTCAGTCAACTTGAGAAGGATTGACGTCAATTTTGATGGGCTATCACAAGTATGACAAGCCGTGAGAAATAACGTCAAAATAATCAAGTCAAAGCCCTATTCTGTTAAGGCTGACGACAATTTTGAAACGCTTTCAGGTATCTGACGTGCCATCAAAAATACCATCAAAGGAGTTGAGCCCAGCTTAAAAATTTTGGGCTAACCCGACCCAACCACAGCTGTTCATATTCCCGCGTACCATAGATCTTTTCCTGTTAGTTTTAATTTTCTTTCCTTAGTGAGTTACTTACCTTCCTTTGTCAAAGTTGTTTCTATTTAAGGCAAAATTTTAAAACTTTCCTTGTTGAATCCTGAGGATTAAGTCAAGAAACCTTCCCTCTCTCTCATCTCAGTCTTCTTTCACTCAAAATTCTAAGTGCTCAAAGTGCATCAGCTAAGTGTCGACACTCAGTTATGAGAAAAACTTCAACTTCATCTTTCTTTGGGTTAATTGTGAACTACAAGAGACCTTGGTTTCGAAGGAGTGGGATAAACCCATTAACATTCTTCAAGCTCCTTCGAAAACTAAGGTTTGTAGGAGTATACGGTATAAGTTCATGGAAATCTCAGAAAAGAACATGACCTAAGTTGAAATTAAGAATAATGGTAGAAGAAAAACCAAGTAAAAAGATGTTAGAAGTTGTAATGTTGTCTGACGGCAATGTTCACGGCCTTGCACCTGTGTGACGACCATTCAAAAATGCCGTCAAAAGATGAGAAATTTTGTAGATTCTGGAAAAGGTTGACGATGCTTTTGAAGCACCGTCACACCTGTGACGGCAAATCAGAAAGACCGTCAAACCTGTGAACTAAAAACAGTGATGATGTTAAACTGAGGTGACCCTTTTTCTTTTCTTGTTTGATTATGAGTACTAATTGAGGATTTCTACGTTTGTGCGGAACTGAGCATAGAACCCAACAGAAAGAATCCAACCACACCAAATAAAGCAGCTAAAGAGACTGTACCTCGACAACTTGTCAATGAGGACTCTGATTATGAAGATGATGAGCCTTTGCTCAGATGGACAAGAAAAAAACTAGTCCAAAGACTCCACCTCCACCTAAGCTTATTGAGGTGGAGGATACTGATGATACTGAGGTGACAACCTCATCTGAGCAAGCTTCAGAGGAACAAGGATCAAAACACACTGAGCAGGGGTTTGAGGTCACTGAATAAAAAGTTAAAATTAAAGATTTTGAGAGGCCTACAGCTGAAGAAACTGAGTTTGAATCACCATCTTTGGAGAAGGAAGGTGATAAGGATTCTCCAGTACGGGGAACTTTGGTGAAATGCAAAAACCCCGAGGTTAGGAACAATGTGAGATGGAAAATCCCTGGGGCTGAAACGATCTATTTGGATGGACTTCGTAGAACAGATCGACGAAGTGCCAGAAGGCCAATTCTAGAGGAGAAAAAGATTATCACTATAGGGTTGACCAGATGCCCTGAGGTGATGCAAAAACTCAAGGAGTATATCTTGGAGTGGACTACTAGGGGAAGCAGTGTTTACTGTCCTTCGTTGGTCTAGGATTTCTACGCGAACTACCAGGCTACGGTGGAAAATATGTGCAAAGAAGGGGATAGAACTTCAGATAAACCTCTTCTGACCAAAGTTGCAGTACGTGGAGTGAGGGTGGATGTATCAGCTACCACCATAAATAGGTTTTTTCATGGTCCAGCCTTCATCCCACGAGCCACCTTACCTACATTTTATGCCTGGTTGAAGCATTGGGAAAATCACCGCAAGTGGCTAGCGGCTCTCATAGCAGATGGGGAACCGGAGCGGTTGAATAATCCGGCAGTAAAGATTACCAAAGCGTCCAAAATTCAGAGGCAAGATTTTGGTGGGGTTTAGTACGGATTCACCTGATACCCACTGAGGGAGATAATATATTAGGGGATATGCTATGAACTATGTGAAGTGCATCTAGTGTGACCACTGTGTATCTTTTTATGGCATTAGTATGGCAAATAAACAACCTGTAGAAAACAAAAGCATGAAACGGATGAGTAATGATGTGCTATATAGTTGCGTGCCATGTGCGTGTATGGTCTTACTCAGTTCCCATTGTGCGTTGAATCTAGAACTTTCCCAGTAAGTCATGCCATAGTCATAGGATAGGCGTTAGAAAAAGATCATAAGCCGTTTTTGTATGTTAACCCATTTTAGCTTAAATGACCATCCAAATGTGAATAATATCCCTTGATCCCTTTTTGAGCCTAAAGAGCCTAATTCTTTCTTTTACACCTTTCACCTTCCCATCTAATCACAATAAACCTATTTTGGCCCTGGTCCTTCTTGGACACTGTGCACCTTGACTTAGGCAACTTAGGCAACTTAGGCAAATAGCCTAAGTTGAGGGTGGCTACTATAGGGGTGTGTGATGAACTATGAGTATGAAGAGAGGTAAAAGAAGGAAAATGAATAACAAGTTGGGTGTAGTGAAAAAGAAAATAGAAAAGAGAAGACTGAAAAAGTTAATCTAATGCTTGAACAAAAAGCACTCATCTTGAGAATACTTGACAAATAAATGAGGGAAAAAAAGAAGGTCAAAAGTTGAAACATCGTGAGTTAATGTAGTGCCAAGGCGGTGTAGTCACTATGAAATACCCTTGAATATCATACCAGCCCTAACCTACGTTACAAGCTTAGAAAAGCCCTATAGTGATCCTAAATGACTTATCTGAAGACTTCGGTACTGACTATAAGGGAAAGCCTATGGCATTTGATGCGCAATGTGGTAACTTCATTCTGAGAGTAAGTCTTATGATCATACCTATGTTACTACATGTAAAGCTGAGTGAAAAAAGGGATTTCTTTGTTGTGAGGGCACACCAGGTATATTGCTATTAACTGCTTTGTTTGGAGAATGTAATTTGGGTATGTGCTAGGTTGTTATTGCTGAGATTTTTGCCATATCTAGATGCTTGTGAGTTACATGGTTGTTTTCAAATATTAGATATAGTTGATTTTATTTTGATTGATCATGGAGATGGTACATGTATTCTAAACTGATAAGAGTAGTTAGTTACTGAATAGTACTTTGTTTACTCCTAGTTATGTTTTGGTTGATTGAGGTGTTGATGTGTGAGCTGATGGTAACACATTTGAAGCTCTTAACTCTGAATAATTGTAAAGTCTTAAGCAACTTTTGTTGTTTTTGATCATTTTGTGTGTGTTAATGTAGATACAAGTGATCGAGGAGGAAACCAAAGAAAAGAAGAATAAAACTGTTAAATCTGGTGTAAATAAGCTGAAATGTATCTGATGATCATCCTGAAGCACCGTCATACATGGGACAGGCTGTCAAAGTTGCCGCCAAGCTTAGAAAGAACCTAAAAAGTTAAGATGAATTGTGATAATGATTCGGAAGGGCCGTCAAATATGTGACATCTCGTCAAAATCGCCGTCAACCAGAGGCAGAGTATGCTAATTACCAGTGAAGTTGTGACGCCAGTTTGCAAGTGCCGTTAAGATCTTTGACACGTCGTTAGGATTGCTGTCTGAAGAGTCAGAAGATAACAATTCACTGGAATCTTTGATGACATTACGCACACGTCGTCAGGTATCTGACGCGCCATCAAAATCATCATCGTCTAATCCAGAGAGAAAACTAAAACTTTAATTTTATTTCCTTATTTGGGGTTGACTATTAAAAGACTTGTTTTAGGGTTTTTAAATTATCTATCATTATCTATCAGACATTAACTCTGTGAAGGGAGGAACGTGCATTTCTCTCTTTCATCAAATATTCTTCTTGTTTCTTATCAACTATTTTTGGGGTTTCTACCTTGTAATTAAATTGAAGAAACTACTTGTTGTTTTTCATCCATTCGTAAGTTTATATTTATCATCATGACTTCAACTTTTTATTTTGTTCATCAAATCATGAGCGGCTAATTCCATTAGCTGGAGTTATGGGATCCATGGATTAGGTTTAACATGATGCCAGATGTTTAACGGATTCAAAGAGTAGTGGAACGTCTTAAAATTCTGTTGTTTTAATTGAAATATAGTGGTTGATAACATTGGATTATGACTTAGGTTTTATTTGCTTCTAATGGAGAAATAGACTAGAGGTCGTGAATTATCAATAGGGACTCGGAAGCTACCAACCTTCTGTTTAATGATTAATGCCGTAACTGGATTAATCTACCTGAGATAACATCCTATTAGAAATAGATAAGTTATCTATGTTTGAGAGAATTAGATAATAAATTGTCTGGTGAGGTCGAGAGATAAGTCAGATATTATAGTCGTCAGGATATTCTTCTGTTCCTACTTACTCCAAGAATCTCAAGCATTACCTAGTATCTGTCAATTCCCAAAACCAATGGTGAACATAACTCTGGTTTTTTTATTTAGATTGATTACAAACACTAAAATACTAAAAGTGAAAATTCATTCATTGTTAAACCTAAACCCTCATTTTCAGAAACATTAAACTACTCGTAACGTATTTCGTAAACAAATTGAAGTTCACACCCTATTCCCTGTGGGATTCGACCCCAACCTAGTTGGGTTTTATATTGACAACTTCAAGGACATGATTATTATCTAATCATTTCAGTATTTTCAATACTTAGTTTATTGCAGTAGTTGGAGTTAGTTGGGGACATGTCCCATCAACTCCTTATTCAGATAGTTAGAGGTTTTCCAAACTATCATGTTTTCAGACAATTATCATGATTGTTTTGGGTATTTCATACCCCACTCAGATGTTATGATTTATTAGTTTTGAACCTTATGGCCTTTCAACATTTATTTCCACATTTATATGATATATTACGCAGTATTCAGGTACATATATCAATCATGGGTTACCTTGCCGTCCTTCGGGGCTATGATCATTGTGTAACATTCCGATTTAGAAAATCGGGGCATTACACATAAGGACAAGATGAATCACAATCTTTTGAAAAAATCTTGTTGAACTGTCTCAAGGTCCCAACTTTCGAGTCATATACCTTTATCTTTTAGTGCTTCGTAAGTGCCTCAACCTTTATGGTATATTTAACTATCTCCTAAAAGAATGACAGTACCCAAGCGCACATGCAATTGTACGTGGTATTAAAAAGTAATATAGTGGCTTCAAGAAAGCCCAAGTATCGATCTCTCAGGGACTTATGTTCTCCGCCTATCTAATGCTAGTTTAACTAATTGAGAAAAAGTAAACAAGGAGAGAGTTTGTAATTTTGTAAATTAAAAATAAAATAAATTAAGTGTAAAATAAAATTCTTGGGACAATTAATAGAAGAAAACCCCGGGTTAAACCACTTCGAACAATCATACTATGTTATTGAATTTCATTCGTCAACTTGCTTATCGTGGTTGTTGATTCGTAAGGTTAATTGCATGATCAGGGTTTCCCAACCTCTAATCTTTTACCTAATATGAATATTACAACTACATCGTTGAGCGGGGATCTAATAAACCAATTAAGTGATTTAAAGCTATCATCCTACGCATGAATCAAGTAAGGCATCTAAGTACATCCCTGTCCTAGATGCTAAGTTTAATTTTTTATTTTATAAAAGAATAAAAACCCAAACTTTATTTATTCCCATGTTATATCTCCCTATTCCCTCTCCCAAGATCAAAAGGTCGACAATATATGTATTTTATGGGTGATTAATCCATAAAATAATTGAAACAAGAATAAACAATCAACCAAACATGATAGGCGAATTAAACGAACTTAATTTAAAACAATCATACGCATGTTCTTGGCTTCAACCCCAAAAAGGGGGGGTTAGCCTTGAATGGAAATATTCATCATCCAATCCCTTGGAATGATGATAAAAACCATAAAAACTAAATTAAAGAATGACAAAACCTAAAAAAAAGTTGTGGTAGCCTCCAATGATGTCCCAAGTGATCTAGGGTGTTCCAAGATACCCCAAGATGATTACAATGGAGTTTGGGACATTATATTTATAGTATAAAAGTCATAAACTGTCACGACCTGAGCTGGGACCCTGGCCGTGATGAGCATCCCAAACCATGAAGGTTCGAAACACCCTTCTCTGTCTGGTAATCATGCACAACATTCATATAAACAAAGGTAATGTGGAAAGATAGAATTTAATACGGAAACATGGTCATAATACTGATAACTGAAATCCAAAATATGTCTGGATCATAATAAAGTCTGACTCAGTCTGCGAAATCTCTACCATGAATCTAAATAACTGTCTGAAAAACTAGGACAAGGCCCCCAGTAGACCAAAACATAACTACTACTAATTCTCTAAAAATCCGCAGGCCTTCTGGAGAAAAGAAGGCTCACCACTGCAAAACCTGATCTGCAAGTCTGAATATCCACTGCTTATCTAGACCCTTAGACTGAGCCTCAAAACCTGAGAGGTTGGAGGGGGGAAGGGGGGGTCAACACAAAAGTACTGGCACACAGTGCTAATCCAAAATAATGATTTATAATTAACATACATGAGAGCGGTAAAAACAGTTCATAAACAATCGTATATTAAGAAATCTCATGGGCATTTTTAAAAGACTCTGTGAAAATATCTGAAATCTGTGACACTCTTTGTATTTTTCTGTGCTAGGTGGTATACCCTACAATTCTTGAAAATTCCATGGGCTATATGGAAACTGCCATTGACCCGACAGCCAAGCCCCCAACCCAAGTGTGCTGCAAGGGTCAGAGTCTCTGAATCTACTACGCCACACGGCCGTCGCCAGCGTACAATAATAATCTAACCGCATCGGCAATTACAATTTTAGACTAAAAGTTGCTTGAACTCACGCCTTCTTCAGGTAACTACCTAACACTCTTTAAGACCCTTTTTAAAACTTTATAAAATATGCATACTCTGAAAACATACTCTGAAAACATATTCTGAAAACATACTCTGAAAACATATTCTGAAAACATACTCTGAAAACATACTCTGTTATGGCATAATTACTTATGGTATCATCATCCATTGACTTGCAAGTCACATCTCTGAGCCATTATTAACATACAAAAATCTCTGTTTCAAGACATATGTTCGAGACCACTATATCAATAAAACATATCAAGAAAACTCATGTATACACATGCAAATAACTCTTTTGTCAACAATTCAACAAAGCAATGGTGGTCATGCCAAAGTCTCTTTCTCATGAAATTCTTCTCTTTGACTCAAAACATAGTCATATCAAGACACCCTCTCAATAACTCTAAAACAATGTTTCAAATGCCATGACGTTTCAAATCACAAAAACATGCATTTCAATTCTCTTTTCAATAAAGCCACAATCTTTAATTTATTACAAGAGAGGGAGTCCATAATTCATGCTCTCAAACAAAGATCAAATCTTAGTTTCATACATAAACATATACATGTAAATCATTTTAGGAGGAAAGGCCACAATAACAAATTCATAATAGCATTTAAACCTTCGAAACACATAATCTATAATATAGTTTTCTAAACCCCCATAAAATACATGCATTAAAAAATTGAATCATGCTTTAACAAATTTCAAGCCCATGTAGTTTTTAGGATAAACCCCGTGTACCTCTATTCCCAAAGATAATAGGTGCTTTTTGATGCTTGCGGAGTGGGGATTTCGAATCTCTAATTATCTTCTAAAACTCACGGTTGAATCTCGAGTTATTAGGGTTTTTATTTTGAAACCCTAGAGAGTGTTCTTGAGGAAATTTGATGAATATGGGTGTAATTTGGTTCTTTAGGGATTAAATCCTGTGTTTAAGTTGATAGGGGAATGGTTAATTACCAAAATGCCATAAATTTCCTGGAGGAGGCTGAAAAATTAGCCTGGGGTGATCCATCAGGCGCCGCCCGCCTTAGAGCACTGCTCTAGGCCAGGCGTCGCCTGCTCTATCGCGGGATTGCCCCAGGCCAGGCGATCCAGCGGGCTGCGCGGGCTAATCACGCGTAGCTACTGGAATTGAAATCCAAAATCTCCCTTAAGCCCATCTAAAAATCCCGAAACTCACCCAAGACGTCCTACGACCTTGCCCCATCACAACGTAACAGTAAAATATAAAAACAGAGGTTGGGAAGGTCCAAAATAAAATCCTCGAAGATTACTACTTAAAAATGAATCTAAGTCTCATTAACACTTAGAATATTTTTCACAATTTTTAAACTTCCCATCCTATGCACATGCTATTACTTATTAATGCATTGCACAAAATTTTATGGGGCGTTACATTATCCCTCCCTTGGGATCATTCATCCTCGAATGATGATGCAGAAAATCCAGTCATGCACGATTTCGAACAATCAAAGGCATAGAAAAAAAAGGAGAAGGATTGTACCTTCCATCACTTCATTCACCGGATCAAATAAGCTTAGGCATCTAACTCTCATATCGTTTTATGATTCCCAAGTTGCTTCTTCAACTTTCTGATTTCTCCACAACACTTTAACTGATGCAATCTCTTTGCTCAATTTTCTAACTTGTCGATCTAAGATTACTATAGGATTTTCTTCATAAAACAAGGAGTCTGACACCTTGATTTCTTCAACAGGAAATACTAAGGAATGGTCTCCTATGCACTTCTTCAACATGGATATGTGGAATACCGGATGGACAGAACCCAAATTTGCAGGCAACTCTAACTCAAATACAACTCCACCTATTCTTTTCACAACCTGATATGGTCCTATATAGCGAGGACTCAGCTTACCTTTCTTCTCGAATCGCATAACTCCCTTCATGGGAGAAACTTTAAGAAATACCCAATCTCCAACCTCAAACTCTAAATCTCTTCTCCTAACATCAGCGTAGGATTTCTGACGACTCTAAGCTATCTTAAGTCGTTCTCTAATGAGATTTACATCCTCCATCGCTTGATGAACAAGATCAGGCCAAAATATCTGTATATCACCTACTTCATACCACCCTATCAGAGACCTACATCTCCTACCATACATCGCTTCAAACGGTGCCATATTAATACTAGAATGGAAGCTATTATTATAAGCAAAATCTATCAATGGAAAGTGATCTACCCTAACTCCCTTTAAAGTCAAATACCCAGGCCCTCAATATATCCTCAAGGGTCTGTATGGTGCGTTCAGCTTGCCTATCAGTCTGAGGGTGGAAAGCTATACTTAAGTTCATTTGGGTACCTAAACCATTCTGAAACGATCTCCGAAACTAAGAAGAAAACTTCGTACCTCGGTCGGATATGATAGACACAGGTGCCCCATGCAAACAAACTATTTCTGCGATGAACAACTTAGCATAGTCCTCTCTCGAATAGCTAGTCCTAACAGGCAGAAAGTGCGCTGACTTGGTCAGCCTATCTACAATCACCCATATAGAGTCATACTGGTTTCGAGACTTCGGAAGTCCTGTAACGAAGTCCATATTGATCATCTTCCATTTCCACAACGGTAAAGCTATCTCTTACGAAGTACCTCTTGGCCTTATATGTTCCACCTTGACTTGCTGACAATTCAAACACTTGGCAACATATTTAGCCACATCACGCTTCATATTATTCCACTAATAAATAGTTTTCAAATCATGATACATCTTAGTAGAGCCTGGGTGAACAACATACCTCGAAGTGTGAGCCACATCAAGGATTCTTTCCCATAACTCATCTACATCAGGTATACATAATCTACCCTGATATCTCAGAATACCATCGCCACCAATATCAAATGACATTACTTTCTGTTGACACACATCCCTCTTAATCTGCATTAAGATGGGATCTTCGGCTTGCTTTTCTTTGACTTCGGCACAAAGGGATGATTTAGCTATCTCATGAACAATCACCCCTCCGTCTTTAGAATCTAAGAGTCGTACTTCCAGGTTTGTAAGGTGGTGAATGTCCTTAACCATTTCCTTCTTCCCTTCTTCAACATAAGAAAGACTGCCCATAAATAACCTACTGAGAGCGTCGGCTATAACATTTGCCTTTCCCGAATGGTAATGCAGGCTCATTCATAGTCTTTTAAAAGTTCCATTCAACGCCTCTGCCTGAGGTTTAATTCTTTTTGCAAAAAAACATACTGCAAACTTTTGTGGTCAGTAAAAATATCAATGTGCACACCATAGAGATAATGCCTCCAGATTCTAAGTGCAAATACTACGGGTTCCAACTCCAAGTCATGAGTGGGGTAGTTTCGCTCATGAACCTTTAACTGCCTAGATGCATAAGCTACCACCTTACAATGCTACTTCAAAACACAACCAAGTCCCACATGGGACGCATCACAGTAAACCACAAAACTATCAACACTCTCGAGAAGATTCAAAATAGAAGCAGTGGTCAACTTGTCTTTCAACTTCTCAAAACTATTTTCACACAAATCAGACCATACAAATTTCACTTTTTTCTGAGTTGATTTAGTGAGAGGAGTAATTATGGAGGAAAAACTCTCTACGAACCTTCTATAATAACCCGCCAAACCCATGAAGCTCCAAATATTGGTTGGAGTCGTGGGTCTAGGCCATTTTCATACTGCCTCAACCTTTTGGGGATCCACTCTAATCCCATCACTGGACATAATATGTCCCAAGAAAGCAATAGAATTTATCCAGAATTCACACTTGGAGAATTTCGCATACAAGCTATGATCTTTAAGATTCGGAAGGATAATTCGGAGGTGGGTGGCATAATTCTCCTTATTTTTAGAATAAACCAAGATGTCATCAATGAATACTATAACAAACAGATCCAGGAACTGGCGGAAGACCTTATTCATTAGGTCCATGAAAGATGCAGGGGCGTTACTCAACCCGAAGGACATGACTAAGAACTCATAGTGACCATATCTGGTCCAAAAAGCTATTTTGGGGATGTCTGACTCCCTAACCTTCAACTGATGGTATCCCGAACGGAGGTCTATCTTTGAAAAACATTTAGCACCTTGGAGATAGTAAAAAAGATCATCAATCCTAGGATGAGGATACTTATTTTTAATGGTGACTTTATTCAGTTGACGGTAATCTATACACATACGAAGGGAACCATCTTTCTTTCACATGAAAAGTACAGGTGCACCCCAGGGAGACACACTGGGGCGTGTAAAGCCTTTATCTAGGAGGTCTACTAGCTGCTCTTTCAAATCTTTTAGCTCTGCAGGAGCCATTCTATATGGTGGATTGAAATAGGGTGGGTATCTGGCAACACATCAATACCAAAATCTATCTCCCTATCAGGTGGTATATCTGGAATGATTTTTGGAAATTTATTTACTACAGGGACAGAATAAAGAGGAAGACTCTCGGCATTAGATTCCTTAACCAGGATAAGGTGATACAAACAACCCTTAGAAATGAGTCTGCGGGCTCTGAGATAGGATATAAAGTGCCCTCTAGGTGCTAAAGAATGTCCTTCCCATTCTATCACTGGTTCATTCAGGAAATGAAAAGTGACTCTTCGAGTCCTATAATCTAATATGGAATAGAACGAATGGAGCCAATCCATCTCTAAGATAGCATAAAAAGAAACCATATCTAGCTCTATGAGATCTGCCACTGTATCCTGGCTACCAACAGTCACAACACAACCCCTATACACCCTTCTAGCAATAATAGAATCCCCCACCGAAGTGAAAATAGAAAAGGGTTCAGAAATCACATCGGGCTCAAACTCGAAACCAATAGCCACATAAGGGGTCACATAGGATAGGATAGACCTGGGGTCAAGCAATACATAAACATCACAAGAAAAGATTTGCAACATATCGGTAACTACATCTGGCGAGGGCTCTTCCTCTTGGTGGTTGGTTAAAGCATACAACCATTTGCGGCCGTTCTCGGCGAATGGAGTGGCACCCTTATGAGGTGGTGGTACAGAAGAATTTACCTGTGTCCTGGCTCCCCCAGAACTACTCTTTGCTTCCGGACAGTCTCTCTGAATATGGCCTGGTTGACCGTAAGAATAACACACCATGGTACCAAACTGGCATTTTTCAGGATGATTTCTTCCATATTTCCCACAACGAGGATATGACCGAAAGGTTTGAGCTACACTTCCCTAAGACTGCATACCCTGCGCTCGGGGCTTTTGGCTAGACTGAAAATTTTAGGGTCGCTGATCCGTTGGAGGTCTGGGAGCTGGAGCACTGGCTTTTGACTATGCATTACCCTAATTTGTCCTCTTCTGCAATTTGTTACCCCAGTTACCGCCCTACTGCTGACTATGACCCTGGTCTGCAGATCTAGCTCTCTATGCCTGTCTTTCTTTCTCTCTAACCTCAGAAATCTTTTTTTTCTTCTCCTCTACCTTATGCATATGAACTGTCAGCTAAGAAAAGTCCAACTTCTTGTTCAGCATAGCTCCCTGACACTCAAGCACCAGATCATCTAAAAGCCCAGAAGAAAACTTTCTCATTCGGGCCCTCATACTACTTGTCATCTCAGGAGCATAACGGGCCAGCTGATTAAATTTTAAAGTGTACTCCTGCACGCTTATCTTACCCTGATTGAGGTTCATGAACTCCTCTGCTTTAGATTCCCTCATCTCTAAAGGAAAAAACCTGTCAAGGAAAGCTTCTACAAATTCACCCCAAACTGCACTATCACCCTTCGCATCTTCCCACTCGTTGTACCACTGGTTTGATACATCCTTCAGTTGATAGGCTGCCAACTCTACCCCCTCTACTTCATATACGTGCATCACTTTGAAGATCTTTTCTATTTCGTCCATAAATTCCTGCGGATCCTCTTCTACTATAGTGCTAGTAAACTTGGGCGGGTTCATTCTGATGAACTGACCCACCCTAGTAGCTTCAGATGTAACCGGTGCAGACCCAATATCTTCTGATCATTGAGCCTGATTAGCCACCAGCTATTTCAGCATATAAATGGATTGTCTAAATTCTGCATTCAAAATATCTCTATGATTAGTTGAGGGACGGTTAACATTGGTCCGTGGAGCCTGAAGTGGACTGGTCGGGACTGGAGGAACTTTTGGAGTAGGAACAAAATCTGGAGTTGGAGCTCTATTACGTGTCCTCATCTTATGAGTGGGACGGACTTCATCATTCTGAGCACTCTGATTAGTATTATGATGAGGAGGCATGACTGTTATTTCTATAAGACAAAAGGGCACTGATTAGGAACAGACTTGACTCTGAAGCACGAACTAAATCACAAAGAAGGGAAACATTTCCTAAACGCCTAGTAGCCTCCTGCTCATAAGTGTACCGCGCTACACACCCATACACAAGACTCTACCCGACGCGATTTCGTAGACACCCTGGGACCATGAACCATGCTCTGATACCAAGTTTGTCATGACCCGAGCTGGGACCGTGGTCGTGATGAGCATCCTGAACCATAAAGGTCCGAAACACCCTTCTCTGTCTGGTAATCATGCACAACATTCATATAAATAAAGGTAAAACGGAAAGATAGAATTTAATACGGAAATATGGTCATAATACTAATAAATGAAATCCAAAATATGTATGGATCATAATAAAGTCTGACTCAGTCCGCGAGAGCTCTACCATGAATCTAAAAAACTGTCTAAAAAACTAGGATAAGGCCCCCAGTAGACCAAAACATAACTACTAATAATTCTCTGAAAATCCGCAGGCCTTCTGGAGTAAAGAAGGCTCACAACTGCAAAACTTGATCTGCAAGTCTGATTATCTACTGCTTATCTGGACACCTAGACTGAACCTCAGAACCTGAGAGGTTGGAGGGGGGAGGGGGGTCAGCACAAAAGTACTAGCACGCAAAGCTAATCCAAAATAATCATTTATAATTAACATATACGAGAGTAGTTAAAATAGTTCATAAACAATCGTATAGTAAGAAATCTCATGGGAATTTTTAAAAGACTCTCTGAAAACATCTGAAATCTGTGACACTCTTTGTATTTTTCAGTGCTAGGTGGTATACCCTACAATTCTTGAAAATTCCATGGGCTATATGGAAACTGCCATTGACTCGGCAGCCAAGCCCCCAACCCAAGTGTGCCGCAAGGGTCAGATTCTCTGAATCTACTACGCCACACAGCCGTCGCTAGCATACAATAAAAATCTACCCGTATCGGTAAATACGATTTCAGGCTAAGAGTTTCTTCAACTCACTCCTTCTTCGGGTAACCACCTAACACTTTTTAAGCCCCTTTTTAAAACTTTATAAAATATGCATACTCTGAAAACATACTCTGAAAACATATTCTGAAAACATACTCTGAAAACATACTCTATTATGGCATAATTACTTATGTTATCGTCATACCATTGACTTGCAGGTCACATCTCTGAGCCATTATTAGCATACAAAAATCTCTATTTCAAGACATATGTTCGGGACCACTATATCAATAAAACATTCAAGAAAACTCATGTATACACATGCAAATAACTCTTTTGTTAACAATTCAACAAAGCAATGGTGGTCATGCCCAAAGTCTCTTTCTCATGCAATTCTTCTCTTTGACTCAAAACATAGTCATATCAAGAAACCCTATCAATAACTCTAAAACAATGTTTCAAATGCCATGACGTTTCGAATCACAAAAACATGCATTTCAATTCTCTTTTCAATAAAGCCACAATCTTTAA
This sequence comes from Capsicum pubescens, assembly GCA_030864215.1. NCBI lineage: Eukaryota > Viridiplantae > Streptophyta > Magnoliopsida > Solanales > Solanaceae > Capsicum > Capsicum pubescens. The sequence goes on from CM061543.1 coordinate 39,664,396, forward strand.
TTTATTACAAGAGAGGGAGTCCATAATTCATGCTCTCAATCAAAGATCAAATCTTAGTTTCATACATAAACGTATACATTTAAATTATTTTAGGGGGAAAGGCCACAATAACAAAGTCATAATAGCATTTAAACCTTCGAAACACATAATCTATAATATAGTTTTCAAAACCCCCATAAAATACATGCATTAAAAACTTGAATCATGCTTTAACAAATTTCAAGTCCATGTAGTTTTTAGGATAAACCCCGCCTACCTCTATTCCCAAAGATAATAGGTGTTTTTTGACGCTTGCGGAGTGGGGATTTCAAATCTCTAATTATCTTCTAAAACTCATGATTGAATCTCGAGTTATTAGGGTTTTTATTTTGAAACCCTAGAGAGTGTTCTTGAGGAAAGTTGATGAATATGGGTGTAATTTGGCTCTTTAGGGATTAAATCCCGTGTTTAAGCTGATAGGGGAATGGTTAATTACCAAAATGCCATAAATTTACCGAAGGAGGCTGAAAAGTTAGCCTGGGGCTATCCACCAGGCACCGCCCGCCTTAGAGCATCACTCTAGGCCAGGCGCTGCCTGCTCTATCGCAGGCTTGCCCCCAGGCCAGGCGATCCAGCGGGCGGCACAGGCTTATCGCACGCAGCTACTGGAATTGAAATCCAAACTTGCCCTTAATCCCATCTAAATATCCCAAAACTCACCCAAGACGTCCTTGCCCCATTGCAACGCAAAATAAAATCTAAAAATGGAGATCGGGAAGGTCTAAAATAAAATCATCGAAGATTACTAGTTAAAAATGAGTCTAAAGTCTCATTAACACTTAGAATATTTTTCACAATTTTTAAGCCTCCCATCCTATGCACATGCTATTACATGGTAACGCATTGCACGGAATTTTATGGGGCATTACATAAACTGACATGGATTTGGTTTATATGCTGTTTTAATTCAGCTGGGCTGAATTATCCCAATTTTGGGAATCAGCGCGACGCAGAGACATGCAAATTCACAATTGTCAAAAAAATCTATCAAATTCCAGTAGTTGTTCGTGATTTCAACGCATCGTGGGGCCTCCTTAAACTCCACAATACGCTACACGCGTCTTATGGTAAAACTCTTGGGCCTCTTATGAATCCAGTGATATTTTTAAATCCTCAATTGGATCTCCGTACTATCTACACGCGCTGCTTACTTTTCAGGGGTCCAAATTGCATCCAGCTTGTGTCTTGTGCTTCCGTGGTCATTTACGAGCCTTTGTGAGTTGTTTCAACTTGATTTGAAGCTTGTATATCATTAATTTATCATAATAATCCATTAAACAATCATACTATAGTATTAAAAACAATAATTTGGATCTCAAAAAAACACAACATCCTTAACAATGAACTAGAAACACGAGCTAAGCATAGGCTAATTTCACATTGAACTTTAACTCATTGTTTTGACTCTTTTCTTGATCCAATTAACTCTTTAACATTATAAATAAGTTTTTTTTTACATATAAATACATAATAAAAACATTATGAACTCATTATAACACATTAGAACCCAATACAATAGACTAGAAAACACCTAGCTCAAGCTGGTTACACTAGTTTTCTCGATTGAACTTTAAATGCTCAAATTTAATCAAAACTCATGTAAAACCACCATTAAACATTGTAAAAACATACTTGGACACATAAATGCTCATTTTTATCATTCTCAACCCATTAATCACATGAATCATCCTCAAAACAAGGCTAAATAGGCTAGAATCGTAGCGCTAGAATGCATAAAACACCCAACATCAAAGGAATTCTAGGCACATCCACAAATAAGGTATCCAACTAAAGCCCTAAGTTTATACCCGTCATGAATTATATAATTCATTCTTCATCTTATGTAATAAACTGTAGTAATAGTGGGACACGACATACAACTTGGCCTCATAATTTGCAATAGATATGTTACCCTACTCCAATCTAAAACACTATCCTTTTATTGCCCAGGATAAGTTTAGGGATCATATTTATGAAGGAATATATTATGAAACTATGCTTAATTAAGTGGATGTAAGGAATCCATACATTCTACAAATAACCTCAACCCGTGCTTGTCTTTGCCCTATAGCTAAAACGAAATAAATTGACACCATATTTTTCAAAAATACCCATCTTTTGTAGGTGTTCATGAAAATATATAAAGAACTCAACTACATCTACATACTCTGTACCTTTTAATACCGGGGGATTCATCTTCATGAACTTGTAGAATAGTGCATGTTAATCATCGTCATCAAAGGCTCCAGTATCTATTAAGAATACACCCCTATTTTAGAGCCTTCATCTATTCTTAGTGCTAATGACTAGTAGATCTTATAAGAATTAATTTCAAGTTTAGAAGTAATTGATTACCTCTAAAAATGAAACACTCCTAAATTTGTTAAAAAAAATTGCCTCCCCAAAGCCCTTTTGTTACATCCAATTGCACATGCAAGTGTACTTGGTCATGTAAGTAATAAAGTAACCTTTGCCAGCCGAATATAAATTTCACAGTGACTTGGTGTTTAGCAGACAATCTAATTCTAATATTACCCTTAAAGTTAAAAAGTGTGAGTTGTAACCAATGAGAATTTGAGTTTTGTTTTCAAAATGTAATAATTAACAAGGATAAAAGTTAAAAGTATTAGCAAGATTAATTAGGAAAATTCTAGGGTCAATGCATCTTCAACATTCATACGAAGCAATACAATATTTTTGGATAGTTATCTATCTTGATTGTTGATTGACTGGGATAATATCATAATCATGGTCTTTTAAGTCTCTAATACACTATTTAAATTAGCTTCACAATTACATCACTGAGCGGGGATGTGGGAATGGATTCAAATATGTTTATATTTCATCTCGTGTTTGATCCAAACAAAACTAATTATGTATATTCCTATCCTAACCATAATTATATAATTTATCTTAAATAATAGAATACATTCCTTATGTCCCATATTCTAATCTAATGTTACTCCTTCCAGCTCATAAAAGAAATATAAATGTATTGTAAAGGTCGTGAATTGATAGTATAGTAATCACAAGAACATAAGAACAACCAAATATTATAAGTAACTTTAGCCAAATTGAATTTAAGATAAGCATTCATTTTGATGGCCTCAACCCAATAAAGAGAGTGTTTATCCACTCATAGTTATTCGAAGAATCACCATTAATGAATTTATAAGAAAAATTACAATACAAATAGAAGTTAAAGGAGGAAAATTCCTAAAGGAGAGGCCTTGATGCCTTCTCCTCTCTCTAATCATTTATTATTCCAAAAGTACATTGTAATTATGGATAATTACATCCATTTAGGTCATACTGAAGATTATCCATACTAAATATAAGCATTAACAACTTTACCATCGGCTTAAACTAAGTGGAAAACCAAGTTTAGTCGAGAGGGGTTGCATCACATGGACAAGGGGGTGAGGTGCATGGCCTATAGCACACCCAAACTAGTAGCTACTGGAAGTAGGAGGTCTAGCACATGGCCCAACACCTTGGGGTGGGGGGTTCAAGGTCAACTCCACAACATCAGGACTTCGCCCAATCCTTGTTCTATGCTTCTTATCTAGTTGTTTATTCTTTCCACACTTCCTGTGGCTTGTGTGTAGGATTTATTTATCTTTCATAACTGATCTAGTGGTCTCAAAAACAACTCAAAAAAATATTAGGCCATACAACACAATAAATCTCATCAAAAGTACACTAGACAACCATAGCCTACACCCTCCTAACTAGTTATCTCGTGTAAACTCTATTTGATTATTTTGGCTCTTGAATTGTCATAAATGCACCTTAAAAACTCAAAACATGAAACTTAACAAAAAAATACACAAAGAACACTTTATAATTCATTAAGCACACCAACATATCCTTAAAACTAAGCCAAATACATGTAGATAATAACACTTCGGTGTATACATACGTCTTAGATCACCACCCCACACCAAAGCCTTTTTCGCCCTCAGAAAACTCCTTACACTAATAGCATCAAGGAAAACTATAACATTACTACTTAAACTAAGACACTCAATCTAGAACCACAACGTCTACATAACTAGAAAGTCTATATAAAGCATGTCATATTAAAATTAAAAACACATGAATACTAATTCAAAACTTTCTTTCCTCAAGGATTGACTTTACTGAGTTTATAAACTGGTGCACATTACTCAACAAAGATATTATATAAGTCACCTATCGATCATTAAACATGCACCCTTACCATAGGAGAGGAAATGATATTCACTCCCAAACATATGATTTCAACACAAAAATGGGTCTAAGAATAGAAGTTCACACATTCTCGCAAAGAATTCTCATGATACGTATGATGAACCATAAGCTTGCTCTTTGTGTACTACTTTACTAAGATAGCAATGTTAAAATTCAAGATCAAGTAGGAGTTTATAGTTGTAATGTAGGCTAATAGATCGGTATGTACTATTCTGATCAATAATAGTGACTTTCTTCCTTAAGAGATTTAATACACCACACATTATATTAAACTCATCCCCAAAGAACCTATTTTTCACAACTTTTATCTTCGAACCCCTTCTTTGTTTTGTCCATCTCTTTTTGATAGTTCACACATATTTATTAGGGAGTATTTTCCATGAACACATGATTCACTTCTTATTCAAAAGCTTTGATCAATTTTTATTTTCATTACACTACCACCCACCAAAAACAAAAACTTTTTTAACACCACTAGCATTATTACTTCAGGTCTTCAACTTTACTTTTTCCTATTTTACACATCCCAATATCTTGATTTTTTAATTAAATTTCATAGCAATTTTGGATGAAATAATGGTCAATTTATAGAAGAAGATTGATTATGTATGAGGCTACAAAAGAATAGGCTAAAGGATCAATGGGATAAACTTAACACCTGGTATCTCCTAAACTCAACGAAATGCTTATATCATCTCTTAAACAAAACATTCTTTATTTTACTTTGCACAAACACATGAAAAGTTCTATACATCAATATACAAATATGGAATATAAAAAAAACAACAATACACCTGCCACATGTTTATCTCGATATGGATTATATAGAATCTTAACTAAGCAACTAAAAGAATTCTAATTACGCCAATATCACACAAAAGTCAGATAAAAAAACCTAGGTGTCTAATAGAAGTCATTAAATTCTCACATCATGCCTTACAATTCAATACCACTTGTAGTAAATAATCATGTGCAACATTTATCTAGAGCATATTTATTTATTCCAAATAATTAAATTTTTAAAATTACTCCTAAATATCAAAGATATATTGGGTTCAAATGGCTCTCCACAAAAAAGAACCAGAGAGAAGAATCAAGGGGTGGGTGAAGTGTACTTTTACTAAATAGATAATATAATAAAAATTGAAAGTGAACAAAGAAAAGATCGTTTTGTATTTTTTTTATATTTAATTTTAGTCACAAACTTACAAATAAATCAAAACAAAAATCCTTTAGTGAACTTCACCATGCAAAAATTAGAAGATTCACATCACACACTTACCATCATAATTTGTTCCTAAAGTATAAATTAAATTATGAGTCCTCTAGGCCTAGTTAGTATTATGTCACTTTCTAAGATCTCCATTATGGGAGTCATTGGACCCTAAACTTATGCTTTCATTATGCTCTTTATATTAGACTTTGGGTACTTAAACTTCTACTAATCTAAAAAATAAACAAAAAAACAAAGGTGACAATATATAAAAACAACTAACTCAGGTTCCTCATAAGCACAACTATTGTAAAGTGGCAGCTTGATTCTCATCACAACCATCAACCATAGTCTTTCAATCTTTTCTCCCCTTCTGATCACGACTTTCATCTCTTCATTACTCTACCAATAATACCATTATAATCTGATCTTTCTACTTTTCTTACCCAAGCAGGCTTTTCAAGCTCAGGCTTACTGGACCAATTGAGAAACTCTATTAGAGAATGCAAAGTGTTGATTGTAATATTGTTATTCACCATCCCACACTTATCCACTTTCATAATTGTGATCATGCAAAAGTCTCTATGGTTCGAGGGTGTGTTAAGTGTCTTGTATACTCTAAAGACCACCTTTTTGTCATTCATCTCATCTTTAATGTGCCAATGCACTATCACTAGTCAAAAATGGGTGTCCCAATATTATTGGTACCCTATTATCTTCCTCATACTTAAGAAATATAAAGTGATTAGAAGTAATGAACTTACTAATAATAATGAGAACATACTCATTTACTCTCTTGGGAACCACTCTAGTTCTGTTTGCCATCTGTAGCACAACTGATGTAAGCCTTAAATTCCTTAAACCCAATATTTTAAACATATAAAGAAGTATCAAGTTAATGCTTTCCTCTAAATTACTCAAAGCTTGAATAATATCACTTTCACCAATTTATACGTGTAACGATCCAAAATCATCTCCCGGGACATCACACGGTGCTTAGGGCTACGAGTAGCCCCAAGCTACCCTTTGAGTTGGTTTCTACCTATGACACATAATTCAAGATGAGGATAGACTCAACACTCATATAGTCATAACATGTGAAGGAAATAAGGAAAAGATATCCGGCCAATAAGACCACAACATAGAGAAATCTCAACAAAACCACAATGCCAAACCCTCGATACACCACAAGTCTGATACTAGTCTGATAAGCCTCTATGAATCAAAATCTAGAGAGCCGTTGGGACAGGTCCTCAACTGACTCAAAATGAATAAAAGATAAAGCAAAGTCTCTCAAGTATAGTAAATATGTGAAGATCGGTCCTCGAACCATAAGGACTCACCACTGTAGGTAATGTAGGCAAGGTACTTGAAGAGTCATGGGCGAGGCTGGGACTACGCACCTAAACATACATTATGACACAATGTAGCATATAGACATATATATGAATCAGAACGTTGAATATATTGAGTATGCGGGGGTGAATGCACATTTATAAAATAGTAACAATTTTCTTCAATCAAATCATGCATGCATAATGAGATGACTCACATAGCTTGAACAAGTATAAAATGTGAAGCTCATAAATCGTGTAGAATGGAGCATGTAATACAAATCTCGTGAGTCAGCATTATTTAACTTCAAATTGGAAACCTTCTCTTATTCTCAATGCCCAAAGGCTAAGGAGCATAAGCAATACTTCAAATCATGCATATATCTCATAGAGAGTAAAACTTCCTCAATGCTCAACATTTCATAAAACATTTATAACTCATATGCTTGGAATCTAAAATCATATAACTTGAAAACATACTTGAAGGCATTTTATTCACTTTAGGAAAATATCCCATTTCAAGAACATACCTTAGTTAGGGAATATCTTTGCAAATCAACCATTTAGGAAAATAGCTTATAGGGAAGGAAAATAAGCATTTGATCTCAAGTTCGAAAGGCAAGGAGGGTTCTCATAACTGACATAAACCATGAGAGCTACATGGAGTCCAACGTTTATCCTCCTAAGAAAGAGACTCCACATTGGGGAGGAGCGTCATACTCTTGCCAAGGAGTATAACCCAGGTCTAGTGATCACCAAATGAAAATTGGCCTCGGGCCCACATAATAAAATCAGCCTCAGGCCCATATAATATAATTAGCCTCAGGCTCACATAATAATAACATAATCAACCTCAGGCTCACATCCTACGGTGGCACGTAGTTTATGGGGTAAGAAATCATAGTAACTTACCCGATCGGTGCTAAATACTAATCCCTTTAGATTAATTGTGCTCATCTCATAAAAATCCACTTTTCAAAAATCTCATGGTTCACCACGACCCATTAGTCAAAATCAATAATCTCATATAGTGAAGTGGATTTCAAAACTTTCAGACCATTAGGTCAATTCATTTCTCAATCATCTCAAAATACTCAAATCATGGTGCTTATAGCCTGAGAGTTCATAATTTCATAAGTCTCAAATGGGGCTTACTAACCCCTAGTTCAATTTCAAGTTGAAGCTTATCAAAAGCATAATATATATCATATAGATTCATAAACCATGTGAAAATCTGGAAATTTCAGCAATTCATCTCAAAAGCTCATTATAGTCATAGGTTTCAATATCTCAACAATGCAAATATTAGCTCCTCAAAGAGTAAATTCATAGGGTTTATATTCAGCTGTAAATACTCAAGAAAATATGTAGAAATCCTGCCATTTAACTCTCAATTCATGGGAAATATCAAAATAATGCATTCAATAATAATGGGTGAAAACCCCCAATTCAAACTCATGTAAAAACCCCATAATTTCAGCAAAATCATGATGTAAATAAATATTTTGGGCACAAGAATGAAAAGGTTACCCATGTTCAAAACCCCACATACCTTAGATTTGGAGATTGGATGAATAAATTTGCACTAAACTTCCTCTTCTTACTCTTGGGAGAGTGTTCTTGGAGCTATTCGAACTTGGGAGATTCAATTCTCAACTCACTAGCAAAATATATGGTGAGTTCTTAGATTTCTTGAAGAAGAATTCTTGTTTTTGATTTGATTTGGAGGAGAAACCCTAGTTCGTTAGTCTTAGAGATGGGAAAATGAGGCAGCTGCATCATCTATTATTTATATAAGGTTTTCAAAGAGTGAAAAATACCGAAATACCCTTTTAAAACATGGGTTTAGAATTTTATGCGAACGTCCGACGGTGGTCTCCGATGGTCCATCGGGGGTCCGACGGTAAGTCAAACCTGGTCGTCGAAAAAGGTTCTAGAACACCAGTTTATTCCTTGATGTCGAAGGTGAAGGATGATGGTCCATCGGGTGTCTGACGGTCGTCGGACCTCTCCATCAAACATGCTCTAGAATATCTATTTTTGCCCTTAAGTTGACGGTGATAGGCGACGGTCCATCGGGCATCCAATGATCATCGAACCTCACCGTCGAATATTTACAGAGGAGACTCCCACTGCCTCTCTAAGACGGTGGAACTCGACTGTATGTCAAATGTTCGACTGTACATCGGACCACTCCGTCGCACCTGGAAGTGCAGAATCGGGCTGTTTTCATAAAACGACCATAACTTCTTCATCCGATGTCAGATTTTCATGAAATTGATATCGATGGAAAGCTTATTCAATTATTTACATGACAAAAAATATATTAGGAAATATATGCATGGTTTAAAATATTTACACTTGGGAAGATATCTCTCTAATATTTGTGGGCCTCAATTACGCCTCACTTGACACGCCCTATGGCTCAAACTACGAGGAAACTTTGAGGGACCTTACAATACAGGGAGGGTAAAAGGAACAGGGTCCTCAAGCTTTTTGGGCATCTTGCGCATAACCATAGAACTACACTCTTCTATAAATACTATAATCTTAATATCAACAAGCCTTCTTTTCTTCATCACCACATCCTTCTGGTACATAGCATATTGTGGCATTCTTTGCTAAACATCTAACAAAGTAAGGTTAATATAATTACATCAAAAATTTTCTTATAACTAAGCACCCTCATTGGAATTCTTAGGAATTTGAGGGAATGGTAATGGTGGTCTATTTTGAAATTGCTCAACCATTTTTTTATTTAGGTACTCAGACTGTCTTTTTTTTGTTAATTTATTTAATGTCAACTTTCTTTTTTGTCTTCTTAGATATGATGAACTCTGCTTATACCTCATGAATATTCCATTGAGGTATATCAATCAAATCTCTACCACTTATTAAGGTGATTTCCATAAATTATTTTGGATTTTGCTCTATATACCAGACAAACCCCCTTGATGTATTATATTTTATGCATTAGCTAACTGACCCACCTGCATCTCTAAATTTTTTTGAGCCAATTGCTAAATTTTGATCTCTTGAGCAATTTTTTCTTGGTTGTATAGAATATTTTTCAAAGTCTCTTCTATGTTGCTTTCTAAAACATTATTTTGAATACCTTATAGTTTTGGAACCTACTGTGATTGGACCTAAATACTACCCCACAATTGGTTGGGCGAACTCTGCCAATTATAATTATAGACATTATCATAGTTTTGATTCCCTTTTTGTTCATTACCCAGAAAATTCACCGACTCTGAATTTTCCCCACATAAATCTGCATTACCATTAATCTCACACAAAGTCTGTAACTACTAAACTGTATTACACTAGGCTTAAGGTTATGACAAGCTCAACTTCCTAATATGCCTAATCACTCAATTTTGAAACAATTCCAATTGAATAGCCAAATTAGTAATAATATCTATGCCAATCATAATTGCGAGATTCATTACCAAACCTTGAGATATCTCACCATGCAAGTTAGGATTTCCTTGTGCAACATGATTGAGAAGAGTGTAAAGTTCATCATAAACTTTCAAATGCTTGACCACATATGACAGAATCTACCAATATTTTGGTATCTTGGTCAAGATTTTAAAAAAAATATGGGCTATCACATTATTATATTATTAGTAATGGGGACAATCTCAGAGAAAACCTTTAAATGTCTCCCACGCTTGGTATAAATTCTCCTCAGGCTTCTATTTAAAACTTAGTTTGTTACTCCTCAACCTTGAAGCCTTACTAGATGGAAAGAAAAAATGAGGAATTTCATTGCTAGGACATACTTCATGGTGATAGAATTTAGAGTTTTGCCTTCAACCATCTCTTTAGTTCTAGAAAAAATAGGAAAAGAGTGAGCCCTTAAATTGTTTGTAGAGATACTAAAGGGAACAAAAGTGTCTCTTATATCTATAAAATTTTGAAGATGAACTTGTGTATCCTCATACAATAGGCTTATGAACTTCACCATGTTTTGTTTAAGCTCAAATTTGCTCATGCGTCTGGTTTGTGAATGTTAGAGGTCACAATAGTTGCAAATAGGATTTCCACTTTGTGCACTATCCTGCGGGATTGTTGTTCATCACCTATAACTATAAGAGTGCCCTCGTCCTTTTAAACATGCAAGATTGGATAGAGAACTTTTTCTTGTCTCCTAAATTGATGAAAGAATTGCTTAGGTTTGGGATGTGGTTCAACTAATTCTTTCTTTTTTTTCAGTTCGCTTATGATTCAAACCTGTACATGAAAATTTAGTGGCTAAGACCAAGTTGTTATCTATTATCAAACAAAATAGAAAGGCTAAAATTTAGAATATTGCTAATATTTCATGTCCATAATAATGACACCAAAAACTTATTAGGTCCAACTATACACACAAGTGTATGTGGCTGTGCAAATGAAAAAGTAGCTCTTGCGAACCGAATATCAATCACATAGGGACTTGGCATTTAGAAGGAATACACATTAAGTATTACTATTTGAGTTATGTTTTGCTAAAGTAACAATTAACAGTAACAATAATTAGAAGTGTTGAAAACAATAATTAGGAGGATTCTAAGGTCAAGGCATCTTGAACATTTATCAAAAGCTATACAATCTCGTTGGTTAAGTTATCTATCTTGATTGTTGATTTACAGAGTTAATATCATGATGGTCTTCTAAGCCTTTATTCATCTATCTAAATTAGCCTCAAAATTACATCATTTAGCGAGGATGTGGTAACTAATTCAAACACATTTATATTTCATCCTGTATTTAAGCCAAACAGGGTAAAAAAAATAGGTATATTCCTATCCTAATCGCAAATCTTATCTTTAATTTATCTTAAATATGAGAACCCATCCCCTATGTTACATATTCTAATCTAATGTTACTCTTTATTGGCTCACAAAACAAATACAAGTGTATTGTTAAGGCTGAGAATCAATAGGATAGTATACATAAGAACATAGGAACAACCAAATATGATAATTAACTTTAACCAACTTGAATATAGGGTAAGAAATTATGTTTGTAGCCTGAACACTAGAAATAGGGTTTCTATCCACTCATATTCCTACAAATACTTACCATGAATGAATTCATAAGTAAAACTACAAGACGAATAGATGTTAAAGGAATAAAAACCCTAGGGTAGAGCCCATGATGACTTCTCCTCTCTTTAATTGTGTATTTTTATAAATATACCTTGTAATTGTGTCTAAATACTCTTTATATAGAACATTAAGCGTAATACTCCAAAAAATCCAAACCAATATTAGAGCAATGTACCAAGATCATGCATAGTACATCATGGTTCTTTTATAGTTTTATGAGTAGGTTAGATGTATATTAAGGATTCAAATAACTCCCAGCTATCAGACAAATCAAAACATTCCTCACCGATCAAATCCTTGAGAAAGATATTGCCATAGTCAGATTCAAACGAGCATATCTCTCATTACACTTGGAATTTTTGAGATCATGACCTATCAACAGATAGTTAATTGAATTATCTTTCAAACTATACCAATTTTTCCTAAATTTGATATCGGAACAAAGAGTTATTCCTATTTTACTCACAAATGTCAGGATGGAAACTGTGTAACGATATTCATGGTAGCTTACCACATTTATGATGCCCTACCACGAAGGTCGTCAGCCTTACGCAGAATAAAACTCCTGTGTGACGACACTCATGGTAGCTTACCATATTTGTGATGCCCTACCACGAAGGTCGTCAGCCTTAAGTAGAATCCAACTCCTGTGTGACAACATTCATGGTAGCTTACCACATTTGTGATGCCTTACCACGAAGGTCGTCAGCCTTAGGAAGAAACTAGCTCCTAAGTGACGATATTCATGGTAGCTTACCATATCTGTGATGCCCTACCACGAAGGTCGTCAGACTTAGGCAGAAACTATTAGTTCCAGCTCCTGTGTGACGACATTTTTGATGGCGTACCACACTTTTGACGCCTTGTCACAAATGTCGTCAGCTATGATTTTTAGCAATTGAGAATTTATTTTATAAGGGTATTTTGGTCTTTTAACTTCACTTCCCATGACTTATAACCCTCAAGAAACGTATTATCTTCCGTTCTCTCTAGATAAAACATCTTGAAAACCCTCTCTTACACTTTCAACCACAAGATTAGGGTTTCCTCTTAAGATCATCTCCTTAGGAACAAGAGCATTCTTTCCCAAAGGGGTTAAACCCTAGTCAAGAAAAATCAAGGGCTAGCTTAAGGATTTCTTCAGGAACCTTTAGAAACATTAGATCTCTTTCAAGATCAAGCTTTAAGGTATGCGTAGTATTTATCTACAGATTCAATTCGTTCATAGAGTTCAAGAACCATGCTTTTAAATGTTATTTTGTAAACTTTTGTGGTGATATAAGCATGTACATGTTGATGATTGTTGTTCAAGTTTCAAGATGATATCTAAGGATGTTTTTCATGGAATATATGTGATTGTTGGTTGAAAATCATGAACTTTGGGTGGGTTGAACTAATGCAAGGATGAAATCCAATTGTGCCTTAAGGAATGCATGTAAGGTGTTTGATAAAATGCCTAGGATGTTAGAAGTTTATATTTACATGATTTCATGATATCTAAATGACAAGTCCATGTTAGCGATACACTTCAATATGAATGCCCATGTTATTTATGTATTCTTATGGTGATGGCATGAAGTAGGTATGATAATGGAAATATGAATTTTGTGTGGGAATTATATCCATGTTTTCCCTACCATGTTTGAGGTGTTGATTAAATACACGAAATATACTATCCCCTACTTATGATATAGCGAATCGTGGACTCCAATCTTGTGATCAAGTCATGTCATGTGTGTCAGTTTCCTTCTATCGAGTCCTGGGGGTATTCATACACAAAAAACATAGTTGTATTCCTAGAGCCATGTCATGTTGTCATGATAATCTCAGTAAAGCTATAATCTATAGAACTCAGTCAGTCATGTGACTTAGGAAACCTCAGAAATCTCATGATCTCAGTTAACTCTCATATAATAGTACTACTCTATTAGTTAATAGAATTTAATAAGTTTTATTTACATACAGTCAGTTAAATCACGTTCAGTCTTTTCAGATGGGAGTAGGAGTTAGCACTGAGTGAACCCAAGGATGGGAACTCACCTGTATATAAGGGTGTGATTCTTAGCTGTCATCCTTGCGTTCCAGAACTATGTAGCCAGCATAGGTTGAGACATCACATCATGTTATATGAGGGTAGATAAGGTGGCTTAACTTGTTATATGAGGATTCCCACCATTCTCACTAGATTTACCTGTTATATGAGGGTTGCTCACATGTTGTCTTTACCAGTGGATCGGTATTGACACCCTTTCAGTCAGGGCAGAGATTGGACCCCATCTTAGCCATAATGGAACATATGGGGCATGTCGGTTTAACAACTACCTCCCACAGTTTTAATATCAGTCTCAGTAAAAGAAATCAGACAGTTCTTCAGATATTAGTATACCAGGACTGTTGTATACAGTCAAATTCAGTTATAGCACAAAACTCAGAGAGTTCAATCAGATTTAGGGCTGTCAGATACAGTCATCCAAGTTATCAGAACAACGATTCCAACCATGTATTAGCGTACAGATTTAGTCATCACGTACTCATGATCTTATTTACTATGTATGTATGTTTGTACTTTTACGTTCATATCAGTCAGTCAGTAGTATTATTCATGCACGTAAACCCTTTCATTAGCCTACCTCACTTGTATACTCAGTACTCTAGTTGTACTGATACATTTATGCTATGGTGCTTTCTTTTCATATTACACGATAGGTTCAGAGGCACAAGTCCAAGACCAGCAGTAGCAGTCACATTTAGCATACAGAGTTATAGTGAGTCCTCTTTGTTCGAGGACGACATTATTTGATTTATTCATTTATTTCTTTAGTTTAGTTTTATGAAGTTAGTTGGAGATATGTTCCTTCAACTCCTTATTTCAGACAGTACTTAGAGTCTTTCGAATTTACGCTCAGATTTAGCTTTCAGATTTAGTTTTTAGTTATTTTGGGTATTTTTTTGCCCATATGGATATTATATTATTTCAGTTGAATCTTATGGCCTATTGTGCATGTTTTCCATATTATTATGTTATGAATTGCAGTCTATAGGTACAAATATCAGTCATGGGTTAGCTTGTGGTCCCTCAGGGTCATAAGCATCGTGTAGAGCTCCTGTTCAAAAAATTAGGGTGTTACAAACTTGGTATCAGAGCCTAAGGTTCAATAGAGTCCTAGGAATTCTGAAAACCGCATCTAGTAGAGTCTTGTGCATGGGTGTGTTGCGCGCCACATTCATGTATAGGAGGCTATGAGATTTTTTAGGAACATTTCCCTTTTCTTCAGTATTCATGTCGTGCTAGTAAGCATAATTTCAAGTCAGTCTCTCATCCTAATCTTCTCTTCTCTTTTTTCAGAAACATGCCTCCAAAGAGAAGAAATCAGCCAGCTCCTCAGCCCGAAGATCCTTTGGGCGAACATGTTTCTTATGCGGAGTTCAGGACCGCATTTACCGCTCTTGATCAGTTTGTATCTACCCAGAATGAATGACCAGTAATCATTCCAGCCAACCTAGTGGCTAATTCAGCAACAGCTAGGATTCGAGATTTTACCCGAATGAACTCTCCATCCTTCTTTGGGTCTAATCCAGACGAGGATCCTCAGGAATTCATTGACCAAGTACAGAAGGTCATTGATATCATGGAAGTCACTTCTTCTCAGAGTGCCGAGTTCAGTTGATCAGAGAAAGACTTTGGGCTACACAGAGCCAATAAAAGTCTTATGCGGATATTCCTAGAAAGGATCTTGAATTCGAGATTGAGACTATGTCTATCTCAAGATCTCTCCCATGAAGGGAGTGAAGAGATTCGGCAAGAAGGGAAAGCTCAGTCCCTGATATATCAATCCCTTTAGGATTCTTAGTCGCTTCGGCAAGCTAGCCTATGAGCTCGAATTGCCTTCAGATCTAGCCTCAGTTCATCCAGTCTTTCATGTCTCTTTGCTCAAGAAGTGTGCATAGGTGACCCAATAGTTGTAGTCCCTATTCAGAGCATTGAAATTCATAATAACCTCTCTTATGAAGAGATTCCAGTCAAAATCCTTGATTATTAGACTTGTAGGCTGAGGAATAAAGAAGTCCCTCTTGTCAAGGTTCTTTGGCGAAATCAGTCCATGGAGGGAGCTACTTGGGAAGTAGAAGCAGACATGCGAAACAAGTACCCTCATATTTTCTCTGCTAATTCAGACTTAGCTTGAGGTAACAATTTTCCTTAAGATTACTTAGTTACATGTTCAAATTTCCAGTATAAAATTGGTATCAAGTACCAATGCCTAGCTTATCATACATTAATGAGTTTAGCTTATCAGTAATGCATCAGATATGCATGTTCAGTTGGGCTATATTCAGTTTATAATTCAATTTAGTCCTAAAATCATGTTCCAGTTGAGCATGATCAGTGTATGCATCGTTTTATCTTTTCTTCTCTCTCAAGCAGTCATCATTCGAGGACGAATATTTCTAAGGGGGAGATATTATAATGCCCCAAAAATCCAAACCAATATTAGAGCCATGTACCAAGGTCATGCATAGTAAATCATGGTTCTTTTATAGTTTTATGAGTAGGTTAGATGTATATTAAGGCTTCAAATAACTCCCAGCTATCAGACGAATCAAAACATTCCTCACCGATCGAATTCTTGAGAAAGATATTTCCATAGTCAGATTCAAACGAGCATATATCTCATTATACTTGGAATTTTAGAGATAATGACCTATAAAAAGATAGATAATTGAATTATATTTCCAACGATACCAATTTCGCCTAAATTTGATATCGAAACAAAGAGTTATTCCTATTTTACTCTAGCATGTCTGGCAGGAAACTGTGTGACAACATTCGTGGTAGCTTACCACATTTGTGACGCCCTACCACGAAGGTCGTCCGCCTTAGGTAGAATAAAACTCCTGTGTGATGAAATTCATGGTACTTACCATATTTGTGACGCCCTACCACGAAGGTCGTCAGCCTTGGGCAGAATCCAACTCCTGTGTGACGACATTCGAGGTAGCTTACCATATTTATGACGCCCTACCACGAAGGTCATCATCCTTAGGAAGAAACCAGATCCTAAGTGATGACATTTGTGGTAGCTTACCACATTTGTGATGCCCTACCACAAAGGTCGTCAGACTTAGGCAGAAACCATAAGTTCCAGCTCCTGTGTGACAACATTTTTGATGGCTTACCACACTTTTGACGCCTTGTCACAAATGTCGTCAGCTATGATTTTTAGCAACTGGGAATTTATTTTATAAGGGTATTTTGGTCTTTTAACTTTACTTCCCATGACTTATAACCCTCAAGAAATGTATTATCTTCCATTCTCTCTAGTTAAAACATCTTGAAAACCCTCTCTTACACTTTCAACCACAAGATTAGGGTTTTCTCTCAATATCATATCCTCAAGAACAAGAGCATTCTTTCCCAAAGGATTTCTTCAGGAACCTTCAGAAACATTAGATCTCTTTCAAGATCAAGCTTTAAGGTATGCGTAGTGTTCATCTATGGATTCAATTCATTCATAGAGTTCAAAAACCATGCTTTTAAATGTTATTTTGTAAAATTTTGTGGTGATATAAGCATGTACATATTAATGATTGTTGTTCAAGTTTCAAGATGATATATAAGGATGTTTTTCATGGAATATATGTGATTGTTGGTTGAAAATCATGAACTTTGGGTGCGTTGAACTAAAGCAAGTATGAAATCCACCTGTGCCTTTAGGAATGTGTGTAAGGTGTTTGATAAAATGCCTAGGATATTAGAAGTTCATATTTACATGATTTCATGATATCTAAATGACAAGTCCATGTTAGCGATACACTTCAATATGAATGCCCATGCTATTTATGTATTCTTATGGTGATGGCAAGAAGTATGTATGATGATGGAAATATAAATTTTGTGTGCAAATTATATCCATGCTTTCCCTACCATGTTTGAAGTGTTGATTAAATACATGAAGTATACTATCCCCTACTTATGATATAGCGAATTATGGACTCCAATCTTGTGATCAAGTTATGTCATGTGTGTCCGTTTTCTTCTATTGAGTCCTGGGGATATTCGTACCCGAAAAACATATCTGTGTGCGTAGAGCCATGTCATGTTGTCATGATAATCTCAGTTAAGCTATAATCTATAGAACTCAGTCATTCATGTGACTTAGGAAACCTAAAAAATCTCATGATCTTAGTTAACTCTCAGATAACAGTACTACTCCATCAGTCAACGGAATTTAGTGAGTTCCACTTATGTACAGTCAGTTAAATCATATTCAGTCTCTTCAGATGGGAGTAGGAGTTAGAATTGAACCCAAGGATGGGAACTCACCTGTATATGAGAGTGTGATTCTTAGCAGTCATCCTTGTGTTCCAGAACTATGTAGACAACATAGGTTGAGACATCGCAGCCTGTTATATGAGGGTAGATGAGGTGGCTTAACCTGTTATATGAGGGTTCCCACCGTTCTCACTAGATTTACCTATTATATGAGGGTTGCTCACATGTTGACCTTACCAGTGGCGCGGTATTGACACCCTTCCATTCAGGGCAGAGATTGGATCCCATCTTAGCCATAATGGCATATATGGGGCATATCGATTAAACAACTAACTCCCATAGTTTCAGTATTAGTCTCAGTAAAAGAACTCAGACAGTTCTTCAGATATCAGTATACCAGGACTGTTAGATACGGTCAAATTCAATTATAGCACGAAACTCAAAGAGTTCAACCAGATTCAGGGCTGTAAGATACAGTCATCCATGTTATCAGAATAACGGTTCCAGCCATGTATTATCATATAGATTTAGCCATCACGTACTCACGATCTTATTTACTATGTATGTATATTTGTACTCTTACGTTCATATTAGTCAGTCAGTAGCATTATTCATGAACGTAAACCCTTGCATTAGCCTACCTCACTCGTATACTCAGTACTCCAGTTGTACTGAGGCATTTTCGCTATGGTGGTTTATTTTTATGTTACAGCATAGGTTAAGAGGCACGAGTCCCAGACCAGTAGAAGCAATCGCATTCAGCATACAGAGTTGCAATGAGTCCTCTTCATTTAAGGACGACATTATTTGATTGATTTATTTATTTCTTTAGTTCAATTTTACAAAGTTAGTTAGAGACATGTTCCTTCAACTTCTTATTTCAAACAATACTTAGAGGCTTTTGGATTTACGCTTAGATTTAGCTTTCAGATTCAGTTTTCAGTTGTTTTGGGTATTTTTCGCCCATATGGATGTTATATTATTTCAGTTGAACCTTATGGCCTATTGTGCATGTTTTTTGCATTATTATGTTATGAATTGCAGTCTACATGTATAGATATCAGTCATGGGTTAGCTTGTGGTCCCTCGGGGTCATAACCACCGTGTAGCGTTCCGGTTCAAAAAATCGGGGCGTTACATTAAGTCTTTCAAAAAATTTCCCATATGAAATATAAGCATTGACCACTTTTCCCTCAACTTAAACCAAGTAGAAAATTAAGTTTAGCTATGTTTGGAAAAGGTTGCATTGCATGGCCTATAGCATGGCCAAGTGGGGTGCAGTGCATGGACTCTAGCACACCCCAACCAGTAGCTACTAGAATTAGGGGGTGTGTCCCATTTCCCATACCCATGACTTGGGGTGTGTGGTGCAAGGGCAACTCCATAACATGAGATCTTCGTCCACTCCTTGTTCTATGCTTCACATCTACTTACTCCTTGTTTCCACACTCCTTGTGGCCTGCGTATAGGCTAAATTTATCTTTAATATCTGCTCATATGGTATCCTACAATAACTAATAACAAATATTTGGCCATACAACATAATAAGGATCATCAGAAGTACATTAGAACAATCATATCTTACAGCCTCTCAATGAGTTATTTCGTCTAAACTTTATTTGATCATTTTGGATTTTGAATTGTTTCAAATGCACCTTAAACTATCTAAACATGCAACTTATAAAAAACACACAAATAATATGTTATACTTCATAAATTACTACAATTTATCCTCAAAACTAAGATAAATGTGGTAGATAATGACACTTAGGTGTAAAAATATGCCTTAGATCATCTCTCATAGTTTTTAGATTGTGTAGAATGAAAAACATTTTGGGTGTTTAAAACTATCAAATTCTATGTATTACCAATGTAGTGGTAAAACTACCACCACATAGTGGTTCCGCAATGGAACATAGACTACCAATGCAACAATTACTTTTTTTGTTGTAGTAGTTTAAGCAAAAGTTTGGGACCTCTCTCTAGCCTTGTCTATTTCACAACACATTTTATGAAATAGGATATTTCAAACCAATACTAATATTGTAAACACTAGAACCAGATTTTTAAAACTCTGTTTTGAGTGTCGAAAGTTGCTATGGCCTCTTAAACTCATTGACACCATCAATACTTACATAGTACTAGATTTATATTTACTAACATACCCTAAAAAATCACCCAATCTTATATTATCCCTGAATATGCCTTAAGGAAAGACTAGGTGTCAATTGTACTCCCTAACTCAACGTAATAACGATTGGATTCATTAACATAACATACTTTTATCAGGTATCCTGTGATTAGGGCATTGCCTTTAGCTTCTCATTGAACCTTAATCATGCCTCATACAAAGTTTTCATAGTCAATTACCTAAAGATATAGGTTTCAGCTTTTAAGTGTTACATTCTGGACAATAAGAATAACCTTTCCATAAAAGACCTCTTCAACTTTCTTTAGGTATTAATTGAGTCATTATGTAATTCAAACAACCAAGGAGATTATTTATATGTCAATGAAAATGGAAATAACCACAATTTGATTTTATCTTAGCTCACATCGAGTGGTTTATCTACCTTGTAATTCACTATAAAGTTTATTATGTGCATATTTGCATCAATACTAGCATGTCCAACAAATAGTCCTTTCATGTTCAGTAATTTTATCATTGTAATAATGATGTCAAACTTGGCTCCAACAAGAAGTGGATAAGGAACTGTCAGTTGTTGCACCTACATCATATATTTCTAGATTTGCTGACCATGGCCCCTATTATATGTTAGCCTAGCATATTCATTCTGTGCATCCTGATGGGTTATCTCTCATGTCAAGATTTCTCATTAGCTATAACTTAGCATTGCACTTCAAACAGATGAGTTGCCTCACAATCTTGGACACTAGCAAGTTCTTCAACCAACATCTGGATTTTTTCTTACTCTGGAGTTTCTGGGATACATTGCTGAGTCATTATTCTTAAAGTTATTTCAAGTTCATGATTGATTGGAACCACGGGACGGCCTTGGATATGTGCATTGGTCATACACAAGCGTGCACCCTAAGAACAAAATAAAAAACAATCACAAAAGTAAATTAGGAAATAATGACTAATATTCAAATAATCATAATAGACCCTAAATCCTATTCCCCAAAAGTGGTATCAAAATTGATATTGCCTAAATTACACCTTGAAATTGAAGAATAAGTTATTGTTTGGTAAAAAAATAGAACCCAACTAGGCTAGGTTTGATCGTACAAGGAATATGGCTAGGTACAAGTTCAATGTGATCACATACGCTAATAGTTGATTTTTTTTTTCCAAAAAGGGGTTTTGTAACAAACAACAATTTGTATAATCAAGTAACAAGTAACACGTGTTGAGAATTTTTTGATTGTAATCATTAATATGAATGTACTAGGATTGTTTTCCTCGTGACTTCATAATTCACTAACCATAGTGTACATGTGACCAATCCCAATGCTTAGCATACAAAATTTGTATGTTAGGTTCACCAGAATGGTTGGTCCCCTATCAAGATGAATTTCAATAGGTATCTTGGTCCTTCTATGAGTATTTTCTTTAGACCTTTACCCTTGATCCTAGATAAGATATTCTTGCATAGGTCTCAAGATATTAGATGAGCGTTGATAGTATTAAATCTCTATTTTTAATCATTTTTCCTACTCTCTATCTTTTTGCTCCATCAAGTAAAGAATTAAGGAGAGTTATGTTTTGTCAACTCATTATAATCATTCAATATAAAGGGAAGAACAATACATGCATAAACATCATTCAAGAATCACTAATACATTAACTACTATGTTAATTTATCATGGTCCCCACAATCCTAGTTATCAGATTTAGCGAGTCATGTATTCAGAATCACAATTAGAAATTATGGACAAAATTATAATCATAAACTTAAAAATTGAGTAGAATAAATTTGAATTCTTGAGTAATCAAGAAGAATTAATAACCAATAGTAAAAGAACAAAATTTTTTCTAAATCCCAAGAACAAAATAATGTTATATATTTCAAAAGATTTGGAGAGAATAAAACATAAAATAAAACCTAGGAAAGATATTTATAGATAAAAATTTATAGATAAAAATTAAATCTATCCAAATTATATCAGGATAGTAGGTTTAATTGTACATATGAGGCATATAATGATGGCATGACTCATAGTTAGCAATCACAACTCATCCTTTAGCATTCTTCAATTCTGCTGACATCTCTCAGTATAACTCATTTTGGATCATACGAGTCATACATTGACTCCTATTTCCTTATTGAAACTTTGCATCTCTTTTGCTTTTTTGTTTCATTGCTCTCAAAATGAGATAGATGGACTCATGTCTTGCACTAATAATCATAGGTTGTTATCATATATTGGACTTATATTTTAACACTTTTAGATTTTTCTCTGTTTATCAAAATGATGCTTGGTACGACTCATGCCTTGACCCTATGAGTCCTATCTTGGATCCATGATTCAGTCCTTAGAATATTTCAATGCTTTTTATTTTTCATTTTCTAAACTTGTTTTTCTACACTGACTCACAAACACACATCAAATCTACGAAACATGAGTCATTGGCATTTTAACAAATATGTTGAAGAAATAGTTTCCAAAACCAAAATCAAGAACCAATTAACCATTTCCATGCAACCACATGTTCAAACCAATATTATAACATGTAAAATCATAAATAGAACATGGGAAAATATCAGCCAACCATTAGTAACCAAAACCCCCAACACATATTACAAAACCAACATAAACCCACAATAATGCCATGAAAATTATTAAGTAAAACATGATTTTAGTTTGAAATAATAATGAGGGAGGAGTAACATGCATTAAATACCAAAGAAGATGGACAGAAACCACTATTGGGAGCCTTAATTTACCACCTTGAATAAACCCTAGCCTCTTTTTGAACCAAGAACTTGAGAAAGATTTTAACATTTTTGAGAGTGTTTGATTTGGGAATAGTAGGTTAATGAAGTCCCAAGAGTGTTTTAAGTCAAAAGGTCAAGAGAAATTAAGAGAGGAAATGTCCAGAATACCCCCAACTTAAACTATAAGAATTTCTATAGGTGGGTACGATTTGGACCCCCTCACTCGCACCCACATCATATGAGTGGTACCTGTTAAACATCACATTCTGTCCAATATATGACTCCTTAGCATAAATCGCACTCTAGAATATGACTAGTACCTTTGAAGTTGTACCTTAAGCAAAATGTCAGGTCTAGATACTGAACCACATACAATTTGGAACTATACTTCTCATATCATGTACATATGACTCTTATGATGCCTTCTCGTAAAATGAATGGAACTTTGCCAATGTGACACTGAACAAGATATAATTAGGGTCCCTAGGCCTGTACCCTTACCATACAAAGAGTATGGTGAGTCGTATGATTATTAGAATGCTCAAACTCACAAAATTTGTCAAGAACCAGAACATAGGGCATTTTAATTCTCCCCGACATGGATCATTCATCCCCGAATGATGGAACAAGGCAGTATAAGCATGATTAAACCACCAAAAATCTCTACCCTTACCTTTAACCAAGTTAGAAAAAAAATATACCAAGGAAGTCAATCTTTCCATTAACAAAGTTTGACAACAAAGATGTTATAAAGAATACATACCTTCGGTATGAACTTTTGGAGTAGAAAATAGGAACTAGTACTTGGAATTTATGTCCTCTTTAGCCTCCCATGTAGCCTCTTTCACCTGGTGTGTCCTCCATAAAACCTTTACTAAGGCCACATCCTTCATCTACAATCGACAAACCTGATGATCCAAGATCTCAACTGGATCTCATCATAAAATAAGGAATCCAAAATACCAATATCCTTGATAGGCATAATGTGCGATGGATCACCAATACACTTGCTCAACATGGAAATATGAAATACTTGATGAATGGAGCTCAAAATAGAAGGAAATTACAACTCATATGCAACATTACCAACCCTCCTCAAAACCATATAAGTACCCACATATCGAGGACTGAGCTTTTCTTTCTTCCCAAATTGCATCACTCCCTTAATGGGAGACACCATTAGGAATATCCTATTTCTAACCTTAAACTCTAAGTCCATTTACCTCACGTCTGCATAATCTTGGTGAACAAAATTCAAGCTAAATATATCTGCCTTACTAAGCTTGAATCACCCAATAGGAGACCTATACCTCCTACCATACAAGGCTTCAAGTAGAGCTATCCTAATGCTCTAGCAGTAGCTATTGCTATAAGAAAATTTATAAGAGGTAAGTGCTCAACACAACTACAACCATAGCTAGTCACACAAGCTCGAAGCATATCATCTAATGTCAGAAAAGTTGTCTCTTCTTTCCCATCTAACTGTGGGTGAAAAGTAGTACTCATAGTAACCTTAGTCCCAAACCCTTTCTTAAATGACCATAGAAAGTGAGATGAAAATTGTGTACCACTATCAGATATGATAGAAAAAGTACCCCATGCAACTTCGTAATCCCTTGGAGGTATAACCTTGCATAATCATTAGCCGAAAATTTAGTCCTCATTAGTAAAAAGTGAGTCGAATTTGTCACCCTATCCACGATGACCCATACTGAATCAAATTGATTTGGATATCGAGGGAGACTAGTAAAGAAAATCTTTTTGATCACTTCCCACTTCTATTCAGGAAGTAATATTTCTTGATATAATCCTCCAGGCCTCATGTACTTAACTTTCACTTGTTGGAACACCATGCACTTGGAAATGAAATTAGCCATATCCCTCTTCATATTTTTCCACCACTGTATCTTTTTTAGGTCAAGATACATTTTTGTCAAACCAAGATGAACAACATAGAATGACTCATGTTCCTCTGCTAAGAACCTTTCACCTAAATGATGTGTGAGCAGATGCTAACATATTTGAGGCTTTTAACTCTGAATAATTGTGAAGTCTTAAGCAATTTTTGTCGTTTTTGATTATTTTTATTTGTTATTGCACTAAAAGTCATAATGCAAGAGAATCTGAGGAATTGGTTAAAAAAGAACTTAAAAGCTAAAGAAAAAATTTGGGAATATGGCTGACGACATTTCTGATAAGTCGTCAGCCACCTGATAGGCTATCAAGATTTTCGTCAAATTGATTGCAGACTTAGAAGAACTGGAGTGAAGATGTGATGACATTTTTGAGATGTCATCACAACTATGATAAGACATCATAGATATCGTCAGGCTTAGGCAGATAATGGAGATTCGAGTGAAGATATGAAGACATGTCTAATATGTCATCACAACTGTGATAAGCTGTCAGAAAATCTTGTCAAGCTTAAGCAGAGCATGATCAACCTAAGTGTAAATGTGACGAAATGTTTGATATGTCATCACACATGAGATAAGTCATCACGATATCTCGTCAGCCTACACAAAAGATTCCACAAGGTTAGAGGACCTGACGACATCTCTGATAAGTCGTCAGGATCCTGACGGGCTGTGCCAAATGCCGTCACCTATTCCGAAGGATTTTCTGAACATTGTGGTTTTCTTTCCTTATTTAGGATTAACTATTTAAATAAATTTTTAGGGTTCAGTTACCAGATTATTATCGATTAAGAGTGTGTGATTGATTTTTGTGGAGACTTTATTCATTATTTTTCTCTAGCTTTTAATTGCACTTTTGGATCTTGACTTCTTGAGAATATTGTTACCATTGCTTTGGGATTTTGAGTTGGATTAAATTCAAGCAACAATTTTGATTTTCATATTGCAGTAAGTACATATTCTCAACTATGAATTCAAACTGTGAACTTATTTTATATAGCAGGAGTGGTTAAACCCTTTAGCTCGAGTTATGGGATCTGTGGGTTAGTTTTTTACTTGATGCCAGGTTTTTAAAGATTCAAAAGGTGGTAGGAGTATCTTAAAATTCCTTTGTTTTACACTTAATCATCTATTGGTTGCAAACAATAGGTTTACCTTAGGTTTATTTGCTCTAACCGAGAAATAAACTAGAGGAAGTGAATTATCAACAGGGTGTGGGAAGGATAACTCTCACTTAATGATTGATGCCATAACATGATTAATCTACCTGAGATAACATTCAGTTATCAAGTATAATTTATCTAAGTTTGAGAGAATTAGGTAATAAATTGCCTGGATAGGTCCAGAGACATTCAGATAGAATTTAGGCAAGGATAATCTGTTGCTCCTACCAACCAAGAGAATCTTGAACCACCTCTAGTTTCTGTCAAATACCAACAACCATAGTGAACATAACTCTGGATTGTCCTAAAATCTTGGTTATAACTATTCCAATTACTGTGATATCTACTTGTTTGCTAAAACTCCAAACCTCTAATTCACAGGAAGCAATAAACTACCAGTCAGTTAACTAGCATACAATTTAATTTCACAAGTGTATTCCCTGTGGGATTCGACCCCAACCTAGTTGGGTTACATATTGATGACGATCGATTACATTCTTATACCAGAGGTGTAATTTGAGCGTTATAAAAAATGGCACCGTTGCCGGGGAATACACCTAAAATTTAAGTTTTGTGTGTTAATTAGTTGTTAGTTTAGTTTCCTGATTTTACGTTTGTTTGTTGTTTTTGTTTATTGCAGGATTTCTGTCAGTGTATGCCAAAAACAAGAAGTTTTGAAGAACCATTGTTACCTTTTAATTTAGAACCACATTTGATAAGAAAAATGGCAGACCCCACTAAGACAGAACGACTGGCAGCTATGGCTCGAGCTTAGATAAACTGATAGAATGATGGGCAACAGGCACATCATCATAACATTGATGATGAGGATTTAGGGGATGAGGAATTGCTGAATCCTCAAAACCTAAAAAGAGAAGAACGTATAGCTATACTAGTGCAGCAGAATGTGAACCGAAAACATCTATACAGAGGAAGATAAGAACACCAGCCTATCCAATATGAACTTAATAATAATGAAGATGACATGGATAGGGCAGGTTCAATGGGTGCGATTATTCCTGCACCATTGGAACTTGGTGCAAAATTCAGCATAACTAGCACGATGATACAACTCCTTAATCTGAAGGGGTTATTTGGTCGCCTACCTGGTGATGATTATAACATGCATTTGGTGAACTTTGTCACCATATGAAAATCCTTTGATAATCCAGGTGTATGCCAGAATGCAATCCGCTTATGTTTGTTCCCATTGTCTTTGTCTGGGGAGGCAACGATATGGTTAAATGAGCTGAAGCCTGACTTCATCACCCACTGGAGGCAGTTAAAAGGTGCATTCCTAGAACATTTCTTTCCACCCTCCAGGCGGGTACAACTGAGAGTGAAATCAAAAAATTTAGGCAGCTCCCGACAGAAGATCTACATGAAACTTGGAGCATATTCAAGAAGAAGCTAACACAGTGTTTGAACCATATTATCACGAACGTGCACATAATGGAGACTTTGTACTGAACCATTAACTATGTAACAAAGCCTATTGTATATAATGCTGTTGGCGGTGCTTTTGTGGATCTTACCTTTCAAGAAGCTTTTGAAATGCTAGATCGGATGACTAAATAGAGTAGGGCCTGGCATACCGAGGATTCTACGGTAGCAAGCCCTACTATCTCTATTGGTATTACCGCAGAGCAAAGAAGAAGAGATGAAGAAAGGGACCAAAACATGACCTATTTAAAAACCTATATGGATTTGCTGACAAAGCATCTGCTTTCAGGAAAAATTGAGAAGGTAAAGGCTGTGGGTTCCTAAAACAGAGCTAATTTTGATACCGAGGATGAGGCAAATTATCTGAATAATCAGGGAGTTTTTGAGGCTATGGCCAAGGAAATCAAGGTCGAAACTTTTATGAGATGCCTGGTTACAAGGATCGGGAATAGGGTAACTGTTAAAGCTATAATGACAGGAGTGGTTTGTATGTTCCTCCTAAAAATAGAGAGAATGCACCATCTAGCTCGAGAAATATATCCATGGAGGACATGATGGCAAAAGTATTGAAGGGGGTGGAGGAAACCAACTCTGGTGTGGCTACAATGAAAAATGAGTTTTCTACTATGAGCCAGTTGGTAACCTCACACTCTGCTTCCATCAAGAAGTTGGAGCAACATATGCGCCAACTATCCGCAACTCTGCCCTAAAAAATATGGTTTATGCATGGCTATAAACACAAGGAGTGGTAAGGTATTATCGGGCTCGTCTGTGGGCAAAAGTGTTGATGAAGAGGTGAACCTAAAAAAATAGGCTAGTGGAGCCTAAGAAACTGGCCAGTCCTGCTGATACTGTGGATGCTGAAAAGGAAAGGAGAAGGAGGTAGTGCTCAAGCCTATGACAATACCACCGCCTCCCTTTCCTTAACAATTGCAGAAACAAAATGAGGATACTAAATTTAGCAAGTTTTTGGCTATGCTTAAGAAACTGACAATAAATGTGCCACTGGTGGAGGCACTTGAGCAAATGCTAGGATATGCTAAATTTATAAAGGATCTATTGACAAAGAAGCAGAAAGTGAGTTATGAGCCGGTGGAAAACCTCCACCATTGTAGTGTTATTTCTTCATAGAACTTAGTGCAGAAAAATCCTGATCCTGGAGCATTCACTATTCCATGCACAGTTGGGTCCATGAAGTTTTCAAAATCTTTATATGACCTAGGAGTAAGTATTAATTTGATACCATTTGCTATCTATAAGAAGCTTGATTTGGGGGCACCTACTCCCATAAATATGCGACTTGTAATGGCAGATAGGTCAGTCAAACGACCTATAGGTATTTTACATGATGTGCTAGTGAAGGTGGCCGTCTTTATTATCCTTGTGGATTTTATGGTCCTTGACCGTGATGTTGATTTTGAGGTACCCATTATTTTGGGAAGACCATTATTAGCCACAGGGAGAGTACTTGTTGATATGGAGCTCAATGAGCTCAAGTTCTGAGTCAGTGAAAAAAAAGCAAAGTTTAGAATGCACTCATCCATGGTACAACAAAAAGAGATGAGGGTTTGCAATGTGCAATATATAAAGAAGTCTGAGGCACAGCTCAAGAAAACAACTCAATTTGAATTTAAGTTGAAATTGAAAGCAGAAATCAAAGAAAAAGAGAGTTGGAAGTTGTGTTCTGAGCTGACGACATTTATGGTAGGACGTCACAAGTGTGATGGCTTATCAAAAATGTCATCACAGGTGAAGAAAAAGATGTTGGTTCTATTTAGAACTAACGACATATCTGACACGTCGTCACAAATGTGACGGCTTATCAAATATGTCATCAAAAGCTGAGAAAAATCAGTGGTTACTGCAAAAGGCTGACTACATTTATGATAAGCTATCACAATTGTGAAAACTTATCAGAAATATCATCATACATCCAAACTAAAACTGTAATGAACCCTTTTCAGGGATTTGAAGCAATCAATGATATATCTTATTTACTTGTGTGATATTGGGCACTGATGAATGATTTTATTTTGCTATAGACTTAAAACTGACACCTAAATCCAAAATCCCAAAGGCACCAAAGAAAGCAAATAAAGGGAGTGTACCTCGGAAGCTCTTCAATGAGGAGTTTGACTACGAAGAAAAGAAGCCACTGCTCAGATGGAAAAGAAAGAAACCAAGTCCAATGGCACCTCCCCCACCTAAACCTATTGAGGTGGAGGATAGTTAGGACACTAAAGCAATAACTCCATCTGAGTAGGCTTCTCAAGAGCAGGAATTTTAATACACTGAGCAAGAGTTTGAGGAGACTGAACATGAATCAGAACATGAGGGTTCCGATAAGCCTGCATCTGAGGAAACTGAGTTTGGATCACCATCCTCGGAGCAACAAGATGATGAAGATTCTTCAATACAGGGAACTTTAGTGAAGTGGAAGAACCCCAAGATTCGAAATAATGCTAGGTGGCACATCCCTGGAACTGAGAGAATTTTTCTTGACAGATTTCGCAGAACTTAGAGAAGATCTATTAAGAGACCAATTTTTGATGAGAAGTAGATTATCACTAAAGGGTTGATCAGATATCCTGAGGTGATGCAAAAGTTCCATGATTACGACTTGGAGTGGACCACAAGAATTAGGGACTCTTATATTCCATCGTTAGTACGGGAGTTCTATACGAACTACCAAGCACATGCAAGGATAGAGACAAAATTTTAGACCTTCCACTCTTAGATAAAGTTATGGTAAGAGGGGTAATGGTGGATGTTTCAGACACTACTATCAATAGGTTTCTTCATGGGCCAAATTTTAATCCTCAGGCCACTTCACCAATTTTTTATGCTCGGCTAAAACATAGAGCAAATCAGAGGAGATGGTTGGCTAACCTCATAGCAGATGGAGAACTTGAGTGGCTGACCAACCCAAGTGAGAGGATCTACAAGGCCTTTTTAACTCAAAAGGCAAAATTTTGGTGGGGTGTGCTACGCACTCATCTGATGCCCATAGAGGGAGATAACTTATTGGGTGACGATAGAGTAATACTGGTTTCAAGCTTGGTAGCTAGGACTCATTTAAATTTTGGAGAGATAATTGCTGAAGAAATAAAGATTCGCATAGCTAAACCCGACACTGCATATCCATTCTCATGTCTGATCACTAGGTTGTGTGAGGCAGCAAATGTGCCTGAGATTGCTGGAGTAGATGAAGATTTGCCTACCAAGAAGATTCACAACCCAATACGACACGATAAAAATCAGTCGGGATTGAGACTTGATAGAGAAGTAGAAGAAGCTGTTGATCCACCTGGTATAGATGCTAGTTCAGCACCTAATGTGGGAGTGCCAGAGTCTGGAGTTGCACCACCACTATCCTCATCACAAGAAGACTCAGTGTCCCAAAATAAACCAACTCCTTTAGTTCCTACAACACTAACTGGACTTGCTTTCAACCTGCCAAACTTAAAAAAGACAGCTAGGCAGACACAGTGGTGTGAGGCTCAATTGAATCTCTTTGCGAAGAAATTTTCTTCTGCGGTAGATAAGAGAATAAAGGCTGCACTTGAGCCTTACAAAACTTTTCCTAGTAGGATAGAGGAAATGGAAACCAGTTTGATGCACGAGCAAGAGAGATGACTGGTGTAGATCTTGCATAATTTAAAAAAGCTATGAACACGATGAGTGTGGAAATTGGAAAGATACAACAACACCAATTTATGGTGCCAGCAGATGTATGGTTGAAGAACCTGAGGGTGAGTTCCAATTGCTTGATATCACTGAAGAACCAGTGAAGAAAAAAAAGGAAAGAAAATAGGAGAAAAGGGAAGGAAAGAGAAAAAGTATGGATGATGAATAAGAAAGTAAAGAAGAAAGAAGAGAGATGAGAAAAGCTGAAAAGGCAGTGGTGAAGAGAGCAAGGCAGGCCTCTAGAGAAGAAGCTGAGAGAAGGGAGGAGGACCTCTGGGATAGAATTACAGAAGCCTCATCTAGCACACCTCCTCTAGATGCAGTGACAGTGGAGCCAGCACAACAAATTGCTCAGGATATAGGTGCTCCAGCAGGGGATACTGTTACTGGGACAAGGACCTAGGATCCTCGTGTTTGATATCTACCAGGTACACCCTAAACCCTTAGTTCCATTTATTTTTTATTTTAAGTTGAGGGTGTGGGGTGTGTTATTGTTGTACCAAGTGTGTGATTAACTAGGGGTAATACATATACTTAAGGAAGTCAACATGTTCTATGATTTTTGTGCACCTCTCCATTGATTTGATTTTATAACTTTGTGAATTACATCTAATTGTGGCCATTTGTGAATCTTGCTTATGACATTAGTTCTAGTAATAGCAAACATTGTTGAACAAATTGCATGAACCGAATTGGTAGTGACTAGTGATATGCCCGTGTGCCATGTGTGTGAAAGGTTTACTCAGTTCCCATTGTTTATTGAAGCTAGAACTTGCCCGATTTTTCTTGCTTGGGTTGTAGGATAGGGGTTAGGAAAGGATCATAGGACATTTTGATAAACTAGTCCACTTTAGCCTAAATGACCTTCCCAGTATGCATGATATCCCTTGATCCCTGTTTGAACCTTGAATGATCATTTCTTTTTATTACACCTATCACCTTCCCATTTTCATTGTAATGAACCTATTTTAGACCTGGTCCTCCTTGGACACTATGCACCTTGACTTAGGTAAATGGCCTAAGTTGAGGGTGGCTATTATAGGGGTGCGTGATGAAAAATGAGCATGATGAGAGGTAAAATAAAATAAAAGAATAAAAAGTTGGGTGCGATGAAAAATAATAAGAAAAAGGAAAAGAGTGAAAAAGAAAAGAAAGAATAATTAATTGTCAAACAGACTACACCCATCTTGAATATAAGAGATCGAGAAAGGATAAAAATAGAAAAAGGTCAAGAAGTGGGACCCCAAAGAGTTATGTAGTGTCAAGGAGGCTTAGTCACTTTAAATGTCCATGAATACCATACCATCCCCAAACCTATATTACAAGCCGAGAAAAGACCTATAGTGATCCTAATCTACCTGTCTGAAACCTTGACAATGAAAGTAAGGGCAAGTTTATAGCAGATGATGACCAATGATTGGAAATTCCTTTCGAGAGTGAGTAGTTTGTTTTTATTATCCCTATGCTATCTATGCGATATCTCATAGGAGTGAGAAAATGGATTTCTTTGTTGTGAGGGCACACTGGGTATGTTATCGGTTGTAACTTGTTTGGGTAGTGTAATGTTGATGCATGCATAGGTGTTATTGCTGAATAGATTCCATATCTTGATTCCTATGAGTTGCATGGTTGTTTTCAAAGAATATAAACAGTTGCTTTTAAATTGAGTGACCTTGGAGAGGGTGAATGTGTTTGTGAGCTAATATGAATGATTGACTGTCAATTGTATTTTGTATTCTCTTAGTTATGTTTTGGTTGCTTGAGGACAAGCAATTGTTTTAAGTTGAGGGTGTTGATGTGTGAGCAGATGCTAACACATTTGCGGCTTTTAACTCTAAATAATTGTGAAGTCTTAAGCAACTTTTATTGTTTTTGATTATTTTTCTTTGTTATTGTAGTAAAAGTCATAATGCGAGGGAATCTGAGGAATTGGTGGCAAAAAGAACTCAAAAAATGAAGAAAAGATCTGGGAATGTGGCTGATGACATTTCTGATAAGTCATCAGCCACCTAATAGGCTATTAAGATTGTTGTCAAACTGATTGCAGACTTAAAAGAACTAGAGTGAAGATGTGACCATATTTCTGAAATGTCATCACAACTCTGATAAGATATCATAGATATCGTCAGGCTTAGGCAGAGAATGGAGTTTCGAGTGAAGATGTGATGACATGTCTGATATGTCATCACAACTGTGATAAGCCGTTAGAAAATCTCTTCAAGCTTAAGCAGAAAATGATCAATCCAAGTGTAAATGTGACGACATGTCTGATATGTCATCACAAATATCATAAGCCATCATGATATCTCATCATCCTACACAAAAGATGCCACAAGGTTGGAGGACCTGACGACATCTCTAATAAGTCGTCAGGATCCTGACGGGCCGTGCCAAATGCCGTCACTTATTCCAAAGGATTATCTGAACATTGTGATTTTCTTTCCTTATTTAGGATTAACTATTTAAAGTATATTTTAGGATTTAATCAGTTACCAGATTATTATCGATTAAGTGTGTGTGATTGATTTTTGTCAAAACTTTATTCATTATTTTTCTCTAGCTTTCAATTGCACTTTTGGATCTTGACTTCTTGAGAATATTGTTACCATTGTTTTAGGATTTTGAGTTGGATTAAATTCAAGAAACACTTTTGATTTTCATATTACAGTAAGTACATCTTCTCAACTATGAATTCAAACTGTGAAATTGTTTTCTATAGCATGAGTGGATAAACCCTTTAGCCCGAGTTATGGGATCTGTGGGTTAGGTTTTGACTTGATTCTAAGTGTCTAAAGATTCAAAAGGTGGTAGGAGTATCTTGTAATTCCTTTGTTTTACACTAAATCATCTATTGGTTGCCAAAAATAGGTTTTCCTTAGGTTTATTTTCTCTAACCGAGAAATAAACTAGAGGAAGTGAATTATCAACAGGGTGTGGGAAGGCTATCTCTCAAGTAATGATTGATGCCGTAACAACATTAATCTACCCGAGATAACATTTGATTAGCAAGTATAAGTTATCTAAGTTCGAGAGAATTAGGTAATAAATTGTCTGGATAGGTCGAGAGACATTCAAATAAAATTTAGGCAAGGATAATCTGTTGCTCCTACCCACCAAGAGAATCTTGAACCGCATCTAGTGTCTGTCAAATACCAACACCCATAGTGAACACTAAACCATTAACATTAGGGAGACATAATCTCCCTTGGTACCACAAATTATCATCACTAGTAATCTCAAAGGCCATTACCTTCTGCCCACCGAACATCACCCTTGATCCTCATCAAGACAAGATCTAACATTTGCTTATCCTTGATTTCAACACCAAGCAACAACCGCGCCACTTTCTGCACTGACACACCACCATCCTCAGAGTCCAAAAGATGAACCTCAAGGTTAGACAAATAGTGAATGTCCTTCACCAACTCCCACTTCTCTTTATATGCATGAGCTGGACTCCCCATGTATAACATTCTAAGAGCATTATCAAGCACGTTAGCTTTACCCGGGTGGTAGTCACGACTCATATCATAGTCCTTGAGAAGCTCAAGCCATCTTCTTTGCCTGAGGTTAAGCTCTTTTTGAGAGTACACTACTGTATGATCTTATGATAAAAAAATATATCCACATATACTCCATACAAGTAGTGACACTAGATTTTCAACATAAACACCACAACTAACAGTTCCAAGTCATGAGATAAATATTTCCTCTAATGAACCTTTTACTATCGAGAGACATAAGATATTACCTTTCCATGCTACATCAGAACACAACACAATCCCAAACAAGACTCATCACAGTATACCACAAACCCATCAGTGCCTTTAAGCAAATTCAAGATTGGAGTCGAAGATAGCTTATCCTTTAGCTTCTCAAAACTCCCCGCACAAGCCTCAGACCATAAGAACTTTACCTTTTTTTGAGTCAACCTTGTTAAAGAGGCATCTATCATCTAAAAACTCTCCAAATACCTTCTATAGTAACCAGCTAAACCAAAGAATCTCCAAATAGCGGTTGGAGTCATAGGTCTCGACCACTTTTTCACCACTGTAATTTTCTGTGGATCCACCATAGTCCCTTATAAATGATATAACCCAAAAAAGTGTCAGCGTTCAACTTGAATTCACATTTAAAAAATTTGGCATACAACTGCTGCTCTTTCAAGGTTTGCAATATATAGCAGAGGTGATTTAAATAATCCACGTCACTCTTAGAGTACACAAAAATATCATCTATGAAAATAATGACGGGCAAATCCAAAAACAAATTAAAGACCCTATTCATCAAATCCATGAATGCCACATGGGCATTGGTCAAATTGAATGACATCACCAAGAACTCAAAATGCCCATGCCGTGTTCGAAGGCAGTCTTTGGGATATCTATCTCCTTATTCTTTAACTGATGATACCTGGATCGAATGTTAATCTGGGAGAAAAATTTAGCACCCCATAACTGATCAAACAAATGAATTATCCTTAGAAGAGGATACTTATTCTTTACTGTCACCTTGTTCAACTGTTGGTAATAAACACACATCCTAAGGGAATAACCATTCTTAAACATGAATAGAACAGGTGCACCCTACAGGGACATAATAGGATGAATGAAACCCTTATATAAGATATCCTTGAGTTTCTTATTAATCTCTTTTAACTCAGCTGGAGCCATTCTATATATGGGAATAAAAATTGGACGAGTCTCCAAAACAAGATCAATCCCTAACTCAATCTCCTTGTCAGGAGGAACACTAGGAAGGTCATTAGGGAAGACCACAGGAAACTCATTTACCATAGATATAGAATGCAAAGAAGGACCATTCTATTTAGAATCTTTAACTCAAAGTAGATGATAGAGACTCTCCTAGGAGATCAATCATCGAGTTCTAAGATATGATATGAACTTCCATTTAGGAGCTAGGGAACCACCGTCGCGCTTAATAACCGACTTATTAGGGAATATAAAGACAACCTTATGGGTCTAACAGTCTAGCGAAACATAGCACGAGTGTAACCAATCTATCCCAATATGTATCAAAATCCACTATATATAATTCAAACATATCCACCAAAGTTTATTTGCTACAAACAGATGCCACACACCCCCTATAGACTTTTCTGGTAGTCACAGAGTCACCAACCGAGGTAGAAATAGAAAAAGGGTCTGAAATAACCTTGAAACCAAAACAAAAATGCACAACCATAAATTGGGTCACATAAGAGAGAGGACCCTAGTTCAAATAGATAGTACATATCTTGGGAAAACAGTTTCAATATACCAATCGCAACATCAGGTGATGCCTCGAACTTATGTCGGGTAGTGTGAGCATAAATACAATTCTAACTTATTCCAAAACTAAATGGTGCACCCTTTGGTTCGGGAGCTAATGATTAGGAAAATGGAACCTTGTTCACCCCCGAAGTAATCTTACGAATAGGATAGTTTCTGAGCATATGTCCTAGCTGACCACAGTTTAAGCACCTGTCCCTCCCCTCATCACAGAAACCTCAATGTAATCTACCACTAAACCTATAGAAAGTATATGATGGATCTTACTGGGTCCCACTATCTTGAGATTGAGCACCCTATGCCCTAAAGTTTTTACCTCCACAAAAACGTTTATCACCCGATAAATTTAGGTAGGGAGCACTAGCAGTCGAGTAAGACCCAAAATTTCCCCATTTCCTCTTAATCCATTTCCCACCAACTCTTCCACTATACTATTGACCACTACCCTGCTTAGAGAACATAAACTTCTTTCCCAGTCTCTCCCCTATTTAAGCCTACTTTCTCTCTTTTTGTAGCTGTGCATGTACATAACCAACTAGGAGATATCCATGTCCTTAATCAATGAAAAAGCCTTACTCTCTAATATCAACTCTCTGGACAACCCAGAAATGAACTTCCTCATCTAGAACTTATTCTACAAACCATTTCCAGAGCATACCGAGACAATTGGTGAAACTTCAAGGCATACTCTCTGAAAGATATCCTACCTTGCTCCAGTTTAACAAACTATTCTGACTTTGTTTCTCTCAACTCTTGAGGAAAGAATCGGTCTAAGAAAGCATTAGAAAAATCCTCTCACAGAGAAGACACAACATTGTCACCCCTTTCCTAATCCTTTTCCTTATACCATTCGTATGCCACATCCTTGAGCTGATAGACGATAAAATCCACACCCTCTAAATTCATGGAATGCATAACACAAAAGATATTTTCCATTTTATCCAAAAATATTTAAGGATAATCCTCTAACTTAACACCAGTAAAGGTTAGAGGGTTCAACCTCATAAACTATACAACCTTTGTGGCCTTAAGAAATGGAATAAAAGAAACACCATGCTCAGACTGAGAAGATACCAACTATGCCAACATATTAATAGACTGATGAAACTAACAGTTCGTCATTACAGCTGGAGGAGCTCAAACAATACTAGAGGGAATCGGTGGAACTCTAGGAGGACAATTATGTAGTAGAATCCATAAGTAGAATGAGTCCCATCAATATTATCCTCGGGTAGGATAGAAGTCTCCGTGATGTCTAGATCATCAAGAAGGCATGATCTGAAAAGTAAATAAATAGGAATTAGATGAGAATTAGGAGCTTAGACTCTACAACTCAAAAATAAAACACAAGAAAGATAAATATTCCTAAATGCTTCGTAACCTCTCCCCTATAAGTCTGGCGCACTACACATCTTAAAGGAGACTCTACTCAACACGACCTTGTGGACTTCCAAGTGATCATAAATCTAGGTCTCTGATAAAAAGCTGACATGACCTGAACTAGGTCCTAGTCAAGTTGAATGCCTCAAGTCTAATCAGGACTGGAGACCACCATCAATACCAAACCTTGACCACCCAATACCCTATGTCAGATGAATTCTGAACAAATAAAAGGATACAATAATAAATAATAAAAAATAATAATATAATCCAACATCATAATCGTCCAAATATCCAACCAAAAATCCAACCGCCTAATACCAATAACAATGCTAAGTCAGACACCAATACCGATATTGCCCATTCCAATAGTAGTCACATAAAGCCTCTAACTAAAATACTAGAACATCCGATCGAGACATGCCATCGAACATAGAAAAAACTAAAGTCCAGGAAATCAAAAAAAGTATGAAAATATATCCATAGCATGAAATGGAGTCTTCCTAAGTATAGAGGCTCACCATTTCAATCTGACACAAATGTAATCCCTGAATCTAAGTCACTAAGTAAGAGGAGTAGGGTAGTTCCTTCATCACATGGGGGTACAACGCTTTAATATGGGTTAACGGGTGAACTATAGCATGTACTCATGAATAAGGAAAAAGTAATGTCATTATTCAAAATCAAAGTAAATAACCATACATAATTACATACATATATATATCTATTCCATGTCGGGGAAGGGAATCGAGTTTAGCATGCATTTAAAACATTAATTTGGCTTGTATCTTGATCATCCTATAACCATCCATGAGATATATAGGTCCAATGTTACCCACTTAACTGGCCCAGTGCGTGTAGCTACATAAAATGGAGATATCATAGTGGTCGAGGATTCTCGTGTACCCTTAGCCCTCCACGATACATATATACTAGTATAAACTTAGGGGATACCTGTGTACCCCAAAAGTACATGGTCATTATGTCCATCCCTCATGTCGGCAAACATGAGTTTCCAATGTCTATCCATCGGACTCACACCTTCTCGACTATCTAACATAACCCACCATTATTGTCCAATTAAAACCATTAGCATATTACCAAACCACCGATTTGAGAGTTTATTACCAAGTCATTATAAATTCCTATTGTCATACCGACTATAGCTTGCAAGCAATGTCATTTGCCAACACCTAAGGGATTCCCAAGTACCCCACAAGTATTCCAATAAAACCAAGCCATGTACACCAAGGCCTTTTCAATATATTTAAAACCATTTAAAACAATTTATGTTCCATTACCATCCTATTAAATGCAAAGTTTTCAATAAAAGTCAAACTATGCGACAAAAACATTCTCATTGGTATTTTAGCAAACATGTTGAGGGCATATAATTTCTAAAACCAAAACAAAGAACCAAGTAGACATTCCCATGAAACCACATGTTCAAACAAATATTATAATATGAAAAATCATAAATAGAACATAGGAAAACATCATCTAACCATTAGCAACAAAAACTCCCCAATATATATTTTAAAACCAACACAAACCCATCATAATGCCCAGAAAACTATTAATTAAAAAATGATTTTATTTTGAACTATTAATGAGGTAGGAGTAGGATGTCTTAGATACCAAAGAAGATGGAGATAAAACACCCTTGAGAGCCTTGATTGACAACCTTGAAAAAACCCTATCCGCCTTTTGAACAAAGAACTTGAGAGAGATTTTAGTGTGTTTTGAGAGTGTTTGATTTGGGAATATTAGGTTAATGAAGTCCCAAGAGTGTTTTAAGTTGCGGGGTCAAGAGAAGTTAAGAGGGGAAATGTACAAAATACCTCCAACTTAAATTGTAAATATTTTCATACGTGGGTCATGTTTGGACCCCTCACTCAAACCCACATAATATAAGTTATATCTTCCACTAGTACCTTGATCAGAATGTTTTACATCATATTTTGTCCAACATAAGACTCCTTAGCCTAAATCATACCCTACCATATGACTTGTACCTTTCAAGTTGTACCCTATATAAAATGTTAAGGCTAGACATTGAACAACATACGTTTTTGCAATATACTTTTTGTATCATGTACATACAACTCGTATTATGCCTTATCGTACCAAGAATAGAACATGGCCAATTTGACAATGACCAACATACAACTAGGTTCCTTAGACCCATACCCATATTATACGACAAGTATAGTGAGTTGTATGATCATCAGAAGGCTCAAATTCATAAAATTTTGAAAGAACCAGAACCCAGGGCGTTTAAGTATCTTAGTCTTAAGTAAATCTTCTTGCCAAAATGCATACACCTTTCATAGGTAACACCTTCAAGAATACCTTTACCACTTCTCAAACTTCATATCTCTCAAGTTATTGTCAGTATATTCTTCCTATCAACTTTGAGCCACTATAAGGTTTTCTTAAATGAGTCTCAATTTATCTATTGAGTCTTTGATCATGAAGGTACCCCAAGGCCTCAATTCAAATACATTAAACCACTCCATTAAATACCTACACGTCCTACCATATAAGGCATCAAAAATATCCCTTTCAATACTAGAGTGGTAGCTATTATTGTAGGTAAATTCACATAATGGTAGGTATTGGTCACATTGACCCCTAAAGTCCTTAACACATGCCCAAACTATGTCCTCAAGTACTTAGATAGTTTAATTTTTTTGACCATCAGTTTTAGGGTGAAAACTTGTGCTCGGGTCCAATCTACAATGTAATTCTGACTCAAATCTTACCCTATAGTTAAAGGTAAACTAGGTACCCTTGTTTGACATAATAAGCATAGGTACCACATGTAGAAATACCATCTCCTTCACATAATATTCACTAACTGAGATGCATTGAAATGTACTCTCACCCAAATAAAATGAGTTAACTTAGTTAACTGATTTACAATGATCCATATAAAATCACACTTCCTTAATATTTTTGAAATACCACTATAAAATATATCTTTATCCATTCCCACTTCTACTTTTTAATATATATTCTTTGAAATGTACTACCAGGGTTTTGGTACTCATACTTGACTTGTTGGAAGTTTTGGCACTTGGTTACAAAATCCACAATATCGCACTTGATTCTTTCCGACCAAAAATGTAACCTTAAGTTCCTATACATTTTTTTAGCACCCAAATATATAGATTACTTAGAAGTGAAAGCCTCTACTAGAATAGTCAAAATCAAATTTCCTATTCAGGGTATGCACAACTACTCTTGAATTATCAATGTTCCCTTGTCATCAACAATGGCCTCTTTTGCCTCCCATTGAAATACCTTTTCTTTGAGGCTGCTTAAATTTTTATCATGGAACTGCCTACTTTTGATTTGGTAATAAAATATTGATAGGACCTCCACATACGTTAACACCCTTCCTTTGCTAGATTCTTGCAATCCTAGAAAATTATTGATAATGCTCAAACTACACCTCTCCTAAGATAATGTAAGCGATTGTTGTCAATATATAACCTAATTAGGTTGGGGTCAAATCCCACAAGGAATAATCTATGAATTTAAGTTGTCAAGCAACTGATAGTTGGTTGTTTCCTATAAATTAGGGGTTTGGATTTTTAACAAATAGATGTCACTTTAATTTGCATGATTGTAATCAAGATGTTATGGAAAACCAGAGTTATGTTCACTAAGGGTGTTGGTATTCGACAGATACTAGTAATTAATAGCAAATTATCCTTATCATATGTATGTCTAAATGTTTCTCAACCTATTCATACAATTTTATCACCTAATTCTCTCGAACATAGGTAACTTATATTTCATAATAGGATGTTATCCCAGGTAGATTAATCTTGTTACAACATTAATCATTTGATGAGAGCATAACCTTCCCAAATCCCCAATGTTAATTCACTACCTTTAGTTTATTTCTCTGTTCGAGCAAACAAACCTAAGGCGAGGTCTATTATTTGCAACCAACAGACAAAATGTAATTCACAGGTTGAATTCATAATTGAGAAGATTAACTTAGAGCAAAGGTGATAATCAAGAAGTGTAGCTTGAATTTAATCACAATAGAAAACCCAAAATAATGATAACAATCTATTCAAAATTTATGATCCAAAGTATTTTCAAAACTAGAGAGAAAATAATAGTGAATAATATCATCTCAATAATGCTGAAATCCCCTTTAAGAAAACCCTAAAAAATGCTTTAAATAGTTTAGCCTAAATATGGAAACAAAATCACAATGTTCAGTAATTTCATCGGAAAGGTGACGCCATTCTTGACGGCTTATCAAGATCTCGACGACCTATCAAGAATATCACCAGGACCTCCTTCACCTTGGCATATTTTACTTAGGTTGATGACGAATCCTAACGGCTTATTAGACATGTGATGGCCTATCACAAATGTCATCATATCTACACTTGAATTCATCAGGTTCTGCTTTGGGATGATGACATTCTCTATGGCTTATCACACATTTGACGGCTTATCAGTAATCTCGTCACATTCTCTAGTTTAGCTCCAGTTCCTGTCTAGAATGATGAAAACTTTGATAGCTTATCACATAGCTAACGACTTATCAGAAATGTCGTTAACCACATTTTTCTTCTATTTGCCTCAGACTTTAACTCTTTTATCACTATTTCCTCAGATTGCTTTACATCATGATTTTTACTGCAATATCAATGTAAAATAATCAGAAACAACAAAAGTTGCTTAAGACTTTGCAATTATTCCTCGTTAAAAAGGTTCAAATATGTTAGCATCTACTTACACATCAACACCCTTAACTTAAGACAATTGCTTGTCCTCAAGCAACCAAAACATAACTAAGAGAATACAGAGTACATTTGGTAGTCATTCATCTAAATCATCTCAAACCAACTTTACCTTCTCCAAGGTTAGTCAATTCAAAACCAACTGTGTATATCATTTGAAAATATCCATGCAACACACATGAATCAAGATATTGCAAAATTTAGCAACATACATGCATGTACCAATATCACACTACCCTAAATAATTCACTAACTAGCAACATACCTAGTGTTCCCTCACAGTAAAGAAATCACTTTTTTTACTCATATCTAAAATCACAGATGTAAACATAGGGATAGTCATAAAACTCTTATTCTCAGAAAGAAGTTCCAACCTATGCATGCTCAATACCATATGCTTGCCCTTATTTTCATTGCCAAGGTTTCCAGATATGTAGGTTAGGATCACTATAGGCCTTTTCTTCGGCTTATAATGTAGGCTAGGAGCTGGTATGGTACTTAAGGATATTTAAGATGACTTAGCCTCCTTGACAATACACTATTTCCTAGGGTCCCACATATTAACCTTTTTCTATTTTCCTTTTTACTTGATCACACATACTCAGAATGGGTGCGGTCTTTTCAACAATCAATTCTTCATTTTCTATTTTTCTTTTCTCAACCTTTTTTACCGCACCTAACTTTTTATTCTACCTTTATTTATACTTATTTTTACATCACACACCCTTATGATAGCCACCCTCAACTTAGGCCATTTGCCTAAGTCAAGGTGCACAATGTCCAAGGAGGACTAGGGCCAAGACAGTTTTATTACAATGTAAATGGAAAGGTGATTGGTGTCATAGAAGGAAATAGGCAATCAGACTCAAAGTAAGGATCAAGGGATATCATATATACAGGTAAGGTCATTTAGGATAGAGGTGGATTAATCTCAAAAATGGCCTATGATCCTTTCCTAACACCTATCCTATAATCGAAGAAAGACTAACCGGGCAAGTTCTAGATTCAATATATAAAGGAAACTCAATAATAACTTACTCACACATGGAACACAGGCATATCACAAGTTATCACTCATTCAGTTCATGTAATTATGCAGCAAGGATTATTATATCACTAGAACTAATGCCAAAATCAAGATGTACAATGGTCACAACAGCTGCAATTCACACAGTTAACTACACAGACCATTGGAGAGGTGCACAAAAATCACAAAACATGATAACTGCCAAAAGTACTTGTAATACTCCTAGTCAATTATACGAATTGTTACAACAACAACACACCCTACAACCTCAACTTAA
The DNA here is from genome assembly GCA_030864215.1 of Capsicum pubescens. Lineage (NCBI taxonomy): Eukaryota > Viridiplantae > Streptophyta > Magnoliopsida > Solanales > Solanaceae > Capsicum > Capsicum pubescens. The sequence goes on from CM061543.1 coordinate 39,708,442, forward strand.
AATCAAATAAAAACTAACTAAGGGTTTAGGGTATACCTGGTAGAGATCAAGCATGGGGATCCTGGGTCCCCGATATAGTGGCATCATACTCTGTGGGAGTACTCACATAAATAGTCTGCTGCTGGGCTTGAAAAGATGTCAAAACTTCTGGAGGGGGTCTAATAGACGATGCACCAGCTTCTCTCGCTCGTGGCTCCTCCTCTCTTTTTCTTCTTTAGCCCTTGATACTTGTTTTACCCGTCTAACTTCTTCTTTTTCTGCCTTTCTTCTTGATCTATTTTCTTCTCTCCTCTCATCCTCACTATCAGCTCTCTTTATTTTTTTTTCCTTTCTTCTCACTTTTTTCTTTCCTTTCTTACACTGGCTCCCCAGTGAGATCAAACAATGGGATTTCTCCCTCAGAATGATCAACTACCTAATCCATCGATACCATGAGCTGGTGCTATTGTAACACCCTAATATCTGCCTTTACCTTCTCCAAAGAGGATCTGAACTATGCAAGGTCTGAGCCCGACGCCTCTCTCAACTGGGCATTAAAATGGTTCTCTAACTTATCAATTCAGTTTGGCAAGGCTCTAAAAGGCTCAAGTGCAACCTTAATCCTCTGATCCATCATAGAAGCAAATTATTTAGAAAAATCCTATAGTTGTACCTCACACCATTTGGCTTGTTTTGCAACTTTCCTTTAATTCATCGAAGTGAAGGCAAATTCTGTTGATGCCACCGCAGTTGGAGGGTTCGATGCATTTTCAGGAACTAAGTCTGTTGGTGCTAAAGGTTCCTATGGTATAGTCTCAAAATCTTGCACCTCTATAGTAGTGGCTGAATTCGTACCTAGAATTGGTGGATCTATTGCAATGCCCACTCTTTTGTATAGTGTCAGCCTCAGCTGATTTTCATTACTTTGGATAGGTTTGTGAGTCTTCTTGGTTGGCAAATCTTGATCTATGCCAGCAATTTTAGGTACATGAGCTGCCTTGTACAACCGTGTAATCAGAAATGGGAATGGGTATGTAGTGTCAGGTCTTGATACCTGAATTTTTATCTCCTTGGATATAATTTCTCTAAAGTTTAGTGAGATTTTAGCCATAAGACTTGCGACTAATATTCCTCTATCATCACCCATAATTTTATCTTGCTCAGTCGGTATCAAATAGGTGCATACCACACCCCACCAAAACTTTGCCTCAAGAGTCAGTGAGGCCTTGAAGATCCACTCACTCGGGTTGGTAAGCCACTCTAGTTTTCCTTCAGCTATGAGGGTGTCTAACCAAGGTCGTTGATTTTGACGATGCTTCAAACTATATAGAAAGGAGGTGAAGTGTCTTAAGGAGCAAAGTGGGGGCCGTGAAGGAATTTGCTAATTGTTGCTTAAGAAATATCAACTATCATACCCCATACTTGAGCTTTATCCAATAAGGGCTGATCTATTATTTTCTCAACATATTTACACATATTTTCTAGTGTAGCCTAGTAGTTCGCGTAGAACTCCAAGACTAGTGACGGGCAATATGAGTTTCCTCCCATTGTGGTCCAGCTCAAGTCATATTCTTTAAATTTCTACTCCAACTCCGGATATCTGCTCAACCCTTTGGTGATGATCTCTTTTTTTCAAAGATTGGTCTTTTAATGGGACTTCTCTGAGTTTTGAGAAGCCTATATAAGAAAATTCTTTCCGCCCTGGATATGTTCCACCTAACATTATCTCTAACCTCGGGTTTTTTGCATTTCACCAGAGTTCGCCTTATTAGTGAATGTTCATCATCTTGCTGCTCAGTCAAAGGGGACTTAGTTGATGGTCCCTCAGATTTGTGTTCCTCAGAATCATGGTAGTCTGACTCATGCTCCTTCGACTCCGCATGTTCAGACTTCTGTTGCTCAGAGGTCGTCTGCTCTGAAGTTGTGTGTTCAGATATTGCTTTCTCTTCGGATTCCCTTTGCTCATTCTCCTCCACCTCAATTGGTGTAGGTGGAGAAGGATTTTTTGGGCTCTTCTTCTTATGCTTCTTGAGTAGAGGCTCCTCCTCCTCATAATCAGATTCCTCATTGAAGAGTCTCCGAGGTAAACTCTCTTTTGTCACTTTATTTATTGTTTTGGGGTTCTTTCTTTTGGGTTCCATTATCAGTCCTGTAGCAAAAGAAAATACTCAATTAGTACCCAAGATCATACAATTCAAGAAGGTAAATCATTCATGTTTCACACCCCTTTAAAAGGGTTTATTAATACTTCAGCTCAAAGGTGTGACGACATAGCTTGATAAGTCATCACATTTGTGATAAATTATAAGAATTGTCATCAAATCTAAATAGAATTAGCTCAATTTTCTCAACCTTTAACGATATTTTTTGATAAGCCATCACAATTGTGATGGCGTATCAGGAATGTCGCCAGCCTTAACAGAACCCACAAAAGTTTTCTCAACTTCTGATAAATTTCTGATAAGCCATCACAATTGTGATAACTTATCATAAATGTTGTCATCTCCAAATAGAACCAACTTCTTTTTATGGAACTGTGATGACATTTTTGATATGCCATCACAATTATGATAGCTTATCAGCCATGTCATCAGCTTATAACACAACCCCAATTCAATTTTTTTCTTTGGTTTTTGATCCCAATTTTATCTTAAACTCAAATTTAATTGTGTTCTTGAGCTGGGATTTAGGTTTTCGTACACAATGTAGCATAGTAAACCCTAGTTTTCAAGGGTGCACACAATGTTGTTTTAAATATAAGCTCAACACCCTTTAAACTAAGGTTAAACCACCTTCTATAACTACCTAAAAGAACAAGGGAAACTGAGTTAAGAACATTACCTGATTGTCGACTTTGACTTGGCTTAATTCAGCATTGAGGATCGAGTAAGGAGAAGTGGATGAAAGAGAGGGTTCTCAACTTAGATTTCAAACTCTCACTCATAATGAAGAGTAATTTTCTTGCCTTAGATGGAAATAATTTGAACAAGGAAGTAAATAACTAACTAAGGAAAGAAAATAAAAACTAAAAAGGAAAGAAAAGACGAGGTACATAGGAAGGTGAAAAGATTGACTAGGCCGGGTCAGATACTATTAAACTGGGCCCAAAGTTTTCTGATGGCATAGTTGGAATGTCGTCAGGGTTGTGATAACCCGTAAGACTTACCATCAACTTTAGGAAGAACATTGCCTTCTTTTGGATTTTCTGACGACATTTCTGATGGCTTGTCAAATGTCTGATAGCCCGTCACAAATATCGTCATCCTTAACAGAACATGGCTCCGACTTAAACTTCCTGACGATATTTCTAATGGCTTATCACAATTGTGACAGCTTATCAGATATGTCGTCATCTTTATCTAGTTGATTGCGACCATTTTACCTTTCTTGTACTGGACCCTAACTACACAAATAAAGACACTTTTGCATGAAATTTAAAAACTTAAGGTTGCCTCCTAATAGCGCCTGATTTAGTGTCGTGGCATGACTCAGTTATCTTGACTACTCAGACTTCATCAAGACACTCTGCTGATACCTCTTACCATTATCATAGAATACATCAATAATTGAGAAGATGCTATTCTCCTTTTGTGGCACCATGGATGAGCGCATTTTAAATTTTGCCTCTTTTTCACCGACCCTAAACTTGAGCTCATTGAGATCCGTATCAACTATTACTCTTCCCATTTCTAATAAAGGACTACCCAAAATAATGGGTACATCAAAATACACATCACAGTCAAGGACTACAAAGTCAGCAGAAAGAATAAAATCGGCCACCTTACCAATACATCATGTAAAATACCAATAGGTGATTTTATTGACCTATTTACTATCACAAGCTGCATGTTGGTAGGTGTGGGGTCCCCCAAGCCCATCTTTTTATAAATAGATAGTGGCATCATATTGATGCTTAATCCTAGATCACAAACGCCTTAGAAAAATTTAGGGACTCGACCGTACATGGAATTGTGAATGCTCCTAGGTCGGCTTTCTTCTACACTAAGGACCTTGTAGAGATGGAACTACAATGGTGGAGGTTATCTACTAGATCTTGTCTTACTTCTCTCTTCTTGGTCACCAGGTCCTTCATAAACTTAGCATATCCTGGCATTTTCTCAAGTGCCTCAACCAATGGCACATTCACAATCAGCTATTTTAACATTGCCAGGAACTTGCTAAATTTTGCATCATCAGTTTTATTTTTCAATCATTGTGGAAAGGGAGGTGGTGGTCTCGAAATAGGAGTAACCACTACCTCATTCTTCTTCTCTATCTCCTTTTCAACAGAATCAACATGGTTGCCTAGTTTCTCAAACTCCACTAGGCTACCTTCTTCTGGTTCATCATCAACCACTTCATTAGTCAAAATTTTGCCCTTAGAAGTTCCAGATAATACTTTACCACTTCTAGTTGTAATCACCATACATGAGCCATTCTTTCGTGGATTTTGAACCATATCACTAGGTAAAGTACCATTCTTTCTTTGGTTCAGAGTTGTGGAAATTTAACTCATCTACTGCTCTAGCTGCTTGATGGAGGTGGAGTGTAAAGTTACCAGCTGGATCATAGTAGAGAATTCATTTTTCATCGTAGTCACACCAGTGTTTGTAGCATCGACTCCCTTCAACAATTTTTCCATCATGTCCTCCCATGGACATCTTCTTGGTGATAGTTGAAGTAGCCTCTTAACTTCCAGGAGTAACATATAAACCACTCCTGTCATTATTGTTTCTCCAGTTGAATTTCTCCCTATACTTATAACCAGGCTTATCATAAAAGTTTCGACCTTAATTCCCTTGGCTATTGGCTCAAAACCCACTGATTATTCATATAGTTTGCCTCCTCTGAGTCAGAATCAGCTTTTCCTTGAGATGCAACTGCCTTCACCTTCTTAGTCTTGCTAGACAATAAGTCCTTGGTGAGTAGGTCCATCTGAGTCTTCAAGTGAGCCATATATTGATCTCATTCCTTATCTCTCCTACGCTGATCTACACTCAGAACAATATAAATAATGGGTCTTGCTACCTCAGTATCTTTGGTATGCCAAACCCGACTCTATTTAGTCATTTGATCCAACATTTTAAAGGCATGTGGGAATGTGAGATCCACGAATAAACCACCTGCAATATTGTCTACAATCATCTATGTTATAGAGTTAAGATCCCTGTATAAGGTCTCCATCAAATGTCTGTCAGTCATATATGGTTCGGACACTACATCAGTTTTTTCTTGAATCTCCCCCATGTCTCATACAAAGCCTCTGTTGGAAGTTGTCTTAAATTGTTGATCTCATCTCTCAACTGTATCTGCTTGGAAGGAGAAAATAACCGTTCTAGGAACGCATCTTTCAGTTGTCTCCAGTGGGTGATAGAATTAGGCGTCAACTCATTCAACCATATTGTTACCTCCTCAGACAGAGACAACGGGAAAAACCTCAACTTGATAGCATTCTGATCCACACTTGGGTTATTAAATGATTTGAAGATGGTGACAAAGTTCAACAAATTCATGTTCGGATCGTCACCAGGCAGGCCACCAAACAACCCCTTCAGATTAAGGAGTTGAATCATTGTACTAGTTATGCTGAATTTTTCTCAAGGTGCCAATGATGGTGGAATGATTACACCAGTTGCACCTGCTCCATCGATCCCATCATCATCATCATTCAGATCATACTGAGCAAGCTGGTGTTCCTGCCTTTCTCGAAATAGACGGCTTTTGTTGGCATTCTACTGCACTGGTACTGCTATCTGCTCCACTCTCGTTGGGTGTCAAGGATTCAGCAACTCCTCGTCCCCCAAGTCTTCATCCCCAGGGTTTGCATGACGTCCTTGTTGACCATTATTTTGTATGTTCACCTGGGTTCAAGCCAAGGCTGCCAATCTATCAACCTCGTGTTGTTCTGCCATTTTTCCTATACGTTGCAGTTCTGGATTTAGTGGTAATAGTGGAGTCTCGGAACTTCTGGTTTTTATCATACACCTACCAAGTCCTACAATAAACAAAAACAACAAATAAACGTAAAATTAGGAAACTTAACTAACAGTCAATTAGCCCACACAACTTCAATTTACAACCATATTCCTCGCCAATGGTTCCATTTTTTATAATGCTCAAACTACATCTCTCGTAATAGAATGTAAGCGATCATTGTCAATATATAACCCAACTAGGTTGGGGTTGAATCCCACAGGGAATACTCTGTGAATTTAAGTTGTCTGCTAAGTAATCAACTGATAGTTGGTTGTTTCTTGTAAATTTGGGGTTTGGATTTTTGACAAACAGATGTCACTTTAATTTGAATGACTGTAATCAAGATGTTATGGAAAACCAGAGTTATGTTCACTATAGGTGTCGGTATTTGATAGATACCAGTAATTCAAGATTCTTGTGGTGAGAAGGAACAACAAATTATCCTTATCAGATATATGTCTTAATGTTTCTCAACCTATTCAGACAATTTTATCACCTAATTCTCTTGAACTTAGGTAAATTATATTTCATAATGGGATGTTTTCCCAAGTAGATTAATCTTGTTACATCATTAATCATTAGATGAGAGCTTAACCTTCCTAAATCCCCAATGTTAATTCACTACCTTTAGTTTATTTCTCAGTTCGAGCAAACAAACCTAAGGCGAGGTCTATTGTTTGCAACCAACAAACAAACTGTAATACAACTGAATTAACAAAAAGTTCCTACCCCTATTTGAATTGTTAAATACCTAGCATCAGTGCAAAACATTACCCACATATCCCATAACTTAGGCTAATGAAATTAGCCACTCATGATGTAAGAAGCAAGTTCACAGGTTGAATTCATAATTGAGAAGATTAACTTAGAGAAAAAGTGATAATCAAGAAGTGTATCTTGAATTTAATCACAATAGAAAATATAAAATAATGATAACAATCTCTTCAAAATTTATGATCTAAAGTATATTAAAAACTAGAGAGAAAACAATAGTGAATAATATTATCTCAATAATGCTGAAATCCCCTTTAAGAAAACCCTAAAAAATGCTTTAAATAGTTTAGCCTAAGTATGGAAACAAAATCACAATGTTCAATAATTTCCTCGGAAAGGTGACACCATTCTTGACGGCTTATCAAGATCCTGACGACCTATCAAGAAGGTCGTCAGGCCCTCCTTCACCTTGGCATCTTCTTCTTAAGTTGATGATAAAACCTAATGGCTTATCAAAGATGTGACGGCCTATCACAAATGTCATCATATCTACACTTGAATTCATCAGGTTCTGCTTTGGGATGACGACATTCTTGATGGCTTATCACACATTCGATAGCTTATCAGAAATCTCATCACATTCTCTAGTTCATCTCCAGTTCCTGTCTATCCTAACGGCAACTCTGATAGCTTATCACATGGCTAAATGCTTAGTAGAAATGTCGTCAGCCACATTTTCCTTCTATTTGCCTCAGACTTAAACTCTTTTATCACCAATTCCTTAAATTGCTTTGCATCATGATTTTTACTACAATATCAAAGTAAAATAGTCAAAAACAACAAAAGTTGCTTAATACTTTGAAATTATTCCTCATTAAAAGCCTCAAATGTGTTAGCATCTGTTCACACATCAATCAGTATCCAATGATTGTACCTCTATTTCCAATGGGTTTCTAGACACCTCCAACGATGTTAAATATACTATGCTCACTGATTTTTGGCTTAGTGCATCCACCGACATATATACTTTACCTTGGTGATATAGGATTGAGATGTCATAGTATTTCATCAACTCCATCCATCACCTGTGTCTTAGATTCAAATACATATGGGTAACCATGTGTTATAGGCTGCAGAGTTCTATGAACACTTTATACTTTACCCCATAGAGATAGTATCTTCAAAGTTTAAAAGCAAACACTACTATTGCCAATTATATATCATGCCCATGATAGTGTTATAGATATGGAATCACTTATCCCAAAGCATAGGCAATCATGTTCTGATCCTATATAAAAATAACACCTAAACTCATTCGTAAGGCATCACAATATACAATGAAATCCTTACCCTCAATAGGCAGGATTTGTATTGAGGTCGAATTCAATAGGGTTTTAGGATTTTGGAAACTCTCCTCAAATCCCACATAAATGGAAATTCCTTTTGAATAAAGAAGCTCATATGTGAATCAATCACAGAAACACCCTTAACAAATCAACGATAATAACTGGGCAACCCCACAAAGCTTTAAATTTCTGTCACATTTGTTAGTCTAGCTCAATTCTTCACTACTTCGACTTTCTGCCAATTTACCATAACTCCTTTTTTGAAACCACGTGACCTAAGAAACACACTGAAGAAATCCAAAAACACATATTTAGACTATTTTGCATACTATTTCTCTTAAAAATCCCTAACAACTTATGTAAATGAGCTTTTTGTTCTTATTTAATTCAAGAGTAAACTAATATTTGATCAATCAACACAATAACAAAAAAATCCAAGAATGACTTAAAAATTCCATTAGTTCGACTGGTGAAAGTAGCTGAGGTTTTCAAGACATAAAGAGAAACTCATAGTGCCCATAACGTGTTTGAAAATCAATATTTTGGATGTACTCTTCCTTAATATTAAGATAAGATATTCTAACCTCAATTTAATTTTGGAGAATACTGTAGCCTCTGTCAACTAATTAGAGTACCGCAGCCTCTTGCAACTGATCAAAATGGTCATCTATCCTAGGTAAGGAATATTTGCTATGAATGGTCACCTTATTCAATTGAATGGTAGTCTATGCACATCCTCATTCTACAATCTTTATATCTGACAAATAGCACCAGTGTCTCTATGGAAAGATACTTAGGCGAATAAAACCTAGTTTTATTAGATCTTGTAATTGAGACTTCAACTCTCTCAAATCTCTTGGTGTTATATAAAAAGAAAAGATAGAAATGGGTCGAGTAACTAGATCTAAAGATATAAAAAATCAACTTATTTCTTAGGAGGAATACTGGGGAGATCATTCAAAAACACTTTTAAGAAATCACATACCACTAGAACTGGCTCTTTAGGATGAAATACAAAATTATATTTCTAAAAATGGGTAAAAAATGTCCTACACTTTTGGGTGTGAATTGCTGACATAATCCTCAGAGGATAAGGCTTAAAACTAACCTTACACTCTAACTTATCCATATGGATCATACATACAATACTAGTTTTTGTATAATAGTCAATAATGGAATGATAAGGAGATAACAAACTCATTCTTAATATAACATTAAACTCCTTCATTTCTGGAATAACTAGGTTTTTCATGGTCTTAAACCTACAAATATCACAGGACATGCATGATACACCTGATCAATACATACAGACACATCAACTAGCATGGACACACACACATTGGAGCATAAAGATATTCACAATCTATATCCCAACCCATTGCAAATTTAATAGTCACATAAAAGAAAGTGGAACCAAGATCAAATAATAAAAAATACATATGACCACAGACAAGACTAGTTCCTATGATCAAAATATCATAAGCTTTAATTTCAGGACCAACTAGAAAAACATCAAAATGGGAATTATCACCACCTTAAATACCACCTCTATGAACTTGGGAACCATTTATACCAACCTATCCTCCACCTTGATTATCTTGGTTTCGACCACATCTACCCTATAGACAACCTCTACTATTTCTTTCTCCATCACAATCTGCTAAAAATAGAGTAGTTTTAGTCCATTGGTTAGTGAACTGGCCTACAATCAAGTAGTTAGGATAATCCCTTATAATATGTCCCAAAACCCCATACTTGTGGAACCTAATGCCTAATACACACCACTGAACTAATGAGTATTAAAGTGTATGGTTTTAAATTTGAGAAGGCTGATAACTGACACCAGAGGGATACCCTACAGACATTAGTATAAGGTGAAGATGAATCATAATATTTTAAGAAAGTATCATTGAACTTTCCCAATATCCCAACTTTCTAAACATCTACCTTTACTTCTTCATGCTTCTCAAGTGCCTCAAACTTCATGGTAAATTTAACTATCTCCTAAAAGGACTTCCAGGTAAAACCACAAATAAGGTGTCTAACTAAATCCCTGAGCTCATACCCTTCATAAATTATATTATTTACTCTTCATCTATGGAAATCATTTGCATTCATAGTGGGACACAACATGAAACTTAGCCTCATAGGTTGTAATAGATATGGCGATGATAAGTGCAGGGATCATATTTATCAAGGAATATAATATGAAATTATGCTTAATTAAGTAAATGTAAGGCTGCACTACACTCAAAAAATAACCTCAACTTGTAAGATCCCGCAAAATCATGCATCTAAAATGATTCCTTAAAATCTCCTTACAACCTCCTTAAGGGATTCCAAAACTTAGAAAAATTTAGCTAAGTGCTTAAGGACTTAGTCTAATTTTAAGCCTCCGAACTTAAGGGATTTATTTCGTGACAAGAACGACCTTTGTTTTTTGATTTTCATGTTTTGTTACGATGGGGTAAGTCAATAGTACATCTCGGGCGAGTTTGGGAATTTTAAGAATAGCATAAGTGCATTTTTGGATGCCCAAACAGTAGCTCGGGGCGATAAGCTTGAGTCGCCCTGGGAAGTCTGCCAAAGTAAGCAGGGCGCCGCCCTGGCTATCCCCTTGGACTTAGTAGGGCGCTGCCCTGGCAACTCCCCCTAGGCCAAATTTCCAGCACTTCAACCCCAAACTGTTGAGGTTAAAGGGTCATTTTCCCACCCTATATAACCCTATACACACGAAATTCAACCCTATTTTAACCAAAATATGCTCTTTTCTTTCAAATACTCTCAAGAACAAGTTAGGGTGGTCAATTAAGGATTTAAATTCAAGAAAATTCGATTGTCAATCTTCATAAAATCAAGAACTAAGGTATGTCTAGACTTTATTCATGGATTCCTTTCATCCATGAAGTTCAAGAATCCATTTTTAAATAATAAATTGTGATGTTTATGTTGTGGGTTTATTAAGTTCATGTAATTATGGTTGTATGATTCCCAAAGTTGGAATCTTTATGTGTTGTTCTTGAATCTAGGCTAGTATATGGATTGAAACATATTAAATTGAGTTGAAACATGGAGTTTTAAAGTATTAATTTGATGATCATGCCTATGCCTATGTTGTGCATGCAAGGTGTTTGATAAAATTCCTAAGAGAATAGGAGTTTTGCATTTTTTTTAATTATGGCCTAATGATGAACGCATTCTATTCACTTATGTTCAAAATAACTTCCATTCTATTGTTGTCATTGTAATCATTTGATGGAATGCTCATTAGGTTAGATTCATGAAATTATTACATGATTATATGCATTCATCGCCATGTAAAAGATTATGACAACCAAGTACCTCATGAAATATCCCCAACTATTCTATTATGAATTATTGATGTTGTTCATGTGTTTAATAAGTGTTATGTCTTGTTAGTTTCATTCTATTGAGTCTTATGGGTGTTTAATACACGATAATTTAGTTGTGTGCCTAGAACTAGTGTTAATTTTCAAAAATACTCTCAGTCAAGTCATGATTAGTAGAATTGAGTCAGTCTAATGACCTAGGAAAACTCAATAATTTGGTAATCTCAGTAGTATTCTGTCAGTCAATGAAACTCAATGAAATTAGTCTAGTTCAGTTCAATTAATCAAGTTCAGTGTCTATCTAGATAAGAGTAGGATTTAGCACTGAGTGAACAAAAGGATGAGGGAACACACTGACATTTGAGGATGTGACCCATAAAAGCAATCCTTGCATTCCAGAACTGATGAATTGTTTGACCAACTTTAGGGTGCCAGTTACTTTTCCAAGATAGAACTCAGATCAGGCTATCATCAACTCAATGTCAGAGAATGTGACATTCTGAAGTCAACTTTCAGGACTCTCCATGCTTACTTCGAATTCCTAGTCACGTCCTTTGGTCTTACCAATGCCCCAGCCGCTTTCATGGACTTGATGAACCATGTGTTTAAGCAGTACTTTGACATGTTCATCATAGTCTTCATAGATGACATCCTTGTCTATTCCCGCAGTGAGCATAGTCATGCAGAATATCTCAGAATAGTATTATAGACTCTCAGAAATCATCAGTTGTTCGCTAAATTCAGTAAGTGTGAATTTTGGCTAAGGTCAGTATCATTACTTGGTCATATCATTTTTGGTGATGGCATTAGAGTTGATCCTCAAAAGACCAAAATAGTGAGAAACTAGCCAAAACCAATCTTTCCATTAGATATCAGGATTTTATTGCGTTTGGAAGGATATTATAGATGGTTTGTTGAAGGTTTTTATTCTATCGCATCCACTATGTACAGATTGACTCAGAAGAAAGTCAAATTTTAGTGGTAAAAACCTTGTAAGAAGAGTTTTCAGGAGTTGAAGACTCGGCTCGCCTCAGCTCCAGTTCTAGCATTACCAGATGATTTGGATGGGTTTATCGTGTATTGTGATACATCAAGAGGAGGTTTGGTCTGTGTCCTCATGCACCATGGTAAGGTCATAGCCTACACCTTCATATAGCTTAATCCCCATAAGAAGATGACTCATGATCTTAAGTTATAAGCTGTAGTTTTTGCCATAATGATTTGGAGGCATTACTTGTATGGGGTATATGTAGATGTATTCATAGATCATAAGAGCCTTCAGTATGTATTCTCTTTGAATGACTTTAACCTTCGTCAGAGAAAGTGGTTAGAGCTCTTGAAATATTACGACATGAGTGTACTTTATCATCTTAGCAAGGACAATGTAGTGGCCGAAGCTCTCAGTAGACTGTGTATGGGTAGTGTTGCTCATATTGAGAAGGATAAGAAGAAGTTAGCTCAGGAAGTTCATCAGCTTTACAGACTAGGTGTCTTCTTAGTCAACTCTGCAAAAGGTAGTATATGGGTTCAAAATAGTTCAGAATAATCTATAGATTCTAAGGTAAAATAAAAGCAAGATAGAGATCCTAAACTAGTAGAGTTGAAAGAGTCAGTCAGAAATCAAAAAGTAGAGTTTTTATCCCAAGGGGGAGATGGTGTGTTGCATTGTCAGGGTCATATCTGTGTTCCTGGTGTAGATAACTTAATGCAGAAATTTCTTAAAGAAGGGCATAATATGCACTACTCTATTCATCAAGGGGCCACTAAGATTTATTGCAACTTGCACGAGATCTATTAGTGGAGTGGGATAAAGAGAGATGTTGCAGAGTTACTGGCTAAGTGATATACATGTCAGCAGGTTAAGAAAGAGCATCATAAGCCTAGTGGTTCCATATAGGAGTTCATTATTCCCACCTGGAAATAGGAATAAATAAGCATGGACTTCGTGACGGGTTTGCCTCATACTCGTCGTCATCATGATTTAGTTTGGGTCATTCTAGATAGGATGACCAAATTAGCTTATTTCATTTTAGTCCATTCCTCTTATTCAGCCGAGGATTATGCCAAAATCTATATCAGAGAGTTGTTAAGATTGCACAGTGTTTTGTTATTTATTATCTCAGACAGAGGTAACCAGTTCACCTCTCATTTGTGGAAAGCATTCCAAAAGGGTCTTGGTACCCAAGTCCATCTCAGTACAACCTTTCATCCTCAGACAGATGGTCAAGCAAAAAAGGCCATTCAGACTTTAGAATATATGCTTCCAGCCAGCGTGTGCAATTGATTTCAAGTGAAGTTGGAATGATCACTTACCTTTGATTGAGTTTCCATACAACAATAGCTATTATTCTAATATTTAGATGGCTCTATTCGAAGCTCTCTATGGTAGGAGATGTAGATCACCAGTCGGTTGATTCAAAGTTAGTGAGGCATCATTTATAGGGCTTGACTTAGTATTCGATGCTCTATAAAAAGTTCAGTTGATCAGAGAGAGACTACGGGCTACCCAGAGCCAACAGAAGTCTTTTGCAGATGTGTGTAGAAAGGATATAGAGTTTGAGATTAGTGACTTTTTCTGTCTAAAGATCTGTCCCATGAAGAGAGTGATGAGATTTGGCAAGAAGGAAAAGCTCAGTCCTCAATATGTCGGTCTCTTCAAAATTCTCAGTTGCTTCGGTAAAGTAGCTTGTGAGCTCGAATTGCCTTCAGATCTAGCCTCAGTTCATCTAGTTTTCCATATGTCTTTACTCAAGAAGTGCATAGATAACCCAGTAGTTGTAGTCCCTATAGAGGGTATAGACATTCAGAATAGCCTCTCTTATGAAGAGATTCCAGTCAAAATCCTAGACTATCAGATTCGTAAACAGAGGAACAATGAAGTCCCTTTAGTCAAATTTCTTTGGCAAAATCAGTCTGTTGAGGGAGCTACTTAGGAAGAAGAAGCAAACACGTGAACCAAGTACCCTCACCCCTTCTCTGGAAACTCAGACTCAGCTCAAGGTAATAGTTCTCCTTAAAATTATTCAGTTACATGTTCATAATTCCATTAAAAATTGGTACTAAGTACATTGCATATCCCATCATGCATTCATGTATCAGTTCAATCAAGTAATCATGCATCAGACATGCATTCTCATTGTGAGAAACTGAGTTTATCAGAACACTTAGTTATGCATTTAGGAATCAGTTACTCATGCATCAGATATGCATGCTCAGTATGATGTGTTCATCTTGTCAGTCATGTCAGTCATGAAATCATGGTTCAGTAGTATATGTTGCGTACGTACTTTATTTAATCATTTTTCTCATCTCAGCAAGTTCCATTCGAGGACAAATGTTCTCAAGGGGGAGATATTAGAAGATCTCGCAAAATCATGCGTCTAAAATCAACCCTTAAAAGCTCCTTACAAGCTCTTTAAGGGATCCCAACCCTTAGAAAAATTTAGCAAAGTGTTTAAGGACTTTGTCTCATTTTAAGCCTCTGAAATTTGGGAATTTATTTCATAACCTTCTCGACCTCCGTTTTTTAATTTTCAAGTTGCTTACGATGGGGCAAGTTAATAGTACAACCCAGGTAAGTTTTGGAATTTTTGGAATAGCTGTAATAACTCGCATTTTTGAGTTGGTCTATGAACCGTCATTCTTATGTGTAGAAGCTTCTAATGCCGAGGTTCTCCTAGCTAAATCTCATCCCCCCAAAGTATCAAGTATTTGATTCAAGAATGAGCCATTATTTAGTGTGGAATTCTTTTGATTTCAACTTTTCATCCTATCTATGATTGAATTATCTTTCCAACGGTATAAGATTCGCCCAAAATCGATAATCAGGCAAGAAGTTATGGCTATTTTAAGTTCCAATCGTAAAACATCGTCATTTATGTCCTTAGCGCGTTGCGGAGAGAGTTACATTAAAAATTATCACTTTTCAGTGCCCTCCATGATATTGGCACGTCATGGAGAAGGCCAATTTCCTAATTGTCGATTTCCAGTGTGACTTCGTGATGGTGGCACTGTGCAGAGAGGGTCGATTTCCCATTCGTCAATTTCTAGTAAAGCACCGCGATAGTGGCGCGTCGCGGTGACCCTTGAAATCGGGCTTCCAGCTCTTTTTCTTCAGTTTTGTTCAAAAGTTAAGAAGGGTATTTTGGACTTTTTCCAAGCCTTTTAAAATGTCCAAACATCTGATTGAGGGCCTCTACAAGCATTATACATGAAATTTCTCAAAAATTTCCTCAACCAAAACCCTAGTTCATGATACTTTCTTTCCAAGAAATTCAAGAATTCTCCATTAACCCTCCAAGTTTAATCAAGATTCGAAGTTCTTAGTCCAAGGGTCTCAAGAATTATCATTCAAGAACACAAGTAACATCTCGAAAGAAAGTTTTTTATTCAAGTCTATCAATCTAAGGTATGTGGGGTCTGAACAAGGGTAACCCTTTCACCTTGTTCCCAAAGATTTATTTTAAATTAATAATTTCTGCAAGATATATGATTATTTCATGAAATTCAAGTTAGGGTTTACACCCATTCCCTTTAATTGCAAGATTATGAAATATTTCCATGATTTAGAAGTGTACTTACATGATTTTGCTTATGATTTCATACTTATTGCTGAAATTCCCAAATTTAAGTTGTTTTATAAATGATTTCACTACCAAGCATGAATGTCTTGATGATTTCTCATGAGTTTGACATATGGGTCATGAAGCCCTAGTAAAAGATTTTTTTCCAAGGTTTATATCAAGGTTTAAGCTCAATTATGAGTTGAGATTATTCAAGTAAGTGTATAAGTTTAAATTAAGTTTTAAAGTTTGATGATGATTTTCAATCAAAGTTTCAAGGAAAGAGTGTTTATCCTAAGTTGAGAAAGGAACCCACATTACTTTGATTTAAGTTAAAGGGAAGCATTGTTGGCTTCCATTACATACTTTTGAACAGTTTAAGGTGGATTTTTCTAAAGTCTGAGCTTAAGTACGGGAGTAGTATTTAGAACCGAGTTGGGCTTGATTCCAAGGTCTAATTCCCCATAACTATGAACCAATGTAGGATTATAAGTTACTGATGTACCGGCTTTTGACTGAATATTTTGCATCTTTTCTTATGGTAATTGTATGCTTTCAAGCAACCAAGTTTGTAGTTGATGCTTGTTTTTAGTGTTTTAGGATAAGAAATTGGCAGAAGGAAAAGACTCAAAAGAATGGATCAAAAACACTTTTAACGGTCAAAATGGTGGAGACCGTCAGACTTAAGATGGACCACCAAAGTGACCATCAGGTATAAACATGGACCACCAAAGTGACCATCAAAGTGACCATCAGGTATAAACATGGACCACCAAAGTGACCATCAGGTATAAACAGAACCCAGGATTTTAAAGCTTACAGAGATGGACCAAATGGCGAACCGTCAGTTTCATGATGAACCACCAATTGCACCATTAGGATTATCCAGAAACTAGTCTCCTGAAAGACTCAGTGAGGGACTAGATGGTGGACCGTTAGACCTGCGATGGACCACCAGCCAGACCGTCAGGCTTATCCAGAATGTGGCTTTCCAGGACCATCTATGATGGACCAAATGGTGGATCGTCAGACCTGCGATGGACCACTAGTCAGACTGTCAGGCTTATCTAGAATGTGGCTTTCCAGGACCATTTTCTATAGGTAAAATGGTGGACCATCAAGATAGCGACGGACCACCAATTTTGCCGTCAGTTTTGACGCGATTTTTCTGATTTTGAATTTTAAAATCCTTTTTACCTGGGAACATATAAATACCAAATTTTAGGGTTATTTGAGGGGATTTCATTAATTGAAAAGCTATTCCTTCTTTGAAAAACTCTCTGTAACCTAGTATTTTAGAAATTTGAAGCATATCTTTGAGAGATTATTCCTTTTTGCTATTGAAGATTCAAGAACTAATTCTTGAGATTTGTGTAAGCAAACTCAGTATTTATTTAATAATAATACAAAGAATATTTCTTTTTGTTTCATTGGAATGTGTGGCTAAGCTCCCATAACTAGGGTTATGGGAGCCTTGATGTGAAAAACATTTATGGATTGTGAATCCAAGGGAGTTCTATAAATAATTGATATCGTATAAACCTTTCTCCATTTTGTATGGCTTTTCTTGGTTGAAAACTCAAAAGGTAAGCCCAAGATGCATCACTTGTCTGAAAAAAACTATTTTCTTAGGAGAGAAAGGGTTTACATAAAATCCAATGGCCTTAACCATTAGATTAATGGCAAATTCCCTAACAGGATTTGCTTATATGAGAAATAAGTTGAATAATCAGTGTGTTCTTTGGGTTTGAGAGAATAAAGAAAATCTATCCACTTAGGTTGAGAAAATAAGAGGTAGAGAATAGTATTCAACCCTTCTTGCAATTAAATTTGTTAATTGGAACTTTTAAATGATTCACAATCCTAATTATTCTAGCATCTGGGGTAACCATAACTCTGGTTTTTTTAATATCACTAAAGTACTTTCTGCAGAAAGGATCAAGTAGTGGGAATAATTATTACAGTTACTTATTTTGTAACTTACAACTTAAAACCCCTTTAAATCTGAACCTTTGATCAACAATCTAATAACAACCACAACACTGAGCACAGTATTCCCAGTGGAATTCGACACCTAACTCAATTGGGTTCTATATTTGACAATGACCTCTTACACTCTTTTATGGGAGTTATAATTTGGGAGAATCAAATTTTGGTGCCATTGCCGGGTAATACGGTTGTCAGTTTAGTGTGTGATTGTTAATTCACCCTTTGGTCAAAGTGTTTTATTTGTTGTTTTTGTTTATGCAGGCTGAATATTGTGTATGCACAATACATGGAGATCAGGTGCACCATTATTACCAATTCATTCAAAGCCTCAGTTGATAGGCAGAATGGCTGATCCACAAGAGGCAGAAAGATTAGCTACTTTGGCTAATGCACAAGTAAACTAGCAGAATACTGATAACCCAGGTCGAGCGCCAAATCTTGATGATGAGAAACTGGGGGATGATGATTTATTATATCCTATAAATCCAAGGAATGCAGGGAATGTGGCTGCTCCTGTTAATCGCAATATTTATCAAAATGGCCCTTTTAGAGAAAGAAGGGACCACCAACCCATCCAATTTGATCCCAATGACAATGACGATGGGATGGATGGAGCAGGAGCAACTGGAGCTATTATTCCTCCACCTCTAGCACCTAGGGTAAAGTTTAATATTACAAGAACCATGATTCAACTCCTTCATCTAAAGGGGTTGTTTTGTGGTGTGCCAGGAGATAATCCCAACATGCATCTGGTAAATTTTATTACTATTTGCTAGTCATTCGATAATCCAGGAGTGGGACAAAGCGCCATCCGCCTGTTCTAATTTTCATTGTCTCTATCCGAGGAGGTAATATTGTGGCTTAATAAGCTGACACTCGACTCTATAACCAACTGGAGGCAATTGAAACAGGCTTTCTTAGAAAGGTTTTTTCTGCCTTCCAGAAGGGTACAGCTCAGGGATTAAATTAGTAACTTTAGACAACTCCTAACTGAGGCTCTTCATAAGACGTAGGAGAGGTTAAAAAAGAAGCTGATCAATGCCAAAACCACAATAGATATTCATTTGATGGAGACTCTTTATTAGGCTTTGAACTCTATTATGAAGCCAATTGTTGAGAATGCTACTGGGGGATCATTTATTGACCTCACACTTCAAGAAGCTTCAGAGAAGCTTAATCGGATGGCTAAATAAAGTAGAGCTTGGCATACCAGGGATTATGTGGTAGCAAGCCCTACTTTGTCTGTTGGCATAACTGCGAAGAAATGCAGGAAGGAAGAAAAACATGACCAAGACATGGCTCACATAAAAACACAGATAAACCTTCTTACCAAGTATTTATTTTCAGGAAAGACAGAGAAGGTTAAAGTTGTTGTATCGTAGGGAAGGGCTGATTCTGATTCTGAAGAGAAAACCAACTATTTGAACAGTCAGGGGGGTTTCCGAGGCAGTGGCCAAGGAAACCAAGGTTAGAACTATTATGATAAATCTGGTTATAGGTACCGTGACCAAGGAAATTAGAAGAGCAAGAATGATAGGAGTGGTTTGTATATTTCTCCTAGAAATCATGAGGCTGCGACTACTAGCTCTAGAAAAATATCCATGGAGGACATGATGGCAAAACTATTGAAGGGAGTGGAAGCAACCAATACTGGATTAGCTGAGATGAAAAATGAGTTATCTTCGATGAATCAATTAGTTGATTCATATTCTAATTTGATAAAATAGTTGGAGCAACAAATGTATCAACTGTTTGCTGCATTTAATCAAAGGAAAGCTAGAAATCTACCTAGTGACACAGTGCAAAATCCAAAGAAGGATGGTTCATGTATGGCGGTGACTATTAGAAGTAGTAAAGTGCTGGCAAGCCCATCTTTGGGTAAGCCAGTAGTTGATATTGTGGTCAAAGATGTTGATTAAGTAGATATTGATAATCCAGTGGAGTTTGAGAAGCTGGATGGAAATGATATCCCTTTTGATCATCAACAGGTTGATGAGTTTGAAAAAGGGAAAGAGAAAGAAAAGAAAGTGGTGGCTAAGACTCTTCCAAAACCACTACCTCCATTTCCTCAGAGATTGAAAATGAAGGCCGATGACATAAAATTCAGTAAATTCATGGCCATATTAAAACAACTAATGGTGAATGTGCCTTTGGTTGAGGTACTTGAACAAATGCCAGGTTATGCAAAGTTCATAAAAGATCTTGTGATAAAGAAAAGAGCAATGATCTATGAATCGGAGGACAACCTTCATCATTGTAGTGCTATTTTTACAAGGTCTTTTGTATAGAAGAAGGTAGATCCAGGCACCTTCACTATTCAATATACTATTGGGTCATTGCAGTTTGCAAAGGCCTTATGAGACCTGGGAGCAAGCATAAACCTGATGCCGTTAGTTGTTTACAAAAAGTTAGGCTTGGGGGACCCTATACCCACCAACATGCGGCTTGTGATGGCAGACAGATCAGTTAAATGGCCTATTGGTATTTTGTATGATGTGCTGGTAAAGGTGGCTACCTTTATATTTCCTGCAGATTTTGTAATTTTGGATTGCGAGGTGTACTTTGAGGTACCCATAATCTTAGGTTAACCTTTCCTTACAACCGAAAGTGTGTTGATCGATTTGCGAGCTAATGACCTCATATTCAGGATAAATTATAAAGTGGCACACTTTGATGTGTGCAAATTAATGAATCATTATGAGGACATGAATGTGTTCTCAATTGCTGATATATATTATGAGGATGAGCATGAGGTACCAATAGAAGAGAAGTTTGTTGCCGATCCTTTAGCTGCAGTGCTTATGAACTTTGATCGTAAAGACATTGAGGAGTATAAAAAGACTGTTTGTTCCTTGAAAGGAATGGGATCGTACTCTTATGCTCCAAAAAAGCTTAATCTTGATCTTCAGAATTGACCAACACCACTAGTGAAACCATCCATTGAAGATCCACCGATGTTGGAGTTGAAAGAGTTGCCTGGTCATTTGAGGTACGTATTCCTGGGTAGTGGGAATACACTACCCATTATTATTGATGCTGATCTAAATGAGCAATAGGTGGAAGCTCTAATCTCTATTCTTAAGAGATATAAGAGAGTTATTGGTTGGACTATTGCGAACATCATTGGTATTCCTCCTAGCATATGTATGCATAAAATTCATCTTGAGGAAGATTGTATGCCTACTATTGAGCATCAGTGTCTCTTGAAACCACCTATGAAAGAGGTGGTGAAGAAAGAGATCATCAAGTGGTTAGATACAGGAGTGGTGTATTCTATATCAGACAGTAAGTGGGTCAGTCATGTGCAATACGTGCCTAAGAAAGGAGGTATGCCAATGATACCTAACGAGAAGAATGAGTTGATCCTACTTAGGCCTTTTACTGGGTGGAGGGTGTATATGGATTATCGAAAGCTTAACTCGTGGACATATAAAGATCACTTTCCAATGCCCTTCATGGATTAGATGCTTAACCAATTAGCAGGAAGGGGTTGGTACTGTTTCTTAGATGGGTACTCTGGTTACAATCCGATTTTCATTGATCCTGAAGATCAGGAGAAGACGACATTCACGTGTCCATATGGTATATTTTCTTTCAAGAGTATGCCTTTCAATTTGTGTAATGCGCCTGCCACTTTTTGGAGGTGCATGATGTCAATCTTCTCTGATATGGTTGAAGACACCATGGAGGTGTTTGTGGATAATTTCTCAGTTTTTGGAGATTTTTTTACCTTTGCTTGCTAAATCTAAGTCGGGCATTACAACAATGCGAAGAGTTCAACCTGGTACTTAACTGGGAAAAATGCCACTTTTTGGTGAGGGAGGGCATTGTTCTTGGCCATAAAATTTTAGAAAAGGGGATCAAGGTTGATAAATCTAAAGTCAAAGTTATTGAGAGGTTTCCACCCCCATCTCACTAAAAGGGATGCACAGTTTCCTTGGCCATGCAGGGTTCTACCGAAGATTTATTAAGGACTTCTCTAAAATTGCAAATCCTCTTTGCAAACTTTTAGAGAAGAAAGCTAAATTTCTCTTTGATGAGAATTGTCTGAAAGCATTTGAATTTCTCAAAGGGAAGTTGGTAGAGGCCCCTATTATTGTTGCACCGAATTGGTCAATGCCATTTGAGATTATGTGCGATGCAAGTGTGGTGGCTTTGGGTGCTGTGCTCGGTCAGAAGAGGGAGAAGCTTTTTCATTCAATATATTACACAAGCAAGGAATTAAATAGAGCACAGAAGAACTATAATGTTACTGAGCAGGAACTTCTTACAGTTGTCTATACTTTCGAGAAGTTCCATTATTACTTGTTGGGAACCAAGGTGGTGGTTCATACAGACCACGCTGCCCTGAGATATCTAATGGCGAAAAGGGATGCAAAGCCGAGGTTATTCAGGTGGGTGCTGCTACTCCAAGAATTTGATTTTGAGGTAAAAGATAGAAAAGGCTGTGAGAATCAAGTGGTAGATCATCTATCGAGAGTTAAGGGTGACCACACAGTGCAAAATGAACTCAAGATTGATGATACATTCCCTGATAAAGAAATATTGGCTGCTGTGATTGAAAAAATGTTGTGGTATACCATTTCACCAACTATGTGGTAAGTGAATTGATTCCTGAGAATCTTTCCTTTCATCAAAAAAAAAAGTTTCTTCATAATGTGATGCATTATTTTTGGGATGAGCTGAATCTATTTCGATGGTGTACTAATGGCATTATTAGCCGGTGCATTCCAGAAGTAGAGACGACAATCATACTGGAAACAAGTCATGCTTCCTCAGTTGGAGGTCACCATGTAGGTGATCGGGTGACAAGGAAAGTACTTCAAAGTGGATACTATTGGCCTTCATTGTTTAGGGATACCTACGAGTTCGTAAGGAGATGTGATCAATGTCAATGGAAGGGGTCTATCTCAAAGCATCATGAGATGCCAATGTCTAAAATGCTTGAGGTAGAATTATTTGATGTCTGGGGAATTGATTTCATGGCCCCTTTGGGAGTTCATTTGGGATAAAGTATATATTAGTTGCCGTTGACTATGTATGAAAATGGGTTGAGACAGTTGCACTAGTGGATAATGAAGGTAAGCGTGTTATTGCATTATTAAAGAGAAATATCTTCTCTCGCTTTGGGGTACCACGTACCATCATAAGAGATAGAGGATCACACTTTTGCAACAAATTGTTCAGAGCCATCTTGGAAAAATATGGGGTCAAGCAACATATGGTAGCTACACCGTACCACCCACAAACTAGTGGGTAGGTGGAAATCTCAAATCGAGAAATAAAGATGATCCTTACCAAAACTGTAAATACTAGCAGGAAAGATTGGTCTAAGAACCCAGATGATGCCTTATGGGCATATAGAACTGCGTTCAAGACACCAATTGGCATGTTACCATACCAATTAGTCTATGGCAAAGCATATAATTTACCAATCGAGCTTGAGCATAAAGCACTATAGGCAGTGAAGCAGCTTAACCTGAACTAGAATGACGTGGTGAATACGAGATTGGGGTAGCCAAATAAGATGGATGAATTCTGTCTCAATGCATATGAAAGAGCAAACCTTTACAAGGAAAGGATGAAAAAGTACCATAATCGGAGGATTGTGCAGCGAAATTTTCAAAAGGGCGATTTGGTACTCCTTTTCAACTCCAGACTGAAGTTGTTTCCTGGTAAGTTGAAATCCAAATGGTACCAAGTCCACTCATCTGGAGTATTGGAGTTGGAAAATAAAGACGGGAGTGTTTTCAAGGTGAACAAACAAAGGGTGAACCTATACATCGGTCCAATGGATTCGATAAAGTGTATAGACACCATATATCTTGATGAAGTTTGAGTAATTGAGACAGCTGTGTCGTGCCACGATAATAAATTAGGCGTTAATGGGAGGCAACCCACAAATTGTTATTGTAACCATAGTCGGGATATATTTTGTTTTCTTGTGCATTGTTGATGTGTTTGTGGAGTGTGCAGGACTAAATATGAGAATAGGAAGAAATTCTGAGCTACTAGAATAAAGTGACGGTCAAACTGACGGACCACCAGTCAGACCATCAAAAAAGGGCAAGAAAATTCATTCACTGGATTGGAGTGACGGCCAAAGTGGAGGACCATCATAAGACTGGTGAACCTTCTAAACTACCGTCAGTTAGTATTGTTCATTCATATAAACCCCATACATTTAACCTACCTCACTTTGCATACCAGTATATTCTCAAGTATTGACACATACTTTTATCTTGTGCTATAGTGTTTTATACCATAGGTTCAGAAGCACAAGATCCAGAGCGTCAGTAGTAGTCCAGTTTTCAGCAGCCAGATTCATTAATAAGTCCTCATCATTCAAGGATGTTATTATTTTATTATTTGTATTCCAAAACTTAGTCAGTTCAGTAGATGGAGTTAGTTGGGTATATGTCCCTTCAACTCCTTATTCAGACATTTAGAGGCTTTTCTGACTAAATTTCAGACTATAGCATGTTTAGATAGTTTATTTTAGTTTTGGGTATTTCTATACCTCGTGCAGACATTATGTTATCAATTATGCTACAGTTTTGAACCTTATGGCCTTATAACTTATATTTTTCATATTTTTACAGTATATTATTCAATGCTCAGTTACATTTCTCTATCTATAAAGTCCCAAAAATACCCTATTTACGTATCATTGGAAAGTGTATTATCATAAATACGACAGTAAGAAGTGGCAATATAAAGGTGTGTAAACTATAAAAACGAGTCAAAGTAGATTGTCCCATACTAGCTCTTCCGCACAATAATTCGACCAAAGGTGATCCTATTACAGGAATAGCATTAGGGACACCTGAGTTACAGATATTAGTCATGGGTTAGCTTGTGTTCCTTTGGGGTCATGGACACTGTGTAGCATTCCTAGCACCAGACTTTGGTCGTTACACAACCTTTTCTTGTCTTTAACCTACAGCTGGAAAAAAAACTCGATGCCATATTTTTTAAAAATACCCGTCTTCTGTACGTGTTCATGAAAATCTATAAAGCACTCAATTGCATCCTCATACTTTATACCTTTGAATATCGGAGGATTCATCTACATGTCCATCATCATTAATCAAAGGCTAAAGTACCTATTAGGAATGCACCTCTATTTTAGAGCCTTCATCTATTCTTGGAGCTAACGATTTGTAAAGATTATAAGAAGAAATTTCAAGTTTAGAAGTAGTAGATTACCTCCAAAGATGATGTTGTTTCCATACTATATTCGGGTATGCAGAATCTGTATAGCAGAACAACTACTTCATCTAGTTCAAGTTTATAAACAAGAACACAATGACGTATATCAATACCCTCAACACAAGATCAAAATGATCTTTCCAAGAGGTGTATTTATTTTTCATAAATAATAGATGAAGTAGAAATGAATAAGGCCAGGTCGTCCGAATTCACGGAGTTTCCTTAAGGAAATAATTCCCCTCATTGTACCCGAGTTTGTGAAATTTTTCCTCCCAGGATAAAATGGCCTTCAATTCGATTATAGTGGTACCTTAAATAGGCAGATTCTATGAATGCACTGAATGATTTAATGATCACACAGAGTATTTGAAGACAAGAAGAATGTTTTGTAATCTGAAAATTTCTGTACCAAAACCTGTGGATGAAACCAGGTTTATATAGCCACAAGATGCCTCTTCAGAAAGGTGGCATTGGTTCAATTTAAGGTGTGTTTCTTTTCTGAAAATGCATGTCTGTTTACTTGAAACAGTGCATCATTTTGCTGAAACAGTACATACCCGTTCGTGTGAAACATTGTGTTTTTTCATCGAAACATTGCATCAGTTTGCTAAAATAGTTCATCATTTCACTGGAACAATGCATCTGTTTACGAAAATAGTGCATTTGTTCATCAAAAACAGTGCATCTATTTGCAAAATAGTGCAACGATTCATTGAAACAGTGTATCCGTTCATGGAACAATTGCATTAGTTCAGTTCGAAGTTACTGTTACTGCGTACATGTCTATAAAATGGAGTTCGAACACAGAAAAAATATTTACTGTGTTATTCATTTTACCCTTTGGCATTTTTCGAATTTCAAATAAAGTTTGTCCAAGAAGATAGATCTCATCGATCGATCATTTGACAAATCCAAATCCAAATCCAAATTTGAAGATGAAGTAGAGCCGAGTGAGCGACGACGACGACGGCACGAGGCATCTCAATTTTTTTGCCTCACTTATCATGTGGAGTAAGTGTCCATTAATATAAATACTACAAAGTTCTCTTCTTCCACCAATGTGGTAGAAAGAGTAAACTTTCCAATTTGGAGTACACTTTTTAAATTAAGTGTCTCCTTTCCTCCATCCTTTTCCACTCCATTTTCCATTCACACTTTCTTCATTTACTATGAACCCAACAATCCCCCACATGAATGGGGAATGTCTATTTTTTTCGTAAAAGTTTTATGAACAAGTATGTGATCATCAAACAAAGACTGATTGCATCTGGATAAGTGGGTTTCCCTTTGAACTTTCCATAGTGAACATGTATCGAATGCACTCGGTTAATGGGTAGATTTGATATCTTTGAACCGTTGAGATTTAATGTAGACCTAGACAATACATGTCACACAACCAGCCTTTTACCATTTTATGGTTCTCACGATTTTATTCTTTTCAGCCATGAACACTTCTCGGTTTTATGAGAGCTTAGATAATAGGCCTTTACTAACATTCTCTTCGAAGAGGCTTCCACTTCTCCCACACATAGGTGATTTCTAAATGTTCAATCCTATAGATTAAACTATTTTGTCAAATCTCCCAAATTTAGATAATCATTAAAAGACTTTTCACCTTAAGTCTTATCCTTGTTTACTAACCATTGTCTACATCATGAGAATGAAATGGGTAATTGACAATGTTGAACCTGTCAGATACAACTTTGTTTAATGTCCTTGAACCTAGCTCTTGGGATCTCCAGTCTTCTAGGTAGAGTTTCCGCCATTATGACTTGTCCTAGGCCTTAAACCCATTCCTTTGGATATCCTTTCCACTCCTTCTCTAGATAGGCATTTTGTAAGTGGATCCAACATATTATCCTTTGACTTTAGATAGTAAACAGTGATAATTCCACTATAGAGAAGTTCCCTAACGATATTAAGTCTCCATCATATGTGATGCGACTTACCATTGTACATCATGCTCCCTGCCTTTCCTATTGTCACTTGGCTATCACAGTGTATACATACTGGTTCCACTGGCTTGGGATAATCCAGAATATCTTTCAAGAAATTTCGAAGCCATTCTGCTTCTTCACCGGCTTTATCCAATGCGATAAATTCAGATTCCATTATAGAGCGAGCAATGCACGTCTGTTTGGATGATTTCCAAGAGACTGCTCCTACACCGATAGTAAATACATATCCACTTGTGGATTTTACTTCATTCGATCCGGTGATCCAATTTGCATCACAATCCTTCAAGTACCACAGGATATTTATTATAATGCAAAGCACAGTCTTGAGTATATTTAAGATACCCCAAAACTCTTTTCATTGCCATCCAATAAATTTTGTTGGTATTACTCGTGTACCGACTCAATTTCCTCATAGCACATGCTATGTCTGGTCATGTACAGTTCATTATATACATTAAACATCCCAATACTCTTGCGTACTCCAATTGTGAGTCACTTTTACCTTTGTTCTTTCGAAGTGCAAAGCTCACATCCAATGGAGTCTTGGCAATACCAAATTCCATATACTTGAATTTTTCAAGTACATTTTTGATATAATGAGACTGTGACAATGCCAACCCTTGTGGAGTTCTATGGATTCTTATTCCTAAGATCACATCCGCAACTCCAAGGTCTTTCATATCGAACTTGCTCTCGAGCATTCGTTTTGTTGCATTTATATCAGAAATGTCTCTACTGATGATCAACATATCATCCACATATAAACACACAATGACTTGGTGATTGGGAATGTCTTTAATATAAACACATTTATCACATTCATTTATTTTGAATCCGTTTGCCAACATGGTTTGGTCAAACTTTGCATGCCATTGCTTAGGTGCTTATTTCAATCCATAAAGTGACTTAACAAGTTTACACACCTTATTTTTCTTTCTTGGAACCACAAAACCCTCAGGCTGTTCCATGCAAATTTTTTCCTCCAATTCTCCATTTCGGAATGCGGTTTTCACATCCATTTGATGGATTTGAAGATCATATACTGCCGCCAAGGCAATTAACATTTGAATCGAGGTTATCCTTGTTACTGGCGAGTATGTATCAAACTAATCAAGTCCTTCCTTTTGTTTGAAGCCTTTTAATATAAGTTTTGCCTTGTATTTTTCAATAGTTCCATCTGCCTTAATTTTCCTTTTGAAGAACCATTTAGAACCTAAAGGTTTATTTCCTGGAGAAAGATCAACCAACTCCCACATATGGTTGCTTAAGATTGAATCAATCTCACTATTAATTGCCTCTTTCCAAAAGGATGAGTCTGACAACGACATCACTTCTTTAAACGCTTGAGGCTCATTTTCTTAGAGAAATGTTACAAAATCCGATCCAAACGAAGTTGACGTTGTTTGACGTGTACTACATCTTGGATTATCTTCATTATTTACATTCTCACTTGGTTCATCTCGAGGTCGTTTAGACCCTCCACTAGACTATTCGTGTCTAATTTTATACGGGTAAATGTTTTCAAAAAATTCAGCATTATCTAATTCAATTACCGTATTTTCATTTATATCTGGATGTTCAGATTTATGAACCAAAAATTGACATGATTTACTGCTTTTAGCATATCCTATTAACACACATTCCACTCTTTTAGGTCCTATCTTAACCCTTTTAGGTATAGGAACTTGGACCTTTTCTAGACACCCCCACACTTTGAAATATTTCAAGTTGGGTTTTCTTTCTTTCCATTTTTTGTAAGGAATTAATTGTATCTTACTATGGAAAACTATATTGAGTATACGGTTAGCCGTAAAGATAGCCTCCCCCCACAAATTTTGTGGTAAACCAGAACTTATAAGTAAAGCATTCATTATTTCCTTCAAAGTTTGATTTTCCTTTTCGCAATTCCATTAGATTGAGGTGAATAAGGGGCCGTAGTTTGATGGATGATTTCATTCTCTAAATATATTTGCGCAAAGAAAGATTCATATTGTACGCCCCTATCACTTTTTATTATTTTGATCTTTTTGTCTAACTGATTTTCAACTTCAGTTTTGTATTTCCTAAACGCATCTATTGCTTTATCCTTAATATTTAGCAAGTAGACATAAAAGTATCTTGTGCAATCGTCAATAAAATTTATGAAATACTTTTTCCCACCACGAGATGGTGTTGACTTCATATCACAAATGTCAGTGTGTATTAAGTCTAAGGGATTGGAATTCCTTTCAACGGACTTATAAGGATGCTTTGCATACTTTGATTTCACACATGTTTGACACTTTGATTTATTGCACTCAAAGTTTGGCAAAACTTCTAAGTTAATCAGTTTTCATAACGTTTTGTAATTAACATGGTCTAAACGTTCATGCCATAAATTATAAGACTCAAGCAAGTAAGAAGAATTTGAATTTTTATTCATTTCAACAGTCATTACATTCATCTTATAAAGACCCTCCATGAGATAGCCTTTTTCTACATACATTTCTCCTTTGCTAACTACAATTTTTCCAAAAATGGTTACACATTTGAATCCATTCTTATCTAGGAGTGAAACAGAAACTAAGTTCCTACGTAACTCCGAAACATATAATACATTGTTAAGTGTCAAAACCTTGTCGAAAGTCATTTTTAAACAAATTTTTCCTGTTCCCTCCACCTTAGCAGTAGCAGAGTTAGCCATGTAGATTATTTATTCTGCTTGAGCTGGAGCAAATGATGAGAAAAACTCTTTGTTTGTGCAAACATGGCGTATGGAACCATAATCCATCCATCATTTGCGTGGATGGTGGATTTGCTTGGTCCTTTTTCTTTCCTTTCTTCGGGGCTTGACAATCCGTGGATTTGTGGCCAATCTTTCCACAGTTGAAGCATTTTCCCTTGAATTTCTTATTGGTTTGATTGCTTCCTTGTTCAGGTTTCTTTCTATTCTTAGAATTGTTTCGATCATAGTCTACAATATGTGCTCCATTAATTGTAGAATTTCCCTTTGACCTTTTTTCGGCAGCTTTATTTTCCTTTTCAATACGGAGTCGGACGATAAGATCTTCAACAGTCATCTCCTTTCATTTATACTTTAAGTAGTTTTTGATGTCTTTCCACAACGGTGGTAGCTTCTCAACTATCACTGCTACTTCGAAAGCATCATTCACAATTAAACCTATAAAATAGTTTATGTGAGTATTAAGAACATTTTTAATTTGTTCAACTACATTATTTTTCAAAAATATGCCTTCTACTAGGAGATCATGTATGATGACTTGCAACTCTTGTACTTGAGAGACAACAAATTTGCTATCTATCATTTTGAAATTCAGGAACCGTGCAACAAGGAATTTCTTAATTCCCGCATCCTTCATTTTATATTTCTGTTCAAGTGCCTCCACAGTTCCTTTGATGTGTTGGTTCAACTGTAGATATTGTAGAGGTCGTCTTGGAGACCACTCAGAATATAATTCCTACAAAGAAAGTCCGAATGTTTCCAAGCTTCTACAATAACAAAGCGATCTTTGTCCAAGGTTCCCTCGTGCACCTCAGGAGTGTCTTCGCTAGTTAATCATTGCAGACATAAAGTGGTGAGGTAAAAGAACATCTTTTGCTGCCACCGCTTGAAGTCGACGCCCAAAGATTTTTTGAGCTTCTCCGCCGGTGCCATTGTTGGCGGAGCATTTGTACGACTCGATGTGGCAATATTAGTTGCCCGCACAGACATTTCCATATTTTGCATTTGACTTTCGTTAGTCATCTTTCCTGTCACCACAAGACAGAAAAATTTAGTATTTTTTAGAATACTATTTATAAAGTTAAATAACTTTTCAATTTTTCTTCTTGTTTCTAGTTAACAATGAAGTTTTTATAACTTTAAATCGTCAACCGAGTGAAGTTTAACTTGTGATGAAGATTTTATGTCTTCTAATCACTAGTTAAATTCAAGCGGAGTAGAAAGCTTAAAGCCTTAATCTCCAAAAACAAGATATACAGATTCTGCAAGTGGTTATTTCCTTAAGATTGTTGTTTCCACAATATATTCGGGTATGTAGAATCCATATAGCAGAACAACAACTTCATCTAGTTCAAGTTTATAAACAAGAACATAATGAAGTATATCAATACCCTCAACACAAGATCAAAATGATCTTTCTAAGAGGTTTATTTATTTTTCAGAAATAATAGATGAAGTAGAAATAAATAAGGCCAAGTCGTCGAAATTCACGGAGTTTCCTTAAGAAAATAATTCCCCTCACTGTACCTGAGGTTGTGGAATTTTTCATTCCAGAATAAAATGGCCTTCAATCCGACTATAGCGGTACTTCAAATAGGCGGATTCTACGAACGCACTGAACGATTTAATGATCACACAGAGTATTTGAAGACAAGAAGAATATTTTGTAATCTGAAAATTTCTGTACCAAAACCTGTGGATTAAACCAGGTTTATATAGCCACAAGATGCCTCTTCAGAAAGGTGGCATTGGTTCAATTTAAAGGTGTGTCTCTTTTCTAAAAATGCATGTTTGTTTACTTAAAACAGTGCATCATTTTGCTGAAACAGTACATACCAGTTCGTGTGAAACATTGTGTGCTTTCATCGAAATATTGCAACAGTTTGCTGAAACAGTGCATCAGTTCACTAGAACAATGCATCTGTTAGTGCATTTGTTCATTGAAAACAGTGCATCTATTCACGAAATAATGCAATAATTAATTGAAACAGTGTATTTGTTCATGGAATAATTGCATCAGTTGAGTTCAAAGTTACTGTTACTGCGTGCTTGTCTATAAAATGGAGTATTGAACACATAAAAATATTTACTGTGTTATTCATTTTACCCTTTGGCATTTTTTGGATTTCAAATAAAGTTTGTCCAAAAAGATAGATGTCATCGATCGATCATATAAAAACAGTGCATATTTTCATCGAAAATAGTGCATCTGTTCGCAAAATAGTGCAACGATTCATTGAAATAGTGTATCTGTTCATGGAACAATTGCACCAGTTCAGTTTGAAGTTACTGTTACTATGTGAGTATCTATAAAATGGAGTATCAAACACAGAAAAAATATTTACTGTGTTATTCATTTTACCCTCTGGCATTTTTCAGATTTCAAATAAAGTTTGTCCAAAAAGATAGATCTCATCGATAGATCATTTGACAAATCCAAATCCAAATCCAAATCCGAAGCCAAAGCCGAAGCCGAAGCCGAGTTTGTCCAAAAAGATAGATCTCATTGATTGATCATTTGACAAATCCAAATCCGAATTCGAGCGATGACGATGATGGTGTGAGGCATCTCTATTTTCTTGCCTCACTTATCATGTGGAGTAAGTGTCCATTAATATAAACACTACAAAGCTCTCTTCTTCCACCAATGTGGTAGAAAGAGTAAACTTTTCAATTTGGAGTACATTTTCTAAATTGAGTGTCTCCTTTCCTCCACCTTTTCCCATTCCATTTTTCATTCACACTTTCTTCATTTACTATGAACTCAACAGATGAAACACTCCTAAATTTGTAAAAAAAAAAAAATTTCCTCCCCAAAGCCGTTCTGTTACATCCAATTACACATGCAAGTGTACTTGGTTGTGTAAATAATAAAGTGACCCTTGCAATCCAAATATCAATTTCATAGGGACTTGGTATTTAGCAGACAATCCAATTCTAATATTACCATTAAAGTTAAATAAGTGCGAGTTATAACCAATGTGAATTTGAGTTTTGTTATGCGAAATGTAACATTAAATAAGAACAAAAGTTAAAAGTATTGGAAACAATAATTAGGAGAATTCTAGGGTCAATGCATCTTAAACACTCATACAAAGGAATACAATCTTGTTGTTTAGTTATATATCTTGGTTGTTGATTCACGGGGATAATATCATAATCATGGTTTTCTAAGCCTCTAATACACTATTTAAATTAGCCTCACAATTACATCACTGAGAGGGGATGTGGGAATGAATTCAAACATTTTTATATTTCATCTTCTATTTGAGCTAAACGAAATTAATTATGTATATTCCTATATTAACCATGAATATTATCTAGAATTCATCTTAAAGAAGAGAACCCATTCCTTATGTTCCATATTCTAATCTAATGTTACTCCTTCCAGCTCATAAAAGAAATATAACTGTATTGTAAAGGTCATGAATTGATAGGATAGTAATCAAAAGAACATAAGAACAACAAAATATGATAATTAACTTTAACCAAATTGATTATAAGCTAAGAATTCATTTTCGTGGCCTCAATCAAAGAAACACGGTGTTTATCCACTCATAGTTATTCGAAGAATCACCATTAATGAATTTATAAGAAACATTACAAGACAAATAGAAGTTAAAGGAAGAAAATTCCTAGAGGAGAGGCCTTGATGCCTTCTCCTTTGTCCAATCATGTATTATTTCAAAAGTACCTTATAATTGTGGATAATTACATCCATTTAGGTCGTTCATAAGATTCCCCATACAAAATATAATCATTAACAAATTTACCCTCAACTTAAACTAAGTAGAAAACCAAGTTTAGTCGAGAGGGGTTGCATCTCATGGCCAAGGGGGTGAGGTGCATGTCCTATAGAACATCCAAACCAGTAGATATTAGAAGTAGGAGGTGCGGCGCATGGACTCACTCCTTGGGGGTGCAAGGTCAACTAAAAAATGTGAGGTCTTCGTCCAATCCTTGTTCTATACTTCTTGTCTTGTTGTTCCTTCTTTCCACACTCCGTGTCTTGTGTGTAGGCTTTATTTATCTTTCATAACTGATCAAGTGATCTCATACAACAAATCATAACAAACATTATCCAATGTACAACACAATAAATCTCATCAAAAGTGCACTAGACAAGCATAACCTACACCCTCCTAACTAGTTATCTCGTGTAAACTCTATTTGATTATTTTGGCTCTTGAATTGTTATAAAAGCACCTTAAAAACTCAAAACTTGAAACTCAACACACAAATACAAAAAGAACACTTTATACTTCATTAAGAACACAAAGATATTCTCAAAACTAAGCTAAATGTACATAGATAATAACACTTAGGTGTATATATACGCCTTAGATCACCACCCTACACCAAAGCCTTATTCACCCTCAGAAAACTCCTTACTCTAATCTCATCAAGGAAAACTCTAACATCACTACTTAAACTAAGACACTCAATCTACAACCATGAGAACTAAATAACTATCAAGTCTATATAAATCATGTCATTAAAATTTAAAACACATGAATACTAATTCAAAACTTCCTTTCCTCAAGGATTGACTCTACCAAGTTTACAAATCGGTGCTCATTACTCAACAATGATATTACATAAGTGACCTATTGATCATTAAACATGCACCCTTACCACAAGAGAGGTACCAATATTCTCTCCAAAATATATGATTTCAACAGAAGAATAGGTCTAAGAATAGAAGTCTGGTCATTCTCGCAACGAATTCTCATGACACATATGATGAACCATAAGCTTACTCTCTGTGTACTACTCTACTAATATAGCAATATTAAAATTCAAGATCAAGTAGGACTTTACGATTTGTAATGTAGGCTAACAGATGGGTACGTGCTATTCTGGTCAATAATAGTGACTACCTTCCCTAAAAGATTTAATACACCACACTTTATATTAAACTCATCCCCAACGAACCTATTTTTTCACCACTTTTATCTTTACACCCATTCTTTGTTTTATCCATCTCTTTAATATAGTTCATATAACTTTAGTATGGAGTACTTTTCATCAATACATAATTCACTTCTTATTCAAAATCTTTGATCAGTTTTTCTTTTAATTACACTACCACCCACCAACAACACATAAAGTTTTTTAATAGCCACAACATTATTACTACAGGTCTTCAACTTCACTCTTTACTTATTCAATTTTACACACCTCAACATCTTGATTTTTTAATTAAATTTCTTATTAATTTTAAATCAAAATATGGTCAATTTAAAGAATAGGATTGATTACGTATTAGGCTACAAAAGAATAGGCTAAAAGATCAACGGTATAAACTCAACACCTGGAATCTCCTAAACTCAATGAAATGCTTATATCATCTCCAAAACACAACATTCTTTTTTTTACTTTGCAAGTTCTATACATCAATATGAAAATATGGAATATAACAAAAACATCAATACACATGCCACATGTTTAACTCAAGATGGATCCCTATAGAATCTTAACCAAACAACTAAAACAATTCAAATTAATCCAATATCACACACTAGTCAGATAAAAGAACCTAGGTGTCTAAATGAAATCATTAAATTCTCACATCATGCCTTACAATTCAACACCACTTGTAATAAGTAATCATGTGAAACATCTATCTAGAGCATCTTTATTTACTCCAAATGATTATTTAAAAAAAAAAAACTCCTAAATATCAAAATATATCGGGTTCAAATAGCTCTCCACAATAAAAAAACAAAAAAAAGAATCAAGGGATGGGTGAAGTGTGTTTCTACTAAATAGATAATATAATAAAAATTGAAAATTAACAAAGAAGGGAACTTTTTGAATTTTTGTATATTTAATTTTAGTCACACAAACTTACAAATAAATCAAAACAAAATCCTATACTGCACTTCACCCTAAACAAATTAGAATATTCTCACCATACACTTACCATCATAATTTTTTCCTAAAGTATAAATAAAAGTATGAGGCCTCTAGGCCTAGTTAGTATTATGTTCTTTATCTTATACTTTGGGTACTTAAACATCTGCTAATCTAAAAAATAAACAAAAAATAAAAGGTGAAAATATATAAAAACATCTAACTCAGGTTCCTCCCAAGCAGTGCCTAATGTAAAGTGCCAGCATGACTCTTATCACAACCATCATCCATAGTCTCTCAATCTCTTCTCCCCTTCCGACCGCAACTTTCTTCTCTCTTTTAATCTACCAATAATACTATCATAATTTGATATTTTTATACGTTTCTTACCCAAGAACTCTTTTCAATCTCAGGCTTACCGGACCAATTGGGAAACTCTATTGGAGAATTCAAAGTATTGATCAGAATATTGTGATTCACCACCCCATACTTATTCACTTCTATAATTGTGATTATGCATAAGTCTCTTTAGTGTAAGGGTGTGTTAAGTGTTTTTATACTCTATAGACCACTGTAATACCCCAGAAAATTTTTCATTGAAATTTTGTGCGTAAACGTGTTGGGTTCTATCTTCTAGAATGAATTATAAATTTTCTGTGCGGAATGTTTTAGATTATGACCCACCATTGCGTAGAGTATCGAATAATATTTCCAACGATATATGGATCATCCAAAACGGGCACCCGAGCGATGAGTTATGAACATTCCGATCAAACCGAGAATAGTAGTGAACAGTAAAATGTGCAGAAAAAAGTACTGAGGACTGACGTATTTTTTCTCTAACTTTAAATGATCATAACTCCTTGTATATAATTATATGAACGATCTACTATATATCAACGGAAATATCTGCAAGTCCTCTTTCCAATGAAATTGGTTTCATCTAATTTGTCTATCGGAACAAAAAGTTATGGTCGATCTACTTTAGCCTATCAAAAGTGAATTTTTGGGTCAACTTCAAACGATCATAACATCTCGTACACAATGATCTGGGTGTGATACTATATATCAACAAAAATATATGAGAGTCATCTTTCTAATGAAATTAGTTTCATCTAATTTGGATATCGGAGTAAAACGTTATGGATGATCTACTTCAGACTATCAAAACAGTCCATCAAAGGACATATTCGAGAATTATTTAATTTATAGGAGCGTTTTGGTCATCGCCCCTCACCCAAAATCCATCCAAACCCTATATTAAAGCCTATTAGAAGTATTATATGTTATATTTCATCAAATTCTCTCAAAAATAAAACCCTAAGCTCCTACATCCAACTTCAAGAAACTCTAAAGTTCACCATTAATTCTGCAAATTTATTCAAGATTCCAAGTTCCTAGTTCAAGAACTCCAAGAACCATCATTCAAAGACACGATTAACATCTCAAAAATGAGTATCGATCTAAAGTTCATCATTCAAGGTATGTGGGGTTTTTCAACAAGAACTCTCTTTCGTTCTTGTGCCCAAAAGTAATTTTCTTTACAATGGCATGATTTTTATTTGATTTTTATGAATTTGAAGCATGAACCCATATCTTATGATGATTATTATGAAATGTTGATGTTTATGATTTTGAAAGATGAATTTACATGTGTAGAGATATAAAGAATGAATCTTGAATGATATTTATTATGATTTTGATATTTAGGCCGTGAATCCCCATTGGAAATTGTGTTTTTTTGAGAAAGTGTGTGTTATAAGCATGTTGATGTTGAATATTTGAGATATTTTGAATGATTTGACCTTTTGGTCTTAATGGAGTTATTTTGAACTCAAGTGTGAAAGAAATCCACAATGTGGTTGATTTTGATAGATGGGAAGCATGATGGCTCCCGATGTATATTTATATATTACTGAAATTATTTTGTTGTGAATTATCTTTGAAATGATCTGAGCTAAGTCTGAGAGAAATATTTAGCACTGAGTGGGAGGTATAAAGCAACCTTACTTCCCTAAAACTACGTTCCCCCGTAGGAGTGAGCCTGACGCTGATTTATATAGTGATCACTAATTTGTGTGGATTTGATATCGATAGTCCTACTCTAATGGCAAGGATAGGATGGCTCTCCCCAATGTTGGTTGTACGTTGAACTCCATTAGCTCACATGGTTTATGTCGGTTATAGGATCTCCCAGTGTGTGTGTGTTTCCTTGTGTCTATGGTGAATGGTGAAGTGATTTTAAAGTGAAATTGTAAAAGTTATTCTTTCAAAAGATTTAAATGATATTTACATTATGAGAATTGATATTCTTGATGAACTGAAAGTGATTGACAAATTATATGATGACTCACATCTGTTATTGTACTTATTTCATCCTCTCATAATTATGATGATTTTCTTCGGGCTATGTGAGTCTTTCATACATCCTGCATATTTCTTATAAATATTTATGATGATGATGTTTATGCAACTATATACATCCCCATATACTCAGCTCCTTTCCATGGTATTGACCCATATTTTTGGATGTGGGCTGCATTTTCTCGAAATATAGGTTCAGGTGCTCAGTTCTAGGTTCAACGGTGATTCTTCGAGAAAGTTGTTCTACATCCTCTGTATTGGTGAGTCCTGATGTTCCAAGGACGTGATGTCTGATGTTGGTTTCACGAAATTGTTTACATTTGATAACTAAGTATGAGTCAGTTGGGGCATGTCTCAATGGATCACTGGTTTTATTGATTTTCTTAGAGGCTTGTCAGACTAGTATAGATGTTGGGAGTTGACTAATAAGTCATATTTTGTTATCTTTCTGAAATTCTTTTATTCTTGGATGATGATTACTTTGTTGATATTTAAGGGTTATTTATGGAAACCCCATTGATTTGTACTGAACTGGATAAAAATGGCTCAAAGGGTTAGCTTGGGGCTACTCGTAGCCTCAAGCATCGTGTGACGCTCTGTGACCTATTTTTTGGGGTGTTACAAACTTGGTATCAGAGCCTAAGGTTTTAAGGTGTCCTAGGGAGTCTGACAAGCCGCGTTAAGTAGAGTCTTGATCATCGGTGTGTGGCGCGCCACATCTATGAGCAAGAGGCTATAAGATGTTTTAGGAAAAAATGTGATTCTTTCTTTCAGAAGTCTATCATGCTTAAAGTGTGCTCCTGTGTTGTTTGTGAGAAAGAAAGATGGCTTTTTGCGTATGGGCATTGATTACCGACAAATAAATAAAGTCACCATAAAAAATAAGTACCCCCTTCCGAGAATAGATGATTTTTTTGACCAATTGCAAGGTGCAAGTTATTTCTCAAAGATAGACCTTCGTTCCGGCTATCATCAACTCAAAGTTAGGGAGTATGACATCCTGAAAACCGCTTTCCAAACTCATTATGGCCATTTTGAGTTTCGTGTTATGTCTTTCGGGTTAACTAATGCCCCAACAGCTTTCATTGACCTCATAAATTGAGTGTTCAGACCATTTTTGGATATGTTTGTCATAATGTTCATCAATGATATACTGGTGTACTCCCGTTGTGAGGATGAACATTCTGATCATCTCCGAACTGTCTTGCAAACCCTTAGAGATCACAAGTTATTTGCAAAGTTCAGTAAGTGTGAGTTTTGGCTAAGGTCAGTTGCTTTTATGGGTCATATCATTTCTTCCGAGGGTATTAGAGTTGATACCCAAAAGACTGAAGCTGTTAGAAATTGGCCTAGGCTTATTTCTCCGACTGATATTCGAAGTTTCTTAGGTTTAGCTGGCTATTACCGCCGTTTTGTTGAGGGTTTCTCCTCTATAGCGTCTCCTATGACTCGGTTGACCCAAAAGAAAGTAAAGCTCTTGTGGTCTGAATCTTATGAGAAGAGTTTTCAGAAGTTGAAGACTCGACTCACTTCAGCCCCTGTTTTGACTTTGCCTAATGGTGTTGATGGTTTTGTGGTGTACTGTGATGCTTTGAGAGTTGGGTTGGGTTTCATATTGATGCAGAAGGGTAAGGTGATAGCTTATGCTTCTAGACAGTTGAAACCCTATAAGAAAAATTACCCCACCCTTGACCTTGAGTTGGCTGCTGTTGTGTTTGCTTTGAAAATCAGGAGACACTATTTCTATGGTGTCCATGTTGATTTTTTCACTGATCATAAGAGTCTGCAGTATGTGTTTACCTAGAGAGAATTGAATCTTAGGAAGAGACGATGGTTAGAATTGTTAAAGGACTATGATATGAGTGTGTTGTACCATTTGGGCAAGGCCAATATTGTGGCGGATGCCCTAAGTAGAGTGTCTATGGGTAGTATTTTGCATATGGTAGAAGGTAAGAAAGAGTTGGCTCGTGATGTACATCGTTTGGCTAGATTGGGGTTTAGGTTGTTTGACTCTGCTGAAGGTAGTATAGGGGTTCAGAGTAGTTCAGAATCCTCCTTGGTTTCGGAAGTGTAGGAAAAGCAATACTTAAATGCTAGTTTGGTCAGACTGAAGGAGTCAGTCAAGGACCAAAAAGTAGAGGTTTTCTCCCAAGGGGGAGATGGTGTGTTGAGATTATAGGGTAGATTGTGTGTCCTGATTGTTAATGATCTGAGATAGAGAATTATGGCTGAAGCGCATGGGGCACGATATTCTATTCATCCTGGTGCCACCAAGATGTACCGAGACTTGTGGGAAATCTATTGGTGGAATGACATGAAGAAAGATATAGCAGCGTTTGTAGCTAAGTATGCAACATGCCAACAGGTTAAGGTTGAACACCAAAGACCTGGTGGTATGATGCAAGAGTTTAGTATTCCCACCTGGAAGTGGGAAGAGATAAATATGGACTTTGTGATTGGTTTACCTCCTTCCCGACGCCATCATGATTCCATTTGGGTTGTGGTTGATAGGTTGACTAAGTCTGCTCATTTCTTGCCTGTTCATACTTTATCTATTGCTGAGGATTATGCTAGATTGTATATCTGAGAGCTAGTCAGACTGCATGGAGTCCTCTTGTCTATCATTTCGGATAGGGGTACTCAGTTCACTTTGCAATTTTGGAAAGCTTTTAAGAAGGGTCTTGGTACCCAAGTGCTTTTGAGTTCTGCTTTTCATCCGTAGAACGATGGCCAGGCTAAGCGGACCATCCAGACCTTAGAGGATATATTGAGAGCTTGTGCACTTGACTTTAAGAGAAGTTGGGATGATCACTTACCGTTGATAGAGTTTGCTTATAATAACAGTTTATAATCTAGTATTGGCATGGTTCCGTTTGAAGCCTTATATAGGAGGAAGTGTAGATCACCCATTGGTTGGTTCGAGGTGGGTAAAACGGCTGTGAGTGGCCCTAATTCAGTATTTGAGGCTATGGAAAAAGTTAAGTTGATTAGGGAAAGGTTGAAAACTACGCAGAGTCGTCAGAAGTCATATGCGGATGTTAGAAGGAAAGACCTTGAGTTTGAAGTTGGTGACCTAGTGTATCTGAAAATTTCACCCATGAGGGGGGTGAAGAGATTCAGAAAGAAGGGGAAGCTTAGTCCCCGTTATGTTGGTCCTTACAAAATTCTTAGTCGTGTTGGTAAGGTAGCTTATGAGGTCGAGTTGCCTTTCGAGTTGTCCTCTATTCATCCAATATTCCATGTCTCCATGCTTTCAAAGTATATTAGCGATGTTGTGGTAGTGGATTCCTCTGTGAGTGCTAAAATTTAAGAAAATCTTTCTTTTGATGAGATTCCTATTAAGATTCTTGATTTCAGTGTCCGAAGACTAAGGAACAAAGAAGTTCCCTTAGTCAAGGTGTTGTAGCGAAACCAATCTGTTGAGGGTGCAACTTAGGAAGCTGAGGCGGATATGTGATCCAGGTGCTGAGGCGGATATGCGATCCAAGTACCTGCACCTATTTTCTGCGAACTCCGATCAAGTCGAAGGTACCGTTCTTTCCTAAATCATGCACTTTTGATAAAATTTGCAGCAGTTCAGCTGTCATTTATTATGTGTTCAGTTGTTGTTTCTTGAATTTATGCATTCTATGTTGCATTCGGAGTGAGAAATGATGTGGTGATGAGTCTAATGAATGGTTTTAGCTGTATGCTCTATTCCCTATCTAATCTTGGCATGACTAGCGTCATTCGAGGACGAACGTTTCCAAGGGGGGATGATGTAATACCCTGAGAAATTTTTCATTGAAATTTTGTGCGTAAACGTGTTGGGTTCTATCTTCTAGAATGAATTATAAATTTTCTGTGTGGAATGTCTTATGTTATGACCCACCATTGCGTAGAGTATCGAATAAGATTTCCAACGATATGTGGATCATCCAAAACGGACACCCGAGCGACGAGTTATGAACATTCCGATCGAACCGCAAATAGTAGTGAACAGTAAAACGTGCAGGAAAAAGTACTCAGGCCTGGCATATTTTTGATCCAACTTTAAATAATCATAACTCCTTGTACATAATGATCTGGGTGATTTACTATATATCAAAGGAAAGATCTATGAGTCCTCTTTCCAATGAAATTGGTTTCATCCAATTTGTTTATCGGAGCAAAAAGTTATGGTCGATCTACTTCAGCCTATCAAAAGCGATTTTTTGGGTCAACTTCAAACGATCATAACTCCTTGTACACAATGATCTGGGTGAGATACTAAATATCAATGGAAATATATGAGATTCTACTTTCTAATGAAATTGGTTTCATCTAATTTGGATATCGAAGTAAAACGTTATGGTTGATCTACTTCAGACTATCAAAACAGTCTATCAAAGGACAGATTCGAGAATTATTTGATTTTTAGGGGCGTTTTGGTCATTCCTCCTCATCCAAAATCTATCCAAACCCTATATTAAAGCCTATTAGAAGCATTATATGTTATATTTCATTAAATTCCCTAAAAAAAAACCCTAAGCTCCTACATCCAACTTCAAGAACCTCCAAAGTTCACCATTAATTCTGCAAATTTATTCAAGATTCTAAGTTCCTAGTTCAAGAACTCCAAGAACCATCATTCAATGGCACGATTAACATCTCAAAAATGAGTATCGATCTAAAGTTCATCATTCAAGGTATGTGGGGTTTTTCAACAAGAACTCTCTTTCGTTCTTGTGCCCAAAAGTAATTTTCTTTACAAAGGCATGATTTTTATTTGATTTTTATGAATTTGAAGCATGAACCCATATCTTATGATGGTTATTATGAAAATCTTGATGTTTATGATTTTGAAAGATGAATTTACATGTGTGGAGATATAAAGCATGAATCTTGAATGATATGTATCATGATTTTGATATTTGGGTTGTGAATCCCCATTAGAAATTGTGTTTTTTTGAGAAAGTGTGTGTTATAAGCATGTTGATGTTGAATATTTGAGATATTTTGAATGATTTGACCTTTTGGTCTTAATGGAGTTGTTTTGAACTCAAGTGTGAAAGAAATCCACAATGTGGTTGATTTTGATAGATGGGAAGCATGATGGCTCCCGATGTATATTTATATATTACTGAAATTATTTTGGTGTGGATTGTCTTTGAAATGATCTGAGCTAAGTCTGAGAGAAATATTTAGCACTGAGTGGGAGGTATAAAGAGACCTTACTTCCCTAGAAATATGTGCCCCTTAGGAGTGAGCCTGACGCTGATTTATATAGTGATCACTAGTTTGTGTGGATTTGATATCGATAGTCCTACTCCGATGGCAAGGATAGGACGACTCTCCCCAATGTTGGTTGTACGTTGGACTCTATTAGCTCACTTGGTTTATGTCGGTTATAGGATCTCCCAGTGTGTGTGTGTTTCCTTGTGTCTATGGTGAATGGTGAAGTGATTTTAAAGTGGAATTGTGAAAGTTATTCTTTTGAAAGATTTAAATGATATTTACATTATGAGAATTGATATTCTTGATGAACTGAAAGTGATTGACAAATTATATGATGACTCACATGTGTTATTGTACCTATTTCATCCTCTCATGATTATGATGATTTTCTTCGGACTATGTGAGTCTTTCATACATCCTGCATATTTCTTATAAATATTTTTGATGATGTTTATACAACTGCATACACCCCCATGGTGCTGACCCACATCTTCGGATGTGGGCTGTATTTTCTCGGAATGTAGGTTCAGGTACTCAGTTCCAGGTTCGATAGTGATTCTTCGGGCACGCTGTTCTACATCCTCTGTTGTGATGAGTCCTCATGTTCCGAGGACGTGATGTATGATGTTGGTTTCACAGAATTATTTATGATAACTGAGTATGAGTTAGTTGGGGCATGTCTCAATGGCTCGCTAGTTTTATTGATTTTCGTAGAGGCTTGTCAGACTAGTATAGATGTTGGGAGTTGACTAATAAGTCGTATTTTGTTATCTTTCTAAAAAAAATTTATTCTTGGATGATGATTACTCTGTTGATATTTGAGGGTTATTTATGGAAACCCCATTAATTTGTGCTGAACTGAATGAAAATGGCTCAAAGGGTTAGCTTGGGGCTACTCGTAGCCTCAAGCACCGTGTGACGCTCCGGGACCCATTTTTTGGGGTGTTACAACCACATTTTCACGATTCATCTCATCTTTAATATGCCCAATCTTATATCTTTCAATACACTACTAGTAGTCAAAAATGGGTGCACCAATATAATTGGTACCCTACCATCTACGTCACTGTCAAGAATAATAAAGTCAGTAGAAATAATGAACTTACTAACCATAATAAAAACATCCTTATTTATTCTCTTGGGGACCACTGTAGTTCTGTTTTCTATTTATAGCACAACTGATGCAAGCTTAAGATTCCTTAAACCCAACATTTTAAACATACAAAGAAGTATCCAGTTGATGTTGGCCTCTAAATTACTCAAAGCTTGAACAAATATCACTTTCTCCACTTTATATGGGAGGGTAAAAGTCCCAAGGTCCTTGGGCTTTTTGGGAATCTTGCTCATAGCCATAGAACTACACTCTTCTGTAATTATTATAATCTTAATATCACCAAGCCTTCTTTTGTTCATCACCAAATCCTTCAGGTACATAGCATATTGGGGCATTCGCTGCTAAATATATAGAAAAGGAAAGTTAATGTGAAGTTATTTGATTACGTCAAAAAGCTTATTAAAAACAAGTACCCTCATTGGATTTCTTAAGATTTTGAGGGAATAGTGGTC
Organism: Capsicum pubescens; assembly: GCA_030864215.1. Lineage (NCBI taxonomy): Eukaryota > Viridiplantae > Streptophyta > Magnoliopsida > Solanales > Solanaceae > Capsicum > Capsicum pubescens. The sequence goes on from CM061543.1 coordinate 39,753,232, forward strand.
TATTTTGAGATTGTTCAACCAGCTTTTTATTTGGGTAGTTAGACGTTCTTTTTTTGTCAATTTATTTTATTTCGACTTGATTTTTTGTCTGCTTAGGTATGATCAACTCTACTTTTATCTCATGATTATTCCTTAGAGGTATATCAATCAAATCTCTACCACTTATTAAGGTGATTTCCATAAATTATTTTCGGTTTTACTTTATGTCACCAGGCAAACCCCCTTGAGGTATTATGTTTTATGCCTTAGCTAACTGATTTACCTGCATATCTAAATGTTTTTGAGCCAAATGTTAATTTTGATCTCTCGAGCAATTTGTTCTTTGTTGTATAGAATATTTTTCAAAATCTCTTCTACATTGCATGCCAAAGCATTATTCTGAATACATTATAGCTTTTGAACCTACTGAGATTGGAAATAAATACTACCCCAAGAGTAGTTGGGCGAACTCTGCCAATTATAATTATATGCATTATCATAGTTTTGATTACCTTTTTGTTCATTGCCCAGAAAATTCACTGACTCCATATTTGCCCCACATAAATCTGTATTACTATAAATCTTACACCAAGTTTGTAACTGCTAAACTGCGTTACCCTGGGCTTAAGGTTTTGACAAGCTCAACTTACTAATATGCCTAATCACTCAATTTTGAAACAATGCCAATTGAATAGCCAAAGTAGTAATAATATCCACCCCAATCATACTTACGATATTATTTACCAAACCTTGAGATGTCTCACCATGCCAGTCATGATATCCTTGTGCAACATGATAGAGAAAAGTGTACAGTTCATCATAAATTTTCCAATGCTTGACAACATACAACTGAATCTAGCAATATTTTGGTATTTTGGTCAAGACATTAAAAGAAGTATGGGATATCACATTATTTGATTATTGGTAATGAGGACAATCTCAGAGAAAACCTTTAAATCTCTCTCACGCTTGGCATAAATTCTCCTCAAGCTTCTATTTGAAACTCAATATGTCACTCCTCTACCTTGAATCCTTACTAGATGGAAAGAAAAAATGAGAAACTTCTTTGCTAGGCCATAACACATAGTGATGGGAATTTAATGGTTTTTCCTTAAACCATATCTTTTGTTCTCCCAAAAAAGAGAGTGGGAAAAGAGTGTGCACTTACATTATTTGTGGAGACTATTGCAGGAACAAAAGTGTCACTGATATCTAGAAAATTTTGAAGACCAGCTAGTGGATCCTTACATGATAGGCTTGTGAACTTCCTGCTTGTTCGAAAAAATTTCACCATATTCTGTTTAAGCTCACATTTGGATCATGTGTCTGGTTTATGAATGTTAGAGGTCACAATAGTTGCAAAAAGGACTTCTACTTTGTGCACTATCCTGCGGGATGGGTGTTCATCGCCTATAACTATAAGAATTCTCTCATCCTATTGAACTTGCAAGATTGAATAGAGAAGTTTTGCTTGTCTCCTCAATTGGTGAAAGTATTGCTCAGGTTTGGGATGTAGTTCAATTAATTCTCTTTTTTTTTTTATCTTTCTTATGATTCAAAACTGAACCTGCAAATTTAATGGCAAAGACCACGTTGTTATATCTTATCAAACAAAATAGAAAGACTAAAATTTAGAATGTTGCTAATATTTTATATCCTTGATAATGACACCCAAATATTATTGTGTCCAATTGCTTACACAAGTGTACGTGGTTGTGCAAGTAATAAAGTGGCTCTTGTGAGCCTAATAACAATCACATAGGGACTTGGCATTTAGAATAAATACAAATTAAGTATTACTATTGAATTTAAATGAGACGATTTGTAACCAATGAGAATTTGAGTTATGTTATGCTAAACGTAACAATGAACAGTAATGATAATTAAAAGTGTTGGAAACAATAATTAGGAGGATTCAAAGGTCAAGGCATCTTGAATATTTATGCAAAGCTATACAATCTCATTAGTTAAGTTATCTATCTTGGTTGTTGATTTACGGGGTTAATATCATGACTGTGTATTCTGTGCCTTTAATCATCTATATAAATTAGCCTCAAAATTACATGATTTAGCAAGGATGTGGTAACTAATTCAAAAACATTTATATTTCGTCCCGTATTTAAGCCAAACAGGGTAAATTAGGTATATTCCTATCCTAATCGCGAATATTGTTTTTAATTAATCTTAAATATGAGAACCCATCCCCTATGTTACAAATTCTAATCTAATGTTACTCCTTTCGGGCTCAAAAAAGAAATTCAAGTGTATTCTAAAGGCTGAAAATCAATAGAATAGTATGCACTAGAACATAGGAACAACCTAACATGATAACTAACTTTAGCCAACTTGAATGTAAGGTAAAAAATAATGTTTGTAGCCTCAACACTAGAAATAAGGTTTTTATCCACTCATATTCCTACAAATAATTATCATTAATGAATTTATAAGTAAAACTACAAGACGAATAGAGGGGGTTGCATCGCATAGCCAAGGGGGTGCAGTGCAGGAACTATAGCACACCCAAACTAGTAGATACTAAAATTAGGTGGTGTGTCCCATTTCCCTCCCATGACTTGGGGTGTGTTATTCAAGGGAAACTCCATAATATGACATCTTCGTCCAATCCTTGTTCTATGCTTCTCGTCTACTTATTCCTTGTTTCCACACTCCTTGTGGCTTGTGTGTAGGCTTTATTTATCTTACATATCTGCTCAGATGGTCTCCTACAATAACTCATAACAAATATTAGGCCATACAACATAATAAGTATCAGCAAAAGTACACTAGAACAATCATAGCTTACACCTTCCCAACGAGTTATCTTATCTAAACTTTATTTGATCATTTTGGCTTTTGAATTGTTTCAAATGTACCTTAAAACTCTAAACATGAAAATTATACAGAAAAACACAAAGAATACTTTATACTTCATTAATTACTCCAATTTATCCTCAAAACTAAGATAAATGTGGTAGATAAAGACACTGGTGTATAAATATGATCTAAGATCATCTCACACATTTTTAAGACTGTAGGGAATGAAAAACATTTTGGATGTTTAAAACTATCAAATTCGATGTATTACCAATGTAGTTGTTAAACTACTACCACCGTGTGGTTTCATAATGGAACATAGACTACCAATGCAACTGCTACCTTTTTTGTTATAGTGGTTCAAGTAAAACCTTGGGACCTCTCTCTATCCTTATCCATTTCACAACACATTTTATGAAATATTACATTTCAAACCAATCCTACCACTGTAAACACTATAATCAGATTTTTATAACTCTATTTTGAGTGTCGAAAGTTGCTATGGCCTCCTAAACGCATTGACTATTGATGTGCTACTATTCTGTTAGCACATTTAAGACTTTTAACTCGGAATAATTGCAAGTTCTTAAGTAACTACTATTATTTTTTAATTATATTTCTTATGATTATTGTACGAAAGTCAAGATGGATGAAAACTTATGAAAGTTATGTCAAGAAGGATGATTTTTGGTGAAAATAATTGAGTTTTGAAGACTTCACCTGGAATCACTTCTGACGACTTGTGCGACAACTTATCAGATTTGTGATAATTCGTCACACAAGTCATCACACTGAGGTAGGACACAAGGAAATGGAATCACTTCTGATGACTTGTGTGATAACTTATCTGATCTGTGATAAGTCGTCACACATGTCATCAGATTTGTGATAAGTCATCACATATGTTGTCACACATGTCTTCAAATTTGTGATAAGCCGTCACACATGTCGTCACCTAAGGGGCGAAAATTTGAATTTTTAATTTTGACTTTTTATTAAGTTACGGCTATAAATAGCATCTTTTAGGGTTCATTCATCATCTGGGATATCTGGAACTTATTCCAAAGGCAATTTTACTTCCCTTTAGTCTCTAAACTTGGATTTCAATTTTCACTTCTTTGATTTAGCTGTGGGATATTCCTCTTGAATTTATAAGAGAATCAACTTTGATTACATCTTTTGTAAGTTAATTGCTTTGATTTATGGATTCAATAGTTCATATCTCTGTCTATATCATGTGGAACTAAAACCCACAACTAGGGTTTTGGGATCTTGATTACTTTTTTATTGACTTAATAGTTGGTTAGAGTTTGAGTGACTGTAGGAACATCTTGATAATTCCTCTATTTTACATATTTTCTATTGGTTGCAAACAGTAGATCCCGCCTTACATTGATTTGCTCGGTCTGAGAAATAAACTAAAGGTATCAAATTATCAACAAGGATTTAGGAAGGTTAAGTTACCATCTAATGATTAATGTTGTAAAAATATTAGTCAACTTGAGATATAATCAGTATGAATAAATGGGTTTCCTAAGTTCAAAAGAATTAGGGAGCTAAGCATCTAGGTAGGTTGAGAAACACTTAGATGAACTGTCGAAACTGATAATTTGGTGTTTCCCACAAATCACAAGAATCCAATACTACAACTATTATTTATTAGGGATTAATAATTGTAGTGATCATAATCCTAGTATCTCTCTACCATTGATTTGAAATACTGAAATTTTAGTTTTGAGTTTCTAAAGCAAGTTGAAAAGTTAAATCATTAATCACCCCCATTTTTTCCTTTCGTTTCATTTGTTTGAATTTAAATTGTAGCTTTAGTTTCAAATTAGTTTAATCATCACTCACATTGTTCCCTGTGGATTCGACCCTGGCTCCAAAGTTGGGTAAATATATTGACGACGACCGCCTTGCAATAAATTGACATATAAGTTGAGCATTATAAAAAATGGCACCGTTGTCGAGGTACAATTTGGCGTATTGAGCTGGTCCGGAATTTTAGTTTACTTGCTTGAATTCAAACTTGTAAATATTTTTTTAGTCTATTTCTTTTTTTTATTTTCTTTTATTTTTATTGTTCTCACACCTTTCTTGAGATGTTATCCTATATAGATGTTTTTTAAGTGATGACGATTCTTGTGATTATTGTGGTGGACCACATTATGAGGCTTACTATCCAGATTTAGATGGAAGTGTATGGGATGAGACCTTCACAATATGATACAAATACTATTCTACTTGGGGAACATAGTGTAACTTGGTGTTTGGCTTGTGGTCAAAGTGATCATTCTGAAGATATATTGTTGTCACGATTCAAACGAGCAATGAGGACAAATTGATGAAATAAATTTTAGAGTCTCAAGAACAATTGTGGGAAAAGATGAAGGAATTACCACTGCCTCTATGTCTACAGTAGTTAAACAAAGAAAAATATGAGGAGGACATTTGCAATTTGTGGAGAAAACACAAGAATTGCAGCCACTGGATTGTCATCTTGATATTGAGACTGACATTGAGAAGGTAAATAAAAGTGAAGGTGTTGAGGATAGTCTAAATTTTGAAGTAGGATTTGTTGGGCCGCATTCAAAGAACTTTTCTACATTATGTTTAAATAATGTCTTGTCTGTGGAATCATTTAAAATAGTAAAAGAGTGTGCAGATGAGGAACAAGAATCCTATATTCTTGATTTTACACTAGACAAGCTACATGAAAACATACCTCACTTTAAGGTCGAGTGGTTTCCAATGCATCATCCCTTACTCGGCTTCTTAATTTTTATACCACCTCCTTATGAGCGAGGCAAAAAGTTGGATGCCAAGATGGGGGTGAAATTTATATCCTCAAGGTGGAGGAGAAAGTTGGGTTGGGTCATACCGCGATACTAAATTAGGCGCTAATTCGGAGGCAACCAAAGGTATTTTATTGTTTGTTTTCGTATTATGTAATTGACATCAGATTTTTGCACCCATGGTTCCACAGGTATGTTTCTAACTCTCTTGTTTTGGTTTGACGCATTGGGGACATTGCATGATTTTAAGTTGAGTGTGGGTCTACTTGTGGATGTTGATGTCCTCCTAGGGTTTTTATTATTGTTCCTCTTTTCCTCGGAGTCTTGTTACTAGTAGAGCCGGCATATTTAGGCATATTGTGTTTTATTGTGTGATATGTTGTGGTTAATTGGGAGAAAAATAAGTATCTAGGGCAGTTGAAATATTTTTGTTGACTTTCGAGCACCTCTCCAATGGTCTATTTGCATAACTGTGTGATCTGCATCTACATATGACCACTATGCATCTTGATTATGGCATTAGTTCTAGCAACCTGATAATCATTGCTAAACAAGTGCATGAACTGGATAAGTAGGAACTTGTGATGCACTTGTGTGCCATGTGCGTGTGAGGTGTTACTTAGTTCCCTTTGAATGTTGAATTCAAAACTTGCTTGGTTAGTCTTGCCTCAGTTGTAGGATAGGGGTTAGGAAAGGATCATAGGCTGTTTTGATATCAGTCCATTTTTATCCTAAATGACCTTCCTTGTGTGTATAATATCCCTTGATCCCTATTTTGAGCCTGAATTCCTATTTCTTTTTATGATACCTATCACCTTCCCATTTGTATCACAATGAACCTATGTTGGCCCTGGTCCTCTTGGACACTGTGTACCTTGACTTAGGCAAATGGCCTAAGTTGAGGGTATCTATCATAGGGGTGCGTGATGTAAAATGAGTATGAATAAAGGTAGAATAAAAAAAATAAAGATTTGGGTACGGTGAAAAAGAATAAGAGAAGAAGAGTGTAAAAAAAATTGATTATCAAAAAGATCACACCCATCCTAAATATGTGTGATCAAGAAAAGAGAAGAATATAAAAAGGTTAATAAGTGAGACCCCAAAATCTAGTAGTGTCAAGGAAGATTAGTCACTTTAAATATCATCGAGTATTATACCATCCCCTAGCCTACATTACAAGCCAAAGAGAAGACCTATAGTGATCCTAGCTGACCTGTCTAAAAACCTTTGTAATGAAAATAAGGGCAAGCCAGTGGTATTTAGAACACATTGATTGGAACTTCATTCTGAGAGTGAGCAACTTTTGATTTTCCCCATAGTTACATATGTGATTTCTGATATAAGTAAAGAGGGACTTCTTTGTTGTGAGGGAACACGGGTTATGTTTCTAGTTGCTAACTTGTTTGGATAGTGTAATATTGGTAATTCATAGTTGTTGTTGCTGAATTGATGCCATGTCTTGATTCCTTTGTGTCACATTATTGATCTTCATTTATATTCACAGTTGGATTTATAAGTGATTGAACTTGGAGAATGTAATGCATTTTAAGCTAAAATTGATGATCGACTGTCATAGGTATCTTATGTTTCTTTTGGTTAAGGATCGTAGTGTTTTGTTATGTTGTTGCTTGAGGACAAACAATTATTTTAAGTTGAGGGTTTTGATGTGCTAGCATTTTGTTAGCATATTTAGGACTTTTAACTCGGAATAATTGTAAGTTCTTAAGTAACTATTGTTGTTTTTTATTATATTTCTTATGATTTTTGTAGGAAAGTCAAGATGGATAAAAACTTATGAAAACTGCGTCAAGAAGGATGATTTTCGGTGAAAATAATTGAGTTTTGAAGATTTCACCTAGAATCACTTCTGACGACTTGTGTAATAACTTATCAGATTTGTGATAAGTCGTCACACAATTCGTCACACTGAGGAAGCACTCAAGGAATTGGAATCACTTCTAATGACTTGTGTGATAACTTATAAGATTTGTGATAAGTCTTCACGCATGTCGTCACACATGTCGTCACATATGTCGTCAGATTTGTGATAAGTCGTTACACATGTCATCACACATTTTGTCACACATGTTGTTAGATTTGTGATAAGCTATCACATATGTCATCACCTATGGGGCAAAAATCTGAATTTTTAATTCTGATTTTTTCTTAAGTTACGGCTGTAAGTAGCATCTTTTAGGGTTCATTCATCATCTTGGATATCTGGAACTTATTCCAAAGGCTATTTTACTTCCCTTTAGTCTCTAAACTTGGATTTCAATTTTCACTTCTTTGATTTAGTTGTGGAATATTCCTCTTGGATTTATAAGAGAATCAACTTTGATTACATCTTTTGTAAGTTAATTGCTTTGATTTATGGATTCAATTGTTCATATATCTGTCTATATCATGTGGAACTAAAACCAACAATTAGGGTTGTGGGATCTTGATTACTTATTTATTGACTAAATAGTTGGTTAGGGTTCGAGTGACTGTAGGAATATATTGATAATTCCTCTGTTTTACATATTTTTCAATTGGTTGCAAACAATAGATCCCACCTTACATTGATTTGCTCGAGCTGAGAAATAAACTAAAGGTATCAAATTATCGACAAGGATTTAGGAAGGTTAAGTTCCCATCTAATGATTAATGTTGTAATAAGATTAGTCAACTTGAGATATAATCAGTATGAACAAAAGGGTTTCCTAAGTTCGAAAGAATTAGGGAGCTAAGCATCTAGGTAGGTTGAGAAACACTTAGATGAACTGTCAAAATTGATAATTTGGTGTTCCCACAAATCACAAGAATCCAATACTACAACTATTATTCAATAGGGATTAGAAATCGTAGTGATCACAATCCTAGTTTCTCTCTACCATTGATTTGAAATTTTGAAACTTTAGTTTTGAGTTTCTAAAGCTAGTTGAAAAGTTAAATCATTAATCACCCTCATTTTGTCTTTTTGTGTCAGTTGTTTGAATTTAACTTGTATCTTTAGTTTCAAATAAGTTTAATGGCCACTCACATTGTTCCCTGTGGATTCGAACCCGACTCCAAAGTTGGGTAAATATATTGACGACGACCGTCTTGCACTAAATTGACGTGTAAGTTGAGCATTATCGACTATATAAAACCTAAGTCAAACATCACCATATAATCCCACATAGTACTAAATTTCTATATAATAACATACCCTAAAAAATCATCCAATCTTATATTAGCCCTTAATATCTCAAAAAGACTTAAGGAAATACTAGGTGTCAATTGTACCCCCTAACTCAGCGTAACAATGAGTGGGTTCATTACACTAACAAACTTTCATCAGGTATCCTGTGATTAGGACATTTCCTTTAGCTTCTCATTAAACCTTAATCATTCCTCATACAAAGCTTTCACACTCAATTACCTAATGTTATAGATTTAATCTTTTAAGTGTTACACTCTGGACAATGAGAATAACTTTTTCATGAAAGACCTTTTCAACTTTCTTCAGGTAGTAATTGAGTCATTATGTAAGTCAAACAACCAAAGAGTTGTTTTATCTACCTATAAAAATAGAAATAACCACAATTTGGTTTTATCCTAGCTCACACCGTGTGGTTTATTTACCTTGTAATTCCCTACAAAGTTTATTATGTGCATATTTTCATCATCGCTAGCATGTCCAAAAAATATTCCTTTCATGTTCAACAATTGAATAATTGTACAAATGATGTCAAACTTGGCCCCAGCAGGAAATGAATGAGGAACTATGTCACTTGTTGCATCTACATCATATATTTCTAGATCTGCCGACCGTGGCCCTTATTCTTTCTTTGCCTGGCATATTCATTAAGGTAATCCTAATGGGTTATCTCCCATGTGTAGATTTCTCATTAGCTTTAACTTGGCATTGCTGTTCAGATAGCCAAGCTGCCTCACAATCTTGGGCCCTACCAAGTTCCTTAACCGACATCTGGGTTGTGGCTTGCTCTAGGTTTCTTGGATACCTGGTTGAGTCATTATTCTTAAAGTTCGTACAAGTTCATGATTGATTGGAACCAAGGGACTTCCGTGGATATGTGTGTTGGTTATACACAAGTGTGCACCCCAAGAACAAAACAAAAACAATCAAAAAAGTAAACCAGGAAATAATGACTAATAGTCACATAATCATAATTGATCTAACCCTAAGTTGTATTTCCCAAAAATGGCATCAAAATTTGAAACCACCTAAATTACACCCAAAAATTGAAGTATAAGTGATTTTTTAATCAATTATAGAACCCAACTAGGCAGGGGTTGATCGCACAAGGAATATGTCTAGGTACAATTTTGATGTGGTCACATAAGCTAATAGTTGATTATTTCCAAAAATGGAGGTTTTGTAACACACAACAATTTGTATAATCAAGTAACAAGTAACACGTGTTGAGAATTTGTTGATTGTAATCATTTATATAAATGGACTACGTTTGTGTTCCTCGTGATTTCATAATGCATTAAGCATAGTGTACAAGTGACCAACCATGATGCTTACCATACAAAATTGGTATGTTAGGTTAACCAAAATGGTTTGTCCCTGATAACGCTCAACTTTCACATCAACGTAGTACAAGGCAATCGTCGTCAATATATTTACCCAACTTTGGAGTCGGGGTCAAATCCACGAGGAACAATAGGAGTAGAGATTAAACTACTTTGAAACTATAGCTACAAGTTGAATTTAAATAAATGATAAAAAAGATAAAATGGGGGGGGGGGGGGGGTTAATGTTTGAATAAAAGTTACTAAACACTTCAATTTTAACAATTTTTATGGGTAACTAGAGTTATGGTTACTAAGATGCTTAAACAGATAGGGTTATGAATCACTTTTAAAGTTCCAAGTTGACACTTCAGTTGCAAGGGTAGTCAAATCCTATTATTTACCCATTCTTCTCTCGACCTCAGTGGGTAGCCTATTCTTTAATTCTCTCAAACTTAAAGATCGTGTTGCTTATTCAACTGTTTCCTCATATAGGCAGATCCGGTTAAGGCATTTTCCCTTAATCTAAATATTAAAGTCTTTCGAATCCATGTAAACTCTTTCTTTTCCCAACATACACTTTCCTCTCGGATAAGTGATGTTCGTGGGCTTGCCCTTTAAGTTACAATCAGGAGAAGTCGTTACAATTCTCAACAAGCACTTTCCTCTCGTACAAGTGATTGTTTCATTGAAGTAACCTAACAGCACCTTCCTCTCGGACAAGTGATGTTCTAGTGCTGACTCTTCTAGTATGCAACCATGGGCTCACTTTCAAGGTTGTTATTGACAAGTCATTACAATACTCAACAAGCACTTTCCTCTCGAACAAGTGATTGTTTCATCGAAGTAATCTAACAACACCTTCTTCTCGGACAAGTGATGTTCCAGTGCTGACTCTTCTAGTTTGCAGCCAAGAAAGGTTATCAAAACCGAAGAAAGGTTTATACAGCGTCAAGTATTCATGGAATTCAAGTGGAATCATATCATGACCCAAACTGGGGCCCTGGTCATGACGAGCATTTCGAACCATGTAGTCCCAAAACACCCCTATATATCTGGTAATCATGTACATAATTCATATGATAAAAGATAATGCGGAAATAGAAATCTAATACAGAAACATGGTCATCTAAATGTGATCATAATATTGAGAACTGAAATCCAAAATATATCTGAATAATAATGTCTGACTCAGTCTGCGAAGTCTCTACTATGAACTAAACAACACTGTCTGAAAACTGGGACAAGGCCCTCAGTAGACCGAAACATGACTAAAGATAAATATCTGAAAATAAACAGACCTTATGGATCATAGAAGGCTCACCACTGCATAATCTGCTCTGCAATCTGAAATATTTACTGTTTACCTGGACCCTTAGACTGAGCCTCAGAACCTGGAAGGAGGGGGGTTTAGCACAAATGTAATAGCACGCAAAGCAATCCAAAATAGCATATTTGTATACGTATAATGTAGATGATAGCAATTCAAAAAACATCATGTATAAAATAGTTTCCAAAACACATGGGCATCATTTTGAACATTCTAAGACATTCTTGTCAAAACAGTTTCTGATCTTTGTATTACTTCTGAGTTAGGTGCCGTTCCCCTACACGTCTGATATTCCACGAACTGTATGGAATCTTCCATTTACTCGGTGGGGAAGCCCTCAACCCGAGTGTAACACAAGGGTTGGAGTCTCTGATTTTGATATGCCACACGGCTCTAGGCCAGCGTAATATATAAACTCGGATTGGCAAATCGCGATTTTGGGCAATGAGTTGACTGAACCCATGCCTTCTTCGGGGAACCACCTAACATCTCTTTATGCCCTATTTTAGCCTTTTATGAACATGCATCATTCTAAAGTTCTAAAACATAAAAATCTGATAAAGTATGACTTTTGTATTTGTCTGTGTCTGTTATGGCATTGTCTGAATTGGTATCGTCATACCAAGATTTGCAAGTCATGTCTTCTTTGTCATAATACATTTAGCAAGATCTTTCATAAAAACATAGTTCAGACCACCCACATACAAATAATATAAAATATTTCATGTTCCGAAACATAAAACAAAACTCATGTAAAAACTCTTCAAAACATATGGTGGTCATGTGCTTTTGGCAAAACCATGCACTCTTTTATTATATGGATATTCAATATTTGTCAATACAAACAATCCTCTCTTTTGAAATCAAGATTCATAACCAACTCATTCATAAATCACGACATTTCGTAACATGCATTTCAAGATGTATTTCAAAACAATCCATATCATGTGAAACATGGGAAAATTTACATCAAGAGAGGGATTTCATGTAAATCATGCTCTCAATTCAATAATCATTCTTGAACACATACATACATATATACATAATTTCAAATCAATTTGGGGAAAAGTTCAAAATACCAAAACAATACCGTCAAAACTTCTAAGAAATGATTATGTTCATAAATTTCAAAACCCCATTCTTAAAACATGATTTCTATGCCCTAAGATTATAGGAAAACCCCGCGTACCTTAATTTATGACTCTTGAATGAACTCGTGCTTTAGGGATGCTATTCGAACAATTGATGGGTGCTTCTTATAGCCCTTGCAATGGAGATTTTGAATCTTGAAGAATTATTGAAAACCCACGGTGAAATCTTAAGATATTTTGATCTTTGGGTTGAAACCCTAAAAAGTGTTCTTGGTGATTTTGAGAGAGAATGACCTTATTTTGGTGTTTAGGGGATTTAATCCCATGTTATGGCTGAATAGAGGGTGGAAAATACCACTTTTGACCTTGAAAACGTGAAAACAAGACCTGGAAATTGGGTACGTGCGACAGAGCGTGCGTCGCACGCTAATCGCGCGATGCTACTATCTCAGTCACGAAAATGGCCATAACTTTTTGCTCGGGTATCGGATTTGGACGAAATTGGTATCGTTGGAAAGATAATATGAAGAGCTTTTATTTGATATATAGTAGGCCACCAGTTGGTCATATACAAGGAGTTGTGGTCGATTGAAGTTGACCCAAGTTTCGACGCTGACTAAAACTCGAACGATAGGAAAGCTTTCAACTTGACCTTGAGTTAGGGGACCTCTATGATATAAATTCATGCTCAAATAGGTTCCCACACTACATTATATATTAATATAGAAAATTTGCATAGGATTTATGGATTTTGTAATATCAACGAGTAGAAATAACGGTTTTCGTTCTAGCCCGAAATTCGGGGTGTTACATTATCTCCCCCTTGGGATCATTTGTCCTCGAATGATGTGTAGGAACTTGTTGAAACTTAAAGGTATGGAATAATGTGGACATGATGTGCCTTCTAATAAAGGAAATAACTGATCTGAAATATTTAAACTTTTATCATGAAACTTATTTCTGAGCTGACTTGACTTTTCTTGCTTCAAGAAGATGATTCGTGCTGAAAATTTAGGATTCCCTTGAAATATTCATGATCCAATCATACATATTGAAATTAGGAAGTGATAACTTATGCAAGTAAGAATCATAAGACAGCAAGACTTAGATCGTACAAAGGTATTACACTATCTGAGCTGAAATACTTGGAAAATTTTGAGATTATACGTTGAACTATTATGCACCGAGTCATGAATAGATAGATGAATCTGAAACATGATACTTGGACTAAACTGAATTCACAATTTATATGGATGGAATAGATTATCTCTTGGGGATGGCCATACACATGAGACTTCGGATAGTAGGACTGGGTGAAAAGGTGGAAAAACCATAGTAAATTGTCTGCCCGACTTTTAAACTGAATTATAGACTGAATTATACTAGATACTTATACTTAACTAGAGTATCTCTTCAACACTCTTTCTAAAGAAGTTCAAGTAGCATTAGGGAGAAAAGAATCTTGGGCCTGAGTTACACAAGACATCCAACTAAGGAATCATCACAACTACACTACTCAATAGCATGGAATAAAGACATATAACTCATAAATTAGGACAGAATTTCCAGGACTTAGGCGATGCAACTTCTTAATTTCAAGCTTAGCACACTCCTCGAATACTTCCTTAACTATACTATTCCCCTTGAATACCATACTCATTGGTTCAACTTATAATTCTCATATGAGCATTGAAAAATTATTCTACTAATGTCTAAAGTAACTTAAATCCTTTCACTATGATCAAGCCTAATTCTAAATCACAAAATACAACATGCCACACCACGATACTAGTCTAAACCACATGATTCAGCCTTCTATATCTTTTTAAAGATCACACCCTAAGCATAACATGCCTTACCACTTCAATGACTAACTCTGAACTCTTACTATGGATTTACTAGTGTATATTACGTTCTTCCACATAAATCCCAACATGTCATTCAAACCTATATTTATAACCACATATGGACTTCAAGGCAAACACCCGTAAATACATATTTCACATAGTCTCTAAACCATTGTCAATATAACCCCCATGCACTACCCCAAGAACATACACACATAAATCAAAGACTTTGCCCTAAATCTCACTTCATACTTATGGCCTCATCCAAAACAAGCATACAATGATCTTTCATCAACAAGAACCATTTGCACATCACCACTATAATTACATAAGGAAGAGTCACTAAAAGGTTAGAACATAAGACTTTGAAGTATGGAAGGATACTATACAAAACTCGACACTTAACTGAGGCCTGAGAAACATCGAATCAACATCAGGGATTCATCAAAGTGATTTGAATTGGGGCATACATGACTATAAGTTGAATCTCGTCAATCGTAAAGAGTATAGCATGAATTATGGGAACTGAGCACACTATATAGCTTGAGTACATAAGTCATGAGCTGCATGACCTCAATTTGAAGTTCATAACATATGGAATGTGATTCCGACTACTGAATAAACTGGAAGTCCTCATTTTTGAACTGGAAGAGTACATGACTCTCAATCATATGCATGAACATGAACTATGACCATGGAGCTGAATCATAAGGCATGAGTAGGTATTTGGATCACTGAAAAATACTGAGATAAGAATGGATTGAGTCTCACCCTCACTTTCTGATGTTTTATATCATACTGGCATCACTACCAGAATCTGAGAGCCTGACTCGGTTACTTGTTCTATTATCTCCCCCTTAGCTTTAAGACATCATCTTAAGTTCGAGAGATCCCTTACTAGACTCTAATCTAAACTACACTCACTGCACTCTGGGGTCTGGAATACGATAATACACATAATTAATAGAACTTAACCCGAATGACAACACCTGGAAGTAGAAAAACCCACTGCTAATACCACCTTCTGAGACATACTCTATCATTCTATAGCCTACTAGTCATCACATAATACTGGAACACTTACTTCGGATCTTCATAAGTGTTCCCATAGTTGGAGTGCACACCTTCTAACGCTTCAACTCTTATTTCTATGAGCTCAACCTTCAAGAACTCAATCTAAGCTTCTAACACTTAGCATAGATATCACCAAGCCTTTGATGAACCATACTACTTTCGTCATAGCCTACCAATATCGTGACTTCAAACTTATATCTCTCTACCATGAGAATCAAGATCATATAAAAAGGCTCAACACTATCAATCAAAACTCCTTAACTTGGCTATTTAGAACACCACATATCATCTAACTAGTCTTTCTCCACCTAGCAACTTAATGGTACTACTAACCATACATAACATGTAATAGCCTTATAAAATATCGCAACTCCATATCACCTTGGGCATACTTCTACCTCATACATACAACATCATACTTCATTACGAATCAACTTAAACTTAAGCCATTTCATACACCGTTCAAGCCTGTTAGGCCACTTCCATAGAACTAGCATCATTAACCAAGAAATCATCACATCCACCTTCATGGACCTCAACTGTTCAAACTTAATGTCTAGTGCTAAACATGATTTTACAACCCAACCTTACGCATGATTCTCACTTGGAAACCATGAAATAAACATCAAGAAACACTAGTACACTAGAACTTCATAACAACATTAATCGATCTTGACCTTACGTTCTTCCTTATCATAACTCACTAGCACGTACTATTTCAACACATCAAGCCTACTAAATTTAAAACATACATCATTAATATTATGCCACTATTTTTACCACCACATTCTACACTTGAATTCAAGCCTATAGTTTAGTATCAATCGTCTACCACTAATGACAAGTACAACATAATATACTAATCCATTAAATTGGAACATTTTATCCAAATACCTAAAAATTTTCTACATGCCTTCTCATAAGTAGTACTAGTTTACAACTACCAACGAAAAAAGGATCAAAGGGTAAAGTCACATAATAGCCATGATCAACCTTAATCTAATATTATAACCCCATGCAATCTTATCTACTTATACAGATTTCTCACCTCATACATACTTACTCAATCATACATTTAGACTTCCTTCAATATCCACAACAACGATGAGTCTATAACTATAACTTACTGGCTAATATAGCCATTTTCATACTTCAAGCAACCGACAAATTACCCTGACTAACAACGCCCTCTCTACCTTCTACTTATCACACTCAAGGATGAATCACCTCTTTACCAACTCAATCTTATGCAAACAGATTCAGCTATACATATATTATACCAACACAAGAGAAACAAGTTGGACAACAAGTTGCTAGTGAATTGAAATAAGCCTCACACGGCTTCACTAGACTTTGATTTTTGTATTTTGAACAAGAAAATGAGATGAATGACAAGGCAACTATGCTAATGAATCGAAAGAGCCCCACACGGCTTCACTAGACTTTATTTTTCAACAACACCTTGATGACAAGATTACATAATATAGAAATTTAATACGCAATATCCAATGAAATAATAATACACATCTTACTCTGTATAAATAAAATCGGAGTCAAACACTTCCTCCATGGACTACCATACCATCCACACATGTTACTAGCTACCCCATTAATTTATCACTATAAAGGGATAAATCATCCTCAAACATCGATTATTCAATTGAAATATTTATTTACACAAAAGTTACCCTCACTCTGACTTCTAACTTTGTGACTTCACATCACCAACTTCTTGGTCTAATTTCATTACCAATAGGTCATGACAATAACACTTTAACTCATACTACTATTTGGGTGGAAATACAGTTCCAACATTCTATTGCACATTATTTCCCCTGAAGCACAACATCTGTAACATAAAGTTTTTTGAAAAGGGATTGAATACACTCAATACCGTAGGCTGAAAAGCACGATTTCATCAATATCAAGGTTTATACTTGCATCAATACACTTTGAAGCAAATGGACTCTTCTCAAGTCCTTGAACCATTTTTTTTAAATTTATATGAATCAATTGGAAAGGACTATATCATGTAGATTCTAAACATTTTGCACTTGAATCACCCCAATAATGGGATATATCTGAGAAAATTAGAGTAAGGAAAGAATTTGGGATGACTTTTACTTTCGTATGGGCAACACCATAGCATGAATTAGAGTATGAAAGAGGAACATTCTAACTCTATTGCACGAAATAGAACCTGAAGAAAGAGAGACATTCCTAAATGCCTAGTAGCCTCTTGCTTATAAGTGTGGTGCGCTAAACACCCATAAACAAGACAATACCCGATGCAATTTCACAGACACCCTGGGACCATGAACCGTTCTTTGATACCAAGTTTATCACGACCTAAACTGGGGCCTTGGCCATGACGAGCATTCCGAACCATGTAGGCCTGAAACACCCTTATCTATCTGGTAATCATGCACATAATTCATATGATAAAAGATAACGCGGAAATAGAAATCTAATACAAAAATATGGTCAATATGAATGTGATCATAATACTGAAAACTGAAATTCAAAATATATCTAAATAATAATGTCTGACTCAGTCTGCGAAATCTCTACTATGAACTAAACAAAATTGTCTGAAAATTGGGACAAGGCCCCTAGTAGACCGAAACATGACTAAAGATAAATATCTAAAAATAAATAGGCCTTCTAGATCATAGAAGGATCACCACTACACAATCTGATCTGCGATCTAAAATATTTACTATTTACATGGACCCCTAGATTGAGCCTCAGAACCTGGAAGGAGGGGGTCAGAACAAATGTACTAGCATGCGAAGCAATCAAAAATAGTGTATTTATATACATATAAAGTAGATGAGAGCAATTTAACAAAACATCATGTATAAAATAGTTTCCAAAACACGTGGGCATCATTTTGAACATTCTAAGACATTCTTGTCAAAATAATTTCTAATCTTTGTATTACTTCTGAGTTAGGTGGCGCTCCCCTACAAGTTTGATATTCCACGAGCTGTATGAAATCCTTCATTTATGGGCCGGGAAGCCCCCAACCCGAGTGTGCCACAAGGATTAGAGTCTCTGATTTTGATATGCCAACGGCTCTAGGCCAACATAATATATAAACCCAGATCAGCAAATCATGATTTTGGGAAATGAGTTGTCTGAACTCATGCCTTCTTTGGGGAACCACCTAACATCTCTTTATGTCCTATTTTATCCTTTTCTAAACATACATCATTCTGAAGTTCTAAAACATAAAAATCTGATAAAGTCTGACTTCTGTATTTTTCTGTGTCTGTTATGACATTGTCTGAATTAGTATCATCATACCAAGACTTGCAAGTCGTGTTTTCTTTGTCATAATGCATTTATCAAGATCTTTCATAAAAACATAGTTCAAACCACCCACATGCAAATTATATAAAAGATTTCATGTTCCGAAACATAAAACAAAACTCATGCAAAAACTCTTCAAAACATATGGTGGTCATGTGCTTTTGGCAAAACCATGCACTCTTTCATTATATGGATATTCAACATTTATCAATACAAACAAACCTCTCTTTTGAAATCAAGATTCTTAACAACCTCATTCATAAATCACGACATTTCGTAACATGTTTTTCAAGATATATTTCAAAATAATCCATATCATGTGAAACATGGGAAAACCTACATCAAGAGAGGGATTTCATGTAAATCATGCTCTCAATTCAATAGTCATTCTTGAACACATACATACATATATGCATAATTTCAAATCAATTTGGGGGAAAGGTCTAAAGACCAAAACAATATCGTCGAAACTTCTAAGACATGATTGTGTTCATAAATTTCAAAATCCTATTCTAAAAACATGATTTCTATAGCCATGAGATTATAGGAAAACCCCGTGTACCTTAATTAATGACTCTTGAATGAACTCGTGCTTTAGGGATGCTATTCGAACAATTGATAGGTGCTTCTTGTATCCCTCGCAATGGGGATTCCGAATCTCGAAGAATTATTGAAAACCCACGGTAAAATTTTAAGATATTTTGATCTTTGGGTTGAAACTTGTAATACCCCATATTTTGGACTAGAATGAAAATCCGTCATTCCTATGTGTGGATGTTTCAAAAGCCTCAAATCCTATATAAATTTAGTTTTTTAATCAATTATGTAGTGTGGGAATCTATTTGAGAATGAATTTAGAGGTCCTCTAACTCAAGTACAAGTTGAAAGCTTTCCTATCGTTCAAGTTTTTGTGAGCGTCAAAACTTGGGTCAACTTTAATCGACTATAACTCATTGTATGTGATGAACTGGGTGGATTACTATATATCAAATGAAATCTCTTTTAATTATCTTTCCAATGATATGAATATCACCTAAATACAATATCGGAGCAAAGAGTTATGCCCATTTTACTCAAGCATGTCAGGCTGGAAACAGTGTGATGACATTCGTGATAGCTTATCACATTTGTGACGCCCTATCATGAAGGTCGTCATCCTTAGGTAGAAACCAGCTCCTAAGTGATGACATTTGTGATAGATTATCACATTTTTGACGCCTTATCATGAAGGTCGTCGGCCTTAGGCAGAAACCAGCTCCTAAGTGACGAGATTTGTGATAACTTATCACAAATCTGACGACATTTTTGACGACTTATAACAAATTTGACGGCCTATCAGCCTTGGTCGTCAGCTATGATTTCCAACAACTGGGAGATTATTTCATAAGGGTATTTGGTTTTTTCCTTCACCTTCCACGACTTATAACCCTAAAGAGGCGTAATTTTTTTAATTTTTCTTCAGTTAAGCATCTTAAAAACCCTCTCTTACACTCTCAACCACAAGATTAGGGTTTCCATCAAACTCATCTCTCAAAAGCAAGATTCAAGACTTTTTCCAATATAATCAAGAATTAAGTTTCCCAATCCAAGAACTCTCCAGCAAATCATCAAGGTTTCCTTTCTAAGGTATGCGCATGTTCATTCATGGACTCCTTTTGTCCATGAAGTTCAAGAGACCTTTTATAAATCTATATAAGAACCCTTTTCTAAAACTATATATTATGGTTTTCATGTTATGAATAGATTGTTGATCATGTTTATGTGTTATTATGAATCTACGACATCATATGAGTTGAAAACATGTAAGTTTGATTAATTATGATGAGTAATTATATTATTTACTCCTATTACTAAGTTGTGCATGTAAGGTGTTTGATAAAATACCTAAGAGACTAGAAATCATGCATTATAGCTAAATTTTAACTAAGGGGAGGATTCATGATAGGCCTCTATGATCCAATGTCATCCATGTTGATAATGTGTCTTGTGAACACTCCTGGATTACTCATGAACTAGTCTTATGGAATTATGTTATGCTTACTTGCAAAACCCACTCATGTACAAGATGTAGAATAACCATGTACTTCATAAAATTCCCCAAGTTATGATATCATGGATTGTGGTTGTAATATGTAATGAGCATGTTATTGAAAGCTATCCAAGTATATACATGTAGTATGAAATTCGCTTTCATGAAATAGATTGTTGAGAACCATGCTTAGTATGAAATCCCTTATTTATGATATGGTGAATTGTGGACTCTATTTTTATGGTCAAGTCAGTCATGTGTGTCAGTTTCCTTCCATCGAGTCCTGGGGGTATTCATACCCGAAAAATATAGTTGTGTGCCTAAAGCCATGCCATGTTTTCACGATAATCTCAGTCAAGCCATGATCTATAGAAATCAGTCAGTCAGGTGACTCGGGAAAACTCAGTAATCTCAGTAGTTCAGTATTATCAGTAATCTCAGTGGTCAGTAACCTCAGTAATCACAGTAAATCTCAGTAACTTCAGTACTCTTAATCAGTCCTCAGAACTAATTATATTTCGTTCGTTATCAGAAACCAGTAAACTCAGTTTTAGCTCTGCTAAACAATACCACTAGTATCAGTTCAGTTAATCAGTATCATTTCAGTTAAGTTATTTAGTTCATCCCAATTATTCAGTTCAATGTCTTTCATATGGGAGTAGGATTCAGCATCGAGTGAACCTAGGGAGGGGGCTTACCCGCTAGAATAAGACTGAGATCCCTATAAGCAATCCCTAAGTTCCATAACTACGTAGCCAGCGTAGGTACGAGATGTCACCCATTAGATAGGACTGACATACTCAGGGGTCACCCATTAGCACATTTATATGTATAGGACATATCCCAGGAGTCACCCGCTAGATTAGGACTGACTCCATAGAAGATGTCTTTACTAGTGGCGCGGTACTGACACCCTTCCAGTCAGGGCAGAGATTGGACCCCAGTCAGCTTAGCTTAGGGCATGTCAGTTAGATGAACACATGCCATAATTTCAGTTACAGAATCAGGGCTGTAAAACACAGTCAACTCAGCTTAGTAGTACAGATTCAGTACTGTTAGATAAAGTCAATGCTTATCATTATAAATAGACTTAAAGATCACCCGCTAGATAGGATTGATCTCAGACTAAGTCCAATCATCCTTATTATCAGTATGCTCATGATCACCCACTAGACAGGACTGATCTCAGATTTAGTTACTCCATGTAGAATGGAACTCAGATAGTTTCATCAGTACTTAGACTGTTAGATATAGTCGCTCAGTATCGGTTATATTAGTTAGTCCGATCATTACAGTTATATCAGTTATATCAGTTGTAAGAGCTCATAATACCAGTATTCAGTTTTAGGACTGTTAGACACAGTCATTCAAACCAGTTCTTCATAATTCAAACTGTCAGAAATAGCCAATAATCTATTCAGTACCTCAGTAACAGTAAATTCATGTTGCCAGAATTCAAATTCAGTAGTCAGTATCATCACGAGTTTAGTTATAGCTATTTATGCATGTATGTATTCTCACGTCCATATTATTTAGCATTGTTCATGCATATAACCCTTTGCATTTAGCCTACCTCACTTGTATACTGAGTACATTCAGATGTAATGACGCATTTACGCTATGATGTTTTATTTTACATCATAGGTTTCAGAGGCACAAGCTCCAGATCAACAGCAGCATTCCAGTATTCAGAGTTTGCAGTGAGTCCTTCTTATTTGAGGGTGATATGATTATTGCTATATTTACTATTCAGTTACTAGATGGAGTTAGTTGGAGACATGTTCCTTCAACTCCTTATTTAGTTCAGTTAGAGGCTTCAACTAGATGTCAGATTAGATATTCAGATCTCATTAATTTCAGTATTTATGACTTATTTTGGTATTGTTATACCTTTTCCAGACATTTTTTATCAGGCATTTATTCAGTTCGAACCTTATGGCCTTTCATGTTCATGTTTCTGCATTTTATGATATATTATGCAGTATACAGGTACATATATTAGTCATGGGTTAGCTTGTGGTCCTTCAAGGTCATGAGCACCGTGTAGCATTCCGATTTAGAAAATTGGGGTGTTACAAAACCCTAAAAATTATTCTTCGTGATTTTTAGAGAGAATGACCTTATTTTGGTGTTTGGGGGATTTAATCCCATGTTATGGCTAAATAGAGGGTGGAAAATATCACTTTTGCTCTTAAAAATGTGAAAACAGGACCTGGAAATTGGGTGCGTGCGACAGAGCAAGCATCGCACGCTAATCACGTGATGTTACTGTCTCAGTCATGAAAATAACCATAACTTTTCGCTTGGGTATCGAATTTGGACAAAATTGGTATCGTTGGAAAGCTAATACGAAGAGATTTTATTTGATATATAGTAGGGCACCCAGTTCATTATATACAAGGAGTTATGGTTGAATGAAGTTGACCTAAGTTTTGATGCTTACTAAAACTCAAACAATAGGAAAGCTTTCAACTTGACCTTGAGTTAGGGGACCTCTATGATCTAAATTCATACTCAAATAGGTTCCCATACTACATCTGTAATGCCCCACAAAATCCTCTTCTAGTCTGAGCCTTAGAGCGTATTTGGTAAAGCAAAAATCCGAGTCAAAGTTTTGAAAATATCCTTCCAAGTATGAAATACTTTTAATTGTGTAGGAATCTATTTGAGCATGAATTAAGATCATAGAGGTCCCCTAACTTATGGACGAGTTGAAAACTTTCCTATCGTTCAAGTTTTAGTGACCGCCAAAATTTGGGTCAAATTCAATCGATCATAACTCATTTTATATGAAGAACTGGGTGGATTTATATATATCAAATGAAATATATTTGAACTATCTTTCCAACAATACAAATTTCACCTAAATCCGATATCGGAGCAAAGAGTTATGCCCATTTTACTCCAGCATGTCAAGCTGGAAAACGGTGACGACGTTTCTGACGGGCTATCACATTTCTGATGACCTTTTTGACGATGTCGTCACATTTTGACGAATTTATGACGATGTCATTATACCTGGGCAGAAAATCAAGAATTGGACCTCTTTTGTGATGACCATTCGTGACAGCCTATCACGGACCTGACAGCCTATCACGGATGGCGTCAAGAACATTTTTTCAGCAATTCAAGGGCATTTTTGCAAGGGTATTTTGGTCATTTTCCACTTTTTTTTAGCCTCTATAAATATGAGGAACCCTCATTCAAACCCTAATTTCTCCATTTCATTTCCAATTCTCTAAAGAGAATATCTAGGATTCCAATTCAAGAACCTTAATCCTCTAAAAATTCATCCATAAATCTTCAAGCTTTCTACAAGAATCAAGTTCCTCATAGTGTGGGCTTCAAGAATTTATTTATTTCAAGTGTGGATAATGTTTCAAGCACTAAAGTTCATCCAATTTCAAAGGTTAAGGTATGTAGATGTTGATTCTTGGGTCCCTTTCATCCAAGAATCTCAAGAATCCTTTTTAAAACTAAAAGTTTTTTATGCTTATGAGTTGTTAATGATTTGTATGAGTTGAAATGGATGTTTAATGTGTTGTTGATTTTTGATTTATGTTTTCCTAAAAAATTTATGAGCTTTGACCCTAGTGTGTGGAATTCATGTGATGTTTGTGATAGACCCTCTTGAAGTGTTTTTCCATGTGATGTGTTCATGACTTTTGGGTGTAGAAATGGTTGAATAAGTGAAGAACGTTCCCCATAGGTTTGATAAAGAGATTCGGTGAAGAATAAGTGCCACTATAGTATGTTGAATAGGAAACCTCAAATTGTGAGCTAGTCCATGCATGCCTTAGTGAGTGAAATGTGCCAAGATAGCATGAAATCCCCAAGTAGGTGTAAAATCGGTTGTGTCTAATGGTTGTTGAAAGACCCTAGAGAACAAGTCAAGATATGATGGTTGTAAATTCCCCGATTTTGTTCTCTTTGATATATGCTAAGCTTTTAATACATGTCAAGTGGTTAGCAAGTAAATAGTGACGTGTTAGTATGAAGTTTCCCCCAAATCAAGTGATATCGAAATACATGATAAGACCAATATAGGTATGAAGTACTTGATGTAAGATCTCGTTGAATGGGTTTTAATCTAATAGCATGTCTTCCCTAGGGTAGTATATGATAGTGAACCGATGTTAATGATCTTTAAGGTTTGGAGTGACCCTTTGGTGGTTATGATGATGAATAGAGGTCTATGTTTCCTAAATGCTTAATGCGATGTCCTAAGGATCTTGAGAGGGAAAGTATGTTATGATGCCCAACTACTTGAAGTGATTCTTTAACAATTTTGATAATACATGAATGATTATAATGATGAATGAATACTTGTAATGATGAATTAATGATTGTAGTGATGAATGGATGACCGTGATAATGCATGAATGATTTGTGATGAAGAATGATTATGTCTTACTTTTATGTTGTTGAGTCCTGGAGGTATTTATACCCGAAAATAGAGTTGTACATGTTGCATAGATCCCGTGTTAGTTTCTCAAAAATTCCAATTGAGCCATGATTCAAAGAACTCGGTGAACTATAGAACTCTGTATCCTCAGACAAGTGTGAAACTTAATAAAGCTCGGTAATCTCAGTTATCTCTGTAATCTCTGTATCGCTAGTAATCTAGCCTCATACCTGTAATCAGCTCAGTTCTAATAGTATTCAAGTCATTCAATCCTAATCTCAGAAGCGATTTGAGCAATCTATTCAAGATCTGTATCGTCAGTCAGATACCTTGATTCGATATCTTTTCCGTTTGATACGAAACCAAGTGATCTCAGCGTAACTCAGTCAGACCTTTTGAGTAATATGATCAGTGTCAGATTTAGTTCAGCTAGTGTTCAGTTGAGAATTCAGTTCTGAGTCTTTTAGTTGGGAGTATAAACTAGGACCGAGCGAGCTTAAGGATGGGATCTCACCTACTAGTAGAGGGTGTGATTCTTAGAAGCAATCCTTATGCTCCAGAACTACATAGCCATCATAGGTTGAGACATCACACCTGTTAGTTGATGGTGGATGAGAGACATCATACCTGCTAGATGAGGGTAGATGAGGTGGCTTGACCTGCTAGATGAGGGCTCCACCGTTCTCGTTTGAGGACCTGCTAGATGAGGGTCACATAGAGTTTTCTTTACCAGTGGCGCGGTAATGACACCCTTCCAACTGGGGCACAGGTTGGACCCTACCTGTGGTAGGTCGGGGCATGTCGGTTAAGTAACTACTTCCCACGATTTTAGTTTCAAATTCAATCTCAGTTTTAGAATCAGTCTTCAGAAATTAGAACTGTCAGATACAGTCATCTATTATTGTAAGGAACTTAAATAGTTCCATTGGTTTATGGACCATCCCATCATATAGACTTGGTCTCACATACAGTTATTTGATATCACATTTAGATATATGTCGTCAGACAGGCTTGATCACAATATCAGATTTCTATTGAGTATTCTTGTTGTCAGATTCAGATATAATCATGTTTCTTATCATTCATAAAGCTTCTAAAATCATCTGTTAGAAAGGTTGAGCTCTAATCTTGTCAGTCGAAAGTAGTAAGTCTAAGAATTCAGTCATTGATATAAGCACATCCAGACCCTCAGTTATCAGTATCAGATGAGTCAGTAATTCAGTATCTCAGTGTCAGTAGTGAGTTCAGTCTGCAGTAAAGTGGTATCTGAGTTTCAGTAGCTAGAGTTGCGATAGTTGTGTTCATGTTTTGTGCATTCATGTATGTGTTCTCATGTGGCATTTTCATGATTATTCAGTTTAGATATTGCGCATGCATGAACCCTTAAATTAGCCTCCCCCGTCTACATACTCGGTACATTTTTGTACTGACACATTTACGCTATGGTGTTTTATTTGACACTATACGTTCAGATGCACAGGATCCAGTTTATCCTCAGTAGTTTGATCCCAGTCAGCAGCAGTAGCAGTGAGTCCTCTTCTTTTAAGGACGAGTCTCAATTTACTACTATTGTTTCAGACTTTGTTTATTTTCTGTTGACAGAGTTAGTTGGGAACATGTCCCATCAACTCCACAGTTCAGACAGTTAGAGGCTTTTCAGACGGATGTATTCGTATTCAGTTTTCAGCTTTGAGTATGTATAGATGTCTTGAACCTTATGGCAAGTTTCCATATTTTTTTCCAGATATTATATAGTGTACAGGTACAGATATCAAAAAAAGGGTTAGCTTGTGATCCTTTGGGTCCATAAGCACCGTGTGACATCTTGGGATAAGATCTGGAGGCGTTACAAACTTGGTGTCAGAGCCTAAGATTCAATAGTGTCCTAGGGAGTCTGAAAAGCCGCATCTAGTAGAGTCTATATGCATGGGTGTGTAGCGCGCCACATTTATGTACAAGAGGATACAGGATGTACTTAGGTGTAGTTTCCCTTCTTTTAGTATTCAGATCGTGCGAGTGAGCATGAGCTCAAGTTGATCCTTAGTCTAATCCACTTGTTTCTTCCAATTATAGAGGATGCCTCCTCACAGAGATTTTGTCCTTGGGGTAGATGACCAGCCCTCACAGCCAGTAGATCCTAAGAATGACGGTATGTCGTATGCAAAGTTCAGAGCTCCATTCACTACCTTAGCCCAAGCAATGGCTGCTCAGAACAATTTGCAGAACGTTTTCCTATCTAGGCTTTTAGCTAACACTCAACAGAATAAGGGGAGAGAGCATAGGATGGGTCATAGGACTAGAACCAATAACTCTACGGTAAGATTAAGGAGTAGTAACCTCTCCCAATTCCATCTAAGATTTTCAGAACCAGTTTCGCTATCAGTCCAGGCACCGATACCTAAACATAAGAATGCTAGTAGAGAGGGAGCATCAAGCTCTAAGTCACTAGGTTGTGGAAAGAGTGTTCTTACCTACCCGTGTCGTAAAAAGTGTGGTAGGAAGCACAGGGGTGTATGTATAGCAGGCTGTATGGGGTGTTTTAGATGTGGTAGGCTAGGCCACAAGTTGCGAAAGTGTAGAATACTAGCTCAGAGGGGTAGATATTCACGCCAGCAGGAACCCACTTCCAGTACTACTAGTGGTGTTCATACCCATCCGCATTATGGAGAATGTGGCAGGAGCCACCAAGGTGTGGGTAGAGCCAGTAGTGATATGTGTTTCGGGTGTGGTGAATCAGGCCATAGAATGTGAGAATGTAGAGTGCTGACTCAAAGGGGTAGACTTCAGGTGCTTTAGACTCGCCTTGATCGAGAAGGATTCCCTGAAATAGACCTGGGTAAGTTATGAGCCCTTCTTCTTTATGGTATACATTGTTAGGTCCTTTGCTTTAATTTTGAGCTTATATGTTAGCATGAGTCATGCATACATTTTAGATCTTGATCGGTTAATCATGACCCAGTTGTAGGTGCCCCGCGCACCGCCCCAGTATTTCAGCAAAGTGTGTTTAGCGGGACATAGAGCCTTAAGGGGGAGATACCCCATAGTATTATGATGTTGCATGCCATTAGATTCATCCAGATGCATGTTTAGATCTTCTTTATGAAATTAGCATCAGTTGTCACTGCATTGTCAATCATTATTACATTGTCAGTCGTGCTTTCAAAAATCAGCTTAGCCTGACATTCATGCATTAGATATGCACATTAAGTAGAAAGAGTTCAGCTTGCCAGCGTGTGTTCAGTCGTGTATTCATGAGAGCATCCCAGTTATGAGTCCATGAATCAGAATGCATGTGTATTTTGAGAATTCAGCTATGAGTATCATCAGTCGCGTATTCCACGCATCATATCTGCATGCCCAGTGTGAGAACTCTATATGTCAGTCATTCCAGTTGCGTAGTCCTGATCTGAGATGTTTTTATTTCTTGAGTAAGTTCTGTTGATCCGTATTCTCAGTCTATCAAGCGACATTCAAGGATGAATGTTCTCAAGGAGAAGATAATGTAATGCCCCGCAAAATCGTCTTCCAGTCTAAGCCTTAGAGCATATTTGGTAAAGCAAACACCTGAGTCAAAATGTTTCAAAAATATCCTCCCAAGTATGAAATACTTTGAATCGTGTGGGAATCTATTTGAGCATGAATTGAGATCATATAGGTCCCCTAACTTATGGACGAGTTGAAAACTTTCCTATCGTTCAAGTTTTAGTGACCGTCAAAATTTGGGTCAACGTCAATCGACCATAACTCGTTGTATATAAAGAATTGGGTGGATTTCTGTATATCAAATGAAAGGTCTTTGAATTAGATTTCCAACAATACGAATTTCTCCTAAATCCGATATTAGAGCAAAGAGTTATGCCCATTTTACTCCAGCATGTCAAGCTGGAAAATGGTGACGACGTTTCTGATGGGCTATCACGTTTTTGATGACCTTTTTGATGGCGTCGTCACATTTTGATGAAATTTATGATGATTTCGTCATCCCTGGGCAGAAAATCAGGAATTGGACCCCTTTTGTGACGACCATTCATGACGACCTATCACGGACCTGACGACCTGTCACGGATGGCGTCAAGAACATTTTTCCAGCAATTCAAGGGAATTTTTGCAAGGGTATTGTCATCATTTCCCACTTTTTTTGAGCCTCTATAAATATGGGGAACCCTCATTCAAATCCTAATTTCTCCATTTCTCTTCCAATTCTCTAAAGAGAGTATATCTAGGGTTTCAATTCAAGAACCTTAATCCTCCAAAAATTTATCATAAATCTTCAAGCTTTCTACAAGAATCAAGTTCCTCATAGTGTGGGCTTCAAGAATTTATTTATTTCAAGTGTGGATAAAGTTTCAAGAACTAAAGTTCATCCAATTTCAAAGTTTAAGGTATGTAGATATTGATTCTTGGGTCCTTTTCATCCAAGAAGCTCAAGAACCCTTTTTAATACTAAAAGAGTTTTATGTTTATGAGTTGTTAATGATTTGTATGAGTTGTAATGGATGTTTAATGTGTTGTTGAGTTTTAATCTATGTTTGCCTACAAAATTTATGAGCTTTGACCCTAGTATGTGGAATTCATGTGATGTTTGTGATAGACCCTCTTGAAGTGTTTTTCCATGTGATGTGTTCATGACTTTTGGGTGTAGAAATGGTTGAATAAGTGAAGAACGTTCCCCATAGGTTTGATAAAGAGCTTAGGTGAAGCATAAGAGCCACTATAGTATGTTGAATAGAAAACCCCAAATTGTGAGCTAGTCCATGCATGCCTTAGTGAGTGAAATGTGCCAAGATAGCATGAAATCTCCAAGTAGGTGTAAAATCGGCCGTGTCTAACGGTTGTTGAAAGAACCTAGTGAACAAGTTGAGATATGATGGTTGTAAATTCTCTGATTTTGTGCTCTTTGATATATGTTAAGCTTTTAATACATGTCAAGTAGTTAGCAAGTAAATAGTGACGTGTTAGTATGAAGTTTCCCCCAAATCAAGTGATACCTAAATACATGACAAGACCAATATAGGTATAAAGTACTTGATGTAAGATTTTGTTGAATGGGCTATAATCTAATAGCATGTCTTCCCTAGGATAGTATATGATAGTGAACTAATGTTGATGATCCTTAAAGGTTTGGAGTTTCCCTTTGGTGGTTGTGATGATGAATAGAGGTCTATGTTCCCTAAATGCTTAATGCGATGTCCTAAGGATCTTG
Organism: Capsicum pubescens; assembly: GCA_030864215.1. Lineage (NCBI taxonomy): Eukaryota > Viridiplantae > Streptophyta > Magnoliopsida > Solanales > Solanaceae > Capsicum > Capsicum pubescens. The sequence continues at coordinate 39,783,620 of CM061543.1, forward strand.
AGAGGGAAAGTAAGTTATGATGTCCAACTACTTGAAGTGATTCTTTAATGATTGTGATAAAACATGAATGATTGTAATGATGAATCAATGCTTGAAATGATGCATAAATGATTGTAGTGATGAATAGATGTCCGTGATGATGCATGAATGATTTGTGATGAAGAATAATTATGTCTTATTTTTATGTTGTCGAGTCCTGGAGGTATTTATACCCAAAAATAGAGTTGTTGTCTAGAGTTTGTGTCAGTTTATCGATAATTTCAATCGATCCATGATTCTCAGAACTTAGTGAACTATAGAACTCTGTATCCTCAGACAAGTGCAAAGCTTAATAAAGCTCGGTAATCTCAGTTATCTCTGTAATCTCTGTATCGCTAGTAATCTAGCCTCAGACCTGTAATCAGCTCAGTTCTAATAGTATTCAAGTCATTTAATCCTAATCTCAGAATCGATTTGAGTAATCTATTGAAGCTCTGCATCTTCAATCAGATACCATAATTCGATATTTTTTCCATCAGATACGGAACCAAGTGATCTCAGCCTAACTCAGTCAGACCTTTTGAGTAATATGATCAGTGTCAGATTCAGTTCAGCCAGTGTTCAGTTGAGAATTCAGTTCTGAGTCTTTCAGTTGGGAGTAGAAACTAGCACCGAGCGAGCTCAAGGATGGGATCTCACCTACTAGTAGAGGGTGTGATTCTTAGAAGCAATCCTTGTGCTCCAGAACTACGTAGCAGGCGTAGGTTGAGACATTACACCTGTTAGTTGAGGGTGGATGAGAGACATCATACCTGCTAGATGAGGGTAGATGAGGTGGCTTGACCTGCTAGATAAGGGCTTCACCGTTCTCGTTTGAGGACCTGCTAGATGAGGGTCACATAGAGTTGTCTTTACCAGTGGCACGGTAATGACACCCTTCCAACTGGGGCACAGGTTGGACCCCACCTGTGGTAGGTCGGGGCATATCGATTAAGTGACTACTTCCCATAGTTTCAGTTTCAGATTCAGTCTCAATTTCAAAATTAGTCTTCAGAAATTAGGACTGTCAGATATAGTCATCTATCATTGTGAGGAAATCAGATAGTTCCATTGATTTATGGACCATCCCATCAGATAGACTTGGTCTCACATACAGTTATTTGATATCATATTTAGAGCTATGCCGTCACACGGGCTTAATCACAATATTAGATTTCTATTGAGTATTCTTGTTGTCAGATTCAGATATAATCATATTTCTTATAATTGATAAAGCTTTCAAAATCATCTGTTGGAAAGGTTGATCTCTAATCCTGTTAGTCGAAAGTAGTAAGTCAAAGAATTCAGTCATTTATGTAAGCACATCCAGATCCTCAGTTTTCAGTATCAGATGAGTCAGTAATTCAGTATCTCAGTATCAGTAGTGAGTTCAGTCTGCAGTAAAGTGGTATCTGAGTTTCAGTATCTAGAGTTGCGATAATTGTGTTCATGTTCTGTGCATTCATGTATGTGTTCTCATGTGGCATTTTCATGATTATTCTGTTTAGATATTGCGCATGCATGAACCCTTGCATTAGCCTACCCCGTCTACATACTCGGTATATTTTTGTACTGACGCATTTGCGCTATGGTATTTTATTTGAAACCATAGATTCAGAGGAACATGATCCAGTTTATCCTTAGCAGTTTGGTCCCAGTCAGCAGATGTAGCAGTGAGTCCTCTTCTTTCAAGGATGAGTCTCAGTTTACTACTATTGTTTCAGACTTTGTTTATTTTCTGTTGATAGAGTTAGTTGGGAATATGTCCCATCAACTCCACAGTTTAGACAGTTAGAAGCTTTTCAGACGAATGTATTAGTATTCAGTTTTCAGCTTTGAGTGTGTATAGATGTGTTGAACCTTATGGAAAGTTTCCATATTTTTTTAAATATTATGCAGTGTACAGGTACAGATATAAAAAAAAGGGTTAGCTTGTGGTCCTTTGGGTCCATAAGCACCGTGTGACATCTCGGGATGGGATCTGGGCGCGTTACAACATTATATATTAACATATATAATTTGCATAGGATTTATGGCTTTTTAAATATCAACGAGTTGAAATGACGATTTTCGTTCTAGCCCAAAATTCGGGGTGTTACAATTCAAAACCCAAACTAGTTATTCACATCAAGGCTTTCATAACTCAAGTAAAGAAAATTAGCAACTCATGATATACAAAACAACAACATATATTAAATACATAATCAAAAGAAAGTAATAAATCATACCCAAAACAAAGCTTCAAATGGAAGATGTTTACAAGAATGTTAACAAGCCTAAAAGAGAGATTTATGTATTGTAACACCCCGTACTTTCGGGCTAGAGTTTAGACCATCATTCCTATGCATATAAACCCGAATTGAACTATTCCTTATTAATATATATGTGGTGATCACTCCTATTGTAACACCTCATAAATTTCTCGACTCGATTTCATCTAGTGTCATGTTTAAGGGGCTAACAAGTAGAAGATTTTCTAAGTGTCAAAGAGACTTAGTCTCATTTTTAGCTACTAATCTTTGGGGATTTTATTTTTGACCTTCCCGACCTCTGTTTCTTAAAATTCTTATTGCGTTGTGATCGGGGAAGTCAAGGGTACGCCTCAGGTGAGTTTCAAGATTTTTGGACGAGCGTAAGGGCATGTTTGGTGTCCTATTCTAGTGAGGGCCCGCGATCTACCCGCATCGCGTGGCAGATGGCCTGGACTGGGAAGACCCCCGCGATAAGGAAGGTGACGCCTGGCCTAGAGCGGTGCTCCAGACCAGGCGACACCTGGCTAATCACCTTGGGCAAAATTTCAGTTTCCTACGAGAATTTAAGGGTGTTTTAGGTATTTTCAATTCCCCAATTATCTTAAACACAGAATTTAATCCCTAGAAAGCCATAATATAACTACATTCATCAAATTTTCTCAAGAACTCTCTCAAGGGTTTCAAAATAAAAACCTAAATTATTTGAGATTCAACCATGGATTTTAGGAGATAATTAGAGATTCGGAATTCCCAATCCGCAAGCTTCAAGAAGCATCCATTATTTTCTAGAATAGAGGTACGTGGGGTTGTCCTAAATTTCATGGGCATGTTTTTGAATAGAATTTATGCAAGACTTTAAATTTATATATATATATATATAAGTGGGGTTTTCGTTTGATACCAATAATATGTTTTGAGATATGATTTGAAAGAAATATTGAAATATCATGGGATTGTCATGTTTGAATATATTTCAATGGTTGAATTGTGAACATATGATCTGAATTTCGAAAGGGTGCAATGTATATGAATTGTGAATTCCTTAGATCCCCAATGATAATGTTTTATACCCCATATTATACTTGTGTTATACTATTGAGAGCATGAGTTTTGCAGTCGACATGATATTACTCATAAATGATAAAACTTCTTGAACTATTACATGTTAAGAACCATGGTGCATGTGTTGGATATATGTGGAAGTCATATATATATATATGTTCATATTGTAAATGGCATGAGAAGTTGGAGAATTGATGTGATACTGATGACTTGCAAGTCGGGTATGATGATACCCTGAAGAGTATGATATGTGATTGATTGAATCGAGTTTAATGCATTGATTTTATGTGAGTTAGGTGGTTACCCGAAGAAAGCACGGGTCAAATGACTCTATGCTAGAAACCGTGTTTGCCTACTCAGGAACTTGGTACCCTACTGTGTGATCTTGTGTACCTATTATTATTTCATACCGAATTGGGAATAATGGTTAGGAGCCCTACTTTGTGATCTTGAGCCCAACCAGGACATGTTGACTTGACTTGGGTTGGGACCCCTGCTGTGTGATCTTGTGTGTCCTATTTCCCTCACTAATACTCCAATCTTGGCGGCAACCAAGGATTGGAAGTGGGTGTAAAACGTGATATTGCAGGGTGTACCACCTAGCTCAGATGTGTTGCATTGTTGTTGAAAAATCATTATACTATGTCCATGTATTTTCGAACCATTTTGCAATAATGTGTTTTATAGCAGCTCTCATTTATGTTATATAAAAATCTTTATTTTGTTTTTGGATTACTCTGCGTACCAGTACATTTGTATTGACTCCCTCCCCCTTCCAACCTCTCAGGTTCTGAGGCACAGTCTAGGGGTCTAGATAAATAGTAGGTTTCATCAGTCAAGGTTGTTGTGTTCAGTGGTGAGCCTCCTATCATTCAGAAGGCCCGGTTACCTTTAGAGGATTGTTATATTAGATATGTTTTGGTCTACTGGGGGCCTTGTCCCAATTTTCAGATTTGTTAGTGATCATGTGTTAGAGGTTTCGCAGACTGGATCAGAATATTGATTAGTTGATGTTGGGCTTCATTTCTCCCCTTTTTAAGTTGAGATTTAGAGTTTTGACCATGTTTTTGTATTCTTCTATATTTATGCATTTCCTTTTATTATATGAATTTTGTGCATGATTACCAGATAGAGAGGGGCATTCCGGGACTTTATGGTTCGGGATGTCTATCACGTCCTGGCCCTAGTTCGGATCATGACATGTATATATGTATTTCTTCTCTATCTTTCATTGTGTCTAGGCATAGGTATATATATATTGCTCAATATTACCGTGTATCCACCTAATTTGACCAATACTTTCCAACCACCCAACTTGACTACGCGTTTCAGGCTTCCCTCCAAAGTTGACAACTAATTTGTTTAAAATACGTAGTCCAATACCCATATAGAATCTCTACGCGCCTATGTTCTACAAAATTGGGCATATTATAAATCCATTGGTATTTTTTTACAAGTCAAATGGACTTTCCACGCTCCCACAACAGCCAAATACATTTCCGGACTCTAATTGGAGTCAATTTCTGCACTTTAGTTTCGTTGAGCTATTCCGAGCCTTATTGATTTGTTTAAACTTCATTTGAATCTTGTATATCCTTCATATATCATCATTATACATTAAAAATGCATCATAAATCATTAAACATCGCAAAGTAGACCTAAAAATGACACAACATCCAAGACGATGAACTCAATAGGCAAAATGCATATTGAGTTTAGGCTTATTGTTTTGACTCTTTTCTTGATCCAATTGATCTATGAACATTATAGATAAGTTGTTTCACATATAAATACATAATAACAACCTTAGTAACTCATTAAAACACATTAGAACCCAACACAATAGACTAGACAAACACTAGTCACTCTAGTTTTCTCGGTTGAACTCTAAATGCTCAAATTGAATAAAAACTTATGTAAAAACATCATTAAGAGTTGTAAGCCCATATTTGGATACATGAATTATCATTTATGTCATTATAAGAACATATAGAATAATAATCATCCTCAAAACAAGGCAAAAAAGCACTAAAATAGTAATGCTAGAATGCATAAATACACCCAACATCAGTCCCCTATGAAGATGAATATCACTAGACATCTTGGTCTATCTATGAGTGTTCTATTTACACCCTTACACTTGATCCTAGATAAGTTATTCTTGGATAGGTCTCAAGATATTAGATGAGCGTTGATAGTCTTAAATCTCCTTTGTTAATAATTTTTCCTATTCTCTATCTCTTTGCTCCATCAAGTAAAGAATTAAGGTGAGTTCTGATCTGTCAACTCTTTAGAATCATTCAATATAAAGGGAAGAAAAATACATGCATAAACATCAATCAAGAATTACTAAGTACTTTAAGCTACTTTGTTAATTTATCATGGTTCCCACAATCCTAGTTATCAGATTTAGCTACTCATGGCTTATGAATCACAATTAGAAATTATTGACAAAATCATAATTATAAACTTACAAATTGAGTAGAATAAATTTAAAGTCTTTAATTATCAAAGAAAAATTAATAACCAAGAGTCAAAAAATGAAAAATTCTCTAAAACCAAGAACAAAATAATGTTATGTGTTTCAAAGGCTTCAGAGAGCATAAAACGTAAAAGAAAACCTAGGAAAGTTATCTATAGATAAAATGAAATCTATCCTAAATATATCAGTATTGTAGGTTTAACAGTACATATGAGTCATATGATGAAGGCACGACTCATAGTTAGCAATCACAGTACATATGACTCATTCTTTCGCATTCTTCAATTCTACTGACATCTCTCAGTAAAACTCATTTTTTATCATACGAGTCGTACAATGACTCATGTTTCCTTATTGAAACTTTGAATCTCTTTTGCTTTTTGGATTCATGGCTCTCAAAATGAGTTAGATGGACTCATGGCTTACACTAACAATTATAGGTTGTTCTCATAAGTTGGACTTAGATTTCAACACTTTTAAATTTTCCTCTGTTTATCAAAATGATGCTTGGTACAACTCGTGCCTTAACCCTATGAGTCATAGTAAGTCCTTAGTATTTTTTAACAATTTTTATTTTTCATTTTCTTAACTTGTTTTTCTGTATGGACTCACAAATACACATCAAATCTACCAAAAAGTTGTTAAGATCATAGAAAAAAATCCCATGTTTTAGGCATAGAAAGTTCCGCAAAACCACAACATATTAATACATAGGCAGTCCTTGTTGGGTTCGGTATTTCTTATTGAAAAAGAACAAAAAAAGTTTATTTTTCTATTTCATATTTTTCTATATTCATGAACTACACATATCTGATTGTCATCTTGATGAGATATGTGGACAATCTTTTTTGGCTTTGGTACACTTTTACAAAGAAAAGATAAAAAAGAGTCGATTTTATTATTTCATATCTTATACTCTATCTTCCTGAACTACGCAAACCTGATTCTAATTTTTATAAGCTACATAGACAGCCCTCATTTGAGTTTGATTGCATCTTTTAAAAAAATCAAAGTTTTGACTTGGTACCAACATAATTAAGAATGTACATGGGAAAAAATGAATTAGTACGATGAATAGGACCAATTTTATGATAAGCCATAGATTCTCTTGGCACCTTTTAATCACTTCTGAGTGACGCTTGAAAAAAATTCTCTTGCATATATTCAGGACAAGAATGAGGTGAACCTCATCATTTCATGTGTTTTGTATAGTGAACTATGCCTAAATATTTGTTGAGGTGAAATTCTGAGTTACACTTGGTTTAGGAAAGGATCATGGGTATTTTTTGACTTGATTTTTCCTTTCTTAGACTATGAAAGGACATTAATCCCTAACATTCCCCTTTCGAACTTAAAGTCCTTTCTTTAAACAACCACATCTTAGTCTATACCTTTTAGTGCTCACATGAACTATTCCTACCTTAGATCAAACTCTTTGAGCGCACTAAAAACATGAAAATTGTAGATAAGGATCGAAGATTAAAGATGCCAAAGAAAAAATATGCAAAAGTTCCTAAAGAACAAAAATATAGAGACGACTTCAAAGAACGATAAAAAATCCCTTACGCGAAAAAAAGTGAGAAAAGAACAACAAAAATGGAGAATATTCAAAAATTAAATTCTTGAAAAGAATGAGAAAAGACTCCAACACAAGATTCAAAGAAGTCAGAACCAAATACAAAACAAGGGACAACAAAGCGCAAACAAAGAAGTTTAAATGTCTAAGCGCAACAAATCTCAAAAGCATGAATGAAGTGCAACATTCATTTATAATTAGTCACTTGCATCCTAAATGATATCCTACCCATCACCAAGCCTACTCTAAAAGTTAATAACAAGTTCCAACATGATCTTATTTCAAGTGTTCTCACAATAGTGAAAACGTACATGAAGGCCAAGCCTATGGTATCATAATTTCATACATTGATTTTTTTTTTTTGAGCGTGAATACATTTCTCTAGATGTCCCTAAGTTCAAAAGAAAATACTCAAAATATGTGTGAATGGGACCTTCTTTCTAGAGAGAACACTTGAAACATAAGGGTAGGAATAGTTAAAAATATTTTTTTGAAACAAGACAAGCAAATCTTGTCGATACTTAGATATGTCTAAGTTACCACTTGAAACTATAGGAAATACTGAAAAGTCGATCTCAATTAGCTGAAAAATAGGGAGAATATTTAAGTATACTACGAATCATTGGTACCAACTCAAGTTAAGACATAATTATATCTTTTACACTTTACGACATTTCTTATAAAAATAATTTAAAATAATAAAACATTTCACTTTCCTTTTCCAATAGCCCACCTCCAAATACGGGCAATTTACTTTCTTTTTCAAGGCACCCACCTCTAAATACAAGTATTTTAATTTTCTGTTATGACGTCCACTACTTTTCATTCATACACCCACCTTTTAATATGGTTTTTTAATATTTTAATATATCCGCCAGTTGACAGGCTATTACATTTCAATTACTCGACCAGTCGAAAGGCTTTATATTTTAGTCATCCCATCAGTCGAGAGGCTTTTACATTTTTATCGCCCCACCAGTCGAGAGGCTTTTACATTTCTGTTGCCCCTTCAAACAAGAGATTAGTACATTCTAATTTCTCTGCCAATTAAGAGTCTTTACATTTTTGTCACCCAGCTAATCGAGAGGACTTTATATTTAAGTCATCCCGCCAGTTGAGGACCATTACTACTAAATTTATACGTTAGTCGAGGGCCCTTTATAGTTCAACCATCCTGCAAGTTGGAGGCTCTTTACATTACATGCTTGCACATCTCTTTAGGCCAAAAACTCTAGACAATCATAATAAAACAAAAAGTAAGTAAAATTTAAGAGTCAATCAAAATTGATACAATTTGCATATTTGATCTACATTGACTTAATTCTTATGCCACTAAAGATATATATGAACCTCTATGTAGAGTTCGATTATCACATCCATATAATAGTTCATTTTCCAGCAAGTTAAGAATCTTGTATTCCTAGAATCTCACAACTCGATACTAGAGCAATTTTTGAAAACAGACAAGTCAAAATTACTGGAACGCTTCTATTTCTAAATAATCGTTCCTTATTTTCACAACACCCATTCACCCATAACAACAAGAAAATAGTCATCCACCCAAAACAATAGGACAAGGGTTGCCAACCTCCAAAAATAGGTCGAGAGGCGATTTGCTTCAACTTTTGGACTACGCCTAACATGATCCTTATCCAAATCGAGGTATGTAGGCAACTCTAAATTACAGTTTGATTAAATTTTGTCAAAAAGTAATCTTTTGATGAGTAAAATTGGCTACAATCAAATTTTTTGTCCAAAAACTTCTACATCATCATCAGACGAAAATGGGCAAATTTTTTAACACTCAATTTTGACTCTCCATGCTTAAATTTAACAGCTTCAGTCCTTCTGATTATTGATGAGCACAAAATATAATTTTACACATTCTTGTAATATTTAACAATCTGATGATGATGATCCTTATTTAGGATTTTTATAAAATTTTTATTATATTTTTACGTTTCGCAATTTATTGGTAATTATTCTTAGTTTCGTATATATTAGGATTTTTATCAATGCATTATTATTTTTAATAATTAGAATTAATTTTTTCATAGTCATCTACATATATACATATTATAACACTACAATTCTTTAAAGTACACACTACATAGGTCAAGATAATTACATTTTAATGTTCACATTTCTTATAATTACATATTAACACTCATATTTTTGTACATTATCTTTTTATATATATGTAGCTGCAAAAATTCAAAGCAATTTATTTAAAAATAGATCAATAAATCAATCAAATCAAGGTCTCGCCACCTTTTTAAAAGTTGACATTTTATAGTGTAGAGTTAGGTTATTTATCCTTTGAATAATAAATCCTTACATTTTGGTAAAAAGGATGAGAGACCCTTTGATTAGTGAATAAGGATAAATAGCTCTAAGATGAGAAAGAGATTGAATATCTTAGTTTTGGGATAATAGGAGAGGCTATTTGGTATTATAAATAAAAGGGAGGGGAACTTTTTATTTTCTAAGATAATTTGTACACTTTTACTTTTCAAACACCTTCGCTCCCCCTCTCTCTAATCTATCCACCTCTTGACGCTGGATCTTTGCCTAAACCATGCACCACCACTAACACTGCCCTCTTTTTCCTGTTATCCCTACATTCTTCTCTTCATCATCGAATCTTTCCCCTCTCCACCTCACCATCGCTTAAAAGAGGCCATATCTAGCTGAATTCTTGTCCTCCAGGAGCTGCTATGGTGATGTCGGAGTTACTATTTCTCCCTCAAGCTCCATTAAAACTGGTGCACTTAAATGTCCTCTATCTCACACATGGTTAATGCTACTATTATCATTGGTTTAGGACAGTTTTGTACTAGTTTTAACATTTTTTGAGCTTACGTTTTATGGTGAACGTAGTCTTAATATAAGTCTTCTAATTTACTCTTGGAATTTCTCCATTTGATACATTATGACAGACTATTTTGCTATTAATATTTGTTAGCATTCTATTCTTGAACTAACTTTTCATTAAAATTTTGAGCCCAAAGAATTCACTGTAGCAATGTTTTTTTTCGCTGCTATTTGGCTGATTTTTTTGTATCAATTGGGTATTTTTGTTCTTTTGTTATTACTTTTATTCACACTGATAATAACATAATACTACATAAAATTGGCTAATGAAGAAATTTTTATTGATTTTTAAGACCTCAATAAAAAAAGACATAAATATATAAATATGTAGCAATAAATAAATTTGGAAAATAGTGAAATGTTTACACGTCATTACTCAAAATCCAGGGTCATGATTACACTTGTTGTGACAAGCCTTGACAAGTAAACCTATTGCCTAATTAATATAAAATGAGAAATAAATACCAAACCAAGGTACCAACCGAATCCCAAAACCTGGTGTCACAATGTAAGAACTAACTAGTACTACACGAGGTCAAAAATTGATAAGATATCCAAACAGGAACAGAACTTTGTCTCTGAATACAAATAAGACATAGTCTAGCTAGGAAAAGGTAGAAGTTAACTACAGATGCATAAATCAATCTCTACCTCGAATGGGATTCAAATATCACATAAATCAACTATCCCTACGACGCACTTGTACCTGGAATAGTAGGGGAGTACAGTCTATTTGAACTCAATAGATATCAAAGGACGACTGAGTAATGTAGAAAATAAAGCATATAAATACAAACTATGGGCATATCACCTGCAATCAGAAATGTCCCAAATGGTAACCCACATCATCTCCACTAACAGTTCTATTATAAATGTATAAAAGAAAAATGGGTAGGGAAAGAAAGAAAAGTATACATATACATCAAACACAAGTATAGGAAGGTAGAACAAATAGACATATATCAAGTTAAAGACAAAAAATACAAGAACAACATCAACATAATATATGAAGTGAAATAAAGATGATGATGATGATAATGATATGATGCACAAGATTGTTGCACAACTTCTGCAAACACCAACATAGCTAAAGCTTCCAAACGAAGGCCATTGGGGGCTCGTAAACCCATACACAACCAATATTCATATCTTTTCTCCATCACATAAATCGATAGAGGGCTTTTAAGATGTCACATTTTCTGTTAGAAAAAATCAGTATTTGTAGTATTTTAAGTATTTTCATAGTGATATCAATGTTTTATGAATGAATATGATATGAGAATGTAATTCTCAAAACCAATCAAAATGTGAATATCCAATATCCAACCAATATACCAACCACGTGAGCAAAAACTCCACTCAAATCAACCAACCATTCATGATCCAATACAATCGAGAAACCATCAAGTTAAAACATGTAAGAAAATGTCATTGATACCACATGGATCACAAAATCTTGGCTTTTTCCACAAAAAGAGCGTAATCAAACATACATATATCATTACCATGCAAACAATATCATATAAGACCCCCATATGATCATACATAAACAAATAATTACACAAAACCACCAAATATTATCCCATTAGCCCCCCAAATGGGCATATAAATAAACTAAACATATTGTCCATCATTACTAGAAATATGGTATATGGTAACGATTGTTTAGAAGATGGTTATAGAACCGCCGCTATAGATACTCTACGGCGACGGCTATAACCGTCATATAATGTGACCATGACTAATGGGATAGTTAATTAACATAACCATCACATATTTGATATAACTGTCCTAATAAATCACCCTTTTGTAATAGTTATTAGAACTGTTACTATAGGTAACATATAGCTACGGTTAATTATACCAAAAATAAAAAAATCCAGGTATTTTTCCCTCTAATCTTTATTTACACCTGCTATTTTTAATATAATAATTTTAAAAATAAAAAAATAACTAATAAAATAGAAAGTGTAGGGTTCTGTTCCCCTTTTTATTCACTTTTGTCTTCTTGAGAAAATCAGTAAATTGCAGCGATTCCCCTATTTCAATTGAGAAAGTTTTTGTTCTGCAAAAAACTTAGCTGGGTCGATTCTTGAGGGCTTGGATTGATTGTCAACTTGAGGTTTGTTCTCTAGTAAATTGTTCATAAGTGTAGGGTATTTTCGTTCTTGAGTAAATTGCAGCCTTGGATGTCAAAATCAACTTGACTCAAAATCAACTTTCAAGATAAAATTGGAAGCACAATAAGAGCATTGTTCAACAGGATCGCGGTTCTCTTGTAAGTAACGATTTCATTTTCCCTTTTTCTTCTTTGTCTGACCTTCAAGGGTATGGATAAAATTGAAAGTTTAGGATTGTGCGCAGTTAAAATTAGAAGCAGAATATGAGGGTTTTCTTGGGATTGTAATGGGATTAAGAGTTGTAAGTAATGAAAATGGGATTTAGGGTTCCCTAGTTAATTTTGATTTCCAAATAATTTATGTATTAAGAGTTTTCTTTGTTATATATATACTTCTAGTCGATGGTAAGGGGTAAGGAATGCATACTTGCTACTCTCGCTAGACGTCACTTGTAATTCACTGGTACGTTGTTGTGAATTGAGAAGTTAATAATAGCAGAGTTAAGTACAACAAGGAATGTTTTAAACATCGTAATACGTGGATTGCCAAATTCAGAACTTCTTTTAATCAGTTGCTCTGTCAGCAGCTGCGGTAAAGAAATAAACTTGAACCTGAACTTAACATATTATCTGATTCTGAAGAACTAACTAAATAAACAACCTAATAGGCATAAGGAATTGCTTAAAGGTCGACAATTACATAAGACATGGTTACTTGGGTCGTTTTGTAGTAGGAAAGAAGAGGATACCAAGACTAGGCATGTACAGTTAAAGCCATACAACGAGAGGGACTTAATTGGATAAGAAAAGAGCTACGAAACATTTTCCTTTGGGTGTCACCTGGTCAGCGAGTATTCCGAGGTCCATGTTGTCCATAAAATTTTGAGAATCTTTGTTCTCTGACCAAATTGAGAATCTTAAGATATCCTAAACTCAATTTAGAGACACCCATACAACTTTCAAGTTTAAAATGGTTTGAAGTTGATGATTCTCCTAAGATTGGAGTTATTTTTGTCGAAGCTGAACTGTTTACCTCCCAACTTGAGGGAATGAACTAGATCGAGGAATTAGGTATTAGTGATTGCAACTCTTTATAAATTTATTAGGTAGACCAATTTAGTATGATTGTTGTGAATCTAAATCTAAGGAAAATGCAGCTATGTATTTGAATCTTAGATGATTAATGAGTTTGATACATACAGTTGAGCTCTTAATTCAAGTTACTGATAAGCAAGCAGTTGAACAATGTAGTTAAGCAAGCATATTGCTAATATTCTGCAAAATCCATGTAGTTAAACAAGTAGAATAGTGATTGCAAACTGTTTATAATGCAAAATTATGGTTCTGATTCGTCATCTCTACCAAATCCACCTCATTCCTCGAATATGGAGAAGAATTTCCATCACGCAACAAGGTTTTGACAAATGTGTTTGTTGGTCTAGTTAGTGGTATCTCTGGGTGTTTGAATGAATTATTTGAGATCATGAGTTAGATGACAATTCTTATTATGGAATTAGATGTCTTATGTAGTAACACTAGTAGTAACATGATTCTGTTTTCCATTGGTGTTTTTGTTTTCTTTGCAGGTGCATATGCAATTCTGTATATTCTGTACTACTAAGAACATACTAGTGCTATCCGCCTGCCATGACAGTCTGTCCCTCTCCTTGTTTAAATTATTTAACTCTACCATAGTGTTGGGGAAGGAGGTTATCATTTCCAGCTCCCAATCATCAAGTTTCTTCGTACCTATAATTTCCAAGCTTGTCTAATCTACATTTCAGCCACAGTGGCATGTTGTTGTTGGCATAATGAATATAGTACATGGTAAACTTGCTTTAGGCTTATGTTCCCTATCCAATTGTCATTTTAGAAGGTTAGGTCATTACCTACCTTGATTCTAGTATTGGGGTGTTATAATGTCCATAAATTTTTGACAACTTCTCTACACTGTGCAGCCATAGGAAATTGACCATTGTTTTATTTGGTGTGTTTCTTAGAGTAGCTTGCTTATGGTATTATTCGATGTGCTAATTTCTATTGTATCTTGTTCTTTTCCTATTCATACTATTACTATACCATCTTAAGTAATATTAAAGAAAATAAAAAAAAAAAAAGAGGAAGAAAGAAAATGTGTTTCTGTTTACCTAAAATTCTCATTAATTTCTGCAACTACTTTGGCAACTGCAACATCAAAAGACTCTTCAGATATCCTTTTCTACCAATGCTCTATGTGCAGTTTACATCAGATAACCTATCATGCTTAGTTATGTAGTTTTCTCTGGGTGGTGATTTGCATGTCCTCAGGCAAAAGCAGCCAGGTAGAAATTTTCCTGAAGCAGCAGCATGGTATGATATGATCCAATTATTAAATTATACAATGAAGCTTTGGTAGGAAAAATGTAGCTTTGGTAGGAAAAATGTGCATTTCAGCATATACATAATGTGGTCGCTGTGCTCTCGTGATTTGTGCTTGGGAGTGATAAAATGATTTGTGCTATTAGAGCAAATCTAGTAAATAAGACCCTACTCCAAAATTTCATGGGTTAATGATGCATGTAATCCTTCTTTCAAGTCATATGTACATGATTGAGTTTGGAATGTGTTAAAGATTATATCACCAGAATTCCCTCTTAATCCTTCCTTAAAATGTTGCTAAACCATACTGTGTGTCTGTTTCTTCTTATCAGTTAACTTATATTTCTTTAAATAATGACTTCCTGATTGCTGAACGATCTTAAGGTCATGGAGAGAACTGTGTATTATGCTTTTTTGGACTAACACGCTCATAGAGAAAAAATGTATAAAACCACTTTTTAATAAGGTACTATTGTCTAAGACAATTCGGTTATGCTCTCTGGGTGAACATGTTGGTGTTCGAAGAAACTAGAAAGCATGTATTGTAGTAAAATATTTGCGGTAAAACAGAAGTTTTTATAATTTGAAATTTATAGGTTGTTTTCCAAGAGATAGTAGGCTCGATAGTGATCCCCAAGTACCCTGTGCTAACTTAGTGTTAGATGTTTCTTAGTTTTTTAAGTATGTCAGACAACTAGCAGTTTTTGTAGCTATGCTAAGGCGTTTGTAAAGATGCAACATTATATATCAGTTGGGAGCAGACAAGAATTTTCTATATGTATGCTTTAACTAATTGTCTGACTTCAGCAATATTAGTGATTTCACTCTCTCATTTTTTTTTAAATAACAAAAAATTCTTTAGTGGTTTCTATTTCTGTAATTGGAGAATAATGTTTCATTATTAGATAGTATGCCAACTTTTGTTGTTGTTGTGTAGTTTGTTGCTCAACATTAATTTTGTTTTTCTTGTTGTAGGTGATCATGATTTAGAAGATGGTGGGAACGAAATTGATGAACTAGACCTGACCTAAGAGATCGATCACGTTGGCTTCATGTTACACTAAACTGTTGGAGAAACTTGTGCATGTTTTGATTTAGATCGATCACATTTGATTGAATATATGTAGTTTCAAACATCTTTTTATTTTTGAACATTCAAAACTTGTGTATTTTTTTTACTTTTTTGAATGGTCAAAAAATATTTGGTTTCTTATTGGTTGACATTTTGGAAATTAATAGTTACTAGTACTCTTGATGATTAATATATATGTACCTTTTGTGTAATGGTAGCTTTATAAAATCATTGCAATAGCATAATATAGTATTGTCCTAATAGCCTAAAATAACTATCCCTATTGCCAAAATTGATCGTTGCCATGGATCATGTTTAATCGTTGCAACAACTTACAAAATAACCATCCTATAAAGTTGTTAGGATGGTTTATAACTATCACAATAGGTAGTTGTCCCAATATAAATCAAACAGTCACAATAGCTTAAAAATTGTCGTAATAAGTTTTACAGGGATGGTTAAAAACCGTCCCAACATATAATAAATCGTCGCTATAGTAGATATAAAAGGAAGGTTTAAAGCCGTCTCGATAGCCTCATAACCGTTGCCTTATCATACTTATAATCGTTGCTATAGTAGATATATAGGAACGGTTTGGAACCATCCCAACACCGTAACAACCTTCATGATAGGTCAATGTAAATAACCGTCACTAAAGACTGAGATTTAGCGATGGTTTTTTTAACCGTCGCACAAACCGTCGCCTGTAATCTATTGTAATGCCTTTAGTTGTATCGGTTCTCTAACCGTCACTATAGGTCTATTAGGACGGTTATGGTAGCTATGAAGACGGTATAAGAAGCGTCTCCATAGCCCATTTTTTCTAGTAGGGTTATATGAAACAACCCAGTACCCATATCATGCTTTAACATTATTATTAACTGCTAACCCAGTCTAGAGGAGATTAAGCCATAACCTACTTTGAATGCTGAAAACTAGTCCAAAAATCCTTCAATCGGGAGCTATTCCCACACAAATGAATGCTAAATCAACTAAAGCACACAAATATAGAGTCTACTTATCAAAAGAATGTCATTGATACCCATATTGACCATTTATGGATCGGGATCATCGGGGTCAAAATGGATCCTCATAACGAGTTTTTTAAAAAAGAAGAGTAAAATCAGAATTTTTGTTTAAAAAATATATATTTCATGCTTAAAGGAACGCATAGAAGAAACCTAAGTGAAAATTGGTTGAAATTGGGGTTTAAATCAATGAAATTCAATTTTTAGGCCTTCAGGACCAAAATCCCCAAATTCCACTTTTGGATCCAAGTTTTAACGAAGTTTAGATGATTAAAATCGAAGAAAAGTAATTGAAATAGGGATTGGAGCTTTCTAAAGATTAGGAATGGTAGAATTGTTCAAAAACTCGAAACCCCAAGCCCCAAGTCTCAAAAAATGGTAAATAAAATGGGAAAGGATTATTTATACCAAGGGTCATAGGTTCCTCTAAAGCAGGCAAGAAAGGATTATTTATACATAGGGCCATAGGTGCCGCTAAAGTGGGCAAGTGGCCACTTTAGTAGTCACTGCTAAGGAAGTCAAGTCTTGCTTTAGCGGTACACGCCAAGGTATCCAATTTTCTAAAGTGGTCAAGGGTTTCTTTTGCACCCTACACTAAAGCAGACAAGGGCAGCTAAAGCGCCCTTACCCATTTGGCAGCTGGCCGCTAAGACAACCAATTGGCACTTTAGCACCTGCTGCTAAAGTGTCAAAAATGACACTTTAGCAGCTACACTAGCTGAGGTGCATTGGCTAGAGACTTGGAGAACTCCAAGTCTGCTCAAGTCCCTTGGGATTCATCTAGAATCCTAAGAACACAAATGAACTGTGCTACCCTACCAAATTGGATGCTCCGAACTCAATAGCGCTATCAAATTTTTTAAAAGACGTCATTTTCAAAAAGTTGACCCCCAAAATCTAATTTTACAACTTTTTATACCGAGGGTCAAAATGAGATATAAAATCCATAAAACCAAACCAACCATGTTACCAACCTAAAATTGATGTTTCAGACCTGCTGAAATAGTACGTTTTTTCCTCTGATGCACAAATCAATAAATGTTGATCAATGTTAACTATAAGACTTTCAAGCCATCAAAAACCACAATTCCACATATGTCATGCCAAAATGCATTGGGAACCATGCCAAACATCCCAACACCCCAGAAATACTGCAATGCAACCACAAGGAGGGGTAAAATGATCAAATAACATAAAAATACATACTTTACACGAAACACCAAAAATTAGGTCATTACATATCCACCATTAAGGATCTAGTTTTTCCTGGAACTAAAGGTAATAAAAGTTCTTGAACCAGCAAAAAGCTGAGGATAAGTACTACACATATCAAACTCGACAACCTAAGTAGACTTATCTATAGGCTGATGCTTCCACTGAACCTTAACCATAGGAATAACTCTAGAATGCAACCATCTAATATCTTTAGCTAGGATGGACACAGGTTTGTCAATAAAAGATAAATGCTCAACTAGCTGAACGGACTCTCACCGAATGACATAAAACTCATCTGGAATGTAATGCCTAAGCATGGAAACATGAAAAACAGGATGTATAGATGATAAATCTGGAGGCAAATCATACTTATAAGTCACACCACCAACATTCTGAAGGATCTTAAAAGATCAAATATACCTAGGCCTAAGCTTACCCTTCTTCTCAAACCTCAATATGCCCTTCATAGGCAATAGACAAAGGAAGACATGATTACCAACATTGAACCTGGGAATGAAGCTTATGGTCCGCATAGCACTTCTGTCTACTCTGAGCCGCTCAAAGTCTATCCTGAATGATTCTAACTCTATCTAAAGACTCACGAGTAAGTCCGTACCTTTAGATTTAACCTCAGAAACATCAAACCAACCAACTAGGGAGCGACTAAACCTACCATATAAAGCCTTAAAATGAGCCATCCCAATAATAGAATGATAGATATTATTATACACAAACTCTTCCAAGGCTAGACACTCCTCCCACTGGCATCCAAAGTCTATCACACAAGCGCGGAGTATATCCTCTAAAACTTTAATAGTCCGATTCGACTGACTGTTTATCTGGGGTGAAACGTCATTCTAAGATCAACTTGAGTATCCAACACCTTCTTAGAAGTCTTTCAAAAGTGAGATGTGAACACTAAACCTCAATCTAAGATGATAGACACTGTCACCCCATTAAGACCAACTATCTCATAAATATAAATATGGGCCAACCTCTCAGCAATAAAGAAAACCTAAATCAGAATAAAATAATCAGATTTGGTCAATTGATCTACGATGACATAAACACTATTAGAAGCAGGAGAAGCACATGGTGACCCAGTCACAAAGTCTATTGTGATTCGTTCCTATTTACAGTTAACAATAGGAAACCTCTTAAGAAAACCACCAAATCTCAAATGCTCGGTCTTCACTTTCTTGCAAGATAGGCAACGAGCAATTAAATCCACTACATCCTTCCTCTTACAACCCCACACCAGTAATGTTGCCTCAAATTACGATACATCTTAGTCACTCCTAAATGGATGGAATATCTAGAATAATTACCCTACTCTAAAATCAATCTAATCCTATCACCCACTCTCGACATATAAACTCAACCATAAATTCTCAAGACATCATTTGGATCAAGTTAGGCTTCCCTAGACTCACAATTCAACACCTTATCCTAAATCAATCTCAATCCAATATCATTAAACTAATAAGCCCGAATCTGCGCCATTAAAAAAGGCCTAGCCTCCATGAATTACAAAATAGACCCAAGTATTGAAACATTAAGTCTAACCTTCTGGTTAGCCAAAGACTGAGCCTCTATGTCCAAAGGCCTCTCTTGGATAAATAGATGCACCAAGATACCTATGGTAGTCGACTTTTGCCTCAAGGTATTCATAACCACATTAGCCTGAATGATAGAAATAGAAAAGTCATAATCCTTAAGCAACACAAGCCAATCACGTTTCCTTACATTAAGATCTCGTTGTGTGAAGAAATACTGAAGGCTATGATAATCTAAGAAAATCTCATAATGAACTCCATACGTAGTGCTTCCCCAACTTCAGAGCAAAAACAACCACATATAACTCCAAATCATGGGTAGAGTAGTTTTCTCATGGGGCTTCAACTGACAAGAAGAATAAGAAATCACCTTACCCTCCTACATTAACACAACACCTAACCCAATACTAGAAACATATAGAAAAATATAAAACTCGTGCCCTCCATGGGCAAAGTCAAGATAGGAGCTGAAGCCAACAAATCCTTGAGTTTTTGAAACCTCGCATCACAAGCATCGGACCACTGAAAGAAAAATCTTCTTTTGAGTCAACTTGGTCAATGGAGCTTTGATAGATGAAAAACCCTCAATAAAATACTGATAGTAACCTGACAAACTAATAAAACTCCAAATCTCGATCGGAGAAGTAGGTCTATCCTAATCATGAACCATTGTAATCTTTATCGAATCGACCGTAATACTATCCTTGGCCACGACATGATCTAACAAAGAGGTAAATTCCAATAAAAACTCACACTTAGATAATTTAGCATAAAACTTCTCATCCCTCAAAATCTCGAGCATAATGCATAAATGTTCCTCATGATCGGCCTGAATCTCAAAATAAAACAAGATATCATCTATAACTACAACGACAAAAGAGTTAAGATATGGTTAAAATGCTCGATTCATCAACTCCATGAATGTGGTTGGGGCATTGGTCAACCCAAAAGACATGACCAAGAAATCATAATAATCGTAGTAAGTTTGAAAAGTTGTCTTTTGAATATCCAAAGTTCTAATCCTGAATTGGTGATACCAAGACCTTAAATCAATCCTTGAAAACATCCAAGCAACTTGAAGCTGATTAAGTATATCTTCAATATGAGGAAAATGACTCTTATTCTAAACCAACACCTTGTTCAACTGCCGATAATCAATACTCATTTACATAGATCTATCTTTTCTTTTTACAAAGAAGATAGATATAACCCTAGGTGATACACTAGGTTGGATAAATCCCTTATACAATGACTCCTACAACTGATGTTTTCATTCCTTCCACTCTGCTGGGGCTATCCTATATGGAAGAAAAGAAATTGGCTTAGTTCCCATCTCAACATTAATAGCAAAGATAAAATTCACAATCCAGGGGCATATTAGGCAAATTCATAGAAAAAACATCCACAAACTCACGAACAACATGAATAGAGTCCAAAGAATGAGGTAAAGCAACAATAGTATTACAAATATGAGCCAAATAATACAAAAGTCCCCTCTCAACCAAATGACAAGCCTGAAGGAAAGATATCTCTCTTGGCTACTGAATGAAGCATACCCTTCCAAGCTATTCTTGGCACACACGATAGAGCTAAAGTCACGATCTTAACATAACAATCTAAGATAGCGTGATAAATAACTAACCAGTCAATACTCAAGATGATATCAAAATCTACCATATCCAATACAATCCGATCTACCAAGGTCACACGCCCATCAAAAGTCATAACACAAGATTAGTATACTCGATCCACTACTAAAGAATCTCCTATAGGGGTAGATACCTGTAATATCAAGCAAAATCTTATGTCAAAAATCATCTCTTTAAGTTCCTTAAAGATTTAGAAGGTCCAACACTTAGAGAATTTTTGTCTAAGTGTTCAACACTTAGTCTTATTTTAAGCCTCCGAACTTTGAGATTTGTTTGACGAACTTCTCAACCTATATTTTTTGATTTTCAAGTTGCTATACAATGGGACAAGTAAATAGTACCTTCTGGGTGAGTTTCAGAATTTTTGGAATAGCGTAATGACATATTTAGGTTCCCGAACAAGTATTTAAAGGTGATAGGCCCACGACGCCCTAAAAATTTCCCTGTACCAGGAGGGGCGGCTCTTTGTAAGTCTAGGGGACTAAGAAAGATGGTGAATTTCTAATTCCGGTGGACTAGGCAGGGCGGCACCTTGGCTAGTCCACCTGGGCAAAATTTCTGCATTCCACACCCGATCTTCTAAGGGCAATTTGGTTATTTTTCCACCATATAAATACTTAAAAACACGATATTAAGCCCCATTTACACCAAAATATACCCATTTTTCTCAAAATCCTCTCAAGAACACATTAGGTTTTTCAATTGGGTGTTAAAGTTCAAGCAAATTTCTCCATCAATCTTCAAGAATTTTCCATCTAAGGTATGCGTTGTGTTGATTTATGGATTCCTCTCATCCATAAAGCTAAAGAACCCTATTTTAAATTATAAATCATGATGTTTATGTTGAGGGTTGATTAATTTTATGTGATGATTGTTGTATGAATCCCATGTTTGAATCTTTATGTGATTTTCACGAAACTACATTAACATGCAAGTTGAAATCCAAGAAATTGAGTTGTTTGTGATGTGAATTTGATGATTACACCTATGCCTTAAATTGTGCATGTAAGGTGTTTGATAAAATGCCTAAAGGAACAGAAATTGTGCCTTATAACTAAATTATGGTCCAAATGACAAATGCATGCTTTACCCTTATTATAAAAATGACTTCTATGATATTATTGTGCATTATGGATGTTGAAGGGATACTTATGGGACTAATTGATGAAATTATGATATGTTGACATGCATTCCCATTCATGTACACAATTATGATGACCATGTGCTTCATGAAATCCCCAATTTATTGTATATTGGATTGTTGATGTTGGTCATGTATTCAAGAATGCCATGCCTTTTCAGTTTCCTTCTATCGAGTCCTTAGGGTTTTTGTACCCAAAAAATACAGTTGTGTGCCTAGAGCCAGTTTCATATTTTCACAATATCGTTAGTCAAGCTATGATCCATAGAACTCAGTTAGTAATGTGACTCAGGAAAGCTAAATAATTCAGTAATCTCAGTACTATTCCGTCAGTCAACATAACTCAGTTAACTAAGTCCAGTCAATTCAGTTAATCATGTTTAGTGTCTATTCAGATGGAGTAGGATTTAGCACCGAGTGAACCCAAGGATGGGAACTCAACTGCCAATAGAGGGTCTGATTCTTAAAAACAACCCTTCCATTCTAGAACTACGTAGCTAGGGTAGGTTGAGACATCTAAACTGTCAGTCCAGGGTTGATGAGGTGTCTTACCTACTAGTTGATGGTCCCACCATTCTTATTCGAGTACCTTCCAGTTGAAAGTCACTCACAGTTTGTCCTTACTAGTGGCGCGGTATTGATATCCTTCTAATTGGGGTTACAGATTGGACCCTAACTAAGATATATTGTATTATTTGGGGCATGTCGGTTAGATGAATAATTTCCATAGTTATATTTTAGTCTTAATCTCAGTAATAAAACTCAGATAGTTCTTCAGATTTTAGGACTATCAGATACAGTCAACACAGAATGGTACGTAACTTAGCTAGTTCCATCAGAAACTAGACTGTCAGACATAGTCGCTCAGTATCAGTTATTTCAGTTATATCAGTCATCTGTATCTCATGTTATCAGTACTCAAACTCAGTCGTCATGTTATCGTGAATTTAGTTACAGTCTCTTATTCATACATGTATTCTCACATTCGTGTTATACAATCAGTTAGCATAGTTCATGCATATGAATCCTACGCATTCATCCTACCTCATATGCATACTATTACATTTATCATACTGATGCATTTGCACTATGGTGTTTTATTCTGTACCATAAGTTCAGAAGAACGAGCTCCAGAGCATCAATAGCATCCCAGTATTCAGCAGTCAGAGTCAGCAGTGAGTCCTCATCCTTCGAGGACATTATTATTTCTTTATAATTTTAGTACTTTGTTTGTTTCAGTAGTTGGAATTAGTTGTGGACATGTCCCATCAACTCTTTACTCATATAGTTAGAGGCTTTCAAACAATATCATGTTCAGATAGTTTATTTAAGTTGTTTTGGGGACTCCATACCCTATCCAGATGTTCTGTTTTATTTTATCAGTTATTTATTTTTGAACTTTATGAACTTTCAGCCTTTATTTCCATATTTATATACATATATTGTAGAGGTTTCATTTATAGATATCAGTCATGGGTTAGCTAGTGGTCCTTTTAGATTGTTAGCACCGTGTAGCATTTTGGGTACTAGATTTGGGCGTTACAAACTTAGTATTAGAGCCTAAGGTTCAACAGTATGCTAGGAAGTATAAAAGCCATATTTAGTAGAGTCTTATAAATGGGTGTGTTTCGCGCCACATTTATGTGCAGGAGGCTATGAGATGTTTTAGGAACAGTTTTCCTTCTTTCAGTATTCATGTCGTGCCAGTAAGCATAATCTCAAGTTTAACTCTTACTCTAATCCATTTCTCTTTTTTATTTACAGAATATGACTCCCAAAAGTATAAATCATTCTGCCAAGTAGATCCCTTGGACGAACATGTTTCACATGTAGAGTTTAGCTCTGCATTCAGTACTCTTGCTCAGTCAATTGCTACTTAGAATTAATGACAAGCTATCGTTCTGGCCAACCCAATGGCCAATTCAGCTACAACCAGGATTTGGGACTTCACCAAAATAAATCCTCCATCCTTTTTAGGATGAGGACTCTCAGGAATTCCTTGACCAAATTCAGAAGGTTACAAACATCATGGGGGTTACTTATAGTGAGAGTGCTCAACTAGCTGCATATCATTTGCAAGATGTTGCTCACACTTAGTTTAAGCAGTAGAAGTCATAGAGGGATGTAGATGCAGGGCCTATTGAGTGGGAGGTATTTGTCACCGCATTCTTAGATGATTCTTTCCCCAAGAGCTAAGAGCAGATAACGTATTAGAATTTATCAACCTTAGGCAGGGAAATATGATGGTGAAAGATTATTCTCTTAAATTTACTCAATTATCCATATATGCTCCTTATGTGGTTGCAGATAGAAGAGCTAAGATGAGTTAGTTTATTTTTGGAGTGAACGATAGTGTGGTTAATGAGTGTAGATCTGCGATGTTGAATAATGACATGACTATAGCCAGTCTTCTGACTCATGCTCAGCAGAGAGATGAGTAAAATATTAAGATGAGGAGAATCAGAATAAGAGAGCAAGGACGGGTAATTTTAACTTTGCTCAGCCTAAGTCAAAAAGAGGCAACCGTTCTCAGTTTCATTCTAAGTCATTATTTCCAGGTCCTTCTTCATTTAGTGTTCCAAATCCTAAGTTCATGGATGGTAATAGGGATAGGGTGCCAGACTCTAAGTCTCAGGGAAGTGTTAGCAATATCGAAACTAATCCCTTTTGCTAGCGTTATGGCAAGCACCATCAGAGTATTTGTAGAGCTGGCAACGATATTTGTTTTGGATGTGGCAAGCCAAGATAAAGGGTTAGAGATTGTCCTCAGATAGGTTCCCAGAGTTAGAAGAACCATTCCTTAGCTCAGTCCAGTTACTTAAATCAGCAGGGTGCCACTTCTAGTGCTACTAGTGGGCAACAACCAAACAAGCTTTATGCACTCCTGTCCTGGCAATATCTAGAAAATTCTCCTGATGTGGTTACTGGTACGTTATTGATCTTTCATGTGCATGTTTATTCTTTGCTAGATCCAGGAGATTCTTTGTATTACTCCTTATATATAAGGTGATTTCGAAGTCAGTCCCGAAATTCTAGCAGAGCCCTTTTAAGTATCTACTCCAGTGGGCAAAACCATCATAGCTCGATGGGTATATAGGAACTTTTCGGTTATGATATTTTAGAAAGTCACCTCAACAGAATAGTCTAATTTTAGTTTCCAAATGAACCTGTCCTAGAGTGGAGGGGTAGTACCTCAACTTTTAGAGGACAACTTGTTACGTACCTTCGGGAAAGTAAAATGATATCTAAGGGATTTGTCTATCATATTGTTCATGTTAAGGGCTATAGTTCTGAAACTCCTAGTCTTGAATCAGTCCCAATCATGAATGAATTTTCCGATTTCTTTCCCAAAGATCTACCAAGAATTCCTTCCGAAAGGGAAATAGACTTTGGTATTGTTCTCCTTCCAGATACTTAGCCTATATCTATTCCTCCATAGAGAATGACACCAACAGTAGCTAAAGGCGATAGGCCCGCGGAGCCCTGGAAATCGACCTACACCAGGCTGGGCGGCGCCTTGCAAGTTAGGAGCACTAAGAAAGGTGACGCCTTGCTAAGTCCGATTGACTAGGCAGAGCAGCGCCTTGGCTAGTCCACCTGGGCAAAATTTCTGCAGTCCACACCCGACTTTATAAGGGAAATTTGGTCATTTTGACATCATATATATACTCAAAAACATGGTATTAAGCCCCATTTACACCAAAATATAACAATTTTTCTCAAAATCCTCTAAGGAGGACAATAGGGTTTTCAATTGGGTGTTCAAGTTCAAGCAAATTTCTCTGTCAATCTTCCAAGAATTTTCCATCTAAGGTATGTGTTGGGTTGATTTATGGATTCCTCTCATCCATATATCTCAAGAACCCTATTTTAAATTATAAATCATGATGTTTACGTTGTGGGTTGATTATGTTTATGTGATGATTGTTGTATGGTTCCCAAATTGGAATATTTATGTGATTTTCATGAACCTACGTTAACATGCAAGTTGAAATCTATGAAATTGAGTTGTTTGTGATGTGAATTTGATGATTACACCTATGCCTTAAATTTTGCAAGTAAGGTGTTTGATAAAATGCCTAAAGGGATAGAAATTGTGCTTATAGCTAAATTATGATCCAAATGACAAATGCATGCTTTAGCCTTATGATAAAAATGACTTCTATGATATTGTTGTGCCTTATGGGTGTTGAACGAATAATTATGGGACTAATTGATGAAATTATGATATGTTGACATGTATTCATTCCCATTCATGTACAAGATTATGATAACTATGTGCTTCATGAAATCCCCAATTTATTGTATATTGCATTGTTGATGTTGGTCATGTATTCAAGAATGTCATGCTTTGTCAGTTTCCTTATATCGAGTCCTGGGGTATTTATACCTAAAAAATATAGTTGTGTGCCTGGGTCCAGTGTCATTTTTTCATGATTTCCTTAGTCAAGCCATGACCCATAGAACTCAGTCAGTCATGTGACTCAGTAAAGCTTAGTAATTCAGTAATCTCAGTGGTATTCCATCAGTCAAAGGAACTCAGTTAACTTAGTCCAGTCAGTTCAGTTAATCAAGTTTAGTGTCTATTTAAATGGGAGTAGGATTTAGCACCGAGTGAACCCAAAGATGGAAATCACTGCTAGTATAGAGTATGATTCTTAGAAGCAATCCTTGCGTTCTAGAACTACGTAGCCACCATAGGTTGAGACATCTAACCTGTCAGTTGAGGGTTGATAAGGTGTCTTACCTGCCAGTTTAGAGTCCCACCATTCTTATTCTAGTACCTTCCAGTTGAGGGTTACTTACAGCTTGTCCTTACCAGTTGCGCGGTATTGACACCCTTCTAATTGGGTTACAGATTGGACCCCAACTCTGCTATATTGTATTATTTAGGGTATGTCGATCAGATGACTACTTCCTATAGTTACAGTTTTCAGTCTCAATCTCACTAATAAAACTCAGATAGTTCTTCATATTTCAGGACTATCAAATAAAGTCAACTCAGAACAGTATGAAACTCAGATAGTTCCATAAGAAACTAGACTGTCGACACAGTCGCTCAATATTAGTTATTTTAGTTATAGCAGTCATCAACATCTCATGTTATCAGTTGTCAGACTTAGTAATCATGTTATCATGAATTCAGTTACAGTCTCTTATTTATGCATGTTTTCTCACGTTCATGTTGTACAGTCAATTAGCATAGTTCATGCATATGAACCCTTCACATTTAGCCTACCTCAAATGCATATCAGTACATTCAATCGTACTGATGCATTTGCGCTATGGTGTTTTATTCTATACCATAAGTTCAGAAGCACGAGCTCTAGAGAATCA
This sequence comes from Capsicum pubescens, assembly GCA_030864215.1. NCBI lineage: Eukaryota > Viridiplantae > Streptophyta > Magnoliopsida > Solanales > Solanaceae > Capsicum > Capsicum pubescens. The sequence continues at coordinate 39,811,359 of CM061543.1, forward strand.
GTGACATCCTAGTATTCAACAGTCAGAGTCAGTAGTGAGTCCTCATTCTTTAAGGACATGATTATTTCTTTTCCATTTCAGTACTTAGTTTGTTTCAATAGTTGGATTTAGTTGGGGACATGTCCCATTAATTCCTTATTCAGGCAGTTAGAGGCTTTTCAGACTATACTATGTTCTGATAGTTTATTTTAGTTGTTTTGGGTATTTTATACCCCATTCAGATGTTATGTTTTATTTTATCAGTTATTCAGTTTTGAACCTTATGGCCTTTCAACATTTATTTTCGCATTTATATACGTATATTGTGCAGTGTTTAGGTTCAAATATCAGTCATGGGTTAGCTAGTAGTCCTTCGGGATTGTTAGCACCGTGTAGCATTCTGATACCAGATTCGGGGCATTATAATACTCGATTAGGCATATCAAAAGGCTCACAAATAGAATCAAAACTCAAAGCAAAGTATGTAGACACATAGGAGAAAATCGATCCCTTATCTAATAACGTAAATGTAGATCTGAAACAAATAGGGACAATACCTATATCGACGGCATTAGAGTCCTATACCTATAGCTTGGTAGGTATAGCATACCACTGACCACATCAACCATCTGGATGAGTATCCCCATGACCACCGCCACGGGTACTACTACTTTTACCTCCTGTACCTCTATTAGGACCTCTACATCTAATAGTTGATATATGAGTAGCTCTGAAAACACATTGGGAGTCCTTGGCCATATGTCTAGTTTCATCACACACATAGCAAACTCTGTAGCGTAGCTCAAAAAAGTTACGACTGAACTAGGATGACCATATAAAGTTGTTAGATCAGAAGACCTACCTGAACTCTGCAAGGATGCCTGTATAGGTCTTCCATGATACCTTTGGAAGCCTCTAAAATCTCTACCTCGAGATATGTGCCCTTCACCCAACAACGCACCTTCTTAACGCCTTCCTGAGATGCTTGAAGAATTAACTCAATCATCTTTGCATAATCCAAAATACACTAGAATAACGTTCTATATGTTGCCATCTGAGTAAGCTGAAGAGAAACATCCAACCACTTTATGAACTTCTGAATCTTCTCAGACTTGATGGTAATACTGGCATGAGAATATCTAGACAAGGCATGGGATCGTGTCTCATACTCTTCAATAATTACAGATCCCTTCTATAAATAATCAAACTTATATCTAATCTAATCTCTCAAATTAAAAGGCACAAATTTATCCAAAAGGCCTCTGTAAACTAATCCTCAGTCATCTCTGGCGAACCAAGATGTCGGCAACCAATGAGCAACCAATACCAACCCATAGCTGTATCACTCAATTATTTAGTAGTATAAGTAACCCTATGCGGCTCAACCAAACTAAGGGTATGCAAATTCTCCGAATAATACATCAAGAACTCATAGGTATCCTCGCCTATAGCACAACTAAATATAGAAAGACCTAAATAAGTAAATTTTTCAAGCCTCTTCTAGTCCTCAAAAGACATAGTTGTACTCTTAATAATAGGAGGCATAGTAAATTTGGATGGTTGATAACTAATTTGAGAAGGCATAGGAAAATAAGGATGAACTCCATATCTCAGAGAACCACACTCAGACACAGGTGCTAAAGGAGAAACTACACTTGGAGTCTGTGGAGTACCATAACCAGATGTAGGTACAACAGGAGCATTCATACTTAAAGCTGAAGGATCATCATAAATAGACTCTGGCATAGGTGGGGGTACAACACTCAAAGCTAGAGGAACACTAGGAGAATTCAAAGGAGAACCTTCCAACTAGGTCAGCAAGCGAACCAGTAACCCTTTCAAGACTAGGGTAAAAGAACTTGGTGGAACCAGAGTAGGACCTATATCTCTAATATACTCATCATAATTCATAGAGGATACTCCTCTAATACTATCTCAATAAATGGAAGACACTAGTGACCATTCACCATGCAATCCCAATCATGATTGGAAACTCTCCCTCTAGACTAGGCTCTCTCCTCAGATAAAGGGTCTGAATCTCTACCCTTACTGAATATTTTCCTCACCACCTATGCAAAAAGAGTGAAATATAACTTAGAACATAGGTTATGAAAGATCTATATGATATAGGATAAAATGAGGGAAGTTTCCTAAACATATCTTATAGCTTCTAAAAGATAGATACAAATGTCTACATACCGATACATGGGACTCTATTAGATACCCTATTCTTACACTATTGAGGCCAATGAAAACCTAGCTATGATACAAACTTGTCATGACTCAAATACTAAGGATCATGATATGACTTATCGTGACAAGCCTTGATAAGTAAACCTATCACCCAAACTGATATAAAATAAAAAAATTAATTGCAAACCAAGGAAAGACCCCTAGATCAAAATCAAACCATATATATATATATATATATATGTAAAGGAAGAAATAAAATCAAGATACCAACTAAATCCAAAAACCTAGTGTTATATTGTAATAGCTAACTAATACAACTCGAGGTTAGAAATACATAACATAGACAGGAACTGAACTTCGTCTCTGAAAACAAGTAAGATATAGTTTATATAATAAAAGGTAGAAGTCAACTCTGAATGCATATATCAACCGCTCCCTCGAATGTGTGCTAAATATTGTATAAATAAACTATTTATATAGTGCACTCATAACTGGATCTTTTGCTAAAGGGCGCAGTAGGGATGAGTATGGTCCATTTATACTCATTAGGTATTATAGACCGTGTAAAGTATAAAATAAATCATATAAACAAAAACTATGGGCATGTCACCTACAATTAGAAAATATCCCAAATGATAGACCACATCGTCTCTACTAATAGTTCTACTATAAACACACAAAATAAATAGGGGTAGGTAAAGAAGAACATGTATACACATACATCAAATATATGTACAAAAATATAGAAAAATAGACAGATATCAAGTCAAAGAAAAAAAACAATCACAATAGAAGAACAAAATATGAAGTGAAATAATGATGATGATGATACTGACGTGATGTATGAGGTTGTCGTACAAACTCCGTATACACCAACAATCACCTAACGTATGAATCATGAAGGGTTCTTCAACCCGTATATCCATATCTCCTCTTCGATACATACATCGGTAGAGGATTTTTTAGATGTCATAGTTTCTATCAGAAAAGCTAGTATTTTTGGTATTTCCATAGTGGTTCCAATGTTTATATAAAAATTATATGAAGATGTAATGCTCACAACCATACCAAATGAGAATATCCAATATCCAACAAATATACCAACAACGTGAGCCGAAAATTCACTCAAATCAATCAACCATCTGTGATCCAATACAACTAAGAAACCATCAAGTGAAACATGCAAGAAAAATGTTTTAGTACCACATAAATCCCAAAATCTAGGATTTTTCCACCAAAAGAGCCTAACCAAACATACATATATCATTACCAGGCCTACAATATCATATAAGACCTCACACAGTCATACATAAGTGAATAATGTCATAAAACTACCAAATAGTATCTCCATAGGCCTCCACACGAGCATATAAATCATTTAAACTCATTTCCATGATACAACCCTATACTAATATCACGATTTTACATTATTATTAATTACCTGACCTATTCTGAAGGGGGTTAAGCCATAACCTACCTCAAATGCAAAAAATATCTCCCAAAAGCCTTCAATCGGGAGCTATTCTCTTATGAACGGACTCGAAATCAACTAAACCATACAAATATAGAATCCATGCATACAAAAATTGATACCCATATTGACCAATTTTGAATTAGATCTTTAGCATTTGTCGCTGAAGCGGCCAAAATAGCACTTTTATGGCTACACTAGTTGGAGACTTGAATAATTTCATGTCTCCATGATCCCCTTGGGATTTATCATAAATCTTAAGAATGTAAATGAACTATGATACCTTATCAAATTAGACGTTATGGACTAAATAACGGTATCAAATTTTTGAAAGACTTCATTTTCACAACGTTGACCCCTGAAATCTAATTTTACAACTTTCCATACTGAGCGCCAAAATGAGATATAAAAGCCATAAAACCAAACCAACAATGTTACTAACCTAAATTGACATTCATATTTGTTGGTTTAGTCCATTTTTCGTCTGACATACAGATCAATAAATGTTGATCGAAGTCAACTATAAGTCTTTTCACGCCATCAAAAACCATAATTCCGCATATGTCATGTTGAAATTTATTAGGAATCATGCCAAATATCCACTCACCCCTAAACTTTCCATAATGTAACCATGAGGAGGGATAAAATGATCAAATCATACATAAATATATACTTCTTACAAAACACCAAAAATCAAGTCATTACATCACATTATCAGGATATGATAAAAGTCTTCTGATTCATATCTTGGCGAGGCAATTTTGAACTATCAAAAATTTAATAAATCACTTCTCCGTCATGATGATATAAAACTTATATAACAATCCTCACTGTGATTTTTATATTTTTCTATATTTTTACTATCTTTCCTTCTCTATTGTTACTTCATATAATTTTTAAGTTGAGGGTATGGCTGGCAAGATCGTCAAAGCATTTGCGAGTTATTAATATGAGTTTGTGGTATTTAGTAGCCTTTAAAGTGACTTAGTTAAGCTTGGTAAATATTCTATGATCCGAGCATAGGATGATAATATTCATATTAAGTTGGTTGTGTGGTTTGGGTTCTGAGACCCTTTTATGATGTTTGTGTCTTTGGTCAAATTTCTAAGTTATTAGCATAAATTTGGTTTTGGGGGTAACTTGCTGATAACAACCTTCATTGGTAAATTCAATGGTTTCGTATAGTTAAAAATGTCAAAATTAGCCTAGTAACATTATTGATTTATTTCTTTGGTGTCCTGAATGAATTTTAAGGGTTCATTTGAAGAGATTTTAACTATTTTCACTTATTGGATTAAGCTATTTTTCTGACGCATAGGTTCTTTCATTGTGATTGAGAGTCTCTTTTCCATCACGGCTATGTGTTGATGATTTGGGCATTGTGATCATGATGGTATTAGTATAGGGGACCGCGATCCTAATGTGTTAGTTTTAGGTTGGGTCAATTTGGTCATGACTGGGTTATCATGACTGGACCCTTGAAACCATGATGGGTTTGGATTGGGTGAACTCGCGATCGCATCCGTGGTGTCCATGATCATGATGAAATTTTTAACTGGGTCAATATTTGTTTTATTTTCAGGAAACAAGAACCCCATTTATCTATTTTTCAGCTTGGCAGCTCAGATTGAGCAATTCAAAAGGGATTTTGGAGATCAAAACCTTGGGTGAGTTTATAAACTTTATTTGCCACTTTTTCCCACTGATTTTTTTTACAGAAACACCTTCTGATTTTTGCTTTTAAACATGGGATTTTGAGGTTTACCTGGTAAAGGGAAAATTTTGTTTTTAAATGATTTCAAGCTTGATTTCTACTCAATTTTCATTTTGTATTTTATATTTAGAACCCTTAAGCTATGAGTGACTTGGTTTTATATTAAAATTCTAATTTTATCCTTCAACATTTGGGATTGATTTTGCAAATAATTTTTGAGCGTCGAATCAAAGTATGTCAATATGGGTATTATTGTCAATATGGGTATTATTGGTCTTATATTTACATGTAGATTTCATATTTAATTAGATTGGATGAGTTTGGTGGTGATTTGAGGACATAAATATACAAATGTGTAGCAATAAATAAATAAATTTAAACTATGATAAAATTTTATAGATTCATATATTGGCAAGGCGATTTTGGATGACAGACAATTTGAGCAACCACTTCGTAGCATAATGACCTAAAACATAATATTGTTAAATATCTGAGCCCACTCTATAACAAAAATTCTACATATATAAATATAATTATGTGTGTGTTCATGTGTGTATACATATATGTATATATATAAATACACACACATATATGTGTATATACATATATATATACACACACATATTTTTCAGTTTAACTTGATAGTTTATTTATTCATTACTAATATTTCTATCAAGTGTTTATAGATGTACTTCGATACATCTCTCGAAAATGGAATTTAAAAGGAGTTTGAACTTCATATTTAATTTCTTATTCTTATAGTTGCACACAAAATAAAGTATAGTGAAAACTTTAGTTTTGGAGCATCAGACAAAAATGTCCCTTACTTACATAATTATCACTATGAGCTAAGGCCAAACTTAGGATGTTAATACTCACAAAAATATTTTATGCATTTTTTATAAATTGTTTCTATATCTACAAACATATTTTTGTACACAAATTTTATAGTGATAGACTTTATATATATATTCAATAGAATTTTTTTTTATATATATTTTCCATATTATTTTTAGTCCATAATATTATAAAATGTGATTTTTATGTGCTTCCTCTTTCGATAAATTTAGTCTAGTCGGATACCACAGATTGTGGATTCTGAAGGATGCCTAACTCATTTCCTTCAGTATAATTTGAACCATTACGTAGATTCTAATTTGGTTTTCATATATTAAAACACATACATGTCAATAACCAAAATAGGTTTCATGGTTTTTTCTTAAAATTTTGGTGGTAATTCTATACAAAATCAATCCTTATAGAGGAGAAAGTGGTGGTGTATTCACCCATAGTAAAAATAGAGCATGATATTCACTATAGTTTGTAAGACCCCGCAAAATCCTAAGTCTAATTCAACCCCTCAAAACTTGTCAAGGGATCCAACACTTAGAAAATTTTAGCTAAGTGTTAAGACTTAGACTCTTTTAAGCCTTCGCAACTTTGAAGATTTATTTCATGACATTTACGACCTTCGTTTGTTAATTTTCTTGTTAATCCATGATCAGGGAAGTCAATAGTACATCTCGGGTGAGTTTTAAAATTTTTGGAATCCGTTTAAGGCATGTTTTGATTTCAAAATAGTTGCATCGTGCGATAAGTATGCGACGCACATTACAGTCCACCCCTAGGAGAGGTGCAGCAGAGAATGTGATGCATGCTCCATTCTAGCACAGTATGACATTGGATGCATGCTCCATTCTGTCATAGTGGAGCATGCAACACACACTCCATCTCGGTGAACTAGAGCATGCGACACACGCTTCATAGCACGCTCCTGAATTTTTCAGTACTCCAGCCCCAAACTTTGAAGGGAAAAAGGGTCAATTTTCCAACCTTATATAAGCCCAAAAACACGTAATTCAGCCATTTTAAAGAAAAAATATAGATGTTTCTCTCAAATACTCTCAAAAACAAGTCTAGGATTTCCCTAGAAGATTCAAAATCAAGAGATTCCACCATTAATCTTCAAGAATCTTCCATCCAAGGTATGCAATGTGTTCATTCATGGATTCCTTTCATCCATGAAGTTTAAGAATCCTATTTTAAAATCATGTACTATGAATTTCATATTGTGAATTGATTATGTTCATATTGTTATTGTTGTTTGATGTTCAAGATAAAATCTTTATCATGTTTTCATGAAATTATGTTGGAATTGGATAGAAGTTCATGCAATTGAGTGGAATTATGGATCATGTTGTATTAGTTTGATGCTTATGCCTATACACTAAGTTATGCATGCAAGGTGTTTGATAAAATGCCTAAGAGATTAGAAATCATATACCATGGTTTAATTTTGGCCTAATGATAAATACATGTCTTACCCTTATGATTTAAATGACTTCTATGATATTGTGGTGTATTATGAAAGTTTAAAAGAATGCCATGAGACTTGATTAATGAATTCACAACATGTTTACATGTATTCCTATCTATGTACAAGACTATAATAACCATGTACTTCATGAAATCCCCAACTTTTGATATTATGAGATGTTGATATTGATCAAGTGTTCAAGAAGTATCAAGTTTTGTCAGTTTCATATTATCGAGTCCTGGGGGTACTTGTACCCGATAATTTAGCTGTGTGCCAAGAGCCATGTCATGTTTTTCATGATATTCTCAATCAAGAAATGTTTAGTGGAATTTAGTCAGTCTCACGACTCAGGAAAACTCATGTAAAATCAATATCAGTTTGGTAATCTCAGTAATTCTAGTTAGATCTCAAATCTTAGTAATATTTCACCAATCAATAGAACACCAGTAAAATTAGCTCAGGTCAGTTAAATAGTACGATCAGTAACAGTTCAGTCAAGCCTAGTAATATCTAAGAAATCAATTTAGTGTCTTTCAGTTGGGAGTAGAATTCAACACCGAGCGAGCCTAGGGATGGGGATTCACCCATTAGATAGGATTGAGATCCCTAGAATAAATCCCTAAGCTCCAGAACTACGTTGCCAATGTAGGAATGAGATGTCACCTGCTAGATAGGTTTGGCATACTCAGGGATCACCTGCTAGATAGGACTGATCTCAAGGGTCACCCGTTAGTCAGGAATGACTCCATAAAAATTTTCTTTACCAATAGAGTGGTACTGACACCCTTCTAATTGGGGTTAAAGATTAGGCCCCACACAGATTACTCAAGGGCATGTCGGTTAGATGAATTCTCCCATATTTTCAGTTATAGTCCCAGTCTCAGTCTTAGTCTCATGTAACAGAACTCAGATAGTTCCTTCAATTCAGGACTGTCAGATACAGTAATAGAACTCAAAGAGTTCTATAGAATTCATGACTGTCAAATATAGTTAACTCAGTATAGAATGGAACTCAGATAGTTCCATAAAAAATTAGACTATCAGATATAATGGATAAGTATCAATTATATCATACTCAGTTATCAGTTCCTTATGTATCAGTTCTTCATAATCAAAACTGTCAGAAAATAATTATTCAGTCATTAGTAATACACTATCCGTCCTTCAGTATTAGTAAACTCAGTTATCAGTTATTAGTAACTCAGTTATTAGTATTCTCAGATATTAGTTATCAGTAATCAGACTCAGTGTCCAGTGTTATCACGCTCTCAGTTAAAGTTTCACGTATTCATGCATGTATTCTCATGTTCATGTTAGCCAGTCAGTTAGAATTGTTCATGCATATAGACCCCATGCATTTAGCCTACCTCACTTGTATACTAGTACATTCTAATATACTGACTCATTCGTGCTATGGTGTTTTATACTATAGGTTCAGACGCATGGGATCCAAAGCTCCCTTAGCAGTTCAAATTCTACCAGCAGCAGTAGATAGCAGTGAGTCCTAATCATTCGAGGATGTTCTTTATTTCAGTATTTCTTTAGACTCAGTATTTCTGTAGTTAAAGTTAGTTGGGGACATGTCCCATCAAATCCTCAGTTCAGATAGTTAGAGGCTTTCAGACTATAGATATTTTCTGATAGTTGTTCAATTTTGGTATTGTTTACCACTTTATCAGATATTATGTTTCAATTTTGAGCCTTATCTCCTTACATCTTATATTCCACATATTTTACATTTATTATTTAGTGCTCAGTTACAGATATCAGTCATGGGTTATCTTGTGGTCCTTCGAGATTATGAGCACCGTGTAACATTTCGGTTACAGAAAATTAGGGAATTACAAACTTGGTATCAGAGTCTAGGGTTCAACAGTGTCCTAGGAAGTCTGAAAAGCCACATCTAGTAGAGTATTGTACATGGGTTTATTGTGCACCACACTTATATGCAGGAGGCTATAAGATGTTTTAGGAACAGTTTCCCTTCTTTCATGTCTTAGATTGTTCTATAGAAAGGTTCTTTAAGAAACTTATGTTGATTCTCATAATACTCAACTCATGTCAACTCTACCTTACTTTCAAGGTAACAGAAATAGTAAAGCTCCACGTCCTTGAGATAGGGCTTTCTCAGGCAGTCCCCGCAGATAGTTCTGGGATTGCCCACAGGTTCAAAAGTATCCCATCAGTCCAGTTATGTTCCAAAGTTGTACATATTTCATTCACGATTATGAGAACTCATTCTCAACTTCAAATTTAGATATGCCATCAGATCCCTTCTCAGAATCCTATGATAGCATATGACCTAAAGTTAAAAGCATGAATCCAGGGAATTAGTAGTAGTAGAGTTGGGATATTATTATCCAGATTAAACAGATTATGTTTTATGGGGTTAGTTGTATGGAAATTTAAATAGTAGGCTTGAATAGTGCAAGCAAGAATTTAATTTTATTGATTTGAAATTGAGTATGAAGGGGTAGATGTGAGTTAGGAGATATGATATTAGTAGTCTAAGATGAAACAGAAGTAGATGATGTGTTTTGTAAGGAAAACATGTATCGATCAGAAAGTAAATATGTGGTTATGGTTTCAGAAACCAAAGAATGTTAAGGATTATATCCTAGAAGATAGTGACAACAGTGGGTTTTATACTCCTAGGTGCAACCTTTCAGGATGGGTTTACCCCAAACTTTAGAGTAAATTGATTTCAATGCAGTTCAGAGTTTAGTAAAGTATTCATAGACTTATGATGATGGCTTGAAGCTAAGGGGGAGATGAAAGGAAAAGTAACTAAGTCAGGCTCTCAGATTCTAGTAATAGTGCCAGTACATATAGAAAAGCAGTAAAGGAAGACGATTCCCGACCCATCCATATCTTAGTGCAAAATTTTGTACTTCAATCAGCATGATACCTATTCATGCTTCACATTTCAGTTCCATGAACACAATTTATATTCACATGCTTTCCATAGGATCATGTGTGTTTCCAGTTCCTAGTATGAGGAGTTCCTGTTCACTCAGTATTAAGATTCATGTTCCATCAATACAAAAATCAAAACTCAGGTCATGCAGCTCATGACTAATATAAACATGTCATGCCTTACCGTATGCTCAGTTCCTATGCCTTACAGACTACGTCATGTATATCCTTAATACAGATCTCTTGATAAATCCATGATGTTGATATTCTATTCCTCAAGCCTCAATTAAGTGTCAAGTTTAATATAGTATTTATTTGGGCATCATATCCTCGACATATGTCAATCTTTCTCACGAACCTATCAGAACTCAGTCACAGTTTCAGTATTCAGAACTCAGTCACAGTTTCAGTATTCAGTACTCAGTAATCATTATTTAGTCTCACAATTAAGTACTTCAATGTTAGTATAAAACTTCAATTTCAGTATTCAATTACTCAAACCCAGCATACAGTCCCAGTCCAGTAATCAGATCAGTAACTCAGTTCAGTTCCAGGTTTGCTTGACCACAGTGTACAATTATTAATTATTTAGCTATCAGTATTTTAGTACCTCAGTTTATAGATTATTTCATAATCTAGTCATACACCTGGTCTTTCATTCCTAATTAATACAGTCTCCACGGATTCATGCGCAGTTATCTCATATTACTTAGTTAGTCCCTTTTTCTCATATGCATAAACTTCATAGTTTTAGTCCAGTTATTCAGACCAAGTATAGTTCAGTCTTACATTCCCTGTATTCAGCCATCAGTTATTCAGTTAATCAGATAAGTTAGCATATTTATGCATTCATGCTCAACACCCATATGAATCTTTTAGTAGTCTCAGTTCAGTGTATGAGGCTTAGTCACTTTATCTTAAATGATGTTCCTAGTCCTCAACACATCTTACCAAATTTTAGCTAGGTAATGATTCTCTCATTCAGCTTAACATTCATATGGACAAGTTTGTATGGTTTGCCTTCCTATCTTTCCATCCAACCATACTAATATAAATCTCAAGAATGTATCTATTCTAAGATAGAGCACCCCAGTAGATACAAGATTAGCTCAGTTTATGCATTATGTCTCCATTTTAGATTCCAGTTACTCAGTCGCGATTTAGTTTGTAGGTGCCCTGTGCATCATTCCAATCTTTCCACAGTATCTCAGCCAAGTCACAATTCTTTGAGAGATATAGAGTTCCAAGAGGGAGAGATACTAAATTCCCCCTAGCTTTTATAATCTAGACTTTTTGTCTTCTCTTCATTTAATGAATCCACTTTGGAGTAGCGAGTACTCATAGGATGACCCTCTATCTCCAATCTCAGCCATAAGCCATGTACTAAATGGCTCAGATCAGTTCACAATACTCAGTTCATATCACACATTACAGACTCGGTTATGTTTTCATGTTCCATTATAAACTAGGTATCGAGTACCATTGCATATCCAGTCAAGCATTCATGTATTAGTCTAGTCAAGTAGTCATGCATTAGCAAGGCATTCTCATTGTTAGGAACTCAGTTCATCTGAACACTCCGTCATGAAATCATGAATCAGTTATTCATGCATCGATATGCTTGTTCAGTATGATATATTCAACTTATCAGTCATGTCATTCGTGAAAATCATGTTTCAGTTCTTCATGTTCAGTATGTACTTCAATTTATTATTTCTCCCCTCTCAGATAATATCATTCGAGGATGAATGTTCCCAAGGGGTGGATATTGTAAAACCCCGTAAAATCCCAAGCCTAATTCAACCCCTCAAAGCTTGTCAAGGGATCCAACACTTAGAAAATTTTAGCTAAGTGTTAAGATTTAGACTCTTTTAAGACTTTGAAACTTTGAAGATTTATTTCATAACCTTCCCAACCTTCGTTTGTCAATTTTATTATTTATCCATGATTGGGGAAGTCAATAGTACATCTCGGGTGAGTTTCGGAATTTTTGGAATCTGTTTTGAGCATGTTTAGATTTCAAAATAGTAGCATCATGCGATTAGCGTGCGCACGTTACAGTCCACCCTGAGGTGGGGTGTAGTTGAGCATGCGATGCGCGCTCCATTCCAGCGTAGTAGAGTATGCGATGCATGCTCCATTCAGGCACAGAGGGGAGCATGCAATGCATGCTCCATCCCAGCACACGAGAACATGCGACGCACGCTCCATAGCACACTCTTGAATTTTTCAGTACTCCAGCCCCAAAATTTGCAGGGTAAAATGGTCAATTTCCAACCGTATATAAGCCCTAAAACACGTAATTCAGCCATTTTGAAGCCAAAATATAGTTGTTTCTCTCAAATACACTCAAGAAAAAGTCTAGGGTTTCCAGCGAAGATTCAAAATCAAGAGATTCCACCATTAATCTTCAAGAATCTTCCATCCAAGGTATGCAATGTGTTCATTCATGGATTCCTTTCATCCATGAAGTTCAAGAATCTTATTTTAAAATCATGTACTATGAAATTCATGTTGTTAATTGATTATGTTCATATTGTTATTGTTGTTTGATTTTCAAGATAAAATCTTTATCATGTTTTCATGAAACTATGTTGGAATTGGATAGAAGTTTATGTAATTGAGTAGAATTATGGATCATGTTGTATTAGTTTGATGCTTATGCCTATGCCCTAAGTTGTGCATGCAAGATGTTTGATAAAATGCCTAAGAGGTTAGAGATCATGTACCATGGTTTAATTGTGTCCTAAATGATAAATACATGTCTTACCCTTATGATTTAAATGACTTCTATGATATTGTGGTGTATTATGAAAGTTTAAAAGAACACCATGAGACTTGATTAATGAATTCACAATATGTTTACATGTATTCCTATCCATGTACAAGACTATGATAACCATGTACTTCATGAAATCCCCAACTTTTGATATTATGAGATGTTGATATTGATCATGTGTTCAAGAAGCGTTAAGTCTTGTTAGTTTCATGTTATCGAGTCCTGAGGGTACTTGTACCCGACAATTTAGCTGTGTTCCTAGAGCCATGTCATGTTTTCCATGATCTTCTCAGTCAATCCATGTTTAGTAGAATTTAGTCAGTCTCACGACTCAGGGAAACTCAAGTAAATTCAGTATCAGTTCGGTAATCTCAGTAATTTTCGTCAGATCTCAGATTTTAGTAGTATTCCATCAGTCAACGAAACACCAATAAAGTCAGTTCAACTCAGTTAAACAGTATGATCAGTTACAGTTCAGTCAAGCCTAGTATGATCTAAGAAATCAGTTTAGTGTCTTTCAGTTGGGAGTAGGATTTAGCACAAAGAGAGCCTAGGGATGGGGACTCACTTGTTAGATAGGAATGAGATCCCTAGAAGCAATTCCTAATCTCTAGAACTACGTAGCCAGCGTAGGCATAAGATATCACCTGCTAGATAGGATTGGCAAACTCAGGGATCACCCACTAGATAGGACTGATCTCAGGGGTCACTCGTTAGTCAGGACTGACTCCATAATAGTTTTATTTACTAGTGGAATGGTACTGAGAACCTTTCCATTGGGGGTTACAAATTGGACCGCACTCAGATTACTCAGGAGCATGTCGGTTAGATGAAATCTCCCATAGTTTCAGTTACAGTCTCAGTCTCGATCTCATGTAATAGAACTCAGATAGTTCCTTAGATTCAGGACTATCAGATACAGTCACCCCGTCTCAGTAATAGAACTCAAATAGTTCTACAGAATTTAGGACTGTCAGATACAGTCAACTCAGTACAGAATGAAACTCAAATAGTTCTATCCAAAATTAGATAGTCAGATACAGTCACTCAATTTCAGTTATATCAGACTCAGTTATCAGTTCCTCATGTATTAGTCTTAAGTTTCAGAACTATCAAATACAGTAAATCAAAATAGTTTTTCATAATCAGAACTGTCCGAAAATAATTATTCAGTCATCAGTAATACAGTATCCATCTTTCAGTATTAGTAAACTCAATTATCAGTTATCAGTAACACAGTTATCAGTATCCTCAGATATTAGTTATCAGTAATCAGACTCAGTGTCCAGTGTTATCACGCTCTCAATTATAGTTTCATGTATTCATGCATGTATTCTCACGTTCATGTTAGCCAGTCAGTTAGAATTGTTTATGTATATAGACCCATGCATTTAGCCTACCTCACTTGCATACCAATATATTCAAATGTACTGACGCATTCGTGCTATGGTGTTTTATACCATAGGTTCAGGCGCACGGGATCCAGAGCTCCCTTAGTAATTCAGATTCATCCAGCAACAATAGATAGCAGTGAGTCCTCATCATTCGAGGATGTTCTTTATTTCAGTATTTCTTTAGACTCAGTATTTCAATAGTTGGATTTAGTTGGGGACATGTCCCATCAACTCCTCAGTTCAGACAGTTGAGGCTTTCAGACTGTAGATGTTTTCATATAGTTGTTCAATTTTGGTATTGTTTACCACTTTATCAGATATTATGTTTCAATTTTGAACATTACGGCCTTACAACTTATATTCTGTATATTTTACATTTATTATTCAGTGCTCAATTATAGATATCAGTCATGGATTAGCTTGTAGTCCTTTGGAATTATGTGCACCGTGTAGCATTCCAATTATAGAAAATTGGGGCGTTACATGCATACACCCTAATTCTTTTAGAGTGTATATGATCTTTGTAATCTAATTGAGTAAGTATCCTGAGAGTTAGAACTAAATGCTTCTTGCATCTTTAAACCATCTAGGACTTTCATATAAATTTCATTATTAAGTGAACTATAAAGATAATCTGTAAACACATCCATTAAATGTATTTTTGGATTTTTATGTATAGTTAGACCATTGAGATATTGAAGCACGATTGCATTGATAACGAGTTAATATGTTTCTTACTAGTTGAGATCGGGTCTTTGAGAGAATTCTTGTGCAACAAGGTGTGGTTTGTATCTTAAAATTTTATTTCTCTCATATATTTTCCATGAAAATACCTATTTATAGTCAATTGGTTTTACACTATCAGGGTTTGGACTGTAGGTCTAAAAACCTCATGTTTAGCAAGTGATATTCAATTTTATTTGAATTTCCTCTTTCTATTTTTACAAATCACATCTTTGCTGGCATTCTTTTATAGATAAATTTCCCTGGTACTCATTGTATTGCATAATGTGAAGTGTGATATTATATGTAAAAATAGTATCCAACATAATTTTTGATCAATCTAAATCTATCCCATTATCGGTAGAACTCATTGAAATCTCTTCATTCACTGGAATCTCGGGTTCACTAATTTCTTTAAAAATATCATAATTAATAAGATCTTGAATTTTTTCATGAGATTCTTTAAGAGTGTCACCTTTAAATTTTTCATTCTTTTTCATTTAGGATTTATATCCTTCAAATCCAGTGATTTACCATGCTCCTGGCATATTTGGGATTCAAAAGCTATGACACCAATAGATGGTTCTTCTGGGACATCAATTTGAAATAACCGCATTCAGTGTTGGAATATATTACCTAGTTATCCTTTTTGAAGCAGTAACTACATCTCACATTTGATTTTCTATTTTATAAATGAATCATCTTCTAGATCTCTTATTCACATATGGGAATACATGGTTCAAAATGAGAAAAATATTAAACATTATATGTAATTTCTCTCTTTTGAGTTCCTTTTTCTCTCCCCTTAACTATGGGAAATATATTTCATCAAATCGATCTGCAAATTGAGGAGTAAATAAATTTCCCATAAATGGTTAAAGGTATTGAATTATAGAGGTTGAATCAAACCCAACATATATTTGTAACCTTTTTTTAGAGGTCAATCTTAGTGTGTTATGGTGGTGCAACTAGAATATATACAAAACATTCAAAAATTTTAGATGAGCAATATTTGGCTCATAAACAAGACTAATTATGTCAGGGAGTATTTATTATAATGATTCTATCTGAGGCGAATAAGTGATGGTGCATGTAGATGACAAATAAGTGGGTCGAGTTAAATTCAAATTGGTTAAAATAGGTTAAGAAAAATGGATTAAATATCCAACTTGATCCATAGTTATAACAAACAAAAATAAGTTTAAGTATAACCCCTGTGCACACAAAATTTCCTCCGTGACATGAAATCCTGAAGACCTTATTTACAGTGTCCTTAAGGAAATTTCATCTCAGCCTTACATACTTACATACTGAACCCCACATGATTAAAAGACCTTCTCTTTTATTAGTTTCCAATCACCAATCACCCCTCTTTTCTCCCTCAAACACCCAACCTCAAGCCTCAAGAAAAGCAAGCTAGGTTTCTCAATTTCAAGAATTTTCTCCATACTTCTCTTCTCTAAGTTATATTGGATAATCCCCCTTTTCAAGTAGCTCTATAAATTATTAGTTATATATGTGTGTGTGTGTGTGTGTATGAATGGGGATTTAGGGTTTAGAATGGCTTTTACAAAAGATGATATTTAACCTTATGAACCCCTTTTCTATGAAACTTCTCCTAATCATGTTTTGAACTTGGGATTTGGGATTGCTAGTTGAATTATTAAATCCCCGTGTTATGATTTTTTGTAATGACCTGAAGTGTGAAACCTTTTATTTTATTTATTTTACAATTCCCCTTTATTGTAGTTGCTATATATTTATTTTGGAGTGTGGCGATAGTTGACACAGTTTCGAATGCAATCACAAATGATTTGGGAGAGTTTGTAGATTTTAGAGACTTTAAAAGTTTTATAGTTGATTTCACTCAATATTAAATATTCTGAGTGTTGGATGGTGATTTGGATTGTCCCATTAGATCTAGAATGTTGAATTCAGATTAGTAGCGAGTTTTTTTTGGATTCGAACCTTTAGTTTGTATTTTAACCCTCTATGTGAAAAACTATTAAAATATGCCTTATAGGTGTCTCAGAGCGTAAATTGTTGAAAATGATTTTTTTTTTAAAAAAATTAATGTCACCACTGAATTTGGAATGTCAAAAATAATCTAATAGTATGGTTTTCTTGTATTCATAGGACTTCGAACAAATCCCGAGGGTCCGATTAGAAACTTAACCTTTTAGCTAATTTGTTGGTGTAAGGCATCAGCTCATGCAGTCATTTATGCGGCCAATTAGGCACTAAAGCCAAAGCCGCTTAAGAGACAATGGGTTGTCAAGTAAAAACCGCTTAATTACTCGAGGTTCATTTTAGGTGATTGCTTTAACAATCATCAATTTAGCAGTTATTTAGCTGCTAAAGAGGCTAACTTGTATATTAACCTCATTTTGCAATTTTTCACTATTTTTGAACCTTTGATCTTCGTGTTTTGCCATTTTTTAAGGATTTCATCACCATTTGAGCTTGAGTAAGCTCTAAAATGTTGGTTCATATTTTTCTTGATTAAATTATCAAAAATACTCTTTAATCATGAATCAAAATAAGATTTTGACAATTTTACTAGTAAAGCTTACAAATGATTTTCTTTCTTCAATTTGGATCTCATTTTAAACTCATATTTTCATGAGTTTTCAACTGTAGATTCCTTTACCTTAGGGATGTATTTGTAAACCATAATTATAATTTTACCACTCTTACTTAAACTTGTTTTTTAAACCTGTTTAGGACCTAGCTCAAATATGGGCAATATGATTATAATTAGTTTTCATTTAATAAGTAGATATTTTGACGGTATTCAAATATGTAAAGATCCGTGTTGAAGCACTTTAGACTTGGATTATATCATTTCGTGGTAGGTTATGCCTTAACTTCTTTCAGATTGAGTTAGGTAGTTAATAAATAAGTAAAACATGCTATGGAATGGGAAATTAACTATGGGATTTATCTTTTGAGATTATTATTATCATTTTGTGCATGAGTGGGGGCTTAAATTTTATTGTTGTTGACTGATAATATCTGATATTGGATGTTTCCCATGAAGGGGATTTATTTGGCATCATTGACCTTATATGTGCATTTAAATACCTTTATTCTAGATTTAATGCCCATGTGGGGGATTGAATTATTATTATAGGCCTTATTGAGAATTGGTTGCCTTTATTATGACAGAAATTCATTAGTTAGGGGTTGATATGATATTAATAATGTCTTATATGCATATTTATTTTGATGGTACCGAATTAGAGTTGATAATTATGAATAGTGGGCATATTGAGTTAATTTTTAGAAAGGCCCTATCTTGGGAGTTGTGGGCTCAGTAGATGTATACAGAAAGATGTGTGATAACTTTTATTGTTCATCTCATCATAATTTCATTTTATTGAATCAGTATCTTTCATGTTTTCTTTAGTTTTCCATGACTTATGTTTAGTTCTTGTATATTTTTCGTGTAAATTTGTGTTTTCTTATTTCAGTATTTGTATTAGAACTATTAGTGTTGACGTTATAGCTACAATTTGGGATATTTGTTATTTGGAGGTGGCGTGCTCATAGTTTTCTTTAGTTACATCATTTTCTACTTTGCTCAGTCGGCGTATGATAGCTACTGAGTACAAGTGGACCATATTCATTCCTATTATGTCTTTTTGGTGTAGATCCTAGCATTAGTACGACTTATGAAGGATGATTTGTGTGGTCAATTTTTTGATATATCGAGGTACTAGCCCACCTAGGCTTTTCATAGTTGACTCCAGACCTCTTCTATGTATTAGTTATCTTTACTTCTATTTTAGAGAGACTATGTATTCTCAGTTCCAAATATTGTATTAGATGCTCTTATACTTGTGACATCAAGTTTCGGGATGTTACGTTTGTTCAGACTTACGCATTATATATGATATAGCCTGTCTTTATTTTAGAAGTCTCACCTTGGTCTATGTTTAGTATTTTATTTTAGTTTTTCTTTATCATTTTGGGTGATTGGCTTATGTATCAAGGATGGGTCATGATACGTGCCATCATGAACCCATTTTTAGATCGTGATAAATTAATATTGGAGTGTTAGGTTTATTAGTCTCATAAGTGTAAGAGAAGGATGTCTAGTAGAGTCATATGGATCGGTATGTAGATGTCTGTATCTATCTTTGAGAGGCTACAAGTTATCTTTAGGAAAAACTTCTCTAATTTTATACCTTATCATGTGGGTCATTTATTCTCAATGTTCTAAACTTGTATTAGATTTCTTTTCTGCATAGATGGTAAGGCCTAGGTCCATATAGGCTAGATATATTAAGCCAAAAGTCGATATCGGAGCCTCAATTCAGGGACGAGGCTGGTTTGTGGTTGAACCATAGGTGGAGGAAAGGCACAAAGAATTGCCCTAGATAGAGGACAACCTAGGGAGTCCTCTCGCAGTTGTAAGGTTATGTATTCTATGGATAATTATTCAAAAGGGGGTGTGATCCAACTAAGGTTCCACAGATTTCAATTGATATCCCCGTGCTTTAAGGTCTTTTGGTTTGTCTTTGAGATATTTGAAGGGTGTTCCCTTGAGTGTAACTTGCATTCCTTTGACTTTGAGTGATATTCCACTGTCAGTGCAAAAATCAACTTACGGTAAATTCTTACTTCCGGGATACAACTATCATCTATCGTACCCCTACGTATGGATTCTTTGTCTACTAGACTTACTATCCCTCTGATTTTTTGGGTAAAACTATGTCTTCAAATGATTAGAAGAAATATGAGAGGTTTATTCACTTAGGTCCTCCCAATTTTAGTGAAGCTATTGACAGGAATACCTAAGATTTTTAATTGATTTCCAAGAGAAGTTACATAGTCTTGGGTCCTTTGAGTCTTCTGGAGAATATTACACTATCTATCAGTTAACAAATGTTGCTAGAGATTGGTGGAGGTCGTTTGCTAGTTGTAGGATTTTGGGTTCTCCTGCTATGACTTGGAATCAATTTTAAGAGGCCTCCATAGAGATGTTTGTCCCATACAGCTTGCGAGAGCAGATAAGGGAAAATTTTAATCACTTGTAGCATGGCTCCATGTGTATTCCTGAGTACGAGGCACATTTTCACACATTAATCTAGATGTTCAACCACTAACGTATCTTATAAATGATTTCTATGATGATAAGAAATGGCATGTTTGTCTTTCAAGTCTTGAAGCAAATTAAATAAATTCCCTAAGAATGGTTTTATGATTTTAAAAAGTTAAAATATGAGCTTAAAGAGAATTAGATGGTTAATCGAGAAAGTATGATTCCAAAAAGCTTTTTCCAAATATCATGTTCGGCCAATGCAAGAATGATTTTGTCCAAAAATTTGGATAACCTCACTATATGTTTTCTTCTCCTAGTAGTATATAAGATAATAGATAAAGAGATATTAGATAAAGAGATATGATATGAATCAATTTGAGCGGTAAATATGGATTGAGGCTCAGCTGATCGAGTAATGGTCGGACGCATACAACCTATAGTACAGAAAGAGAAGCTGGTGATATGATCTAGTTTAGAATTAAAGAAAAGAAATGTTTTGCACTTTGAAGTCTCTACTTATATTTTACTATGTCTTGACTTCTACTCTCATGACTATTTTATCTAAAGCTTATCTTATTATTTTTTGTTTTGCATACTAATACGTTCACATTTTACCATCTCCAAGTTCTACATCATTTTATGATGTAAGTGTAGAGATAAATTCTTATGGTTTTGTGCAGTAAAAAGTCTCACGATATATTAATATTTTGCAAGTCCCCATTCTTTGGCAGGAAGACACTATTCATATTTCTTTGTCCCTTCATTCTTCTAAAGGCAGATTTTATTCATATTTCTTCGTCATTCTATTTTGTAGTATTACTGGGGCCTTGTCCCGTTTAGATAGTTCTTTATGTTTAGAGGGCTTTGTATACCTAAGTCATTATTGCTTATATGTTTTCATTTCAAACTTTTTTATTTCAAATACTAGCAAATTTCTTTAATAATGTTTTGAGTGGATTTTTAAATGAGTCTTTCAAAAAATAAATCATTGAAAGCTCATGATGAATGTTAAGAGGTTCTCTCGAGCCTTCATTGGTGTGAGTATATGTTACATCTAGGGCGTAGTTTTGGGTTATGACAAACTTGGTATCAGATCCCAGAGTTCAAGTGTCTAAGAATGTCTATGAAGTTGTGTATAGGAGTGTCCTGACCTGAACTATGGCCTGATCATGATGGGTATCTCAATTGCCATGTGGACTGCAGATCACCCCCTGTACCTAGAAAACCAAACACACTACACCCCGAGTTTGGCTGAATTTCAAAAATATAACAAGATAACATACAATAGTCTAAGAAAGCTTAAATACATGTCCATACTGAACCACCGTCGGCTGGCCAACCTACCGACTAATATCAACCAATAGCCACAGTAGTCCAAATAAAACCTTTGAAACTATAATACAAAACTAAACATTAATAAAGTGCCTGGACACGCCCCCGACAATAGCCAAAACCAAATCCAAAGGAATAGTCAAAATGTAAAAGGAACCATAATCATGAAATGAGGTCTTTCGAATAATGTAAGCTCACCACTTCAATCTAACTTACTAGTTGATCCCGAATCTAAGTCACTGACCAGGAGGAGCAGATGCATGACCAGTTCCTGTATCATGTAGGGCTACAAAAACCAAAGATGGTTAGCAGGGTGAATGCTAGCATATAACTCGGGGATAAGGATAACATAATGATAGGGTTAACAGTTTAAAATCATTTTAAAAACCAATGTACATAATCAAATTCATAAGCATATATATATATATATATATAAGTCAGACGCCGGGATAAAGAACAAGGCTTAACATGTTTTTCAGAACCTCAACCTAGATTGTGTAGCTCAACCATTATATAATAGTACCCATAGG
Organism: Capsicum pubescens; assembly: GCA_030864215.1. NCBI lineage: Eukaryota > Viridiplantae > Streptophyta > Magnoliopsida > Solanales > Solanaceae > Capsicum > Capsicum pubescens. The sequence continues at coordinate 39,833,754 of CM061543.1, forward strand.
ATATTTGGGTCCCGACTCTCACCCCTAGTCATTCCCTAGTGAATGTAGTTGTATGAACCGGAGAATAATCTCATATATATGCACATAGGTGAATATAACCCTCCAACATATACCATGGTGACTTAATCACACGATCATATAATGATTTATGGAGTACTTGAACCTCCCTAATCATAAAATAATAATAAGGGGGAATCAAACTTCCCTGGACAATCCGACCCTAGTGTCGGGAAATGCAGTTTGTAGTATCGATCACTCATACCTCCACTTTCACAACTCAAATACACAACTCTTACTATATCCTAACTAAAATAATTATCACACATTCCCATTCATTTAAGCATATTCCACATTAAGGCATAAAATGTTGGTATTGACATACCAACTACACTTGCAAGGTAACACGTCAGTCCAACACAATTTCCATTAACTCGGGGAGAACAACTCCCTTTGTTCATTAATACACACTAGGTAACACTGAATCCTTTTGTTCATTAAATCATACCATTATATTTCAAATACCTTTTTATCTTATGCAATAATTCAAGACTAATTAAGATTTACAAATTCAAACAGTTCTTATAACTAAAACCAATTTCATATTTTGCGGTTGGGGACATAACTGCTTCAAAAGTCATAAGTTTGGGTGAATCATAATTTCCTAGTTCATTTACCATCCCTACGCACCCACATTTTGAAACCATATTTAAACCATGAAATCATACATAAACCATGAGAAACATTGTTCAATTCATAAATATTCAAAACCCCCAACCCATGTTTCAAAACCATCATAATAATTTCATGAACAATACTTTAAATCACATGCTTTTACAAAATTAATAATCAAAGAGGAGTAACATGCCTATAATAGTAAGATATACGGGGAGAAATCACCCTTGAGATCCCTAATTGATCAACTTTTTAAAAATTGTAAGTGTTCTTGGCCTTGGGGATTTGGGAGTATTTGAGGAGTTAGATGTTTCTGAGAGATAATGACACTCTAAAAGAGGTTATAAGTCATGGGGTTTTATTTTGGTTAGAGGGTAAATGTCAAGAGTGCCCTCAACTTAAAAGCTGAAAAGTACAACCTTTGATTACGAGTCAACCCCTTGACTCGTAACCACTCCTTACGACTCGTTACCAAAATTCATAACCAAGACAGTACTACTAAGGCATCCTACACTGTTGTTCATATGACTCAATGGAACCAATCATAATGGGAACTATGACTCTAAGGGCCCAATCGTAGCCAACACAGAACCCAATTTGGGAATACACTTGACACCCTATGATTAAACCAACCGACTTGTAATATATCTTTACGATTTTTAGTGAGAAACTCTTTAACGGCCCAAAATCTCATCCTGAAGTGTCACACGGTGCTTAAGAAAATAAGTAGCCCTAAGCTAACCCTTTGAGCCTACTACTAAATCTCACACTTACTTCAAGTAATTAGATCAGACAATAGAACTAAATCTCATCAAGTCATAATTGAAATGACTGAAAATATACTGTCTGAAACACAATTACTGAAAAAATCTTACAAAACTACTGATAATCTAGTCTGACAAAGCCTCTACTACTCAAACCTAGAGAGTCATCTGGACAGACCCCAACTGACTCGGACTGAACTGAAAGAAATAACAACTGATATCAAAACTAAAAATTTGAGATGTAGGTCCTCGAACCATGAGCACTCACCAACTGTGAAGTGTAGACAAAGGTACTCAGAGATCACTATTGCTACTAAGACTAAGCAACTGAACCTACATTATGAAATAATATAGCACAAAAACGTATATATGGATCAGTACTTTGAGGATGTACTGATTATATGGGGGTTTATGCAATAGTTAAACAATATCATAAAGCTTTATAGAAATCATGCCTGCCGATCTAAATGACTCACATAGCTTGAGCAAAACTAAAAACTAAATCTCATAAATCATGAATAAAGAAGCATGCAGTATAAATCTCATGAGTCATCACACTTTGTTCTAAGATTTTTAGTCTCTTTCTGTTCACAAATCTTATCAATGGGATGAAATCTTAAAATAATAATTTTCAAAATACATATACTTTATCTTAAGGAAAGTAGAAGACTTCATTAGAAAACTCATAGGTTATAGACTGTTGGGAACTCAAGTACTTTGGGAACTTAGAAACTTTTGACTTGGGAAAACTTTGGGAGTTTCTTCTAACCAACATAAACTATGTAAGATGACAAGGAGTCTAATGTCTTTCCCATGTTGGGGAGAGCTGTTCTGTCCTTGCCATCAGAGTAGAACCTTAACTTTAGTGATCACTTTATTAACCCACTTGGGGTAGCTTATAATTCTATGGTGGCTCATAGTTCTGGAGCATGAGTCCTTGGAATCACGTCAACTCAGTGCTAAATACTACTCCCATGCTTAGGCTCAAAACTTTTAAGAAATCCACCTTAAGACAGTACAAGAATGTATAATGGAAGCCAAATTATGCCTCTCTTTACTTTAAATCATCAATAGTATGGATTCCAATCTTAAGTTAATATCAGAACATCAATCTTGATTCAAATATTGGTAGGCAATTTGCTAGAGAAAAGCTTAAGATCATTACATTTTCAAAATTCAATCTCATTCTTGATATGGATTTAATAGTTCAAAACTTTCAAGAGTATAGTCTTAAAATCTCAATACTAAAATCCTTGGGCTTAAATTCAAGATTTAAATTCACAACAATTCACAATAACAACTTATACTCAATATTTTCTTGAAATTATTCAACAATATCAATTCGTAAAAGAAGGGTTCTACTCATGACATACACCTTCAATTTATAACATAAATAGGTAGAATAATCATGCAATTCAAAACTTCAGTAACTTATAAATTCATATACATCAACAAGATAAATTGGGAATAACCCTATTTATAAATCATAAAATCTTTAATAAAAATCACATTTTTGGTCACATGAATGAAAGGATTGTTCTTGTTCGAACCCCACATAATTAGATTAGAAACTTTGAATGAACTCTTTCTTTTGGGATGCTATTTGCAACTTTGAATGGATGTTCTTGATGCTATTGGTTTGGGGATTCCAATTCTTGAATCAATTTCTAAAAACTGACGATTAAATCTTGAGTTCTCTTGGATTTTAGGTAAAAACCCCAAGCTATATTGTTGAATAGATTTGATGAAAGTGACTGTAATTTGGAACTTTGAGGATTAAATCCCGTTTTAGAGATGAAGGGAGTGGAAATACCCATTTTCCCCTTAATGAGTCGGGCTAGGATGCTCAAATTTTTGCCCAGGTTGAGTACACAGGGCAACGCCCTACCTAACCTGGGGGAGTACCCTGGGCGGCGCCCTGCCTAGCCTAGAGGACTACCCTGGGCAGCTCCCTGCCTAGACTGGATGTGTAACCTAGGCGGCGTGGGGTAATCACCACGAGCTACTGTTTTAGGCACCCAAAGATGCCTTTCAACTCGTTTAAATATTTTGAAACTCACCCGAGATGTACCCTTTACTTGCCCCATCGTGAATCAACAAAAAAATTAATAAATGTAGGTCGGGATGGCCATGAAATAATTCATCAAAGTTAAAAGGCTTATGAAATGAAGAAGTTTCAACACTTAGCCAAATTTTCTAAGTGTTAAGCTTTTCTTGACATGACTTTTAAGAGATTTAACAAGTAGGAAGATTTACGGGGTCTTACAATATATCCCCCTTGGAAACATTAGTACGCGAATGTCACTAATTAGGCTAAGAATACAGTGAAAACTGAGGATACACAGCTGAAAGAGCTTGTTAACCGAAATTATATCTTTCTAAACATTGGCATACTTTGATGAACTCATATACTTATGATAAGAATATCTATGTAGATGAATATTTTATTATAAAGGGGACGAGTTTAAGAGAAGTAGTACCTTCGGCTAATTCTGAATTTGCGGAGAAGAGATAAGGTTACTTGACTCACATGTCACCTTCCACTTCCAAAGTGGCACCCTCAACTGACTGGCTCCGCCAAAGTTTGACCAAGGCAAATTCTTTGTTCCTCAGTCTACGGATTTGATAATCTAAGATTTGAACTGGAATCTCATCATATGAAAGACTGTCCTGAATGTCTGGTCTTTCCAAAGTATCTACAACAACAGAATCACCAATGCACTTCATAAGCTTAGAAACATGGAATACCGGATGAATAGATGACAACTCTGTGGGCAACTCAATCTCATAGGCTACTTTCCCAACACGGCTCAAAACTCTACAAGGGCCAACATAGCGAGGACTATGTTTTCCCCTTCTTGCCAAATCTCTTCACCCCTTTTATAGGTGAAATTTTCAGGTACACCAAATCATTAACTTTGAACTCTATGTCTCTCCTCCTCACATCTACATATGACTTTTGATGACTCTGGGCTATCTTCAACCTTTCTCTGATTAACTTAACTTTCTCCATAGGCTCAAACACTATATCTAGTCCAATTAAAGCGACCTCTCCCATTTCAAACCAACCTATAGGTGATCTATATCTCCTCCCATACAAAGCCTCAAATAGGTCTATCTGGATGTTAGAGTGATAACTATTATTATATGCAAACTCAATCAATGGTTAATGCTCAGGCCAACTACCTTTTAAATCAAGAGCACACGCCCTCAACATATCTTTCAAAATTTGTATGGTCCTCTCTGCTTGACCATTTGTATTAGGACGGAAAGATGAACTAAGATGCACTTGGGTACTAAGACCCTTTTGGAAAGCCCTCTAAAAATGAGAAGTAAATTATGTACCCCTATCAGAGATGATAGACAAGGGGACCCCATTCAATCTGACTAACTCTTGGATATACAACATAGCATAATCCTCAGTCGTTTGAGATATATGCAGTGGCCAAAAATGTGCATACTTAGTCAATCTGTCTATAATTACCCAAACTGAGTCATTATGATGACACGAATGATCCAACCCGATCACAAAATCCATATTTATCTCTTCCTACTTCTAAGTAGGAATGCTAAGCTCTTGTAGCTTACCACCAGGTCATTGGTGCTCTACCTTAACCTGTTGGAAAGTTGAACACTTCTCTACAAACTCCACTATATCCTTCTTCAAACCACTCCACCAATAGATTTCCCGTAAATCGTGGTAAATCTTGATTGAACCTGAATGAATAGAATATCGCGTGCCATGCACCTCAGCCATAATTCTCTACCTTAAATCATCAACACAAGTAACACATAATCTATCCTGAAGCCTTATCACATTATCTCCCCCTTGGGAGAAAACCTCTACCTTTTTGTCTTTAAACTAGAATCTATATCCTGCTTCTCCTTTATTTCCAAAACCAGGGAAGATTCGGAACTACTCTGAACCTAAACATTCCCCTCAGCTGATCAAGCATCCTAACCCCCAGTTTATCCAAATGATATAATTCACGAGCTAGTAATTTCTTATCTTTCTTTAAATAAGCAACGCTACGTATAGACAACCTGCTAAGAGCATATGCCACTACATTGGCCTTACCCGGATAATACAACACACTCATATCATAATCTTTTAGCAACTCTAACCATCTCATTTGTCTAAGATTTAACTGCCTCTAAGTAAACACATACTTTAAGATCTTGTGATCTGTGAACTCATCAACATGAACACCATATAGGTAGTGTCTCTAGATTTTCAAAGCAAGAACTACAACAGCTTACTCAAGGTCATAGGTTGGGTAATTCTTTTCATATGGTTTCAATGGTCTAGAGGCATAGGCTATAACCTTACCTCTCTGCATCAACACACAACCCAAACCAACTCAAGAGGCATCACAATACACTACAAAATTGTCTGTACCATCGGGGAAAGTTAACACAGGGGATAAAGTGAGCCGAGTCCTCAACTCCTAAAAAATTTTCTCACAGGAAGCTGACCATAGGAACTTAAATTTATTTTGGGTCAATATAAACATATGGGACGCTTTAGATGAGAAACCTTAAATAAAACGGCAGTAATAGCTAGCTAGACCCAAGAGGCTCCTAATGTCTGTCGGAGACATAGGTGTAGGCCATTTTTTACGAATTTTGTCTTTTAGGGATCAACTCTAAGGCCTTCAGCTGAAATAATATGACCCAAAAAGGCTACTGACCTTAGCCAAAACTCACACTTTCTAAATTTGTCAAATAATTGATGATCTCTAAGGATTACAAAATATTTCAGAGATGATCTTCATGGTCATCTTCACTATGGGAGTAAACAATAATATAATCTATGAAAACTATAATAATCATATCAAAATACTATTTAAAAGCTCGATTCATGAGGTCCATGAAAGCTGCTGGAGCATTTGTTAGCCCAACAGACATCACTATAAACTCAAAATGACCATAATAGGTTCTAAAGTCTGTCTTTGGAATATGACATTCCCTTACCATAAGCTGATGATAGTCGGATCTAAGGTCTATCTTTGAGAAATAACTTGCACCTTGCAACTTATCAAATAAGTAATTAATTCTACGAAGAGGGTACTTGTTCTTGACAGTGACTTTATTAAGCTAATGATAGTCAATGCACATACAAAAAGAACCATCTTTCTTTCACATGAACAGGATGAGAGCGCCCCTTGGATAAATACTAGCCTTATGAAATATTTATCTAGAAGATCTTTGAGTTGATTTTTCAACTCTTTAAGTTCTGCAGGAGCCATACGATACGGAGGAATAGAAATAGGCTGCGTATCGGGAAGAAGATTAATCCTGAATTCTATCTCTCTATCAGGAGGTACCCCTGGGAGATCCTCTTGAAAAACATTGAGAAACTCATTGACTATGCTAACTAACTGGACAGTTGGAGTCTCGGATGTAGTGTCCTTAACTCAAACTAGATGATAAATGCAACCTTTTAAAATAAAATTCTTGGCCTTAATATAAGATATGAAATGAACTTTGGGAGACAGAGAATCACCTGACCACTCAAAAATGGGCTCTTTTAAAAATTGGAATTTGACCACTCGGGTACGACAATCTATGGTTGCATAGCAAAATTAGAGCCAATCCATTCTAAGAATAATATCAATGTCGACCATATCTAACTCTATCAATTCTGCAGTTATGACTCTGTAAAGAACAGTAACAGGGAACTTTTTGTAAATTCTCTTAGCAATGACTAACTCACCTATTGGAGTAAACATTAGGAAAGGCTCAGGTATCTTTTTAGGGTTTATTTCAAAATTCACAGCAACTAATGGGGTCTTATAAGAAAAACTTGACCCAGGGTCCAACAATACATACACATTAAAATGAAAAACATGAAGCATACCAGTAATGAAATCTAGTGAATCCTCCTTCTCCTGGTGGGATAGCAAAGAAAAGAACCGATTCTGGCACTAACCGCCAACACTGTTGGATGAAGCGCCCTAAAGAGGGGTTGGGCAGGCTAATAGAGTTGTTGCACTGGTAGCCTGAGTCTAGGGACGAATATCATGATTTCCCTATCTAGTATGTGGACACTCTCTAAGACTGTGGCCTAACTTTCCATAACCAAAACAACCGCTCTGCTCAACTAAGTACTCACCGAGATGGGTCTTGCCACACTTAGCACATAAAGGAAAACTAGGTTTATTACTCACACCGTTCTAATATCTGGACATAAAAAACTTATTCCCTTACTCCTGTCTGTTTCTTGGTATGGGAGCACTGGCAAAAGAAGGTCCAGGTATAGACAGACGATTCTAAAACTTTGTACAGTTCCCTCCATGGCATCTTGTCTAACCATACTCAAACTAATCCAATCTAGCCCTCTTATTTCCTCTTACCCTATCTCTATCCCTTATCTTATTTGTCTCAATCTACTAAGCTTGCATCATCAGTCGAGTAAGGTCTATGTCACTATTTAGCATAGCAGTCATACACTCCTTAACCACTAATCTAGACACACCAGTCACAAGCTTACTTATACTAGATCAGGTGTCAGCTATCAACTCAGGAACATGCTTAGCTAACTGGTTGAACTTAAGGAAGTACTTTTTTATTGTCATGGAGCCTTGCCTCAGGTTCATAAACTCTTCTACCTTTGCTTTCCTCATCTCAAGTAGAAAGAATTTGTCCAAGAATGCAACCTAGAATGCCTGCCAAGTCATGGGAGCAACATTCTCCCCTCTACTTATCCTCCACATCACAACCCAATCATACATAACATCTTTAGGCCTATAAGATGCCAAATCTACACTCTCTTCTTTAGAAACATGCATAACCCGAGTGACCTTCTTCACCTCATCAAGAAACAACTGTGGTTCCTCACCCATCTTTGACCCATAGAACTTTAGAAGATTTATCCTCGTGAAATCATGAATCCTGATGGTGAATAAATTACCTTATTGATGATGCGGAACTGCAACTTGATTATTGGCTTGAACATTAGTGGGGACTGCCTGGGTAATGCTTGAAAAACTGCCCAAAACTCAACATGAGACACATTTTCATTGAGGGGAACAACAAGTTGGGGTGGCTCGTTATTTCTGTGGGCGTTAGCTCTGCGAGAAGGTATTTTATATCATAAAAGAGCATGAGTTAATAGAAGTTAGAGATAGCTGTAAGCATGATGGATCTAAAAGAAAGAGAGGATTTTCCTTAAATACTTTATATCCTCTTGCTCATAGATGTAACACGCTTTATACCGATGATCAAGACTCTATGAAATATGGCTTGTCAGACTACGTTGGACTCTTTAAATCATAGGCTCTGATACCAAGTTTGTAATTCTCTGAAATCTCATCCTGAAGAATCACATAGTGCTTAAGGCTACAAGTAGCCCCAATCTAACCCTTTGCGCCTGCTACAAAATCTCACACTTACTTGAAGTAATCATATTAGATAATAAAACTAAATCTCATCAAGTCATAACTGAAAATAACTGAAAATATTTTGTCTGAAACACAAATACTAAAAAAAATTAACAAAACAACTGATAATCTAGCCTGACAAAGGCTCTACAACTCAAAACTAGAGAGTTATTAGGACATACCAAAAACATACTCGAACTGAACTTAAAGCAATAACAACTGATATCAAAACTGAAAATCTAAGATGTACGTCCTCAAACCATACGAACTCACCAACTGTGAAGTGTAGACAATGGTACTTGGAGATCACTGTCGCTGCTAAGACTGATTATCTGAACCTATATTACAAAATAATATAACACACAAATGTATATGTGGATTGGTACTTTGAGGATGTACTTAGTATATGGGGTTGTATGCAATAGTTAAACAATATCATAAAGCTTTATAGAAATCATGCTTGCCGATCTAAAAGACTTATATAGCTTGAGCAAATTTGAAAATTAAATCTTATAAATCATGAATAAGGAAGCATATAGTATAAATATCGTGAGTCATCACACTTTGTTCTAATATTTTCAATCTCTTTTTGTTCTCAAATCTTGTCAACAAGATGAAATCTTAAAATAATAATTTTCAAAATGCATATACTTTATCTGAAGGAAAGTAGAAGACTTCTTTGGAAAACTCATATATTATAGAACTGTTGGGAACTCAAGTACTTTGGTAACTTAGAAACTTTTGAATTGGGAAAACTTTTGGAGTTTCTTCTAACCGACATAAACCATGTGAGCTGACATGGAGTCCAACGTCTTGCATACGTTGGGGGGAGCTATTCTATCCTTGTTATCAGAATAGAACCTTAACTTTAGTGATCACTTTCTTAACCCACTTGGGGTAGCTCCTAATCATATGGTGGATCGAATTTCTATTGCATGAGACCTTGGAATCATATTTAACTCAGTGCTAAATACTACTCCCATGCTTAGCTCATAAATTTTAGGAAATCCACCTTAAAATAGTACAAGAATGTATAATTGAAGACAAATTATGCCTCTCTTTACTTTAAATCATAAATAGTGTGGGTTCCTATCTTAGCTTAATATCAAAACATCTATCTTGATTCAAATCTTTGTAGGCAATTTGCTAGAGGAAAGCTTAAGATCATTACATTTTCAAAATCCAACCTCATTCTTGATATGAATTTAATAGTTCAAATTTTCAAGAGTATAGTCTTAAAATCTCAATACTAAAATACTTGGGATCAAATTCAAGATTTAAATTCACAACAATTCACAATAAAAACTTATACTCAATATTATTCTTGAAATTATTCAACAATATCAATTCATAAAAGAAGAGTTCAACTCGCTACATAAACCTTCAATTTATAACATAAATAGGTAGAATAATCATGCAATTCGAAACATCAATAACTTATAATTTCATAGACATCAAACAAGAAAATTTGGGCATAACCCCATTTATAAATCATAAAATCTTTAGAGTAGGAACTTTAGATGAATTATTACTTTTGGGATTCTATACGCGATTTTGAACAGATGTTCTTAATGCTCTTGGTTTGGGGATTCCATTTCTTGAATCAATTTTGAAAACTGACTGTTAAATCTTGAGTTCTCTTGGATTTTGGGTAAAAAACCTAAGCTATGTTCTTGAAGAAATTTTATAAAAGTGACTATACTTAGGAGCTTTGGGGATTAAATCCCGTGTTAGAGCTGAAAAGAGGGTGGAAATACCCATTTTGCCCTTAATTAGTCTAGCTAGGATGCTGAAATTTTTGCCTAGGTAGAGTACATAGGGAGGTGCCCTGCCTAGACCTAGGGAGTACCCTGGGCAGCGCCTTGCCTAGCCCAGAGGACTACCCTAGGTGGCGCCCAACCTAGCCTAGGGGAGTAACCTGGCTGTGCGGGCTAATCGCCCTGAGTTACTATTTTGGGCACCCAAACATGCCCTTAAGATCATCTAAAAATTCTAAAACTCACCCGAGACATACCCTTGACTTTCCCCATCATGAATAAACAAAAAAAATCAAAAAATAAAGGCTGGGAAGGTCGTTAAAGAATTCATCAAAGTTTGAAGGTTATGAAAAGAAGAAGTTCCAACACTTAGCCAAATTTTTTAAGTGTTAAGCTTTTCTTGACATGCCTTTTAAGAGATTTAATGAGTAGGAAGATTTGCAGGGTCTTAAAAACTAGTACTCATAGAAGAATCAAGCCACAATCTTATTTATTTAGTTATGACTTGTCCCAATAGACCGTCAGAACACCCTAGACTCAAGGGGATCCAATCGTAATCGGGGCAGTAAGCTCAAAGCTCAAGAAATTTTCAAGGGCCAAAATCTAGGGTGTTTCAAGAAAAGTCTTTCTTGTGGGTGTGGTGTGTGCCACACTTATAATTAGGACTCTATAGGGTATTTTGAAAATGTTTCTCATTCTTTCATACTTCAAATTATGCAACATTATTGCCCCTAAGAAAGTTATCCAGATATCTTATCTGTCTTATATTATGTTGGCTGTGCCTCATTTTCAAGGTTATAGAAATACAAAAGATTATATATAAAATGGTGTATTCCTTTCAAATGAATTCATTAGAAAGTCACAAAAATTCATAAGGGTTTGAGGGGAATCCATTAATTGATGCATTCAAGTCTAGTAATTCAAAGTGTATAATCCTACTTACATGAATAATGTGATGAGTCAAAGTAAGATGTGTAACCCTACCTATATGAATCACGCGATGAGTTAAAGTAAAATATGCATTTTAACCCTTCCAAAAGCTTTGTTGTAGATGTAATAAGTAAATAGGAAGGTAGGTAACTAAATATTATAGTAATGTTACCATTCGATAAGATGGTTCTAATAAGAGTGTTATAAGCTATGAGCTATAAGATGATCCCAGAGACAGAGATGTGGAGTCATAATCTTAAAATCCTGAGAGTGAAGATAGTGATTGATCAAAAAAGGTATCTAGAGTCTTATACCCATAAAGTGGGTGATAGAGGTGGTACATCATTATAGTGTTGGCTTAGGTGTAGCAAGATTAGCAAATTTTAGGGTAATCAATAGAGAAAGAGTAGTTTATTATGATGTCTTTAAATTTATTTGAAATGGGGAAGAAGCTCATGATGGCTTGTTATTGTTGTAGTATAGATCAATTATAGATAGTGAATAGATTGACAAAGTGGTTAAGAATTTATGAATTTAGACCTAAACTTGGAGATTTGGGAGATGGAGACTTAGTGATATTTATAGAAGTTTAAAGGTAGGTGAAATGAATGTTTCAATAACTAGTTGAAATGTGTGTAAAGAGAATGTTCTAATAAAGTATAATTAGATAGATAGAATGTAAGATAAGTATGACTATTTCTTTTTATCATGAGGATTAGTAGCGTAGTGATCCTTAATTTATTTTCTAGTAGTTGGAAAACCATATAGAATGTTGAAATATGTGTAATGAATATTAAGGTACAGTAACAATGTTGTGATGAAGATTATTCTTGTATGCCATGATTATGTGGTAGAAGAAATTAAGATCAACCGCTCTATCAAAATTTTAGTAGACCAATGTTTTTTGGTTTTATCTTGTATTTATGAGCTAGTATGGTATGCACCATGTTCTTTTGGCAACCTATGTTGGTTCTAGATACTTCATTTGAACTTTACATACTGACTGTAGTGAAAAGAATTATAGTTTAAGGATATTAACATGGGTTTTATGGAAATAGACCGATTAGGCTAGGTGTTGTACATGGAATAGTTTAAGTTGATATTTCTTAGGAATTCTAAATGTGTAATTATTATATATACATAAGGACTAGTGTTGAGGTAGTGGATTATAGCTATCATCAGATAACTAAAAGTGTTAAGTTTATAAGAATATGTTGTACCCCTTGTAATATGTTGTTAAATGAGGTTTTAAGTTTATAAGTATTACGTGTTCCTAGTAAGTGTTATTGAGTTGTTATTCATGAATAAGTATAGTTAAATACCATATGGTGTTTTGTAAATACAATTTAGAGGATTTCATATAGACAAGGTTAAACTTCTTAATATAGTTTTAAATTCCTAGTTGGATATGAGATTCGAGGAGAGATGCTAGTCAACTATGAAGAAGAGGTCACATTGTTTATTGTTAGAGGAAATGGATATGTACAAAAATGAGAGTGTAAGCTATAGTATAATGAATTTGCAAGCTAGATAAAATTAAGATAAGAATATTTTAATATAGTTTATTATGGTGAGTTTGGCATAATTAAGTATAGTGATACCTTCTTGTGTTGAGTGTTGTGTATATAGCTTTGCTTAAAGAATAGGCCTACAGACCTAGATTAGTGACCTTTGATATAACAAGGAAATGTGAGATGGTTAACCGATGTAGTGATATTGATTTTTAAGGTTGAGTTGTGAAAAAGAGTCATGTTGGGTTTCAGAGTGATCTATTCTCACTTTAGTATGTTCATTGTCCTTATGTTTAAGAGGACACTTTATGTATATCTTATGCATTCCATCCATGTCTATCTCTATGATCTAGATTCCCTAAGCAAACTCATGTTCATGCTCTGGCCTCTTTAATTAGAAGCAATAACGTCTCTCAACAGACTATGTTTTTCTCTATGCTTATAGGTATCCAAATTTTATGTTACGATGCTTAAGATATATAAAATTATGTCTTATGTTATTCTAAATCTTAAAGAGTTTTACTCTGCAGTATATTAACACCTCGTGTAATTGACCCGACCCAACCCGGAGCCTTGGCGTAATGGGCATCCCAAGTCTGATTGGGACTGGAGACCACCCCCATTAACCAACCCCACCTCTAGTCCAAGGTACAGACTTTGAGATAGGTCTATTACTGAGACTGACCCAACCAAGTCCAACCATTCGAACCCAACCAATAGCCAAACTATAACCAAGTGAGTTCCACCATAATTAAATATACTGCCAAAATAAAAGATGATGGAACAACCAACAATACAGTAAACCGGTGTCAACCCCAATGCCAATACTAAGGTTAACACCAATATCGACCCTGCCCATACCAACCTATAGTAGTTCCACAAAACACTCTAACCAAAACAATGACAAAATTTTGTTGGGACATGCCCCTAACCATAGGAAAAACCAGTATCCATGAATGGCCAAAGTATGAAATAACATCCATCAAATGGACCCTTCTGAAAATATGAAAGCTCACCACTTTAATCCAGTAGTTGATCTCAAATGTTTGATAGCTAAGAAGAAGGAGTAGAACAGCCAGTTCCTGATTTGCATGGGGATACAACCGCCTGAAGATGGATTAACAGATGAACGCTAGCATGAACTCATGATAAGGATAATATAATGCCAACAAGTAAAACCAAGTAAACCAACCATATGCATATAACCCATACATATATATAACCATGTTGAGAAAGGGAACCGGTTTTAGCATTTATTTAAAACCATTAACCTGGGTATATGAAGCTTAATCATCCTTAACCACCCACGGGATATATGGATCCAGTGTACCCCCCTGAGCTGGACCTAGTGCATGTAGCCACACGAATCGGAGATACCATTAGAGTAAGGGATTCCCAAGTAACTTCACTCTCAATGATACACATATAAAATGTACTTAGAGAATTACCACGTACCTCATAGTATCATATAAGGGTCACCATGCCCTACCACTCATATCGGCAAACATGAGTTTCTAGTGTTCGTTATTTGAACTCCAACCTTCACGATTAGCTATGACACCCCGCCATTATCACCCAATTAAAACCATTTACAATCAAACATACCATTATTATTAACTGAGGCTATACATAATGGTATCATCATAACAACTATAACTTGTAAGTACTGTCCTTAGCCAACCTTTTAAGGTAAAGGGATTCAAGTGTACCCATTTACCAAGTAAACATGGGGGAGTCCCATGTACCCAAAAAGTGATCCCTTATATTTGCTTGGAGGAGTCCCATGTACCCTACAAGTTGTTCATTAATATATTTAGTTGGGGGATTCCATTATACCTCATAAGGATTTCAATTAACCATAATCATGACCACCAAACCATTCCATTTACCTATTCCAAACCATTTAACCATTAAGGGTTCCATTGCCAAGTTTAAACCATACTATAGTTCTATTAAAATCCAAAAAGGCAGTGAAAATATTCTCATAGGCATTTCATCAAACATATTAGGGGCATAATATTTCCAAAACCGAAGCTAAGTACAAAATGACCATTCCCATGTGACTAATTATCCAAAACCACCATTAAAGCATAATTAAAACATGGGAAAACCATAACCAAGCATTTATAACCAAAAAACCCCAAATTATATTTGAAAACCCAAAACCATATAATAATCAAACCATGAAAACATAGAATAAATCCATGCCTTTAGTTAGAACTAACAATGAGGGAAGAGAACCTGCCTTAAACAAAGAAGATAATGGATAGATATCAACAACACAAGGCCAAAATTAATCCTTAAAATGAAACCTTAGTCTTTTTTTACCCAAAAGACTTAGAGAGAATTGTATGCTTAAGAGAAGTTTCTAAGTGTTAATGAATAGAATAATAGGTAAAATAACCTCCCAATTTGAATATAAGTCATGGGGCCATGTTAAGTTAAGTAGAGAAATGTCCAAATTTCCCTTACTTAAACTCCGAAAAATCTCATCATATCAAAATGCTATCCATACCAGTCGTATCCTCTAATAAGAGTGGTACCCACCACTCTCACCCAAGGCCATCTCCTTTGGACCCAACACTGCCGAATGTATGACTCACCCCAAACCATGTCATATCCAAGTATACGACTAGTAGCCATGATCCGTACCTCAGGTTGAATAGAATCCCAAGAGGATTAAACACTGTATACCATACGAGTCCATAGTACGACTCCTAACCTTTCTTATAGATCTTAGTGAGACACTCGTACTAAGTTACAACTTGCGTTACCAAGCCTATGATCAAATAAAGTAACCAAACGACCTATATCCTCCGATATGACTCGTACCACCGAAGTCGTACCTTTTCCACAAACCAAATCCAACCCATTAACCAACATTGGTCAGCATATGACTAACCCATACCATTTGTATCCCAGTGTATGAGTCATTTCCCCTAGTCATATCCTATCTAGAGACCAGAACTCCAGGAAATTTTCTAAAGGCCAAAAACCCAGGTTGGTTTAGTCTCCGCCACTAGGAACATTCATTTTAGAAAGGTAAGGTAATCACAAGCACGATTCATTTGCATTATTAATTGTCAATCCAAACTTTATACAAGTTATGAAACACAGATGCAAAGATATTAATCTTTCCTTTAACAAACTCAAAAAATAAAGATGTGTTAAAGAACACATACCTTCCGCATGATCCCAGGAGTAAAAAATAGATGCGGATACTTGGATTTTATGTCCTTCTCTGCTTCCCATAAGACTCTTCCACCTTATGGTTCTACCATAAAGCCTTAAACAAGGCCATATCCCTTGTCTGAAATCGACTAACCTACAAATCCAGTATCTCAAGTGGTACATTATCATAAGATAAAGAATCTGATATACCCAAGCCCTCTAGATAAAAAATCAAAGAAGGATAACTAAGACACTTACTCAACATGGATACATAAAATACCGAATGAATGAAGCTCAAACTAGAAGCAATACTAATTTATAAGTAACATTACCAACCTTCGCAAAATCGTATATGGACAAGCAAATCGAGGAATAAGCTTTCCCTTCTTACCAAACCACACTGCTCCTTTCCTGGGAGATACCTTTAGGAACACCTTATCCCCAACCTTAAACTCCAAGTCTTTACGCCTTATATCCGCATATAACTTTTGATGACTTTGGGCAGCCTTAAGCCTATCTCGAATCACCTTTACCTTTTCCATAGCCTAATAACCAAATTTAGACCAAACATATCCGCCTCACCAATCTCAAACCATCCAATAGGAGATCTACAGATCCTACTATACAATGCCTTAAAAAGGGACATCCCAATATAAGATTGATAGCTAGTGTTATAAGTAAACTCTACCAAAGGTAGATTCTCAACTCAATTGCCACCATAATCAATCACATAAGCCTGAATCATATCTTCTAATGTTTAAATAGTCCTTTCTGCTTTCCCATCAGTTTGAGGATGAAAACCAGTACTCAAACACACTTTATTACCTTATCCCTTCTAAAAAGACCGCCAAAAATAAAATGAAAACTGTGTACCATGATTATAGATAATTGAAATAGGTACCCCATGTAGCTTCACAACATCCTAAGAATAAAACTTTGCATAGTCCTTCATAAAAAAAGTAGTTGTAACACCCTAATTTTTTGAATCGGGATGCGATACGGTGCTCATGACCCCCAAGGGCCACAAGCTAACCCATGACTGATATCTGTACCTGAATACTACATAATATATATAATAAATGCAGAAATAAAAGCTGAAAGGCCATAAGTTTCAAATCTAATAAAACATAACATCTGGTGGGGTATGAAATACCCAAAACAACTGAAATAAATTGTCTGAAACATGATAATCTAGAAAGCCTCTAACTTTCTGAATAAGGAGTTGATGGTACATATCCCCAACTAACTCCGTCTGCTAAAATAAATGAAGTACTAAAACATTGAAAATGATAAAGCATCCTTGAGCGATGAGGACTCACTACTAAATCTGACCGCTAAAGACTGGTAAACTACTGATGCTCTGGAGCTGGATCTGGTGCTCCTAAACCTATGGAATAATAAAACACCATAGCGTGAATGCCTCAGTACAACTAGATACACTGAGTGTGCAATTGAGGTAGGCTAAATGGATGGGGTTATATGCATGAATAGATCTATTAGACCGACTAACATGAACATGAGAATACATGCATGAATACGTGAAACTGAAACTAATGTCGTGATATCATGATTACTGAATCTGATATAACTGATAACTGGATGACTGTATCTGACAGTCCTGAATCTAATGGAACTATCTAAGTTCTGTTACATGAGACTTAGTGACTGTATCTGATAGCCCTAATTTCTGACACTGAGACTTTAACTGAAACTGTGGGAAGTATTCATTTAACCGACATGCCCCATGTATGCTATTATAGCTGAATTGGGGTTTGATATATAATACCAATTGGAAGGGTATCAATACCGCGCCACTGGTAAGGACAAGCTGCGAGTGTCTCTAATCTGGCAGTGTCCCCATAAGAGAACGGTGGGAACCTCATCAACCCAAAATCTGATAGTGTTGATGTCTCAACCTATGCTGGCTACATAGTTCTGGAATGCAAGGACTACTTCTAGGAATCACACCCTTACTCTGGTAGTGTGTGTTCCCATCCTTGGGTTCACTCGGTGCTGAATCCTACTCCCATCTGAATGGACACTGAACATGAATGCTACATGAATCTGTTAACTGACTGAGTTCATGAGATTTCTGAGAATACTGAAAGTTTCCTAAGTCATGAGACTGACTGAGTTCTATGGATCATGGCTTGATTAAGGATATCATGGAAATATGACATGACTCTAGACACAACTATATTTTTCTAGTACAAGTACCCCCAGGACTCGATAGGAGGAAACTGACTTTTCATGACACATGAGTATAGCCAACTATCCATAATAATAATGCAAGGCATGAACTTGCATTACAACAATGACTCTATGTCAATAACTCATTCACCAAAATGTTCCATCAAACATCTTGCATGCATTTATTTATACACTATTAGGGTTTTCATGTGAGCAATCTGAAATGACCGTATACTATCCACATAAGCATTTTGTTAAACATAAGGTGAGCATGCTTTGGATAAATCATAATTACTACATAAAATTGACATGAGTACACTAATCAACTTGTAAAGTTAGGGTTTCATCATGAAATCATATAAGTCATCATATGCTAGGTTTAATTACTGAAAACTTGAAATATAAACATGAATCAAACCCAATCAAAAACATAAGCATAGATTTCAATCAAAGAAAACCATGGAAAATTCCTAAATATGTAGCCTTTAAATTTAGAAAAGGATTCTTGAGCTCTACGGGCGAAAGAGGCCCATAGATGAACACATTGCATACCTGAGAATCTGATATTCTTGAAGTTCGTGAAGATTATGGGTGGAATTTGCTAGAAATTAAATCCCCAATTGAAAACCCTAATGTGTTCTTGAGAGGATTTTGAGAATCATGAGTATATTTGGTTCATGATAGGTTAAATCCTGTGTTAAAGAGTATATATAAGGGCTGGCAAAATTACCATATTTCCCCTTGGAAGTTTTAAACACAAAAGCTGTAAACTGAACAAAATATCTCGATTTTTGGCCTTGGCGCAATGCACCACTATCGCGCCAGGCCACTGGAAACTGCCAAATGCCAATTTGGCATATGGTGTGATTCGGAGCTTGCCATTTTGCCACTTATTTGTGACCTGAAAGTTTGGCGCGACACAGGGCAATTACGGAGCTTCACTGGAAATTGACGAATGCCATTTTGGCTTATGGCGTGACGCGCCAGTGACTGAAATGGCACTGTTTTACAGCTGAAACTTAAAATAGCCATAACTCCTTACTCGGTTATCTAATTTAAGTAAATCTTATATCGATGGAAAGCTTATTCGATATACCACATGAAAATCTTAAGAATTCTATATGGAATAAATATCATTACACTTAGAAGCTTACATATGGTGTTCTTGGGACGTATTTAAGATAGATAGAAAATATGGGGTATTATAGTAGTCCTCACTGGTATGAAGTAAGCAGACTTCGTCATCCTATCCATGATGACCCAAATAGAATCAAATTAGTTCCGCGATCGATGAAGATTGGTAATGAAATCCATATTGGTCACCTCTTATTTATACTCAGGCAAATCAATTTCTTGATATAATCTTCCAGACCTCATGTGCTCAACCTTAACTTGTTCACACGCCATGCACATGGCTTCAAAATTAGCCATGTCCCTTTCATACCATTCCACCAATATATCCCTTTGAGATAGTGTTACATCTTTGTAGAATCAAGATGAAGAACATTGCACGATTCATGCACATTAACCAAGATCTTTTGTTGCAACCCATTGATGTCAGGAATACATAACCTCCCTTTGTACCATAAAGTACAATCTCCAGCGACCTCAAATACCATTAGCTTTTGCCCATCTATGTCACTCTTTATTTTCATTAAAACAGGAACTATCACTTGCTTCTCCTTAATCTCTACACCGAGAGACGATCTAACCGCTTCCTGTACCAACACAACACCATCCTCGGAGCCCAAGAGATGAACTCTAAAATTATCTAAGTGGTGAATATCCTTCACCAAATCCTACTTATTCATATCTACATGATCCAACTTACCATAGACAACCCGCTAAGAGCATCAGCAACGACATTAGCCTTACCTAGATGATAGAGAAGACTTATAATAGTCCTTCAAAAGCTCCAACTATTTTGTCTGCCAGAGATTTATGTCCTTCTTAGTGAACACATAATGTAGACTTATGATAAAAAAAGATGTCTATGTTCACTCCATATAAATAATGTCGCTAGATTTTCAAAGGTAAAACCACTACCAACAGCTCCAAATCATGAGTAGAATAATTTCTCTCATACACCTTCAATCACCTTGAACCATAGGTAATTAACTTCCCATGCTGTATCAAAACATAACCAAGTACCACCATAGATGCATCATAATAAACCACAAACCCCTCATTACCTTCAGTCAATGTCAAAATTGGATTGAAGTCAGCTTGTCCTTAAGCCTGTCAAAACTCCCTTCACATGCTTCTGACCTAGAAAACATTACCTTCTTCTGAGTTAACTTAGTCAAAGAAGAAGCTATCAATGTAAAGCTTTCCAAAACACCTATAATACCCAGCCAAACCTAAGAAGCTCTGAATATTAGTCTGAGACATGGTTCTAGTCCAACCTTTAACCACAACCACCTTTTGAGGATTCACCATGATCCCCTTACTAGAAATAATATGACCCAAGAAAGTTACAATGTTTAACTAAAACTCATACTTGGAGAACTTAGAATACAACTATTGTTCCTTTATGGTCTGCAACATGATACGGAGGTGATTTGCATGGTCCACATCACTTTTAGAGTACACAAAGATATCATCAATGAACACAATGACAAAAAGACCTAAGAATTACCTGAAAATCCTGTTCATCAAATCTATAAATATTGGGGAATTAGTCAAGCCAAATATCATAACCAAGAATTCAAAGTACCCATACCAAGTATGGAAATTCGTCTTAGGGATATCTTTCTCTATAATCTTAAGCTAATGATACCCCGACCAAAGGTCTATCTTAGAAAAGAACTTGGCACCTTGCAACTGATCAAACAAGTCATCTATCCTTTGAAGAGGATACTTTTTCTTGACTTTTACCATATTCAACAACCAATAGTCAGTGCATATACAAAGTGAACTGTCCTTCCTGTACACGAACAACACCGGTGCACGGGTATACATAGGACGAATAAACCCCTTATCCAGAAGATCCTTAAGTTGCTCTTTGAATTCCCTTAAATTAGAAAAGCCATTCTACAAGGAGGAATAATTATTGGATGAGTGTATGGAACTAAATCAATACCAAACTTGATTTCCTTTTCCATAGGAATGCTAGGAAGTTCATCCAACAAGACCTCAGGAAACTTATTTACCACCAAAACTGAATGCAAAGAGGGACCTTTCAAGTTATAATCTTTAACCTAGACAAAGTGATATAGACACCCTTTGGAGATTAATATTTGAGCTCAAAGATAAGAAATAAACCTCCACCTAAGAGCTAGGGAACCATACTCCCACTCTATAATTGGTTCACTAGGGAACCTAAAGACAACCTTATGAGTCCAACAATCTAAAGATATGTAACAAGAGTGTAACCAATCCATCCCCATAATAACATCAAAAACCACCATATCTAGCTCAAATAGATCTACTATGATTTTCTTGCTACAAACAGATACCACACCCCGTATAGACTCTTTTAGCAATAACTGAGTCAACTACCAGGGTCGAAATTGAAAAAATATCCAAAACAACCTCAGGATCAAAACCAAAACACACAGCCACATATGGGATCATAAAGAAAAGAGTGAACCCTAGATCAAGCAGACAATTCACGTCATGAGAAAAGAGTTGCAATATACCAGTAATGACATGAGGTGATGCCTTGTATTCCTACCGAGATGCAAGAGTATACAACCTATTTAGGCTTGTGTTGGTACTAGAAGTAGGAGCATATTCTAAAGTCACACCAATAGGCATGGTAGTAAAAGATGAAGCAATTAGAGCCTTGACCACTCTTGAAGCACCCTTACCAAACAGATAGTTTTTGAGCATATGGCCTGGCTGACCATATTTAAAATATTTGTCCCTCTCTTTCTTACAAAAGCCCCAATGAAGAAGACCAAAGAACAGGCAAGGAGGACAAGAAGAAGTCTATCATGCTCTACTGGCCTAAGATTGGGCACTTTGTGCCCATAAATTATCACAACATTGCTGACACCTGTCACCCGACTGCTTCGAGTAAGGAGCGCTAGTTGTAGAGAAGTAAAGAGAACTTGCCCACTTCTTGTTTAGTCATTTGGCTCCATCTAACCACCCTATCACTTAGCACTACCCTGCTCAGAGAACCTGCTCCTCTTACCCTACCTTTTTACAAACTCATCTCGTTTTCTCTTTTCATCTTCCACATGCTGCATGTGAACAACTAACCTTTAAATATCCATATCCTTAATTAGAAAAGTGGTCTTGCTTTAAAGGATTAAATCCTGAGATTTCCCAGAAGTGAACTTTCTCATCCTCACCCTTATGTCAACCACCAAATCTGGAGCATACCTTGACAGATAATGAAATTTTAAGGCATATTCTTCGATGAGCATTTTTCCCTTCTTAAGATTCACAAACTCCTCCATCTTCACTTCCCTCAGCTCCTGAGGAATAAAGCGATCCAAGAAGGCATTAGAAAAGGCCTCCTACAAATCCAGCTCCTCCACGTCATTCATATCCCTATTTCACTCATCTTACCATTGTTACACATTATCTTTGAGCTAATAAGATACAAAATTTACCCCTTCCCCATTAATGGCCTTCATCACTCTAAATATCTTCTCTATTTCATCTAAGAAGACTTAAGGATCCTCCTCCACCTTTACACTAGTAAAAGTAGGAGGATCAAATTATTGAACTGGTAAACCCCTGTGGCCTCAACAGATAGAATAATAGATGTATCCCATTCAGCCTAAGCAGCAACTAACTGAGCAATAGTATGAATCGACTGATCGAACTCCATATTAGTCACCTCACCTTAAGAAGGACTAGTAAAAACCAAGAGAACTCTATAACAATTAGGGATAGGACCCTAAGATCGAGTGCAAACTCCAGGTGTAGGGTGAACTCTATCAACATCGTACCCAGACATGAAAAAAGGATTTCTTTGTGTTTCAGATTACCAAGGCATGATCTAAAAAGTGAACAAACAAGGATTAGAGGAAATTCCAAGACTTACACTCTAGCTTAAAAATAGAATACAAAGAAAGTGAACAATTCCTAAATTCCTTGTAGCATCTATCTTATAAGTGTGGCACGATATACACCACTAAAAGAGACTCTACTAGACACACCTTTGTGGACTTCTAATTAAACATAAACCTAAAGCTTTGATACCAAGTTTACATAACCTTTCTTGGGGCCTTATCGTAATAGGCATCCAAAGTCTGATCGGGACTGGAGACCACCCCCGTTAACTAATACTACCTCCAGCCACCTGCTGTGAGTTGGCTGAATTTTGAGCATATAACAAATAGAATAACTATCCAAGTTACAGACTCTGGGACCTAACCAATAGCCAAACCAAACCATAAATGATAACCAAGTGAGTTTTGCAATAATTAAATATAATCCTAATATAAAATAGGATGGAATAACCAATAATATAGTGAATCGGTGTCATCCCTAATATCAATAACATTACTAAGGCTAACACCAACATCAAACACACCCATACCAACCCATAGTAGTTCAATAAAATCCTCTAACCAAAAGAATACCAAAATTAATGAATAAACTAAAGTATAAAATAACATCCATGAAATGGAGCCATCTAAAAAAGATGGAAGCTCGCCACTTCAATCAAATAGTTGATCTATAATGTTCGATAGCTAAGCAGGAAGAGTAGAATGGCCCATTCCTACATCGCGTAGGGATATATTCTCCCAAAGATGGGTTAGCGGGTAAATGCTAGAATGAACTCAGGATAAGGATAAAATAATGCCAAATAGTTAAACTAAAATAATGCCAACTAGTAAAACTAAGTAAACCAACCATGTGCATACAAATCATACATATATAACAATGACGAGAAAGGGAACCAGGTTTAGCATGAATTTAAAACCATTAACCTGGGTATGTCAAGCCTAACCTTCCTTAACCACCCACTGGCTATGTGGGTTAAGTGTAACCCCTAAATGAGCCTCGATGCGTGTAGCCGCACTACCTAGAGATAACATTAGAGTAAAGGATTCCCAAGTACCTCACTCTCCATGATACATATGTACAATATACTTAGAAGATTCCCACATACCTTATAGCATCATAAAAGGGTCACCATGACCTACCCCTTATATCGACAAAATGAGTTTCTAGTATTCATTTTTTGAACTCCCACTATAACGCCCTGAGTTTGTACCTCGAATGCTACACTATGCTTACAATGTTGAAGGACTACAAGCTAACCCATGACTAATATCTTTTGTGAGTACTGAATAATATACTATAATAAATATAGAAAAATAATATAAAATGCGATAAGGTTCAAAATTTAAAAATACTACTGAAGAATATCAAACTATAGCAGTAATCTATAAAACTGAATACTATTTGAAAACTAGTCTGAAAAGCCTCTAACTGAAACTATTTTAAAGTGGATTTGATGGGACAATCCCCCAACTAACTTAAACTACTCTAATACTGCATCTACTAAATACTAAAATAATGGAATATCATCGAATGATGAAGACTCACTCTAAATCTACTGCTATTGTCTGAGTCTGTCTATGCACGATCGGGAAAGTGAGCATTCAAAACTATGATATGAGATATCTTAGCGCAAAGAAAAGTATGCGTCAGTATGTTGAATGTAGTGGTATGCTAGATGAGGTAAGGTTGAATGCAAAATTTAATATGCATGAATAATAACTAACTGAATGATATAGAGTAACTGAACATAGGAGTACATGGATAATCTTAACTGCTGTAAAAACTGAGTATACAATATTGTGCATATATACACTGTAATTGAGATTTTTTGAAGCTAAGTACTAAGTTCTGATATGAAGTAACTGATAATTTGAGATTACCAATAATTGAGTTACTGATATTGATTGACTATGTCTGACAATCCTAATTTTGTAGAACTAAGTTGAGTTCTATTCTACAGACTGAAACTAAAATTGTAGGAGGTAATTATCTAACCGATATGCCCCAAAAAAGATAAGGTAGTGAGTTGGGGTCCAATCTGCAACCCCAATTTGAAGGGTGTCAATATCGTGCCATAGGTAAAGACAGCTGAAGAGATACCCTCATCTGGTAGCTACTCTAATGAGAATGGTGAAACCCTCAACTGGCAGGTTTATGTCTAAACCTACACTGGGTATGTAGTTTTTGAATACAAGGATTGCTTCTAAGGATCACACCCTCTACTGGCATATGAGTCCCTATCCTTGGGTTCACTCGGTGTTGAATCCTACTCCCAACTGAAAGACACTAAATTGAGTATACCAAACTGGACTGGACTGATACTTAGTTTATGAGTTTTCCTGAATTTTGTAACTGACTGAGTTCTACTAATCATGGCATGATTGATACTATTCTGTAACTGAAATTGGATATAAGTAAATAGCTAAATTATCGGCTATTAAATATCCCTAGAACTCGATAGCATAAATGTAAATCATGGCACGATCTTGAAAACATAATAATGGCTACTTGACCACAATCCACTCATTCAGACATTTTAGCAAACACTTGTAATGCATTTACTTATACATGAATGGGGAATACATGCTATCATGTTATAACAACACTATTTCGCTCACATAGGCATTTTATCAAACACATAGGGAGCATACTATCATTTTTCTAGCCCGTAGGTAGGAAATAAGTTGACCTCTGAAAGTTGAAGTACTACCCCTCTACTCTAAGTTGGATTCATTTAAAAACAAAAATTGGACAATTCTATTTCTATAGTCGACTGTAGCATAACATGAATGAAGCCAATCTATTTCGAGAATGACATTAACATTAGTCATATCTAATTCGACTAAGTCTGATGAAGTAACTTTCTGAGATATCATAATCAGGAAGTTCCTATATACCCACCAGGCTATAATGGTTTTACCCACTGGGGTAGAGACTGAGAAGGGCTCTACTAGAATTTTGGGACTAACTCTGAAATAAAATGCTATATAAAGAGTAACCAAAGACAAAGAAGATTGTAGATCTAGAAAAGAATAAACATGCAAGTGAAAGATCTATAACATACCAGTAACCACATCAGGAGAATTTTCCTGATCCTATCAGGACTGAAGAGCATTAAGTCTATTTGGACATTTCCTACTAGTAGCACTAGAGGCGGTACCCTACTGATTCAGGCGATCAGACTGAGCTGAGGGATGGGTATGCTAACCCTGAGAAACTAAATAGGCATAATATCTGACTCTGTGTCCTGCCTTGCCACATCTGAAACATATATCACTACCAAAAACACCCTTGTAGTTCTAACCACAAGTTTGACAAATGGGATTGGTTCGGGCACTGCTAACACTGCCCTGAGACTTAGAGCCTGATACCCTATCTCTATTGCCTCTCAAAATTTTGTCACTAGAAAACTAGATCAAAAAGGAGATGGAACTCATGACTTTTGGCCAAACTAGAATAGTTACCACTTTCCTACTTAGGCTGCGCAAATTTGAAACTACCTATTCTTGCACTCTTATTCTACTTCTCCCTATGCTTAATCTTCTACTCTTTTATCTGCTGAGAATGGATCATAAGTCTAGCTATGTTTAAGTCACTATTCAACATCGCGGTCCTACACTCATTGACCACACTATAATTTACCCCAAAAATAATCTTACTCATCTTAGACCTACTATCTACAACTACATAAAGAGAATATCTAGATAATTGAGTAAACTTATGAGAATAATCTTTCACTGTCATATTGCCCTACTTGATGTTGATGAATTATAACACCTTATCTTCTTAAGCTATAGGGGAAAGAATCTATCTAAGAATGTAGTGGCAAACTCCTCCTATTCTACAAACCCTGCATCAACTGCCCTCTCTGACTTCTACTATTTCTACTAAGTGTAAGCCAAATTCTATAAATGATATGAAGCTAGCTCAACACTCTTACTAGAAGTCACCCCATGATGTCTGTAACCTTCTAAATTTGATCAAGTAATTCCCGAGGCTCCTTGTCTGACTGAGACCCTATGAAAGAAAGAGGAGTCATTCGGGTGAAGTCCCAAATCCTTGATGCAGTAGAGTTGGCCACTGGGTTGGATGGAATAATAGCTGGACATTCATTTTGAGAAGCAACTGAATTATCAATAGTAGTGAATATAGCTTTGAACATTGCATGAGAGATGTGCTCGTTCAAAGTGTCTTCTTTGATGGGCTGAGGGGCTGACTGATTTTCAATTCTCTTCTTGGGAGGCATGTTCTATAAATTGAAGAGAAAAGGATTAGACTGGTAGTTAAATTTGAGCTCATGCTCACTAGCACTCCATCAATATTGAAGAAGGGAAACTGTTCCTAAAATATCTCATAGCCTCCTACACATAAATATGGCACACAACACACCCCTGTACAAGACTCTACTAGATGCGACTTTTAGACTTTCTAGGACATTGTTGAACCTTATGCTCTGATACCAAGTTTGTAATGCCTCGAATCTAGTATTCAGAATGCTACACGATGCTAACAATCCTGAAGGACCACTAGCTAACCCATGGCTAATATCTACAACTGAGCACTGAATAATATATTATAAACTACTATGCATAATAAAAATTGTAAGTCCATAAGGTTCAAAACTATAATATAACTTCTTAAACAATGTCTAAATATTGTAAAATAATATGAAAACTGATAATAAAAGGTCTAAACATGCTATAGTCCAAAAACATAATAGTCTGAAAGCTTCTAAAATTGAATTGTCTAAATAAGGAGTTGATGGGATATGTCCCCAACTAACTCCATCTACTGATAATGAACTAAAATAATGAAAGAATCATTTCACTCTCGAGTGATAAGGACTCACTGCTAAATCTGGTAGTTTAAACCCGAAATGCTACTAACGCTCTTGATCTAGTGCTTCTGAACCTATGGTATAAAACACAATAGTGAAAAAGAAAATTATGCGTCTGTACTTGAGAATGTACTGGTATGCAAAGTGGGGTAGGCTGAATGGATGGGGTTCATATGCATGAAAAATACTAACTGATTGAATAACATGAATATGAGAATACACGCATGAATACGTAACTGTAACTAAGTTCATGATAATACTGACTACTGAGCCTGAATACTGATAACATGAGTATTGATAATTGATACTAAGTGATTGTATCTAATATTCTAGATTCTAGTAGAACTTGCTGAGTTTCGTACTGTACTGAGTGACTATATCTTACAGTCCTAACTTACGTAGAGTTATCTGAGTTCTATTACTAATATTGTGACTGTGTCTGTGGCTGTGGGAAGTAGTCATCTAACCAACATGCCTCGAATAAACTATTATAGCTGAGTTGGGGTCCAATCTATAGCCCTAATTAGAAGGGTTTCAATATCATTCTACTGGTAAGGACAAGAAGTGAGTAACCCTCATCTGGTAGGTACCCAAAAGAGAATGGTGAGACCCTCATCTGTCAGGTTAAGCGACCTCATCAATCCTCAACTATTAGTATTGATATCTTAACCTATGCTTGCTACATAGTTCTAGAATGCAAGGATTTCTTCTAAGAATCACACCCTCTACTGGTAGGTGAGTTCCCATCCTTGGGTTCACTCGATGCTTAATCCTAATGCCATCTGAATAGACACTAAATATGATTAACTAAACTGAACTGGATTGAGTTCATTGAGCTCCATTGACTGACGAAATACTATTGAGATTACTGAATTACTGAGATTTCTGAGATTACTAAGTTTATTGAGTTTACTGAGTTTTCTTGAGTCCTTAGACTGATTGAATTCTACTGAGCATGCATTTACTGAGAGTATCATGAAAAACTATACTGGATCTAGGCACACACCTAAATTGTTGTGTTAAATACCTCCAGGACTTGATAGCATGAAACTGACAAGACATGACACTTCTTGAACACATGTTCAACATCAACAATTCATAATACAATAGTAGGGGAAATTTCATGGCGCACATCATTTTTCCATAATCTTGTACATGGATAGGAATGCATATAATCATGTCATAAGTTCATACTTTAATATCATGAGCATTCCAACAAACATCTACAATGCACAACAATAGCATGGGAGTCATTTGAACATAAGTGTAAAGCATGAATTCATCATTTAGGCCCTACTGAATCATAGTGCATAATTTTTGTTCTCCAAGGAATTTTATCAAACACCCTACATGCACCTCTTAGGGCATAGGAATAATTATTAAATTATCAATCATAATCAACTCAAATCATATATTTCAACTCACATGCTAGCATAGTTTCATAAAAACACATAAAAATTCTAAATTTAGAATCATAAAACAAGATAATCATGGTCATAATCAATCCACAACATAAATATCACATTTTGTTATTTAAAAGTGGATTATTGAACTTCATGGATGAAATTAATCCATGAATGAACACTTGACATACCTTGGATAGAAGATTCTTGAAGAATAATCGTGGGATCTCTTGAATTTGAAGCTTCTATGAAAACCCTAGACTTGTTCTTGAGAGAAATTGAAAGAACTAAATCTAGTGTTTTTTGGTATACATATGGGTGAAAAATGACCCTTTTACCCTTCAAAGTTTAGAGATGAGGTGCTAGAAATTTTAGCCCAGGGGAATTACCAGGGCGCCGCCTGGCTTATCTCGTGACTAACCCGAGTGCCACCTTGCTTAGTCCACCGGTCTAGAAAGGGAGACGTGGGCTTATCGCCCTAAGATACTAGTTTGGGAAACCAATCATGCTCTTACACTATTCCAAAAATTCTGAAACTCACCCGAGATGTACTATTACTTTGCCCCATCGTAACATAACTTAAAAATAAAAAAATGGAGGTCTGGAAGGTCATGAAATATATCCCTAATGTTCAAAGTCTTAAAATGATTCTAAGTCCTTAACACTTAGCTAAAATATTCTAAGTGTTGGATCCCTTATAGAGCTTAAGAAGCTGAATTTAGACAGAATTTTATAGGGTCTTACAATTATGCCCAGGGAGTTGGTTGGTATCAAAGCTATTTCTATAAAAAAAGTGTCTCTTGAGGGTTACAAAGACAGGTATCACTGCTAAGGAATTCACAATCGAGGCCATAAACTAGATTTCTATTATTTGTCACCAAGTGTTGCCATGTAGCAACATATTGACCATCCCTTAGGTAATGACACAGATGGTCTCTTGTCTTTTAGAAAACATTATGGTGAATGTTGGTCACTTCTTCATCTAGGATTTAAAGGAATTTAAGGTACATGATGGCCTATTCGTTATGTTTTCTTACTTGATTACTGAATTATGTAGATGATATGGAGTAGAGGAGTTTGAAGGAGATAATTAGGTTAATACATGTGCCAATACCTTCATTGAAGCTTAAAATTTATGGGACTTCCCCCAAGAGTAAGAAAATTAAGATATATTATGGGAATTTATCTTAGGTAGAGACTAACTTATGTAGGTCATCATCTGCGGGACCATTCAATTTGTTGATTGATGAGTTTTGGATGGTTCTAGAGTTACTGTCAACTCTTTAAATATGATTTGTTGAGTCTTCTAAGTGTCCCACCTTTTTATATCCTACAGAGATATTATGATAGGTTTTTAGAGGACCAAGGGCAATAGGGGGCTAACACTTAAAAGTTGGAGAAAGCTTATTTGACTAAGCTAGGTTGCATCGAGAGTTGAGTGACTCTCATGAGAAAATCAAGAATAGAGAGAAGAAGAGGGACAAATTCATCACCCAGATATGGAAGTGGATGAAGCGTTTGTGGAAGGTGTTGAAGCCTAGATATCCACTCCCATCTTTGAGAAAAGTGGAAGATGATAATGTCCCCACACATTGGTTTAAAGATGATGAAGTTGATATTGATGGTGCAAAAAATGTGGAGACCGATCGTGATAATAGACAGAAATGCAGATTCAGGGAGCCTTTTTACTTTCTAATGCTTTGATGGTATACAGTGGGGACACTACAATATTTTTAGTTGGGAGTTCCTGGGGTCTATATTTTTATCATGTTCTTATTTGGATATTTATAATGTATTTTTTAATGAATGTTGCTAGTGATTTATTTTAATTTTGTTGGATTAGTCGTTGTTATATTAATTTTTATTTCAAGTTTAGATTGAGTGACGACATTCTTAAGGAAAAGTTGTCATTTTTATATGTTGGAGTCATTTATGCAGACAAAAGTATAAGTACACAATAGCATTGTGTATTGGGGTTGAAATTATGATTATAATAAAGTCTAAGTAGTCAATCGTTGTGGTTAAACCTGAGTAGCTATAGTTTTATTACCTTTTGTTAGTTCCCCAATGAGAGACTGTGACTTGTTTGGTATGAATAATGGTTAAGTGAGCATACTCCTCAGTCTTAAAAAAATGTTGAAAATCAAGCACATGAGAATGAATGATGTTGTGACAATGCTTTGACTCTTTTCGTGAATCCTAATTTTTAGTTGATAGAAATATGAAAAATAACTCCTTTTTTTCTTAAGTAGGAAGTTAAATCGATCCTTCTAG
Source organism: Capsicum pubescens (assembly GCA_030864215.1). Taxonomy (NCBI): domain Eukaryota; kingdom Viridiplantae; phylum Streptophyta; class Magnoliopsida; order Solanales; family Solanaceae; genus Capsicum; species Capsicum pubescens. The sequence goes on from CM061543.1 coordinate 39,865,616, forward strand.
AATAGTTTGAATGTCATGTATGGTTAGTATTTGTTGAATAATTCTTTTTCTTGCTTGTGTCATTTAGAACTTTTCTTGTTGGTCTTTGAATGCTAATCTTAATTATACGTGGTTGGTAAAATGATCTTTGTCCTTCATTGTGATTGTTGATAACCACTTTAGCCTTAAAAGCATACTCGTGCATGAATGGTATCCCTAGTTACCCTATTTGAGCCTATCAACCTTTCTTTGGAAAACACATTACAGGCCTTGAATTTTTTGAAAATTTTCCATCTCTTAAACCCTTCCTTGAACTTGAAATTTCCAACTTGAGGCTAAAAGCCTAAGTTGGGGTGTGGTGGAACTTTGAAGATGTGATCATGTATAGTGATTTTGTAAATGAGTGCCTTAAAGAAAATCGATGATTGAAATGAAGGAGAAAAAGAAAGGAAACAAACAGAGAAAAACTAACAAAAATGCAAAAAGAAAATAAAAAGAGAGTGGTTTAAATAAATGTATGAGCTAAATTGAAAAAAGGTAGGCACGTGTGTTGTATAAAAATGAAGTGGCCAATGATCCAAATTTGATTTAAATGGTGTTATGTGGAGTTCAAGAAGGCTGTAGGAACTTTTATCCTAAATATTTATCCTACTTTTCCCCAATCCCACAGTACAAGCTAGAAAAAGTCCTTTGAGATCTCCAACCACGGGTTTTCGTATTATAATCGATCGAAAATAAGGGCAAGTATATGATATGATACTTGTTGGCCTTAGAATTTTTTTATGAGAGTGAGTGTTTGAGAATTTGTCCTTTGTTGAATGTTGTAAATATTATGTGCTCTGGAACTTTTCTTCATGAGAAGGAATATGAAATATGATAGATTAGCGAAGATGATATATTTCAAAAATAAGGTGAAGGAGCATGTTTGATATACTATTGATTGTGAGTCACTTCTTTAGAATTAGTCTGAAAAGACCCAAACCAAGGCCCAGTCGTGATGGGTATCTCAATCACAATGTGACTCAGAGACCACCCCCTAATCCTAACATCCAGAACATAGTAAAATAATATACTGTAAGCAAATTAAAAATGATGATAAGAAGAATAAATAAACCAAATAAGAGTTCTAAGAATCAAAACAAACATCTAACCAACACTTGTCCACAAAAACCTCTAAGACTAGAATATCAACTAAGTCGGGACATGCCCTCGACTATGACCCAAAAGAATCCAAAATAAAATACTAAGAGAATAAAAAAACCAGCAAAATAACATGGCCTTAAAAAAGATGGAGGCTCACCACTTCATGGAAACTCAATAGAAGTACCAAACCACCTAGCGCTGCACAGGAGAAACAAAACACCCTTCAGACCGTACATCATGAAATGATGTGGCATATAGTTATGGTTAGTGGGATAAACATGCACTCATTCATATATACATATATAGGATGCCGGCATTGGATAGAGGGGCATGAACATGAGAATTTAAAATCATTAACCTAAATTTTGTAGCTCGCTTAATCATAAAGGCACCCACGGGCTATATGAGTTCAGCTCCTCTTACTGAAAGGTACCTAGTGTATGTTAGCCTCCCAAAAAAAGGAATTAGAAGAAAGGTATAAATACACTAAGACTATCCATTCCAAAATATAATTTATGAACCAAGCATACAATTATATATACCCGTATGTCTTCAAACATGGTTTTCAATAGTAGCCCCCCCCAGACTACACCTTCGCGGCCAGCTATGCCATTTTGTTTAAGACTAATTTAAAATAATTTATACATATAACCAACCATTAACCCAAGAGTCTTATATTAAGGCATTAACCAATTGGTATCGCCATAACAATTATGCTTGCAAGATCATATAATCATGCTAAACCAATCAATGTAACCGTTAGAATCCCAAGTTCAAATTTAAAATCAAAATCATGGCCACCAAGGGTTGTTAAAATCTATTTTAACAAATTATCCATTAATGCAATGTAATTGGGTTCATAAATAAGTTGAATTATGCAATTATCCATGTTCGGAAGCCAAATTCACAATGTGGGTTGGGGTTAACGCCATTACCAAGCCAAAAAGTCATCAATTTGGAGAATCCCATGTCACCCATTTAAATTACCATAACAATTCACCCATTCAGCCTAAAAACCATAAATTTAAAACATAAATCATCAATTTAAATCATGGGAAAAGTAACTCAAGTGATACCAATCAATACCCCTCAACCGAATTTCAAACCCATCAATCCAAAATCCATGGATAATGATTAAAGAAGTGCCACAATGTAAAATTAAAGTTAGGTAATAAGATACATGCCTGAAATACACAAGGAAAACAATTCAAAGTTTAGAGTTCAAATGATGAATTGAATGTTAAACCCTTGAATGTACTTGAGTTTTGAGAATGAGAGAGAAGGGGAATTATTTGATCTTTGAAAACTAAACGGAATGGATTTATTTTATGTTGAAAGGTTGTACACGGGGTATAAATACTATAATTCCCTCACCCAAGTTTAAAAACAAAAACTAGGTAAAATCAAAGTATTAGTATGGCATGCCACATCATAGAGGGTATCCTCTACGCCACACCAATATCGCCGAGGCTAAACTTCATTGCACATCAATATCACGGACCCTCACAACGTCGAGATTCCAAAATACCCCGAACACCTTTTAAAAATTCTTAAATTTTCCCAAAATATCCTTTTAAGATCCCTAAACATAATTATTATCACAAATTGACATACATATGCGGGAGTGTCAAAAATAAAAGTGTCAAAATTTTATGGGGTCTTATATGGTTGTTGTTATTGGATTATTATTGAAATTCCATTGTAATCTTGAAAATGTGATTGAATTTGAGGGATTTGTTTTGTTAGCAACTTGCGTGCCTGTTGATTATTTGTTAGTACCACTCAAAGTCATTATCATTGTGCTCGAGTGAAGTGAAAGTGTTGAATTCGGTATTGAGCTTAAACTGATAGCATTACTAGTTTTGATGTTGTTTTTCTTGAGGATAAGAAATTTCATCAAGTTGGGGGTGGCCATTTTGCCACTCATTTTGTATCTTGTTTCATAAGCTTTATTGTTGTTAATTGATAATGTGAGGCTAATTACCCATAGAATGGACTTAGTTTTAGGTATTTTGGTGTTACATGAAGTTCTGTTGTAAAGGACTAAGATTGAACTAAAAAGGAGAGGATGGGAAAGATGTGCAAAAATATTCCCTTAGGTACTGCTAAAGCAGCCTGAGGGGCACTTTGGTGGAACGTCAAAATTTTTTCAAGGGCACTTTAGCGTTCATTCAAGGCTGGTCAAAGGGTAATTTAGCACATAATTTCTTTAGGATTCCTATAGTCAAAGTGTAAGGAAAAAATTAGCGACTAAACCATATTAGTAGTCATTCAAAGTCAACATAATTAGTTTAGCAACCAGTTTGTCCACTTTAGTTGTCATTGAGAACATTTTTAGGGGCAATGATTGAATTTCATGTTTTTGGATCCCTATTAATCAAGTAATCGATGCCAAGACATTCCAAAAGATCTTTGGCATAATCTACAACGCTGGAGGATAGGGTTATTGATCCAATACCCTTGGAGTTAAGATTGGAATTTTGTATTGTTATATTCTTAAACCTTTCTTCTTTCCTTGCTTTTTTAGACTATTTCTGTGCAGTTTAACATTTGTATTTGAGTATTGTTGTTATACATAATTCAACACTTGGATATTGAATTTAGGTTTTATTTCTATCTTATAATTTTATGTTGCTTGGTTACTCTTGATTTGAGATCAAGTTTTGTTTATCTAAATTAATTATTTGTTCCTCTATCGTACTCTAGTTGAGATCGAAAGAGGAGATTGGAGTCGATAAGATATTGGTTATGCCATGTATAAGCTATATATTATACTAATTATAAGCCTTTGACCATTCTATTGAGAAGTTATTGCCTATGTTATTATTTATTATCCGGATCATGCTAAACAACCATGCTAGTAATCACGCTAGGAAACATTGCTAGCAATTGTGTTATTAATTATGCTAGAAGTCATGCTTATTGATTTTATGGAATGTTATGCTAGAATTATTCTTGAATTTATGATAATTGACTATATTAGCACTTATGCTATTGATTATTCCACCGACTTTGATGATTTGTCTACCGGTTCGAGTCTCAATATTTACTTTATATATATATATATATATATACCTAGTTCAATTCTGAAAGATGATTATGATGTTGATTATTTTGATTTTAGAGGATGATTATGATGATCCATTGATACCCGGTAAGGCCAAAAGATGATTATGATGATATATTGATACCCGAAAAGGTCAGGAGATGCTTATGATGATATATTGATACCCGACAAGGCTGGAGGATAATCATGATGATGCATTGATACCCGACAAGGCTAAAGGATGATTATGATGATATATTGATCTATTTTAATTAATATTATGCATAGCTAATTGAGGTTGGGAAATATTAATTTATCACGATTTGGATCGTATGACCTATCTTATGGAATTTGATGCCAAACATAGCCATATCCTAGAACAGCCCAGAATTGGTTTTATACATCATGCTTTAAAGCTTTATTTTAAAGAACAAGTGAGGACTAAATCCTCAATGGTCAATGGACATTAGTGGGTTATGTTGAATCCAAGGATAATTTAATAGATCCGTGATTAAGTCGAGAGTAGTTCGTTAAATATGATGTTTCATTGATAAATTTGATCCCCCGTGTCATATGCCTTATTTTCCATCATTCTGATAGCTACTGATCACTTGTTCAGATTGTGTATTGAGTTTTCTCGTGTTTAACTTTTGTTATCAATTCCCCAAAGTACTGGTATATCATCTTTGAATTTAGCAAGTTACTTTCATTTCAAGCTTATTCAATCACCACTCACATTTTTCCTATGAATTAGACCTCGCCTAATTGTTGGATAAATATATTGACAACATCTGTTACACCTATTTAGGAGTAATCTGAGCGTTATCAAAAATGGTGTTGCCGTTGGAGAATAATATGGCGTATCAAGTTTGTTTGGAATTTTAGCTTACTTTCTTTGATTCAAACTTGTGAATATATTGTTGTGATTTTCTTTTATTTCTTGTGTTAGTTGGATTTTAGTTTTTATCTAATTTTCATGATGGCATCATTTGAATAAAAATGAGTTTGGTGATTGTAAATTTTATCTTGATGATCCATGTCCTTATTTTGGTTGTCATCACCCGTCCCCTAGCCTAACCGTGATGGGTATATCAAACCCACTAAGGGACGAAGACCACCTCCTTAGCCTTATCTCACGAGCATAATAAAAGTAAACAACATAAGTGAACCAAACCAATGATAGATAAATGACACCAAAAAATTAAAGAGTCAAAACAAAACATCCACAACATGCTACTTCTATCCATGAAACCCTCTAATCACAAAATACCAACAAAGCTGGGACATGCCCCCGAATATGACAAAAAAAGATCTAAAAGAAATACTAAAATAGTAGTAGAACAAATGAAATGACAGGCCTTTCGAAATATGGAGTCTCACCATTTCACAATTGATCACAAAAGTACTCAACCACCTAATGTTTCACAGGAGAAACAAAAAAGTCCTTCTAACCTACGTTATAATGGTATAGAGTCCAGGGATAGCCACTGGGAAAGGAATAGAATGTAACTCGAGGAATAGGATAAAATAATGCAATTGCAAAAATACAGTAATAAACCATATACACCACACTGTAACACCCTTTGTTTCGCGTGTACTAGTTCTACTCATGTGGCATTTAATATGGACTCATGGTGTAGGTTATAGTCTCGGGTATCCTATGTGATTAGTGATGGTAAGATAGGTTTGAAGGAATTCCCATAGATATATTAAAACGTGGTATGATTAAGTTACCATCGATGGGAGTATCTAAAATTAGGCCCTTAAGTAGGTATTTAAATCTAAAGGATAAAGTGACCCACTGTACATAGTTTTAAGTTTAAACAAAAGTAACTTGATCTGAAAAGGGAATAAACTATTGAGGTGCTTGCTTAGCTTATTTAAGATATAGGTGAGTCACCTACTTGATCCATATGGAACAAGTTACCAATGGACCAGATTTAGAGCATACATTAATGGGCTAATCTAAGGCCCCAAACTAACTAATATGATTGTTGAATAGAATGAATAGTCTAATACCAAATCTGTCCCAAAGGCCCAATACATTAAAGGCCCATTTTAGACTTGAATTAAGTATTTAGGTTCATCACCTTTTAAGGCTCCCTTAACCAGCTTATTGGGATAAATGCACTACCACCTATTTAAATTAATTATGGCCCAAATTAAAGAAAAGAAGAAGAGGAGAATGAATAGCCAAGGCCCAATAGTTTCTGATGCACAAAGGCCCAATATAAAGGGAAAGTAGGTGAAGAACATATTTGAATGATTAAGGCCCAAAAATAGCCAAGAAATTCGTCCAAGAGAGGCCCCTTTAAAAGGGTTTACAATCAGCTTCTTGAGATCATTTCAGTTTGAACAAAAAAAATAGCTTTCTAGGTTTCCTCTCTTGTTGTCTCTTAGCTATGCAGAAGCCCTAAAATTTCACTAGGGTTCTTGAGATTTACCTTCTTTCAAAGTTCAAGGTAAGTGAACAAATCATGAGCACATCTTAAGAATATTATCAGAATTATGTTCTCCATGATTAAACTATTAGATATCCTTTTAAGTTTGGCAGTCCATTTATTTTTGATTATTAAGAGATTTTTCTCTTCACTTTTGATTTGTGAGTAAAGGGATCAAGCTATTGAAAAGTTATACATTAAGGGAATAAACTACCACCAAAATTTAGGTATGGGTATTGTCTATTTTTACACTTCTTCCTATATACGTGTGTTGGTAGAGGATTGTATAGATATTGTTGTTAAGAAATCAAGAGATGGTGAGTTTAATTTTTGGTTTCCATATTAAGGGATATTTGGGGCTGATTTAGATCTATTTTATGTATGTATGTTGGGGTCTATTTGGTTGACATCGGGGGAAGGGTGTAAATAATTTCCATTGAAAGGTAGAAGAAGGGTGTAATGGTACACCACCGAATTGAACGTCACATAAGGTTACTTCCCAGACAACTTGATTCACTGCTTTGAGAGTAAAATAAAGGTGAAAATGTTAAGGAGGATCTTATAATAAGTTACATTGCTTGTGAATGTAGTTGGAGATGAATGGGGTTGAAAGAACACCCTTGGGTTAGTTGATTGTGGGTTACTACCCAGTTACTGGTTTTGAAAGTTTAAATGGTCTGAATATGTTAATTAGCTACTAATACTAGTCTTATGCTATTGTAGATTAATAATCTAAAAGGGAAGACGTTACGTAAAAGTGTGATCAGTTGTGCAGCAAGGTATGTACGGTTTATCGATCCTTATTCTCTTTGGCATGAATCTAACTCCTTTGTTACAAAGTAAACTTCCTAAGCGTTGTTTCTTTCAAATTGTACATAAATACATCGTACAACCTCCAAGGTGTCTAACCAACTAATTCTAACTTGTCTGGTTGTTAAAGCACCTGAAGATATATTTGTTACTAGATCTGTCCAATTTCCTTTTTTAAATACTAGTATGATATAGGTGTATTCTGAAGTAAGCTTTATGAGTTGTTCTCTTCGTCAACATGACCTATGGTGTTAGTTAAGCTCCTATGTGCTATATTCCTATTATTGTTGTGTTATACCTCATTATTACGGTATCTAGTGCGTATTTTTATACCTTTTGCTACTGATCCAAAGTTCCAAATCTAATATATGACCACAAAAAATAACAACTTTAAAGATGCCAAGGAATGATCTAAAGTTATTCTATATATTATTGGGTGGTATCCCAGGGGTGAAAGAAAACTCCTACCATGGGTCGATCCCAACATTGTGGGTGGTATCCCAGGGGAAAAAGGAAAGTCTAGCATGGGTTAATTCTAATTTGGATATTTACTTATGAGGACCGTATCCCAAGGGTTAAAACGCCTAGCACGGTCCATCCCCTTTTACCACTAATCACTAAGTCATTTGTATTATGTCTTGTAATCTTATGAAGTAAGGAAGAAAATAAAACAAAGTAAAGGATGTAATGCACATGATCCCGTAAGTACAAGCAAAAAATTGATATTCTAGCCATATCTTTATAGTTATATATTGATAACTGATTTTGCTGAACTCTTGTGTTATTTATCATCACTTTATGCCGTACATACTCAGTACATTCTTTGTATTGACACCTCTCATGGGGGACACTATGTTTCATGCCACAGGTACAGGTACGCTAGCTTATAGACCACCCCAATAGGAGAACAGGACATCTAGTTGATTTTGCTGAGCTCCAATTTGATTCGGAGCTTTTCGAGTTTATTATATGTATTTTGGTATTGTATAGTAATTATGAGTAAGGCGGGGGTTTGTCCCGACCTTAACTAAGTCCATGTATCTTTTAGAGGCTTTGCAGACTAATGTTAAGCTAAGTGTGATGGCATTGTGTCATTTTAATGTTGTGGCCCAACGGCCAAGTCTTGTATATATGGATTTGGATAAATTTACGTAGTTTGTTTTATTAATTCCTCGTGTTCATATTAGCATAACCATTGAATGCCATAGTTATATGTATGAAAAGTGTAGGGTTATGAGTTGGTTCACCTAAAATGGGTGTCTGTCTGCCCCAATGGAATTTGAGGAGTGAAAAAAGTTGTATCAGAGAGGGTGATCCTAGGGAGTCGTCTGCAAAGTCGTGTTTGTGTAGAGTCTTACTTATGGATGTGTTATGCACCATATCTCTAAGTAAGAGGCTACGAGGCATGTAGGAGTTGTTTCTTTTCTTTAATACTTAGATTGTGCTATAGCTTCATAATGTAGGTTGATTTCTATTTAACCTGAAATATTTTTTTTCTATATAGTAAGGATGCTGATTACAAGAAGGAGTAAGAGTAAGCTAGTAGATGTGGCTGCCGGAGAACGGATAAGTAAAACACCACCAAGAAATGTTGATCAAAGTGAGGCTCAAGGTGAGTTTGCATCACAAACTTCTTCTACTCCCCCATCTCCAGAAGAGCTAATGAGGAGAGGAGTGACCTTAGAGCCACTTATTAATGCTATTGAGCAAGATTTAAGGAATGCAGTGCAATTATTAACACGTATAGTTGCTGGACAAGATCTAGGATAAGCTGGTCCAACTAGAGGTACTAGTGGTGTGGATAGGGCAGCTAGTCTACGGACACATGATTTCCTTAAATTGGATCCTCCTCAATTCACTGGGTCAAATCCTAATGAAGATCCACAAAACTTTATTGATCATATTCAAAGAGCTTTAGATGTTATGCATGTATCTGGAAAAGAGACAGTTGAATTAGCAGCGTGTCGATTAAAGAGGGTGGCTATATTGTGGTTTGAAGCTTAGAAAAAATCCAGGGGTATAGGTGCACCTTCACCTAGTTGGGAAGTGTTCAAAACAACATTTCTTAATCATTATCTTCCATTTGAGATTCGGGAGACCGGGCAGATCAATTCTTAAATCTTCGTCAAGGGAAAATGAGCGTGAGGGAGTACAGTCTTCAATTTAATTCTATGGCTTGGTACGCTCCTAATGTAGTGGCTACTATGGAGGAGAGAGTTCATCGATATGTGGATATATTGGACCCATATTTGGTTAGAGATTGTACTATTTCTTCCCTGAATAAAGACATGGATATAGCAAGAATACAAGCTTTTGCTCAAAAAATGGAGGATCAAAGGCAAATAAGGACACAAGAGCTGGAAAGAGGGCTAGATCTGTGGGACAATTTTCTCCATCTCAAAGTGAATTCAGACCTCAATTTTTTGATAGACCCCCTAGACCATCACCTTCTTACTCCACATTAGGTGATCCTCCTCAATTCCAAGGGTTCTAAGGGAAATCAATTCGGGCAAAGAAGTGAGAGTCAAGGTTCACAAGTAGTTGGGTATCAAGAGGAAGGAGGTTCAAGTAAATCAAGACCTCCTAGATAGTTTTGTCAACAGTGTGGAAGAAATCATTTAGGTTCATGTCGGTTGGGGATAGATTCTTGTAATTGGTGTGGTACACCAGGACACATAATGAGAGATTGCCCAAAAAAGGGCATGGGTGGTATAGCATGACCTACTGGATCTATTATTGCATCATCATCCTCGATTCCTTCTTTTAGTAGGGCTCAGCAAATGCCTATTGGTCGTGGTAGGGGTGTTAAGGGAACTATTTCTAGTGGTGTTCAGAATAGTACATATGCTCCAGCGGGTCGGCAAAATTTGTAAGCTTGTCCTGATGTGGTTACAAGTACATTTCCCATCTTTTCACATAAGGTATATGCATTAATTGATCCAGGCTCTACATAATCATATGTCACTCCATTAATTGCTGGAAATTTCAAAATAACACCAAAATTTCTAGTTAAGTCATTTGAAGTGTCTACACCAATTGGCGAATCTATTATAGCTAGAAGAGTTTATTGTAATTGGACTGTAACTATTTTTCACCATGATACATTAACTGACCTTGTGGAGCTTTAAATGGTATATTTTGATATTATAATGGTATGGATTGGTTGTCTTCTTGTTATGCCATAGTGGATTGTCGAGCTACGATAGTGCATTTCCATTTTCCAAAGAAAACAATCCTTGAGTGGAGGGGTAATATTTGGGCACCAAGGGGTAAATTTATTTATTATATTAAGTCAAAGAAGATGATGCCGAAAGGATACATATGTCATCTAGTTAGGGTGAAAGATATAGAGGCGGAGTCACTAACTCTTCAATCCATCTCAGTGTTGGATTAACTTCTTGATGTATTTCCTGAAGAGCTTTCAGGTTTATCTATAGAACGAGAATTAGAGTTTGGTATCGATGTGATCCTAGGTACTCAACCAATTTCTATTCCCCCATATAGAATGGCCCCTGCAGAATTATGTGAATTGAAGGAACAATTAAAAGATTTATGGAAAAAGGGTTTCATAAGGCCTAGCATATCTCCTTGGGGTGCACCCGTGTTATTTGTACGTAAGAAAGATGGCACGTTGAGAATGTGTATTGATTACCGACAATTGAATAAGGTGACAATTAAGAACAAATATCCCCTCCCAAGAATTGATGATTTGTTTGATCAGTTACAAGGTGCTAAATGCTTCTCAAAGATCGACTTAAAGTCAGGTTATCACCAAATGAGAGTGAAGGAGAAAGATATACCTAAAATAGCTTTAAGAACATGATATGGTCATTTTGAGTTTTTAGTTATGTCATTTGGGCTAACTAATGCACCGGCATCTTTTATGGATTTGATGAATAGAGTGTTTAAGCCATACTTGGATGTATTTGTTATTGTATTTATAGATGAGATTCTGGTGTATTCAAGATCAGAAAAAGACCATGCTAATCATTTGCGACAGGTGTTACAAATCCTTCGCGATCGTAAGTAGTATGCGAAATTCTCCAAATGTGAGTTTTGGTTAAAATCTGTAGCATTCTTGGGTCATATAGTATCTGGTGAAGGTATAAGAGTTGATTCTCAAAAGATAGAGGCAGTGAAGAACTGGCCAAGACCTATGACGCCTACGGAGGTTCTTAGTTTCCTAGGCTTGGTAGGTCATTATAGAAGGTTCGTTGAAGGGTTTTCTTCTATTTCTACACCTTTAACAAAGCTAACACACAAAGAATCTAAGTTTTAATTGAATGAAACATGTGAAAGAAATTTTCAAGATCTGAAGAATAAGTTGACTTCTACACCCGTATTGGTACTTTCGAATGGCACGGAAGGCTATGCAGTGTATTGTAATGCTTCAGGAGTTGGCTTAGAATGTGTTTTGATGCAACATGGTAAAGTAATAGCTTATGCCTCAAGAAAATTGCGGCTACATAAGAAGAGTTATCCAACATATGATCTTGAGCTAGCAACAATTATATTTCCCTTAAAAATATGGCGCCACTACTTGTATAGAATTCATGTTTATATATATACTGACCACAAGAGTTTACAATACCTCTTCAACTAGAGGGACCTAAATTTGAGGTAGCGAAGGTGGCTTGAGTTATTAAAAGACTATGATGTTGATATTTTATATCATCCGGGGAAAGCAAATGTGGTAGCCGATGCACTAAGTCGTAAAGTGATGGAAAATAATTATAGGCAGCCCGCGGGAAGGAAAGGAATAACTAAGGATCTACACCAATTAGCTAGCTTAGGGGTTCTCCTTCTTGAATCTTCAGACAAAGGAATTATTGTGCAAAATGCAGCAGAATCCTAATTAGTTGCTGAAGTTAAAGAGAAGCAATACATAGATCCTATTATGTTACAACTTAAGGAGAATGTACAAAAACGTATAACAAAGGCATTTGAGCTTACAGAAGAGGGAATACTTCGATGCTAAAATAGATTATGTGTACCTAATGTGGATGGGCTAAGAAATTGAATTATGATAGAGGCACATCATTCAAGATGCTCCATCCATCCTGGTTCAACTAAAATGTATCATGACTTGAAAGAGGTGTATTGGTGGGGCGACATGAAGAAGAACATTGCAGAATTTATAGTGGAATGTCCAAATTGTCAACAAGTCAAAGTGGAGCACCAAAAGCCCGGAGGTTATATGCAGCTTATAGAGATCCCAACTTGGAAGTGGGATATGATCACCATGGATTTCATCATTGGTCTACCTCGCTCGTCTCAAAAGTTTGATTCTATATGGGTAATAGTTGATAGACTCACCAAATCAGCACATTTCCTACCGGTTAAGACTACGTACACGGCAGAAGAGTATGCAAAATTATACATTAAAAAGATAGTTCGATTACATAGAGTCTCAATCTCTATTATATATAATAGGGGAGCTCAATTTACTGCACATTTATAGAGGTCGTTCCAAAAGAGTTTGGGAACGCAGGTGAGTTTAAGCATAACATTTCACCCTCAAATAGATGGCCAGGCAGAACGTATAATACAAACACTAGAGGATATGCTACGAGATTATGTATTGGACTTCAAAGGTATTTGGGATGATCATTTGCAACTTATTAAGTTTTCATATAACAATAGTTATCACTCGAGTATTAAAATGGCACCTTATAAAGCTTTATATGGAAGAAAGTTTAGATCACCAATTGGGTGGTTTTAAGTGGGTGAAACTACCTTATTTGGGCCAGATCTGGTTCATCAAGCTATAGAAAAAGTTAAGGTGATACAACAACGTTTATAAACAGCTCAAAGCCGGCATAAATCATATGTGGATACTAGAATAAGAGGGTTAAAGTTTTCTATAGGAGATTGGGTATTCTTGAAGGTGTCTCTAATGAAAGGGGTAATGAGGTTTGGTAAAAAGGGAAAACTAAGCCACCGCTATATTGGGCCATATAAAATTATTCAAAGATTTGGACAAGTGGCATATGAGTTAGACCTACCCCAAGAGCTTTCCATGGTGCATCCGGTGTTTCATGTATCAATGCTCCGCAAGTGCATAGGAGATCCATCTTATAATACTCCTACTAAAGGTGTGCAGGTTACAGAAGAACTCACCTATGAAGAAGTGCCTACTGCTATACTAGATCAGAAAGTTAAGAAGTTAAGAAATAAAGAAGTAGCTTCAGTAAAAGTGCTTTGGAGGAGCCCACACGTACAAGAAATCTCATGGGAAGCTGAAGAAGCAATGAAGTCAAAGTACCCTCATTTATTTGAATCTAAATACTTGGTCAAAGGATGCTGACTTATGGCATAAACAAGTAAGTCTAAGTGTTATGTGGATAACAACGAGTTTAAACTTAGTCTTAAATTCATTTAGGCTAGCTAGTTATGTTAGAATTCGAGGACGAATGTTTTTTAAGGGGGGTAGAATGTAACACCCTGTGTTTTGTGTGTACTAGTTCTACTCATGTGGCATTTGATATGGACTCATGGTGTAGGTTATAGTCTCAGGTATCCTATGTGATTAGTGATGGTAAGATAGGTTTGAAGGAATTCCCATAGATATATTGAAACATGGTATGATTAAGTTACCATCGTTGGGAGTATCTAAACTTAGGACTTTAAGTAGGTATTTGAATCTAAAGGATAAAGTGACCCACTATACATAGTTTTAAGTTTAAACAAAAGTAACTTGATCTGAAAAGGGAATAAACTATCGAGGTGTTTCCTTAGCTTATTTGAGATGGTAGGTGAGTCACCTACCTGAGCCATATGGAACAAGTTACCAATGGACGAGATTTAGAGCATACATTAATGGGCTAATCTAAGGCCTCAAACTAAGTAATATGATTGTTGAATAGAATGAATAGTCCAATACCAAATCTATCCCAAAGTACGAATACATTAAAGGCCCATTTTAGAATTGAATTAAGTAATTAGGTTCATCACCTTTTAAGGCTCCCTTGACCAGCTTATTGGGCTAAATACACTACCACATATTTAAATTAATTATGGCCCAAATTAAAGAAAATAAAAAGAGGAGAATGAGCAGCCAAGGCCCAATAGTTTCTGATGCACAAAGGCCCAATATAATGGGAAAGTAGGTGAAGAACATATTTGAAATATTATGGCCCGAAAATAACCAAGAAATTCGTCCAAGAGAGGCCCCTTTAAAAGGGTTTACAATCAGCTTCTTGAGATCATTTCAGCTTATACAAAAAAAAACAGCTTTCTAGGTTTTCTCTCTTGTTCTCTCTTAGCTATGCAGTAGCCCTAAAATTCCACTAGGGTTCTTGGGATTTACTGTAAGACCCCGTAAAGTTTCATCTCCGAAATGAGTCTCATTAAGTTCAACACTTAGAATTTTCTACAAGATGATTCAACACTTAGTTTTATTTTGGACCCTAAACCTTCGTTGAATTATTTCGTGACCTTCCCAATGTTTGTTTCTTGAAATTTTTGTTGCATTGCGATGGGGAAAGGTCGTAGTACATCTATGGTAAGTTTCAGAATTTTTAGATGAGCTTAAGGCAGCGTTTAGGTTTCATTTCTAGTAGCTAAAGGCGTTGGAGGGGCGCCGCCCACCTCCCAGCCCGCGCCAGCCAAGGCACCGCCCAGGCAAGATCGGAGGTCTAAGCAAGGCACCGCTTTGGCTAGACCGAGGGTCAAGGCAGGGCGCTACCTTGTCTACAGCCCTAGGCCAAAATTTTAGTTTTTGTCTTCGACTTTGTAAGGGAAATTAGGTAGTTGCCAATTCTTTATTTACCTTAACAGGGGATTCAATCCCCATAACACCAAAATACACTCTAAATCATCAAAAACTTCAAGAACAACCTTTATGGTTTCAACATAAAAATACCAATAGCTAGAGAATCAATCGTGGGAATTCTATAATTTTTACATATTCGGCATCCCCGTTACGAAGGCTATGAGGGACACCCAAAAGTTCGTGAATAGCATTACATAATTCAGAAAGTCACTCAAAGCTTCAAGTTTGAGGTATGTGGGGGTTTTTTGACAAGAACACCCTTTTGTTATTGTACCCAAAAATGTTTTTCTTTTACGAAGTTATGGATTTTATATGTTTTATTATGAATTTGAAATATGCATTTATATCTTATATTGATCCTCATCGTATTATGTCATTTTCGATATTTTAGAAGTAGAATTAGATTAGAACAAATGACATTTTGTGCTTAAAGCTGAAATTTTTAGATTTTGAAAAAATTTATATATGTTTATGATGTAAATCTTGAAACTTGATAAGTTTTAATATGATATTGAGACATGGGTTTTGAACTCTATTTGAGATTGTTGTTTTTGAGAAATCATGTGTTATAAACACCTTGAATTTGAATGATTTTAAAAAATAAAGAAGCTTTGACCTTTCGATCGTAAAAAGTGATTGATCTTGAACCTGAGATGAGAAAAAAAATCTACTTTTATTGATTATTATGAAAGGGGTAGCATGATGTCTCCCGTTGTAAATTGTTGAACTATTTTATGGTGGACTTTCTTTTGAAAAGATTTGAGCTATGTCCGGGAGTAGTCCTTAGCACCGAATGGGAAGTATAGTAGGTTTGGTACTTCCCTATAATTATGTGCCCCCATAGGAGCCGGAATTGAGGCTGATTTATATAGTGATCAGTAGTGTTTGTATTGATAATTTAAGGTCCTACTCCGATGGCAAGTAATAGGTAGACTCTCCCAAACATGGGTAGAACGTTGGACTCCATGTAGCTCACATGGTTTATGTCGGTTATAAGGGACTCCCAATGTTTGTCTATGTACTCTCCTATCTAAGATGGAAATATATTCGCTTGAAAGACTGATTTTGAGAAAGTTGTTGTTTTCGAAAGATTGAAAGGATATATTATAAACAGAATTGTTATGAGATTTGATTACTTTGATGATTTGAAATCGAGATAAAGTGAATTGAGAACTTATTATGATGACTCACATGTTTTACCTGATATATCTTACTCTCTTATGCTTATGATGATTTTATTCGAGCTATGTGAGTCACTTGTTATAGCATGCATGTTTTCTATGAATACTTGTGATATTTGATTTCTTAAAACTTGGACACACCCCCATATACTCGATCCATATTCCATGGTACTAACATACGTATTCGTACGTGGGCTATATTTTCCCTATAATATAGGTTCAGGTGCTCAGTTCTAGACTTGACGGTGATTCCCGAGCATGTTGATCTACATCCGTTACTGTGGTGAGTCCTCATGATCTGAGAACATGTTATTTCAGACATTCAGTTCAGTTGATTTGATATTTTATCTTTTGAGTTTGAGTAAGTTGGGGCCTGTCCTAATGGCTCTTTGGTTATTGATTAGTAGAGGCTTGTTAGGTCGGATTTGTCAGACTAGTGGGTTGGAGTTGGTAGATTTTTTGTATTTTGTTATTTCTCGCATTTATCCATATTACTGTGAGACATGGTTGATGATGACATTGCGCAGATATTTGGTTATAATGATCTTGAAACAAGTGTTGAATGTTAGAAAATGGCTCAAAGGGTTATCTTGGAGATACTTGTAGCCTTAAGCACCGTGTGACGCTTCGGGACCCATTTTTGGGGTGTTACAAACCTTATATCAGAGCCTAAGGTTTAAGGAGTCCTAGGTAATCTGACAAGCCACGTTAAGTAGAGTCTTGATCATCGGTGTATAGCGCGCCACATCTATGAGCAAGAAGCTATGAGACATTTTAGGAAAAGAGGTCATTTCTTTCTTTCAGAATTCGATCATGCTTACAGTGTCTCTCTCTCAACTATTAACTCGTGCTCTCTTATTTTAGAATATGCCTTCTCACCGACCTAGAAGAAATAACGCTGGTCAGCAACCTCATCCTGCTGATCCACTGAATGATTATATCTCCCATGCCGAGTTTTGAGCAGCCGTTGAGGAGTTATCCCAACTGTTACTGTGAATATTCAGGCCAATCCATCCCCGGCTCCATAGCAGTAGGGAGATAATTCAACTACTACAAGGATTCATGACTTTATGCGGATGAATCTGCCAGAATTCCATGGGTCCAATCCCGTTGAGGACCCACAATTATACTTGGAGGAGATGAGAAAGATCACCCAGGTGATGCATGTCTCTGAGGAGCATAATGTGGAGTTGGCATTGTATCGATTGAAGGACCTTGCTTATGATTGGGTAGTTTCTTGGAGGAAAGGTAGAGGTGAGGGTGTCACCTCTACGACTTGACAGAATTTCCAAGATGCATTCCTGAATAATTTTTTCCCTTTGGAGATGAGGGAGGCAAAGGTGGAGGAGTTCATAAACTTACAACAGGGCTCTATGATTGTAAGGAGTACTACTTGAAGTTCAATTAGTTGGCCAAATATGCTCCTGACTTAGTAGCTGATAACCGAGCTAGTGTGAGTAAATTTATGATAGGGGTGTCAAGCTATGTGGTTAAGGAGTGCAGATCTGCCATGCTAAATAGCGAGATGAATCTTTCCAGACTGATGACTCATGTCCAACAGATTAAAGAAGATAAGATCAAGGAGAGGTACTAAATGAGAGGGAAAAAAGAGCTATGTCCGAGCAGCATGGACATGGCCAGACTAGATCGCAAGGGGGGAAACACCCTCAATTTCAGAATCGCTCATCAATACCAGCACCATCGTCAGCTAGCGCTCTTATTCCTAGGGGTAGGCAGGAGCAAAGTGGTAAGTGGTATGTTTCCAGGACTCATCACAGTGTTGGCAGTAAGACAAATTATCCTCCATGTACCCAGTGTGGTAGGATCCATTCGGGTGAGTGTTGGGGAGTGAAGAAAGGTTGCTTTGGGTGTGGTGACATAGGTCATAAGCTTAGGAAGTGCCCACATGCCCGGAAAGGGCGACGTGATAATCGTTCTCAGACTCAGACTCAGACTGCTAGTGCTCCAGTTCAGGTGACTCGCCCGGCCCCAGCCCAGGGCGCCTCTTCTATCACCACTGGCGGTCAGCTCCAGAACCAGTTTTATGCTTTACCATCTCGCCTGTAGCAGGAGGACTCTCCCGATGTGTTCACTGGTATACTCCGTATATTTTAGTTTGATGTTTATGCATTGTTGGACCTTGGGTCCAGTTTTTCATATGTTACACCTCTGGTTGCTATGAATTTTGAAGTGAGTCCAGAAAATATTCCTGAGCCTATCTTAGTTTCTACCCCAGTGGGTGAGTCGATTGTTTCCCAGAAAGTGTATATAAGGTGTCCTATTACAGTCTTTCATAGAGTCATGTTTGTTGATCTGATTGAGTTGGACATGGTGGACTTAGATGTCATTCTGGGTATGAAATGACTTCATTCTTGTTATGCCTCTATAGATTGTCATACCCGAGTAGTTAAGTTTCAGTTTCCTAATGAATTTGTGTTTGAGTGGTCTAGGAGTTTTGTATCCCCCAAGAGTCATTTTATCTCATATCTCAAAGCTAGAAAGCTTATTTCGAAGGGGTGCATTTATCATTTGGTTAGAGTCAAGGACACTAAGTCTGAGACTCCAACTCTTCAGTCAGTTAGCGTTGTTAATAAGTTTCCCGATGTCTTTTTGGAAGATCTTTCTGGGGTACCTCTTGATAGAGAGATAGAATTTGGGATTGTTCTTCTTCCTGATACTCAACCTATTTCTATTCCTCCTTACCATATGGAACCTGCAGAACTTAAGGAGTTGAAAGAGCTACTCAAGGACCTGTTAAATAAGGGTTTCATAAGGCCCGGTGTTTCTTCTTGGGGTGCTCCTATTTTATTTATTAGAAAGAAAGATGGTTGTTTGCGTATGTGCATTGACTATCATCATCTTAACAAAGTCACTGTCAAAAATAAGTATTCCCTTCCAAGAATAGATGATTTGTTTGATCAATTGCAAGGTGCAAGTTACTTCTCAAAGATAGACCTTTGCTCCATCTATCATCAACTCAAAGTAAGGGAGTGTGACATCCCAAAAATAGCCTTCCAAACTTGCTATGGTCATTTTGAGTTTCTTGTTATGTCTTTCGGATTAACTAATGCCCCAACAACTTTCATGGACTTCATGAATCAAGTTTTCAGACCATATCTTGATATATTTGTCATAGTGTTCGTAGATGATATTCTGGTATACTCCCATAGTGAGAATGAACATGCAAACAATCTTTGAATTATCTTGCAAACCCTTATAAACCATCAGTTGTTTGCCAAATTCAGCAAGTGTGAGTTTTGGTTAAGGTCAGTTATTTTTTTGGTCATATCATTTCTTCCGAAGGTATTAGGGTTGATCCCCAAAAGACTGGAGCTGTTAAAAACTGGCCTAGACCTATCTCTCCATCTGACATTCAAAGTTTCTTGGGTCTAGCCGGCTATTACCACTATTTTATTGAAGGTTTCTCCTCTATAGAATCTCTTATGACCAGTTTAACCCAAAAGACAGTGAAGTTCTTGTGGTCCGATTCTTGTGAGAAGAGTTTTTAGAAGTTGAAGACTCGACTCACTTCAACCCCTATTTTGACTCTGCTTGATGGCGTTGATGGTTTTGTGGTGTATTATGATGCTTCTAGAGTTGGTCTAGGTTGTGTACTGATGAAGAGACGTAAGGTTATAGCCTATGCCTCTAGACAGTTGAAACCTCATGAGAAGAATTACCCAACCCATGACTTAAAGTTGGCTGCTTTTGTGTTTGCTCTAAAAATCTGGAGACACTACTTGTATGGTGTTTATGTTGATGTTTTCACTGATCATAAGAGTCTGCAGTGTGTATTTACCTAGAGGGAGTTGAATCTTAGTCAGAAAAGGTGGTTAGAGCTATTAAAAAACTATGATATGAGTGTGTTATACCATTTGGGCAAGGTCAATGTAGTGGCAGATGCCCTTAGCAGGGTGTCTATGGGTAGTATTTCACATGTTGAAGAGGGTAATAAAGAGTTGGCTCGTGATTGCACAGTTTGGCTAGACTGGGGGTTAGGTTTTTGACTCTGCTGAAGGTAGTATAGGGGTCCAGAGTAGTTTTGAATCCTCCTTGGTTTCTCGAGTAAAGGAGAAGCAAGACTTAGATGCTAGTTTGGTCAGACTGAAGGATTCAGTCAAGGACTAAATGGTGGAGGTTTTCTCCCAAGGGGGAGATGGTGTGTTGAGATTGTAGGGTAGATTATGTGTTTCAAATGTTGATGATCTGAGATAGAGAATCATGGCTGAAGCACATGGGGCGCAATATTCTATTCATCCTGGTTCCACCAAGATGTACTGCGACTTGCGAGAAATCTATTGATGGAGTTGCATAAAGAAAGATATAGTAGCATTTGTGGCTAAGTATGCGATGTGCCAACAGGTTAAGGTAGAACACCAAAGACCTGGCGGTAAGATGAAGGATTTTAGTATTCCCGCTTGGAAGTGGGAAGCGATAAATATGGATTTTGTGACTAGTTTACCTCCTTCCTGATGCCATCATGATTCCATTTGGGTTGTTGTTGATAGGTTTACTAAGTCTGTGCACTTCTTGCCTGTGCATACTTCTTATACTACTAAGGACTACGCTAGATTGTACATCCGGTAGTTAGTCAGATTGCATGGAGTTCCCTTGTCTATCATTTTGGATAGGGGTACTCAGTTCACTTCGCAGTTTTGGAGGGTGTTTCAGAAGGGTCTAGGTACCCAGGTGCTTTTGAGATCTACTTTTCACCCGCAGACAGATGGTCAGGCTGAGAGGACCATCCATACTTTAGAGGATATGTTGAGGATGTGTGCTCTTGATTTCAAGAGGAGTTGGGATGAACACTTACCGTTGATAGAGTTTGCTTTCAAAAATAGTTTTCACTCTAGCATTGGCATGGCCCCATTTGAGTCTTTGTATGAGAGAGAAAATAGATCACCCATAGGTTGGTTCGAAGTGGGTGAAGCTGTTGTGAGTGGACCTGATTCTGTATTTGAGACTATGGAGAAAGTCAAAGTGATTAGAGAAAGGTTGACAACTGCTCAGAGTCATCAGAAGTCATATGCTGACGTGAGGAGTAGAGAACTTGAGTTAGAAGTTGATGACTTGGTGTATTTAAAGATTTCTCCCATGAAAGGGGTGAAGAGGTTTAGGAAGAAGGGAAAACTTAGTCCTCATTATGTTGGTCCTTACAGAGTTCTTAGCCATGTTGGGAAAGTAGATTATGAGGTTGTGTTGCCCGTGGAGTTTTCGACTGTTCATCCGGTGTTTCATGTTTCCATGCTTAGAAAGCATATTAGCGATTCCGTGGTAGTGGATTCTTCTGTGAGCGCTGAGGGTCAAAGTAGTCTTTCCTTTGATGAGATCCCTGTTGAAATACTAGATTTTCAAGTCCAAAGACTAAGGAAAAAAGAAGTTCCCTTGGTCAAGTTATTTTGGCGAAATCAATCTGTTGAGGGTGCAACTTGGGAAACAGAGGCAGATATGTGATCCAAGTACCCGTACCTGTTTTCCACAAGATCCAATCAAGCCAAAGGTACTGTTCTTCACTAAATCATCCCTTTTATGTTCAAAGTTACATCAGTTCAGCTGTTATATCTTATTGTTCAGCTGTTATTTCGAGAATTTATGCATTCTATGTTGTATCCAAAGTTTAGAACGAAGAGGAGATGAGTTTAGTAAGTGGTCTCAGCTGTATGCTTTTGTTTCTCGGGTACTCTTGACATATCTAGCATTATTCGGGGACGAATGTTCCCAAAGGGAGATAATGTAAGACCCCGTAAAGTTTCATCCTCGTTAAAGCCTCCGAAATGAGTCTCATTAAGTTCAACACTTGGAATTTTCTACAAGATGATTCAACACTTAGTTTTATTTTGGACCCTTAACCGTCGTTGAATTATTTCGTGACCTTCCCGATGTTCTTCTTGAAATTTTTATTGTGTTGCGATGGGGAAAGCTCGTAGTACATCTCGAGTAAGTTTTGGAATTTTTAGACGATCTTTAGGCTACATTTGGGTTCCATTTCCAGTAGATAAAGGCGCTGGAAGGGCGACGCCCATCTCCCAGCCCACGCCAGCTAAGGCGCCGCCCAGGTAAGACCGGGGGTCTAAGCAACGCTCTGTCTAGACCAAGGGTCAAGGCAGGGCGCCACCTTGGCTACAGCCCTGGGCCAAAATTTTAGTTTTTCTCTTCGACTTTGTAAGGGAAATTAGGTAGTTGCCAATTCTTTATCCACCTTAACACGGGATTTAATCCCCATAACACCAAAATACACTCTAAATCATCAAAAAACTTCAAGAACAACCTTTATGGTTTCAACATAAAAATCCCAATAGCTAGAGATTCAACCGTGGGAATTCTATAATTTTTACATATTCGGAATCCCTGTTACGAAGGCTACAAAGGACACCCAAAAGTTTGTGAATAGCATTACGTCATTCCGAAAGTCATTCAAATCTTCAAGTTTGAGGTATGTGGAGTTTTTCAACAAGAACACCATTTCGTTCTTGTGCCCAAAAAAAAAAATTCTTTTACGAAGTTATGGATTTTATATGTTTTATTATGAATTTGAGGCATGCATTTATATCTTATATTGATCCTCATGGTATTATGTCATTTTCGATATTTTAGAAGTAGAATTATATTAGAACAAATGACATTTTGTGCTTAAAGCTGAAATTTCCAGATTTTGAAGAAATTTATATATGTTTATGATGTAAAGCTTGAAACTTGAAAAGTTTTAATGTGATATTTAGACATGAGTTTTGAACTATATTTGAGATTGTTGTTTTTGAGAAATCATGTGTTATAAACACCTTGAATTTGAATGATTTGAAATGATAAAGAAGCTTTGACCTTTCGATCGTAAAAAGTGGTTGATCTTGAACCCGAGATGAGAAAAGAAATCCACTTTTATTGATTATTATGAAAGGGGTAGCATGATGACTCCCATTGTGAATTGTTGAACTATTTTATGGTGGATTTTCTTTTCAAAAGATCTGAGCTATGTCCGGGAGTATTCTTTAGCACCGAGCAGAAAGTATAGCGGGTTTGGTACTTTTCTAGAACTACGTGCCCCCATAGGATCTGGAATTGAGGCTGATTATATAGTGATGACTAGTGTTTGTATTGATAATTTAAGGTCGTACTCCGATGGAAAGGAATAGGGCGACTCTCCCCAATGTGGGTAGAACATTGGACTCCATTTAGCTCACATGGTTTATGTCGGTTATGAGAGACTCCAAATGTGTGTGTGTGTACTCTCCTATCTAAGATGGAAATATATTCACTTGAAAGACATATTTTGAGAAAGTTGTTGTTTTTGAAAGATTGAAAGGATATATTCTATAGAGAATTGTTATTAGATTTGATTGCTTTGATGATTTGAAATTGAGATGAAAGAGAATTGAGAACTTATTATGATGACTCATATTTTTTACCTAATATATCTTACTCTCTTATAATTATGATGATTTTATTTGAGCTATGTGAGTCACTTGTTATAGGATGCATGTTTTCTATGAATACCTGTGATATTTGATTTCTGAAAACTTGCACACACCCCCATATACTCGATCCATATTCCATGGTACTGACCCACGTATTTGTACGTGGGCTACATTTTCCCTATAATGTAGGTTCAGGTGCTCAGTTCAAGACTTGATAGTGATTCTCGAGCATGTTGATCTACATCCGTTACTGTGGTGAGTCCTCATGATCTGAGAATGTGTTATTTCAGACATTCAGTTCAGTTGATTTGATGTTTTATCTTTTGAGTTTGAATCAGTTGGGGCCTATCCCAATGGCTCTCTGGTTATTGATTAGTAGAGGCTTGTCAGGCCCAATTTGTTAGACTAGTGGGTTGGAGTTGGTATATTTTTCATATTTTGTTATTTCTCGCATTTATCCATATTACTGTGAGACATGGTTGATGATGATACTACGCAGATGTTTGGTTATAATGATCTTGAAACAAGCGTTGAATGTTAGAAAATGGCTCAAAGGGTTAGCCTGGGGCTACATGTAGCATTAAGCACCGTGTGATGCTTCGGGACCCATTTTCGGGGCGTTACATTTACCTTCCTTCCAAGTTCAAGGTAAGTGAACAAATCATGAGCACATCTTAAGAATATTATCAGAATTATGTTCTCCATGATTAAACTATAAGATATCCTTTTATGTTTGGCCATCCATTTATTTTTTATTATTAAGATATTTTTCTCTTCACTTTTGATTTGTCAGTAAAGGGATCAAGCTATTGAAGAGATATACATTAAGGGAATAAACTACAACCAAAATTTAGGTATGGGTACTGTCCATTTTTACACTTTTTCCTATATATGTGTGTTGGTAGAGGATTGTATATATATTGTTGTTAAGTAATGAAGAGATGGTGAGTTTAATTTTTGGTTGCCATATTAAGGGATATTTGGGGCTGATTTGGATCTATTTTATGTATGTATGTTGGGGGCTGTTTGGTTGACATTCGGGGAAGGGTGTGAATAATTTTCATTGAAAGATAGAAGAAGGGTGTTGTTACACCACCGAATTGAACGTTGCATAAGGTTACTGCCCACAAAACTTGATTCACTGCTTTGAGAGTACAAAAAAGGTGAAACTTTTAAGGGGGATCTTATAAGAAGTTACATTGCTTGTGAATGTAGTTGGAGATGAACGAGGTTGAAAGAGCACCCTTGGGTTAGTTGATTGTGGGTTACTACCCAATTACTGGTTTAGTAATTTTAAATGGTGTGAATATGTTAATTAGCTACTAATACTAGTCTTACACTATTGTAGATTAATAATCTAAAAGGGAAGGCGTTATGTAAAAGTGTGATCAGTTGTGCAGCAAGGTATGTACGGTTTTACGATCCTTATACTCTTTGGTATGAATCTAACTCCTTTTTTACAAAGTAAACTTCCTAAGCGTTCTTTCTTTCATATTGTACATAAATACATCGTACAACCTCCAAGGTGGCTAGCACCTAATTCTAACTTGTCTGGTTATTAAAGAACCTGAAGATATATTTGTTACTAGATCTGTCCAGTTTCCCTTTTAAATACTAGTATGATATAGGTGTATTCTGAAGTAAGCTTTATGAGTTGTTCTCTTGGTCAACATGACGTATGGTGTTAGTTAAGCTCCTATGTGTTATATTTCTATTATTGTTGTATTATACCTCATTGTTACTGTATCTAGTGCGTATTTGCATACCTTTTGCTACTGATTCAAAGTTCCAAATCTAATACATGATCACCAAAAACAACAACTTTAAAGATGCAAAGAAATGATATAAAGTGATTCTATATATTATTGGGTGGTATCCCAGGGGTGGAATAAAACACCTAGCATGGGTCGATCCCAACATTGTGGGTGGTATCCTAGGGGAAAAAGGAAAGCCTAGCATAGGTCGATCCCAACATTGTGGGTGGTATCCTAGGGGAAAAAGGAAAGCCCAGCATAGGTCGATCCCAATTTGGATACTTACTTATGAGGACCGTATCCCAGTGGTTAAAACGCCTAGCATGGGTCATCCTCTTTTACCACTGATTAGATGGTCATTTGTATTATGTCTTGTAATCTTATGAAGTATGGAAGAAAAAAAAATAAAGTATGTAATGCACATGACCCTGTAAGTACAAGCAAAAAATTGATATTCTAGCCTTATCTTTATAGTTATGTATTGATAACTGATTTTGTTGAACTATTGTCTTATTTATCATCACTTTATGTTGTACATACTCAGTACATTCTTTGAATTGACACCCCTCATGGGGGACATTATGTTTCATGCCACAGGTACAGGTACACCAGCTTGTAGACCACCCCAATAGGAGAACAGGACATCCAGCTGCTTTTGGTGAGCTCCAAGTTGATTCGGAGCTTTCCGAGTCTGTTATATGTATTTTGGTATTGTATAGTAATTATGAGTAAGGCAGGGGTTTGAACCGACCTTAACTAAGTCCATGTATCTTTTAGAGGCTTTGCAGAATAATGTTAAGTTATGTGTGGTGTCATTGTGTCTTTTTAATGTTGTGGACCAATGGCCAAGTCTTGTATATATAGATTTGGATATATTTACGTAGTTTTTTTTATTAACTCCCCATGTCCATATTAGCAGAACCATTGAATGCCATAGTTATATGCATGAAAAGTGTAGGGTTATGAGTTGGTTCACCCAAAATGGGTGCCTGTCTGGCCCAATAGAATTTGAGGCGTGACACACACGAATTGGGGAAAATCAAGGATAGGTTAAAGACACCAAGGCTATAGACATCCTAAAATATATAATG
This sequence comes from Capsicum pubescens, assembly GCA_030864215.1. Lineage (NCBI taxonomy): Eukaryota > Viridiplantae > Streptophyta > Magnoliopsida > Solanales > Solanaceae > Capsicum > Capsicum pubescens. The sequence goes on from CM061543.1 coordinate 39,892,247, forward strand.
TGTGCACTAAGAACAGGATCATCTAGACCCCAAATGCAGGCAAATGTGATTTCCAGTGCTGATCCCCCTAGGACCTATTCCTTCACAATGAGCTACATATTTTATTTTAAGCCTAACTTCAAAAGCTTTGCACATATGCCAACCATTAACCCACGAGTCATTTATTAGGGCATTTATCATTATAGTATCGTTATACCAATAAACTTGTAAGCTAATTAAATTATGCAAAACTAGTCCATATAACCAAACTGGCTCCCAGGTCTCATATTAAATCCAAGCCATGGCCACCAAGGCCATGCAAAAGCCATTTATCCTTTAATGCAATGAAATGGGTTCAAAAGATAAAGTAAATCATCCAATTATCCTTATTCAAACCCAAGTTTACAAAGTGTGTTGATTTTAATGTCATTATCAAGCCAAAAAACCATCAATTTAGGAAAACCCATGTCCTCCATTCCAACCATTTAAATAATGCACTAGTTCAGTCACAAAAACCATCAACTAAGGCATGAATAATCTATTTAAAAAATAGGAAAAGAAATTCAAGTAATAATAATTAAAACCCCTCAACCTAGTTTCAAACCCATCTGTTAAATCACATGAATAATGAGTAAATAAATGCCTCAATGTAAAATTACAAGTTAGGGATGAGCAACATGCTTGAAGTACAAAGGAAATTAAAGAGAAATCGACGTTTGGAGCTTGAATGTTGAATTTTCTATAAAACCCTTGAGCTTTCTTAGGTTTTGAGTTAAAGAGGAAATAGAATGGTTTTGATATTTTAAAACTGAAGGAAAAGGGATAATTTTATGTTTATAATCATACAAGGGTTAAAAAGACCAAAAGCCCCTCACCCCAAGTGAAAAAAAAAACAAACAAATTTAACATAGCGGTGTGGCACGCCCTTATCACTGAGGTTCCATGACACTCCCTTATCGTGGAGGTTAACCTCAGTGGCATGACACTATTGAGGAAGGTTACTGCCTTGGGTTCCCAAAATGGCCCTGAACCCCTTCTAAAAATTACAATACTTCCCAAAAATACCTTTTTAATATTTCTGAATATAATTCAAGTAAAAAATTAACATTACACATGTGGAAGGGTCAAAAATAAATTTGTTGAAATTTTGTAGGGTCTTACATTATCCCCCCCCCCCAACAAAGGATCATTCATCCTCAAATGAGGAGTTAGGAAATTTTTAGTACGATAATAGCAAGAATGAATTATAATCCAAAGGCAAATTTAGAATAGGAAAAGAGGGAGAATGAAAAGCATACCTTAAGCATTTTTATCCATCGTTAAGAACAAAAATATGCATTTGGCCTTCATATCTTTCTTAGCTTCCTATGTAGCTTCTTTCATCTTTTAATCTCTCAAAAGAACATCCACCAAAACTACATCTTGGTCACTCTAGTATCTGTCCATTGTTCGAGCGAAACCTTATCATAAGACAATGAATCCTTGAAAACAATATCTTCAACAAGCACTATCAAAGAAGGATTACCTAAATATTTTTTTAGCATGGACATATGAAACATGGGATGAATCAAATCCAAGCTCACAGACAAATCTAACTCATAAGCAACATTCTCTATACTCTTTTAAATCTGATATGGGCTAACATATTATAGATTAATCTTCCCCTTCTTACTAAACCTCATGACTCCTTTCATAGGAGAAACCTTCAAGAATACCCAATCATTTACTTCAATCACCAATTACTTTTGCCTCACATCTATATAAGATTTTTGGAAACTTTGAGCAGTCTTAAGTCTTTCTCTAATTACTTTCACCTTTTCTATTTCTTAGTAAACAAATATAGGGCTAAACAAACTAGTCTCACCCACCTCAAACTATCCAATATAATACTTGCACCTTCTATCATAAAGAGCCTCAAAATATGTCATTTGGAAGCTATAACGATAACTATTGTTGTAAGAAAAATCAATAAGGGGAAAATAGTCAACCCAACTACCCTTAAAATCAATCATACAGGCCTTTAGCATATCCTCCATAGTCTTAATAGTACACTCCGCTTGCCCATCCATTTGAGGGTGGAAAGTAGTACTAAGGTTCACTTGAGTCCCAAACCTTTCTGAAAAAAATGACAAAAGTAAGAAGAAAACTACGTACCTTTATTTGAAATGAAGAACACTAGCACCCCACACACCTTTATTATATCTTGAATTAACAAATTAGCATATTCCTCGCCAAAATATTTAGTCCTCAAAGGCAAAGAGTGAGCAAACTTAGTCATTCTATCCACAATGACCCGAATAGAATCATACTAGTTGCGAGACCGTAGAAGACCAATAATAAAATCTACATTTATCATCTCCCACTTCCACATTGTGCAACTCTATCTCTTGGGACATACCGCCAGGCCTTAAATGCTTAAACTTACTTGCTGACAAACCATACACTTAGCAACGAAATTTTCCACATCTCTCTTCATATTATTCCACAAATAGATTTTCTTTAAGTAATATACATTTTATTTAAACCTGAATAAAATGTATATCTAGACTCATGAGCCTCATTCTGAATTATTTCTCACAGCCTATCAATATAAAAAAACATATAACCTTTCTTGATATCTCAGAATGCTATCTCCCCCAATATCGAATTCCATAACCTTTTGATGACCCATGTCATCCTTAATCTGCATAAGTATCAACTACTTCTCCTTCACTTCAGCACCAAAAGATGATTTAACCACTTCTTAAACAATTACTTCCCCATCCTTACAGTCTAAGAGACAAACTCCCAAGTTGGTGAACCTATGAATATCCTTTACTAACCCTCTTAACTCCTCATCAATGTGATATAATATCCCCATAAACAACCTTCTAAGAGCATAAGCAACAACATTTGATTTACCTGGATGGTATTGGAAACTCATATCATAAAACCTTAAGTACCTCAAGCCACTGCCTATGCCTAAGGTTCAATTCCTTATGCATAAACACATACTGCATGATCTTATGGTCTGAATAAATAAGCACATGCACCCCATAAAAATAATGGTGCCAAATTTTCAAGGAAAAGACCACAACTACCAACTCTAGGTCATGAGTCGGGTAATTCCATTTATAAACCTTAAGCCACCTGGAAGCATAAAAGACAACCTTATCGTGTAGTATCAAAGAGAAAGACAAACCACATGGGATTTATCATAATACAAAACAAACCCATCAGTACCCTCAGGAAGGATCAAAACTGGCGTAGAAGTCAACTTATCCTTTAACTTTACAAAACTAGCTTCACAAGCATCGAACCACAACAACTTAATATTTTTCTTAGTTAATATTTTCATTGGAGAAGCATTAGATGATAAACTTTCCACAAAACTCTTATAATACCTAGACAAGCCCAGAAAGATCCTAATGTCAGTTGGAGTTTGAAACACCCTGGGTTTTGTCTTAAAAATTTCTTGAATTTAAACTCTTTAGAGATCATACTACTCATGCTTATTAGTCATATGATGTGGGTACAATTTAGGGTCTTTGTCATATGTTACTCAGTGTGGTTTTGGTTTTTTCTATCCAAGGTATGAGTGGACATCGTGCTAATCATATAATGATATTATGAGATAGGTTATGGAATCATATAATTCATAGTATGTCAATCCCTTGGTAGGATACCTAGGGTACAGTTTAAGGGTACTAACTGTATGTTATGGATATAAGTTGGCCTTATAGTCATATGTTGTATAGTGTTGGAGTCCAACTTATTTCCTAGGGTAGGAGTGGAGAGTACCACTCGTGTATGGTTTGGTAGGTATAGTTGTACCCTCATGTACTAGTTTTTAGCATTTAATCTTTGGGTATTTGAAACATTTCCCACCCCAAAACACTTAAGTACCCATATATTATATCATATGGTATTATCTTATAACACACTTTGGAAGTTCAAGACAATCCTAAAACTCTCTCTAAATTCTTTCAAGAAAATTGGGCTAGGGTTTTCTTAAAGTTTTCATCTTGAGTATTAAAGAACAAATTCTCTTCTTGAATCTTCGTAAGTAAGGAATGTTACTCTTCCCTCATTATTACTTCAAACTAAAAGTATATTCTACTTTTTGTTGGTTTTGAAATATATGTTGAGAGTTTTGGTTACTAATGTTTTGATGATGTTTTCCCATGTTCTATTTATGGTTTTTATGTTATAATGTTTGTTTGAACATGTGATTGCATGGGAATGGTTAATTAGTTCTTGGTTTTGGTTTTGGAAACTATATGCCCTCAAACTGTTTGTTAAAATGCATGTGAGAATTGTTTTGTCACATAGTTTGGCTTTTATTGAAAATAAAACTTGCATTGCATAATATGGTATGGAACTCAAATTGATTTGGTTGGTTTTAAATAGTTGGGAGTCTTTGGTGTCCATTGAACTCAAATTGATTGTTTTGGAATGGAAATTGGCAATAAACTCAACCCACTTGCATAATTGTTTTTGGTTTATGCATTACAACTTGGTTTGGTTTGTTTCTTAAGACTAATGCATGACATAAATGGTTAATTGGTTAAGGATGGTTTTGAAAATCTTGTGGCGTACATGAGAATCCCCAAGTGAACTTATAAAAAAGCCTTGTTGGGTACACGGGAATCCTCTCAAGTGATTTTTATAATGGAGTATGCGGGGTACATGGAATCTCCTTAAGTGTTGGCTAATGACATCACTTATAAGATATAGTCGGCATGATGATACCTTTTTATAATGCCTTAACAATTGACTTCTAAAATTGGTGGTTTGCTTATGTGTTAAATGTATTAATGGGAAATAATGGCAGGTTCTTATAGCTAGCCGTGAAGGTGTGAGTCCGAAAGGTTGACAATGGAAACTCATGTTTGCCAACATGAGTATTGGTCTTGATGACCACGTACTTGTGGTGTATAAGGGAATCCCCTAAGTACATACATGTATATATGTATCATAGAGTGTGAAGGGTACAATGGAATCCCCCGCCACCTATGGTACCTCCATTTCATGCAGCTACATACACTAGGGCCCATCCAGGGGGTAACACTGACCCAATATAGACCATGGGTGGATTATGAAGGTAAAGCTATACGAACTAGGTTAATATTTTAAATCCATGCTAAACCCGGTTCTGTTCCCTAGCATGATGTATATATATATATATGTATGTGATTTTATATTGTTATTTACTTTTATTTTTAATAATAACATTATTTTATCCTTACTCCTAAGTATATACTAGAATTCATCTGCTAACCCATCTTCGGGTGTTGTATCCCCACGCAGCACAAAAATCGGCCATACTATCACAGCTCCTGCTCAATGACTTGGTGATTCGGAGACAATATGAGTCAAAATGAAGTGGTGAGCTTTCATTATTAGGAAGGCTCATTTAATTTTATGTTTTACCTTATGCTTTTACTATTCTTTTGAAATTCATTTTTGGCTATGGTCGGGGGATGTCGCGACTAGATATTCTTTGTCATTGTTTAGAGGCTTTGTATGGACAACTGTAGACTTAGGTATGGAATGGATATGGTTTTTGTTATTGTTGGGTTTGGATTGCTATTTATTGATTTGACTTGGTTGGGTTGGTCTTGGTTATAGACATATCCCAAAGTCATTACATCTTGAATTACTCTAGCTTGTTATATGTTCAGAATTCATCCGACTTAGGGTACATGTTGGTTGGTTGGTTTTGGTATCGGTGGTGGTCTACGGTCCTTGTTGGACTTGAGATGACCATTACAACAAGTCCCTAGTTTGGGTTGTGTCAGAGCCGTGGATCTAGGCCATTTCTTAATTGCCTCAACTTTCTGACGAGCTACCTTGATCCCTTCACTAGAAATAACATGCCCAAGAAAGGTCACAACACTTAGTCAAAATTCACACTTAGGAAACTTTACATAAAACTTTTGATCCTTAAGAATCTACAACACAATCCAGAGGTGTATGCATAATCCTCTTTATTCTTAGAGTACACCAAGATGTCATCAATGAAGACTATAACAAAAAAATTCAGAAACTGCCTAAACACTTGATTCATAAGATCCATGAAAGCATCTAAAACATTAATAAACCCAAATGACATAACCAAAAACTCATAATATACGTATCGAATTTGAAAAGAAGACTTAGGAATATCAACCCACTAATCTTCAATTTATGGTAGACCGAATGAAGATTAATCTTGAAAAATCAACTAGCACCTTAAAGCTGACCGAATAGGTCATCAATCCTAGGAAGAGGATACTTATTTTTCACTGTAACCTTATTCAACTAACGATAATATATACAAATATACATATCCAAAGATACCTATATTTCTCTTGCATGAAAATAAAAACATCATCCTATGCAGAAAGATTAGGGCAAATGGAAACCCTTATCAAGAAGATCTTTTAATTTCTCTTTAATCTCCTTTACTTTAGCCAGATTCATCCTATTATAAGGAATAGTAATAAGATGGGTATTCAGTAGAAGATCAATCTCAAAATCTATTTCCCTATTAGGAGAAATTCCATGAATATCATCAGGGAAAACTTTAGGAAATTCATTAACCATAAGGAAAGATTGCAAAGAAGGACTTTCGGAGTCATAATCCTTAACTCAAACTAGATGATATAGACACCCTTTGGAAATTAACTTCCAGGCTCTAAGATAGTAAATAAACTTCTCTTTAGGTACTAAGGAACTCACGTCTCATAAAATTATCATCTTATTAGGAAAATGGAAACTGCCTTTTTGTCCTAAAATCCAGAGAAGAATAGCACAAATGGAGCCAATGCATCACCAAAATTACATCAAAATCCACCATATTAAGTTTTGTAAAATCCACTAATGTCTTATTATGAAAGATGGACTCCACATGACTCCTATAGATTTTTTCTAGCAATAATAGTATCACCCACTGGAGTAGACACGGAGAAGGGGTCAAGAACATTTCAAGACCAAAACCAAAGTGTGCAGCCACATAGTGGGTCACATAGGATATGGTAGAATCAAAATACAGAAAAAAGTAAACATCACGAGAGAATTATTGTAATATACCAATTAAAACATCTGGAGATGCCTCAGATTCCAGACAAGTAGAAAGAGCATTGAGACAATTCCCACCAGTGCTAGTACCAAAGTGACGCACCTAGGTGCAGAAACCGAAGAAGTGGTGATTGGAACCTTATTATCTCCTTTTGAAACTATATCTATAGGACAATTTGTCTAGATACCATATTTAAAACACAAGTTCCTCCCCTCCTCACAATATCCATGGTGAAGCCACATATAAAAACAACAAGGAGGATAGGGTACGGTCAACTGAACACCATTGACGTAAGATTGGTGACCATGTGTCTTCGGGCCTCTTCTAGCCTAGAAATGATGATCACCTAAAGGCTTAGTATTAGGAGCACTAGCTGTTGAATAAGAATATTACAACCCAAACCAGGACCTGGCCGTGAAGGCTATCTCAAGTCCAACAAAGACTAAAGACTACCCCCTGCACCTAGACTAACAAAACATAATAACCCCAACAGTGGATGAATTTCAATCATATAACAAGAAATCATAAGATAAAGTCAAAGAATATAATAAATGTTTATAATCAATATATGGTAACCGACCAAAAACAATAAACCAACATCACCCAAGTCCATAATAATCCACAAAGCCTTCTAACAAAACCTAAATAACGAAAGTGTCAAAACATTTCTCTAACCCTGACAATGACATTGATAGTGATAATATGAACTCTCAATTCTAATCAATGAATGGTAATTGATGAAATACCCAAGTCTTTTGGAGAATGGACGATCACCACTTCACCACCAATGATCGACAAATTGAGTTGATCCATCTAACACTATGTAGGAAAAGTAGAAGTATCTTTGATTCCTGCATTGCGTGGTGATACAACATTCGGAGATGGTTTATTGGTTGAGAAGGAGCATGTAACTAAGGGATAGGTGATAAAATAAATACAAGGCAAGTCTAATTCAAAACTATATAAACATTATCATATACATATTATAATATATCGATAAAGAGAACAAGGCTTAACATGCACTTTAAAATTTTAGTCTGAACTGTGTAGCTCAACCATCTTAAGAAGGCACCTATAGGCTATATGGGTCCATCTTTTCCTAACTAAAAGGGCCCTAAAATGTTTGGCCATATAAACTAGGGATGTACATATGCTACATGGGGGACTAAAACCTCCAAACATAGCAAAGCAACTTAAGAACTCAATCATGTAATAAAATATAGGTGACTCCAACCTCTAAATCATCTAATAAAGAGGCACTCGAACCACCCACTTATTTAGACCCCCGCATTGGCAACCACAGTTGCCAATATTGGTATCTTGGGACCAACACTTTCATGTATCAGTTACACAACCTTCATTAAAGACTAATTAAAGCAAGTTTCACAAAACCCATTTGCTTAACAAAGAACCAACCATTAAGGTACACCATGGGAATTGTCATACTCTTACAATTGCAAGCTTGTCTTTATGCCATAACAACTATATTAACTTTAGGGAACATCTCATCTTGCCCCCCTTTGTCATTAAATCAAATCATGGCCAACAAGGTTTTAAAAATCCATGTTCATTGGTTTACAAGTTATGTAATGCATTAATATAGGTGGGTGAGTCAAGCCAAGTGACAATTCCACAATTCAAAGCCATTTACACAAGTGGGTTGAGGGAACTCAATTATTCAAAACCAATTTAAATTTCAAAGCATCAAATTTGGGGAAACCATTAACCCTTAGTTTGTTCACCATACCCATGCACCCCTCATGTTCAAAACTATTAATAAAGCATAAAAAATGTGAATTAAATAATGGGAAAGCGATTTAAGAACCAACCATTCTAAAACCCTCAACCATGTTGAAAACCCACATTCAAAACCATCTAATTAAACCATTCAAATACATTTATTTTATAATTGAGAATTAGGGAAGAGTATCATGGTTGAAATACCCAAGATTATGGAGAGAATTCAACTCTTGAGCCCTTAGATGAACTACTTCTTTGAATCCCTATGTATCCTTCTTGAGGGAAATTTAGAGAGAATAGAGAGTGTCTTGATGTGTTAAAGTGTGGAAAGAATGCCCCAAGGGTTTTTTATGATCGTGGTTATTAAGTAGGGAAAGTATGGAAATGTCTAAAGTTCTCTCAACTTAAAAACAAAAAAAGTATTGTCGGTGCCTATGGGTCACACTGCAACTAGTAACGACATATTATGACTCATCACCACGAATCGTAGACATAACAGCGTCATTAGCCATGCATACTATTAACACTACGACTTATATCATACTACTCGTTAGGGGACCCTACGACTCCTAGGGTCCTAGTCATCAATAGGATATAAATACTTAAAACATAGACTAGTTTGGTTATGGTTGGAAAATTAGGACTCATAATGAGTCCATACGACTCGTTAGGATCCACTCGTACTCAGAATAGAAAACTTAGCCACACATACTAGTCAAGCTACAATTTAGGTCAAGCGACTCATCAAGACTCCCTATGACTCGCAGGGGGAGTTGTAATCTGGACAGAAAGCATACAATTTCAAAAAAAAAAATCAGGGTGTTACATTCTCTACCTCTTTAGGACCATTTGTCCTCGAATGAAAGGATAAGACATTTTTTAGCATGATTTAACACAGAGTACAGCCATAATTGATCGATGAAAGACATTGGGAAGTGATCCGTCAAAGTCCATGAGTTTAGTTTGCAATAGTCCATGGAAACCCTCCACCTTGTCATAGTTTTGAGAGGAATCAACTCATTTTTCTCATTGGCAACAATAGTCATGCCCCCTTTCTTTGGAACACATTGAATTAGGCTTGCCCACTTACTGTCGGAAATAGGGTAAACCACTCCTGCATCCATCCACTTGATAACTTCCTTCTTAACCACCTCCTGTATTGGTGAGTTTAGTTGGCGTTAATGCTTAATGGTATGAATACAATCTTCATTAAGCTATATTTTATGAGTGCATATGCCAGAAGGGATGCTAATAATATCTATAATGGTCCAGCCGATTTCTCTCTTGTGCCTTTGCAATACTAAAATAAGTGCATCAACCTGTATCTCACCCAAATCAGCGGTGATAATGACAAGTAACATGTTTCCATTACCTATAAACACATACCTTAAATGTCCTGGTAGCTCATTTAGTTCTAACACTGGTGGTTCTTCGATGAATGGCTTATGTGTTGGACGATTGTTTAGATCTAGGTACAGCTTCTTGGGGGCATAAGAATATGAACCCATTTCATACAAAGCACAAAATGTCTCCTCATATTCCTCAATGTTTTCACAATCAAAATTCATCAAGACTGCAGCTAAAGGCTCAGCAAAAAAAATTTCTTCCATCGATACCGCTTGCTCATCCTTATAGTATATATCAATAATAGATAACACATTCATCTCCTCTGGATATCTCATGGATTTGCACACGTCGAATTGGATCACCTGATTATTAAGCCTGTAGAGGAGTTCATTGGCCCGCAAGTGTATAAGCACACTTCCAGTTGTGAGGAAAGGCCTTCCCAAGATTATGGGCACCTCGATGTCCACCTCACAATATAAAATAACAAACTCCACAGGGAAAATAAAACTGGCAACCTTTACCAACACATCATACAATATCCCAACAGACCGCTTCACAGATCTGTCCGCCATCACAAGTAACATATTTGTGGGTGTGGGAGCCCTAAACCCAAGCTTCTTATAAATCGCCAGCTGCATCAGATTAATGCTAGATCCTAGATCACACAAGGCCTTAGCAAAGTCAAGGGACTCGATAGAGCATGGAATGGTGAATGCTCCTGGGTTAGCTTTCTTTTGCACTAAGGATTGGGTAGAGATGGAACTATAATGGTAGAGATTATCCAATGGCTCATAGCTCACTAACCTCTTTTTTGTCAGTAGATCATTCATGAACTTAGCATATCGTGGCATCTTCTCAAGTGCCACCACTAAGGGCACATTTACTATTAGCTGCTTCAACATTTCCAAGAATTTACTAAACTTTGCATCATCAACCTTATTCTTTAGTTGTTAAGGGAAGAAAGGTTCTGGTTTTAGGATAGCAGTGACCACTACGTCCTTATCCTTCTCTTTTCCTTGCTCCACAATATCGGCAGGGCTATCTAGTTTCTCAGATTCCACTGGATAAGCGTCTTCAGGTTCATCATCAATTACCTCTTTCTGTGTCTTCAGCCATACATGATCCATCCTTACTCATAATTTCAACCGTATCATTAGGGAAAACACCACTTTTTCTGTCGTTTAGTACCGCAGAGAGTTGGCTTATCTTCTGCTCTAGCTGCTTGATAGAAGTGGAGTATGAATTTACTAACTGGCTCATAGAAGAGAGGTCATTCTTCATGGTCGTCATACCAGCATTGGTAGCCTCAACTTCTTTGGATAATTTCTCCATCATGTCCTCTATGGACATTCTTCCCGAGCTAGTTGAAGTAGCCTCTTAACTTCTAGGAGGAACATATATCCCACTCCTATCGTTGTTGCATCTCCAGTTATCTTTCTCTATATTCTTGTAACTAGGCTTATCATAAACGTTCAGACCTTGATTCCATTAGATATTGCCTCAAAAACTCCCCTGATTATTCAAGTAGTTTGCCTCTTTTTCGGCATCCAAATCTGCTATACTCTGGGATGAAACCACCCTTACCTTTTTGGCCTTGCCAGACAATAAGTGCTTGTTGAGTAAGTCCATCTGAGTTTTTATGTGATCCATATCGTGATCCAACTCTTCATTCCTCCGTGTTCATCTGCAGTCGAACTGACAGACACAGTGGGTCTTGCTACTACTGAATCGCTAGTATGCCAAGCCCGACTTTGTTAATTATTCTTTCCAACATATTTGCTACCTTTTGGAATGCAAAGTCTACAAATGAACCGCCAGTAGAATTATCTACAATCAGCTTTTTCACAGAGTTAAGATCTCTGTAAAAAGTCTCTATCAAGTGTATATCCGTTATATTTTGGTTCGGGCATTGCATCATTTTCCTTTTAAATCTCGCCCATATCTCATGCAAGGCTTCGGTAGGAAACTATCTAAAGTTGCTGATCTCATCCCTCAACTGCATCCTCTTGGAAGGTGGAAAGAACTGTTCTAGGAATGCTCCTTTCAATTGCCTCCAATGGGTGATGGAATCAGGTATCAGCTTATTCAACCACATTGTTACCTCCCCAAATAGAGACAATGGGAACAATCTCAACCGGATAGCATTATGACCCACACCTGGGTTAGAAAAATATTTGCATATGGTGACAAAGTTCACCAAGTTCATATTCGGGTCATCACCAGGCAGGCCACCAAACAAACCCTTTAGATTAAGGAGCTGACTCATCATACTAGTTATGCTAAATTTTGCTCCAGTTGCCAACGGTGGAAGAATAATTGCACCCATTCCACATGCTCCATCCATCCTATCATCATTATCATTTAGATCAAATTGTGAAGGATGGTAATCCTGCCATACTCTAAATAGACTGTTCCTATTGGCATTCCGCTGCAGTGGTGCAGCTATATGCTCATCTCTTCTTGGATTCTCTGGATTCAGCAACTCCTCAGCTCCCACGTCTTCATCCTCAGGATTCAGATGGTGTTCTAGTTTCCCGTCATTCAAAATATTCCCTTAAGGTCTAGCTAAGGCTGTCAGTCTGTTAGCCTCATGTTGGTCTACCATTCTGCCAATGCATTACGGTTCTTGATTAATTGGTAATAGTGGAGTTACAGAACTTCTGGTTTCTGGCGTACACCAGATAAGTCCTGTAATAAACAAAAACAACAAATAAACATAAAATTAGGAAACTTAATTAACAGTCAATTAGCGCACACAACTTCAAATTACAACTGTATTCCCTGGCAACAACGCCATTTTTTATAACACTTAAAGTACACCGCCCGTAAGAGAATGTAAGAGATCGTTGTCAATATATAACCCAACTAGGTTGGGGTTAAATCCCACAGGGAATACTCTATGAATTTAAGTTGTCTGCTAAGTAATCAACTAATAGTTGATTGTTTCCTGTAAATTGGGGGTTTGGATTTTTAACAATTAGATGTCACTTTAATTTGAATGATTAAAATCAAGAGATTATGGAAAACTAGAGTTATGTTCACTATGAGTGTCGGTATTTGACAGATAATAGTAATTCAAAATTCTTGTTGTGGGAAGGAACATCAAATTATCCTTATCAGATGTATGTCTAAATGTTTCTCAACCTATTCAGACAATTTTATCACCTAATTCTCTTGAACTTAGGTAACTTATATTTCATAATAGGATGTTATCATAGGTATATTAATCTTGTTATAGCAGTAATCATTAGATGAGATCTTAACCTTCCCAAATCCCTGATGTTAAATCTCTACCTTAAGATTATTTCTCAATTCGAGGAAACAAACCTAAGGCGGGGTCTATTGTTTGAAACCAACAGACTAATTGTAAAACATCTGAATTAACAAAAAGTTCTTACCACCGGTTGAATCTTTAAATACCTAGTATCAGTGCAAAACCTTACCCACAGATCCCATAACTAGGGCTAATGAAATAAGCCACTCATGATGTAAAAAGAAAGTTCACAGGTTGAATTCATAATTGAGAATATTAACTTACAACAAATATGATAATCAAGAAGTGTATCTTGAATTTAATAACAATATAAAACCCAAAATAATGATAACAATCTCTCCAAAATTAATGATCAAAAGTATATTCAAAACTAGAGAGAAAACAATAGTGAATAAAATGTTTCAATGATGCTGAATTCCCTTCAAGAAAACCCTAAACAATGCTTTAAATAATTTGGCCTAACTATGAAACAAAATAACAGAGTTTTGTAAGTTTCTTGAAACGGTGGTGAGATTTCTGACGCCTTATCAGGAGCCTGACAATATGGCAGAAATGTCGCCATATCCTCCTTCCATCTGGACATCTTTTGCTTAAGCTAACGACGAAGCCTGGCAGCTTATCACATAACATCGTCACTTCATTCAGATGAGCTTCAATTGCTATCTAGACTGGCGATATCCTTGATAGCTTATCACAGGGCAGACGACTTATCAGAAATATCGTCAGCCACACTTCTAGTTCATTTGCACCAGATTTCAACTCTATTGCATCCATTACCTTAGATTCTCTAGCGTCAGGGTTTTTACTGCAATATCAAAGTAAAATAATAGAAAACAACAAAAATTGCTTAAGACATTGCAATTATTCCTCGTTTAAAGCCTCAAATGTGTTAGCATCTGCTCACACATAAATTAGATCTCTTATGCCCAAATTTTAATTATTCAAAATCATGCTTAATGTTTTCAAAACTATCAATACTTTTTATATTAATGGTATGTCATCACCGGGTATCCTCATACTCTGACTTACAAGTTAATATCATATCAAATTAATAGCCCATCATATTCAAAACATGCACATGACCACCCAAGATTCATAATATCACAATAAAGTCATCACTTTGAAATCTCAAGTAAACTTAGACATTTATCCTCTCTTTGCAAGATTCAAAATATGTGGTGCTTATGTCAATTTATTCAATCACATGCAATTCTTTACTTTTTGAAGCAAGAATATAGTAATGACAAGAAACTCCCTCTCATTATATATAAACCATTTCAAACACCATGATATTGAGAAGATCACTTTCAATTCTTAGAAACATGCATTTCAAATCATTCACAATGAAATTATAAACTTTAGTTCGCAACAAGAGAGGGAATTCATACTCATGCTCTCAATCAATCTTACAAAATACACTAAATTAGTATATATATATAGTAACAATTCGATTTTCATGAAAAGTAATTCAAGACAACATATATTTCCGCCAAAACAGTCCCATGATGCATAATCTTTGAAAATCATATTGTATACTTTATTATAAATCATAATTGGGGATCTTTAATCTTGATAAAACATTTAAACGTATGCCCAGGGTTTTTAAAGTAGTCCCACATACCTTAGATTATAAGATTTGAAAGATGGAGCCCGAATCTTGATCCTTTTCTTGAAATCATGAACTTAAGATCTTGATTCTTGATCTTGAGGGAAAGGATTAAGGTTTGGATTTTTTTAGAGAAAAATTGGAGAATGGGGGCAAATAATGCACCAATTTATGCCTTAGATCGTGCTTTTAAAACCTGGGGTGAGGTAGGAAAAGAACCCATTGCTACTCCCTCATTTAAACCAAAAATTTGCAACCCGTATTTCTATTTGAAGGGCCACCACGACGCGGTGTAATCGTGGTGGCTTACTACCTCATAGGAAAAATGTTATAACTTTTTACTAGGTATCATATTTAGGTGAAATTGGTATCGTTGAAAAGCTAACTCAATTATCTACAATTTGGTGGGTCTTGAGCTGCAAAATTCTATGTGTATCAAAAATTATACACATTAAAAGTATACCCAGGTAGAATCAAATATCCAATTTTTGATGAATGAAAAATTCTTAGCTCAATTTTGCTCAAAGTGATTTATTTGAACATTTTTCACCTCATAATCACTTCATATACTAGGAGAAAGATCATAACACATGAACTTAAATATAAACCATGGAATTATAATTTACACATGTAGGAATGATGGTTCGATTTCTAGCTAAAAAATATGGGGTGTTACATTATCTCCCCCTTGGATCATTCGTCCCCAAATGATGGATAGAGACCTTTTAAAGCTCTAAGAGTGTAGAATAAAGAACATAGTCTCACATTGATAACCCCTAGCGATACGTGTAAGCATAGAACATGAGCCAATGAGACTTTACGCAGGGATGATCTTGCATATGAGCTTTATGAACCATAATCATCACAACATGCGGCATGAGTTAATTTGGTTATAACAGGACTGACTTACATCGGTACTAATCAGGAAATAAGGTTTTCATGGGACATAGGATTCAGAAGCATTCTCTACCTTACAAAGTACCATGAATAAACTTAAACGTAGAGACAGTAATCTTCTACACCCCAAAAAATAAATAGCATACTTCATACTCGCCAACTTACAATTCTCAAAAAACACATCTAGCCCCACGAATTTGAGTCCCACTACTTAGTACTACTATGTTGAAGTCTAACTTGGAGTTACAAGGTATTAACTTAAACTATAGGACCCTGTACTTTACATCCCATTAAGAATATTGTGTCACCTTATTGCTTACGTCAAACATTCTCAGGTTTTAATTCAAAGAATACTAATCCATAGACAACCATGCATTATCATAGGCATAGACACCTACACTTCTAAACACTTAACACTCCATCTTCAATTCCTTATAATACTATCATTACACCTCTAATCACATGACTTACAACTTAACAGAATTTGTAAAACAATACCAAAGGTGCGTATTGCCTACTTATATTTCCTTAAATTCAACTTTATTGAACACTATACAACAACTCCCCAAACTTCTCCATAATATAAAATTCAAAAACACAAGTTGGGTAGTCATGACACTTATACCATGCAACCTTATCTAACAACATGCTATCTGGGATTCAACTTATTCTTATATGACTATCACTATTATCATCTTAATGACTCAACCACAATTCATCATTTTTAATAGTAGTCCTAAAGTATATATATCACCATTTATAACTAGAATGCCATTTAAGGGTTTACCGTGATGCAGTGAGTGTGTCACTGTGATACCCATCGCGATGTGGTGGAATTGCGGTGACTTATTAAATTTTAACAAATGCTGAATTGGTCTCCATCCCGATATGGTGGGGCTTAATTCGCTATTTCTACCGCAATATGGGGAAACCATGGTGGTTTGCAGGAACAAAAAATCCAAACAAATTCATCAAGACTTAATCAATAGGAAGGCTTTTGGAACATTTATGCATACAAATGACAGTCTTCATTCTAATAAAAAATGTAGGTCGTTAGCCATTCCACACATCACATTAAGCTTACTAATTAATTCCCACAAAAAATGCATCATCAATCTCAAGCTACTATTCTCACCACTACACTCCACGTATAAAGTTCAAGCCTGTTGTCTATCCTCAATTATATACCACCGGTAAAGTATTCCACATACTACACTAGTCCATCAAATTGGGTAATCAACCAAAATACTTCACTTTACTTAACTACTACATACAATCACAACCCTTCCATAACCTCGCTATTACAATTCAAAATCCACTACATACCTTTTCTCCTGAAGTACTAGTTTACTACTACTAAAGAAAAGAGCATCAAAGGGGCAAATTCACATGATAGGATTAGTCGATCTTAATCTGATAATATAACCCATGCATACATTCTCACTATCACCAAATCCCATAAACATAAATGAGTCTATATCCATAATTTAATGACTAATGTACCCCTCCCCATTCAAACCTATAAATGATATATATAACAGCCATAATTATCCATTCTGAGATCCCTCCCCATTTTGAATAAATAAAAAAAATCGTATCCAGTCAATTCCTACACAGACTACCATACAATCTACAATCATTGCTAACAGATTAATGTATCACTATATAATGGCAACCCGATCCTCAATCCACGATTGTACAGCTAAAACTATTTATGTACACAAATGTCACCCTCACTCTGACTTCTTGCCTTGAGACTTCATGTCACCAAATTCTGGACTATCTCACTACCAATAAGTTATGACACTTTAACATACACTAATACTTTGGTGGAAATATAGTTTCAATATTCTTCCATACATCATTACCCTTATGCAAGATATCTACAGTAAGAATTTTGGAAGAGAACTGAATAGGCTTTATGCCTCAGGCTGAAAAGCATAATTTCATCTGAATAAAGGCATACACTCTAAAAAATACACCTTAAAGCACTAATGTACTCCTCTTAAGTACTCACGCTATCTCATAACTTTATGGATAACTTAATCAGAAGGAACCACACCGTTGGGGTCAATACAGATGTACTGGTATATGAAACAACTCAAAATGAAATGTTTTTAAACAAAATAAATGAGAATATCATAACAATAGTGAAAATTTTGTAAATAAAAATACATGGGAATATTTAATAATTTCAAATTAGTTCTTGAAAATCATGACTCACTCTTTGTTTTTCTTCTGAGCTAATCGGTACACCCTACAATCTGTAATCCCATGAGTTATATAGAATCCTCTCTTGACTCAACGGTTAAGCCCCCAATACAAGTTTACCACCAGGATTGGAGTATCAATAAGGGATCACACAGTATGGTGTCAAAATCCCCAATCAAATCAACATGTCATGATAGTGCATAAGATTACAAAGCAGATCTTCTACCTATAGTCCCAATTTGGAATGACATGAATCAAGATATACAAGATCATGAAGCATAGTACCATAACCCCGTGTCGACAAATCACGATTTCTAGTATTGAGTCTTTCAGCTCGTACTTTCTTTGGGTAAACAATTTGCTCTATTAAGCCTAATTTTTATATTATTCGAAATCATTCTTCATGCTTTCAAAACCACCAATACTTTTTCTATTATGGGCATATCATCATCAGGTATTGTCATAACCTGACTTTAAAGTCAATATCATATCAAATTTATAGCCCATCATATTCAAAACATGCACATGACCACCCAAGATTTAGAACATCACAATAAATTCATCACTTTGAAATCTCAAGTAAACTTAGGCATTTATCCTCTCTTTGCAAGATTCAAAATATATGGTCGTCTTGTCAATTTATTCAATCACATGCAATTCTTTCCCTTTTTAAGAAAAAATATAGAAATAACCAGAAACTCCCCTTTATTATACATAGACCATGTCAAAGATGATGATATTGAGAAGATCACTTTCAATTCTTAAAAACATACATTTCAAATAGTTCACAATGAAATTACAAACTTTAACTTGCAAGAATAAAGGGAATTCATACTCATGCTCTCAATCAATTTTACAAAATACATGAAATTCATATATATATATATATATATATATATAGTTACAATTCAATTTTCATGAAAAGTAATTCAAGACAGCTTATATTTCCATCAAAACAGTCCCATGATGCATAATCTTCAAAAATCATATCATATACTTCATTATAAATCATAATTGGGGATATTTAATCTTGAAAAACATATTTAAACTTATGCCCAAGGTTTTTCGAGTAGTCCCTCATACCTTAGATTATAAGATTTGAAAAATGAAACTCAGATCTTGATCCTTTTCTAGAAATCTTGAACTTAAGATCATGATTCTTGATCTTGAGATAAAGAATTAGGGTTTGAATTTTTTTTTAGAGAAAAATTGGATAATGGGGGCAAATAATGCCCCAATTGAGGCCTTAGATCGTATTTTCACAACCTGGGGTGAGGTGGGAAAAGACCTCATTGCCTCTTTCTCATTTAAACAAAAAATTTGCAATCTACATTGTCATTTGAAGGGCCACTGCGACGTGGTGTAATCGCGGTGTCTTACTGACTCACAAGAAATTTTTTATAACTTTTGACTCGGGCATCGGATTTAGTCAAAATTGGTATCATTGAAAGGCTAACTCAATTATCTATAATTTGGTAGGTCTTGAGCTGCAAAATTCTATGTGTATCAAAATTTATACATGTTCAAAGTAGACTTTTGTAGAATCAAATATCTAATTTTTGATGAATGAAAAATTCGTAGCTCAATTTTTCTCTAACCGATTTACATGAACATTTTTCACCTCATAATCACTTCATATACTAGGAGAAAGATCATGATGCGTGAACTTAAATTTAAACCATGGAATTATAGTTTACACATGTAGGAATGATGGTTCAATTTTTAGCTAAAAAAATGTTTGGTGTTACAAATTGTAAGCAGCAAATGATGAGGTATGTAATTTATTATTTTGGGGAATAAATGAATAGTGTCTCTAAGTTAAGTTGCTATTCACTTGTGTTCCAAAATGACTTCCATGCTATTATTATCTATTGAAGATGATGGTTGGAATGCTCACGATATTAGAGTATGAACTCATGACACAATTATATGCATCCCTATCTATATACAAGACTATGAAAACCAAGTATCTTATGAAATATCCCTAATTATGGTATTATGTATTATTGATGTTGGTCATGTGTTCAAAAAGTGTCATATATTTTCAGTTTCATACTATCGAGTCCTGGGGGTATTTAAATCCCGAAGATTTAGTTGTGTGCCTAGAGCCAATGTCAGTTTTTTGGATACTCTCAGTCAAGACATATTCAGTAGAATTCAGTCAGTCTCATGACTCAGGAAACTGAGTAATCTCAGTAATCTCAGTAATACAGTAATCTTTGTAGTATTCCATCAGTCAATGGAACTCTATGAACTCAGTACAGTTCAGTTCAGTTAACCATGTTTAGTTTCTATTTATATGGGAGTAGGATTCAACACCGAGTGAACCCAAGGATGAGAGCACACACTGCCAGATTAAGGGTCTGATTCCTAGAAGAAATCCTTGAATTCTAGAACAATGTAGCCATCATAGATTGAGACATCAACACTGCCAGATTGAGGGTTGATGAGGTTGATTAACACTATCAGATGAGGGTCCCACTATTCTCTTTTTGGGTCACTGTCAGATAAGGGTAACTCACAGCTTGTCCTTACCAGTGGCGCAATATTTACACCCTTCCAAATGGGGTTATAGATTGGACCCCAAATCAGCTATTATAGCTTATTCACGGAATGTCAGTTAGATGACTACCTCCCACAGTTACATTCTCAGTCTTAGTAATAGAACTCAGATAGTTCTACAGATTTAGGAACTGTTAGATATACACTCAAAACAGTATGGAACTCAGGTAGTTCCATCAAAATATAGACTTTCATATACAGTCACTCAATATTATTTATCTCAGTTATTATTAACTCATTTTATCGGTATTCAGACTCAGTAGTCAGTATTATCATGAACTAAGTTATAGTTATGTATTTATGCATGTATTCTCACACTTATGTTATTTAGTCAGTAAGTATTGTTCATGCATATGAACCCCGTGCATTCATCCTACCTCATTTGCATACCAGTACCTTCTTATGTACTGAGGTATACTTTTATCTTGTGCTATGGTATTTTATACCATTAGTTCAGAAGCACGAGATCCAGAGCATCAGTAGAATTCCAAACTTTGGCAGCCAGATTTAGCAGTGAGTCCTTATCATTCTAGGATGTTATTATTTGTTTTCTTCATTCATTCAGTATTTAGACAATTTAGTAGATGGAGTAAGTTGGGTACATGTCCCATCAACTCCTTACTCAGACAGTTCCATATTAGAGGCTTTTTAGACTATAGTTTTTTTAGACTATAGCTTGTTCAGACATTTTATTTCAGTTTTAGGGGTTTATATACCTCGTTCAAATGTTGTTTATTTAAAATGTTATTTATTTTTGAACCTTATGTCCTTATAGCTTATTTTATACATATTTTACAGTGTTTTAATCAACTCAGAATTACAGATATCAGTCATGGGTAAGCTTGTGGTCCTTTAGGGTCATGGGCACCGTGTAGAATTTTGGTACCAGATTTGGGGCATTACAAACTTGGTATCAAATCCTAAGGTTTAACAGTGTCTTAGGAAGTTTGAAATACACATATAGTAATGTATTGTACAAGGGTGTGTTGTGCGCTACACTTATGTGCAGGAGGCTGTGAGATGTTTTAGAAATAGTTTCCTATCTTTCAGTATTTATGTCATGCCAGTGAGCATAATATCAACTTAAACTCTCAGTTTAATCCTCTTTCCTCCCGTGTACATACATGCCTCCCAAGAATAGAGCTAGAAATCCATTAGTCCCTCAGCCCATCCAGGCAGATCCTTTGGACTAACACGTCTCTCATGAAAAGTTTAGAGCAGCATTCATTACTCTTGCTAATTCAGTTGCTACTCAGAATGAATGTCCAACTATAATTCTGGACAACCCAGTGCCCAACTCTACTACAGTTAGGAGTCAGTACTTTACCTAAATGAATCCTCCATCTTTCACAGGGTCTAAGTCAGACGAGGACCCTCAGTAATTCCTTGATCAATTTCAGAAGGTTACAAATAACATGGGGATGACTTCTAATTAGCGTGTTGAGATAGACATGTATTAGTTGCAGGATGTTTCTCGCACTTGGTAAAAGTAGTAGAAATCAGAGAGGGTAGTTGATGTCTGTAGAATGGAAGGAGTTTTCCTCTACTTTTCTAGATTATTTCTTTCCCCTAGAGCTTAGAGAATCTATGTTGTTAGAATTTATCAATCTCAGGTAGTGCAACATGATAATGAAAGAGTATTCTATTAAGTTTACTCAATTAGCTATAAATGCTCCTCATGTGGTTGCAGACAACAAGTCTAAGATGAGTAAGTTTATTTCTGCGGTGAATGATAGTGTGTTCAATGAGTTCAAGACCATAATTGTGAATAGTGACATGAACATAGCTAGACTTATGAACCATGCTCAGCAGATAGAAGAGAAGAAGATTAAGCAGAGGGAGAAGCAGAATAAAAGAGCTAGGATAAGTAACTTCAACTTTGCTCAACCTAAGTCAGAGGGTGGTAACTATTATCATTTATACCTAAAGTCATCAGTACCAACTCCTTCTTTAGCCAGTACTTCAGTGTCTAAATTTAGAGATAACAATAGAGATAGGGCATTAGGCCCTAGACCTCAAGGTAATGTTAGTAGTGCTCAAACCAATCCCCTTTGTCAGTCGTGTGGTAAGAACCACAAAGGTGTTTGTAGGTTTGGTAGGGATGTCTATTTTTGATATGGAAAGTCAGGCGATAGAGTCATAGATTGTCCTCATTCAGGTCTCCAGGGTCAGCATAATCATTTCTCAACTCAGTCCACTCGCTAAAATCAGTAGGGTGCCATCTCCAGTGCTACTAGTGGGCAATGACTAAGCAGATGCTATGCTCTCCAGTCCCAATAGGATTAGGAAAATTCTCCTTATGTGGTTACTAGTATGTTAAATATCTTTCACTTGCATGTTTACACTTTGCTATACCCAGGAGATTCTTTGTATTTTGTTACTCCTTATATAGCAGTTGACTTGTAAGTCAGTCCCAAAACTCTAGCAGATCTCTTCTTAGTCTCTAAACCAGTGGGTAAAAATATCATTGCCCAATGGGTATACAGGAACTGCCCGGTCATGGTATCTCAGAAAGTTACTTTAGCACACTTAGTCAAATTAGGTATGACTGATTTTGATGTCATTCTTGGCATAGATTGGCTTCATTCCTGCTATACCACATTCAACTATAGAAATAAAAGTGTCCAATTTCAGTTTTAGAATGAACCCATCTTAGAGTACAGATGTAGTACTTCATCGTTTAAAGGTCAGTTTGTTTCCTACCTATGGGCTAGGAAAATAAAATCTAAGGGGTGTATCTATCATCTTGTTTGATTTAAGAAAAATGTTTTATAAACTCCCAGTCTTGAATTAGTTCTAGTCGTGAATGAGTACTCAGATGTCTTTCCTGAAGATCTTCCAGGAATTTCTCCCAAAAGGGAAATAGACTTCAACATTGATCTTCTTCTAGATACTCAACCTATATCTATTACGCCATACATAATGGCACCAGCAGAACTCAGAGAATTGAAAAAAAGTTAAAGGATTGCTTATATAAGGGATTCATCAGACCTAGTGTTTCCCTGTAGGGTGCACCAATTCTATTCATGAGATAGAAAGATGGTTATCTTATAATATATATAGATTACCGTCAGCTCAATAATGTCACAATCAAGAACAAGTATCCACTTTGAAGAATTGATGACTTGTTTGACCAACTTCAGGATTCCATCTATTTCTCTAGGATAGACCTCAGATTAGGATATCATTAGCTCAGAATCAGAGACTGTGATATTTTGAAGATAGCTTTTAGGACTCGATATGGTCACTTCAAATTCTTAGTCATGTCCTTTCGTCTTACCAATGCCCTAGTAGTTATCATGGACTTTATGAACCATGTGTTCAAGCAGTACTTGGACATGTTTGTCATAGTCTCTATAGATGAAATCCTTGTTTATTCCTGCAGTGAGCATGATCATGTTGACCATCTCAGAATAGTATTGCAGACTCTTAGAAATTATCCATTGTTTTGCCAAATTCATTAAGTGACAATTTTGGCTAAAGTCAGTAGTATTACTTAGTCATATCATTTTCGGTGATGGTGTTAGAGTTGATCCTCAAAATACCAAACTAGTAAGAAACGAGACTAGGCACATCTCTCCATCAGATATTAGGAGTTTCTTAGGTTTGGATGGCTATTATAGATGGTTTGTTGAAGGTTTTTATTTTATTCCATCCCCTATGTACAGATTAACTTAGAAAAAAGTAAAATTTTAGTAGTCAGATCCTTGCAAGAAGAGTTTTTAGGAGTTGAAGACTCGACTCACCTCAGCTCCAGTTCTAGCATTACCAGATGGTTCAGATAGGTTTGTCATGTATTGTGATGCATCCAGAGTGGGTTTGGGTTTTGTCCTTATACAGCATAGTAATGTCATATCCTATGCCTCCAGACAGCTTAAGCCCCATGAGAAGAATTATCCGACTCATGATCTTGTGTTAGAAGTGGTATTTTCCATAAAGATTTGGAGGCATTACTTATATGAGGTACATGTAGATGTGTTCAAAGATCATAAGAGACTTTAGTATGTATTATCTCAGAAATACCTTAACCTCCATCAGATAAGGTGGTTAGACCTTTTGAAAGATTATGACATGAGTGTCCTTTATCATCCAAGAAAGGCCAATGTAGTGGATGACACTCTCAGTAGACTGTACATGGGTAGTGTTGCTCATATTGAGGAAGATAAGAAGAGATTATCTCGGGAACTTCATCATCCTGCTAGACTAGGTATCCACTTAGTCGATTATTCAGAAGGTAGTGTGTGTATTTAGAATAGTTTAGAATTATCTCTGGTATCTAAGGTGAAAGAAAAGCAAGATAGAGATCCCAAACTATTCAAGTTAAAAGAGTTAGTTAGAGATCAACAAGTAGAGGTTTTCTCCCAAGGGAGAGATGGTGTGTTGCTTTGTCAGGGTTATCTCCATGCCCTAGGTGTAGATGACTTAAGGCAATAAATTCTCACAGAAGCGCATGGTGTGTGATACTTTATTCATCCAGCGGCCACTAAGATGTACCACAATTGGTGGGAGATCTATTGGTGGAGTGGGATGAAGAGGGATTTTGCAGAATTTGTGGCTAAGTGCTATACATATCAATAGGTTAAGATAAAGCATCAGAAGTCTAGTGGTTCCCTGCAGGAGTTTATTATTCCTACTTAGAAATGGGAAGAAGTGAACATGGACTTTGTGATGGAGGGTTTGCCTCGTACTCATCATCAGCATTGCTTCGTACTCATTATTTTCATGATTTAGTTTTGGTCATTGTAGATAGGGTAACCAAATCAGCTTATTTCGTTCTAGTTCATACCTCTTATTTGGTTGAGCATTACGCCAAAATCTATATTAGGCAGTTGGACATATTGCATGGTGTTCTGTTATCCATTATTTCAGATAGAGGTACCAGTTCACCTCTCATTTCTGTAAAGCATTCCAAAAGGGTCTTGGTAACCAAGTTCATCTTTGCACAACCTTTCATCCTCAGACATATGGTCAAGTATAAAGGACCATTCAAAATTTGGAAGATATGCTGCGAGCGTGTCCTATTGATTTTAAGGGAATTTAGGATGACCATTTGCGTTTGATCGAGTTTGCATACAATAACAGTTATCATTCCTGTATTCAGATGGCTCCATTCGAAGCTCTCTACGGTAGGAGATGCAAATCTCCAGTAGGTTTGTTCGTAGTTAGTGAGGCTTCAGTTTTAGGTCCTGACTTAGTATTTAACATCTTAGAAAAAGTTTAGTTTATCATAGCAATACTTCGGGCTGCCTAGAGCCAACAAAAGTCTTATGCAGATGTACGCAAAGAGGATCTTGAGTTAGAGATTAGTGAATTTATCTATTTCAAGATTTATCCTATGAATGGAGTGAAGAGATTCAGCAAGAAGGGAAAACTCAGTCCCCAATATGTCGGTCCATTCAAAATTCTCAGCCACTTTGGGAAGGTAGCATATGAGATCAAATTGCCTTTAAATCTAGCCTCTGTTCATCCAGTGTTCCATATCTCTTTGATCAATAAGTGCTTAGGTGACCAATCAATTGTAGTCCCTATAGAGGGCGTAGATGTTTAGAATATCCTCTCCTATGAGGAAATTCTAGGTGAAATCCTCGACTATTAGATTCGTAGACTAAGGATCAAAGAAGTTCCTCTAGTCAAATTTCCTTGGAAGAATCATCCGTTGAGAGATATAATTGGGAAGAATAAGCATACATGTGAACCAAGTACCCTTAGCTCTTCTCCACTAAATCAGACTCAGCTTAAGGTAACAGTTCTCCTTAAGCTTATTCAATTTCATGTTAAGAATTCCATTACAACTTGGTACTAAGTACCACTACATTTTCAGTCATGCATTCATGTATCAGTTCAATCAAGTAATCATACACATATATGCATTCTCATAGAGAGAATTTTAGTTTGTCAGAACACTCAGTCATGCATTCATGAATTAGTTATCCATACATCAGATATGCATCTTCAGTATGATACAATAAGTTTATCAGTTATGTCAGTCATTAAATCATGTTTCGGTAGTGTATGTCTTGTACGTATTTTAGTTTAACATCTCTCCCCTCTCAATCAGTCTCATTCGAGGATGAATTTACCTAACAGGGAAATATTGTAAGACCCCGCAAAAGTCTAAGTCTAGTTCAGCTCCTTAAGGCTCTATTAAATCTCCAATACTTAGAAAATATGGCTACATATGTAAGGACATAGCCTCATCTTAAGACTTCAAATTTTGTGGATTTATTTGATGACCTTCTCAACCTCTGTTTTTTTTATTTTTAAGTTAAGTTATGATAGGGCAAGGTAATAGTACATCCTGGGTGAGTTTCAGAATTTTTGGAATAGCATAAGGGTATGTTTGGTTACCTAAACCAGTAGCTCAGGGCGATTAGCTCGTGTCGCCCTAGGTAGCTCGGCGCTATAACAAGGCGCCACCTCATTAATATCTGCGGACTAGCCAAGACGCCGCCTTAGATAGTCTGGCTGGGAAATTTTTTCCTGCAGTCTACCTTCGTATTTTGAAGGGTAAAACGGTCATTTTCTACCCATATATATATACCCACAAACACGAGATTCAGCTATTCAAAGGAAAAATATACATAGTTTCTTTCAATGTCTCTCAAGAACAAGTTAGGGTTTTCAATTAGCGATTAAATTTCCAGAGATTTCCGCCGTCAATCTTTGTAGAATCAAGAACTAAGGTATGTTAAGTGTTGATTCAAGCATTTCTTTAGTCCATCATGTTTAATAATTCACTTTTAAATAATAAATTGTGATGTTCATGTTGTGGATTGATTATCATCATGTTTATGATGTTGTATGATTCCCAAGTTGGGATCTTTATGTGTTTATACAAAACTATGTTAGCATATGAGTTGAAATCTATGAATTGAGTTGGTTTTGAAGTGCTAATTTGATAATCATGCCTATGCCCTAAATTGTGCATACAAGGTGTATGATAAAATACCTAAGAGAATAAGAATTATGCAATATAGCTCGATTGTGACCTAAATGATAAATGCATGCTATTCACTTGTGTTCCAAAATGACTTCCATGCTATTGTTGTTCATTGTAGATGTTGGTTGGAATGCCCGTGATATTAGAGTATGAACTTATGACATTATTATATTCATCCCTAGCTATGTAAAAGACTATGACAACCAAGTATCACATGAAATATCCCCACTTATGGTATTATGCATTGTTGATGTTGGTCATGTATTCAAAAATTATCATGCCTTGTCAGTTTCATACTATCAAGTCCTGGGGGTATTTAATACCTAAAAATTTAGCTATGTGCCTAGATCCAATGTTAGTTTTCACTATACTCTCCGTCAAACCATGTTCAGTAGAATTTAGTCATTCTCATGACTCAGGAAAACTCAGGAACATCAGTAATCTCAGTTGTATTCCGCCAGTTAACAGAACTCCATGAACTCAGTCCAGTTTAGTTTAGTTAATCATGTTCAGTGTCTATTCAGATGGAAGTAGGATTCAGCACTGAGTAAACCCAAGGATGGGAAAACACACTGCCAGATTTATGGTGCGATCCCTAGAAGCAATCCTTGTGTTCCAGAATTATGCAACCAGCATAGGTTGAGATATCAACACTTCCATATTGAGGGTTGATGAGGTGGATTAATAGAGTCAGATAAGGGTCCCACCATTCTCTTTTTTGGACACTGTCAGATGAGGTTCACCCACAACTTGTCTTTACCAGTGGCACGGTATTGACAACCTTCTAATTGGGATTATAGATTGCACCCTAACTTAGCTATTACAGCTCATTTTGGGCATTTTGTTTAGATGACTACCTCCCACAATCACACTCTCAGTCTTAGTAATATTACTCAGATAGTTCTCTAGATTTCAGGACTATCAGATATAGTCACTCAAAATAGTACAAAAATCAGCTAGTTCTATCAAAATCTAGACTATCATATACAACCACTGAGAATAAGTTATATTAGTTATCAATAACTCATGTTATTAGTATTCAGACATAGTATTCAGTATTATCATGAACTTAGTTACAGTTATGTATTCATGCATGTATTCTCACGCTCATGTTATTCAGTCAGTTAGCATTGTTCATGCATATGAACCCCATGTAGTCAGCCTACCTCACTTTCATAAAAGTACATTCGCACGTACTGACATACTTTTCTCTTGCTCTATGGTATTTTATACCATTGGTTT
This sequence comes from Capsicum pubescens, assembly GCA_030864215.1. NCBI lineage: Eukaryota > Viridiplantae > Streptophyta > Magnoliopsida > Solanales > Solanaceae > Capsicum > Capsicum pubescens. The sequence continues at coordinate 39,921,087 of CM061543.1, forward strand.
AGAAGCACGGGATCTAGAGCATCTGTAGCATTCCAGAATTTGGCAGTGTGATTTAGTAGTGAGACCTCATTATTTGAGGATTTTATTATTTGATTTATTCATTCATTCAGTAGTTAGATATTTTAGTAGATAGATTTAGTTGGGGACATATCTCATCAACTCTTTACTCAGACAGTTCAGTATTAGAGGATTTTTAGACTATAGTGTTTTCAGACTATAGCATGTTCAGACGTTTTATTTTAGTATTGGGTGTTTCTATACCCTATTCAGATATTGTTTATTTTAGATGTTATTCAATTTTGAACCTTATGGTCTTATAACTTATTTTCTACATATTTTATAGTATTTTATTCATTGCTCAATTATAGGTTTCAGTCATGGGTTAGTTTGTGGTCCTTCGAGGTCATGGGCACCTTGTAGCATTCTAGACACCAGATTTGGGGCATTACAACTATATGGCTTAGAAATACAACTTGCAAGTCTTGGTAAGATGATACCAACAGATGAATGCCATAGCAGATTTAGATTAGAAAAAAAAATATAGATCTTACTCAGATTTTTAATTCATAAATATGCATGTTTAGAAAAGGTTAAAAATAGCCTTCAAGAAAGTTAGATGGTTACCCGAAGAAAGTGCGAGTTGAAAGACTCAATTCTAGAAACAGTGATTTGCCAACACGGAGTTATGGTACCATGTTGTGTGGTCCTGCGTATCTTAATTCATGTCGTCCTAATTTGGTACTATGGTTAGGAGCCATGATTTGTGGTCTTGTGCACTACCATGATATGTTGATTTGATGGGGGATAATGGCACCCTGTTTTGTGGTCTTGCGTGTCTCTCTCTTACTGATACTCCAATCTTTTGGGCAAACTTGGATTGGAGGCTTGGCCACCTAGTCAAGGGAGGATTCCATATATCCTGTGGAATTACAAACTGTAAGGTGTACCATCTAGCTCAGAAGTAATATAAAGAGTTAGTCATGGATTCAAAGAAATGTTTCAAAGTCTTTAAAGTGTGCCCATGTGCTTTTAGATATTTTAGGTAAAAGGTTTTCTGAATTGCTCTCACTTATGTTATATATAAATGTATTTTTTTGGATTTCTCTATGTACCAGTACATATGTATTGACCTCATATATCTCAGGATCTGAGGAACAGTCCTGTGGTCCCAAACAACAGTAGATCCATGTGTGTCAGAAGTTGCAGTTGGTGAGCCTTATCTATTTTGGAAGGCCTGATTTACAGATTTCATTATTTCTTTCTTTTCTATGGTCTACTGGGGGCCTTGTCCCAGTATTATGTCAAACGTATGATGGTTATTGTTATTTTAGAGGTTTTGAAGATAGCTGTCATCTGTTTAAAATATTTAGAATTTCTATTTTAAATTGTTCAAGTTTATGAGACTGACCATGGTTCTATCATGTATTATTTTTCACAAATTTTCTTATACTATATGAATATTGTGCATGATTGTAAGATTTATAAGAAGTCCCAGGATGCTCGTTACGCCTAGGTCCTCGGCTCTAGTCGTGACATTTCTATGAACATGTTTTACATAATAAGCACTTCACACACTAGGATAAAGATCATGACACATGCATTCAAATTATAAATCAAGAACTAGACAAAAATACCTTCATTGTGATGCGATGTATGTACCAAAGATAATGTCACTTCCACGCGGTTCTTATCACAATGACCTGCTAAATTTTAATGATCCAAACGTGACCCAAACCTTTTTTGAAAAATCCAAAACTTCTTTGAGACATTCTTCTCACATCCCTGAACATGAATTAACTCAAAAACTAATGTCTCGGGGTCGGAAAGTCCAAAATGAAAATCCTCGATGTTTAGAGGTCTTGAAGATGAATAAGCCCCCAACACTTAGTGAAAATTTCTAGCCTTAATAAGCCCCTTAAGCATGAAAATAAAAGTTGAATTAAGCTAAGAATTGTATGGGGTATTAAAGTTCAGGTTTATAAATGTAGGAAATACGGTTTAACTTTAGCCTGAAAGTACAGGGTGTTACACAATTTGCGTATTCCATTTTATCTATGATATGAGGAAAGATGGAAAAATATTTTGTACTACTGCTTACTGTTCATGGAAGGTGTTCACTTACAACTTGGTGCTTAAAACTGTTAAAGTAATTCATGAGTTGCCTGGTGAAGTACATGATACTTTATGTTTTGATCATCTTAGTGTTTATCAGTATACTTCATGTTTTGCTTTTAGTGAAGATTGGACTGTTGATCCAAAATAGCGCGTTGAATTTCTTTGGTTATGTTTCATGAGAAGAATTATTCAATGATACAAGAACTTTGTCTTATCAAGTCTTAGGTTTCATAATTTATTTTGTTAAATTAGTACTATAAATGTTATAGAACCTTATCTTAGCCGATGGTCTATCGAAAAAACCTCTATCTCTACAAGGTAGGGGTAAGATCATCTTACATGATACTCTCCACAGACCGCACTTTTGGGATTGTCCCTGGGTGTATTGTTATTGTAGTCTAAATATTATAGAACTTTTAAATCTTATTGTCAACTCTTCTATCATTTAGATTTATTTACATTATCATTTCTTTATATTTGGAAGTTTTCATCCACGGTTGGTAATAAACTCAACAGACTTTGTCGAACTAGAAAGTAGCAGCTGATGTTGTACAACTTTAACATTCCCTCTCGACGTCATCTCCTATCTTAACTATGTCAGCTGCTGACATAAAGTATCAAACTTATTGACACTTAAGCCTTCGGTGCACACGTCCGCAATTCCCTGCTCGATTTTAATATATGCCAAGTCAACCTCTCTAGTATGATGAAGTGGTAATGTATTTCTACATGCTTAGTCCTTGCCTGAAAAATAGGACTTTCAGTCAAGCAGATCACTGACTGTACAAGGGAATCGCATAGAAAATTGGTTATTCAAATCCTTCATCAACTGCTACTGCCAATATGTTTCTGTTGTTGACATTGACACTTCTGGCTGTATTTTGCTACACCAAAAAATTGCTCCATCTCTAATCTTAAACACAAAGCAAGTAGTTGAACGTCAGGTATCATGGTCCCCTCTATAGTTAGATTCACAGTATCTGACTAACTCACATTCTTCACCTTTGTTGTAGAGAAGAAAATAATCAATTGTACTTTTCACCTATCTTATTATTCACCGAACAACCTCCATGTAGTGCTTTTTTGTATTGTGCATGCAACGATTCATCACACCGACATCAAAATTAATATCAGGTCTAGTCTGAGTGAAATAAATTAGACTACCAACCTACTGTTAATACATTGTTACATCTTCTGATATGAGTCAAATGACCCTTATATATTTTGATGATGTCCTTGGAGGCCAACACATAAAGACTCAAGCTATGGTTGCCTCGAGGACACAAGAGCATACATGTAGAGACCGTTTTGGGTACTTGATGGAGCAATGCAGGGTGTGGAAGATTTCTTGAAGCATTGAAGACTTGAGGACTCACGTCCTTGGACAACTTTTAATGGATCACGAAATTTGGAAACCTTTATAAATGGTATTTTTTCAATTCACTTTGTCCAAATGCACTCCATGGCCGCCCCTCCTTATTAAGGGCATTGTTTTTATTTTGTCTTGTCTTGTAATAGAATAAATAGAACATGTTAGGGTTATTTTAACTTGTATTATTGATGATGAATATTTGAAACATTGAATGTTCTCTCTTTGACAGTGTAACACCTTAGTTGTAGGGCATGGAAAATCCATAAAACTGAAATGAGGGATAATTCAAGTGTGGAATCACTTGATTTGCAACTTTTCTTGAAAGGTTGGTGCTAGAGGAGGTAGTGTCCCTCTTGTGGATACATAGAAGTTAGGTGATTGTCGTGTGTAGGTGTTAAGGATCCTTAGATTTGATATATCTTAGGGTTTTTAGGATTTATACCTTTATTTGTCTATCTACATATCCTTTTAATATATTGCAAATCATGTTTTTTTGCTTGTCTTCTTGTTTCTGCTTTAGTGTTGTTTGATTGACTTATGAGTGGACTATTTTGTGTCATGTTGTGAGCTATTTTGTGTTACTTTTTGGTAGATTTTGTATCATTTGATATCAGAGCTAAGGCTGATTTTGTTCCCACAAGATTAATCTTGGTCTTGTAAACTTGAAAATCAAAAAAATAATTGTTAAAAACTGAAAGTTTCAGAAAAATAGTTATCTTCCCATGTTTGTATTCTTGGCCGAAATTCTTTTCTTGTTGTATTTGGCCAAGATTTATGTCTAGATCTAGGTGTTATTTGCTTGTCTTAGTTGTTTCTATGTGTTAGTTTTTTCTTCACTAACACCCTTAAATCTAGATCCAAGTTGAGCTTGAGCATTGTTGTTTGTATTGTTGCTACGGTTTCAAGAACTTGAATGTTGTTGGTGTTGTTGTTGTGGATCCAAAATCTTTAAGATATTGTGTTGAACTTGAGTTATTAATATTTTGTTGTAGGTTATAAGCTTGAAAAGGTGTTGTTTATTTTTGTAGGTTCAACGTGAGGCTATATTTTAAAATTTCTATTGAAAGTTCTTGTTGTTCAAGACCATCTTCATACCTAGTTGCAAAAAGGCTCTTCAATAGTGTTGTTTGATCCAAAACTCAAATATAAAGAGTGAAGCCTTTGTTAGTCTTGAAAAAAAATCCCAAAGACCTACCAAAAGGGAAGGAGGACAAAAATAACTATAAAGGACTTGGTACCAAAAGAGGAAAAGAACACTTTTCTAGGTGTCTAAAAGAGGAAAGGACCACTAACCCTTCAAAAAGGTATGTTGCCCAAAAGGTATAAGACAATTCAAACCTTTTTGAATGTGAAAAAGGTATCCAATCTTGATATTTCCTTCCCCAAGGATGAAATACACTTCTTCAAGAACTAAAAATTGAACCAAAATTTCAAAGTTGGAAATATAAGAACCTTTCAAAAACCGCAACCAATCCTAGACCGCCACATCATTAAATTTTCGTACAACACCAAAACATAGGGCTCAAAATCTTGTATTCTTAGTTTCTTTTTGTTGATTCTTATACTAATTGGCAACTAGTAACTACCTACTAACTTGTAAATTGGTTTTTGAGTATGTTTCTCTGTGTTAGCGTTATTTTTGTGCTTTTATTGTTTTTGAATCGTAGTATTTCTTGGTTCAAGTTCAGACATTACTTTCTTGAGTCTTCAAGCAAATAATCCATTCTGGCCAAGGAGTAGACTCACGCTAGACTTATCATGAACTACAAGCCGACTTACAACACTTGTGAAACCAAATATGAGATAATCAAGGCGTGAGAGAGAGTGTGGTGAGGAGTTTGTGAACTAACTATTTTTTTTTTCGTAGTTTGTTTTGTTTTTAGGTAAAATTCCAATGGAATCTGCAGCTTCAACCTCTCTAACCTTGGGAAATGATGTTACCAGTGCCATTTTGTCTTACCTTGACACTATTTGCCAATACTTGGCTATGGAAAATGAAAGGTTGGATCGTATGGCAGGTCAAAGGGAGCACGTGGGCTGTTGGACACCTATCAAGATAATGGTCATAGTTCATGTGAGCTACAAGGTAAAAACGTTATCCCCTACATTGAAATGAACTTAGAATGCCGTGATGTGGCTAGTAATAGCCAAAAGGGTGTAGTTGTGGCTTTACCTCTTAGAGAAGAGACTGAAACATCTTTGAAATTTGATAGTGAATGTATAGAGAGTGAGGTTGCTTGTCCCAAATCTGCCCGCAGGTAGAACCTTATCTCCTTAGGTACAATGTATTGTTTGAAGATAGTTTAGTCTCTCATATTGATCCTAATGGTGCAAGTGATGTTGACAGCGTAGATCTTCTCAGAGGCTATAGACTATATGCCAACCCATTATGGTGTGACAACATTCCTCCTAAACATGGAAATCTCTTCTTAGAAGATGAGTATTCTTATGGGCAAAGAATATGTAGTCTCGAAAATAACTTCTTTTTCTACTTTTTGTGTCTTTATTGTTGAGAGTACTCATGGTGATGGTTGGAAAACTAATAGTCAGTACACACAAGAGGGCACCATAGTATAAGTAGACTTGAGTGCCACCCATCTCTACTCTCTTTTTTCTTATGATGATATGTATGCCATTGTAGAGAGTATGCCGTGTAGTTTGGGAGAAGACTACGGAAAATGGGAGTGTTGTCTAGACCCGTGTCAATGGACACTCCTCCCATTTGATCCCGTTGCCATCTTGGGGTAGGAAAGGATTACCCTTGGTGTAGGTGCATTATTTCTAGATATTTATCATAACAAAGTCCTTGGTGCATTTTTCAATGGCTTAATAATGTGTAACACGAAGGACTCTTGGTTATATGTCAAGTATGAACCGCCTTCGCATATTTATGTTATGTATTTGCCTAACTCTAACCCTCATGTTATGAGGATGTGGTTCTTGTTTGTATTCTCTTTGTTCTTTCAAGGTTTGGATTTGAGGTCAAATCCTTTTAAATAAGGGGAGGATGATATAAGTCAAACGACCCTCATAGCTTTTGATGACGTCCTTGGAGGCCAACACATAAAGAATCAGGCTATGGTCGCCTCGAGGACACAAGAGAATACATTTAGAGAATATTTTGGTTACTTGATGAAGCAATGCAGAGTGTGGAAGATTGCTTGGAGCATTGAAGACTTGAGGACTCACGGCCTTGGACAACTCTTAATGGCTAACCACTTTGGACACCTTCATTAACGGTATTTTTCTCACTTCACTTTGTGCAAATGCACTTCATGGATGCCCCTCCTTATTAAAGCCATTGTTTTCAATTTGTCTTATCTTGTAATAGAATAAATAAAACACGTTAGGGTTATTTTCACTTAGATTATTGATGATGAATATTTGAAACATTGAAAGTTCTCTCTTTGAGAGTGTAACACCTCAGTTGTGGGGCTTGGAAAAGCCACAAAACCAAAATGAGGGATAATTCAAGTGTGGAATCACTTGAGTTGTAACTTTGCTTTAAAAGTTTGTGCTACACGAGGTAATGTCCCTCTTGTCTCTTCTTAGGAGTTAGGTCATTGTCTTGTGTAGGGTCCTTATATTTGATATATCTTCGGGTTCTTAGGATTTATACCTTTATTTGTCTATCTATCTATACTTTTAATATAATACAAATTGTTTGTTTGTGCTTGTCTTGTAACCGTTTTGGTGTTATTTGGTCATCTCATGAGTGGAATATTTTGTGTCATGTTGTGGGCTGTTTTTTGCTATTTGTTGGTTGATTTTGTATCATCTTCTAAATCTATACTTCATGCGCACACATCTTAGCATTTGGCTCCGATGGTGTTGAGATTTGTTTGCATTTAAACATCTCAAACTTATTCAATATATCATTGGAATGTTTTTTTCTGGTGCAAACAAATTCCTTCTTCATTACGATATCAATCTCCAAGCCAAGAAAATGGTTAAATGTCAAAAAGTTTGATAGTTTATGTCAGCAGCTGGAATGGCTAAGACAGGAGATGATGTCGAGAGGAAGTGTTAAAGTTGTACAGCTTCAGATGCTACTTTCTTAGAGTTTGTGACCCAAATTCTGTTGATTTTCCCCTAAAAAGATTGCAGTGCGACCGATGTTTGTGATTTTTCATGGGGTCTGTGGTGGGCTCCAGGGTCCCCGCGGTATGGACATGTATTTTTTTGGGCCTAGATTTTATTTGTACGCACGTATTAAATAATTGCATTTAGTAGGTCATTTTGGAGGTAACAAAAATTATGTCATAGAGACTACGTCTCCGACATTGTGCTCCTCTCCATTGTAATGAATTCCTCTACCTCTGCTCATGGTTTTTCCCGCAAGGGTTTCACGTAAATCTGTGTGTTTCTTGTTTTTCTTTTGCTTGTGGTTTGATTATTTTCTGCCCGATCATAACAACTTTGTTATTTTTAGCTTGTGATATTTTTCCTTGGTTTTATATTACTGCAGATATCTTCCTGTTATTTTTGTTTTCAACTATTGATCTTTCTGTTCTGTTAAGTTCATCACCAACCTTGGATGAAAACTTCCAAATACAATGAAATGATAATGTAAATAAATCTAAATCATAGAAGAGCTGACAACAAGATTTAAAAGTTTTATAACATTTATACTAAAGTAACAATAACACACCTGGGGACAATCCCTTAAGTAGCGGTCTAGGGAGGGTATCATGTAAGATGATCTTGCCCCTACCTTGTAGAGATAGAGGTTGTTTCCAATAGACCCTCGACTAAGATAAGGTTCTATAACATTTATACTGATTTAACAAAATAAACTATGAAACCTAAGACTTGACAAGACAAAGTATCATTGAAGAAATGTTCACATGAAAAATATCCAGGAAAAATTCAATGCGCTATTATGGATCAGCAGTCCAATCTTCACCCGGTAAAAAACTTGCAGAATACTGATAAGCACTACAATGATCAAAATATAAAGTATCGTGTACTTCACCAGGCAACTTGCGGATTACTTTAACAGTTTTAAGCACCAAATTGTAAGCGACCAACTTCCCTGGAACATTAAGCAGTAGTACTGAATCTTCTTTTATCACTCTCGTATTAGAGACAAAATGGAATACGTATACTGTGTTCCAGATGTGTCTGTTGAGCCATCTCGAGAAATGCTGAAATCAGTCTTGCAAGATGAACACGATAATTTATTTACCATGTCAAGGTATCTTTATCCAAGTCAAGCACAATGAATTTCTTAGTGTATAGGTTCTGAACTCGAATAAAATGCAAATGACCACCCGATTCCCCAAAATACCTAAACTTTTGGTTACATGGTCCCCGGGGCACATGTGGCAGTTCTATCCTACCAACTTCCTCTAAACTAACAACAAAGTAAACAGAAATATTTGCCAATCCAATGAATTTCACCATTCCAAATTACGCCACTGTCAAATCCATGTTCAGTTGCATCCATACGACCAAAATGTCTCCATGAGTCACCCTCTAGATTATACAATCCCATAGGCATGCCTAAATTCCCACCAGCTAGGTAAGTAACATATAAAGCTTTATAATAGGGTGGTTTTGGATACGATATCGGATTATAATACTCCAATTCATCAACTCCGTATAGGAAGGCAATACATATCGGAACCTATTTACAGGATTGTAAACAAGACCTTTTCTGCTAGTAGATGTATTAGACCTGTCAGTTAATACGCACATTAATAGACCATTGCACGACTGCGTAACCTTGAAATTGATAACCTTAACTATATCACCTCCTATCATTCTAGTTGCTGTAAGTTCATCATGGAGCTCTAAAAGAGAGGGGGAGGCTACTTACATTATCAGTGAGCAAAAGAGATTCAAGATTTTGTACCTTCGCAAGACAATTGTAGAAGTAGATCCCCATAGGAGGGAGAGCATTTTGAAATGCAAGACAACGAGAATGATGAATCCTGAAATGCATTCTGAAAATGATTGAGTACCAAAGTCTGCACACTACATAACAGAAATTTCATAAGAATATTATTAGTTAATACTCCGGTTTTAGTGGGAAACTAATGGATAAAAATAAAACTGGTGTAATCAATACAGAATATCTTGCCTAAGAGACAGATCCTTGAACAAAAAGGAGAAATACCTCAAAACTTTTATACAAACAGATCTAATTAGATGCGAAAAATATGGATAAAGTGTAGAGGTAAACCTTGATTAATTAACCCCTGGAGAAAGTTTAGGTCTTTGTAAGGGAAGCATGACCAGATCTTTTAATGTATCCTTTACATTTTCAAGTATAGAGAAGGGAGTTCTAGAAAGAAACAGTCCTCCAGTTACGTCATGTAAAGGCTGTCTCAATTTTTTTCTGTTGCCTGCCTTTTTTGTTCATTTGTACAATGAGTTCATAGGTCTCTTAGAAAATGAGTTTTGACATGTTACAATGGTGGAGTAGGCTTTCACATACAGTTACTTTATATGCTTTGACCTTTTTCTGTGTACTTGTAGAGGGTGTTCAGTCCTGTCAGAAAATTGACAAAACTACTAAGATTCCCCCAAAATATTTTTCTCTTAAATGTCTACCTTACCCAAATATTTTAACTAGAGTAGATGTCTAGCTAGGTTTATTATTTGATACCTTGTAAATAATAAGTATGTTAACGATATGTACATTGATTTGAACCTGAAAAATCCATTTTGTTGCAAGTGAATGATGTGTCGGAGTTGCATGCAGAGTATTACATTTAGGAGTCGTTTGATCAGTTAAGATAATAATATGCTGAGATTATTTTTTATCCATCGTTTGGTTTGGTTTGGTGTATTAATGCTAGTTCAGATTTGAGAAATGGTTATCCTCATCAGTTACACACCTTGTGTATCATTTGATGACAATTTTTGGGAAATTACTATAATTCACTGTCAATTTTTATTGTTACTATAAGCCTACAATTTTTTTAGAGGACACATCACCCTTCATCTAATTGACGTTCATAAAATTAGCGTATGTGCGATGCATGTGCACATATTAGACATGTCTGAATGTGAAGTTAAGGCAAGTAAATGCTTAAAATTTTAAAACCTTTAAGTGTTCGGCAAATCAAAAAATTGCTTAACATATATTAATTGACATTTTTCTATTCCTTTATTATTTATTTGTGAGGTAGTTTAAAATAAAAATCATAATATAAAAAGTCAAATAATTGTTCGAACATATATTTTAGTGATATTGAATAGCTAAAGCTGGACCTTATTTATTTGTGTCATTTGACTCCGAACTTACAACTGAATTATATTTATAATGATCGATGATTCTTTCTAGGACAAGTTTTGAGCTTAATAAATACTCAATACAATCACCCAAAAAAACTTAGTATGATATTTATTTATTTTCTTAAAATTAATATATAATAGGATATGCCTTATTACTGTAATCAAATTATAATTTTAAAAAGTCAAAATCTTTTTTTTTGTTTACTAGCTATTTTCTGCCACCCCTTACTTGTCTACTACCCCTTTCGAAAAAAAAAACACTTAAATATCACTATTCACAACCTAAACCGAACAAAACAAGAAGAGAAAAACCCAAGCTATTCCTCAATAAAAATTGTAAGGCCAACCAGACAAACTCGTTCTTTGCCGCCCATTGAAAACAAGAGGACATCTGCTGAATTCTCAGTAATGGAGGTCAAAAACCAATGAAATAGTGCAGTAGGAAAAGAGAGAACTCAGATAGAGAGAGACAGAGAGAAAGAGATTTGGGATTGAAAAATATCTAAGTTAGTTACAAGATCTGACTACACTATCCTATATATACATGAGTTAAGTAGCCGACTCTAGGATCCACTACACATAAACTTATGCATTTATAGTTGTACATAATCTCAACTAGTTCTGTGAAGTAATCTCATTATTCTCAACACCCCTCCTCAAGATGATGCTTGAAAAGATGTCTTTAAATCCTATCTTGGAGACTAGATACATCGGTTGTGCTTTCCTAGAATTTTAGTGAGTAAATCAGCCAACTGCTCCTTAGTTGAAACATGATGAGTCTTGGTCATCCCTTGAACTAATTTCTCCCTTACAAAGTGACCGTCAATGTCAAAGTGTTTTCTCCTCTCATGGATGATTGGATTGGCTGCAATTTGGATAGCATCCATACAATCAAAATAAGTATCAACAGGCTTCTTGCACTACACTACTAGGTCCTTGGACACCCCTATCAACCAAGTAACTTCAGCTACAACTGAAGCCATGTTGCTGACTTCTACTTTAGTTGGGCTTCTAGCAACAATTTCTTGGTTCTTTGACTTACACGACGCCAAGGCATCTCCAAAGTTCACTAACTAAATCAGTAACTGACCATCTAGTCTATACATACGAACCTTAGTCTGAGTCACAAAACACAATAAGAATATTGATGTTCTAGGCAGGAATAATCCAAGCCCTGGTGTAGATTTTATGTTTCTTACTACCCTCAGTGCAGCCTCCATGTGTGACTTCTTTGGTGTATTGATATACTGACTTAGAATTGAACTACAAATACTATATCGAATCTTGTCATTGTGATATACAACAATCTTCCTACAATCCTTTGATAGCTTCCAATATCTGACAAAGGCTTATCTTTCGAAGTTCTGTATTCTTGCACATGAGTATATAGAGGTTAACTTCAAATTTGCTTCAAGAGGAGATAAAACAGGTTTTGAACCACTTAATACCATTTTAGAGATCAACTCTAGGGCATATTTTCTTTGGCTTATCACAATACCAGCTTTAGATCTGGTAAATTCTATGCCTAAGAAGAACTTCAACTCACCCAAGTATTTTATTTTGAACATCATCCTTAGATACTTCCTTCTCCTGAGCATTAGGTTGTCACTACTGCCAGTTACAAGAAGACCATCTACATAGTCCAAGACTACTACCAGGTCACTTTCTAACTTTTTTCTGAAGAGTGAGTAACTATCATGACCTAAGTCGAGGCCCGGGCCGTGACAGGCACCCCGAACCATGAAGTCCTAAGAAACCCCTTAGCATGTAAATATAATCATAATCCATACATAAACCAAAGTGTGGAATACATAATAATATTCTATGGAGATTCATTATAATACAATCTGGGTCAATAAAATTATGATAATATAATACTCAACTCTCATCTATGAAGCCTCTAATGAAAACTAACTATATAGACCGGGACAAAAGCCCCTGGTTGGACCATATACTGAAAGACTCAACATATAAGTAAATGCCTCTTGAAAATGGATGACTCACCCATTTTTGTCATATACAAAGTGTAATACTAATGTGATGGACCATGGGACTACACCGCAGAATGCGAAATATAGGGGGTCAATACACAAAGGTACTAGTACGCAAGAAAATCCAAAAACAAAATATATTTTTTAATAAACTTAGGTGAGAGCATTTCATAAAAACATGTCAACATAAAACATTTGAAAATACATGGCCATAATTAGATAAACTTCAAAACATTTTCTTTGACTAATGACTGTACTCTTTATTTCTCTTCTGAGCTAGATAGCACACCCTACATTTCTACTACCCATGGGCTATATGGGTCTGCCATTAACTCATCGTCCAAGACCCTAAATCTAAGTTTTTTCAAGGATTGGGGTTCTAAATACTATTTTAGTATAAAGGGTCAATTCCCTTCACCCTTTCAGCCATAAACACAACATTTAGCCCCAAACCACAAAAATATACTCACTTTCTCTTAAATTCTCTCAAGAACAAGCTTAAGGATTTTCAATTCAAGATTCAAATATTTCACCACCAATCTTCTCAAAATCAAGCATCAAGGTATGTGAAGTGTTCATCCCAGGGTCCCCTCCACCCTTAGAGATCAAGAAACCCTTTTTAAAATATGAATTATGAATTCCATGTTGTTTCTTAGATTGTTCACATGTAAATGTTGTTGTATGATTTCCAAGTTGAGATCTTTAATGAATTTTCATGAAACTATGTTAGCATGTGTGTTGGAATTCTTGAATTTGAATTATTTAATATTGCCATGATGCATTAGTTAATGTTCATGCTTAAGCATAGAGTTATTCCTCCCGTGTATTTGTTAAAATGCCTAAGTGAATGAAATTATGCTTTGTGATCCATGGGTGTCCTTATGATGAATTCATGCTAGCACTATATCTTCAAAATTACTCTTATGTTGAAGTTATGCCTTGCAAGTGAGGGTTGGGATACCAATGTGAATTAAAGTGTGTACCATGACATGATTGTACGTATTTTCTATCCATGTATAAGTTTACAATTGCCATGTGCTTTATGAAATGCTTCATTGATTTCATTGTAAACAGTTGACTGTTGCCAAGTTTCCAAGAATTATCATGTCTCTTTATTATATATGCTATCGAGTTCTGGGGATATTTAATCTGGACAATGTAGCTGATTATTTAGATCTAGTGTCAGTTTTAAGATAGTCTCAGTCATGCCATAATTAATAGAACTTAGTCAATTATAGAACTCAAGAAAACTCAGTAACTCAGTGTCAGTCCAGTCCCGTTCAGTATTTAGTTTAGTCCTTAGTAAACTCAGTCAGATAGCTAAATTCAGTATTATTTTGTCAGTCAACGAAACTCAGTGAACTCAGTAACAGTTCAGTCAAGCCTAGTATGAACTAGAAAATTAGTTCAGTGTCTATTCAGTTGGGAGTAGGATTCAGCACCGAGTTAACCTAAGATTTACGGCTCACCTACTAGTAGAGGGTGTGATTCTTAGAAGTAATCCTTGCATTCTAGAACTACGTACCCAGTGTAGTTTGAGACATCAAATCTTCCAGTTGAGTGTTGATAAGGTGTTTTAACTTGTCTGTTAAGGGTCCCACCATTCTTATTAGAGTATCTTCCAGATGAGGGAAACTCTCAGCTTGTCTTTACCTGTGGCATGGTACTGACACTGTAAATCCTCGCAAAATCCTAAGTCTATTTTAGCCTCTTAAAGCTTGATAAAGGATCTTGCACTTTGAAAATTTTAGCTAAGAATTAAGACTTAGTCTATTTTAAAGCCTTCAAGCTTCCATAATTTTATTTATGACCTTTCCAACATTTGTTTGTCCATTTTTAAGTTGATTCATGATGGATCAAGTTAATAGTACATCTCAGGTGAGTTTTGAATTTTTTGAAATCCGTTTAGGGCATGTTTGGATTTCAAAATAGTAGCACCGTCCGATTAGCGTGTGGACACGCTCCAGTCCAACCATGCAGGTGTAGTAGAGAATGTGATGCATGCTCCATTACAGTGCACTGGAGTATGCGACGCATGTTCCATAGCACGCTCCTAAGATTTTCAGCTGTCAGCTCCATATCCAAAGGGGTATTTAGGTCATTTTCCACCCTATTTAGCCCAAAAAATACGATATTCATCCCCAATTAACAAAAATATACTCACTTTCTTTCAAACTCTCTCAAGAACAAGCATTAGGGTTTTTAATTCAAGATTAAATTCTCAAGTAATTCATAGTCAATCTTCTTAAAGTCAAGTATTAAGGTATGTTAGATGTTGATTCATGGGTCCCTTCCATCTATGAAGTTTAAGAATCCTTTTTAAAATACAAAGATTAGATATTTATGAGTTTTCATGATTTATTCAAATGGAAGTTTATGTTCATGTTGTTGTTGAGTTATAATTCATGTTTTAGATTACAAATTCCAAGATTTGATCATAATATGTGTTGACTTATATAGTGTTCATGATAAACCCTTCAAGTTTTATGTTGATTGATGTAAACATGTTAATTAGATAGATTGATTGTTGTATGATCAAAGCATGCACCCCATATGTTTGATAAAATGCCTATGTGAATGAGAAAGAGTCATTATAGCATGTTGACAAGAAATCCCCATTTAGGTATAAGTTAATGCATGACAAGTATTTTATTAAAGACCTTATTGAATGAATCATGAGGCATTAGTATGCATCCCTATACGTTTATAAGTTTATGACTTTCAAGTTCTTGATGAAATGCCTCAGTGATTATATTTCGAGTAATTGACTATTGTTATGTTATTAAAGAATTATCATGTCTTATTAATTTATGCTATCGAGTCCTGGGGATATTTAGTACCCGAAAATGTAGTTGTTTACCTAGAGCCAGTGTCAATCTCAAGATAATCTCAGTCATGCCATGATCAGTGGAATTCAGTTAGTTACAGAACATAGAAAAACTCAGTAATCTCAGCATCAGTCCAATCTAGTTTTAGTAATTAGTAGCATTGAGTTATTTAACAAAATTCAATAGTATTCCATCAGTCAATGGAACCAATCTAAATCAGTTAGATCAGTCAAGTAACATGATCAGTAACAAATTTAGTCTAGTCCAGTACAGTAGAAGAATAAATTCATAGTCTATTCAAATGGGAGTAAGATTCAGCACCGAGCGAGAGGAGGGATACGACTTCCTCGTCAGTTAGGTAGAGTTTTTAGTAGAAGTACCTGTAATCTAGAACTACATAGCCAGAACAAGATGAGGAGTCACCCATTAGACTAGGCTTAACTACCTCCCAGGGTCACTAGTTATATTAGGCTTGGCTCTGCCCAGGTATCACCCATTAGATTAGGCTTGGTATACTGGTCTTACTAGATGCCTTTACCCGTGGCATGGTACTGACACCCTTCCAACTGAGTTACAGATTAGACCCAAAATTAAATAGAAAGGGGCATGTTGGTTAGATGACTGCCTACCACAGGCTCATTTTCAGTCTCGGTCTTCAGAATAGAACTTAGTTCAGTACTATAAAAATTAGGACTGTTAGATAAAGTCAATCATTATCATTATCAGTAGATTCAAAGATCACCCGCTAGATAGGTCTGATCTCAGATACAGTAAATCATTATCATTACCAGTATATTCAAGGATCTCCCGCTAGATAGGATTGATCTCAGATATAGTCAATCAGCATTAGTAAACTCAGATAAAAATATCAGTAGACTCAATTATTAGTACTTCAGCTGTTAGAACTCAGTATTAAGTGTTACTACGAGTTCAGTTATAGTTTATGCATCCATGGATGTATCCTCATTCAATATACTCATGTCATTCAATCAATATTGTTCATGCATATGAACCCTTGCATTCAGCCTTACCTTATCTAGTATGTTTGTATATTCCCATGTACTGATGCATGATTTCTTGTGCTATGGTGTTTCATACCATAGGTTGAGACGCATGAGATTCTGAGCACCCTTAGCAGTTAAGATCCGGTTAGCAGTAGTAGACTTAGCAGTGAGTCCTCATCATTCAAGGATATTTTTTTTTCTTTTGCATTAGATTCAGTATTTTAGTAGATGGAGTTAGTTAGGGGATTGTCCCATCAACTCCACAGTTCAAACAGTTTAGAGGCTTTTAAGACTAAAGTGTTTTAGACTATAGTATTTTCAAACAGTTGTCTTAGTTTTTGTATTGTTAAACCTAATACAGTTGTATTTCAGTTTTGAACCTTATGGCTAGTTTTTTGCCAAATTTTTGCATATTTCAATATTATTATACAGTTATGGCAGCAGGTACCAACAATGGGTTAGCTTGTATTCCTTTGAAATTATGAGCACCGTGTAGTATCTGGGGTTCAGAATATGGGGTGATACAAACTTGGTATCAGATCTAAGATTCAATAGTGTCCTACGAAGTCTAAAAGGTCGTATCTAGTAGAGTCTTGTGCATGGGTGTGTTTTGCTCCACACTTATGGACAGGAGGCTATGAGATGATTTAGGAACAATTTCACTTGTTACAGTATTCATGTTGTGCAAGTGATCATGAGCTCCAGTAGAACCCTTAGTATAATCTGCTTATTCTTTTTGTCTAAAGAACATGTCTTCTAGTGAAGCTAGAAAAAAAAGTAATGAAAATCAGCTAGTTCCTTAGCCCGTTTAGGCAGATGTCTCTAATGCAGAATCAGAGTTGTTTTCACTACCTTAGCTTGTTTAGTAGTTTCTCAGAACAATTTGCAGAATATTATGCTATTTAGGATTTTGACTCGCCCTCAATAGGAGGAGGGAGGGTAGAATAGAAAGAATAAGAGGGCTAGCGCAAATAACTCTACGCCAAAATAAAGGGGTAGTAACCACTCCTATTTCCATCAGAGATTCTCAACAGCAGTTTTGCTTTTAGTCTGGGCACTAGTATCTATGACTAAGAATTTCAGTTTAGATGGAGAACCAGGCTCTAAGTCACAAGGTCATGGGAAGGATGTTCGTATTAATTCACTTTGCGGAGAATGTATTAAGAATCATAAGAGAGTGTAGACATGACAGTGATATATGTTTTGGGTGTGGTAAGCAGGGCACAGATTGCAAAAGTGTAGGGTTATGTCTCAGAAGGGTATAGATGTGCATCAACAGGGCACCACCTCTAGTACCACCAGTGGGCAATGCCAAAATAGGCTTTATGCACTTCATCCAGATAAGATCAGGAAAGTTCTCCTGATATAGTTACGGGTATGTATGATTTTTTCATCTTTATGTTTATGGTTAGTTAGATCCCGAGGCTTCAGTCATGTGGAAAGTTCAGTATATTGTCCATTCATGCTTCAGGTCCCCATATTTTTAACCTTCCAGTAAACCATCCTTAGTGATCGGCAGTTGCTTAGAGGGGAGAGAGTAAATGTTTCATGTTAAGGAATGATTATTGCATGTTTGTTTTACCCAAGGCTTTAGTCATGAAGATAGTCTTGAATGTCAAGTTGATGTGTAAGTGTATAGATATATTTTTGAGATTTGAGTAAACTTGAACTTAGCGGGAGAATTTTGTTCAGCTCAGACCTCAGTGGGTAGGGTTATCAGTGCCCATACTACAGAATTCTATACATGTTATGGTTTCCTTTTCAGATGACTTATTCAGATCATACCAAGGTTCCTTACTCCCTAGAGTCATTAGAACTTTATAAAAATAATGTCATATTAATGATCCAATTGAGCTTAAGTTTTCAGCATGAGTTAGTCAGTAAAGCCAACAATTCAGTTTAGCAGTCAGGCAGTCCAATTCGTATCATATGTTTTCCTATCTTTCAATCTAGTCATACTATCAGGAATCTCAGGAATGTATTAATTCAAAGATAGAACATCCTAGTGGTTGCGAGTTCAGCTCAGTCCATGCAACATGCATTAGTTTCAGATCCCAGATGGTCAGTTATGATCCAGTTCGTAGGCTCCTTATGGCAAGTTTTCCACTAAATTTCTTCATATTTCAAAATTATTATACAGTTATGGCAACAGGTACTAGAAATGGGTTAGCTTGTGATCCTTTGAGATTATGAGCATCGTGTAGTATCCGGGGTTCAGAATTCAGGGCGTTATAGACCCCTTTAACCTGGGGTTACAAGTTGGACCCCTAATCTATTAAAAAAAAGGGGTATGTCAGTTAGATGATTACCTCCCATAGTCTCAGTCTTAGTCTCCATAATAGAACTCAGACAGTTCAATAAAATTAGGACTGTCAGATACCGTCACTCAACTCAGTAAAAATCTCAGATAGCTCTACAGAATCAGGATTATCAGAAACAATCACTCAGTTAAAATATATCAGTTATTAGTAATCCATGTTATCAGTAGACTCTGTATCTAGTGTTATATCTACCTCAGTTACAGTTCACGTATTCATGCATGTACTTTCATTCAGTCACACTCATGTTATTCAGTTAGTATTGTTCATTCATATGAACCCATGGATTCAGCCTACCTCACTTTGCATACCAGTACATTTAAAGTATTGATGTATATTTTTCTTTTGTGCTATGGTGTCTTATATCATAAGTTCAGACGCTCGAGATCCTGGCCATCCTTAGAAGCCCAAATTATCAGCAGCAGACCATTTGGTGATTCCTCATAGTTCGAGGATGAGATTATTATTTCAGTTATCAGTATTGAGTTTATTAGCATTAGTTGGAGTTAGTTGGGGACTTTTTCCATCAAATCCGTACATTAGACGGTTTAGAGGCTTTTCAGAATAGAGTATTTTCAAACAATTATTTTTAGTATTTAGATTTCAGTATGCATTATTGATTTTAGATTTTAACCGTATGGAAATTTTATACATTTATCTAGTTATATTATTATTATAACAACAACAACAGACCCAGTGTATTCCCACAAAGTGGGGTCTGGGGAGGGTAAAATATATGCAGTCCATACCGCTGCCTCATAAGAAGTAGAGAGGTTGTTTCCTATAGACCCCCAGCTTGAGATAGAGAATAGGAGATAAAGGCGTAAGAAAATATGAAGCATGATGTATGGCTTAACATAAAAGGTATAAAACATATTAAAATAGAACTCAGAGCAATACGGAAGGATAAATAAGTGCAATAAGAAATAAGAGATGA
The DNA here is from genome assembly GCA_030864215.1 of Capsicum pubescens. NCBI lineage: Eukaryota > Viridiplantae > Streptophyta > Magnoliopsida > Solanales > Solanaceae > Capsicum > Capsicum pubescens. The sequence goes on from CM061543.1 coordinate 39,940,897, forward strand.
GAAACCGAGCATCCAAAATATGATGCCCTTCAATGAAGACCATACACTCATAGACTGAAGACACCTACCCACCCAAACCATCCTAACTAGAGGCTCCTACCTAATGGCACTTTCTTTGGGTTACTAAGACGTCTAGACCAGAACTCTTCTAACTAATAGCTTCAATCCACAACCACAACCTAGCGTTCTACCCTTATCCGTGACCTTCACACCTTCCTATCTAGGGTTATGTCCTCAGCAAGTACAAGCTGGTCTAAATCCTATCTAATCACTTCCCTTCAGTAATTCCTCAACCTACCTCCGCCTCTTAAAACCATCTAACGCAAGCCTCTAACACCTACGAACTGGGGCATTCGTACCCCTCCTCATCATATGCCCAAACCATCTCAGCCTACATTTCCACATCTTGTCCTCCATCGAAGCCACTCCTACCTTCTCTCGAATATTTTCATTCCTAACTCTATCCCCTCTAGTAAGGCCACACATCCACTACAACATTCTCATTTTTGCCAACTTTATTTTTTGAATATGGGAGTTCTTGACAGTCTAATACTCAAATCTATACAGCATAGCTTGACGGACGGCCACTCTGTAGAACTTGCATTTAAGCTTAAGTGGCACCTTCTTATAATACAAAAATCCTGAGGTGAGCCTCTACTTTATCCAGCCTGCTTTAATATAGTTAAAGACATCCTCATCAATCTCTCTATTCCCCTAAATCTATGACCCAAGGTACTTAAAACTATATCTCTCACAAGACACCTAGGAATCCAACTTCACCACCACGTCTTCCTCCTGCCTCAAGTCGCTATATTTGCATTCCATTTATTCCGTCTTGGACCTACTCAACCTGAACCCCTCAGATTCAAGGGTTTGCCTCCAAACCTTTAATTTATAATTCACGCGTTCCCGCATCTCCTCAATCAACACTACATCATCAGAAAACAACATACACCAAGGCACCTCCCCTTGAATACTCCATGTCAACACATCCATCACCAATGCAAATAGAAACGAACTAAAATTTGAACTCTAATGAAGCCCTGTCTCGATTGAAAAATACTCTGAGTCTCCTTCTTCCATTCTCACCCGAGTCTTCCCTCTACCGTACATGTCCTTAATAGCTCTGATGTACACCATCGGTACCTCTTTAGTCTCTAAGCATATCTATAGAACCTTTCTCGGGACCTTTTCATATGCCTTCTCCAAGTCAATGAACACCATGTGAAAATCCCACTTCCTTTCCCTATACTGCTCCACCAATCTCTTCACCAGGTGAATTACTTCTTTCATCCAGTGGCTATGCATAAAACAAAACTGGTTATCTGAAATGCACATAACCTTTCTCAATCTCCGCTCAGCAACCCTCTCCCAAATCTCCATAGTATGACTCAACAGTTTGATACCCCTATAGTTGGTGCAACTCTGAATGTCCCTCTTGTTTTTATATAATGGAATCATCGTAATCCATCTCCAAGCCTCATTCATTCTCTCCATCTTAAAGATGTTGTTAAATAAATCCTTCAACCACCTTAAACCTTACCTACCTACAAACTTCCAAAAATCCACCAAAATCTCATCAGGCCCCGTCGCCCTTCCCCTTCGCATTCTATGAATAGCTTCTCTGACCTCCTCCACCATAAAATGCCTACAATAACTAAAATCCCTTCCCTCTTCCGAGTGCTCCAGCTCACCTAACTCAATCCCTCTAGCCCTCTCCTCATTCAAAAGCCTATGGAAAAACTCCTATAATCTTTTCTTAATGTGGTCATCCTCCACCAAAACTCTACCATTCTCTCCCTTAATGCACTTTCCTTGGTCGAGGTCCCAGCCCTTTTGCTCCCTATCCTTAGCAAGACTATACAACCTCTTTTCCCTGCCTTTCTCATCTAACTCTGCATACAAGCTCTCAAATACTATAGTCTTACCTGTCGTAACTGCCATCTTAGCCTCCTTTATTGCTACTATGTAAACCTCCCTATTCACCCGCTTCTCTTCTTCATCTTTACTCTTATTAAACTTAACATACGCCTCCTTATTACTCTCCACTTGCTTCTTTACTTCCTTATTCCACTACCAGTCCACCTTATGATGACCTGTCGGACTTCTCGAAACACCCAAAACTTCTCTATCTACTTTTGAGATATTATTATTATTACAGTATTACTATTATTCAGTGCTCACAATAGGTACTAGCATGGGTTAGCTAGTGCTCCTTCGAGATTGTTAGCACCGTGCCGGGGTACAGACTTATGGTGTTTCAAACTTGGTATCAGAGCATAAGGTTCAACAGTGTCCTAGAAAGTCTGAAAGCTACATTTAGTAGAGCATTGTGCATGGGTGTGTTGCACACTACACTTATGGATAGGAGGCTATGAGATGTTTTAGGAATAGTTTCCCTTTCATGTCACATGAGTGAGCATGAGATCTAATTAAAGTCTCAATCTACTGTATTTCTTTCTTTAATTTATAGAACATGCCTACCAAGAAGGGTAACGTAAGGAGAACTGGAAATCAGTCTACACCTCAACCCATTCAGGAAGATCCCCTGGATGAGAATATTTCTCATGTAGAGTTCAGAGCAGCTTTCACCACTCTAGACAATTCAGTTGGCGCCCAGAATAAATTCCCAGCTACCGTTTTAGCCAACCCAGTGGCCAATTTTGCTGCAGCTAGGATTCGGGGTTTCACCCAAATGAACCCTCCAACTTTTACTGGATCGTTTTCAGATGAGGACCCACCGGAATTCCTTGATTAGGTGCAGAAGGTTACGGATATTATGAGGGTAAAAACTAGTGAGAGTGATAAGATATCTATATATCAGTTGAAGTTATGAGTCACTCATGGTTCAAACAGTGGAAAGCAGAGAGGGAAACAGATGCAGGACCCATAAAATGTCTCTTAAGTTTACTCAACTATCTAGATACGTTTCTCTTGTGGTGGTAGATTGCAGATCTAAGATGAGTAAGTTTGTATCAGGAGTGAATGATAGTGTGGTTAAGAAGTGTAGGACCCCAGTACTGATTAGTGATATAGACTTAGCTATGCTGATGGTGCATGCTCAATAGATAGAGGAGAATAAGAATAAATAGAGAGAAAAGCAGTATAAGAGAGCTAGAACAAGTAGTTTTAACTTTGCTAAGCCTAAGTTAGGGGATTGAAGTCATTCTTAGTTTTACTCAAAATCTTCAGTTCCATCTCCGTCCTCATCTAGTGCTCTAGTGATGAAATTCAGAGATGGAAATAGAGATATAGCGCCAAGTACTAAACCTTAGGGAAGTATTAGTAGTGCCTGAACCAATCTCTTTTCTCAGACTTGCGGCAAGAACTATCAGGGTGTCTACAGGGCTAGCAGTGATATGTGTTTTGGATATGGCAAACCAGACAACAAAATCAAAGATTGTCGTCAGTTAGGTTCTTAGGGTTAGCATAACCGTCTCCCAGTTAAGTTTGGTTGACCGAATCAGCAGGGTGCCTCATCCAGTGCCACCAGTGGGCAACGCGCAAATTTACTCTATGCTCTTCATCACCGACAGGATTAGGAAAGTTCTCCTACGTGGCCACTGGTATGTTACAAGTTTACCATTTAAATGTTTATGTGTAATACCTTGCATGTTTCTAAGCTAGAAAGTGAATAAGTATTCCTACATATGAAATCTACTATCCTGTGCTTCATACTTGAGTACATGACTTACAATAAATATCCTAGTGATAGGATAGCTTATGATGCAATAAGCATGTTCATAGGAGTCATTTAAGGTAATACAAGCTAAGAGTTTTTGAATCCATCAAGTTTTAATGTTTGATTTTACAAGGGTCATCTTTGAATGAGTATAACTCAATGTTAATGTGGTATTTTAGCTTAGTTAGACCCACCAAATTGTATAGAATCAAATTATCTTTCCAACGATACCAATTTCACTTTAATCCAATACCCGAGCGAAAAGTTATGCCCATTTTTGTGAAAGACAGTAAGCATAGGCGATTGGTTAGGCGCCGCCCAACCTAGCTTAGGCAATCACTTGGGCGCCGCCTAAGTTAGTTCTAGGTACCAAAAACACTCCGTTTTGAGTTATTTTAAGGGCAATTAAGTATTTTAACACTCCTTACACGTCCCTAAACTTAACCCTATAAAATATATAGCTTCTAAACATATTACAACCCTATTATCATCTCAAAGCTCATCATCCAAGAGCACTAAGAGATAAAAACAACTAGGGTTGCGTAACTAAGCTTGAAGATCCGATTTCAAGGAAATTCCTCCATTAATCATCAAGAATCTTTCTTCTAAGGTATGCGTGAGTTGATTTATGGATCCCTTTCATCCACAAAGATCAAAAATCCTCTTTTTCATTATAAAGTATGATTTGTATATTGTTGGGTGTTGATGATCATGTTGTTGATATTGGGTGATTCCCAAGATGGAATCTTTATATATTTTTTGAATTTCATGATATAATATGAGTTGGAAACATGTAAATTTGGTTGTTCATGATGTATAATTTGATGATTTAACCTATGCTTAAGATGTGCATGTAAGGTATTTGATAAAATGCCTAAGAAATTAGAAATCATGCAATATAGCTAAATTGTGACTAAGTGAAGGATTTATGATATGCCCTTACGTTCCTATGACTTCTATGTTGGTAATGTGCCTTGTAAACGTTGTTGGAATACTCATGAACTATTCTTATGAGATTATGCTATGTTTACTTGCAAATCCTACTTATGAACAAGATGTATGATAACCATGCAATCCACATGAACTTCTATGCTATTGGTATGTGTTGCCAATATGATTATGCAATGAACATGATATTAAGATTGTGCAAGTACTTACATGTGATATGAAATCCTTTCCATGCAATACATTGTTGATAACCATGGTTAGTATGAGATCCCCACTTATGATATTATAAATTATGGACTCTACTCTTATGATTAAGTCAGTCATATGTGTCAGTTTCCTTCTATCGAGTACTGGGGGTACTTGTACCCGAAAAATATAGATGTGTGCCTACATCCATGTCATGTTTCGCGATATCCAAACTCAAGCTATGATTCCATAGACTTCATTCATTCATGTGACTCAGGAAAACCTCATGGTCAAATATCAGTAACATTTCGCCAGTCAACGGAATTCAGTAAGATTAAGTCATTCACAGTCAGTTATTCAGGTCCAGTCCCTCCAGATGGGAGTAGAGGTTAGCACTGAATGAACCCAAGGATGGGAACTCACCCACCAGTTCAGGGTATGATTCTTGGTAGTCATCCTTGTGTTCCAGAACTACGTAGCCAGCATAGGTTGAGATATCTTAACCCATCATATTAGAGATGATGAGGTGGCTTAACTCGTCAGTTTAGGGTTCCCACCATTCTCATTGAGTACCTGACAGATAAGGGTCACTCATAGGATGTCCTTACCCATGGCATGGTATTGACACCCCTCCAGTCGAGGCAGAGATTGGACCCCAGCTTAGCCATAACGGCATGCATAGGGCATATCGGTTAAACACTACTTCCCACAGTTTCAGTATCAGTCTCAATAATAGAACTCAGGGCGTTTTTCAGATTTCAGTATATACAGGACTATCAGATACAGTCATCCATGTTATCAGTTTTAGTATCAGTCATGACAGTTATCAGTAAACTATGTATTAGCTTACATGTCGTGCTATCGTGTATTCACGGTCCCAGTTTCTATACATGTGTGTTTGCACTCCCACGTTCATATTAGTTAGGCAGTGTTGTTCATGCATGAAACCATTTATGTTCAACCTACCTTCCTCGTATACTCAGTACTCCAGTTATACTGATGTTTTTGTGCTATGGTGATTTCTTTTCATGTTACACCATAGATTCCGAGATACGAGCTCCAACCCAGCAGTAGCGGTAGCATTCCAGTCGAAGAGACACAGTGAGTCTTTATTGATTCGAGGATGATTTAATTCATTTATTTATTTCTTCAGTTCAGTTTTACGGAGTTAGTTGGAGACATGTTCCTTCAACTCCTTATTCAGATAGTTTAGAGGCTTTCAGATTTATGTTCAGATTTACGTTCAAATTGAGTTGTTTTGGGTATTTTCACCCATAGGATTGTATTCAGTTGAACCTTATGGCCTTACAGTTCTATGTATTCCGCATTATTAGATCATAATTTGTAGTATACAGGTATAGATATCAGTCATAGGTTACCTTATGGTCCCTCGGGGTCATGAGCATCATATAGTATTCCAGTTCTACAAATCGGGGTGTGACAAACTTAGTATCAGAGCCTAAGGTTCAATAGAGTCCTAGTAAGTCTGAAAGCCGCATCTAGTAGAGTCTTGTACATGGTGTGTTGCGCGCCACATTTATGTGCGGGAGGCTATAAGATGCTTTAGGAAAAGACCCCTTTCTTCATTATTCATGTCATGCTAGTGAGCATAATCACAAGTTAAACTCTCAGTCTAATCCATTTTTCTCTTATTCCAGACTATGGCCCCAAAGAAAAGAAACCAGCCAGGTCCTCAACCCGAAGATCCTTTGGGAGAACATGCTTCCCATGCGGAGTTTAGATTTTTATTTACCATACTTGCTCAGTCCATGGCTGTACAGAATGAACGGCCACCAGTCATTCCGGCCAATCCAGTGGCCAATCCTAAAGCAGCTAGGGTTCGGGACTTCACCCGGATGAAATCTCTATCTTTCCATGGGTCTAAGTCTGATGAGGACACTCAGGAGTTCATTGACCAAGTCTAGAAAGTCATTGACATCATGGGTGTTACTTCTATTGAGAGTGCTGAGTTAGCCGCCTACTAGTTATAGGATGTTGCTCATGATTGGTACAAAAAGTGGAAGTCTGAGATATTAGATGATACAGGCCCTATCGAGTGGAAGGAATTTGTCACAGTCTTCTTAGACAGATTCTTTCCCGAAGAGCTGAGGAAAGCCAAAGTTCTTGAGTTCATCAACCTCAGGAAGGGAAATATGATGGTTAGGGAGTATTCTCTCAGATTTACTTAGCTAGACAGGTATGCTCCTCATGTGGTTGCAGACAATAGAGCTAAGATGAGCAAGTTCGTGTCAGGGTTCAACGATAGCATGGTAAATGAGTGTAGGTTTGCGATGCTGATCGGTGATATGACCTTAGCCAGACTCATGACCCATGCCCAGCAAGTAGAACAACAGAAGTTTAAGACTAGGGAGAGGCAGAACAAGAGAGCAAGGTCAGGTAATTTCAACTTTGCTCACCACAAGTCAGATGGAGGAAACCGTTCACAGTTCCACTCCAAGTCAGTCATTCTATCTCCTTTCTCTGCCAGCGCTCCAGTGCCGAAGTTCAAAGACGGTAATAGAGACAAAGTGCCAGGCTCTAAATCTCAGGGCAGTGTTAGCAGTGCCCAAACGAATCCCCTTTGTCAGACTTGTGGTAAGAACTACAAGGGCATTTGCAGAGCCAGTAGTGATGTCTGTTTTGGTTGTGGAAAGCCAGGCCACAGGATTAGGGAGCGTCTGTAGTCAAGTCTTCAGGGTCAGCAAAATCATTCTACAGCTCAGTCCAGTCGCCCGAACCAATAGGGTGCCATTTCCAGTGCTACCAGTGGGCAACGCCCAAACAGACTCTATGCTCTTCAGTCTCGGCAGGATCAGGAAAATTCTCCTGATCTCATTACTAGTACGTTACAGATTTTCCATGTTCATGTTTATGCTTTTCTAGACCCAGGTGCATCTTTGTCTTTTGTTACTCCATACATAGCAGGCGATTTCGGAATCAGTCCCAAAGTCCTAGCAGAGCCCTTCTCAGTCTCTACCCCAGTGGGTAAAACCATCATAGCCCGGCGGGTATACAGGAACTGCTCGGTTATGATATCTCAAAAATCTACATCAGCAGATTTAGTGGAGTTAGATATAACTGATTTTGATGTCATTCTCAACATAGATTGGTTTTATTCCTACTATGCCACAGTCGACTGAAGAAATATGATAGTTCAATTTCAGTTCCCGAATGAGCCCGTCCTAGAGTGGAAGGGTAGCATTTCAGCGTTCAGGGGTCAACTAGTTTCCTACCTTTGGGCAAGGAAAATGATTTCTAAGGGGTGTGTGTATCATCTCGTGCATATTAAAGATTCCAGTTCTAAATATCCCAGCATTGAAACAATCCCTGTTGTTAATGAATACTCAGATGTCTTTCTCGAAGATCTTCTAGGAATTCCTCCTGAAAGGGAAATAGACTTCAGCATAGACCTTCTTCCGGATACTCAACCTATTTCTATTTTTCCATACAGAATGGCACCAGTAGAACTCAAGGAACTGAAAGATCAGTTAAAGTATCTCTTAGATAAGGGATTTATCAGACCCAGCATTTCCCCATAGGGTGCGCCAGTATTATTCGTGTGCAAGAAAGACGGTTCTCTCAGGATGTGTATTGATTACCGTCAACTCAACAAGCTCACGGTCAAGAACAGATATCCTCTTCCCAGGATTGATGATCTATTCGACCAACATCAGGGTGACAGTTACTTCTCTAAGATAGACCTCAGATCAGGATATTATCAGCTCAGAGTTAGAGAATGTGACATTTCGAAGACAGCTTTCTGTACTCTGTATGGTCACTTCAAATTTTTAGTTATGTCATTTGGTCTTACCAATGCCCCTGCAGCTTTTATGGATTTGATGAACCATGTGTTCAATCAGTACTTGGACATGTTTGTCATAGTCTTCATAGATGCTATTCTGGTTTATTCTCGCACAGAGCATGATCATGCAGACCATCTCAGGATTGTTCTTCGGACTCTCAGGGATCACCAATTATTTGCTAAGTTCAGTAAGTGCGAATTTTGGCTAAGATCAGTAGAATTCCTTGGCCATATTATTTCCGGTGATGGAATTAGAGTAGATCCTCAGAAAACTGAGGCAGTAAGAAACTGGCCCAGACCCGTATCTCCATCAGATATTAGGAGTTTCTTGGGTTTGGCTGTCTATTACAGACCGTTTGTCAAGGGATTTTATTCTATTGAATCTCCCATGTCCAGATTGACTCAAAAAAAATAAAGTTTCAGTGGTCAGATTCATGCGAGAAGAGCTTTCTAGAGTTGAAGACTCGACTCATCTCCGCTTCAGTTCTTGCTATTCCAGATGGTTTAGACGGTTTTGTAGTCTATTGTGATGCATCCAGAGTGGGTTTAGGTTGTTTCCTTGATGTTAGGCAAATTAACACGCCTAAAGCACCTTAATATACCCATACTTTAGCTAAGTTTTGAGGACAAAATATATAATTCCTACACTTTTAGTCCTTGTTCCTGTAAGTGAGCTAACCAATGTGATTAGCAAGTTTTCAGGTATAAACAATGAAGATTTCAGCATTTTATGGATTGTTGGACGCCAAAACAGTATTTCCATAGACTTGTCCCGGGCAAAAACAGTATTTCCAAAGACTTGGGGATCAGCAGTAACTTAGTAGGATTAGGACAAGTATGCAGTAACCTAGTAGGAATGGGATATGGATGTTATAAAAACCCTATGTTGCTGAACTTTTCAGCATTCATTCTCATTCATTCTTATTCTCTTCTATTCCATACGTTGTTAACATTATTCTTTATCTATTTGACTTTTAATTTTCACAACAAGAGAAACGCTACTAGCAAGGAAATCACGCCACAAGTGACACCAATACATACTTCTCGTGAGATTGTTATTATTTTGGTATGATGATAATGTCTATTGTGATTTCCGTTGCACTCATGAGTAGCTAAACCTCTCTGTTAGGGTTATGGAAGCCTTATGAGATACTATCTATTGCTATGAGTTTGTGAATTATTGATATGTATGCTGCTTATATCATTACTCTCTTCATCTTAATTTACATTCTTGTGGTTGCAAACATATAGAATACACCAGTATAGCATTAACTTGTTCGAAAGAAAAGTTACATGTCTGGAAAAGAGAGAGTGACAAGGAAATAGGGCTACCAACCCCTGTTTAAAAGTTAGTGTTGTAACTGGATTAACCTCTTGGAGAATTCGTACCATTAGTTATACGCTTTAAGCTCGAAAGAGTTAAAGTGAGATAATCCTTGATGGTCGAAAGACACTAGGATTTACCATAGAATACGAAACTCTATAAGCACATGCATGTCTGAATTCCACATAACTCATAGACAATAGATACGCAGAACTCATAAGGTGGACATAACCCTAACTTACAATTCTCATTGATTAAAATCCTACTAAACTAAACATTCCGTTTTTACTTTGCTATTTTGATACTTTTACTTCACACATAAATTAAATCCCCCCTTTCCATAGAATTTTTGACCAACAGTCTACTAATAGTTGCAAACTTAGTAAACAAGTATTCCCTGTGGGATTCGACACCCAACCCAGTTGGGTTCTATATTTGACAGCGACCGCTTACACTCTTACGAGAGCTGTAGTTTGAGCGTTATCAAATTTTGGCGCCGTTCCCGGGGAATACGGTTGTCAACTAAGTTTGTGATAGTTATTATACCCTTTGGTCAAAGATTCTCATATTTTACTGTTAGTTGTTGTTTTTGTTTTATTCAGGTCTTTTTCTGTGCATGCCAAATACTCGAAGTTCTGGTCAACCATTATTACCCATAAACCCTGAACCACAACTTATTGGCAGGATGGAGGCACAACGAGACATTGACAGAAGGGCTGCTCTACAGGAGCAGGCTAGATTGGCTGCATTGGCAGCCGCTCAAGTGCATCAACAGAATATAATAACCCAGGCCATGCAACGAATCCTGATGATGAGGACCTGGGTGATGAGGAGCTACTGAATCCTAGGCGTACTGATGAGGTGGCAACACCTGTGAACAGAAGAGATCGTCAAGCTAAATTGAGGCCTGAACGCCGAGCTATGCAGATTCCTTTTGATGATGATGATGACGACCTAGATGGAGCTGGTGCCACTGGGGCTATTATTCCTCCGCCCTTGGCACCTGGAGCCAAGTTCAATATCACTAGCACCATGATTCAGTTATTGCAGCTCAAAGGTTTATTTGGTGGACTTGCAGGCGATGATCCGAATATGCATCTGGTCAACTTTATTTCAATATGCAAGTCGTTCGACAATCCATGAGTTCGACAGAATGCAATTCGACTGTGCTTATTTCCATTGTCTCTATCTGGGGAGGCAACGTTATGGTTGAATAGGCTAACTCCTGATTCTATTACTAATTGGAGTCAATTGAAAGACGCTTTCTTAGAAAGATTCTTTCCCCCATCCAAGAGAGCACAGTTGAGAGATGAGATCAGTAATTTTCGACAGCTTCTAACTGAAGCTCTCCACGAAACATGGGAGAGGTTCAAGAAGAAGCTTATGCGGTGCCCAAATCATCATATGACCAATGTCCACTTGATGGAGATATTATACAGGTCTTTGAATTCGGTGACTAAGCCAGTGGTTGATAATGCTGCAGGAGGGTCATTCATGGACCTTACTTTTATTCAGGTATGTGACATGCTAGATCGTATGACAAAGTAGAGTAGATCTTGGCATACCAGGGATTCTTAGGTAGCAAGCTCTACTGTATCTTTTGGCTTGACTGCAGAACAAAGGCGAAGAGAGGAGGAACGTGATCAAGATATGGCGCACATGAAAACGCAGATGGATCTTCTTACCAAGCACTTATTATCAAGGAAGACCGAAAAAGTCAAGGCTGTCGTATCACTGGTCAGAGATGAATTCGATTCTGAAGAGGAGGCGAACTACTTGAATAATCAGGGGGTTTCCGAGGCAATGCCCAAGAAAATCAAGGTCGGAACTATTATGATAAATCTGGAAACAAGGACCGTGATCAAGGTAGTTGGAAGAATAAAACTGACAGAAGTGGTTTGTATGTTCCGCCTGGAAACCGTGAGGCCGTGGCGTCTGGCTCTGGGAAGATGTTCATGGACAATATGATGGCTAAGCTATTAATAGGAGTGGAGGCAACCAATACGGGAGTAAATGAGGTAAATAATGATTTGTCATCAATAAATCAATTGGTTGACTCGCATTCCACTTCAATAAAACAACTGGAACAACAATTGAGTCAACTTTCAGCGGCATTAAATCAAAGAAAGGCTGGCACGTTACCTAGTGACACTGTGCAAAATCTAAGGAACGACGGATCATGTATGGCTATCACTACCAGAAATGGTAAAGTGTTGGAAAATCCATCCAAAGGCAAGCAGGTGGTTGATGATATAGCAGAGAATGTTAGTGAAGCAGATGGTGAGAATACCGTAGAAGCTGAAGTGAGTGCTCATGATGTTACCCCTAAACGTCTGCAGCCTGAAAATATCGATAGCCAGAAACAAGATAAAGAGGAAGTGGTGAAGAAAACTATTCCTCTTCCACCACTACCTTTTCCTCAGAGACTGAAGCAGAAAGCTGATGACAACAGGTTCAGTAAATTCATGACTATGTTGAAGCAGCTGACTATTAATGTTACTTTGGTGGAGGCGCTAGAGCAGATGCCCGGATACGCTAAATTCATGAAGGACATTTTGACAAAAAAACGGGCAGCAAGTTATGAGCTGGCAGATAATGTTCATCATTGCAGTGCAATCGCTACAAGATCTCTAGTCCAGAAGAAGGCAGATCCTGGTGCTTTCACTATTCCTTATACGGTTGGATCTTTGGATTTTGCTAAGGCATTGTGTAATTTGGGAGCTAGCATCAATTTGATTCTACTATCTATTTACAGGAAGTTGGGGTTGGGTGATCCTACACCAACCAATATGCGGCTTGTGATGGCAGATAGATCGGTAAAATGACCTGTTGGTATCTTATATGATGTGTTGGTGAAGGTTTCTACCTTTATTTTTCCTGCAGACTTTATTATTTTGGATTGTGAGGTGGATTCTGAAGTTCCCATAATCTTGGGGCGTCCCTTCCTTGCAACAGGCAGTGTGCTTATTGACTTGAGAGCTAATGAGCTTTTATTTCGAATGAATGACGAAGTGATCCATTTTGATGTATGCAAATCAATGAAGCAGCCCAAGGATATGAATGTGTTCTCTGTAGCCGATGTTTATTAGGAAGATGAGGTGGAATTATGTATAGAGAAGCAGCTTATTATTGACCCGTTGGTTGTTGTACTTATGAATTTTGAGCACGAAGATGTTGAAGATTATAAAGAAACTATTTGTGTTCTAACAGGAATAGGGTCCTATTCTAAGGCTCCTAAGAAGCTGGACCTTGATCTTAAGAATCGACCTTCACCACCAGCAAAGCCATCCATTGAAGAACCACCAGTGCTAGAATTGAAGGAGCTGCCCAGTCATCTAAAATATGCATTTTTGGGAAGTGGTGATACACTTTCAGTTATTGTTGCAGCTGATTTAGGTGAGCAGCAGGTTGTAGCTCTTATTTCTATTCTGAGGAGATACAAGAGAGCCATCGGTTGGACTATTGCTAATATTATTGGTATCCCTCCTGGGGTATGTATGCACAAAATTTAGCTCGAAGAAAATTGTATGCCCACCATTGAGCATCAACGACGTTTGAATCCACCCATGCAGGAGGTGGTGAAGAAAGAAATTATTAAGTGGTTAGATGCTGGAGTGGTGTATCCTATCTCCGATAGTAAATGGGTGAGCCCGGTACAGTGTGTGCCCAAGAAAGAGGGCATGACGGTAGTTGCGAACGAAAAGAATGAGCTGATTCCACTCAGACCTGTCACAGGGTGGAGAGTGTGTATGGACTACCAGAAGCTGAATTCGTGGACACTTAAGGACCACTTCCCAATGCCATTCATGGACCAAATGCTTGATCGACTGGCAGGGAAAGGATGGTTTTGTTTCTTAGATAGCTATTCCATCTATAATCAGATTTGTATTGCTCCCGAAGATCATGATAAGACAACATTTACATGCCCATATGGTACGTTTGCCTTCAAACGTATGCCATTTGGGCTATGTAATGCACCTGCCACGTTTCAGCGTTGTATGATGTCCATTTTTTCTGATATGGTTGAAGATACCTTGAAGGTGTTCATGGATGATTTTTCAGTTGTGGGTGAGTCGTTTGAATCATGTTTGGCAAATATGAGAATGGCGTTGCAGAGATGTGTTGAGTTCAACTTGGTGCTAAACTGGGAGAAGTGTCATTTTATGGTTAAAGAAGGCATTGTTCTTGGGCACAAAGTTTCTGAAAGAGGAATTGAGGTTGATCGAGCAAAAATTGAAGTTATCGAGAAGCTACCACCCCTAATTTTTGTAAAGGGAGTTCGTAGTTTCCTCAGTCATGCAGGTTTTTATCGAAGGTTTATTAAAGACATTTCCAAGATTGCTAGTCCATTATGCAAACTTATGGAGAAGGGTGTGAAGTTCGACTTTGGTGAAGATTGTTTGAAGGCATTTGAATGGCTCAAAGGGAAGCTAGTTGAAGACCCTGTTATTGTAGCACCAGATTGGTCTCTACCGTTTGAAGTGATGTGTGATGCAAGCAGAGTAGCTTTGGGTGCTGTACTTGGTCAGAAAAGAGAAAGGTTATTTCATCCCATCCACTATGCAAGCAAGGCATTGAATGGAGCACAGAAGAACTATACTATTACGGAATAAGAGCTTCTAGCAGTTGTTTATGCTTTTAAAAAGTTTCGTGCTTACTTGTTGGGAACCAGAGTGGTGGCTCATACTGATCATGTTGTGCTGAGATATTTAATGGCAAAGAAGGATGCTAAGCCAAGGCTAATTCGGTGGGTGTTGTTGCTTCAAGAATTTGATTTCGAGGTAAAGGATAGAAAAGGTTGCGAAAACAAAGTAGCTGATCATCTATCTAGACTTGAGAGTGAGCACATAGCGCAACCTGACCTTGAGATTGATGATGCATTTCCCGTCGAAGAGATCCTAGCAGCCATGGTGGAAAACTTACCATGATGTGCAGACTTTGCTAACTACGTGGTAAGTAAAGTGATGCCTGAGAATCTCTCCTTTTATCAAAAGAGGAAGTTTATGCATGATGTGAAACACTACTTTTGGGATGAACCATATCTTTTTCGACGATGTGCGGATGGTGTTATTAGGCGATGCATATCTCATGTGGAGGTGCCTAGCATCTTGGAAGCAAGTCATGCTTCCCAAGTTGGGGGTCATCACGCAGGAGATCGGACAGCAAGGAAGGTATTGCAAAGCGGCTATTATTGGCCTTCAATATTTAAGGATGCCTATGATTTTGTTAGAAGATGTGATCAATGTCAGAGACAAGGTACAATTTCGAAGCACCATGAGATGCCCATGTCTAAAATTCTTGAAGTAGAGCTATTTGATGTATGGGATATTGATTTTATGGGCCCATTTGTGAGTTCGTTTGGGATGAAATATATCCTAGTTGCTGTGGATTATGTATCCAAATGGGTCGAAGCAGTAGCACTGGCTGATAATGAAGGTAAGCGTGTTGTGTCATTCTTAAAGAAGAATATCTTCTCTCGTTTTGGGGTACCACGTACCATCATAAGCGATGGAGGATCACACTTTTGCAACAAGATGTTCAGAGCCGTGTTGGTGAAATATGGGGTCAAGCAACATAAGGTAGCTACACCTTATCACCCACAAACTAGTGGGCAGGTAGAGGTTTCTAATCGGGAGATCAAGATGATCCTTGCTAAGACTGTAAATGCTAGTAGGAAAGATTGGTCTCGGAAGCTGGACGATGCCTTATGGGCTTATAGGACTGCATTCAAGAAACCAATTGTCATGTCCCTGTACCAATTAGTTTATGGGAAGGCTTGTCACTTGTCGATTGAGCTTGAACATAAAGCATTGTGGGCGCTGAAGAGGCTTAACCAGAATTGGGATGATGCTATTAATCTGTGAATGGAACAGCTGAATGAGATGGATGAATTCCTTCTACATGCATATGAAAGGGCAGACCTCTACAAGGAGCGGATGAAAAAGTACCACGATCAGCGGATTATCCATAGAAACTTTCAAAAGGGTGATATGGTACTTTTTTTCAATTCTAGACTGAAGATATTCCCAGGTAAGTTAAGGTCCAAATGGTCTGGTCCGTACAAAATTAGCCAATTCTACTCGTCTGGAGTAGTTGAGTTCGAAGACAATAATGGTGTTGTTTTTAAGGTGAATGGTCAACGAGTGAATCCATATATTGGTCCTCTTGACTCAATAAAATGTATGGCCACCATCTACCTCGATGAAGTCTAAGTAATCGAGGTAACTATGTCGTGCCGCGACAATAAATCAAGCGCTACATGGGAGGCAACCCATGGTTTTTAATTGTTTTGTTTTACTTGGATTTTGTCGAGCCACGACCAAAACTAAGGCGCTTGATGGGAGGCAACCCATCGTTCTAATCATTTTTTTTGTTTTTGAGTAAGTGTAGGTGCAAGAGGTATAAAGGAGGAGATTGGTTTCAAATTTTGATTTGGAAATATTGCATGTTGAAGGTGGTAAGTTGGGAATGAAGAAGCAAAAGGCTATGAGTTAGTCATTGCCTATGAAAATCTAGGCAATGAACAAGGCAAGGCCTATGTAAATCTAGGCAACGGACAAGGCATGGCCTTTGCTCTCAGAATCTACAAGACCATAGCATAGGCGTCGCCTATGCTCAACAATGCCATAGCATAGGCACCGCCTATGCTCAACAATGCCATGCAAAAGGCGTCGCCTATGCCAATGCCCTTTGTCTCTGAATCTAGAATGCCATAGCATAGGCGCCGCCTATGCCTAACAATGCCATAGCATAGGCGCCGCCTATGCCAAGCATAGGCAAAGCATTAGGCGCCGCCTATGCTCACTTTTTGGTCTCCTAATCCGATTCCAAATGGATCAAAACCTGACCCAAGCTTGTCCTATAAATAGAACCTTAGTCTTAGAACAAAAATTCATTGCAAACCCAACCTAAGCGCCGCCTACCTCTCCAAATTCTCTCAAAAATTTTCCTTTTGTTCTTTTAACTTTGCAAGAACATCTTCCGAGGCTATCAAACAAGTAAGTACTTCTTTGCTCTTCTTTTATATTCCGTAAGTACTACAATACTACACCTATAATAAATTTCTAAATCTTGAAGTTGTGTTGGTGATTTGAATGTGGTTGATTTGTTGTGATACAACTAAGTGAGTGAAAGAATACGTAAGGATGCTCTTGACTTGTTTCCAACTTGTATTTAATTTTGATACACTGTCATACTTTTGCGGAATTGACATGGTCAAGAAAATTGCATAATCTTTTAACTCGAAAGCTTACATGTTGGAATGACTTGTTCATCGAGATAAAAATCATGGTTAACTACAAACATGCGATGTGTGATTATTCCTAATGCCATAACTTGATACAATCTCTATGTAGTAGTCTTGCTCAAAAGGTACATCAATTCAAACATGAAAGTATTGCCAAGATTACATGAAATAGAATTGAAAAAAAAGTAAGATGACAAGAAAAGTACGACTGCACTGATTATATTGTTCGAACATAACGCCTAAACGTATATCGATGAAGTCTGAGTAATCAACAACGTGCACTTAATTAGTTATGCCAATAAATTAAGTGTGGGGTGGTGCCACTACCGTTGTTTGTCGATTGTATCTACCGAGATGAAGCTAACATGACTTTACTTTTAGGTACAATGGCACCAAAAAGTCGACCAGGAAAGGAAAAAGCAACCACCTCACAGAAAGGCCAGAAAAGGGGACGAAAAGAGCAAGCTAAATCCTCCTCGCTGCAAATACCTCACCGCATGTTCAGGATTAAATGGGTCCTAGAAGAGGAATCAAAGGAGTGGTACAAGAACAATAAAGTGAAAAAATATGTTCACATGGAGTTGATACAAAAGGAGAGCCTAGCTAAGAAAGAACCTCGCATCTTGGCTAGAATCATGGCGCTATATCTTGACTTCATTTTCCGAGATATAGGAGAATGTAATCTTGATCTAACGCGTGAGTTCTATGCAAATTGGTCCCCGAAGACTACAGGGAGTGAAGTAAAGATACGGGGCCAAGTCTTGCAACTAAATGCGGAGTTCTTCAACTCTTTTCTGGGTTTGCCATCTGTTGATCCATCACCACTCAAGGAGCTTTATAACAGACCTCCATACAGGGCGATCCGACACACACTGTGCGTAACAAGATCAATGGTATGTTGGAGTCGTCACAAGGATACTGGTCGGCACAATACCTTCCCATATGCTTCCTTGAACAGAGAAGCTCAGATATGGTTGAAGATAGTCAACTCTTGCCTGATTCCATGGACACAGTACACAAAGATAACACAAGATAGAGTGTTCTTGGTGTACGCATTGATGACAAACGTCCCCATCAACATTGGGGCGATTATTCGATCTTCAATGCGTAAGGCTAGGCTACACAAGAGGTCCCACTTCAGCTTTGGCAATCTGTTGACTGCAATATTGAGGAAGGAGGACATCGAAGAGGAACCTGCAGATCATAAACTTCCACACAACCCGAAGAAGGTTGACCTCACAAAGGTTAAAGATGCTGAATCTATGCATGGCGTCAACCTTACCACTGCAGAAAGACATGCTTACGACGAAAGCTTCTTTCGCCATTTATATGGCATAACGAGGTTTACCATGATGAGCGGGGGTCATGTTCCAACTGCTGCAGAGCTCCAACAGTTGGATTATGACTACCCAATGAATGAGCATGCGAGGGCTATGTGTGGAGTAGGTGTATATTTTGAGGAACCTCTTGATGACGATGTGCCAACCAATGATGATCGCCGAATGCCAGACTCCGACGTGGAGGAGAACTCTGATGAGGACGACTCTGATGATGATTCCGATGCAGGTGGTATGACCCCAGACATAGAGGAGGAGTCCGACTAACCAGGTTCTTCTTATTTATTTTCCACTGAGGGCAGTGTGTCCCGTCTAAGTGTGGGGTGCTGGTATTTGTATACTATACTTCTTTATTTGCATTTGCATTTATTCATGTTTGTTTTTCTTGTTTGTTAGTAGTTAAAATTTTAGAATTTTTTTTTAATTTTGCATGAAATTGTTCTGATAGGCAGCATGGTATTATGACAAAAGTCTGTGATAAAATCATTACTATTGAGACGTTTAGGCTCCAAGTGTGACTCACTGTGTGATAGTTGTGTGGTTTAATTCCTTCAGCTGTTGAGTCAAGAGTCTATACTGCTCCCAATAAAGTCGACCATGTGCCTTGTGTGTGTGAGGCAATAGTATATTCTGTGTTTGTGGCTGATGCTAGAACTTGCCCGGTGTGTGTGTAAAGTGAAATAAAGAGTGTGAGTTTAGGAGATGATTTAGGCATTTCTTTGGCAACCTGTGACTGTTTACCTTCATTTTACCTACCCGTGGACATTATCCTAGTCAACCCCTTTGAGCCTTTAGCCATTTTCTTTGACAGCCTCATATGTAGCCTAATCCATTTTTTAAGACCATAATTTGATCCAAATTCCTAAGCGCTTTAAATTGTAAAGTCATATGACAAAATAAGAGGAAATTGGGTGAGAGTGATTCCTTAGAATGTATTGGTGCTTGAATTTGTTATGAAAAAAAGTGGCTATTATAGAGGTGTGTTATAAAAAAAAAGAGAAAAGAAAAATGAAAAGAAAATTAAAAAGTTAGTTCTGTTTAAAATCGAATAACAAAAGAAGTGAGAAGGGGTGGTAGATTAAAAGAAAGTAGAAAGGTTGTTTGAAAGAAAGTGTAAATGGCATAATGTGATGTATTAAAGCGCTTAGGGAACTTAGTCACTATTTCTGGCCAAAATAGTCCTACCCCTCCCTTAGCCTACATTACAACCTGTAAAGACCTATTTGATCCTAAACTTAGCATTTTGATATTAGTAGAGCATTACACTAAGGGCAAGCTTATGGTCATCAGTTGCAACATATGAATTCTTTGTGAGAGTGAGAGCAAGGAAAATTGTATACCCATGTTTCGATAAATGAAATACTTGTGAGTGATTATGGGTGATATATTGTGAGACACACATGGTTGATGAGTTTTGGGTAGTCTTGTATGATTCTTTGTGCCTTAACTTTTGGATACAAATTAACCATCATCACGAGTCTAGGTTGGAGGTTGAATTGTTTCTAGTATTGATCCAGAAAACTACTCTTTGTGAATAATTGTCGTGCCTGTCTTGTTGAACATTTTTATGTTGTTACTGTGAAACCCTAAGTAGATGTTTATATGGACATGATATTTTGTTCGAGGACGAACAAAGCTTTAAGTGTGGGGTGTTGATGTTAGGCGAATTTACACGCCTAAAGCACCTTAATATACCCATACTTTAGCTAAGTTTTGAGGACAAAATATATAATTCCTACACTTTTAGTCCTTTTTCCTATAAGTGAGCTAACCAATGTGATTAGCAAGTTTTCAGGCACAAACGATGAAGATTTCAGCATTTTATGGACTGTTGGACGCCAAAGGAAACTTCACGTGAGAAGGAAGGCAGCTTTTGGAAGCCTATGGACTGAAAGTGATGCATGGAAAACTTGTCCCGAGCAAAAACAGTATTTCCAAAGACTTGGGGATCAGCAGTAACTTAGTAGGATTAGGACAAGTATGCAGCAACGTTGTAGGAATAGGATATGGATGTTATAAAAACTCTATGTTGCTGAACTTTTCAGCATTCATTCTCATTCATTCTTATTCTCTTCTATTCCATACGTTGTTAACATTATTCTTTATCTATTCGACTTTTAATTTTCACAACAAGAGAAACGCTACTAGCAAGGAAATCACGCCACAAGTGACACCAATACATACTTCTCGTGAGATTGTTATTATTTTGGTATGATGATAATGTCTATTGTGATTTCCGTTGCACTCATGAGTAGCTAAACCTCTCTGTTAGGGTTATGGAAGCCTTATGAGATACTATCTATTGCTATGAGTTTGTGAATTATTGATACGTATGCTGCTTATATCATTACTCTCTTCATCTTAATTTACATTCTTGTGGTTGCAAACATATAGAATACACCAGTATAGCATTAACTTGTTCGAAAGAAAAGTTACATGTCTGGAAAAGAGAGAGTGACAAGGAAATAGGGCTACCAACCCCTGTTTAAAAGTTAGTGCCGTAACTGGATTAACCTCTTGGAGAATTCGTACCATTAGTTATACGCTTTAAGCTCGAAAGAGTTAAAGTGAGATAATCCTTGATGGTCAAAAGACACTAGGATTTACCATAGAATACGAAACTCTATAAGCACATGCATGTCTGAATTCCGCATAACTCATAGACAATAGATACGTAGAACTCATAAGGTGGACATAACCCTAACTTACAATTCTCATTGATTAAAATCCTACTAAACTAAACATTCCATTTTTACTTTGCTATTTTGATACTTTTACTCCACAAATAAATTAAATCCCCCCTTTCCATAGAATTTTCAACCAACAGTCTACTAATAGTTGCATACTTAGTGAACAAGTATTCCCTGTGGGATTCGACACCCAACCCAATTGGGTTCTATATTTGACAGCGACCGCTTACACTCTTACGAGAGCTGTAGTTTGAGCGTTATCAGTCCTCATGAAGCATGGTAAGGTGATAGCCTATGCCTCCAGACAGTTAAAGCCACATGAGAAGAATTATCCTACTCGTGATCTTGAGTTAGCAGCGGTAGTTTTTTCCTTGAAGATTTGGAGGCATTATCTCTATGGATTTCATGTAAATGTCTTCACAGAATATAAAAGCCTCCAGTATGTCTTTTCCCAAAAAGATCTCAATCTTCACCAGAGAAGGTCGTTAGAGCTCTTGAAGGATTATGACATGAGTGTTCTTTATCATCTGAGCAAGGCCAACGTTGTGGTCGAATCTCTCAGTCGACTCTCCATGTGTAGTATTTCTCACGTTGAGGATTGTAAGAAAAAGATGGCTCAGGAGATCCATCAGCTTGCCAGACTAAGCGTTCGCTTAGTCGATTCTTCAGAGAGTAGTGTATGCGTTCATAGTAGTTCAGAGTAATCTCTAGCTTCTGCTGTGAAAGAGAAACAATATTGGGATCCTATCCTTGTCAAGCTTAAAGAGTCAATTCAAAATCAGAAAGTCGAGGTTTTCTCCCAAGAGGGAGATAGTGTTCTTCGTTATCAGGGTCGTCTATGTGTTCCAGGTGTAGATGAATTGAGGCAGCGAATTCTTGCAGAAGCACATGGTGCTTGATACTCTATTCATCCCGGGTCCACTAAGATGTACTGCGACATGCGGGAGATCTATTGGTTGAGTGGGATGAAGAGAGATATTGCAGAGTTTGTGGCTAAGTGCTTTACATGTCAGCAGGTTAAGATAGAGCATCAGAAACCTAGTGGTTCCATGCAAGAGTTCACCATTCTTACTTGGAAGTGGGAAGAAGTTAACATGGACTTCTTGATGGGTTTGCCTAGAACTCGTCATCAGCATGATTCAGTCTGGGTCATTATAGATAGAATGACCAAGTCAGCTCATTTCCTTTCTGTTCGTACTTATTATTCCGCCGAGGATTATGCCAAACTCTATATCAGGGAGTTAGTCAGGTTACACGGTGTTCCACTATCTATCATCCCAGACAGAGGTACCCATTTTACTTCTCACTTTTGGAAAGCATTCCAAAAGGGTCTCGGTACCCAAGTCTATCTCTGCACAGCATTTCATCCTTAGACAGATGGTCAAGAAGAGAGGACCATTCAGAATATTGAAGATATGCTAAGGGCATGTGCAATTGACTTCAAGGGAAGTTGGGACGACCACTTGCCTTTGATTGAGTTTGCATACAGCAATAGCTATCATTCTAGTATTCAGATGGCTCCATTCGAAGCTCTCTATGGTAGGAGATGTAGATCTCCGATTGGTTAGTTTGAAGTTAGTGAGGCCTCAATCATAGGTCCTGACTTAGTATTCGACACCTTAGAGAAAGTTCAGTTGATCAGAGAGAGACTCCGGGCTGCTCAAAGCCTACAGAAGTCATATGCAGATGTTCGTAGAAAGGATCTCAAGTTCGAGGTCAATGACTATGTCTATATTAAGATCTCTCCTATGAAGGAAGTGAAGAGGTTCGGCAAGAAAGGGAAACTCAGTCCCCGGTATGTTGGTACCTTCAGAATTCTTTGTCGTTTCGGCAAGGTAGCTTATGAGCTTGAGTTGCCTTCAGATCTAGCCTCAGTCCATCCAGTCTTCCATGTCTCTTTGCTAAAGAAGTGCATAGGTGACCCAGAAGTTGTTGTCCCTATTCAGAGCATCGACATTCAAAATAGCCTCTCCTATGAAGAGATTCCAGTCAAAATTTTAGATTATCAGACTCGTAGATTGAGGAATAAAGAAGTCCCTCTAGTCAAGGTTCTTTGATGAAATTAGTCTCATAAGGGAGCTACTTTGGAAGCAGAAGCAGATGTGCATACCAAGTATCCTCACCTTTTTCCCGCCAATTAAGATCAAGCTCAAGGTAACAGTTCTCCTTAATCTTATTTAGTTTCACGCTCATGTTTCCAGTATAAACTTGGTACCTATTAACCGTTTCATACTCAGTTATGAATTTATGTGTCAGTTGTCTGTGCATCAGATATGCACGAGTTTAGTATGTTTACCATGTCAGTCATGAGATCAAGTTTCAGTTCTTCATGTTCAGTTCAGGTTCTATTGTCTTGTATCCCTTCTCAGTAAATTCTCATTCGAGGACGAATGTTCCCAAGGGGGAGATATTGTAATGCCCCACATGTTTCTAAGATAGAAAGTGAATAAGTATTCCTACGTATGAAATCTCCTATCCTGTGATTCATACTTGAGTACATGACTTACAATGAATATCCTAGTGATAGTATAGCTTATGATGCATTAAGCATGTTCATAGGAGTCACTTAAGGTAATACAAACTAAGAGTTTTTGAATCCATCAAGTTTTAGTATTCGATTTTGTAATGGTCATATTTGAACGAGTATAAATCAATGTAAACGTGGTATTTTGGATGATTTATACCCACCAAATTGTAGTGAATCAAATTATCTTTCCAACGATACCAATTTCGCCTTGATCCAATACCTGAGCAAAAAGTTATGCCCATTTTCGTGAGAGACAGTAAGCATAGGCGATTTGTTAGGCGCCACCTAAGTCAGTTCCAGGTGCCAAAAACACTCCGTTTTGAGTTATTTTAAGGGTAATTAAGTCTTTTAACACTCCTTACACATCCCTAAACTTAACCCTACGAAATATATAGCTTCTAAACATATTACAACCCTATTATCATCTCAAAGCTCATCATCCAAGAGCACTAAATGAGAAAAACAACTAGGGTTGTATAACTAAGCTTGAAGATCCGATTTCAAGGAAATTCCTCCAGCAATCATCAAGAATCTTCCTTCTAAGGTATGTGTGAGTTGATTTATGGATCACTTTCATCCATAAAGATCAAAAACCCTCTTTTTCATTATAAAGTATGATTTCTATATTGTTGGGTGTTGATGATCATGTTGTTGATATTGGGTGATTCCCAAGATGGAATCTTTATATGTTTTTCTGCATATCATGATATCATATGAGTTGGAAACATGTAAATTTGGTTGTTCATGATGTATAATTTCATGATTTCACCTATCCTTAAGATGTGCTTGTAAGGTGTTTGATAAAATGCCTAAGAAATTAGAAATCATGCAATATAGCTAAATTGTGACTAAATGAAGGATTTATGATATGCCCTAACATTCAAATGACTTCTATGTTGGTAATGTGACTTGTAAATGTTGTTGGAATACTCATGAACTATTCTTATGAGATTATGCTATGTTTACTTACAAATCCTACTTATGAACAAGATGTATGATAACCATGCAATCCACATAAACTTCCGTGCTATTGGTATGTGTTGCCAATATGATTATGCAATGAACATGATATTAAGATTGTGCAAGTACTTCCATGTGATATGAAATACTTTCCATGCAATACATTGTTGATAACCATGATTAGTATGAGATCCCTACTTATGATATTATAAATTATGGACTCTACTCTTATGATCAAGTCAGTTATGTGTGTCAGTTTCCTTCCATCGAGTCCTGGGGGTACTTGTACCCAAAAATTATAGATGTGTGCCTAGATCTATGTCATGTTTCACGATATCCAAACTCAAGCTATGATTCCATAGACTTCAGTCAGTCATGTAACTCAGGAAAATCTCATGATCGTAGTTAGTTGTCAGATATCAGTAACTTTCCGCCAGTCAATGAAATTCAGTAAGATTAAGTCATACACAGTCAGCTATTCATGTTCAGTCCCTCTAGATAGGAGTAGAGGTTAGCACCGAGTAAACCCAAGGATGGGAACTCACCCGCCAGTTCAGGGTGTAATTCTTGGTAGTCATCCTTGTGTTCCAGAACTACGTAGCCATCTTAGGTTGAGACATCTTAACCCTTCAGATTAGGGTTGATGAGGTGGCTTAACCCATCAGTTTAGGGTTCCCACTATTCTCATTAAGTACCCGCCAGATAAGGGTCACTCACAGGTTGTCCTTACCCGTGGCACGGTATTGACACCCCTCCAGTCGGGGCAGAGATTAGACCCCAGCTTAGCCATAACGGCATACATGGGGCATGTCGGTTAAACACTACTTCCATAGTTTCAGGATCACTCTCTGTAAAAGAACTCAGGGTATTCTTCAGATTTCAGTATATACAGGACTGTCAGATACAGTCATCCATGTTATCAGTTTCAGTATCAGTCATGATAGTTATCACTAAACCGTGTATTAGCTTATAGGTCATGCCATCATGTCCCAGTTTTTATATATGTGTGTTTGCACTCCCATATTCATATTAGTCAGTCAGTGTTGTTCATGCATGAAACCATTTATGTTCAGCCTACCTTCCTTGTATACTCAGTACTTTAGTTGTACTGACGCTTTTGCACTATGGTGCTTTCTTTTCATGTTACACCATAGATTCCGAGACACGAGCTCCAGCCCAATAGTAGCGGTAGCATTCCAGTTGCAGAGACACAGTGAGTCCTCATTGATTCGAGGAAAATA
The DNA here is from genome assembly GCA_030864215.1 of Capsicum pubescens. Classification (NCBI taxonomy): domain Eukaryota; kingdom Viridiplantae; phylum Streptophyta; class Magnoliopsida; order Solanales; family Solanaceae; genus Capsicum; species Capsicum pubescens. The sequence continues at coordinate 39,966,840 of CM061543.1, forward strand.
TGATTTAATTCATCTATTTATTTCTTCAGTTCAGTTTTACGGAGTTAGTTGGAGACATGTTCTTTCAACTTCTTATTCAGATAGTTTAGAGGCTTTCAGATTTATGTTCAGATTTACGCTCAGATTGAATTATTTTAGGTATTTTCACCCATAGGATTGTATTCAGTTAAACCTTATGGCCTTACAGTTCTATGTATTCCACATTATTATATCATGATTTATAGTATACAGGTACAGATATCAGTCATGGGTTAGCTTGTGGTCCCTCGGGGTCATGAGCACCATGTAGCATTTTGGTTCAACGAATTGGGGTGTTACATTATGTTTTGCCAGATATAAGATCTTCTTTGTCCTTTGTTACTCTTTATATAGCCATTGACTTTGAAGTCAGTCCCAAAATTCTAGCAGAGCCTTTCTCAGTCTCTACCCTAGTGGGTAAATCTATCATAGCCCGACGAATATGTAGGAACTATTTAGTTATGGTGTCTCAAAAAGTCACATCAGTAGACTTAGTCTAATCAGAGATGAGCAGTTTCGATGTCATCCTCGACATAGATTGGCCTCATTCCTACTATGCCTCAATCGACTGTAGAAGTAGAATTGTTCAGTTTTAGTTTCTGAATAAACCTGTACTAGAATGAAAGGGTAGTACTTCAGCACTCAGATGTCAGCTTATTTCTTACCTAAGGGCGAGAAAAATAATATTTAAAGGATATGTTTACCATCTTGTGATAGTCCAAGACTCTAGTTTACAAACCCCTAATCATGAGTCAGTGTCAGTACCATATGAATTTCCAGATGTCTTTCTCAAAGATCTTCTTAGAGTTCCTTCTAAAAGGGAAATTGACTTCGAAATATACCTTCTTTCAGATACTCAGCCCATATCTATTCTGTCATAAAAAATGGCTCCTGCAGACCTCGAAGAATTAAAAGAATAATTGAAGGATCTCTTAGACAAGGGATTCATCAGACCCAGTGTATCCCTGTGGGTGCGCTAGTACTATTATGCGAAAGAAAGATGGTTCTCTAAGAATGTGTAAAGACTACCGTCAGCTAAATAAAGTCACGGTCAAGAATAAGTATCCACTCACTAGAATCGATCACTTTTTTACCAACTTCAGTGTGCTAGTTACTTTTCTAAAATAGACCTCAGATCAGGATATCATCATCTCAGAGTCAGAGAATGTGACTTCCCGATGATAGCTTTAAGAACTCAGTTTGGTCACTTTAAATTCTTAGTCATGTACTCTGGTCTTAACAATGCCCAAACAAATTTCATGGACTTGATGAATCACGTGTTCAAGCAGTATTTAGACTTATTCTTCATAGTTTTCATAGATGACAATCTTGTCTACTCCCGTAGTGAGCATGACGTAGACCACCTTAGAATAGTGTTACAGACTCAAACCATCACATATTCACTAAATTCAGTAAGTCTGAATTTTGGTTAAGTTCAATAGCTTTACATGGCCATATAGTTTCCGATGATGGCATTAGGGTTGATCCCCAAAAGACCAAAGCAGTAAGAAACTGGCCCAAACCCATTTCTCTATCAGAAATTTGGATTTTCTTCGACTTAGCAAGCTATTATAGATAGTTTATTGAGGGATTTTTCTCCAATGCATCCCCTATGTCCAGATTAACTTAGAAGAAAGTCAAATTTTAGTGGTCAGATTCTTGCGAGAAGTGTTTTCAGGAGTTGAAGACTCGACTTACTTTAGCTCCACTCTTGACTTTACCAAATGGCTTAGATGGCTTTGTTGTGTACTGTGATACATCCAGAGTAGGATTGGGTTTTGTCCTTATGTGGCATGGTAAGGTCATAGACTAAGACTCCAGATAGCTTAAGCCTCGTAAAAGGAACTATCCTACTCATGATCTTGAGTTAATTGGTGTAGTATTTTTCTTGAAGGTATGAAGGCATTATTTGTATGGGGTGCATGTTGATGTGTTCACTAACCATAAGATCCTGTAGTATTTATTCTCTCTGAAGGACCTTAACCTCCATTAGAGAAGGTAGTTGGATTTATTGAAATACTACGACATGAGTATTCTTTATCCTCTGGGCAAAGCCAATGTAGTGGCAGATGCTCTCAGTAGGATGTCTATGGGTAGTGTTGCTCATGTTAATAAAGATAAGAATAAGTTATCTTAGGAAGTTCATCAGCTCACCTAACTAGATGTCCGCTTAGTCAACTTAGTATAAGGTAGTCTGAGGGTTCAGAAAAGTTTAGGATCATTTTTGGTTTCTGAAGTAAAGAAAAAGCAGGACAGAGATCCCAGTTTTGTAAAGTTGAAAAGTCATTTAGAGATCAAAAGGTTGAGCTTTTCTCCCAAAGGGGAGATAGTGTGTTGTGCTACTAGGATCATCTATGTGTGCCAGGTGTCAATGAATTAAGGCATCGAATTCTTACAGAAGCACATGGTACATGATACTCTATTCATCCAAGGTCCACTAAGATGTACTATGATTTCAGGGAGATCTATTGGTAAAGTGGGATGAAGAGAGACATTAAAGAGTTTATAGCTAAGTGCTCAACGTGTAAGTAGGTTAATATTGAGCATCAGAAGTCTAGTGGGTCCATGCATGAGTTCAGTAATCCCACGTGGAAATGGAAAGAAGTGAACATGGTCTTTCTGATGGGTCTACCTCGTACTCGTCATCAGCATGATTCAATTTGGGTCATTGTAGATAGGATGACCAAATCATCTCATTTCCTACTAGTCCATACCTCTTAATCAGCTGAGTACTACGCCAAAATCTAAATCAGAGAGTTTGTTAGTTTACATAATGTTCCGCTATCAATCATCTCAGATAGAGGTACCCAGTTCACCTCTTATTTTATGAAAGCATTCCAAAAGGGTCTTGGTACTCGAGTTCACCTCAGTACTTCCTTTCATCCTCAGACAGATAGTTAAGAAAAAAATACCATTTTGACCTTAGAAAATATGCTACAAACATGTGCGATCAATTTTGAAGGTAGTTGGGATGACCACTTGCCTTTGATTGAGTTCACATATAATAATAGTTATCATTCTAGAATTCAGAAGGATCTATTTAAGGTGCTTTATCGGATGAGGTGTAGATCTGCAATTGGTTGGTTTGAAGTGGGTGAGGCCACAATAGTAGGGCCTGACTTGGTACATGATACCTTAGAAAAAGTTCAGTTGATTAGGCAAAGGCTTAAGACAAATTAGAGCCGGCAGAAATCGCACGCAGATGTGCGCAGAAAGGATCTCGAGTTTGAAATTAGTGACTTTGTGTACTTGATGAAAGGAGTGAATAGGTTTGGCAAGAAGGAAAGCTCAGTCCCCAATATATCGACCTTACCGAATTCTTAGCCATTTCGAAAAGGCAGCTTACGAGCTTGAGTTGCCTTCAGACTTATCTTCCGTCCACCTAGTATTTCAGTCTCCTTGTTGAAGAAGTTCATAGGTTACCCTGTCGTCGTAGTCCCTATAGAGGGCATAAATGTCCAGAACAGCCTCTCTTACAAAGAGATCCCAGTTGAAATCCTTAACTATCAGATTTGTAGACTGAGGAACAAAGAAGTTTCCCTAGTCAAAGTTCTTTTGTGGGATTAGTCTGTTGAGGGAGATTCTTGTGAAGCAGAATCAGTTATGTGGACCAAGTATCCTTATTTCTTCTCAACAAACATAGACTCGGCCCAAGGTAATATATTTCTTTAAGCACACTCAGTTTCATGCTCAAATTTCCATTATAAAATTTATATCAATTACCATTGCATATTTAGTCATATGTTTATGAGTCACTTCATCCATATATTCATGCATCAGATATTCATGTTCAATATAAGAAAACTCGGCCTATCAATAATCCTAATCATGCATTCATTAACTCAGTGATGTACTCATGTATCCGATATGCATATTCAGTATAAATTTCAGTATATCAATAATTTGTCGTATAATCATGTTTCAGTTTTGTATGTTCAGTACATGAGTTTAGTCTATTAGAATTTTTAGCTTAGTCAGTCTCATTCGAGAACTAATGTTCCCAAGGGGGAGATAATTTAAGACCCCGCAGAAGTCCTAAGATTAAAATAGCCCCTTTGAGTTAATAAGAGATTCCATACTTAGAAAATTTTAGCTAACTGTGAGGACTTAGTCTTTTCTAAGGTCTTCAAACTTTGATGAAT